>OZ012681.1:130248876-132648876 GCA_963942445.1 Argyra leucocephala | reverse complement strand
TTTTAGAGCCACTTCAAAGCTTTTCACCACTTATTTACAGAAAATACAGCACTGATCTGATATCTATCATGTAATCTAATATTTATCTAATTACTATCCTTCAATGGTCCCTTCCACATAAAAATTTGTATTTAAACGAATATTTTACTATTTGTAAAACAAACAAAAAAAATTATAAGCTTATGAATTAAAATTATTTAATTTATAAGCTCTTTGATTGAATCGAAGTACGCATGATAAACCGAGATTAAATTAATACAAACATTTTAAGGGTATATATAAAAAAAATTGAGAACGCCAAAAAGGTTGTCTAAAATTTTGTAAATTAATATTATTTAATTAAAATTCATAAATATTTTTATTATCTTTGAAATTTCTTTATTTAAACAAACATTTATTTCTCTCTCTCTCTCTCTCTCACTCTCTCAAAACATACCAAAACAAACGACGGCTGATTTCATTCACTTAAAAATGCATTAAAAATTAAAAATTTTGAAAAATTTTCTATTTCAAAAATAAAATTTCTATTTAAATAGATTTAGATTCCAAAAAACTCTCTCTCTCACTCTCCATAAATTCTACCAACCCTATCTTTCTTTTGTATTTAAAATCATCACTATTTTATACATCATATATTCATAGTATTTATTCTCTTTTTATCTTTATATTGTTAAAATAAAATATCCTAGCAAATTTATTTATTTACATTATTCTTCTAATCTCCTCCAAGTACATAAGATATATATATATATATATATATATATTGTCATAAATACATATAAAAAAGAAAATGAAATAAATAAATTCTATAATAATAAATAAATAAAAATGAATAGACCAAAACATTAACAACAACATAGACCGACAACGATAGCAACGATGGCAATAACGTCAGCAGCAGCAACAACATAACAACAACAACACAATCACAATGATAAAATAATAATATAATCTGTGCTTTTGCTATGATTGTGCTATGCTATGCTATGCTATGCTATCCTATCCTATGCTATTTCTCTGCATACTTATTTTAACTGCTTAAAACGAACAATATTCAAGCAAACAAATGTATTTATAATATCACATATAAATATACAATATGAATGAACAAAAATGAACAAACAACTGATGTAGAAATAATTCGACGGCAATGACAGTGTATTTTCTTTTTCAGCAAACGTTTTTTATTATTATTATTTTATTTTTATTTTTTTATTTAGTAGGTCAACTAAATTCCGGCCATTGGCCTTTTGATTTTTTTATTTTTATTGTTTTTGACACTGTATATGTATCTTATTAGTGTATTGTATTGTATGTGATATATTCTAATGCTCATGTATAAGTTTATATATTCTCTTTTTGAGTAGGTTCCTACCTTAAATAAATAGAAAAAATTTATAATTAAAAATTTCAATAGAAAAAGCTCCAGTGGAATAAAAAAATACATGTAAAAAATTCTACTCAGCTATCTATATACAAATATAGAAAATGCATACAGTCAATATACAGTCAATCATTCTCGCTATTAAATTTGTATGTATACATATATATAGTATATACATATATATTAATTCACATAGGTCTTCTCAAGAAGAGCTGAAATGTAGCTAGATATTTTTCAATTTGCATACATATTTACATGAACATTTGTAGTGAGAGAATGCACAAATAAAAGCTTTAACATTTTTGTTGTTGTATTATTATTTTTTTTTTGTTTTTGATTTATTGAGCATAATTTTTTATTGCATTGCTTACAGTGTTGTAGACAAAGCAAGATACGTAAATGATATTGGTATAGATATGCATATATAATAGATACTCTCAAAATTGAAATGAGCTTGACATAGAGAACCTATAATAAGTCTATATAAAGTCTATATTAACAACATTGGTATTGGTTTAAGTGTCATGAGATAAACATTTTTTTTTTTTTGTGTTTTTTTCAATGTGAAGGAATTGAAAATTATTAAAATGTAGCTACTAAAGTATATGAAAATGAAATGGTTAATAATTTCAATGAGAAGAACAAACTAAAATTAAAACAAAAAAAAATAAAAAAAACTTAGAAAAGAGAATATTATAGAATTAAAAATTTTGAGAGAAAATGAGAGGAAAATTTTTCTTTTGTAAAATAAGGTGTTTTTATAATCGTCTTAAATTATAATGTAGTAAAATAAATAAAAAAAAAAACAAACTTTCGATTTTCATTAGAAAATTATATTTTTAGAGGTAGTGTTACCGTTTTAAGTGATCTTCCACATTTATTTAAATATGTAAAACATATAATTTAAAATTAGAAATAAACATATAACTAGAAAATTAAATATTGATAATTTAATTAGTTTTAGGTGCAAAAGATGTGACATTACATCCAGAATGTACAAGGTTGTATACATAGACTGTAACTGTTATAAGTTTTATTAAAAAAATCACTTTGAAAGAGTTATTCTTTAATTTTTTTTTCAAATAGATTATTTGTAATAAATAATTATTCTTAATCAAAAAATTTTTCGCTCATATAAAATAGTTAATTCTCAATTTTTATTTTTTCTATTACCGATAACAGTTACATAGCAATTTTTATTTTTTTCGATTAAAAATAATTCTTATGTGCAATTTTTATTTTTTTTCGATTGAAATAAAAATCATTTTCTAATTGTGAAGCTATTTCAAAACATATCAACAATACTTGCATATTTGCATCGAAGTAGCACTAAATATCTATTTTCATAAAAAATCAAGTCCCAGAACTCTACTCTCCTAAACAAGCGCTAGATGGCCACCCAAAGTTATTAAAATTAAAGTACCCATTTCTCGAAAACTGCATAACCTATTAACATTGGACTATATTTGTATGAAAATAGATATTTAATGCTACTTCGGCGCAAATTTTAAAGTAGATATGTTTTGAAATAGCTTCACAATTAGAAAATGATTTTTATTTCAATCGAAAAAAAATAAAAATTGCTCATAAGAATTATTTTTAATTGAAAAAAATAAAAATTGCTTTGTAACTGTTATCGGTAATAGAAAAAATAAAAATTGTTTCATAACTATTAAAACTAAGAGAAAAAGATAGAAATTGAGAATTAACTATTTTATATGAGCGAAAATATTTTTGACTAAAATAATTATTATTTTTAATTTTTTTTATATAAATTTGTGAGGTCGATAAAAGACCTCTTACCGATCACAAATATATACTTTATTCGATATTATGATAGCTCCTTATATGAATGATTTTTTTTCATTAAAAAATTGATTTATAATAGTTATTTGCAGTCACTGGTTGTATAGTATTATAATGTATATAATATAATTTCCAAAATACATATCTATTCATTTTATTTTATTATAAAAAATTACGAAGTACATATATATATATTACATACATATATATAGGCAAATATTAAATACTATCCTTTCCTCCGAAACTCCTTGCGATTCAAGCATTTATTTTCAAATTTTATATAAGTATTGGAGATATTATAATAAATAAATTGGAGTAGCTCCAGCTATTTCTTCATTTTAGTTGCTTTTTTAGCAACTTTAGTAACTTTACCACCTGAGGGGTCTTTAAAGTTAACATTTATTATTTCTTAAGTCTTATCTCTTAATTAAAGTTAACATTTATTATTTATATCATGTAAAGATTTAATTACACCGACAGCAACAGTTTATCTCATGTCACAAACAGCAAAACATCCCAATTGAGGGAGTTCTGAGAATGATTCAACACACAAACACAATGATTTAGATTAGAAAAATATTTTTCCAACTTATTTTTATTATTAATTATCCACTTATGTTCTAGCAATAAACAAATTTTATTATTAAAAAAAAAAAAAAAAAAAAATAACTTACATAATTTTTATTGTATTTCATTAGATTAAAAATTATTATTAATTTAGTATTAATCTTTGTGGAAACCCCACAGTTAATTTCTTGGAAAAGTAAATTTAAGTAAAATTAGGAATGACTTAAATGACTATACATCACTAGTGTGAATTCACTACTGTATAGTTTAAATTTTATTTGTATATATATATATATATATATATATATATATATATATTTCATTATATATTCGCTAAGAAATTTAAATTAATTTGTTATATTAAAAACAGAATTTAAAAACAGAACCCACTTGGAAACAATGGAAACAAAACATAATAGACGAGCTTGCAAATCACCCTAAAGACAAAACAACAAACGAACAATACGGACAACTACACAAACAAATAAAACAACAACATCCGAACGCAACACACATATACACCGACGCCTCAAAGGACAAAAATGGAGTAGGCATTGCCATAGTAACAAAACAAAGAACACTGACAACGGCACATATGGACAATGCCTGCTCCATATACACGGCCGAGCTGACGGCACTTTACTTAACAATACAATTAGCTGACAAACAAAACAAACAAACACTTATATATACTGACAGTCTAAGTACAATACGAACTATACAAAACATTGACAACACTGAACACATAATAAATACAATAAGGGACATAATAATAAGAAACAGTGGGAAAATAAAAATAATATGGGTACCAGGACATGTAGGGATAGCGGGAAACGAACTAGCAGATAAAGAAGCCAAATTAGCAACTAAAAGACCATTACTAACAATAACACCACTAACTTACGGACAGACAAAACTTGACATACAAAACTTCAACAGAGAAAGGAGACAAGAAGCTTGGGACATATCAACATCATTTAACGAGTACACACAACAAACGTAACTAACAATAACATAAAAAAAAACAAAAATAAGACAACTAGGGGTAAAACTCACAAGGATCCGTTTGGGTTGCACAAAAGCAACCCATCGGTATCTCTTGGACAACACCCCTAGACCGACATGCAGACAATGTAACGAACCATTAACTATACAACACGTACTACTAGACTGCCAACACATACAAAACAACCAATTAACAACAGAAACATTACAACTAACAAACCAACAAGACATACGCATGCTACGAGACAGACTAACAATACATGGAATATGGCACGACATTTAACTTTGACAAGGACAGTACAGAACCTTAATGTTTTTTTTTCTTTTTATTTTCAGTATCGTCACAGTATAAGTTGTCAACATGTATCACGTCCGGATTTTCGTAATTTTACATATTAATACTATTGCATGCACGTCACTTAAAATCTAAACTCTTTTATTTTTATTATTTTGCTTTACATTATTATCAGAATTACTTTGTATTTTTTATTTTTTTTTATTTTTTTAATCTATGTATTTATAATTTTTTTAATTTTTTTATAATATTAATCTAAGTTTTTGTACTCTTTATAATTTGAATTACTTATTTTTAGTTTTGTTTTTTTACTTTATTATTCTTACTATACTGAATTATTCTAAACGATATGAACTTTATATTTATGATTTTGTTTAACTTCCATTATTTTTCACCTTTTATTTTAAATTTCATTTATTATTTACTTAATTTTATAACATATCTAACTTTTAATTAAATATTATTTTTTCATTATAGCTTTAAGTTACTTTTATTCATACAATCTGATGGCCCACATCCGAAAGGAAAAGGGTCCTAAATCTTGCCTGCACATTGCACATAAATGGAAGACAAATAAATTAAATTAAATTAAATTATTTTGTGAATTTAGCATGTAACTTAGCTGTAGTTGTTAATGAAATAAAGAACTATATAATAAAAAAAAAAAAAAAAAACCATATTGGTCCCTCATCTTCAAAGATATATTCAAATTAATCAAACAATATTTGCCTGACCAATCACCTTAAAGTTGTTCTATTTCTGTTGTTATTATTAATTGTTAATAATTATTATTTTATTAAATGTTAATAAATAATACTATTATATTTTCATAAGTTTAATTTTTTTAATTTTTTTTTTTTTAGTGTTATTAATTTTTAAACTTATCTATTATTAAAAATAATTTTTTAAACTTTTAATCTCTTTTATCTAAATAAAGCTGGAATAAATATATAATAAATATTGTATCACAATTATTATAATTATAAATTTGAAATTTAAAAATAAATTATTGCTTTTCTAATTATATTTTTAATATAATTTTCTAAAATTTAAAATTTATATTTATTTTTAAAATATTATATTTATATTTCATATATATTATTATATATATTTATTGTTTTATTACATTTACACAGAGTTTTTATATTTTAATAATATTTTAATAAATTTCACTCTCTATAACTCTCTTTCTCTCTATTTTTAAATTTTTCAATTTATATCTTCTCTCTGTTTTAATTATTAAAAAAAATTTCTTAAAACATGTTACAAATACATATTTTCAAATTTATTTTGTATAAATAAAATTCTAAAATTGTGATATTTGTTTATACTCATTTATATTTATATACCCATATTCATAAGCTCACATTATGTATTTGGAAAATTGCATGCAATTTTATATAAAAAAAAAGAATTATTGCACACCATAAATCCTAACCTATCACAATAAATTTCATATTGCACCATTATAAAATGCATTTATATCTTAATATACAAGTAATATTTCAGCAACACATAATTTACACAAAATAAGCAACAATAAAAATAATATGTCGTCAACAGTATTGTATAGAAAAAACGATTTTAAAAATAGATTCCCCTTGTTTTACAAAACAAAACCAACAACAACAAAAAAAAAACTCTTTAAAACATCCCCTTCTACAATGCAAACAAAACAAAAACAAATTCTCTCTGTTAAAAATGTTAAATAAAAATTCTATTTAATTTTTTTCCTTTTTTATTTTTATTATTTTTTTTTTCTATAAAATTCTCCTCTTATTTTCTCTACTTATAATTATTATAGATACAAGAAAATACATTTATAGAAATTTGAAATTTTGAGAATGCATTTTGAATGTGAGTACATATTCTAGTAGTTAATATTGCAATGTGAACTGAAAATTGTGCAAAATAATAATTGTAAATACATATAACGGGTATTGCGCAATATAAATAATATTGGGATAGTCTTGCTTGAAATAAATTTCACTTTTAATATAAAATTTTTGTATTTCAACAAGAATTTGAAAATTTTCAATTCTATTCTCTTCAAGTATTATTTATTCTCCTTTTTTAATACATTGTGTAAAATTTAATGTGAAGGCGATGGTAAGAGCTAAGAAATATGAAAAATTCTATGATTTTATGCATATATTTATAAATGTATTAGTGAAAATTGCATGCAAATATTTAATTTTTTTTTTTTGTGTTCTTTTGTTTAATTAAATGAAGACATTTTGAAAGAAAGAAGCGAAGAGAGAGAGAGAGAGATAAATAATAGAGAATGGATATTATATATTTTGTTTTATAAAATATTTTTTTATTAAAAGAAAAACAAAATTTCGCGGGAAAATTTTTATTTCCGTTATAAATTTTAAATGCAATATTCAAAATTATGTCAATATTCAAATTAAAAGATTTTTGTTTCAATTTAGAATTTATTTTCAAAGAATGTTCTCTTTTTTCTATTTTTACATTTCTATCTAAAACTGGAACCTATTTATCCTATATATGGAGTTGTTAGAATATTCTATTGTAAATTTTGCCAGTATTATTGTAATAATTTTTAAATTTTTTATTATTAACGTTCCTTTGACTTTTTATTTTCATACATTATTGTATAGCTTGTGATCTTCTTTTGTAGCAATAAGAGTCTTTGAAGAGGATTTGAAATGAATTTTATATGACTGGATAAATAATTGAGGGTTTTTAAAATATTTGTAAATTTAGAATAGCTTTATATATATATAGTTCTATATGTAGAATATATTATGTTCTATTATGTTTATATAGACAAATAGTTGTTCCATTTAAGCACTCTGATTGATTGTAGAATGCAAAATAATATATTTTTTCTAACTTTTTGCTATTCCAAATTGCGTATCCTTAGTATTAAATTTTTGTACTTATTTAATAATTTAAATAATTATATTTTTTTTTTCTAAATAGATTTTAAATGATGTTAAAGATTTTGTATTTTTTTATTTTTTTTAGTTTGTTGTCCAAAGTAGATAGGCTAGTAGTGCTAGTGCTTGTAAATCACAATTATGTACTATTGGAAAAAAATTGACACATACCTTGTTTGTATTGTGAAGCCATTTCAGTACTGGCATAATGATTACTCATTATTTTCTCATTTTTATCCATACTAAGTAGATGGGATACAAAATCAAATCTTTTATAGATAGTAATTAATATACCAACATAACATTTTTTATTGTGATGATAAGTGTAAAGGTGGAATAATATTTTTGAAATAGAGTATAGTATAAATTAATTATATTCAATTAAAAATCATATCTTAATGCAAATAGATAGTTTAAGATTGTGTCGTTGACAAGCAAATCAATTCACAATTTCTAAATAATATTTCAAAATAAATTTTGTTTAGTTATGTGAACAAAAAAAATTATTTTAACATTTCCGCTATTGAATTGTAAATTTAAAAAAAAAATAACAATTGTAGTAAAAAAAATTTTTTTTTTTTAAATTGATAACTCAATAGCGAAAATGCTAAAATAATTTTTTTTTCTTCACATAATTAAAGAAAATTTACTTTTCAAAAAAAATTTTCGAAAGGCTATACGGCGGTCAGTGCGTCACAAGTTATGACCTATTTTGTTATCATACTTCCAGTTTTTAGCAGTAAATTTTTTTTATTTTCATTTATTTTTAATACACAAATTTTTACTTTATTCATAAGAAAAAAACAAATTTCATTTAGTAGGTAGGTAGGTGTGCATCATATTATGTATATGGTTTTTTCTTTTTTATAATTTACTTTAGTTTTGTACTTGATTTGTTTTTGGTTTTTTCTAATGAACATGCAAAATCAAAACTAAATTATTTTTCCTATTTGGTAGAATGCACCACCAATTTTTTAAACTATGTTTTCCAATTTGATCGTAATCATACCATATATATTATCATTTAGTTCTGCTTACTACGCAAATACTACGAAAAAATTGTTGCGAGATTTGCAAATAAAATTTAGCTGCCTCACAAATTGTAGCTCATCCCATCCACTTACTTAAAACAGCCATAAAATGTTTTAACAGGTCAGAAAAAATATAATTTAAAAATTTAAGAAAAAAATATCAAATCGCCTGGGCCAAAACAACTGGACTGGGAACATAGTATATGCATTAAATATAATATTAATTACGTTAAGTTCATAATATGTACTCATCCCAGCGAAACCTACGTCACAATACATGAAAACTGGAAGAACTAGCACAAGCTTGTTCTTTACAGATTCATCAACATAGAGAGAGAACTTCCATAGTTTAAGAAGTATTGAATATACACTGAGAAATAAAATTAATATAAAAATTATTAAATATAATTCTATTTTTGAATTATTAATAATAATATTAATTTTTTATAACATATCGATATACGAGACACGATATTTTAAAATATCAGATTTTGATATACAAAATACAAATTTGAGTAAACCCAATTTTAAGACTTTAAACCCAATTTTGAAATGCGAACTTTCATACTCGACCCAAGTGTTGTTATGTCATTTTTAGACTTTATATATAGTAGAACTAAATAACCGCCATAATTATTGCTATATATGAGCTAATTATTTATTTAACAGTAGATCTACAGATAAAATCTGCAGGCCAACTACATGTCCTTTTTCACTTATGAATTATTTTACTAGCTTTTATTTTTTTCTTCTTTATTTGTAATTTTATATTTTAAATACAATTCAATTAGGTTGATAATATTTAGTACATAAATAAATTATAAGGCAGATAATTGTAATTAAATTTTGTTTTAATTATACCTATTTTGTTTTAATTATACCATATTGATTATACATATATACAACATATATTTCATATATTTATTATAAATAATATATGGTATAATTAATATGGTATGATTATAATAATTATACCATATTAATTTATTTATAATCATACATATTATTTATAATTAATTGATTATAATTATACCATATTATTTATACCATATATTGTTTTAAATGCGGCCACAGCCTACTAGGCCTACTGGTTTTATAATTTTTAAAATTAAATCTTACATAATTTACAGAACTAGTATCTGAGCCTTAGGTGTTTGATAAAAAAAAAAAAATATTATCAACTAGTAACAAAACCGATGAGAGCAGTTTTTACAATTAAACAAATTTAAGAAAATATTAAATATAAAAACAAAGTGGTCAGTTACAGGAATTATAAATTTTTTCATTTATTATAACCTAAGATAATTGATATTTTTTTAATTAAAACAATTCTACAAAAATATAATTTTACATTTTTTTATTTTTATTTTTTTTTTCTTACACACACACAATATATTGGTTGTTATAATAGAGTATGTCCACCTCAAATTTTGTAGTAAATATACTTTAATTACATAATGTATAAGTGTATATATATATATACATATTCATATTTAAATACAATATTTTTAGTTCATATTTTAGACCTAGATTCTAAAAAAAAAACAAAAATATGTTTTTCCACTTTTATTATATTTTCTAAAACAATATTTTTATTATTTTTTTGTTTTTGTTATTTTTTTGTTTTTCTTTAAAATAACATACCTACTTAGAAGAAGAACTCTTTAAATACATTTACTTTATTTGAATACATTTGCAAATATTTGCAAACTTTTTATTTTATTATTTTGTGTTTTTGTTTTTTTTTTTCACATTAAAAAATGTGTTTTGTGGTTTAGTTAGGCGCATAAAATTAATTCCCCATAAAATTAGAATCGACCATATCCTCCACCTGATTTTGTTTGTTTTTTTTTTTTTTTTTTTGTGTTTGCATTAAATTTCAACTTCCGGGTTTTTGTTGCCATTTTGTTTTTCTTTTTGCTTCACCATTTTATCACTAAACACAAATCGCAGAAGGGATTTGTTGTTGTTTTTATTATATTTTATTTCATATATATATATATATATATATAATTTTAAGTCAAAGCCCCAATAGTGTTAGGCATTCGTTTTGATACACTTTTTCAGTATTATTATTATTTTTTTGCTATTAATTTTTTTTTTGTTTTCTAGTCAAGAAAGGCGCATAAGAAAATGGGAACAAAAACCTTGCATAAAAAGAAAAAAATATATTTTTCTGTTGATTTTGTTGTTGTTTTTGTGTTTTTTTTTAATTTTTTATTAAGTTTTTATGTGTATGTAGAGTTAAAAAAAAAAATAAAAAAGGTTATGCATAAAATATACAGTGTCGTGGTTTTTTATTTTATTTAAACTCTTATTATTTAATTTATCTCTTCGTCTACGTCCTCCTCCTGCGTCTGATTTCGTCCTCTACTTTCTATGTATATATATTTGAGTTGCTCAATCATTTCATATAGACTATATTCTATATTTTGTTATTTAATTTAGAATTCTCATCCAACACCATTCTACTCTCTTTTTATAACCTCTATACTTATAACTGTTTTCAAACTAATATGATAAGGCGATAAACCCTCCCCCTCTTCACTCCCTTTCTCCATTTTTCTATGATCCAATGATATGAGTTTATGTATTTAGGTCTATGAATTTTTTAAGTTGCATTTTAATATATATTATGATATATCTATCTATATATGCTGAGTATGAATGTATATATATGTATACATATAACAAGGATATTTATATCCTTGAAGAATTTCTACATAAAAAAAATCTAAAGTATAGTATAAAAATTCAACTTCTTATTTGTTTAAAATGAAGTTCTTTGATTAAAAATGCACTCGAGTTTCTGTCATATAAAAACAAGGATATTTCAATAAAGAAACAAAAAAAAATAAAAATTAAAAAGAAACTAGAAGGCCTTTGCACTTTTTCTCTACTTTTCTTAACTGTTTCTTTTTGTTTTCTGGTTTTTCTTGTTTTTATGTGAATTTTTTTTCAAATAAAAAGCACTCATTTGGACGCAAAAACAAAACTGGGGCAAATTTGTTTTGGTTTTCAAAATAGAAATCAAGTTAAAAAGAAATGAAAAAAAAATAAAAATACAGGAAGAAATCATAACTTAGATTATGCAATGTATTAGAATATAACGGTATATAAATATATTATATATATAAATGAATATACAGGGGGTGTTTCAGACCCTGTGGTTTTGAATTGCAGAAAATGATTTTAAAAAATGTTGAAAGCGCAAAAAAAAATCATGTGTCAAGAGGTGTAGATGTCTATTGTGTACAAAATTTTTACTATACAGGGTGGTTTAAAAAATAAAATTATTACTATTAATAATAATTTTTAATATACCGACTTTAGTAAACTATTCGTTTAGATTGTTATTGTTTATAAATTCACAAATTTCAGGTTAATTTTAGGTCCAATTCTCAAACCCAATGTGTTGTGTACTGCGTTCAACAATTTTGAGGACTTATAAAATTTTATTTTTAATTTTGTCAAATAATTAGTTGTATCAAACAAATCACAAAAAACTATCAGTCACCAGCCACTCGAAAGTTGAAGTACAGTTGAAGAAAACATTTTATTAGTATCGCATCAGCTGAGATGGTCTTGACTGATAGAAACATTTTCTTTGCTTTGCGCAGCTACAAGTCTTTTATAGAACAATATAGAAAGTGTAAGACACTATCCCGTGATCAGTTTGTTCAGCAACAAACAATTCAAAATATTATTTTTCGATAATTATATTTTTTCTTTTCCCGACCGACGTTACGAAGGTATAAAGTTTTCTATAACCGAAGTTATGACCAGATTAATGTTATTTAAACGCTCATAGCTGGCTTTTGCAACAGATTTTGTTCACTGCAATTGCAATTCCAATTAATTATCGAGCGATCTATTATTTCTTTATTCTCTATGATAAGTAAGTTTATTATTATTTTTTTTATGAAAGAGAGTTGGTCTAGATATAATTTTGATATAAAATATAATTTTTAGATATAATATAAGATATAGTTGTGGGATAAAATTTATTTAAATCATTAAAACGTGCGTAAGCATGGGCCACTCCACTAGTGTGTTATAAATAACATAGTACAAAATTATCAGTTGAGGTATATACAGATTTTCAGTATTTTTCTAATAATTAAAAAAGTTTAATCATAATCTCTAGAGTGAAATCGACAAGGACAAAGGAGACCCGGCAGACCATACCATTAAACCTGAAACGATATTAAGGAAGCAGTATTCAACAGAGAGAAATGGAGGTTCACTATCGTAGCCCTATGGTCCCACGCGGTGTAACAGGAGAAAAAAAAAATCATAATCTATTTTGGGCTTACAACTTCATTTCCTCTGTTGATAGAAGTCGATAGTAAAGTGTTTGATTACCGATCTACAAAATTTATCAAATTTTATTAAAAAAAATCGTTAATCGTAATCTATGGGGCTTGGCGAACTTTCCCTGCCTCGATTAATGCAATCTATAGTCGAGTTTTGGGCTAATCTGTTACCAAGGCCACAGGATCTTATATTTTTGTTTATCAATGAGCAACGTGCAAACAAAAAATTGAAAAAAAATTTCGAAAGTGCCCTGTATACACTTTAACATATTTATAATGTCAAAAAACTGTTCATTGTAAAATGTTCAAAATTTGAAAAAAAAAAAACAAAAAAAAAAAATTGAAAAAAACCAAAAAAATAAAAATAATAAAACAAATGTCAGAATAGAAAATGAAACAAAACGATGATGAGAACACTATGAAATTTTGAAAATTTTGAAAAGAAATACTAAAAGTCTCAAAACACTAAACTGAAGCAAAAAAAAAAACAAAAAAACAAAAAATTAAATTCCTCCATGATTTTAATAATAATAATAATAATAATGATTATGATGATGATATTGATTATGATGATGGGAAATATTATATAAGTCGAAAAGGATTAAAATTTGCGCGAGTTTTTATTTTTTTTTTTATTTTATTTTATTCGGTTGTTGTTCTTATTTATTTTTTTTTTTTGTTTTTGTTGTTTTTGTTCTCATGACACTTAATGAGTTATTGCCATGGATAAGTAGTTGTAGTTTTATATATATATATATATATGGAGTGATAATAGTCGTATATATTGTTATATACTAGTTAGTTGAAGTTAGAATAATTTTTATATTCATATTATTATTGCCTACATTTAAAAAAAAAATAATAATAATAATATCCTTTATCAAGGATATTATACAGAATATAATACTAAAGAATATATACCTATGAATATTTTGCATAGATTTTGTACACCTGGTATTTTTTTCTTATTCTGTTATTTTGCTGTTATTTGTTTTTTATTCTGTAATATATTTTATAGGATTTTATAGTAAGGAATATAATATATTATTTATATATGTATTTAATTTGAATGAAGTAGTATTTAGGTTGTTTACCTTTTTATTTTTGCAATGTCCTGGAAATGTTTGCTTTTTTTTTTTAAAGAAAATGTTGCCTGATATTAGGTAGATAAGTAGGTAGATGTATATATGTTTAAAATTAAAATATATAATTCCAAATGTATATTAAATTAGTTAAAAAAAAAAACGCACACACACTTTACTATCATTGTAAATATTTTTTTTTTTAGTATTGAGGCTGACATAATGTGAAGATTTGATTGAAAAACGTATTTAAAAAAAAAATGGTTGTACAAAAATTAAAATAAGAGTCTTAAAAATAAAAAAAAATTAAATTAAAATAAAAGTGTTAAGTTATTGTAGGTTAAGTTAGGTTAGGTTGAATGAATGATATTTTGTAATGTAGAGACTTCCAATTATATAGGTATATTTTGGCAATTATTTTGTTTTGTAAACTGTTTGTGCTAAGCAGTATAAATAAATAAATAACTTTGAGAGTATATCTAATTTAGAGGTGCAGAAGAAGACGAAATAATAATAGCGAAGCTATTAAAATTGGCGTTGAAAATCTATTCATTATGCTTAGAAAATGTTAATATTGCCATAATAAATATCATAATGACAATATTGCCATAATATTATACATAAAAATAGTACGATATAACAAATTTAAAAATGTATTAACTTATTATAAGTTTATTATCGTATCTCTAGCAAACTGATATCGAATACTATAGTAGAATTATTAACCAATTGTATATATGAAATATGAACAGATTTTAGAACAGGGTATGAAACATATAATCACTTACAAGCTATAAAAATATTGTCAAATCAATTTCAACAAGCCATATTTTTCGATTTCCAAAAGGTATTTAACACTGTTAAATTTTGTGCAGGTTATTCAATATAAAAAATTTAGTAAACGTATATATAATAATTATTATATATGAAAAAAATATGTATGTATATACAAAATATCTAATAGAAAGATGAATTATTCAGGTAAGGTGATATTATTTCTCCAAAATTATTTTATAGCTGTCTTGGAATATATTTTCAAGTGTAGAGGTATACAAAAGCATTGATGCAAAATTTCTAAGCCATTAAATTCAAGCCAAGCCAAATTCAAGCCATTAAACTTTGAAATTTAACTATATGGGCAAAATATGATGATCTGTTAAAATAGTTAACTCTGTAATAAAAATCAGAATGTAATATTTGATAGTTTTATTCAATAGAAGTCGTAAAATATAGTACTGGTTGTATAGTCAACTCTGCAGTAAAATATCCAAAGCTATTATGACAGCAATATTCACGACAGTATAATTTTCTAATTATATTAATTATAATATTAATTAATAAGAATTTTTAAATCATATTTGTTTTGCTAATGATATCATTCTTATATTACTATATTTTTTGACTAATTTTGATTTTTTTTGACCATTTTTAAATTTTCATTCTTAAACATTCGTCTTTTTTGACTAATTTTGTCTATTTTTTGACTATTTTTGGATATAAAAAATTTGTAAATTACAAAAATTTTTAATTGTAATTGAGTATATTTTTATATATGAATTGCAATATACAATGTTTTACTACTGTAATTAGAATTTCAATTATAATTAATCGAAAATTATGTAATTATTAATATCATTTGTAATCAATTTTCATAGAGTAAGCACTGTTATTTAATTCTCATTTAAATACTATATTTAATATTTGTTTACAAAATTATGATATACATATATATACAAGATTTTTAAATATTTGTTTAATAACCTACACCAATGTTGGTTTAAAAAAAAAATCAGTACTTGTACTTGCAAATCAGTAGTAGTAGTATGGCCTCAGTAGCTAAAGTAGTCAATACACTCTTTTATTAAAATTACAATTTTTTTTTTTATTTATTCATGACCATAACATATAGCCGTGTATGGTCTTATAATTTACTATAAAATTTAATTTACAATATAATGAATTTGGGTTGGTGACTTAATCCACAAACTGAAATGCACCAAAAAAAATATTATTTAACTAAGACAGGATTACCAAACTGTGTTAAAAGAAATATATTGCCCTTTTCCGGAAATAAATATAAAAATTTAAATAAATTGATTCCGTTATTATTTATTAATATTCTGGAAAATGGCAATATAATTTTTTTTCAGACTGGTAACCTTCTCCTCCTTATTTCGGCGATTTTTGTGTTTTTCGATCGTTTTTTGTAGATTTTTTTTTGTGGCAAAAGTCATTATGGATTTTGTTTTTTGTGAATTTTATCACCAACACAATTAATTTATCTTTGAATAGACATTATTACCTACAGTTAAAATTTGCAGGTTTAAATCTTTTATCATTTCAATTCACTTTTATTAAAATCACTTTGTGCTGTTTGTTAACTTACAAGCTTACATTCTAAATGGAATAGGGTCATTCACCTGCTATAGTAAATATTTTATATTTATTCCGATGGAAAATAATAAATTTTGTGCAACATAAAAATAAAAAAAAATGCAATTAGAAAAGGACTAAATTGTAAAGAATTCTTAACTTCATTATACTACCACTACACTCAAGTCACATTCAATCAAAAATTTCAAAGTAATTAAATTTTTACAAAATAAATTTTCAAATACAAATAAAATGTATATATCAAACAATGAAATTAATTCCAAAAAATAAATGGTACAAATAACTAAATACAATTTTGATTTTTCCTTTTTAAAATGTCCTTAAAGTATTATCCTTTATAATTTTAATTTCCTTTAAAATTATTAAAATAAAATATTTTCTTTTTAAATTTACATATAAATATAAATCTAAACAAAAATTATATACATATTTTCTTTGGGTCTATTTTCTACTTTTTGATTTTCATAATTTTTTTTTTTTTATTTAAATAAACAAAAAATAAAAACAAACAAACAAACAATCAAATTCAAAAAAAAAAAAAAAAAAAACTAT
Source organism: Argyra leucocephala (assembly GCA_963942445.1). Taxonomy (NCBI): domain Eukaryota; kingdom Metazoa; phylum Arthropoda; class Insecta; order Diptera; family Dolichopodidae; genus Argyra; species Argyra leucocephala. The sequence continues at coordinate 132,631,538 of OZ012681.1, read as the reverse complement.
TTCAAAATCGTTAAAAATCCAATATTTCATAAAAATATGTATAAAAAACAGCAATGACCTCAAATTGGGTTAAAATAAATTTTCATTCTATTCTATTTTTTTGTTGTTGTTCTTTTCGTTTTATTTTGCTTATTTTATTCTAAAGAAATAACCAACAAAAAAACATTGAAACTCTTCTTACCTTATTGAAAATTAAAAATTAAAAAAAAAAAAAAATATTGCACAACCATATAAAAAAAAAACAAAACATTTGTGTACATAAATAAATGTTAACCCTCTTCCGGGCTCGTTTTATTTTTGTGTAGGTTTTTTTTTTTTTAATTCTTTATTTTTGTTCTCATTTTAGTAGTTTTTGATCCCTTTAAATTTTTTGCTTTTGAGTTATGCTCACTTATATATATTTTTATATATAAATATTCCCTTTTTATAACGGTATTTATTTGTATAAATATTTTTATAATATATATATATATGCATAGAATTTTTTTTAATATTTTTTTTTTTCATTTTTGATAGAGCAGAAGAGTGATGAGGACCGAAATTTGTTAACTCTGATGCAATATATTTTGTGGTGTTTATTTGTTTTTTTTTTTTTTTTTTTTTAAATTTAGAACAAATTTTTTTTTTTTTTGTTTCTTTGTCTATTTCTAATTTCTACTTTCTATTGTGATCATGAGTAATTGTACAAAGTTTAGAATAAAGAAGAAAAGAAGTGAGGAACGGAAAATAAAAACACACAATGGGAGATCAAGGGAATTTAAGAGTTTGAGGTATTCATATATATTTTATTACTAAATTGGTGGGTGGTGTAATGTAATCATTTATTGTTTTTGTTGTTGTTGTTGTTTTTATTTTATTTTATTTTTTATCACGCTGAGGGTATTATGAAATTGAATATTACAAATATGTAATGTGACCAGGCTATTATGTAAATTATAAATGAAATTAATAAAATAAATAATTTTTTTTTTGATTTATAGGAGTTGGACAACTATACTTTCTAGACTCTGTGGGTCTGATGAGGTACGAAAATTAATTTTTTCCATCGTTTTGTAATAAGTAAGATCGAAACGGGTAATCAAAATTTTGTAATTTTACAATTAAAAGACCTCCTTGGTCTAAGTATGGTGACATATGCAGCTGCTTTTACTTACTTATCATATCCACCACCTACTTGTGGTGCAATTGAAAAACAAAATCAAACAATTGTTCAAAGTCAAGCTCAAATCCCGTTTGAGATCAAATTCTTATATGTTGCTAGATGATAGATTCTATAATTTATACTAAGTAGAACATAGAAAAGCAACATTACAATATTTAGAAAAAAATTTAAATAAAAGTTAATGATTCAAAAAAAAAGTTCAATCTCCAAGAGAGGCATAAACAAACGAAATTGAAGTAAATTGTATCTTAAGAACATAAAAAAAAACCCAAAAATGAATTCAAATCAATTCACATTTTAAATATTATTTTCTTAATTAAAAGTAGTAAAAATTGAGTTTTGATGTAAAATTTAACACGAAAGATTGCTGAAAAAGCTGAAAAATACCTACGTTGGGTCCACCCCTTCAATAGTCCAAGCTAGTTTTCAATCAATCAATTTCTGTACAAGCTGTGAATATTACTTTCAAGACTCATCAATAGTACAATCTTGTTTTCGATCAAATTTACTATGCAAGACTTCTGAATTCGCTCGCAAAAGAATAAAAGTCCAAAAAAATGTCTACATCTCTTCCACATTTATGTAAAAGGTTGTTTCTAAATAAAAAAAAAATATATATAACAGTTTACAAATAAATTTGTAACTGATTCAAACTCAATAAAAATGGTCAGACTCCATACAAGGTATTACAAATTGAATTCTGATGTATGACTTAAGACGAAAGATTGCTGAACAAACTGAAAAAAAACTATGTAGTTTTGGGCCCCATTAACAGTCCAAGCTAATTTTTAATAAATTTTATAACGGAAGATTTCTGTACAAGTTGTGAATACTACTTTCAAACCTAATCAATAGTACAATCTATAACATTTACAATTAAAGACTTCTGAACTCGCTCAAAAAACAACTTTTGGACATCATCCCGAAGGAAAAAAGGCTAAAATATACTTTTTTCATTTATGTGGAAGGTTGTTTCTTATAAAAAATATTTAATGGTTATTCTATTTATTTATATAACTTATATTTTTAATTATAAATAAAAAATATATATAATGTATAATAATAGACTCGATAAAAAATGGTGGGACACCATAATGAAACAAAAATTCAACTAACTTGAAAATATAAAAACACCTTTAAAATTGGATTGCCAGCTATTTTTTATACAAAAAAAATTAAAGTACTCTAATTTTAAATATATTAATACATCTGGTAACCATGACATCAGATTAAACACCTTTAAAATTGGATTGCCAGCTATTTTTATACAAAAAAATTAAAATATTCAATTTTTAAATATATTAATACATCTGGTAACTCTGACATCAGATTAAACACCTTTAAAATTGGATTGCCAGCTATTTTTATACAAAAAAATATATAAATATTCTAATTTATAAATATATTAATACATCTGGTAACCCTGACATCAGTTTAAACAAACATTTTTTGGTACTAAAATACACACATTCAATACAGTAGAATCTCTGTTCGTTTTGGTTTGTTTTTGTTTTTTTTTTTTTTTTAAATTGAAATGAAATTTTAGTTACAGTCCATTTGAGAATTGGAAAAATATGTATATTATATTCTTTTTTATTATTTTGTTTATTTTATAGATTTAAATTTTTTTTTTTTTTTTTTTTGTATTATATTTTTTTCATAAACAATCAGTCAGTCAGACAGGGAAACAGAATTTTTTTCTATGTCTCTAGTTTACAATTTAGGTTAATAAGAAATTGCAGTATATAATACATACGTATATGTGTGCTCTATTATGAATGTTTATTTGTGTTAAATTTTTTTTTTATTAAAATATTTTTAATAAAAATCATTTTTTTTTTTTATATTTTTCAATTTCAAATTTGAAATAATTAGGTCTCCAAAAAATAGATATATATATATATTTTTAATTTGTAAAAACTATTTTGAAAATTTTGATTTTAGAATTTATAAATAAATAAAAAAGGATAATAATATTAATAATCTAAAATAAATATGGCATTTATTAATTTGTTAATTTTTCAATGGCGACAATGTGCATATATGAATTTAAAAATTATTTGCTCTAAGCAGTCTATACTATAGTTTGCTACAAGCTATAACTTTTTTTTGACTCTGTAATAAAATAACAATAAATTTTATTTAAAAAAAAAATAAATTTTAGGAGCAGTGTTAGACTCTACCTATACAACTCCTGGTTTAAGGATATTGCTTTGATTAATTTTATAACTATTTATAGAAGTTATTAAATATACTTGAGTTATAGAAGTCGGTCAATGTGTAGTAGAAGTTTGTGGTTGCAGCATCGACATAATTGCTATAATAGAAATCGTAAAGGTATAGTGTTAATTAGAACTATGTAGGAATGATTGAGTTGTCAACTATGTAGTAGAAATCATAATATAATATTTTGGACCTACCTTAATCTTTAAAAAAAAATGAAATGTACCAAAGTCCTAAAAAAAATAAAAATCTCAATGTACTATAATCTGAAGTTGAAGTTAGAATACATTTTTTTCAATTGTATTATTTTTTTTTATTGTTTGTAAAACGTAAATGTGTATATATGTATATATTATACTTTTATTTGGAAAAAAATATTTTGCGTAGCTGTTTGTTGGGTACAAAAATAACGTTATGCTTTCGATAGACATGTAATATCAATACTATAATATCAATATTGTCTATTGACGATAGACTACGGTGATCTAAATCATTCCCGTGTCTATTCGTATAATATCATGCCTTTGTTTGGTACTATTAATACTACGTTTATATTGCCTTAATATCGTGACATATAGGAATATCACAATATTAGCAATATCAACATCAACAATATCAACAATATCGATACTACATGTCTGTCAGTAGCATTATTGTCATTAATATAAAAAATTAAAAATCTTACATTTTTTTTCGAGATTTTGGTGCATTAAGATTTTTATTCTTTTGGTATTTTATATTTAAGACATCGTACTATACCCGTAATAATTAATAGTATTAGATAGTAGAAGTTTTAAAGGTTTTATTAACTAGTATTATGTAGTAGAAATTGCAAAATTGACTCTGCACTAAAACACCAGTGAGCAGTGTTATAACAGTAATTTTCATTATCGTATGAAACAATCATTTATTTAATTTTATGTCAAAAATTCAATACACTTTTAACGAAATTATTGTATTGTTGTAATGATGGCTAAGCTTTACTAAATATGTAATCGAATTAGTAAATAAGTAAATTTATTTTTTCGACACGTATCTGCTAAAGTTAAGACCTACATAGTCTAAATTTCTTTCTAACGAAGACCATTAACATAAAAATAATTTATTTCAGTTTTTTTATTCAATTTTTTATTTTTATTGCGTTTAAAAATTTATGAAAGAATTTTTTCCAAATATTTTACTTATTATGTAATCACAACATTGTTGCATGAGTTTATTTAACAACAAAAAAAAAAATAAAAAAAAAATCTTGATTACTTAGTATGTGATTACTTACTTAAAGGATAAAAAAAGGATATTGAAAAAAAAATAATATTTTTATTGTCTGTAAAACTCGACCGGTACATTTTTCTTAGTTTTATTTAAAATTATTAAAAACAAAAGCAAAGAAAAAAACAAAGTAGATTTGATTTAAAATAAATGCAACAAGAACAACAACAACAAAACAAAATAAGAAACTCATAAACAACACGATTACCTATCTTTTGTTTATTAAAGAAAAAACAAAAACAAATTTATGCACACGCAATTTGCAGGACAATGACATTATTTTGAAAACTGTTAAATAATAATATTACGCAGGAAGAGTCATAAAATTTGTAATTTTAAAAATCGAATTATGGTGTAAATGTGATTTGTAGGTTTAATAGTTAAGCGGTGATGTTGTTATAAGCCCGTATGTAAACTAATGTGATGGCAATAACGGATTACTATTGCTGTGACCATCTCTTTTTTTAATTAAACTAAAAAATGAAAGTTCTATTAAACAGTAAAGGTTCGTAAAAGATCGTATGAAACAAAAATTAGTAGTACCAAACAAGTTATGAATGTTAACAAAGTGTAAATATGTTTGTGAAAATATTTGGAGAGTTTTGAATTTATTTTTATTTATTTATTTCAGATAAATCTGCAGACCAACTACGAAGTTTTGATCTTTTGTAGAGATTTTTAGAGTGTATAAAATATTATAGATTCCAAAAACAAAATGGATAGTTCAAGTTTATTTCGCTGTTCTAAAAAATAAACTTGAATAGAATTTCTACAAACATTTGTAGAATTCTAAAAATTTTGGAGATTTTTAACAAATTTTTAAATCAACGCAATAACAGAATTAATCAAGAATATAGACTTACAACTCTAAAATAATAAACAGGGAAGTACAATAGATCTGACGCAGTCTACATAGAACTCTTCATAAAAAAAATCAAAGTAAATAATTATATTTAAATATACATATTAAATTTATTTTTATTGCTTGCAAGCCTTTTTCAAATCATTCACATCAATATATTCTATAATATAGCAAAAAAATAATTGGAGACTTTAATATAAAAAAAATTGGAGAGTTTTTTTTACAAACATTTATTTGTTCTACCTACATCTATTCTATTTCCATATAACATCTCCAATTTCCAAACATTGATATGAATATATATTTTCGTCAAATTTGGAGACTTTTTGGAAATGTAGTTTTAAAAACTGCTTTTGTTTTGCTTAGGTGTTCTTCACACCACTATACAACTAATAAAAAGAAAATTGTAGAGTTCAACAGAAATTTTGGAGACTTTTTACTTTTTGTTTTTCACCAATAAAAATAATACAATTACAATTAACTAACTTTTTCCTTTTACACATTATTATTTTATATATTTTAATATTAACCTACTTATATAACTCGTTTTTATGTTAATGCCCTTTTTTAAATAGACTTAAAAAAAAAGAACCGTTATATTTTTTCTTTCTTATCAGAAATTCATTCCTTTGACAGTTTCTCTGTTAAACAAAAAAAAAAATAAATAGAGGTATTTTTAATTCAAAAAATTACGCATGATATTTAAAACTCATTTAATTATTATTATTATTTTATTTTTATATTATTTATTAAAAGACCATTAAATAAAGAAGACATTGAACCAACAATCAAGAAAATGTGTAATAAAAACAAAAATAAATAAATATAAAAAAAGGATATGTATGAACGGTATTGGTATCCTTTTTATATATTTCTATTAAAAAAAAAACAAAAAACAGAAAATAATAAAAATGAATTTAAATATAGAGGAAATCAATGGCATATTTTTTTTTTTATTTATTTATTTTCTAAAGATTTTTTTTTTGAATGCATTTCACATTGCATTTCAAAATATTATAAAAGATTTTTAGTAGGGTATTTCATAATTTATTGTTCGCCATTTTAATTGTTTTGTGTGTTTTGTTGTTGTGTTCCCTATCCCTTATACATATATATATAATAAAATATTTAAAAAAAACTGGATCAATTCACAGGATAACAACAACAGCAACAACATTTTATATTTAATTCTCATTTAAATTTTTTAATATTGATATTGATAATGATTATTAATCATTATCAATGATAAATGAACTTACCTTATATTATGATAGTAGGGTGGGTCAGTTCTGTACAAAAGAAGTTCTTCATTCATTTTACAACACTGAAATAATAAAATAAGGAAAAAAAAAATGTTAATATATATTTTTTTTTGTTTATAAGTGGTAATCAAGAATCAAGGATTATTCATGAAATTTTAATAAAATTAGAAAAAACTATTACAGTTTAAACTGTTATAATAAATATTTTGTGAAATTCAATAAATAAAAAAATTTAAAGCTGTACAGTTTACAGGTCGACAAATATTTGACTAAGTAGCAAAAAAATGTTGGATCTAAAGTCTGACTAAGGTCTTGTAAAGACATTTATTTTACAAATATTTGTGTTTTTCAGATACTATGCCTAGTACAATTCGAATTTTTAAAATCATTAAAGAAGTTCAACATCGCAAGGATTTTTAATTAAAGTAGAGTTATTGACATATGTTAAATTATGGTTATCACTTTTCTACTAAAAGCATGTATTTGGTTTAATCAAACATTCAAAATAATTCAACATTTTTCATATCAATTTTCTAATAAAAGGATGTTGTGTTTTACTAATCGGATGATGATATATTGCACAATCAAATGTAGCAAGCTCTCATAGACGTCTAATGTGTTTGCTCTAAACATTAATCTGACAGTATAAAAATAAGTAGAACATAACTTAGAAAGATTCATATTCCGCAAGTAAAACGACCTCTGGTTGGTCTGGTTGGCATTTTTATACTACAGGTCCACTAACTAAATAAATAAATATATATATATAGAACACAATAGATGGAACATATTAAATTTGCTCAAATGTAAAATGTAAAGAAATCATTAAAAAAATATTAGCCCATCAGAACGAAGTTCAAACCGAATACTTTCGTGTTAGTAGATTTAAATTTGTACAATAAACTGGAACAATTGCTTAAAATAAGTGAATTTTAATTGAATTGGAGATAACCAATATTTTATTTAATTGCTATAATTCAATACGTTTTAAATTATGATCAGTTACAAGCACTATCATCAAATACTTTCAGTTCTTACAACCAATATATCCTGAAATATAGACCTGATTTCACCTGTAATGTAATACAATCTAGAATGTATGATTTAACAAACAATTTCGTATCTTCAACTGGAAAGAAGCCGGCCGTGACCGATAAAAACCACAAAAATGAGCCAATCAGGACCTATATTAAGTCTGTTGGTCACCTGAGTAAGTAAGTAAATAATGTATAAAGCTGGTTGAGTTTACAAAATTATTTTATTCTGACACGTTTTTCGACCTTTCGGTCATAATCATGGATCACAAATGGATGCAAAACAAAATATTACAAGCATTAAATACAAACAATTTTAACAATGTCAAAAATTTTTAAAAAAATATTTATAAAATTTCTTTAAGAGTGTACAAGTGAAAGCATAAAAGCTGTACAAAGCTGGTTTGTCAAATTGATGCCCTTCAAATTTAAATACAACACACTATAAAAATTTGTTTCAGAATTTCGAAAAAAATAATACAAAGCAAAAATTATCACCAAAAATACAGTTTTTTCTATAGATAAAAATACAGAAACTATCAAGTTCTGATTGTTTAAAATTTGACAGCTGCATATTTAAATTTGAAGCAAATAAAACTCCATTTTATATGTATTCATAAGACTCATATCTAACCACAATGAATTAAATTTCTTTAAAACTGTCTAAACTAAGCAAAACTATTCAGATCAATTAATTTCACAACGATATTAAAAAAAAAACAAAAATCCAAAACTTCACGAAACTTTCAATTTCTTTCTAACAACAAAATTCTATTTTAATTTTTTTATTTTTCTTTTATTTTTTTCTCTTTTCTTTTTTAATTCAAAATACTAAACATTAAAATTCAGTTTAAAATAAATTATTTTTTTTTTTTTTTTAAATTCTCACATTTTGTATGTATTCCGAAACGAATACTTTCTCAATTTATTATTGTACATACCGTGCCATAAACGACATCTATTGAGTACCTTTGAAACTAAAGCTTTAAATAAAATAATTTTTTATGCAACAAAAACAAAAATAAAAAAAAAATAAAAATTTAAAACTTTTCCAATTTTCTTTTAAACATAAAAATTTCTATTAAATTGTTTTTTTTTTTATTTATTTAAATCGAACACTTCAAACTACCTCCTTCTACTTGCATCAAAACATATGAACGTTTTTTTGGAAAAATAACACAAAACATCAACTATTACAAAATCATACAATCCAAATCCGCTGGATAATTATTATTGCAGTCGTCAGTTTAAAAAAACAAAAACATAAAAACATTAAAAAAAAAAACATAATTTCCACGTTTGATGACTCCTATACATAAAATACACACCAACCAATCAACCTACCTATCTACCTAGCTATTTATAAATTGCTATGACTAATAAAACTTATTTGTGACGTCACAATTATAGGGAATTCCTTTTGAAGAGAAATTATAATTTATATTTTTTTATTTTCTCTTTTAATTAATCTCTCTTATTTTTAATTTGGAATATTTAAAGAGAATTGTAATTATAAATGTAGTGGTAAATGCCTACAAATTATTAATAAGAGAAATTAATTGAAATTAGTTAAGAGAATATTTTAAAATTTCCCATTGTAAAATGGGGAAATTTTTCTCTTTAAATTAATTTTAAGAGAAGAGATTTTGTGCGGTTTTAAGAGAGTTTTTTTTTAATAAATCTGTTCTTACAGTTTTTATTCTATATAATTTTTCATTATAAAAGACTAATGACCTCTGGAAAATTTAAGAGAATGAGGTAAACAAAACTTTTATTTAAAATAGAAAAATTTTATATTAAAGAATTTTTATAAAATTTAATTTAGGAACTCAGGATATATATATATGTATAATATATCCTTTTTTCATTGTTTAAACATTATGAATTTTTATATTTTTAAAAATTTATTTAAATTTATTTATTTATAATTTGCTTATATTAATTTAAGTAGGCGATAGCCCATAGTAGTCTAGAGCTTACAAATTTTTATTTATTCTTAGTTCAAGTGTTTACAAATTACAATATTAAAATTCACAATAAAACCATTTTATGTACAATAATAAAATATAAAACGAATTACAATAAATTTATTGTAATTTTAATTGTAATAATAATGTAAATATAAATAAAATAAAAAAAAATTAATAAAAATTAAAACCAAAATTTAATAAATTTATTTTCATTTGTGTTTACAGAAGTGATTCTAATGCATATGACAAGCTTATAATTCAAATAAGCAAATTATTAAAAATATATATAATTATATAACTATATAATATATTATTTATATATATATATATATATATATATATATATATATGTATATATATTTATATATTATATTTATTTTGTATATATTATATATATTATTTATATATTCTAATAATATATAATATATTGATATGTAGGTATATCCTATATGATGATTCAAAAATTCAGATTAATGTTCATATCAAAGGCTATTAAAATCAAATATGACTGAATCCATTATTTACTTTAACATAAATTTACATGACAAAATTTAAATTCTAAGAAATATATTTACTTCAGTTTTCATGATAATAAAAAATTAAAAAAAAAAAATGACTAAAAACTTAATACAAAGTCAGAGATAGAATTTTCATAAGAAATTTAATACGTAGTTTCAATTTCATAATATATTAAATAATTATGTATAGGTATACATTCTGAGTATTTTGTAAATATACAAAATAATTAATTCGAAAAAAAACATATAATTATGAAAGATTAAAATCAGTCTTTGTATCATGTGATGTGACAATCTATTATCTACAGTCTATCAGACAGTCTATTATCTTCATAGTATATCCATCTACAGAATAAATGTCTATTGTAATTGCCTACACAACATTATTGTTCTTGATATATGATAAGCTTAAATGTGTACCAACCAACTTTTTTGTAACAAAATAGTACATACATTGTAAGACTATACTCCTAATTCCGATCTAATTTGATTTTCTGTATTTTTATCAATCAAAATGTAGTCGAAAATATAATAATATAATAATTTGTATATTTTTAATTGTGATGTGGTATAGATCGTGTCATGATTAATCATGTGCACTATTTTTGTTTTAATGATGAATTTCAATTGCATTTAAATAACAATAAATGTCCTGATGATTTTAATATTTTACCAGAAGCTTCATATGTTTTGATTGTTTAATTTTTTTATCACTATTATTGAATCATCATGCTAATGTTCCATAGCTCACAAACAACTTCAGTTCATATTATCATATTCAAATTCATGTATTTGGATTATTTTGAATTTTATCTAATATATACATGATTTTGAATTGATAAAGCTGCTTTTATGACTATTACGACTTACGATGAACAGTATTTTGTATTATCAGGAATATCCGAATATTTATATTGTATATCCGAACAGTACGATTGTATATCCGAACAGTATATTTTACTAATCCGAATATCCTATCGTATACATTAGATAAAATATTTGATTAATAAATTAGCATGGTTTTAGTTTTATCTGCTTTTCTAGCTATTTCAATTGATTTTTTATTACCAGGTATATACCTATGGTGTAGCGTTTATACATCAACAGATAAATTATTTAATTAGAAAAATTAGAATGGTTCTGATTTCATGTTTTTTCTTGCTTCATTTATTACTAAAGATATTGCAATGTCCCAGCATTTACATTTTTACATCATCCAATAAGCTTTTAATTAGAAAAATTTGAATGGTTCTGATTTCAGAATTTTTTTCTGGCTATTTTAACAGCTTATCATTTATTACTAAGGATATTGCAATGTCCCAGCATTTACATTTTTACATCATCCAATAAGTTTTTGATTAGAAAAATTTGAATAGTTCTGATTTCATATTTTTTCTGGCTATTTCAACAGCTTATCATTTATTACTAAGGATATCAAAATGTCCTAACATTTACATCATCGAATAATCTATTTCATAAGTAAATTGGCAAGGTTTTAATTCCATTTACTTTTTTGGTTATTTAAAGAGTTTGTTTTACAACCAAGGATGACACAACAGTCCTAGCATTCCCATATATTATCAGTTAAAGTATTTAATTAAATAATTTATTTTCATTTCACATCACATAATATAACTAATAACTTCTCATAAATTGTACAGTAATAAAAAAAATATTTAAAAAATGTACTGTATTTCTGTGTAACTACATATGTATATATATATATATATATATATATGTTTAAATTTATTCAAAACAAACTATATCTATATATTTAGGTTGATTTCATGTTCAGACTCAGACTACTTTATACATTTTTTATTTTTTTACATTTTTGATTAAATTATGATGTCCATTTTGTTAAGAGTAATTCAACTATACATATACTAACTACACTCTTTAACTCTTAATAAAACTGTTTGAAAAAAGAAATTCACTATAAATTAATTGTAATGTAAGGATGTTCGCTTAAAATTTATAAATTTTTGTATTTTTTATTTTTTTTTATTTTTTAGAGAATGAAAAATAAAAGGAAGAAAATCTCATATTAAGCCATATAAAAAAAAAAAAAAAACAACAGTTACAGGAACAAAAGTAGTTAATAGATATGGTTATAGAAAAATATATTGTTGTAGTAATAGTAGTGGTAGTGGATGATAAATACTAAGTAATGCAGCTGTTCTTTTATTATTTTCCATTTTATAGTTTTTCTTTTTTTCTTTTCTTTTTTGTTTTTCTGTTTATGTTTCTGATATTTTTACTCTTACTACTGGGTTGTTTTTGTTTTAGTTTATCTGAGATATATTATATAGGTGCATATTATATATATATATCCAAAATAAACAGCAGGCAAAAGGTCAATGAACGATGTCGACCCTGACGCGAGGTTACCAACCCCTATATATATATATATATTATATATATATATTATATACATAAATACATATACATATATATTTAATAGAATAAAAAAAAAATATATCCTTTGTGAAAAATCAAAATATAAAAATTGTTATAGATATTATATATCTATAAGGACATAACTATATATATTTACATACATACATTTTTATATAATATATAGGTACCAAAATATATATGTATATTTAATTTAAAAGTATATATATATATATAAAATTGTAAAATAGACTGCGGTTATGGAAAATTTACAAATACAAGTGAAATAAATATGAAAAGAAATATTTTTTGGTAGATTTTTGGATGATTTTAATGGAATTTGAACATTAGTTAAGAGATTTAAGGCATCAATTTGCAAGGTTACTGAATATAAAGGTATGAAATTATTAATTAATTAAAAGTAAATATTTTTTTTAATTTGATCTTGATATAAGGTTTTTACCCTTTTTCCTTGTAAAATTTCTAGTATAATTCGAATATGAAAATCAGAGTTAAAAAAACACTTGAATGATGTCTAAATTCTGTAAAAATTAAAAAAAAAAAAAAATTATATATATATATATATATATAAAATTGATCTAGTACAATTCGAAAATAATATAATTAGTATACAAGGACCGTGTATCAATTTGGACTTTTCTGAAATTGGATAATTGGACTGTTGAAATTGTTAATTCTGATTGTATTAAATACACCACAGGATCCTATATAACAATTATTTTATTGCAAACAAAAATTTTAATTAATTAGTTAAACCGTTGAAGTAGAAAAGCTAAAATAGGCAAATTAATCCAAAGACACTGAGATTTTTTGTTTGTTTTGTTTTAAAGGCTGTAAAAATAATTACAGAGTCTAGTACAGAGTCTGAGATTTTTACTCACTAAAAAGACACTTATAATTCAATTGTCTGTTAAAAATTTAGACTTTTACTATAGTTAATTTGTCTGAGATACAAATTTTGTCTCAAATTCTATATTTTATTTAGATATTATTAATCTCAAGATTAACCACCAATTTTTGTTTTTTTTTGCAGTTATTTATTTCTACACAGAAGTGTTCAACCTTATGAAATAAAAATTTAACATATATAAAATACAGATTGAAAAGCAACAATGAACCTGAATGATCTCCAGCTACAGCTAATAGTCCAGCAGTTCTGAATGTTGTTGAAATGTTATTTTTTAGGTACTGATACAAAATGGAATGTACTAAATTCTAGCTAAGCTACTGATAATAAAATATAAAAACAAATATTGTTAAAGTATGAAATTATGAATGAAAACATTAAACAATTAAAAAAAATAAGATGATACGCTACTGGTTGTCGAAGAGTATACGGATGACATACAACATCACTACTCAGGATCTGCGATTGTTATTGTTGGTTAGTAAAGCATTATACATTCTTTTATTTATTCAGAATTGCTCCAATGGATAAGTCTAATTTCACATACTATCACCATATACCACCTACATATACCCCAAAACAACATAAAAATGAAAAATTCAAATGGGTACAACTTCTACATACAATTTTAAAATAAAATTGATCAATTTAAAAGTGAACAACTTTTTTCTTATTTCCGTAGGCTGGTGGGCATCTTCAAACACACATTCTGATTATAAAAAATAAAAATTTAATCTACCTCACACCATAAAATAACACTGTAAATTCTAAATATAATAAAAATAATTCAATATAAAAAAACAGAATTAAAAAATTAAAAACTAAAACTAAAATACAAGTACAGTCCCATTACAAATAAATTGGAGTCCTTTTTTTCAATGTGCATCTTTCCTTAAAAACACATTTTTAAACCTTTTTTTCTATATACTTGTTTTTTTGTTCTCATACTAAGTAATTCTACTTTCGTCCTTTTTCTATATAATACATATTTATATATACATATATATATACATATTTCCATTGTGTTCAGTTATAAGAAAATATAAAATTACCGTTATTAAAATTAAAATAATAAAAAAAAAAAAATAAAACGCAGCAAGTAAATAAACAACTTGATGCATATTATTCCTCTTAAATCCTTGTTATTGTCCTTTCAAATATAATTCAAAATAAAGCAAAAAAAAAAAAAAAAACTATAAACAGGAAAACACCAAATACTTGAATTATTATGTGAAAGGGATACGCTTTAAATTTTAATTCAAATGTCCAAAAAAAAAGAACTCATACCAAATCCTTTCAATCCTTCAACAAAATACAATAAAACCGTAACAAGATCCTTTTTCATGATATTCATTCTCTATTTAATAATAATTATTGTATAACGGAAATATTTAAAGTGCGTTTTTTAATTGAAGTGAATTTTGAACAAAAAAAAAAAAAATTTGAAAAATTTTATTCCAGAGTCTGGTCCGGTCGAATTCAAATTAAAACCACTCAATTCGATTATTTTTTTTGTTTTTAGTTACAGTGGAATTTATCAGGATCAAAAATTCAAATTTTACAATTGTCCAAGATGAAATTTGGTTGTTCTATGGAAATTTTGTTTTATGTTTGATGACTCTTGAAACTGAATGACTACTAAAAAATAGTAAATTTGTTTTTGGTCAAAATAAATTTGTCATTTATCTTTCTAAATTTATCAATCGATAATAATTGTCAATAATCGATATGAAAAAAATAGTATAACTAAAATTCGATGTTAATCGATTTAACTGATCTAAGTTCAATTAGATCTTGATCAAATTTATGCTTGATGACTCTTGAAACTGAATGACTACTGAAAAATAGTAAATTTGATGTTGGTCAAAATAAATTTGTCAAATATTGTCTTTCTAAATTTATCAATCGATAATAATTGTCAATAATCGATATGAAAAAAATAGTATAACTAAAATTCGATGTTAATCGATTTAACTGATCTGAGTTCAATTGATTTTTCCCCTAATATAAATCAGCTTGAATTATTTATTTATTTATTTACTTATCATCAGTTGATCTGCAGGTAAATCTGTTGACCAACTTCAGGTCCTTTTATCCCAGTTTGAATAATAAAATATTAATTTTTCCATCTCATGTATTATAATTGGATATTACAGTGGCTCAGTCAAATAAACGAAAATACTCCAGCCAAGAGAATCCTTGAATACTGTCCCGAAGGTACAATGGTTGGGGCAAACCAAACTACTTCGTTGAATATCGCCAGGTATGAAATAATTTCGTATCTTCAACTCGGAGAGAATTCGCATGTGATCGACAAAAATGAAGAATGTTGATTAGTCAGACCCAAGACATACATGGTACATTGGTCACCTTAATAAGCAAGTAAGCATTATAATCTACTGTCAATCAAAATGTAATCACTGTTTTTCAACTCAAAAAAATCAGTTCTTATACAAAAAGTGAATAAATAATCTGGATTTGTGACATTAGTGACATCATAAATACTACTCTAATTAATTGTTTAGATTTTCAGAAGCACTTTAGTGGCTATATTCACTTCCAACTATCTATCTAAGTATGTAGAACAATCAATAGTGCAAACAAAATTTTTATAAGATATATAACCTACCCTTGGGTCACATATCGTCCAATAAATGAGTCAAATTTGTCCCCCAGGAGATTTGAGCCCATCCCCCATATAGGTATATTGCATTTTTCTGTTATCCTAGTATCCTACCAATTATATAGGCTATATAGATAAACATTAATATATTTATTAATGTGGTAAAGCTTGAACTAGTGTCCTTTTTACAAATTAAAATCTTTAAATTAATAAATTTCGGTCCTACTATTTTTTTTTATTCTAATCCTAAAAAACCTACTCATAGTACCTAGTTATAGTAGTATTAGATGAACAAAACACTCTTTCAATAATATAATGTCTTTTGATTTGAAAAAAAAAACGCCATTAATACTTCCGAAATGAATTTATTAATAAGACCAATGACTATATAGGCAAGGCATGTTTATATATAGTCATTGATAACACTCTATAAGCACTCTCTAAATAAATTGTGTCATGTTCTAAGACTCAAATACACAAATATCATAAATAATTGTTTTTCATTAAATTATACTCTTCATATACAATAATATATTATGTAATACAATATGCAATTGCAATAACTGTACAATTATGAATAATAATTTTAAAAAAAATATTAACAACAAAAATTTGTAGGTATATCCTTTTGTTTATCCTTTTTATTATTTTTTTGTATATTTCATTTTTAAAATGTTTTTCATTGTTCTTCATTTATTTGTGTGCATTTTAAGTAGATCAAAGACAACAATTATAATCGGAAATGTTTTTTACTTGAATATAAAGGATTAAAAAATAAAGGATTAAACATATAAGAAAAACAATAATAAAAAAAAATATATCTTTAAGAAACAAATTGAAGAAAAGAAATTACAAAATTATGAATTAAAAAAAAATATCCTTTTATATGACAGGCATATAACATATACATATATATATATATATATATATACATGATTAATTCGTATAAGAAATATTTCTTTGACAATATACGACTAGGTAAAGCACTTGTGTTTGTTTTTTTTTTTTTTGTGCTGTAAAAGAAATTAGATTTTTGGTTGTTTTTAATTGTTATTTGATTTATTGTTGTTGTTTTTTTTTTTTTTTGTTGAAGAGGTTCCATTCTCTAAATAACCTAAATATATTTGTTAAAAAAACAAAAAGAAGATTTCTTTGATAAGTAGTGTGTCTTCAATGCTATCTTTAGGTAAGTTTTTTGATCCTGTAAGTGTAAATGGAGGTAGATATAAAATCACTACACTTCATGTGCACTATATGTGCTTTACAATACCATGGACTTAATAAAACAAATAAAATTATAATTATTGAGCTGATAATAGAAATTTAATTTAATAGTAATCATAATGTTCTTGATTTTATATAAACACAGTCAAAATACATATAAAAAAAATATAAATATCTATGATTATAATTGACAAGCATTTAAGGATCTGCGCAGTAGACACCTTTTCATTTTATCTCTCTTCTCCATAATGAACTCTTAATATATAATAAGTAAGTTGTAAATAAAACAATAATGCGCACACAGT
Source organism: Argyra leucocephala (assembly GCA_963942445.1). NCBI lineage: Eukaryota > Metazoa > Arthropoda > Insecta > Diptera > Dolichopodidae > Argyra > Argyra leucocephala. Next base: position 132,613,761 of record OZ012681.1, on the reverse strand, counting down.
TGAAATTGAGAAATAGATAGAAACAAAAATGGAAAATGAGAAGTAAGGTATTTATGTTTTTTAACGAAAACATACTAATTTCAAAGCTTTTCATTAAAACATGAGTCTTTTCTGCTTTGTAATGAGAAGTCTATATCAGATAATGCAAATTCCTGTTCTTTTAAAAACTTTAAATTTGGCTTTAACTTGAATTATAATTATTCAACAGGGGCCCCTAGTAGTTTAATAATGTTAATATGTAGAACTAAAAAGACAAAGATGTATATTCAAATACTGATGATATTCTAAAGACTTGGTAGATTTTGATGATGAGTTCAGAAAACAATGAGACTTGAAATATTTGGATTAGATGATCGTAGGCACAAAAATAGTACGATAAATGTTCAATCACATATATATATTTATTTTTCATGTTTTTTCAGTTACGCTGCAATATACTTGCAATTCGACAACTCTTATAAGATTTGTAGTTGAATCGGTTAAATAATTAGGCTACTACTTGTAAAAATATAACTGGGCTTTACTGGCAAAATATCATTTTCACTTTTCGTAACATATTTCTAATTCATAACATGAATCTGAAAAATTTGATATTACTTATTAGTTATTAGGACACAACACAACATATTTTACAAACTCACTATAGGCAACTATAAAAATTTTGATAGTTCAGAATCTGATGAAAAATTACTATTTTTCAATTTATTTCAATCATAGACTATAATTTTATTTCTATTATACAAAAAAATAATGAACATATCTTGACAAAGTCGATAAGAAAATTCCTATTCAAAAATATCTTTGTACAGTTTTAATAATTTTTTTTTAAATTGTTTCAATCACAGGCTGTTTTTTTTTCAAATTAAAAATCATTTATCTTTTTTTTCTATAGAAAAAAATGGATGGGTCATGTGGCGAAAATGGGAAATTTTTATTTATATAATATAATCTGTAAATTTATTTCTGAAAATTATTTCAGCTATTAAAATATTCTCTTGGATAGAACGAATTAATTTAATTACTCAACTTTATCAACTATCATTATAGTTTTAAATATTGTCTTTGAGTTGAATCTCTAATCAAATGAAATACATTCAGGCAAATGACATTCAGACAAATGACACTCAGGCAAATAAAATATAGGAAAATTGCAAGAAATACAGGCAAATGACACGCTCATTAATAACACACTGTTTAATCCTTTCAGTCTATATAAATTTAATGAGCCCCTTTATACCATTTAACTAACAAAGTATATTGACCACTGATCATCGAAAATTCACCCTGTTATACAATTGTATTTGAAATGAAAATTTCTGAACCTATTGCATCCACTTATATAAACAATTGCGCCACCGCATAAACATCAAGTTAAAATTAAATTAATTATAAATATATATATATATATATATATATATATACATATAATAGGTTTAATATACATATATACCTATATATATATATATATATATATATATATATATACATATAATAGGTTTAATATACATATATACCTATATACTTATATATATATATCAAAGTTGAAAGAAAGTACTAACAAATATCCTTTCTTAATATTTCAATATTAATTTTTCTATTATTATTATTGTTATTTTGTTGTGAAAAAGCAACAGGGGTTGCATATTATTGTATTGAATGCACTTATACATCTATATATATATACATCTATACTTATAATAAAATATTTTCCATTGCTATGGAAAATATCATCTGCAGATTTTTTTTATTCCAATTTTCTCTTTTTTTGAAACACCATTCAATTTTATATTTGCATAAAATTTGTAAATTCTGATTATTATTGTTTTTTGTTTTTTTTTGTATATCCTGTTTTTGTTTTATAGATTGTTATATCCTATTAAAAAAAAAATAAAAACAATAAAAGAATTATTTGTAATTTTGATAATAAATGCTGGTGTTTTCTATTAGAAATTCAGAATTTATTTTGTATACATATTAAAAATGGACTTTGTGTATGTGTGTGTGTGTATATAATATATAAAATAAAATAATCCTTTATTAAAAGTAATTTCTTCCATCTCTGTTACGCTACTCTGTATTGTTGTTTTTGCAACTCAATTCTATAATTTAAGGGTAGATCTGATGATGGTAAATCGAAATTTCAAAAATAAAGGAACAACAACAAAAGAACAATAAAAAGTTTTGATTTCATACATTTTATTACAATTGTTGATTGTTTACACGAATTAAAAATTAAAATATTAGTATTGAAAATGCATACTTTTGTATGTATGTGTATGTATTTTGTATTTATTAATTTGTTGGACATAATAATGTACAGTATGATTTGAAATTATTTGAATGAAATGGAAAATATTTATTTATTTTATTTATTTGACAATAATTGTCAAATGAGCCTGATTGCTCGTACAGAGTGTATAATATATGATCTAATATAATTAGTATAAAATAAATTCAAATTATATGTAAAATAATATAATTTAATGTAAACAATGTAGGATAATAAAAATTCAATTAAAAATGTTAAAAACCCAAAGTAAAGGTGATATTTTCCAAGTAGTAGCCTAATTATTTAAGCTTAACCGATTCAACTACAAATCTTAAAAAAATTGTCAAATTAAAAGTAATGCGGTGCTAAACGATAAAACATGAAAAAATAAATATATAATATGTGATTGAATATTTATCGGACTATTTTTGTAGCCCCCGGATCATCATTCAAATATTCCAAGTAACATTATTGTTTTCTTGGTTCATCATCAAAATCTACCAAGCCTTTCGATGTTTTAGTTCAACATTAACATTATTAAACTATATTTATATTTTTTTATATATTTTAACAAGTATAAAATTCACTTACAAAATCATTCAATTTCAATCATTAATAAAACAAAGAAAGTACCAATAAACTAAGCCGCCAACTATATATATTTACTAAATACTTAAGCATAGTCAAATTAATAATTCATTATATTATACCAAATTTTGGACAGATATAATATACATTATTATAAATTTGAATTTTTCTATTAATTTCTATCTCTTATTGCAATTGTAATATTGTGTAATTAAAAATATACAACATACAATTTGGTATAATTTGGATCAAATCGAGTCAACCTCTTGTATATATTAATCTTGTATAGAGTTAGAGTCAAAATGTAGTTTAAAGATGTCTTAAAAAAAAAGTCAATTAAAAAAAGAAGTGTTCTGACCGTTAATAAAAGTACAAACAAAATATTTAGAAGCAAAACCACTCCAACCCGCATCCCCAAATACTTCGAAACATCGCGCTACCGAATTATAATTTTGAATCCATGAAATTTTAAATATTTGGACTGAACTATCAATTCTAAAAATATTTGTATAGTGTAAAAGAGACCGGTAAGCATTACAGTGAGAAATTATAATTTTAAGCCCATATGATATTTCAGCTATCACCCCCGACAATTATTGTAGTGTTTTTTGATAAATGATGGATTAAATAATCGAAGAAATAAATGTTTGTTTGCTTTGAAAGCATCTAAAAAGGTAATCTGTCATCCAATTCAATAAGATGTAAATTATAGTAGTTTACAAAACAACTTGTAGACAAATGAAAATATTAAAGATTGCGATATTTAGACTAGACTTATACATGAAAAAAAAATATTTTTTTGATATAAAACTATTCCGCACTATGCCCAATGGAAATGCTACAAGACAATGATAATGATTACTAATCACGATTTTATTATCAACCCCTAATATAAATACTATACATAAAAGTGTATAGAGAAATGCTGTGCTTGTCGATATAATCTTATTATTGGCTTTTTTTATCATCAACCTTTTGTATAAGTGAGCTCCCATGTATTTAACCATTAACGATTAACCGTTAGCTTGCAGAATAGTTGTCCCATTTGTACCAAGTGGTGGGTATAATCCCTTCTACGAAATTTTTTTACTCTCATTGATCTTCATTTTCCATTTATCCAGCCGTCCATGTATCTGCTACAAATATTCTTGCAAATTATAGTAGATACTGTATGTGAATTTGAATTGCAGCTTAAAATTTCAAAGTAAACAATATTTGAATTGCAGCTTAAAATTTCAAAGTAAACAATTTGAAGGTGGATATTAATGTGTTCGTGTTTTCCTGAACACTACTTTGTGGGACGTCAGCATTGATTTCATGTTGTTCTGTTAAATAGAATTTTAATTTAACTCTAAATAAAGTATATAAAAAATTAGTAGTAGATGAATAGAGTAGCTATATATAGTATTACAGTGTATTGAAGCTGAAGTTGAGTCACTTGTAATACATACAATATTTTAATTTTCAGATTAATATCATGAGCCCCATTTCATTGAAAAGGTCTATTAGTTAACACTATTATTAAAAATAAAAATAACATTACAAATTTTTTGTACACACCATGTAATCGTTAACATTTCAACTTTTTATTTTTTTCCATACTCAAAATTTTTATAGATATTTACGTCTGCATATGCTTGTGTATAAATCGTTCATATCCTGCCATATCGAATTTCATTTTCTTTTTAATTTTCCTCTCTCTTTATTTTTTTGAAGTTTTTGTTAATTTCTGTTTTTTTTTTGCTTTTTTTTTGTATTACCGACTGTGACTTGCATTTGCAATAGCGCAACAACATTCAAAACAACAAAAACAATAATAATAAAAATAGCAAAGCAAAAAATAACAACAACAAAAAAATTAAAAAAAAATTAAATAAAAGTCGAGGGAAGTATGCAATCCAGAAGGCGACATATTGCTGGTTTGCTTCTGATATGTATTTTTTTTTTTTTTTATAAAGCATACAACTGTACATACAGAATGCTACCAGATTATTGCATAAAAATATGCATATTTATAATGAATATATATATATATTTAATGAAATAAAGGAACGAATACATAAAAATATAAATATAAATATATGTACAAAGAGAAAAGGACATAAATATGAGAATGCAAGTAGACTTGTATATATATATATTTAAGGTAAAAAAATATACAATTCAATATATAGCGAATATATAATATAACAAAATGAAAAAGGATAACGCAATCAGAAAATCTTTGTGGTAGGTTCAGTCTGGAATATATACATTTATATACATACATTTGTACATACATAAAATTGTTCATGTATATTAATATATATATATATATATATATATATATTTCTTTTAAATATAGAAAATAATTTTATAAGGATTCCTCTACAAGGATCCGAATAATAATTTTTTTTTTTTTTTTTTTTTTTTAAACAGAAAAGGAGTAAACAATTTTTATGACTTTATATTTCAAAGGAGAAGAGTGTCTTTGTTTGAAAAAAAAAAAAATAAAAAAAAAATTAAAGAAAAATTTTTTTTTTTTAAAGTCGTTGTCTGGATTGAAGGTTTTTTTTTTTTTTTTTTTGGTGTATTTTTATTTTTTTTTTTGAATTTAAATTCCTTTGATTTTTGAAAAAAAATAAAAAAATAATATAGTGAGTAAGGTTAGGTTAAAGTGACTGACCAGAAAACACATTTAAAATAATTTAGTTTCATTGTGATAATACAAAATTGAATTTTAGGAGTGTTTTGTATTCAAGTCGTATGTCATGATTTCAAAGAAGTAATTTTTTCTTCAATTTAATGAAATAATAATTGGTATTCTAGAATGTTAGAAGTTTATTCGTTTTTTTATTTTATTAATTTAGATTTGATTTTTAGAATTGATTGCCAATATCCAGATTTTCTTTGTTCAATAGTTTAGAAATCGATTGGATTACAATCCTATACATTCAACTCTATTTTAGTTTGTTTTGAATTTTTTATTACACTACCTACCTATACCTACACACTATTACAAATCATTTTCGATATTTTGTTTGTGCTCTCTTACTTTTTCCGTATTTTCAATCCAATTACGTTTATGATCTACAGTTGGAGCTGGTTATTTATCACAATGAACCTTACTGATTTAAGTGTGTCTGTCATACTATCGACAGCCACTACTACCTACCTATTGGTGATATAAAGTATTTAAATTTGATAATATAAAGTAGATCTATATAATGTTTGAAGAATTCCAAGACTTTGGACCAATTATTTAATGCACCTTATAATTATTTAATGCACCAATTATTTAATTAGTTAATGCACCAGTATAATTAGTTGTAAAAAAATGTCCTCGTTCCACTTTATATTGACAAATTTTCATTACCAAATCTGAGATTATTTTACCTACATAGATTGCTAATAATAATTAAAGTAAAAAATATTCAAAACCAAGATTAAAATCTATCAATTTAAGGTAAATCTAGCCTCTAAACGGTAGAGATTTATTTATTAATAAATAGAGTATATCAAAGTTTAATACTGTAGTGGAATGTTGGGAGATGATATTGATAATGATTGATGATTAAGAAATGTTGCTAAAAATGTTTCGGTATTTTGTAAGGTTATCATTTTTAAAACTAGCATCGTTAAGCAGCATCTAAAAGTGTATATTAAAATACAACCAAAACATATAACTATAAACTAAATTTATGTAATTATGATTTTTAATTAAATTTATAATTACATAGATTTATTTTATAGTTATAATACATTTTACGGTAAAATTTTGGTTGATTTTTATAACTCACAGATGTATTAATTAATGAGTAATGACATCTTTTAATAAGTTATAAAATAAATAAAAATAAAAATCAGGAGTTGTATAGGTAGTCTAACACTATATATATACCTAATGATGAGTTCAAGTAGTGTTATGATAAACGTAAAAATAATTTGTTTATTATAAAACATACACCCATATTCTCTTAGACCCATCGTTGACGAGAAGAAAAAATTCATCTCGTCTCGTCTCACTGAATATGCCTTTCTGTTAGACACTGTAAGCGGCGCGATAGAACATTTTATTTGTTGGTAGTACTGATTATTTTTTACTATCAAAAATAGTTATTGGTATGTAAACGAAATATGATTTATAAAATTTTTGGAAAGTTTTAGTGGGGTTTTAGTATTATTTTTAAAATATTTTTTAAATGAAAAATAAATATAAATGTTTTAAATATTTTTTAGTTTAGTACATAAATAGTAGTAAAACAGTAATAGTAAAGATGGTTTTTTTTTTTCAAAACAAAACACAATTTTAATAATAATGCAAAAAAAATAATGAAAAATTGTTTATTAATCTCTATTTAACTATTTTATCTATTCAATTTATTTATTTAATTCAATTTTTTGATAAAAAAACACAAAATACTTTGGCGAGATACTCTATCGCTTACAATTTTTGACGAGATAAAAAATGGCTATCTCGTCTCGTCAAAGGTCTAACAGAATACAAAACTATCTCGTCAGAGATATTCTCACGCGATCTCGCGAGATGGGTCTAACAGAATATGGGTGATAAAGTTATAAAAAAAAAGCATAAACAAATTGTATGGCAAATATATGAAGTTAACCACGTAACAATTTTATTGCTATAAGGCTCTTGCTCACTCTTATAACACTATTATTAACACTCTTATAGCAGTATTAGTGTTAATTTGAGTGCTCTGCAATTGCTGCAAAACGTTATAAATACGTTATACCTCTAAAATGGAGAATACTATAAAGCACCGGAGCAATTACTTCAATATTGTTATAGGATTAGTATACGTATTAGTGTATATGTTTTTATTTTGAAATAATTTATGTTATGCCAGAATTAGATAGGTATTATTTTTTATTTTAAAATAATAATTTATGGAATTGATATATTAGTATTTATAGGAATACAGTAAAAAAAAAAAAGCACTACTACTGCTATTCTATAGTAATTCTATTCTTATAACAACACTTTAACTCTTATTGTAAGATTACGTACTTTTAGACTTACAATAACACTACTGTATTACTTGGTGAAAATCCCATTATAACAACTCTCGCAATAATTTCTATAACAATTATTACACTCTTATAGCAACATTAATTCCATTATTCCCATAAAAACATCATTATAACACTTTTAATGCTTATCGGGAGTTATATAGGAGTCATATAGCACTAATTTTGTTTTTATAACAATAAAATGTTACGTGGCGGGATAGTTGTATAAGAAGAAAAAAACGAATTTGTTGTCAATCTCAATTTAATAAAAATTGTCACTCAGCCTCAAAAACCTTACAAAATGTCAAAAAAGAATTTGTGATTATTTTTTTTTGTCATCGCTATCACCTTACGAAATACCACTCCTTTATGTTACCGAATATACCATAGGCTCTAGATAAAAAAATTTTAACAAAAATTAAGTACTCTAGATATATTTCACTAAATTTAGTTAATATCTTAATCAATTTTATTTAGTTCACCATCATCAGAAGATTAAGTCAGGTACAGAAGTATGTTAATGATGGTGTAATAATCGAAATAAATCAAAATATTTATTAAATGTAGTGAAACATACCTTAAGTTTCTAATTTTTAATAATTTTAAGTATATTTACATACAATCTATATTAAATATATATAAAATAGATCAATGATTAAATCAAAATGAAATATGATTGTAATTTTCATCTCACAAATTATAAAATGTCTACCATAAATAAAAATAATTGAATTTATTAAGAAAATTAAAAAATATTCAATATTCAGTATAGAAAAATAAAATAAACTGTACATAAGAAATTTGAAACCTGTATACAGACAGTAAAAATATATAATTCAAGGTCTTCTTCAAAAAAAAAAAAATATAATAAAACAAAAAAAAAATTATATCTAGTTGTTCTTCATTCCATTTAACAAATTTCATAATTTTTTGTTTTTGCCTTCACATGTATTTAGTCAAGTGAATTTCCTATGCTTTAAAAATCTCCCCTTCCAATGCATTGCTCTGCAAAAACTGATAACAAAAAAAATTAATTATATAAAATTAAAACTCACCACCATCTGATCATACTTAAAAAAATCGTTAAAGGACATTTTTTTTGTTATTTGTCTTGCCCTTAAAACTATCTACTTTAATTCATAAATTTACTCTCCTAAATTGGTCTTTTTCTGTTTTTTTTTTTTTGTTTTTTATTAAAGTTAGTTGGAAGCCATAGAAGTTCTCCGCCAACATGAATCTTTTTTTTATTTTTTTTTTTTTTTTTTTTTTATTATTTTTGGCAATCAACCAGAAACATTGTTTGAGTTTTTGTTTTTTACTCTGTTTTTTTTTTGTCTATGCCTTCCCAAATGTTTGCAATATTTTGTCCTTCTCAACAATAATAATAACAACAAAAATATTATAACGGAAATTGTGTAACTGCATATGCATATTATACATATAAGTATATATATGTGCACATTAAAACGAATATGTATGAATGTATATGTATGCATGTATGTTATTGCACTGCGCTTCCCTTCATTAAAAAATTTATTGTGCAAAATATATAGAAAAAAAAAACAAAATAATTTCATATTATCAACTTTATTGCAATATACATACACAATAATAACAAAAAAAAAAATAACAAAAAAAACAAACCATATTGCGACATCATAAGGATATTTCCATTGGGATAGGTTCGAAATTATTATTTTTTTCTTCTGTATATTGAAAGAGTCATTTCTCATATAACTTATGACAGTCTAATATTAGGGTATGCTAGTAATAAAAAACAGTAAAAAAAAATAAGAACAAAATAAAAAAGAAAAAAATAAACACGGCGGGTCGCGCGATTTTGTGCAATTTAAATTGCATCATAAAATCTATTGAAGAAACAATGAACAAAAATGGCGGCATTGCATAATTTTAATGAAAATAAATCTTGACACGGTGATACGAATTCATTATATAAGATGAAAATTATTTTAAGTGGGGTGAGTTTTGTTGGTTTTTTAAATTTTTTTATTTTTTTTTAATTACAAAACATGGTGATATTAGAATTGTGCGAATATAAAAGTAGCTTGTTGCACTACCAGTATATATTTTAAGTTCACTTAATGTCACAAATTTGTGTTTAATATAATTATTTTTTGTTGCTGTTTTTGGGATATTATGAGAAAATGTAGATAAATATATGAAATGTAATTGATGCAATATTCATAAGTATAGAGTTGTTCATATAAAACTCAGAAAGGTCAGGTAATAAATGGGGTCCCAAACAATTGGGCAGTTGTTGCATTAAATTTAAGGTAGAGAAATATTTTTTACCAATATGATCGAAAATATAAAAAGGGCCCCAAATTTTACATGTCCACATTTATGTAGAGTGGCAATAATAAATTATTAATATGAAATATACTCAAAAATATTAGGTAACAAACAGGGTCCCAAAACAATTGGGCAGTTGCTGCATTAAATTCAAGTAGAGAAATATTTTTTACCAATATGATTGAAAATATAAAAAGGGTCCCAAATTTTACATACGGACATTCATGTAGCTATAATAAAATAAAATAACATTGAATTGAATTATGAAGCTGCCGAGGCCAGTTAATATTGGGTATGCGGCAACTAAAGAATTTTATTATTTCCAATTGATACACTGAAAAATTAATTTGGTGCTCTTTTCTTGGTGAATTTGGGCTATCTACAGCTAAAGAAGAAGCAGAAGAAGATTGATTCAAATCAATATCTTGCAGATACAAAATTCTTAGTACTGAAAATATTCTGTCCAATAATAAGGTTAATATTATTAACCTACTGTTAGTGTTAGTGTTAATTAAATAAAGTTGTTAAAAAGTTATGATAATTTAGCACTTAAAATATCTTTGCCAAAATATCACAAGACTTTTTAAGTATCTAAAAAATATTTTTTTCAAAATAAACTTTTCCCTAATTTCTTCGTCATGTCTTCTAAATTCTGCCAGTACCTCTTTCCTGTAAAAACCTCTTTACTGTCTAAAACAACATTATTTTTATCGCAATTTTAATAAAAATAATCAATTTCGAATTTTAAATGAAATTACAAAGACTACTTGTTGAAATGTCCTTTTTTTTGTTGAACAGTGAAATTGTATTTGTTATTAGTTTTGTCCTACTTTCAGCTAAGCGTTCTAGTCCTCGCCCAAAATTTCACAAACACTGTTTTTATTTGAACTTTTTTTTTATGCATAGCCAAAATACTAGGTGGGGATATACCTTTATACCAATTGATACGTTTGACTAAGGTGGGAGATGAAAATTAGGAAATGAGTAGAAGGGAAGCAGGACAATTATACGAACGAAGGTGTTAATGTTCATCTTGAATTTATTTAGGTCATAAATATAGAAATTATCATGTTTTGGGAGCACATAAGATGGAATTTGGTTCCACATTCGAGATGTTGAGATTATAAACGAATTTTCATAACTTGTCTTGTACCATCTAGGGATTTCTACTTTGTACAGGCTCTGACTGTTAAAACAATCTGAAATTAATAATATTTTATAATAAAAACAGATTGCACCAACCAATGAATTATAAGGCACAGTCTAGTGTTAATTGTGTTTCCAGAAGCCACCGCCTAAGATAACAATTTCGCCCTGTACATTTATTTTATATCTATCTAACATAATAATTTTATTTAAATATTTTTCACACTGACTGTATTTCAAATCAAGTAAATAAATCAACAACCTCTGGTGGCCAAAATCATAATAATATTCACTGTGTGCAGATTTATAGAAAATAAATACGATCCCCCTTACAAAAAATTATTTACAAAATGTATACTACACATATTCTCTTGATAATATTACAAAATTTTGCGCTGAAATCCTTAATTCCTTGGCAATTTATATATATCTACACATATACATATATACAAACATTAACATATACAATTACATATCAACATGTACATTATACTCATAATAACTACTGAATAATAATTTAATAACGGTTAATTGACAATTCAAGGACATTTTTGATGATGTGTGCACAACCTATTTAATTTTTTTTTTTTTTGCTTTTAAGTGGCATTTGGTACTACAATAATATGGGATAAAGAAGCAGAGAAGCGTGCATTCATGCAATTTAATTTGATTTATAAAAAAAAAAAATGCGAATTTCTGTTCACAGCAACTGCTGTGATATTACTATCTACTCTTAAATTACATTATTAAATCATTTAAAGTATGTGTTAGTATATATAGTATATATATACATACATGTAAATTAAGATGCATTTTATTAAATGCATCCTTCTTGAATTTGTATAATATAATATTTGAAAAGCAGAAAAAAAAAATGTGTAATGCACGTGGAAATTATTTAACTACATTTTTTTAATTATTGTTATAACTGTTATGTAAATTGTTTGAAGTTCATATATGAATTAATCATATTATAAAATTTAAAATTTAATTAATAAAATGATTGATTGATTGATGGATTACAATTTAGAAATAAAAGAATTAACTGAATTGAATTGAGTTCAAATTAGAAATTAATAAAAAGTGTATATGGTTCAAATGGAGTTCAAGAAAATTAATATGGAGGTAAAAATACTGGTTATAACAATGGGATGGGACTATTAATGAGAGTGAGAAAACAGAGGACAGAGAGAGATAGAGTTTTAGAATAATGTGATTTCGACTATGTATTTCCCTTTTTTAATTTAAATTTTTTTTTTTATAAACAACCGCATTCTAGAGTATAATTTTTAATACTTTTATACCGCTTGGCTGGGATAGGAAAGAATGGGGAAGAAGAAAAGTATTATACAAATTATATGAGAGTTAAAGTGAAAAATTGTTAATGTTTGTATCGAATTTTTTAATTGTTGTAACATGTTGCGAAGGCTAAACAAGAGCAACGGTATCCAGTAGGGTCCTTTCGAACGTATCTGTCACTTATATTACACAAACGATATGTGTTTATTGTCACATGTGATTAGAGGTTTAAATGATATGTGCCAAATGACGACACTGGACACTAGGAAATGGTCACTGGACACACGGACATTGGACACTGGATACATGAACACTGGACACTGAACACTGGGCACTGAATACAGGACACTAGACACTGAACAGTGGACACTGGACACTTTACACTGGACACTGGACACTGAAACTGGACATTAGACATTGGACTCTAGACAATAAACACATGGACACCGGACACTGGGCATTGTACATTGGACACTAAAACTAGATACTAGACAGTATGACACTGGAAAAAAAGCGTGCCTAAAATTCAATATAACTAAAACCAAAATAATGCCCATAACTCACACATAACAACATCCAATCGTTCATCAAGAAACACGAATCGAAGAGGTGAGTAAATTCAATTACCTGGGAAACATCGTATCATCAGATGGAAGTGCCGTTTGTCGATATTAAAATCCGCATCAGCAAAGCCCGTGCTATTTTCAGAATGCTCTCAAATATATGGTAGGCAAACAACATAATTATTTTCATGCACTAAATTAAGGATCTTTTAAGGAATTTTTGCACCGTACCAAAAAAAGTAATAATTTTAGGTGTTGTAAACGCAGCATGAACATCAACTAAATTAAAGCCGAACAAGTCAGCCGAACAAGACTAAAAAATTTGCCAAATTATTGATTTCAAAAATACGTGCTCTTACACCTTAATATTTGCCAGACATATTAACACCGTTGTTGTATCCTTGTCCTCTGACATCATGAATATCCAATTTATCAGTTGCTATTTTATTTAAAATTTCATTTACTAGATAAGAACGTATGTATTTTAATTTTTTCGTTGGTAGTTCCAATTGTGTTTATCGCTTATAGTTGCTTAAAGTTTTTTTGTAGTTACGCGTGAACTAATATTGCACTTTTATATTATTGGGTTTATTTAGTGTAGTGATTAACTTTAATTATTTTTCTATTAATCACTAGATCGCCAATTTAAATGTATAAAATCTGTTCCATTTTACCCCCACGTAACATGAAAAATTTCAATCAATATCATCACCAACAAACTCTAAGCGTATATCAATAGATGCCTCCGGCGGTAAATTATTCTAAAAAAATTAATGGCCATTTGTGAGTTTAGGAAATATTTTATAGATCTCTTAAACTAGATAAAATAAATTTTCCAATAAGCATCTCATGATAGAAGACGTAAAATAGGTAGGTAGATAGGTATATTTAGACAGAAGATAAATATAGGTAGATTGATAGGTAGAAAATTTCGTGATAGAACACATATCAAATTTAACATGACTAACTTGAATACAAACAATATTAGAAAATAATAACACAGTTTAATACGACGACTACCGTTAATGTAAATAAATCAAGCGTTGATAGAAGCAATCAGGAATACTTTGAATAGACCAAAACATTGATTCTTGTCCGATAGTTGTACAAATAAGTTCCGTAGATGAATGGATTATAGTGATTAAACTTGTCCAGAGTATGTATATTACAAAATCACTACACGTTAAATAAGACAGATGAGTAAAAACAAAAATTCGGCAATTTAATTATTATTTCTATAATAATTCTATATGAATGTGTGTATATAGTAAACAAGTTGAACTTTAATACTGCAACACCGAAGTCATTCAACTATTGTAAAAGTGAAAAGTAACTGATTTCATAATCGTAATGAACTCACTTAATATCTACACATTTAATCTCAACCTATTCGATTTTCTATTAGTCACCTATTATAATATAATAATACAATCCATACATCCTCTATTTACATCATGCCGATATTATTTCACAATAACAACAAATTTTTTATAAAAAAAAAACAAAAAACAACTGACATAACACAAAAATAAAGAAAAACAACCGATTTACAAACAAATTTTATAGCAGGCGTCACAATTCTAAATTCCATTTCCATTCATTATAGAATATAAGAATCATGGTACAATAACCTAAGAATAAAAAAAAAAACACAAACAACAATACATATACATATATACATAAAAATGAAATCATTAACATCATACAGCAGAACCTACCCCAAAGTAAATACCCTTGTGTTAACAATAAAATTATTATAAAAAAAATATATTCTATATAATATAAATAACAAAAACATAATAATAATAATAAAAATAAAAACCTATATTCAGTGTTAATAACCTCCAAAAAAAAAAAAAAGAAAAAAAAAAAACATTTTTTTTTTAAAATGAGAAAAAATCAAAGATGACGAAAATAAAAATAAAAACAAAATCAAAAAAAGCGAAAATAAAAAAGTTCATTTCACTCATTTTATTACTCATTTAACCTTCATTAATCATATTTTTTGATAATATAAACAACAAAAAATTTTCGGAAAATATAAATTTATATACAAATGTATATATATGTACACATAAAACGATAATATGGTCTTTGACCCCTAAATGAGCAAACCCAAGCATACACACATTCACACATTAAAAGAAAAATTGGCAATTTTCTATTATACACTTCCGTTTTAATGATCTTTCCTTGTAAATTACTATTTAGTATTTATTACCAAAAATATATTTCCCCTTCCGATTTATATGTACATACAAAATAAATTTCCCCTTTATTGCCATCAATTCAATCATCACACATTCTTTTTTTTTATTTTGTTTTTATTTTTTTCTTATTTTTGTTTTTAGAGGTTACCACTTTCCTTTCCAAGAGTTCAATAAACTTTTATGTTAATATTTTTAATTCCTACTTAGGAGCTTTCTATCCTAGCTATCTATACATTGTACATACATATACTTATAGATCCTACTCTTGATTAACCTATTAAAATGAATTTATTTTTGTTTTTTTGTGTTTTACAGTTAAAAATACGCAATTATTATTATTAGATACAATCGTATTGAAATTTTTGAAAATAGATTTTTGATTTTTTTTGGAAGTCATTGGCCTTAACAGAAAATTCTCTTTTCAAAATAAAAAGAGAGAGAAATAAGATTTTTACTGTCATCATCATGTCACACACCACACCAGTCATTTCCGATTATATCTCTTTCTTCGATCTTTTTTTTTTTAGTCTTTAATTTTGCATTGGAAATTTTTTGAACCATTACTACTTATATTAAAATAAAAACAAAAATAACAATAAAATAATAAAAATGTTCTAGAATTGAGAATGAGAAGGCCAATGTGCGTGTTATTTTTATTTATTCAAGTGAATTTATTATTAATTGTCATATGGGTTGAGCATCTGTTCAGGTTTATATGCCATTTTTTTCTAGATTTTTAATAGAATTTTCTTGGGCATTGCAACATATTCGATTATAGAAAAATAAACCATAAAAACGTATTAATTGGGTTTGTTATGGTAAAATAAAATTTGGAAAAATCAGAACTGTCTATTTATTTGCTCATTTGCACTCATATTATTTAAAAAGTCATTCAAAAAATAAAATCTTAACTGTAACATAATTAATATACCAATAAAGTCTTATTCCAATATATTTTTTTTATACAGTACAAACCCAATAAATATGTTTTTATGGTTAATTTCTCTATAACCGAATCAGTAGGAGTGATCGGACGAAGCCATAAGCACTGTTTTAGTTTTTGTCAGAAATAAAATGTCATATATTCTACTGGACGATGAGTGGGACGATTAGGTAGATTTAGAATAGATTATGGTTTATTTAGAATAGCCGAATTAGTGGAAGTGCTGAAGAAAGTGTAGTCGGACGAAATCATAAACACTGTTTGAATTTTTGTCCGAAATAAAATACCATACATTCTACTGGACGATGAGTGGGGCGATTAGGTAGATTTAGAATAGATTATGGTTTATTTAAAATAGCCGAATCATTGGGAGTGCTGAAGAAAGTGTAGTCGGACGAAGTCATAAGCACTGTTTGAATTTTTGACAGAAAAAAATATCATATATTCTACTTTATGATGAGTGGCGCAATTGAGTAGAATTTGAACTAATCAACTACTTTAGGTTTTATTACTTAAAGAAAGTACAGCGCAATTTCAGAATCGCAGTGTATTCGATCTATCTTCAAGCTATAGAATAGACTATCAAAGAGAGCAACAAAGGTAGATAGGTAGTAGAGGCTGTCGAAAGTACGTCGACACACTTAGACCATCAGTAGGGTCCATTTGTGATACCACAGAAACTTTCTTCACATAAGACTCTACTCGTTGAACCATTTCGAACTTTTTACAAGCGGCGGTGGAGGTCTTCGATTTTAATGCCTTTTCAAGGTAATCCAGCGAATCCATAAATAATGCTCTTTAGATGGATTTTCCTTTAATGATAAAGACCAGGGCATCAGGTACAGAATAAGTGTTGGACTGCAGTTTCATCTTTTTACTCCTCTCTATGCGTTCTGCAAAAGTCGGTTGAGGGGAGGTCAAGTCTTCTAGCATGTTTACCAATAAGACAATGAACTGTAATGACCATTACCATAGTAGTGCTGATGCCCCCATCTTTTCAAAGATAGTAGATTATCATGAAGAAATAACTACAGCTTAAGTTTAAATTTTTTTTACTCAAAATATTCGAAATTGAGTATAAAACCAATTCGTTTTAAGACGACAATATACTTCACGAGTCGATTTATGAGTCATTCATCTTTTATTTTTCAAATAATTTTTAAATAAATATATCTTCTGATTCTTTCTTATTATATTTATTTTTAATTATTTTTTTTTAGTTTTTTTAATTATAAAATAAAAAATTAAAAACAAAAAACCACAATAATTACAACAACAACAAAAAAACAACTAAAACAAATTTTAAAATAAAATATTAAAATAAATAATAAGATCGCGATTCTATAAATAATTTTGCGGGTTGATGAATAAACTCATAAATGTTATTGTTTTTTTTTTTATATTCCATTTTAGTTTTGTTTTTTTTTTAGTTTGATTACTGCGATTTCATTGCCATCAAGGTCAAGAAATTTTATTATTTTTTTTTTTTATTTTTTTTTTAATTAATATAAAAATAATATTTATTTAATTTTATTGACTCATACACCACTCATACTAACTAAATATTATGAGTGTGTATAGTGACTCGATTATAGTATTGACTTTGAAAATAAAAATAAAAAATTAAAAACAAAAAAAAAATCATTTGTTTTAATCAAGAATTATGTGTAAATATTTATTTTGTATGTTTGTTAAATTAATTTATTGTATAGAATTAAATTTTTACTTCCGAAAAATCGTGGGACTGAAGCAAATAAATAGCGATAAACTCTGAATTATTTTTACAATTAATTTTGTACAACTATTTTTAAATTTTGCTCTTTTCGCGTCACTTTTTCTGCTATAATGGTAATCACAATAAGCTCATTTGCGGTTGCGGTGATATGGGGGACAGAATTCTTCCCGAAATTACACAATGTCACTTTTACGACTTACTCTGTGCAAAAAACAAAATAAAAATAAGTATAGCGTAGTGGAACAAGCTTTAAGCTTGATTCGAAATTAGTACAACTGTAAATAAACAAATTAGTTTGTTTCATTATTGATTTCATATATAAGTTAGACAAATTAAATTGTATCTAAGCCGATAGCCCTGGCAGTTAGTACTTGTAAATCAGTATTGTGTATAATTTGAGTTAAATTTAATAAAAAATAATAAATTAATTTGATCAAAAACCTCAATAAGATGTAAACTAGTTTTTAATGGCAGGTCTATCGAACAAGTAACTCGATTCAGATACCTTGGTATACTGAAATAGCATTATGCAAAGAGATAAAAGTCAATAAAGTGTTCTTTGCAATTAAAAAGCCTCTTTAAATATTTAAGTGTTACGTGTAACGTTATATAGAAGAAGAAGTATATTACCCATGTAACATTTTATTGTTATAAAAATTAAATTGGTGCTATAAGACTCCTATATGACTCCCGATAAGCACTTAAGGTGTTATAATCATGTTATAATGAAGTATGTAAGTAATTTTACTAGCACTAATATACTTTTAATAGATAATTAATCACAAAATATTTTTACCACAAATTTGAAGATCCATTTATATTTTTATGCAAGGAGCGACCAATGTAAATTTCCTTGTCTTGTTAATTGTGAAAAATTTATAATATATGGCATAGATAATCCTGAACATGCAACTTAAACTGAGACTGACTCAACAACAAGTACTAAAAACAAAAAAAAAATCTGAATTTCAACTTAAAAACAAAATAGCTGTGTAAGATCGTGTTATCAGTACAAACATTAAGAATATCTAAAGTGACTAAAATATGGTTTATTTACCTAAGATATGGACAAAAAAGAGAAAACAGAATAATCAATAGAACCTTACATATGCTTTCAAATATCGTATACCAGAAAAGAAACCGGTTTGTCATCAATGGCACATCAACTTCTCATTTACAGGAATTTGCTAACTAAAACCAATAAACAGGGCGTAGTCAAGACGTCACAATACAATTATAATATACTGAAACAATTGGAAGACAATTAATATACCGAAGCAATTGGACAACAGTGCAGGTTTTTTTCTTTCCATTGTTTTTTTTTTTTTGTTTTTGTATACATGCAATATATTTTAAATATTTTATTTAAAATTATATCTTGAAACAAATTTACCCCGATCATCATTCGGTACACATGCCACTCAACAATCATAACAAACTATATAAAGGATAAAATAAAATAAAATTTTGCCATTTTCATTTCACCAGTTTCTCTTAAACATTTCTATTCTTTTTATATTGTATGTACATTATATACATACAAATATAATTTTTCAAAAGTTCAATGAACCCAAATATACTACTTCCCTTTAACAATAATAATTGTCTCATAAAATTAAAATTATAATTTTCCTTTGATAACAAAAAAAAAACAACATTTTCTTAATAAGAATCAATCAAAAAATTTAAATTTACATTCAAACACAAAAGATAGAATAAAAATCAAGTTACAAAAATGTCCTGTTTATCATCCTTGTAAATAAATTACAAAAATAAAGCAAAAATAAAATACACTGAATAATATGTATATTTAAATTAAATTCACGTATACATATGCAAACATAGATTTTTGCAAATTCGCATATCCAAAATTATACAAGTTCAAATTTAGCATAATAATAATTATATTTTCTTAAAGAAGGATGATTTTTTGAACAAAAAAAAAAAAAACGAAATATTAAAAAATTTCAATCTTACTTACTCTACTGCGATGTGACTATGAAATTTCATCTCTATAATATTCCATCCACCTTTTTTACTTCTATTAATTTTACAAATACATTTAAAATAATAAATTTTACATGCATACTATATTGAATGGATATACAAACACAGTCATATGATTATTTAAAATGTATATATATATATATATTTATATGTATATATAGAATTTAAATTTTTATTTTCATTTTTTGTAAGTCATTATTTCTATAATAATATACCGCAATATCACTAGTTTGTCGCAATATGTGATATCATCAGAAGAACTCTTTTCTATTTAAAATACAGACAATTTTCAGAAAAATTCACACATTTCCACATGGATTAATATATATATATATATATATACATATACATTTAAACATAGTAAAACTCCAATAAAAACAACAACAAAAACATAACATACAATGACCGATAAGTGACACTGAAGACGCGCGCATAACCGCAATAAGAATAATAATAATAAAAACAACAACAAAACAGTAACAATATAAAAAAAAATAATATAAAAATTAAACAAAATTTCAAGTTCAAGCGGTCATTGCCCTCCTCTTTTTCATTTTCTGTTCCATTGCTAGTCATGTATATAATATTCCTGTATTTTGTTCATTCCTATTCAATTTTGTTGTTGTTGTTGTTGTTGTTATATGCGAAACAAATATTAAATACAAAAAAAAAAGTAATAATAATAATAATAACAGAAATAAAAAAATAATTTTCTCTTAAATTTTAACAAATTTCAAAAATTGAAAATTTTTCTCTTAGAACATTTTCATTCTAATTGAATGACGACGTATTTCATTTTATTCTCTATAGAATTTATAAACTTTGAATATTTCTCTATACCATAGACTTTGAATTATTTTTTGTACAAACTTACTAGAGTAGACAAGGTTATAATAAAATATTGATAATGATGATTATTTTTATAATTATTGGAAATAATTGATTGTAATGATTAAAATAATATTTTGAATGATTATTTAAAATTTAAATGAAAATTTATTTAAACATTGTGATTTTGAATATTGAATACATACGTACACACACACATGCATTAATTTTCAATATTAAACTTTTGAATGGAAAATTTTATTTGGGATCCTCTTACTTATATTTTCAAGCTCATAGAAATTAAACAGTTATTTAGAATATCAAAAATTATGCTTCTAGCAGTTTCTATGTTTCTTCAGAAATGTCACAAAAAACAAAATCTTTTTGATTTCGTTAAAAACTGTTTGATTTCATTAAAAATTATTTAATTTCGTTAAAAACTGCTCTGTTTCGTTTCGTTAAACATTTTTTTATTTCGTTAAAAAATTGTTTAATTTCGTTAAAATATTGTTTCATTTCGTTAAAAATTGTTTTAATTGGTTAAAAATTTTTTTGATTTCGTTAAAAATAATTTGATTACGTTAAAAAATTTATAAAATGAATTGTCAATTTTATTTGGGATCCTCTTACTTCTATTTTCAAGTTCATAGAAATTAAACAGTTATTTAGAATATCAATATTCATAATTTGGTTTCTTAGAAAGGTGATCAGCAACTATGCTTCTACTAGCTTCCACGTTTCTTTGGAAATGTCGAAAAAAAACAAAAATTGTCTGATTTCGTTAAAAAATTGTTTAGTTTCGTTAAAAATTGTTTGAATTGGTTAAAAAGTTGTTTGATTTCGTTAAAAATTGTTTGAATTCGTTAAAAAATGATTTGATTTCGTTAAAAATTGTTTGATTTCATTAAAAATTGTTTTAATTTCGTTAAAATTGTTTTTTTCATTAAAAAATTGGTTGATTTCGTTAAAAAATTGTTTCATTTCGTTAAAAATTGTTTGAATTGGTTAAAAAAATGTTTTATTTCGTTAAAAAATTGTTTGATTTCGTTAAAAATAATTTAATTACGTTAATGAATTGTCAATTTATATTGTCGATATATATTGCCTTGCAGAATGTTTTAAAGCTTTATTTTATAAAAATTTCAATGTTCACATTTCACAATACAGGATTATCATGTTTGACATATTTTAAATAGCCTAATACTAATACTATAAAAGCCATAGAGTTGGTTGTTAAACATAAAAACTAAAAAAATAAAGAACATTTTCAAATCCTGTCCATCGAAAAATATAACGAAGCAATACATTTTTTAAACCTAATATAAAAAATAGACAGAAGTCGACCTTAATAGACAAACAATTGAGTTTGATACATTACAATGCTTCGTGGGATATATATCCAATCCAAATCCAATACACTCTATATCCAAGAAAGAATGATAGGTTTCATCATTCACTTTAGTTACTCAAAAAAAAGCTAATCACTTTGGATTATTATATTTTTCACTCATAAATTGAAATATCATCTGAAATTCTACAATTGCTTAAATATTAAAAGTTCATTGAGTTGCGAAAAATATCTCCTACCAATCAAAATAAATATATATAATACATAAATGTAGATGAATACACTTTTATTTAATCATCAATTTTTAAAAATTTCATAAATTTATTTAATAAGTATATTTTTTTAAATTTATATTTCCAGTAAAATCCACCCATCATCCACCTTTAATCTTCAAACATCTCACAAATCATTTCATTATCATCAGAATCATTACAAAAATATTGTCATTCAATATTTTCTTAATACTAAATAAAAAAATGCCCACACGAAATTCCCAAAAACCAAAAACAATAACAAAAATACATATGAGAATGAAAAAAAAACTCATCCAAAAATAATTCCAAAATGTCATTGACCTTGTTGTTGGTGATGTGTGATGATGGCAAGCGAATTGCCAAATATTACTTATTAAAACGTATCAAAAAAAATAAAATAAAAGAAAAAACAAAAAACCAAATCCCCAAAAAAATATTATAAATACAAATATAAAACAGTTAAACGCACTAATCCACACACACATCCATACTAAAAGTTCACACCAATTCAGATCGCCATCAATTCCAGTTGAATTGAATTTGTTTTGTTGTTGTATCACATTTTATAAAAGTTATTTTTTTTTGTTTTTGTTTCTGAGGATTTTATTTGTTTAAATGTGTATGTATATTTTGAAAAGTATAATTTGTATAAATATACAGATTTGTATAGGTATTATAAACGCACCTGCCGCAGTTTTAAATATTGCCCTCTTTATTATGCGTAAATTATACCAGAAATGGGGAGTATTATTTTTTGGTTATTTCAAAAAACGCGTTTCTGTTTTTTTTTGTTTGTTTATATTTTACTTTGTTTGCTTGTTTTTATTTTATTTTTTATTCCCCAACAAAATTTGCTTGGTAACATATTTTTGATTTGGTTTTAAGAAATTTAAACTGATTGTGGTTAAAAAAAAATAACAACAATAACGAAATAAAAATGTTTATTTATTTTCTAATTTCAAAAATTGACGAAATCATTTCAATATTGCGTAATTTCGATATTTTTAGAAAATATTTGTACATACTTGTTTTTTATCTTATCTGGTTGAGATTTTATGCGTTGAAAAATCAAACCAAGTTAATTCGATAGTAAAAAAAATTGTTAAGGTTCCATAACTTGTGTAAATATGATTCAGAATAGATTTGTCATGTACCATCTGTTACTGATTTCGACTTTCTTAATCATATTTCGATTTTCTGAATCAACTTTAGGTCAATGACCCGGTGCTATAAGTTGATTCTGATATATTATACCAAATATCAATACTAACACTAGCAAATATAGTTTTCGGCTGACATTTACTTTATTTTTATGGCATCAAAGGTTTATGCTTTAATTAATTATAATTAAATATATATATATATATATATAAATACTCAAACGAAAAGCTATACAACTCACATAGAGTTATACTTAGAGGATAAGTGCAAATCGCATAGATGATCAGAAATAACGGGTATTTTTTTTTTTTAGAATTGTAGAGCTTTAAATTAAAATAATAAATATTTAAATTAAAATTAAACCCAAATTTGTTTTTAGTTAAAAGATATCTTAATAACATTTAGATTTTAAAAATAATTTCTGGCATATGTTCACCACATCAATTCACGGATTCGATCAAATTAATTTTGTATCACTTTTTCAAGTAATTCAGACCTTATTTCATCAATAACAATTATGTTGGCTTCGAAAGCGTCTATTGTGTTCTGGTTATGATTTTGTGATCGTAAATTATAATATCTATAATCTATTATCGTAAATTCGATCTGTGGTCGCATTCAACTTTGAACTCACAAAATTATTTATTATATTGATTAATTTTGATTTTGATTAAGTTTTGAGTGCATTTTAAATAAATTTGGATTAGAAAATAGTTTTGACTGATTACAAAATTTACCTTTATTTCAAATCGACGTTTCTATTTTGGCATATAATCTTTCAATTTAAAAACTTATATCTGTCATTTTAATGATTTAAAGCTCATTTAACTCAAAACAACATATTTAACAGATACATATTTCAGAAGCAACATACTTTTTTCATTAATGAAGTTTGAAACTAACTTCTTGAAAATGAAATACAGTAAAAATGGGTTATTATCACTACTGGTTATAGGCACAATTCACTTTTAGTCAACAATTTTACTGTCAACATCTTTTTTATTATGTTTTTTTTTTACTATGCCTATAGTCACAAGACTGTTATTATCACAAAATATATTACTGAAATTTAGGGAATAATTATTATAACCGTGTTTTACTGTACATTTCTAATTTAAATATTTTATTATACTTTTATATTTTGTATACCACCTATACTTTTTTTACACAAAACACAAAAATTTTTTCTAACTGCAACGAAATTTACAATATTTTTGCTGAAAAACTGAAATTATTCAAAAAACAGTTTGAGAAACAGTTTCTCATTAAATAAAAGTTAGTGGCTCTTAAGTTATAATGATTGAAAAAATTAATAATTATTAAAAATGGACTATTTTTCAAGGAAATATCATATTGAAAAAACAAAAAAAAAATACAAAATCATAGCATCAAATACCAAACAAACAAAATATGATATCCTATTTAATATGCCTACACTTCAAAATCTGAAATTAAGTATGTTAAGAGTTTAAATGATTGAAATAATAATGATGTTTTAATGACATACAATCTATGTTGAGTTTATCGAACTTTTTTCAATTCAACTATAAGAAAATGAGGGCGGTCATTATATTTTCTCTAACTTTAAATCTTTCCAATTAGGTCAATAACATTTTCAACTTTGATCTGATAGTACTTAAAAATGAAATATTAAAAAAAAAATAAAAATGGTTTGAATGAATACGGTTTGATTAGGAAGTCAATGTGAATTTTCATATTTTATTGATGTTAATTATTTCGAATTAGTAAATATCAACATTACAGTATATTACTATTAAAGTTTCTATTTTGATTATTAGAAATGTAAACTGTTTAAAAAAAATTATTTAATTAAGTATATTTGTGTATATATATGATAGGGTAAGTATATATCTATGAAAATTTGGTGTGAACTAAAGTTAAAATTTTTTTAATTTAGAACATATAGCAGAAGTAAAATAGGTACTAAAATGTTAATTTTTTTTTTCTTTTTAATTCGTGTAGTTAATTATGTTATTTTCTGTTAGTAACATAATTTTTCCTTTGAAATGTTCTTTTTTAACCGCTTGTGACTATACCGCGATTTATGATCCAAAGAAAAAAAATATTTCTATGATAGAAGGAAAATCAATTAAATACTTGTAAGCTTACTTCCCTAGAATAATGTTTAATAGTGAAACGTTTTCATGATTATATATCAAAGCGAAATTGAAATTTGATTACATATTTTTCTTTTTGATTTAAATTTTATTTATTTAACGAATGCTAATACATATTGTTACAACTATATAAGTCTCTACAATTGTATCCAATGTGTATGAAATTAATAAATTATTGAATAAAAAGAAAATTGACAGATTTTCTAGTTGCCCGGAAATGGTACCAGATCTGGGTCGGCATTTTCAATCAAACCTATTTCAAAATTTATATTTAAAATACTCTGAATAAACCATATTTGAAGAACTCCCTATCATCCTCAATCAAACGGATTAACTGAAAGATGGCATTCGAACTTTAAAAAGTGCTATACTATGGCATGATAATGATCGCTGGAATGATCATGTTTTTGTTCCATAAACACCGCTAACATCACTCATTGTCCATATATGAAATTGTCAGAAGATTTAGAAAACAGTTCAAAAATAAAATTGGTAATAAAACATTTTCAATCACCATAGACCGATTAAAGCTTTCCTGCTTAGCCAAGATGTCAATCACAAAAATCAGCCAAATGAATTAAACGAATTCGATAACTTGACCGTAGCACTGTCATTAAATAAGTTGTAGGAACAAATTGTATCAAAAAATTAATTCCTATAACACTATTTATTATTAATTTTATATTTTACTTCTATTTGTATTATTTTTTTATTTATTGAAATAAAAGAGCATTTGGGTTACGAGTATTAAGCGTATAGTGTAGATGCATTAACCTTTTTAATTGTGTTATAATACGGTTCATAGTTTTGGACAACACAATTGTAAATAAACAATTTTTCCAGTAGAATACCTATCAGGGTACACGTTGGTGTCGGAAAGCAAGCAAAACTTGAAGGATAACAGTTATGGCTAAGACAAATATCCAACCAATTGCTCTATCTCTATGCCAACTGATGAGGTTACAGGACAATGATGATAATTGCATTTCACAGCAGTGAAACAATTTAAAATAATTTTTCAGTTTTCTCAATCTTGAGTCTTGAGGTCAGTCTTGAACTGACTTTGATCTCGATGTTATATCAAATCTTATATGTATGAGATTTTGACAACACTTACAACTAAACTTACTATTTTATGAAATATATGATTTTGATATCTGCAAATAGTGTTTGGAGACGAATATAATATATACGAATTTTTTCGAATGTGGAATTGACTTTTCCATTGGAACAAAATTATATTTGAGCATACAGTATTAATATTAAACAGCATACAGTATTAATCTAAGTTTAATTAAGCCCATATAAACCTGTATAAACATTAAAATCTCATACAAAATCATATTTCAGCGATTATGTTCATTATTCTATAATTTTGTCATTATATAGACCTAACAAGATTATAGACCTCAAATATAGACCTAACAAGATTACTGACCAAATATATGATGGTACACTAATGTGGTTTCAACAAGCAATTTTTAAACAAAGTCATTGTTGTGTAATTGTACAAGAACTAATATAGTTTGTTTGTAAAATGAGTCACAGAAAATTATGATAAGCTGATATGGGACAGAACAAATACCTACAATTCTACAAAAACTACTTCTATAGAATTGACCAAGAATTATAACGGTTTGTTTATAAAATAAGTCACAGAGAATTATAATAAACTTATATTCAACAGAACCAATGCTCGAAAAACCTCACAAAAGTGCTTATAGTTGACTTTTAACGTTAACATGTACATATTTCTAATTTGATAGAACATGCTTCTAAATATTCTACTTTGCTTCAAATAGTAATTAATTAAATTGTTAAGATATATTATTCATATATACTAATCTGGTGTTGAATTGCTAATCACCATAGTATGTTTAGAGTGGGCAAGCAAATAAAATTAAATATACAACTTACATAACTATATATTTTTTAATTAGCGTAATATTTATAGCTACTGCCTAATAATTACCTCAAAATATCTCTGTATTCAATATTATACTTTAATTTACAATATTTACTTTTCTCCTTTTTTTTTAAATATTTCCCCTAGGTAGGGTTTTGTTCACCTGCCAAATTTCATATAATTATATTCGCTATGTTTCGATGTGCAATGACAGTATGTATTATATTCTTATATATAGGTATATACCCATGTCATCCTATCGCATAATTACATCATATACCCAATTAAGAATCATTCAAGCTAATAACCTGATGACCACAAAAAAAAAGCACAAATATAAAAAATGTGTGTGTGTTTATGTATTTTAAGAAATATTTCCTATAATTTCTTCACCTAATCAATAACAACAAAAACAACAACAAAAAAAAACAGAAAATAAATACGTAACGTTAAAAATATAAAACTTATATACTCATTAAAATTATCCAATATATATATTATATATATGAATATATGTATATAATGTAATTTGAACGGTGAATGAACCACCGACGAAAAAACCACCACCAACGTCCACGCGTCCACCCATATTCTTATTTTATCTGAGTTCATATACTAATATAGGAAATTATTATAATTTCTTTTTTTTGCTATTTTATTGTTTTTATTTGAACAATCAACCATTACTAATTATTATTTATTTTTTTCATTTTTTTTAAGTTTAATGACTAAGCACTTATATTAAATCGACTTAACTCACTTTAGATAAAAAAAAAAAAAAAAAAAAAAATTACATAAAATTTCATAACACCCTCTAATTTAAATACTATTTCTTGTAGTTGATTATAATAACAATAATAATAATAATGATGTATACCTATAGTTGAGTTATTAGTAGTAGTGGTGGTGGTGGTGGTGGTTGTACTGTAGATGATGGTGATGATGGCAGTGGCATTTAACATGACACAAGACAGCACAATTATAGAAAATTTCCTTAAAGGGTGAAATCAGTTCAATGAAACACTTTTTCTTTGTTTTTCCTTTTTCACTTCCTAGACGTTATTATACTTCAATAAAAAAAAAAATAATAACAACAAAAATAAAGAAAAAACGGGAAGAGAATAATGTAAGTACATAGTATGAAGAATTTCAGAAAAATTTATTTTTGTATATATTCGAAATATTTATATGAGAATTTTTCGAAATTAATTTAATTTATTAATTATTTAGTATTACAATGTATGTATTTACAGTTATAATCAATAAAAAAATTAAATTTTGAAAATAATTTTGCTCAAATTTGCTATTTTACAAATATATTTACATGAGATTAAATATAAGTAATTAATGGCCGTTACACCTTATAGTACTGTACACATTATTTACCGTTAACCGTAAGACTGTCACCGTAACCGTAAACATTTACACCATATAGTATTAATTAAAATTATTTCAATATTTTGATTATTTTTTGTACTAAGCCGACTAAAACGGACAAGACATTTTCAACTGATTTTCTTATAACAAACCAGAACTGATTTGATCAGTGCTTGGAATAAATTTATTTGGCTGATAATTTACTTAGCTGGTGGAAGAGCTATTGCAATATAAATAAAAAAATATATAAACAGGGGTGAACTAAAACTCGATATATATAAACAAATGTAGACCCTGCACACATAAACAATTAGGAGAAAAATGGATGCATTTTAAATTTGCTTGACAGCTTATTTTTAACTAAATTCAGTTAAAGATAAGAAAAATGTAGGCGAAGCTAAGAAAATATACATACATATATATAAAATATTACGGAAAGATTATTCGAAATTGTATATATGTATATAGAGTGATTCCAACACAATAGTTATTAATATGTAAAATTTTATTGTTGCAGTTTGATCAAACTTACTCTTATATTATATATTTTAAATATATATTTACATGAGATACTCATGATGAAATGTAATTAACCGTTACAACTTATAGCACTATTAGCCTATATACACCTACTAGCTATCGCATGTAACAATTTTATTGCTATAAGACTCTTGCGTACTCTTATAACACTATTATAAACACTATTATAGCATAATTAGTGTTGAGAGCTCCGCAATTGTTGCGAAACATTTTAAATACGTTATAGCACTACTGTAATATTGTTATAAGATTAGTATACATATGTATTAGTGTATACATACTATAATATGACATCGTTTAGATATTTATTAATATAAAAAAATTTGTACATGAAACTTCAATTCCAACTGAAACAATGTATAAGATATCAAAGCTTAAATAAAAATTTCAGCTTTACGAAAAATTTTTGAATTTAAAATTTGTTCTAGAAGACAAGAGAGGGTATAGAATAGGAATCTATTTTCCAAATTTAATCTGGACTACAGTGGAAGTTACTGGAAAACGGATTAGCAAAATAATGCCTAAAAATATCAGCTAGCTCTGAAGATATTCAAACTGGAACAATGAATTTTATAACATTTTGAAAATTGATTAACTAACGGTATTGCTTAACTAACGGTTAATGAGTTAATAAGCCAGTAATTTGATAAATAAATGCTCGAAATATTGTAGATATTGTAGTATAAAATTGCAGTACCGTACTCAATTGAGCACGAAAAGGTTATTGTACTTAAGTTATACTGTCCAGGGTATAAAAAAACGGTTCTTTTTGAGTGGATACCAGACTTTTCGTTTTCTAGTAACAGTTGCCCAAACTCAAATTTTGATAAATGATATTTTTGTAAAAAAAAAAAAAAAACGTTGACCATATCAAAAATTTTTGTTTTTTAATTGATTTGATTATTTGCACTATCTGATATATACTAATCCTCTACAAGTTCATCATACACAAGTTTCATGTCAGACTCAGTTAAAATCATATCTGTAAATTACACTATAACAAATTTCAGTATCTTACTCAATGTATGAAAATGTGTACTACCTAAGTTTAGAATGGAATAAACAATTTTAAAATTAATTTGAGCTAATCAAGATGCCTACAATATCTACAGCAACCTCTGTATTATATTTTCAATACATTAAATTGAATTATAAATCAAATCATTCTACAATTTTCACTTCAGTTCTATATAATCTATCAAAACTATAATATAATTTTTTTTTTTCTTGTGTCTTAAATTCTATATTTTTAAAAGGGCAACCAGTCAGTTGTCTTATCATTCATTTACCTTATAATCTCTCTATTGTTTTTGTTTTTACAGTCCTTCCTGGAACACTCTATGTACATATTATACATCAGTGTTAGATCTAGAAATTATTATTATATAGTTTTTATATTATGTATATGGAATAATAAAATATCGTATGTACTATATAGTATGTACTTAGAAAATGGTAATAACAATCATATGGTGGTTGCTCACTGCTGACTACTATACTAAATTACTAATTAATGACTGTCTCTGGTTCATTGAATGCATATTACTTCAATAAAACAATGTTCTCTTACATATAAATTAAACTACTTTTTTATTATTTTCATATGTATATAAAAAAGAGATAATATCAATATAAGAAAATAAAAGAGAATTTAAATTCTTAGAATGAGCAACAGAACTAAAATAGAATCATTTTAAACTAAAATTTCAACTGCACATTCATTATTAAAATCATTTTTAGAATTAATTTTATATTTTTTCACTAACTAACTCTAATACCTTGCCTTTGCCTATGGAGAATAAAAATAAATAAATTCTCTTTCCATTTAATTTTATTCTTTCTCTCTCTTATTTTTTTAATATATCTCTCTCTCTATATATTTTTACTAAAGAAAAATATTATTTTAATCTCTTGAATATTATTTTATTTTCTCTGTTATTGTACAACGATGGAGTCATTCAACCTCGATTGTTTTGGGCCATTTTTACACAATTGTAGAAAAAAGGTGAACGACCGACCTAGCCATTGCTTTTGTATAATATTAAAAAAAAAAAAAAATAAAAAGAAAAGAACAAAATTATATTTATATTGCTTTTTGTTAGTATTGCCAGTATTGCTCTAACTACAAATGTATATGATGACAGGCAGAGTATATTTTCTTTATATGTGTTTTTACATTTGTGTTTTTGGATTTTGAATTGGAATTTATTTTTGTGTGTATATAAAGAACCGTATAAAGAAAAATGCCTACAAGAAAATTTTATATGCATAACGCTTGCATACTATGAAAGTTGTATGAAGAAAATAAATACAATTTTTATTTTTATACTAATGGTAGGTGTTAATATTTTAATATATGTATTTTAGTTTCTTGTTATAAGCCGTAAATCTGGGAAGCAGGGAATGGAAATATCAGAATTAAATATTCTTTTTATAATTTATTTTTATATTAATTTATTTTCTAATGAATGACTTTTTAAATGGAGCAGTATTAAATTCATCATTTTATGTACTCATACATTTATTAATGCCCCCACAGTGTTAAAAATGCATATTAAAATTTAATATAATATACTTTAATACAATCCTTTAAATATTTTTTAGTAAATTAAATTAAATAAGTTTATTTAAAATGTAATTAACAGTTTTTTTTTCACAATTTTCAGCCGAAATAAACTCAAGAAAATTTAAATTTTTCAAATTAATGCCTAAAAATTTAATTTTGAATATTTGAAAATTTTCTCCAAACATCAACTAAAGTTTTATTCTGCATACATTACGATTAGACTATTTTACTGTATAGAATTTTAAAATGTTTAAATGTATTAATTTTTATAAGTGTTTGTGCCTGTTTAATACACATTTTAGGCATTTTTATTTTTATTTTATGTTATTTTTGTGTTTTGTTATTGCGATTGTTTTGTTTTGAAATAATGATTTTCCAGAGGATATTGACTTTATGATTTGGCGCGCTTTATAAAAATCGAAATTTTGTATATTTTCTTTATATATAGTATATTATATAAATATGAGTATATAAAGAGTATATATGGATATGTGGATATTTATTATTTTAGTAGTTTGGAAAAAATAAAGAAGCGAATTGTATTATGTACATAAATATATTATGTATGTACATGTATTTTTTTTTAATAGATGTAAATTTTTAAGGATTTTTGTTATAAGAAAATTGGTAAGTGTACATTTGAGGAAATGATTTTATTTCCCTCTTGTAAAAAACTTATAAAGTCGTATAAAGTTTAAGAAAATTGATTTTAAAAAATTGAATTTAGTCTAAAGTGTTAATTTTTATATTTTAAGTAAATTAAAGAATTTTGAAGTAACTTCGAGAAGAAAATTAAATAACCGGCCCAACTCGAAGTAATGCGAAAGCAGTTTCACCTGGCTGGTTTCACCGTGGGAATAGGAAATGGTGTATTTGTAAGTAAGCCCGAACAAGAACACGGAAGTCTAACATACCCATGAAGTGCGGACCTTTCATAGATCCCTATAAAAGGTATTCATCAATTACCTAAGCAAAAAAAAAATATATATATATATGTAGGTAGGTTAATTATATTTAAAATAAATTTACTGTTTAATATTGATTAAAATCTCCATCAAATAGAATGATTAGTAAGTATGAGAAAATCGTAGAGATATCCATGCAATTTATATAGCTTTATAATTTAGATAGCCTTATTGGACATAATTTATATGTAAATTGCCATCAATGTTTTTACAAAAATAAATACGTTTTACTTCCTGAAGATTGTACAACATCTTATATTGTCCAAATCACTGCTCTCTGGTATAGTTCAATCAATATATAGTTATAAATTTCTTTAATGAATAAACGGATAGTAATTAAATCAGTTGATATGAGATCGTTATGAACATAATACTTAAAGGCTATTCGCTGCTTCATTTTTTCTGTATACCAGAATATCTGTTAATCCAAAACGATTTTACTCTATACATCCTACTGGATAATATTTAGGTAATACCAAATATATTTACCTACCTACAAGGAATTGGTATAAAAGAATTGTAGTGACTTGTTGAAAATAGTTTAATATGCTTATCTGCCAAATATGCTTATATGCTAAATATACTTATTTGATAAATATGCTAATATGCTAACATATGCTTATCATACCAGATACGCGTATATATGTAGTGACTTACTTGGTGTTTTACTGTCATTGTAGATTGTTGTATCCATTTAATGATAATATCAACTGGCATTACTTCTGATTGGCATGACATTGTAAATGTATCGACAACATCGCCAAAACATTGCGGTATAATCTTAAATGTCAAAAAAAATTGTTTACATTGTCTCATGATCCGATAATTAATTTGACAGTGTATCCACGACTCATTTTCACCACACGGATTGTCTAATTATGTGTCACAAAAATATTTCACAAATATTCAATTCAAATATTTTAAAAATTTATCCACAAAATATGTATACACAAATGAGTATACTATTTTGACATTATATTTGACGTTTATTTCAGAGACAATGTGTTTAGAGTGATCAGAATTGAAAACAAAGTATAAAATAAAATACAAATACAATACATAAAATTTGACATACTATTGTATTTGTATCTAAATGTCTTTGTATCGGTTGAAATTTTTTGAATACATTTCCGATGTTATCCAATCTGATAGATTTATAAATATGCAAACAAATAAATAATAATTCTAAATTATTTCTATTTAAAACTAATCTGCATATTAATTTGCAAAACTATCACGAAATATTTATCTAACTTCAAAACACAAACAAATATGATTATATAAACAAAATGAATTAAAAATCAATTTAATTTATACATAATTACATTATAATTAAAATTAATTTTCTATAATAGGAAAATTTTTGAAAAATTTCACTCAATCTTTCTTGGAATTTTTCCTCTATACTTGTAAAAATTAAAAAGAAAAAACTATAAAACAAAAATCTTTCATCTTTTAAAATGTAGTAAAATGTAAAATGCGGAAGTTTTTTATTTTTTATTATTATTATTTTTTTTTTTTTTTTTTCAATTTAATTGAAGTCAGCTCAGTCCATTTTTACATATTTATTATATTGATGTCCATATTCGTTTTATCGCGTATTTAAAATGAGTAATTAAAGGAAAAATGCGTATAAAATTTTTTTACTTACAAAATAAGATTCGACCAATACATACCACCGTGGACCGTGGTCATAAATTCAATTCAATATACATGGTATATATGTCACAACTTACTATTACTATATTCGTTTGTATGAATATATATGCAAAAAAAAAATGCATTTCAATATAAGTTTTTAAAAATTATGATTTTTATATTATTTTTTTTATGAGTTAAAATGAAGTTATGGGTGACGGGGCGTTAATTATTTAAAAAGAAAATAAACAATAAAATATTCAGAAAATCATACTTTTGTATGCACAACCAAAACGAATTGCAATTTAAGCGAAGGATATTTATTTATATATATATATGTACTGCATGATGTATATTCACTTCGTTACCATAGTATTGTTATTTCAAATACATTTTGAAGAGTTGAATTCATTCAGTTGGTTTATCATTTCGTCAATCAGTATATATATATGTAGTTTGTACTTAAAACAGTATTTTTAAAATTACTATATTAGGCTTAAACCTATAATACAAGAGAAAGAATAACTTTACGTAGTTAATTTCATTAATCTTAACTTCTACGAATAACCAAACATTAAGTTGAAAATCTATATTAAAAAATGTATAGTTTGAATTTATGTATATACATCAACTAAATTTATGTTCCTACCTATATACTACTCAAGTATTGTATGCCTTCTTAAAAAAAAATATATATATATATTCTTTAAAATGCTAATAATCCCACTTGAATTTTGAAAGTCAACTTCTCTATTTAAACCAAAGTAACTTCTATAATATTTAGTAGCTATATCTACTATTAATAATAATAGCAATAAAGATAATGATGATGATAATGAATTTTCTTTAGACATTTTCAACTTCATCGACTCAAATCTAATGCGTTTGGGTATATATATATATATACAAAACGCATCTTAAATTTAATCCAATCATTCATGAAGACATTTTTAGCTTCCTATTTCGAAGTAGAAGCAATGACAATGAAAATTTGTTTTTTTTTTTTATTTTTTGTTTTTAACAAATCTTAAGATGAATTCATTTATTTTAAATTTAAGTCGGTGATTTTCTACTGAAGTTATAACTTTTTTTTTTTGAAATTTCATAAATGATAAATTGAACAAAATTTAAATGAATATAAGAGTAAAAGAGAAATCGTATGGATGCAAATAGAGAAGTAAGACAAGAAATTTTTAGCAAATATATACAAATTAAATAGATATTAAAAAAAAAAAAAAAATTGGAAAATTTATGACTAACTTATCTTCACACTAATTTTATTCATTTGTACTGATGATGGTATTTTATATGAAAAAAAGAGATAATATTTAATGGGCACATACACGATACTTTTTACTTGACAAGTTTATTTAAATGCTTTAGAACTGTAATTCAAAACGTATATGTGTATGTGTGTCATTTTAATAATTGTATTAAACCATTTTTTTAATTCTTTATAAGCATAATAGCTTGTGGTTGCAACATTGAACGTGTGTTGTGATGAGCTTTGCTTGATTTTGAATTAACGAACGCAATTGCTAGTTAATGATTCTATTTTTGTGAGAAAATTATAGAAAAAGAAATAGAATCTGATCTTGCTCGATATTGACAGCCCGCAGAATACTGTCGGATTTTAACCCATTATAGCGAATTCAAACTATCACTCAAACCTTTTTAATAACATAAAGTTCGAGAATAAGCTCAGATTTTTTTACATATTTCATTTATATATTTAAGAATATTAGTGTTATGGATAAGAGTAGAAATTGTATAAACAAATTATATTGAAAATTCAATTTTACATAGATGATAGATCAAATCTTATACTACCTAATTAATTTACAACATTAACCTACAGAGGAAAATTGGAAAAACCTCTATAGTGAAAATTAAAGTTTTTAATATAGCTAGTTTCAAATGCTGAAGCTAGTTTTCTGCATGAATTCAGCTTTTTCTAAATCAACTGAAACAAGCTTGGAAAGTCTATCGAAATTAGTTTTCTGAACCGTTATTGAACTTCCCTCACATTTTACCAATTCATATAATTTTTGCGGTTGTGCCAATTATTTGTGGTTAACAAAATGAGTATGTAAAAATGTTTGTGAAATTAAAAATTAATTGAAATATAATAAAACTGTAATATATCTAGAGATAATAAATTTATTTGTTCGGACTATTGGACCTAAAAAAGGGACATTGTCAAATTTCATTTCAATCACATTTTTTTCAATTTTATTCATAGTTAACAAAACAGTTAATTTTTATAAAAACTACATTAGCTAATATATAAACACCGTCCTTAAAAATTTCAAATGGTCCTCATAATGTCTCTTATACATAAAAACATCATTTAACATGAACAACTCAAAATATAATATTTGATAAATAAAATGTATTGTGTACTTTACAACAATTGTTGCAAAACCTCACAACAATGTTGCTGTTTTTTCAGATTTATTTTGCTGATTGTATAGTTTAATATAATCGTGTATTAATGTATGTATATATAAGAATACAAAATGTAATTTAAGTAAGTAAAGTAGAGAAATATCAACATTCATACACACTATACATACATTCATACACAGAACATTATTATACACTCACTGTATACATAGAATGATTAATGCTTTAATTATTATAACCTTTGATTTTATACAAATTACGTATCTTAAAAAATAATATTTCTTTTTAAATGCTACTAATAAAAAACGTATATTTTTTTTTAACATTCCAAACATTTTTTATTTTGTTTGATTTATTATCAATATAAATATATAAAAATATATATTACTTCTGGTCAAGTTTAATTTAATTATTTTGTAAATAATTTATTTAACAGCTCATAAATTTTGTGAAAAACTTGCATAATTTGTGTGTTACTGAATAAAGTAATGGCATATCGTACAATATGATAATATTGGAGAAAATGTTCAGAATTTTTTATAAAATTATTATTGAAAAAAAGTAGAAAATTAATTTCTAATCATCAGCTCGGTTTAAGACGTAAATATTTAACAAATGATTAAATATGTACATGGAATTAAAGATCTGTTAAAGATTGATCAAAATGTACCTACAATAAAGTTTTCTATGCAGTATTTCTGTATGTTGCGCAATTCGATAAAGTCTAGAATGGAGGTATGTGGTATAAATTAAATCAATATATATACCATGTAGCCACATGTCCAGGTATTTGAATGTGTGTGATATTTGGAATGAAATATCTGTCACTCACAGTTTTCTCATTCAGCTTTCGGTAATCGATTTACTAATCTCCATTTTTACTACCCATACTGGTGCAGCTCTTGCAATTGAGATAGTACAGTAATTTTTATAATTGACAAAAATTTTGTATAAATTTCAAAAACGCTTTGATTCAGTAATTTTACAGATTATTTTCTAAATCGATTTACAGAAAAATTGCAAAACGATTTGATATAATAATATTTTGTACATACTGTCATACTGTTGTATCAACAAATTGAAGGTGCCTATAATGTGCATGGATTGGTAATTATATATGATATACATGATATACAAAATAATATTATATCAATAGATTCTGCAAATTTTTCTGTAGAAAATAATTTTAAAAAATATCTGTAAACGAATGGATTGTTTCTAGTGGATTAACAACAGTATAACAAATTGAATTCACCATTACCATATGACATGGATTGGTAATCAATAATCATATATGACATACACGATATACAAAATATTATTATATATCAAAACATTCTGCAAATTTTTCTGTAGAAAATAATTTTAAAAAAATTCTGTAAACGAATGGATTGTTTCTAGTGGATTAACAACAGTATAATAAATTGAATGCACCATTATCATATGCCATGGATCGGTAATCAATAATCAAATATGATATAACTACATGATATACAAAATATTATTATATCAAAGCATTCTGCACATTTTTCTGTAGAAAATAATTTTAAAAAATATCTGTAAACGAATGGATTGTTTCTAGTGACTTAACAACAGTATAACAAATTGAATGCACCATTACCATATGACATGGTTTGGTAATCAAATCAATAATTATATATGGTATACATGATATACAAAATATCATGATATATATCAAAACATTCTGCAAATTTTTCTGTAGAAAATAATTTTAAAAAATATCTGTAAACGAATGGATTGTTTCTAGTGGATTAACAACAGTATAACAAATTGAATGCACCATTACCATATGACATGGTTTGGTAATCAAATCAATAATTATATATGGTATACATGATATACAAAATATCATGATATATATCAAAGCATTCTGCACATTTTTCTGTAGAAAATAATTTTAAAAAAATTCTGTAAACGAATGGATTGTTTCTAGTGGATTAACAACAGTATAATAAATTGAATGCACCATTATCATATGCCATGGATCGGTAATCAATAATCAAATATGATATAACTACATGATATACAAAATATTATTATATCAAAGCATTCTGCACATTTTTCTGTAGAAAATAATTTTAAAAAAATTCTGTAAACGAATGGATTGTTTCTAGTGGACTAACAACAGCATAACAAATTGAATTCACCATTACCACATGACATGGATTGGTAATCAATAATCATATATGATATACATGATATACAAAATATTATTATATCAAATAATTCTGGAAATTTTTCTGTTGGGAATTATTTTTTTTTTAATTTTAAAACGAATGGATTGTTTCTAGTGGATTAACAAAAGTATAACAAATTGAATGCACCATTACCATATGACATGGATTGGTAATCAAATCAATAATTATATATGGTATACATGATATACAAAATATCATGATATATATCAAAACATTCTGCAAATTTTTCTGTAGAAAAAAATTTTAAAAAAATTCTGTAATTAACTCTGTTCTTTGTTCACAAAATCAAAAAAAAGAACAAAACAAAAAACCATTTTCTATAACAGGTCTAACAAAAATTTCAACATTTTTAATCAAAATATATTTAATCATTTAAAATGATCAATTAATCCCCCCCATTGTTCTGTTCAAAAACAACCTTAAAAAATAAAAAAAAAACTGCTCTATAAACATTTTTTTTTGTTGCACTTATTTTTGTAGATGCATCATCATTTTATTAAAACAAAAAATCGTGTAAAATTATTTTGCAACTAACAATATAATTCCATACCCTTTTTCCTCTCCCCTTCTCTACATTCTTTTATTCTCATTTTAAGTTTTCAAACTAAAGTTCAATGTTTTTAACAACAAAACAAAACAAAAAAAACCTCAAATATTTATTTTAGGTCAAAATCCTTTAATTCAATTTATCCTACTCCTTCTTCTATAATAACATAAAAAAAAACGCACCCTTCTTACAAAAAAAAACAAAAAAAAAAAAAAAAGCAAATCAAGAAGCAAAAAAATTTCCAAACAAAAAAAAAATTAATTTTCTTTCCGAAATGACATCAGAAACAAAGATTTTCCATCGACAATCAAAGGTCATTGAACTGTTTAACTCCTTTTTTTTCTCAAATCTTAAACTCCCCTTTTCTCCACTGCCAAGAAAACAAAAAAGAAAAACCACAAAAAAAAAAAAAAATTCAAAGTCAATGTTCTCTCTTTAGTCATGTTGATGACCGAAAAAACTATTAACCTTCTAAAAACAAAATAAAAAATAGAAATAGAAAATAGATATATGGAAAAGCGTGAGAAAGAGCGAGATAGATGGATGAGAGGGGGATGAGCAGAATAAATATGACGACCCATGAAATGAAACCCTTACTTTAACTATACCCCATATATGTAAAGGATCATAGGGAATTCTAATAAACATAAAGATGGTTTCCAATTTTAGATATGAAAATTTCTTTTTTTTTTGTTATTTCAT
The DNA here is from genome assembly GCA_963942445.1 of Argyra leucocephala. Classification (NCBI taxonomy): domain Eukaryota; kingdom Metazoa; phylum Arthropoda; class Insecta; order Diptera; family Dolichopodidae; genus Argyra; species Argyra leucocephala. Next base: position 132,573,083 of record OZ012681.1, on the reverse strand, counting down.
TATGTTTTTTACCGTTATTAAAACAATTCATACCGTTACACATTTATTAAGTAAAGTTATTTTTATTTTACCAAAAATAAGACAAAAAAAAGCTTTTACATTTTTTTTTTGTATTTTCTACATTTTTTATTGCGAAATTGCGTGAGACCTAAATTTAGAATATGCCCCAAATGTATAAAACATTTACACATGTATACAAAATTTTAGTGTTTTTTATTCATATTATGATCATATAGGGGAAATTCACTTCAATGAACTCAAATCTAATATTATATTATTAGAAATGATATAATATCAGTAAAATTTTAAATTGTTTCCTTAAATATAGGAAAATATTTAGAAAAACAAAAAACCGTTATTTATATGGTAATGAAAAATGTTTTTTTTTTTTTCATTTTTATTGTTTGTATAGCGAATGTGAATGCTTTTTTTGTTATTATTTTTTGTTTTTGTTAATAAAGATATAAATTTATAAATTAATTCAAATGGTCGATAGTGGTGACTACCCGGTGTGGCCCAAATTACCAATCAAATGAAATGGTTAAAATTGAGTGTTTTTTAATTAATTAGAAATGTTTATTTTGGAGTTTTTTATTGTTTTTTTTTTTGGACATTGAATTGTGGTGAATATATAAGGGGTATGTATAAAGTTGATTGATTGATCTTTTTGAAAAGGTTATATTCAAAAATGTTGAAATGTTGAATATTTCTATTAGGTTAATTATATATATTATAGAATTAGAAGTGATGAAAAAGTAATTTAATTTAGTTAATTGAAAAATATAAAATTATTGAATTTATTTGTTTGACCAACACAAAATAAAAAAAATAAAATTTAAATTTAGTTTTAGGTGGGTTTACAAAAATTAATTCTATATGATATCTTGGTATTGAATAAATGTTTGAATGTAAATTAAAATGTAAATCAAATACACGGAATGTAACTGATAATATAATAGGATGTTTTAGATTTGACTATCTTAAAATTTAAAGAAAATACTCCAAATTAAGTACAATATGAGAAGGCTAAAACAATTTTTTGGAAATAAATAAAGTTATAATAAATGATTGGTATATGAAGAAAAACTAAATTTATGAAAGTTAAATATTGTAATTGAATACTGGGACCAATAATGTTTAAAATATATATTGATGATATCTGATAGATGTATATTGAGTTATTTTGTGGTAGAAATAATTTTAAAACAAAGTGAAAATTCATGGTATGCAAATCAATTAAGCTTATTGAAAACACAAAATATTAACCAATATGAAATAGCAAAGTTGATAAATTGATAATGATAATAACTGGCAAACAATAAATTACCTATATCAATAAAAAATTAAATTAATTTAAGCAGATTTGAAGAAATAAGTGTAATTGAATATGTAAAGAATAATAATTTTGATTAGGAGCAAAAATGTAGTAAATGAATTTGTAAATTATTTGAAATTAAATGGCTACAAGCCAAATAAATGAATCAAATAAAAAATAAAAAAAATTTATTGATGTTCCTAAGGCCCCACATAGAAAAAATTTGGGACCAAATTGATTTCCGAAATATTTTTATCATTTGTATAGCTTTGTAATAAAATTTTGTGTAGTTAAATTGCGAACAAAACATTTACGAATCGCTATAATTGTAGCCAAAGAAGAACGGTTATAAAATTAATGGGTTAAACAAGTTTTTAAATCTTGTAAGCCCTTTTTTAGTAGAACGATATTTACTTTCAACAATCTCTATTTTTAATTACAAGAATAAGTGATTCAAGGACACTCAATGTATTATTTTGTATCATATAACATAAAATAAATTTAATTTTAAAGCCACAATTGTACATGATGTACTTTTACCTTGATGTAAGTTATAATATACATTGAATATTGCCGAGTACCATATTGTAAAGAAAAAATATTTAAAACAGCCTTTAAGCCAAATTTAAATTGAAAAAAAATTTACAGTATTTTTTTCTATTTTGGAACGCAAATTTATGATATTTTGACCTTTGTAACTGTCCCATTTAATTTTTCCTGACTTTCAAAAACCCATTTTATACAATTTGGAATTTATGACATTGTAAAATATTTTTGACATACAATATGGAATGTTTAGTTTTCGATTATTTGACAATACGGAACTCAAGGTATATATAGAGTTGTATATATACAATATACATATATATTGATCAAATTCAATAAACAAAAAAAACAACAGAACTAATGAGATTGATGCAGTCGAAAAATAAACAACATTCATAAGCTCAGTTAAACATTATACTAATTGGTAAAAAAATAATTGGATAGGTTAAAATCACTATAAGCTTGTGTACAAACTATATTGGAACTCTACAGAATTTTATCAAACACCTAAAGAAAAAGGAAAAAAAAAGTTAAAAACCATCTTAACATTGTAGTAAGATGCTATTAAAAATACTAGTTCAATAGTAGTAAAATTAATTAGAGGTTGAACAAGTAGAAGAACAAGAGATTTTATTAAAATTCATTACTATAGATACACTAGAATGTAGTCTGATACATTATTGTAATAAATACATTGTAAAAATACTGATACAGTCTGATACATTGTAAAAATATATCTGATACAGTCTGATACATTGTAAAAATACATTGTTGGTATTTCAAAAATAGAATTTTATCAAGTAGGAAGAAGTTAAGAATAATTTAATAAGAATGATGATTTCAAAATAAAAGTTAAAGTTAACTTTTGAATACTCTTAATTTGGAAATTGACCAAGCAGGAAAACAACTGAAGAGACTTAGGGCCATTGTCGGAGTGCTATGCTGTAAAAACAAAACTCTAATATACCTTTCGATACACTGAATTGAATTTCAATTCAAATTGATGAAGTGGAAGAACGAATAAACAGATTAAAAACCATCATAGGAGCTGTAGTGCGATCAGAAGAAGAAATTCCAGCTAATAAAATGATTGTTGAAAGTGTTTGAAGAAATTAGAAAATGAAAATTTTATCAAATTTATGTTCTATTTATGTCAAAATATAATTTCTTCAATAAATTACACCAAAAAAACTAATTTCATGTAAATATATAGAATTGATTTACCTTTACCGTTCTTTAGAGCCAAAACCCAAAACAAAAAAAGAACAAAAAACCCACTTTCACCAAATACGTATACTTCTTTCTTTTGGTTTTTTGCTTTTATATATACGCAAAATTTCATCTTTAGAATTCATTCACCATCATTATTCCAGTTAGTTCAATCAACTTTACAATAAAATGTCAAAGCACTGTATGTTACTTACATCCCATGTAAGTTTTTTAATATAAACAAAAAAAAAAATTGTAAAGCATTTTCCCATAACTATACAAAATCTTTTCAACAATGAATGTTCACGCAATGAACAAGAAAAGTCCCAAAAAAAAAATTTATCCGATCCGGCCATGAAATATACAATTTACAATACAAATACATTATACAAATAAATTTTTAACACAAAAATGAAAAAAAAACAAAACAAAAGCAAAAAAGGAAAAAAAAAAACAAAATACTGCCGAAATTTTTATCTTTTGATTGTATTAGTAATAAAGTATACCATCATCGTATCAGAGTAAAAATTTATAATTTTTGTTTATTTTTTTTTTTTTTTTTTTTTTTTTTAATGTGAATGGGTATAACAATAACATTCGAAGTTCGTTGAACTTTGCTATTGAAAATATCATGTTTTATTATTATTTTTTTTTGTTTTCCTGTTATCATATTGTATGTATACCTTTTTTTAAAATAAAATCTACCCAACTACTTCTCATATACGTACGTACATACTATGCCGAAGTTAAATTGAAAAATTTTATGTACTGTGATCTCAGAATAAGAAAATTAAATGTGCGTATATAAAAATTAATTCTAAAACACAAATAAAATATAATAAAAATTAATTATTTGGAATGAGAATAAATTTGTTTCCATATAAATGTATATTATTGAGTTTGTTAGTGTTGTGTATATATATTATAATTTATATTCATTTGTATTAGTAATTTTTCAAAAAAAAAAAAAAAAAAATAAAACAATTTGAATTTAAATTCGTTAACACTCTAGTGTTATTAATTTGAAACTGGAGTTCAAACAAAAATTTCCCAATTCATACCAGTTTTTTGTTTTTTTTTTTTTTTGAATGTACAACAACTCTATACCTCAAATATTGTTGGTTTGAAGTTTTTTTTTTTTCTGTTTTTTTGTTATTATTTTTCTTTTTTTATGTTTTATTTTATTTTCTAGTTAATGAGAGACGACAATGAACTCAGAACATTTGTAGTATCAAGGGCGCCACTTTAAGTTTGGTTTTTATGTTTATTATTTTTTTTTTAAGAAAAATGGAATTATTAATTGCAAAATTAAATGTTTTTTTTCCTTTTAATAAAACAAAATAAAAGAAAAGCGTGTATACTGAGATTTGAATTTTTGGTTTTAAGAAATGGCAATGGTTAATTTTCAGTTAAGATCATACAAATGTATTTAATTGTAATGTATAGTGACTATTTTATCTTGTATTATAACTCAGTGTGGTATTAAGAGTCTAGATATCTATAATATAATATTAATATCCCGAGTTTGAGCCAAATAGAGTCTAAGAGCCTAAATGAAATATTTTTAAAAGAAAAAATAATGAATTTGCGTAGTAAAATCGCAGTTGACAATAATATAAAAATATTTTCTGTAAAAATAAATCTGCAACAATTAGGTTGATCACCATTAGACCATTAGACAGAATGGAAGATGAAATTTAAGTCTGATGAAACAGAATTTGATATTAAAGTTTATTTAGAATTAATCTTAAATTTTGTCTGTTGTATAACCAGTATCTTACTGTTCAAAATAAAATTTTATTGGATTGTACTTAAATTTTATCAAAAATATAGTAAGCCTGCTATGTTAATAGGTACTTTGTTAATTTAATTTAATAATTTATAATATTAATTTATTTATTTTCTAAAATTAAACTATAATACATATTTTTTTTTTATGCTCTTTGATACTTCAAAAGACCCATATCAAGCCATGTAACAAAGCCTGATGATATGTAGAAATTGTATACTCCCTATAGCTACATAAAACTTGTATACACCCTACTAAAACTTAGTTTTTACAAGACTAAGTCTTTATTAGACTAACCTTCAATTAAAAGCTAGTCTAGTTAAGACTTAAGGGCTAACCATATAATAACATTAAGATGACTTAAATTATTGACATTTAAAATTTGACATCTTGATTTAGAAGCTGTTATTACTTATTAAAAATTTTGTGATATAGCTATAATAAAATATTTAATATATACCTAATAATATAACTAAAATAACAATAAAAACAAAAATAATAAAAAATCGGTTAATAATAAAAATTAAAATATACTTATAAATAACAAAATTAAAAATAAAAATAAAACATACAAAATATAATTTATATTTAACAACTTAAATTTGTTTATCTACGTATTTTTATTTACATTTACAATTCATAAATGTCAAATTCACTTAAGTTAGCACTTAAAGTCTATTATGACAATATGAAGTAAATTACAAAACTTTAGTTGGCTTTTCGTTTAGTTTTGACATTAACTTAAGCCAGCTTAATGTCATTATGGTTAGCCCTTTTGTTTTGATTAATTTTTAATTCGCATAAATTAACTCACAGATTATTCTGTTCACCAAAGTATCGTACTGTAAATAATAAACATGATTAATAACTAAACAAAAAATGATAAAAAAGTGAAAAGTCTATTTGCAGTCGTTTAGAAGTTTAAATTCAAAATCAGCTTATTTAGTGTTATGGTTATAAAATTTACATATATGTATATAAAACAAAAATATTATAAATGTAATAAAACCGTGCACTTTTTTTTATAATAACTTATTTTTTTGTATTTTTTGACTTGTAACAGTCTTCTTGTGAGGGTGCGAATTATCATTAAAATTATCGCAATTTAAATCAATTAATAATTTTTAATTTACAATTATTTATTTATTTATTTATCAAAATTGATCAAAATGTATATACATCTATGAATTATATACAACAGTTTTATATAAAAGTTATTAATTTATTTATTTTTATTTATTTAATTATCAAAATTGATCAGAATGTATATACATTTATGAATTACATAATATGTTTATATAATAAAAAATTACATAATTATATACAACAGTTTTATATACAATTATAATTTTATTTATTTTTATTTATTTATTTATCAAAATTAATCAGAATGTATATACATTCATATATGACGTCTATTATGTGTGTATTTTTAATGTCATAATTGTATTCCAAAATGTAGCAAAAGTTTTAATATTTATTTTACAATGCAATGAGTTTAATAATACATAATAATTAATTTTAGGATTTCTTTCATTCATCACAAAACTACTTGAACTCATCAGTAGATATATTTTTAGTGTTACACTACCTATACAACTCCTAATTTTTGCTTTGATTGATTTCATAACTTATTTATAAATGTTATTAATATATCTGTGAGTTATAAAAATCGACCAAAATCTAATACGTAGTTTTAATACGGTATTTAAACTGTATTAAAACTTTTTATATTACATTTTAGAAGTTTACTCTATGTAGAAAATCTGAGATAATGTATGAAAAGTATTCATGAATTTGAATTTTTATTATTCAACAATCCATCACGGCAGCATCCCCTAGCATAAGAGTAATTAATAGAGAGAGATAAATTTATTAAAATATAAAAATGTCAACTGAATTGAAATTTTTATATCTTAATAAATTTATTTCTCATTATTATCAATTGCAAAATGTCACAAAATAAATTTTTTAAATGATTATTAGAATATTACACATGAAATACTAATTCTAATAAAATACTAATGAGTAATATTTGAATTTCACCAGTTTTCATAAAAATTTATAATATTTTCAAATGAAATGACTAATAAAAAAAAAATATGTATTCCAGTGAAGAACGTCTGGGAAGAATTACTAATCACATGTAGTTTGGAAAGCTGTTTAATTATTTATATTATATTTAACCTATAGAAATTATCACTAAAATACATATTTTAGAAATATGATAGGTATATTATGACTACAGACTGGTTCGTTGCATGTTTGCAGTAATATTAGAAACAAATTGGAGCATTCATTTGTATTTTGACCTTGGATTTTGGAAATTGACCTCTAATTTGCAAAACGACATTATTTTCGTATTATAAAATATTTGTCAATATACATATATACATATACATATGTTAAATAAGCTTAGTATTGTGACAGAAATTGATTTCATCCAAGACATAATTTTGGTCATAAAGTTTTCGAAGAAATGTATTTTTTAACTTTACTAATACTAATGTTGAATATTTTATCTCCTACACTACAAACGTAAAAAACCTGCGCAAGCAGATTTGAAATATTTATCCCATCGTTTTGGCAATATAAAATAAATACTGTAAATCTTTTTTTTGTAAATAAGATAATCTATATTACATAATTTTATAAATTAAAAATATTAATTTAGCTAAATTAAATATAGTTTTTACTATAATTTTAATATCTACTTTTGGTTTTACCAAATAGGAATTTGATTTGGTTTTTATAACTCACATATTAGTTTCCATCAAATCTATTTGTGTCTATGACTAGTTTTAAAACCTTGCAAATTCAAACTATAGGAGCTGTAACATTACTATACCTAATGATGATTTCCAGTAGTGTTGGTAATCAAAAAACATTCCAATAATTTCATAACAGTCTGTATTAACAAAATATTCTAATTACTGTACTCACTACACATAACCTTAAAACATATGAGAACAATATATTTAAAGTGCGTATATTTTATTGAAAAATCATATCACATGTCGTTAATATTTATATACATACATCCGCACATATATATTTATTTACATATTATGTTATTTTACTGTTGATATAACTTTTTTTTTTGTTTTTTTTTTTTTTTAATATCAGTTGAATGGACGAGATACTGAAATGGTGTTGTGTTGTGTATTCTGAATATGTTTTCCTGCTGCTGCTCTCAACCTAAATCTAAATAAAATAAGAGCAGATGACAAATTTTTTATTGTTGTTGTTTTTTTTTTAATAACAACAACAAAAATATGTGTGACAGCAATGATAAAGGGAGCATTGACCTCCAAAAAATAACAAAACATTATAAAATATGAAGAAGAGGAAAGAGAAAATCAAACAAAAAAAAAATTTCAAAAAAGACCGTGAATATTTTTTTTTTATTGTTTTTCTTTTTTTGTTTTTTTTTTCGATTATTGTTCTTTTATTTTAGATAAAATTGTGCGTGTGTATGGTGGATTTTGAATGCTAACAAATTAAAAAAAAAAAAAAACACATACACAAACCGATACATAATAATGATAAGAGATTTGGAATGATTGTGAAAAGAAGGAAAATGGAGCTGATTGTGGGGAGATTGAAAGAAATATGCGGTACGATTTGGTAATAGCGTTGAAAATAAATTTGTTTTTTAACTTTATGATGGCGCGGTGTATGGATGGATGTATATGTAATGACTCAGGATTTTTTTTTTCCTTATATTTTGTCCTTTTTTGTTTTTTTAATGTTTCAAATTTATTTAAATTTACCATCGCAAAGTTACTACACACAGTCTCTCTGTATTAATAATTATCGCAGGATCAAACAAAATAATAAAAATTGTTAATTTTTAATGAAAATTTCATTTTGATAGATTGACTTTTCCATGTTTTATTTTTTTTTTTTTGTAATTGTAATTTTCTCAAGGGAAATTTTATTCATTCTATTTTACATTACATAGAATTCTGTAGATATTCTGTCCCCATCTAAATCTAAACTTTCTATTTGTAATATAATATATAGGAAATTATAGACATGCGCTCTTTAAAATTACATACTTTCATATTTGATTTTCTTCCTTCTTTACATAAAATAGTAAAAAAAAAAAAAAAAAAAAAAAAAAAAAATAGAATTTCTAAGTAAAAACTGTTTAAGAAGTATCTAAAGTATGTAGATGTCTTAAGAATAATATTTTAAGAATAAAATTTATAAAATTAAAGAGTGTTCATTAATCTTCAGAAGGAAGACTCACCTTATAAATAATATGTAAAATAAAAATCTCTGGATTAAAATTAATCATTAATCAAAGAAATTGACCATTTAGTTGATTGGACCGATTCAAAATATTCAATAGGTATAAACAAAAAAGGTTTAAAAAGGATATAAAATAAAATATGATATAAAACAAAAGGTGAACCTAAAACAATATTTTATAATCAGTACCAGTAAGCTTTAATAAAATAAAAAAAAACATTAGACCCTATCAAATTATTTCACCCAATAATTCATTGAGACCTGAAACACTTTAAAAGCTTAAAAGACATAGTATAGCTAAACCTAGTATTAAGCATACGTATATTTTTATATAATATTGATCTCTACAAGCTGCTTTGTACTGCATCAGCATGTGAGTCCTTCTGCTTGTAAAAAAAATGTATTAATTAATTTATTAGTTCGTATATACCATATAATAGAAGTCTATAGCTTATACAATCATCTGTATACTAATTAAAGACGTTTACAATTGATAAAATTCCTGAATTCCAATGAGGTCGAATCAAAGTGTGGCCAGACACAGAAGAAGCCTAAAGCAGTCTTCAGTATGCTAATAGCACACTGTTTACTTAACTTGACACACAGAAAAATTCTAATAAGTTTTGTAATGATGTTCCGTGATTTTTAAGAACTAATTTTGGAAGTACAATAGATCTTAGGAGGTCGCGGTTACTTAGAACTCCCCAATTTAAAAAAAGAACTAATTTTAAGCTATTATAAAACTACATGTTTAATAACATAAGTCAAATTTATAAAAATTCTGTTCTAGTTATCTATAGATTTATTATAATTCAATGGAAAATTCAATAAAAGTCTGGTTTGTATTGTGACAGATTTCTATGAACTTATATGTGTTCTAGTGAACGACTGAAGGCTATTATACATCGATTTAATTAAGTTGAATTCGATTTTTAGTTGATAGTCGATCCTAGAATTACAATGTAATGATCAGTGATGTCTATTAGGTCAATATATGTCTATAAACATTATAAGTCTATTAATATCCACCCATAGCCCCATAGATATTTTTGCAAAATATAGTTAACTAGCTAGCTTACAATTTAGCTTAAATATTATATCAACTTATGATCTGTATATAATATCAGCTCAACTAATATATAGCATGGATAAATAAATCGAAATCAGTTAATTTTATTATACGCACTTAGGATTTACGGCCCCTTATACATCTCAACTATACTAAATATATTTAATTTATAATCCAGTTAATTCTATACAATTTTTTTTATACAATAATATTCTCATATATCCTTTTTTGAACTATTTCTCCAAAATAATTACCACCATATTTTATTTATTTCTATTACTTAACTATTATTATTGTATTCTGGATACCAGAAATTTGAATAGTTTACTTTAATCTTGGTTTTGTATATTTTTTTTTTTCAACAAATACCAGAAAATGTTTGACAGAAATCGTTATTAGTAAATAAAAATAAAGAAGATCCTTGATAAGTATATAATACGATGTATATATATATCTATGTATGTATGCAATAAAAAAAAAATCCTTGACAAAGTTAATGACCTCCAAATAAAATATTATATATATATATATATATAAAATAAAATAAAATAAAATAAAAATAAAATATATTTTTATTATTTTATATTCGTTTCGTTCAAGGATTCAAGGATACAATAATGTATTTTTAAATTTATATGTACACACACAAACTCTCATACAGATATAAAATAAAATAAAATAAAATTTTTGTGAGTTTGAATTTTTATTTAAAATTTTGGGTTTCTGGCATCTATGTATATAGAGTGATGCTAATAGCATCATTCAATCAAACAATCAATCAATATATTAATATTATCATTATCAATATCAATTTTTAAAATAATTTGTATATATAGGAGGTATATACTATATAAAATCAAAAGGATATTCATTATTATTATTATTTTTTTTTCAAAATATTTTTTGAAAAGATATTTAGAGAATGTCCTGTACACATTTTTTTGTTGTTTTATTTTAAAAGGATTTTGCTTTGGTATTTTTAAAAATGTTTAGCAGATTTTAAAGTAAAAAATTTTGTTTTGAATTGTTTTTTTTTTTTTTTTTTGTGTTTTTTTGGAGATGGTTTGAGAACGATACGACATTGAATTTTTGGATGATTTTTTTTTTTTTGTTTTCGAGTATTTTGTAAATTAGTGTGAGTATTTAAGAGTATGAAATCGAGTCGTTGTTTATTTAAAAAAAAAATTGAAGAGATGAAAGAAATTTTTTTGAAATTTAATTTTTTCTATTTTTAAAATTTTTTGAAAAATATTGATTGGAAAAATGTAGCTTTAAGATGGCACTGAACTTTAAAATAATAATTGTATACACAAGGATGAACTGTGGAGAAAATTTAAAATATTATTTTTTTTTTTTTCAATCAATATTCGGATGATGAATGAAATGGCTGAACCTAATGCTGATGAAGTTGATAAAATAAACTTAATAAGATGTTTTTATGATGGCTCTCTTATGATGGTATTTTAATACTATGCTTTTTAGCTATTAAAATTTTTTGAGCTGGTCTATTGTCATTCTTGGCCTGTGATTTATTTATTTGTTTATTCTATTTTCGATGGTTATTTTATATTAAACAATATTGAATTTGTCCAGAAGAAGTACAGACTTAATGAACAAAATAAATAGCTAGAATATAATAAACACTATGGAGTAAGGTGGCATTTTGTTGTCAAACAAATCAAGACAAAATCCAATAAAAATGATTATGAAGAAAATGTCTGAGTATGAAAGTTATGTTCAAATAGACCCAAAGGAAGGTTATAAGATTACTGAAAATGAATATGGAAAGCTAGAGAACTACTACTAATGGCTTATTTATTTTTTTGCTCTAAATTATAGAAGACGAAGAGTCATAACAGATTGTAGAACGCATGATGATAGTGTTAATAGTTGTTTTATTATAAATACATAGCTGAAGAAGTAATATTATACTATATTATATATATATTTAGTAGTATATATATAACATAGAATATATATATATAATATAGTATATAACATAGTATATATTAGTAATATTACTACTTATAATTAAAATTCTAGCTAGAATTGGTCATAATAACCAAAAAAAACCATTTGAATATACTTAAAAGGATTATTTAAACTTCTCAAGTGCATCTTAAATTGATCACAGTACAAAAAACAAAAAAAAATGTATTCACAATAAAATTATCATTTCTCTACCTAGCAAATTTTTAAGTTTTCAATTTTATACATATATATATATGTGTATATATACTTTTTTTCCAGTAAAAATAAACAACCGAAATTTTTCTGTATTCATCATAAAATAATCAAAACAAGAACAATAAAAATCAAAAAAAAATTTAATTCACTAATACATTTAAAGATTTTGTATATCAAAAATGAAAAAAAAAAAAAACATTTTCATTTATAGTTTTTCATTATTTATTTGACTCTACCATCCGCATAGATATATATATATATATATATATATATATATATATATATATATATATATACTACTATTATACAAGTAAAATCATATACATCAAACATATTGTATAAAAACTTATGCATACAGAGAAAAAGATGAAAACAAAATTTCAAAAAATAATAATAATAATAATAATAATAATAACAACAACTTAGTAGGAGGGGTTGACAATGAACTCAAATAACCCCGAAAATAATATTAAAGGTCATTGAACTAAGAATTGCACGTGTATTAGTGATTCATATAGCAGAGAGAGGTTGTTCCACTATTGTAACATATATTTAGATATACAATTGTTATAGATATGGTATATATATATATATATATATATAATATAAGTACGAAATATTTATAATATTATAGAATTATAAACCTTTTTGTTGTTGTTTTTTTTTTTTTTTTTTTTTTAAAATGAAGAAAGGATATTTTGAGATTTTAGGTATAATTTTTGAATTTTTGGAAGGAATCATATTATATACTTGGTTTTGGTACGTTAGGCATTTTAAAAACAAATTTTTTTTTGTCTTTGATTTTTATGTAGAGCATCAAGAGAGGGTCATTTTTTGTATAGGTAATTGTTGAGCTGGATTGTGTGAGCCTAAGTTACAATAGTACAAAAATATGAAATATGTATTAATAATTTTGAGCTTAGAATAAATATCTGAAATGTATTTGTAACTTTTTTTTCTACAGGATAATTTATTAATAAAATTTTTGATATAGAATGGTTATTATTTGTAATATTGGTGATCTCTTAAAACTCTTAAACTATACCGAGATATAATTCACATATTAAAAACAATGTTATTACAATTATAATAGAAAATAATTAAACTTAAATGTTGAAATTATATAATATATGTTTGTTTGTATATATATATGTAAATATTATGTTAATAAATGTTTAATACCAATTAATAAATTATGTACTTGAATTATGTATACCATATAGGTACCATTATGTTTTCTCATATAGGTAAGATGCCAAATCTCTGTATAAAATCAGTTATGGTATCTATGTATAGGCATAGATTTGGAATTAAATACAAGTACATATAAAAAAAGATCAGATTGAATTTAAATCTTAATTTAAATCTAGTCATTCCACACTGCACATCAATTGAAATCAGTTTAAAAAAGCCTATGAATTGTTTGGAATAGTTTAGGATTTCTTGTAATTCAATTCAATTCATTTATTTATTTATTTAGACCATTTTAAGTTCGAGATGTCAGTCAAATTTAATTACAAGGTCTTTTCATTTCATTTATTTATCTCAAAATAAATTATAAATATTATAACATCATTTCTAGAATATTTATGACTTACAGGATTAACTATTTTTTTTTGTCGTGGTATAAAAAAGGTACATTTAAGTGCTAATTGGTTTTCCAGAAGCAACTAGAATGGCCACTTCTAAACCTACCTACCTACCTAAATATTATTTATTTATTTATTTATAAGCGCTTAACTGTGGGCTTATCAACCACCTGGGTTTTATCAAGCCCTAATTTTGTAATATCTGTAATATCTGGCGTTTAACGTTTCGCTAAAGTCGTCTAAAGGATTAAAAAATATATGTATATGAAATTTCTAATATATGTATTTATTGTGGACATCTATGAACTCATTACGGACTTCAATATTGTGGACCTTTAATGCTTCTACTTCTTCTTCTTCGTCAATGTCCTTAAACCTTTTTAGTGACTTTATCTAATGTGTGATTTTTTATTGTAACAAATAATTAAGTCAAGTTAGTCTAAACAAGTACAAATCAAAGGTGTAATAATGTCCTAGTATATAAGTCCTCAAAATATAAAATGAATCAAATTAAACATATTTTACAAATACATTAAGGCAATAAAAATAAAATAATAATAAAAAGAATTAAATTTTTTAAGCTGTCAGTCAACTTCAGTAACACTTTAAAATATTTATACCAGATTTAACTACTATAATTAACTACTATAATGTCTATTTTATTAAATTTTATCCTTTTTAAACCTTAAGCAATTTGTGGGATGTGATGAAATGCTTCTATACTGTGTATAGTAATTGATATTTCGATTCAAACACACAAAAAACATCCATTTATGGCTTAGTTTGATGGTAAAAAATTTATTTAGTGCAATTTGGTTACGTTTGAAATTTGTGTAAAACTGGTAAAACCAGTCGATGCGAAATTTTTCGCTTGGGTAATCTGAAATGGTTAAGTAAGTAAATTTTTTTCAAACTTTCTTCTAAAGTCAGTCCATAAGCGGTATATAGCAATGCACTCACTAGAACAATACCCTGTTTACAATACAAGAATAATGAATTAATCGGTCTACTACCTATATATCTATCATAGCAACGCTTCATAGGACCAGAGGAGACTATATGGATAAGTCGATAACAAATTTAAGAAAAGTTGAACTATAAAAATTTAATCAAAACTTCAAACTATGAATGACAAACTTTTTAAACTGCTCAGATTAGACAGAGTTTGCAGTTTAATTTGCAGTTTTTTGCAGTTGTCAATATTTCTCTTCTAGTTGAGAAAAAATAGAATTTAATTATTTCTAATTAAAAAATAAATTAAATAGAAAATATTTTATAAAATTGAAACTTAAATCGGGCGAGTTCAATAAAATTTCAATTTTTTTTTTGTCTTTCATAAGAAAAATTTGCAAAAATAATTAAAAATTTTTTTTAAATAAAATTCAAATTTCCTGGAAAACTTATTTTACAATACTTAAACCATTTTTCGACTACAGTATTATAGTTTTATATATTAAGTGAGTAATATTGAAATCAGCAATTCTAATAATCGTTTCTGAATTTGGTTCTTAGAATTAAATTTCATTTTTGAATTCAGTGTTAAAAAAAAAACACTGTTTTTGATGAGTTCAACTAAATTTAGTTTATAGGAATTTTTAATTCAACTTTATTTCATTATCAATCGTAGTTTTTTTTTTTTTTTGAATGTTCAAGTTCATGATACTATGCTGATACAATTAGTTTTTATGTAATATGAGATACGTAGATATCAAAACTACTATCAAAATTTTTATTAATTTTTTTTGTTTTCTGGGATCATTGAATAGACACAGAACAAAGCTTTCAGTTAGTGGTTAATCTTAAATTAGAAAGGAAATATTGAAAACTGCAAGCTCTGCAAATTAAATAAATAAATTGGATTAAATGTTTGACTGCATTATTATTATTTTTTTTTTGTATAGATATTCAAAACATTAAGCAAACTTTAATACCGGGTTTGTACTATCAAACAGTTTATAAGAATCATAGAATACTACCATGGTATTACCAAACAATTTATAAAAATCATAAAATAATAACAAAGTGTTGCCGTCTACAAATTTGGATTGGATTGATAATGTATAGTTCGGTGAAAATTTTTAATTATTATTAGAAATAGGATTGATGACAGAATTGATCCTTGATTGAAATACTAACGTTGTTTTTTTTTTGTTGGAATTGAACTGACCTAAATCCATCAATTAAAACTTGAATCGCATGATGAAAAAATTTTCAATTCATTTTTTATAAATATTTTTCATTTCATTTTAGACAGTTTCAACAGATTGCTACCATCAGCTTTTATAAAGACTATTTGTGGTATATTGGCTTTAAAGAAAGTAAGTACTACCTTCTTCGGCTATTTTGTTAATCATGACTGCTTTATATTTATTCATTCATATATTTTGTTATTTATTTATTTATTTATATTTACATTTATTGCAATTAAAATTACAACAAATTTATTTGTAAGCTCTAGCTACTTGGGCTATCGGCTTAAACATATTTTTAAGTATTACTTTTTGTCTAAATCTATTGTAGCGTCCCTAGCGGCAATTTTTGTCTTATTTGTACCCTTAAAGATTATTGATCGTCAAAGTGGGTCCCCGTAATTTTAAATCTACTTTAGTAACATAATACAAATTTGTGATATCTGTATATTAAAAACAAGTATTGCTTTTGTGACCAAACAAAACCCATCAGATGGTAACGACTGCTATATTTTATAATAGAATAAATAGAATAGATACATATCTTAGAGAGTTTAAATATCTGTAAAGGGTATTGAAATATCTGAATAATACAATTTTTCTCTGGTCTTTAAGACTAACCATTAATACAATTTTGGCTCTTTTCTTCAGTTATTTTTGATCAAAGAAGATCCCAATAGGAAGTCTTGTGAGATAAAAGATTTTAACCTAACATAGTTCACACTCGCGGTTTCATTCGCTTAAGTCGTCTAACAAAGTTTTGATTGTCCGCTAAACGTTGTAAACATCCGCAAAATTTTGATTGTCCGCTAAACGTCCGCTAAAAGTTTTGATCGTCCGCTGCGACATTGACATTTTGAGAAAAACGATTTTAATGGCGAACAGTCAATTTTTATTTCGTCTTTTATGAATGGATTTTGAGATCTCTATGAATATCAGTATTGCGAACAAACCAGAGGGAGCATTAACAATGTTTCGGAATACTTTGTTTTGGAACGTTTGTATAGTTTGAATATGTAGTGAGTATTCACAATCCCATATTTGAATATCGTATACCCAGACTGACTTCAATATTTGATTGTCGATCAAAACTTTGTTATAAAGTTATCAGGTGAACAAAAAAGTAAAAATACGACCCTACTACAGGCAAAATATTTAACTATGGAAATAAGGGGCTTAGGTCCAATAAAATAATATTTTTGTACTAGTGCAACACATAGTTCTATATATACCCAATAAGTACCTATATTAAAATATTACAGACCGAAAATCAATATCGAATTGTAATGCCATAGACACGGAAAGAAAAGAGTTATTTATGGTCATCATAATAAAAATGAAATTCAATTAAGTTCAGTTCACACCAACTTAAGTTCACTTAAGGTGATTTTGTAATAAAATGATAAAAAAAAAAATGAAACCAAAAAAATTTTCATTTTTTCTGTTTTCTATTCTTGTTATTTTTTTTTTTTTTGTTTTTTTAATTTACAGAATCATCAGAAACAATACTGCAAGTGTTTTTTTATATTAAAGTAATTTTAAAAAATTCTTTTGTTGAATGGAAAGCTTAAGCGTTATTTTTATTTTTTTTTTATTTTTGGTTTTTTTTAACACGTTTTAGTATACAGAAATTATGAGTTCGTCGAATTCGAGGTGATTGTCAAGGCTAATGAACGCGGTTAATAAATTAAAAAAATGTATATATATATATATATATATGTATATTTATTTAAATGTCAGCATGAAATTTAATATAATCATCTACTTAAATGGGCGGATTTCAATTCTACCTTTCTGAAATTGTATGCGAAAATAATAAAAAAAAAAAATATGTGGTATTTGGTATTGAGTAGTATCCTACGATTGAATTTTTATTTGTTTTTATTTTTTAGGTGAATTTTTAATAGGATTTAAGTTGAGATAATTTTAAAATTTAGCGGGATTATAATTTTTACATTAGAAGTATTTTGGATTTATATATAAAGAGTGTGTTTGCAGAATGTTTTTATATTTTACAGGTAGATTTTAGATTAATTGTCGTAGTCAACAACGTTTGCTCTAACATGGAAGAATTAGTTTTCGAACAACTGGTAGATTTTAGGTGAATTGTCGTACTGAACAATATTTGCTCTAACATGCACGACTTAGTTTGCGAATTACTGGTAGATTTTAGGTGAATTGTCGTAGTGAACAATGTTTGTTCTAACATGCAAGAATTAATTTGCGAATAACTGGTAAGTTTTAGGTCAATTGTTGTATTGAACAATAATAGCTCTAACATGCAAGAGTTAGTTTGCGAATAACTGGTAGATTTTAGGTGAATTGTCGTACTGAACAAAATTTGCTCTTACATGCACGACTTAGTTTGCGAATTACTGGTAGATTTTAGATGAATTGTCGTTTTAAACAATATTTGCTCTAACATGCAAGAATTAATTTGCGAATAACTGGTAAGTTTTAGGTGAATTGTTGTACTGAACAATATTTGTTCTAACATGCAAGAATTAATTTGCGACTAACTGGTAAATTTTAGGTGAATTATCATACGGAACAATATTTGCTCTAACATGCAAGAATTAATTTGTGAATAACTGGTAAGTTTTAGGTGAATTGTTGTACTGAACAATAATTGCTCTAACACGCAAGAGTTAGTTTGCGAATTACTCGTAGATTTTAGATGAATTGTCGTACTAAACAATATTTGCTCTAATAAGCAAGAATTAGTTTGCAAATTAGATGTAAATTTTATACGAATTGTCATACTAAACAAAATTTGCTCTAACATGCAAACATTAGTTTACGACAATAATTGCTAAAATTAAAATCTGGAACTGTAATATTATCAAAACGTTAATATTATTTAGAATAAATTTAAATAAAGCAAAAATAGATGGGTAGTGTAAATAATTATTTGCAAAATTTTTATTGCTCTAAGCTTGGTTCACTTAAATTATAGCCATTTTTTTTGCTATCGTTTGCAACCTGAGCGTTCACCCCACCCTATATTCTTGAATACTTATCGTTATCACTGATGTGGTGAAAAATTAGCCTACGCGTCCATGTCTAAAAAAATTTAGTATTTTTGAGACTTGTGGAAAATTTCATGATGTTGCTAGCCATAATTCAGTGGTCAGTAGTCTTCAAAAATATATGGGTGATTATTTTGGACTTAAATGAATCAGAATTGATTAAGCTTTTTTTAGCAAAATTTTAGTTATCTTTAATCCCTTCTATGTTTATTTATAATCTATCATAATATTTTATAAACTTTAGAGAAACTTGAAATTGATATTTGGTCAATTATTTTCTACAATGTATATAAAATTTTAACTACGGTATTGATTTCTGACGATATATTTTTGAAAATGTACGACTACAAATAGCCCAATTTTAGCTAAAAAATTACGTTTGATTTGCAAACATTATGAGAAGTAAAATCCGCTGTTGAAAAACGTATTCATCTCGAAATTTGATTGTTCTGATTGTCGCTCCAATTTTTACAATCATTGCATTTTTGTGGTTGACTATACTAATTAGGTTCAATATTTTTGCTATTTGTTAAAATTTTAACTTCTAGGCGCTACACAACTTGTAAATTCTTAGTCCGGTTCTTGCCCCTATTAAATTATTAACTCCTGTTATAAAAATATCTTTAAGAAAAAATTTCAATATTTTTAAATGATTTTTTTATTCAACAAAACATTTTCCGTTTTTTAATAGCCTCCCTCCTACACTATATGCACACATTGGCAACCTACTGATCATTGAAATTGAATTTTTCATACAAGAAATTTAACTATACTTATAGGGATGAGATTTATATATATAGATTTTCTAAGAAAAAATATTAAGATCTAAATGAAATTAAAAGAGTATGACAAACTCTGATTAAAACAAATAAAAAAACAATAACAACAACAACAACAACAACAGAAAAAATAACTCCTTTCTTCTTCATATATAAAGTTGTAAAACGAGTTTCAATTTCATTTGATCGTATTTTTATTTTGTTTAAGATTCCTTTTATTAACATGATTTACCTATTTTATATACATATATATTTTTATATAATAATATTATAAGATTATATAAATATTTGTATATGTGTAATTTGAATCTATTTTAAAAATTAAAACAATGGAGTTTGAATTCTTTCTTAAAAGTGCGTTGTTGAATTATATACAAATTTTTTTTTTCATGTAATTTACGCAACAATGGGTGATTAAAATGACGCATATATTCTAGAATATATTTTATTTGGCATATTTTGTATTGATTATCAATAAATTAATCATTATCAATTAATCATTTAAATTATGATTTCAAATATTGATAACAAAAAATAATTTCAAATGGCGTAGAATTAGTAACCTATAAAAAATGATGCAGTTAAATACCTATAGGAATTATATTTGACGTCAAATTATTGTGGAATGGGTAGTGAGGAAATAGCAAGTTAATGTGCAACTAGTATTAACCCAGCTCATCGAAATGGGATAAAAATCGTATTTAATATTTCATTATGAATTGTTTTCCATCATTTATATGCTACATAATTGTTTTTTATTGATTTATCTTAAACAACAACCTCATTACATTATTAAAATTATTAGAATTTACATTATTAGAATACATTACAAGAATTTTGGCTAAAGCAATCTATATTCCAATAGAGTGTTCCATAACGAACTCTACACAACCCCAACTACTATTTAATGTACTTATACTACTTTTATTTTAAATAAAAGTTTTATCTTAAACAACAACCTCATATGTAATAATTTATTTTTAAAAAAAATTAAATTGAAAACGGGGGTGTTTTTGCGGTAATTTGATAAATTAATTTTAATATGTTAACATGATTTAGGTATGTGGTCAAATTTTAAATTGACATTTCTAATTAAAAAAAATTTAAAAAATATTTGATTTCGCCATGTCTCCTTCTTTTAAATTGTGATTAAAACACCAAATTTTATGGTAAGTATATCAAATCATTATAATTGTTTGACTATACATACATTGTTACAACCCTGGATCAATTTATTTATAATATATAAGTCCAAAATCTTCTGGTTTTCAAATATATTCACTTTGAAATAAATTTTTGTTTAACCGGCGAGTATAAAATGGTTAAACTCTCGAAAATCAAAAATGGTTTACTCTAAAATAAAAACTCATTGCCAAAAACAATTTAATTTTGGTTTTTGATTATTTTTTTGCCCTAACAAACCAATTTTACCATTACTGAGCTCCAGTATAGCACATGCACATCTCCAGATGAACACATGTTGTCTCTCGTGTTTCATGGGGGAAGCGCTTAAGTGGAGGTAATACATATTTAATTTTCGTTGAGCATATGTCCGTGTCTACGATATATCTATAAAAAAAAAGGATGAGTGCTTCGACTATACGACGAGGTGCTTCGACTATACGACGATGTCCAAGAGGAGCAAGATAAGCAGTGACATTTGGGTCATTAATTAAACGAATAGTCCATTTTTGGACTTCATCCGAATATTTTAACGCATTACTAGACTAAAAGCGCCAGCCCATATGAGAGAATTGTACTCCATTTTGTGTCGTATTACAGCTTTATAGATTTTCAAGAGGTCACAGGAGGAGAAGTAAGTCTTACAGCGGCTAAGAAAGCCTAAACATTTGACTGCGTTTTTGGCAACATGGATTATATGATCATTCTATATCAATTTTTGATTTAAGTGCATACCTAATATATACTTAAGCTTTCAAACCGCTGAAGTTTATCTTCCTGAAACAAAAGAGTAGGATCAAAACTGAAAATTTTTCTGAAGATTGTACAACTCTGAGTTTTCGAAGTGTTAAGCTCGACTCTATTTTTTAAGTCATAAACACTTATTTCGACCAAATCATGGTTGAGGGAACTGGCCATGATATCTCTTTCGGTTGACACAGCGATAGATGTAGCATTGAATGTTTTATGAAATTCGTAGAAGATTACTAGAATGCTGTCGTCCACTGTGGATTGGTTTGAAAGTGATTTTGAGCAAATCATTTATAAATATAAGTAATACCGTAGTTGAAAGAATTGATCCTTGGGAAACACCAGCATTTATTTTGAATTAATCGAACTGAAATACATCAACTAAAACTTGAATCGTACGATTCGAAAGGAAACTTTCAATCCATGAAGAGGAGCCCAGACCTATAACTTGACATTTTGCTAATAATACAATATGCCAAATTCGATCGAAAGCTTTACAAATATCCAGAGCCACAATATTTGCTTCACTCGGATTGTGCAAGCAGATATTGAGCTTCTCGTTAAGGTACTTAATGTCATTAAATCACTGGTGGATATTTGAAGAGACGAGATTTCATTACCCACTCTTATATTTTTTTAAATTGATATTTTTTTAACACTTCATTCCCTGTCCTCATTTTCATCCTATTCACACTACACATTTTCATATATATAAATTCCCAACCTAATTGTTAACTACTGATTTGCAAAAACAAAAATTACTAAACATAATAATCAGCTCTATAAAAATTTAAAATTTAAATCAGTCATATCAACTGGTGGTATAGCAAAACATTTGTATATTTTTGATAGTTATTTTACATTATGGTTAGTGATAGCTCAACAAAATATCATTCATTTTTTTTTTTGCGAACTATTATTTCACAAAATTAAATAACCACACACTCATTTAATCGCATCAATATTTCGCTATTGTTATAATTATTGTTATTGTTCTCTTATTATTGTATGCGTATTATATATTGT
The DNA here is from genome assembly GCA_963942445.1 of Argyra leucocephala. Classification (NCBI taxonomy): domain Eukaryota; kingdom Metazoa; phylum Arthropoda; class Insecta; order Diptera; family Dolichopodidae; genus Argyra; species Argyra leucocephala. The sequence goes on along the minus strand of OZ012681.1, from coordinate 132,550,167 downwards.
ATAATGTACTGTGTGTAGATAGTGTGTTGTTGCCTGATTCTGTTGTATTTATTTGTTGCTGTTACCTTACAAAAAATGACAAAAAAAAATATAAAAACAACATGCGGAACAATGAACGCGGTAAGTCATTGAACTTTGTTTGTTCGTCATTTCATTATTTTTTTTTTTTTTTGCGTATGACATATTCATATTTATACACACAGGTATATATGTATGAGTTTCCATGACCTGAGACAAACTATATTTAACGCTATATAAATTCACTTTGAGTTTTATATTGAAATTTAATTCAAATTTACACACACACACATACAAACAATTTTAAAATTTTATAACGATTTGAGGGTAAAAATTTCTTTTAATGATATTTAATTGATATTGATGATCATTTTAATATAATGATTATTGATGATGATGACGATATTGAAATTAATGAATGTACCTAGCTGTTACCTTTTATTGTGATCGTATTTTGTATTTATCTTTAAGTATGGAATTTCTTATTGAATGAATTTTTGAAAACGTAATTTTAAATTAATAGAATTTAAATTTTAGTAAAATAATTTCATAATAATAAAATATTCCTTAGGTTTAGTAGAAACGTAAAAGTATTTTTAATTTTATAAAGACGTAAAAGAATTTCAGAGGGTCTTCATTATTTAGAATAAATATTTTGAAAACAAATTCTGAAATTAATCGCGAATAGCTATATAAAAGCAACCTGTTGTCACTATTAATCATTATAGGCAGATATGGTAGAGAAATATTGCTATCTGAAATTGGTGCTCTTTTACTATAGATGTCCGTGATACGACGGAATATAATAAAAATTTTCTCGCATGGATTCAACTGGTTAAAATCAATTAGAGCTTTCTACAAAGCATTGATGTCACTTAATTTAATACTCACAATTGGCAAGATCACCCACTGACTACAGAGAGCAAACCCTCAGTCTTAGTAAAAATTTCTCTTTTATAAATTAATGCAGAGCAGATGTAGAGAAGACACACAATTGTTTTATTCTCTTCTCCCGGCTCTGCAGGCTCTGCCAGCTTTGTCAAAATCATTTGAGAAGAGCTAAAACGTCCCACTATGCTTACCTACATGGCAATAAACCGTATAATAACCCTAATCATCGTACTGATTTCTAATTTTGTTAATGATAGTAAGTTAAGCGATTATTATTATTGTTAGTTATTGTCTAGATGAATTTGGCTATATGTATTGCAGTCAGGTCTATTTAGGATCATCTGCTACTAGAAGTACTGATTACTTCTTTGTCGCTATAATAATATGTTTAATCATATTTCAAAGTAAATAAAATGTGATTAAGACTACCTTTAATTTTTGAAAAAAATAACAATTATTTATTTTACTTTTGTTTCAAATCGAAATCGTTTTTACTAATTTTATTTTGTTCGTATTACACACAATTTCATCGATATTACAAAATCAACTTCGTTTTACTTCATTTATTTATAATTGAGATTGAAGATGAACTAGAATTTTAAAATTAATAAACACTATTTGTAAAATTTATTAATATGCGTGAAGCTTATCATAAAAAGTGTTAACCGTCACAGCTGTTCGTCACTGTCACAACACTAGGTCACATGTGGATCATATTTATCTCCAAAACAATTGGCTTGTTATGCTTCATATATGATTGAGCCGGTGTCAATATATAACTAATATACAACTATATCAGAAACAAACTCTAAGCAATCAAATAAAAAGTCCCCCAACTTTAAAAAAAATGAATCTCTGTCAACTTCTACCAGTCACATCAAAACTAAATACTTGATATGATCCCGTGCATCAAAACCATCAGAAATCTGGCAATTATTTTTACTAATTCCAAATACTTTTAATAATGTTCTGATTATTGAGATGTGATATCTGAAAATTGGACCCTATTTTATTGATATTATATCTCAAAGTTTGATCTCCCGATTAGAGATGTGATTTTTAATATGTTTCAAAATTTGTAAAGTGATTTAAATGCCATATGATTTGAACAATTATTAATTGATTAATATCGCACCTAATATAGACCTCTACCTACACAATATTTGACAAAATAAAAGTGAATGACGTACCCAGTAAATATAGCAACGTCAAGCATCTTAACGTCAGGGATGGATAAAATCGCAGTGACATCTTGTAGAAATATAACGTCGTCTTACCACGTAGGCGCAAATAGAGTTATCAAAGTTGTCTTCTAAAGTAGGTTCCAATCCCCTACTTAGACAGTATAAACAGATTAAAAATGATACTAGACATTACCTATGAAACAACTGCTAACAATCGAATACGATGGAAATAATAAGTGGAAACCCGATGCTTCATGTGATTCAGGATTTGATCAGTGCTTGAAAATGTTTTAAGACGATGAATTTAAAACATTTTAATATTTTATTTTCTCTAAATTTTTCAACGTTAATGTAATACACATTTTAAAGTTTGAGCCAATTTCAGTTCAGAACAGAATTTAAAATAGTCATCAGGCCGATTATCGTCTAGATGTTAGAGACTACATTATTAGCTGATACCAATCATTTTGGCAAATTTCTTCCGACATTTGCTTTTGTGAACCAATTAGATTATATAGTACTAAATAAAGTTAAGCTATTCCGTATTTAGTTAGTCAAACAGTACAGTACTAACTTTTATTCAAAATTATTTACTACTGCAAGTAAAGCTCGTCTAAACTGCATTTTATTTGAGTTGTGACCCAAATTATATTCTTAATTATTTTTTGTCATTTATTTTATCGTAATGGGATCAGGTGGAAAAACCAATAAAATATTTTTTTTTGCTTCGCCGGGAATCAAACATGGAACCCACCCAGTGTGTACTATTTATAACTAACTGAAGTTTCTGTAATTTCCTCTCAATATTTTATTTTAAATTTGATTATTAAAATAATTTCATTTTTGTTTTTTAAATAAATTAAATTTGACTTGGAATTGAAACTAAACTTGAAAATAACTAAAGCTAAGCTAAAGTCAATTTTTTTGTTTTTTTAATAAATTTCACAAAATGAAAATTTTTTCTATTTAAAATGTTTTTATATTGCAATTTTTTTTTTATATTTTTTTTTAAAACCACAACTTAACCTTAAACCATATTTTGAAATTTTCCTAACAGTAAAAATAACATGTTTTATTTTTCTATTTTTTTTTTTTTCTTTATTATACCAACCTTTACTATCTTTTCTAATTCACTTTTCATTTTCTATTATATAAATATTACCATCTCTATCTAACTTTATTCATTTCATATATTTCTATTTTGGCTGTCTTTTTTCATTAAAATGAAATCGAAAGTTTCGATAAGAACTTTTCTACTGCATCTACTTCTACTTCTAATACAAAAAATACACCGTTACTAGTTACTAGTTTTTTTCTATCTGTTTTTTTTTTCTAAACTTTTCGCAATTAATACTTGCATACTATACTAGTTAGTTGTTGTATAGCAAACTTAACTGGTATTCTTATTCTCTTCATTATAGCTATAAGTACAAGTTTTTGATATCAAAATGATCGCATGAATAATTTGAAGAAAAAAAAAATGACGATCACCACAATATAACAATCAGAATAACAACTACAACAACACAACAACAATAAAACTTGATCTTGCGCATAAAGAGAAAGAGAAAGAATAAAAAAAAAGTGGTATAGATAGAAGTACTGTGAAATAAATGAAAAACAAGTAGTTTGGTAATTTTTATTGCAAAGATTGGAAAAGAGAAAAAAAATTACAAGGGGCTAAACATTTAAAGAGAAGAAAATTGTAAAAATGAAAATGAAAATTTATTTTTTTTTTTATATATATTTAGAATGGCTCTTAAATCTGATCAGCCGGTTAATCAATTCAATGTTGTTGTGATGATCCTTAAATACATACTTTGAAAAATTCCTAACGAATACAAGCTTAAAAATTATTTTAAGCTATGAAGTTGAAATTGGTGATCTTCAGTTTTACAAATTTTAATTACTGACTTTTTTTTTTCAAAAATTATTCGACTCGGTTTTTTAGTCTCACTTTTAAACTATTCAATTAATTTAATACACTGGCAATCTTTTTTTATACATAATTAACTTAGGCACGATCATTTTGACTTAGGTAATAAATAACTTTTTGTAAAATATTCAATTCTTGTCTACGTTTTCTACTATAGTTTGAAAATTATGAGTCGAGTTAAATTTATGAGATTTTTATTAACTGAATTATGATCAGTCGACTTTATAAATAATTTTTTGTAAAACATTCAAATCGCGTCACTTTAATTTTTCTCAATATTGTTTGAAAATTGTGAGTTCAGTCGAATTTATGACATTTTTATGAACTCGTCAAGAAAATCGTCAATTCACGTCATTTTTACGTTCATTACTATATAGTTTGAAAATTGTGAATCGAGTCTAATTTGTGAGATTTTTATTTATTCACTTTCGATCAGTCGACTTAATAAATTTTTTTTTAGAAAGTTTTCAATTCGCGTCATTTTTACGTTTCTTACCATATAGTTTGAAAAATGTGAGTCAATTTATGAATTTCTTATTTACTCACTTACGATCAGTCGATTTTAAAAATAATTTTTAGAAAATTATCAATTCGCGTCATTTTCACGTTTCTTACTTTAATTTGAAAATTGTGAATCGAGTTAAATTTGTGAGATTTTTATTTACTCACTTACGATCAGTCGACTTAATAAATAATTTTTGGAAAACATTCAATTCGTGTCACCTTTATTTTTCTCAATATAGTTTGAAAATTGTATGTCGAGTCCAATTTATGAGACTTTTATTAACTCAATTAGGTTACAATCAGTCGGCTTAAAAAATTTTTAGAAAACCGTCAATTCACGTCATTTTTACGTTTATTACTATATAGTTTGAAAATTGTGAATCGAGTCCAATTTGTGAGATTTTTATTTATTCACTTTCGATCAGTCGACTTAATCGAATTAAAATGTGAGTCAAGTCTAATTTATGAAATTTTTATTTACTCACTTAAGTCGACTTAATAAATAATTTTTGGAAAACATTCAATTCGAGTAATTTTTACGTTTTTTACCATATAGTTTAAAAAATGCGAGTCGAGTCTAATTTATGAGATTTTTATTTAATAAACTACGATCAGCCGACTTAATAAGTATTTTTTGTAAAACATTCAATTTGTGCCATTTATAAGTTTATGACTGTCGTAAGTTCAAAATTATGAGTAGAGATCAATTTATTTCATTTTATACTTACTCAATCACAATCAGTCGACTATTTTATAATTAACAAATATTATATATTTTTAGCTATTCATTTCCGATCAGTCGGCATAATAAATAATTTTTTGTTTAAAAATCAATTTCTGTCATTTTTAGGTTTGTTACTGTTGTACGTTTGTTATTGAGTTATGCAAAGTTATGAGTCGACAATCAGTCGAATAATATATAATATTTTATTAATTAATTATTCAACGCGTGTCATATTTTTAAATTTTCAATTCTAGTATCCGAATTTTGAATCGTTAAAACCAATTCATTAATCTTTTACTCTTTATTCAGTTCTAATTCAATATTAAAATTACAATTACAGTTTAAAGTCAATAATATTCATTCCAATTATATTGTATTTTAACTTAAATTTGTATTTGTTTTAAGTATAATTGATAATCCTTCTGATAGATTATACAACTCTGGAGCTAAAGAGTAAAATTCATAAATTTAACCACTCTAAAACTAAGAATGTGCACACTTATATTTTTTTTCTCAATTCAATTCAAACCGTGCATATATCAGGACTTTAAATCTGAATTTACTTACAATCATTTTCCTTTAATGCAATAACATGTATGTGTGAGTACATTTCTAATTAAAACAAGTCAGTCACAGAAATGCAATGCAAAACAATGACTCAAAAATTTAAAATTGAATACTCAATACCCGATCTTCATTAAAAAAACAAAACTATAAAATTGTCTCCTTACTCTCTACAATAGTCACCATATTATACAACAAACACAAATAACTAGAGAGTTTTAAAATTAAATGAACTGATTGTAAAAATAAAATAAATGAAAATAAGGAAATGCTAAAGAAAATAATAAGAAAAACAACAACAACGATAATAAAAATGTATAAAAATAAAAAAAAAATTGCCAGCCAGTTGCTTATTAAAGCCAGTTGTTATTTTCCTCTTCTATTTTTCTCTTTCTTTTTGTTTCTCTTCTCATCTACAAATCGTATTTTTTTTTTCACAATAATTTTACTTGCAATTATTTCAGGGTTGAAGAATTTATTTTATACTGTTGTGTAAAAAAATTAATGTAAAAATTCAGATTGTCCCGAATGCGGGTGTATCTGGATCAGTTTTACTATTGAAAGGATGTGGTTAAATTCCGTCACAGTATCATTTATTAGAAATTAATCAACTGTGAACTAATTCGAAATTTTGAAGATTTTAAAGCAAAGCTGCCGTATGTTAAGTGAGTGATAAGGAAAAATTGAATCTCTTCGAGCTATTTCCTAATGTTTGAGAGAGTGAATAAAAATAATACGATATAATAAAATATGTTTATATTTTGCCGAATCATGTAAAATAAAATTCAGTGGGCCTCTGTATATTGGTATTTTCACTGCTTGTTGTTTTACTGCCGCTCAAGTGTACATTGGTATTTTTAATGACAATCAAAGCTTGAGATATTTGAATGTGTGCGTAAAAATTTCATTTTAAATTTGTTTTCAACAGATAAACAACATAAGTCATATTTGAACAACCCACACATTTTTATTGCTCTTTTCTATTTATTATAATAAAAACTGCCCGAAAATACTTAACATTTTGATGTGGTTAAAATAATTAATACGTAAAGATCTTATAATTGTAGATCGAAGGTGTGTGAGGTGTGAGAGAATAGAAAAACGTAACAGGCAGAGAAAATACCAATATATAGAGGCTCAATGTTTGTTTTAGAAATTTAATTGTTATTTTTTATTTATTGTGTGTGAAACCAAACGTTTTGGGAGATTATTGTACATCTTCAAAATCCTGTTATTATAAATTCAATTGTACAAAAAAATTTTCAAAACATTTACCCAAGACTTAAAATTAACAATCAAAACACACATTCAATTCCATTTATACCCAAATAATGATTAAAAATAAAAAATAAAATTTTTAAAAGGTTCTTCACCCCTGTTCATTTTTTTTTTCTTAACTGATAATGGTGCAATGTATCTCTACTATAAGTTTAAAACTAAAAAAATACAAAACACACACTTATATTCTTTTGCGCAATTGCATTTTTCTTTAAGTTGCCACTGCACTTGCATATATACACACACACATCCATAAAAACAATTACAACTACATATATATAATTCAATCAGACACATGTCTAAATTTGTATGGTTTAAAAAATGCATGTCTGGAAATAAAAATATGAAATGAAGTGTTGTTGTTGTTGTTGCTCTTACTTTTTCATGCATTGTATAAATTTTTTGTTGTTGAATTTGTTTATGATCGCGGATGGGCAATGCACTCTCGCTATTAAAAACAACAAAAAAATAATAAAAAAACAATTTTTTTTTGTATTTCTACCATGAATCGAATACACTATGCTGCTGCTTTTGGTTTGTTGTAATTGCTATAAATCGAAATTTTTTATTGTCGCCCAGTCATTTTGGTTTTTAGAAGAAAATGTACTGGCAACATTATTATTTAAGTATAAAAATAACAAAAAACAAATTAAAAATAATAAAAAAAAAAACTAGTTTTATGTAGACAATAAAAATAAATATACAATAATGAGTGTAGTAATGTACATGTATGAATGTATATGCAACAAGGAAATAGAAAATGTAATGTGACGTCACTTGTGGGTTTTCTATTTTTAACAAAAAAATACATATATATATATATATATATATATAAATTTCTAAATTGAATACTTTGAAATAGAATTTTTTTTTTTTATGTTTTTGTTGTTATGATTGTTTTTTAGGAAATTTTTATTATAGAAAGTTAAGTACAACATGCAACATTTTTGTTATTATTTTTTGATTATTTTTAATGTTGTTGAAAGTGATTTGGATTTTATAATCAAATCTATATGACGAGTTCTTCATTGGTACTTACAATATATGTATATATATAGATATATCTAATATATATGTATATGTAATAAGTATAATTAGATATAATGTTGGATACATTATAAATGTATGTGTGAAGTTGTATATTGCTTTCATATAAATGATGAATGTTATATGTAGCTTAGATTTGATCAGATCAGCTATGAAAGTGCATTTGAGGCCATTGTTTTACTTTCGTTGAGGAATTCATGTTGTTTTTGTTTTTATTTTTTATTCTTATATATTGTTTTTTATTGTTATTTTGTTTTTATTTTATTTAGTTTTTAATTACTGCAGCAACTTCTGGGATTTTATACTTATTTTTATGTTTGTTATTTTGTTGAAAATAAAATGTTTAAGGAAATTATTTTTATTTAAAATTAAAAAAAAAAAAATAAATAGATTTTATTGATTAGGTTCTGTGACAAAGAATTTATTTTAGAAGTTTAAATTTAAATTAAAATTTATTTTTCTGGTTAATTTTGTTGTATTATGCAGGATTAGAGGCATTAAAAACATTCATCATGTATAAGCTTGAGGCATTTGATATATTGATTTATCGATGTCTATTAAAAAATTCAAAAATGAAGTTTATCGATGACTTTAAAACCGTTACTGATCACAATCAAATTCCCTCAAAAGGCCTTTTCTTGGTTATTCATGAAATATAAAATGATAAAATTAAATTGGACAAATCCAATAAATAAATAAAATTAAAGTAAACCGTTAGATAAAATAAATGTCATGATTACGAAACATCAAACATTGAACAGACCTTAGTAGTACAATTAGCGAACCAAGACAAATGTCAGAAAATCATACGGCAATATAATTGCCAATATTTAACATCAATATGATTGTTATCAACAACAATAAGTCATGTCAAATATTTTTATTAAAAACACTAATAATCGATTTTGTAAAATTTTATTATTACTTTTAAAATTTGATTTATTATTTAAAATTTGTTTTAAAAAACTTAATTTAAATTAATAAAATAACTTTAAATATAAATTAAAAAAAAAAAAATAATAATAAAAAAAATTTATTTTTTCACTTACCTTATGTAAGTAATTTGTTGTTGTTTCTGTTTTTCTCTATAATATATTTCCACCTTTTTGTTTTTTTTTTAATTAGCTTTAATTAAGAAAATTAGCTCTGCAAAATTTATTTTACTTTTTATAGAAAAGTACGATGTTCTCCATTTATTAAATGTTTTAAGATATAGTGTTTTAATTTAGTTTTAATAACTCGTATACAATTGAATAAGTTTGGAATTGAATTTTTATTTTTTTTAAATTATTATTTCTAAAAAAATTTATATCAATTTTAATTAATTTTTTTTTTATACATAAACTTTTGAAAGTAATTTATAAATAAAAAACAATTTTTAAATATTTTTATTTTTTACACAAGAAACAATTTTTACATAAGTAGATATAGCGAAAGATTTTTTTTTAAACTTTTTGTTTTATTTATTTATTTATTCTTTAAATATATAGATAGTAGTTAAATATAGTAAATTAATTTGAAATTTGAATTTTTCTAATTAGATGTAAACTTTTAAATCTAACTTTTACTTTTTTAAAATATTTTTCCAACATTTTATAATTATTTAAAATGAAAACACAATTTTTGGTTTTATTTTAAACCACTCTCACACTTTAATTTAAAATAATTTTTCTTTTTTTATATAAAGTACATTTGGTAAGCCTAATTTATTTGAAAATTAGTTAAGTTATGAATTTGTAAATAAAATTAAATCTGTGAATTTATATATAAGAAATAAAAAATAATTAATATAAGTTTTGAAATATTTTCTATTAAATTAGAATTAAATATTCCATACACCATGGTTAAATATGGACTACTCTGCACTATTTAAGCCTTGTTATACATTTTGGATCATAGAGTATGGAAAATATTTTATGGTGAATTGAATATTGAATAAAATTATATATTCAAATCATCATTATATTTAATCTGTAAATTGAAAAAGTACTAATTTCACAACTGATTTTCATTATTATTCTTTTAAACGAAAGATATTGAAAAAGAGACGTGGCGAAATCAAATATTGTTTTCAATTAGAAATTCCAATTTAAAATTTCACCCCATGTATAAGTTATTTTAATATACAAAAATTTCAAATTTATCTATAATTGCTGCTACAACACCCCCGATATAAATTAATTTTAAATAAATTATTACGTATGAGGTTGTTGTTTAAGATAAATCATAAATATAATATAGATAAATACTAAATAGCAGTATAACTATTTTGTATAGAGTTCGTTATGTAACATACTATTGCAACATAGATTGTAGCCGAAATTCTAATAATGTATTCTAATAATGAAAATTCTAACAATTCTAATAATGTGATGAGGTTGTTGTCTAAGATAAATTAATTTAAGAAAAAAAAACAATTATATAGTGTCCACGATAAATTGAAATGATGGAAAACAATTCATAATGAAATATTGAGTACGATTTTTTATCAATTTCGCCGAATTTCGAAGAGCTGATAATACTACATAGTAAGATTTAAAACAAAAATTACAATTGTAGTTATATTCAATGAGTTCTAAATAATTGATTCGATTTTTGACTAAAATAAAAATAGTAATAACTGACTGGTATTAGTTCGGTTAGTAATCAATCAGAAACGGAATGAAAAAACAAATATATAGGGTTATATATGATCCAATTAGAACTTAATGTAATTTGAAAATATGGTTCAATAATTTTTTTATTATTATTTTTGTTTTGTTTTTATATCACAACTTTTTATTGTCAAAATTTGAGTCCTTCTGATTAGTTAGTCTGATGAAATAATCTATACACAATATTGCTCTGTTCTGTTAGTAATTAAATGACTCATCAGGTGACATATAATCTCTACACCATATCTTGTCAGACGAAGCTCATTATCTTATTTGAATGGCTACAAAGGGGTAAGGTACTAAATTTCTAAAATTTAGTCTAGTGTAAAACCTATAAATGATCCATGAACAACTAACAGATGCTCAAAAGTAACAATATGGATTGTATGTCGTCCTATAAGATTGATTGGTCATTACTCTATTTTGAATATGAACAAAAAACACTACTACTGTCAATGGCAAATACTATATGGTTCAGTAATAACATTATTTTTTTTTAAAATCAATTGGACAAAAGACAATATTCATTCATATTGTAAGAAGTATAGTTTTAACCGGATAGTGCCACATTAATAACTAAAATAATCGAATTATTGAACGAAGACTTCAGTGAATGTTTAATTTAGAAAATGAACATGAGAGTTGGCTAGCAAGATCGTATGATTTATACTCTATATTAGTAACATAATAATTAAATAAAAGTTTAACTAACTATATAAGCTGTGTTATTTTCATATGTTATAAGATCTAGGTTTTAATAAATTAAGTTGACAAACATTTTAATTTAATTATCCAAAATTTCTATCATTACTAAATATTAAAAACCTGATCTATAAAAACCAGATAATTATCTGGGTTTTAAATTGTTATTGTATTTTCATATTCAACGATTCACCTAGACCTTGAACCGGATGAAAAGAGCACAATTTATATTAACAGAACATTTAAAAAATCATAAAACAGTCATAAGTAATCCACTTTAACAACAATATCCACCTATTCCAGAAAAATTAACATTAGAAACGAATATTTAATAAATCCATAAGGGTTAACTTCTGACTTACAAAATTTAAATAAACTAATCCTAACTTTCAATATCACATGCAAAAATGTTTCCAGTAATATTTCACTTTACCAACCACTTGCGGCCATTACAAAGAACTGAATTAAAATAATCGAACTCTAAACAAAAATCTGATTTTTTATTAATCAATTATCAATTCAGGTTTTGACAATATACTCTAAAATAATCACAAATATCCCCTAAAATTGCCTAAATGCATATTACTATGTTGAATATTGAAATAGTTTACAAGCTGCAGGTGTCATTTTAGATATAAGTATACAATGTCCCCCCTCTAATTGCATATTAATACAATTCACAGAATCTATACTAAGCCAGAACTCATTTAGCTATTTCAGAGCTGACACCTCTCCCCAAAATCATATTATCAAATATTATAGTCCTAATATTCCTTATACCGTTTTGTAGTAAGAAAATTCTATAAGATTAATTTTAAAATGAATTATCAAAGTGCTTCAAACTACTTTGATAGTAGATAGTTATACGTTATCAGATAAATTTAAAAAACAAAACCAATTATTATAAAAATGGGGTAGAAATTTAACCAAATTTTAAAAACCAAAAATTAATATAACCGTAAAAAACAAACAAGTTAAACTTGTTATCTAATATTCAAAACAAATACATAGAAAAATTCATATATCTATAGATACTTTAATATTAAATATGTAATGACAAGTTTATATTATGTCCATATTTGATGTATAGATATTTGCATGGTAGTTTATATATGTATAGGTATATTATTACAGTTAAATTTCAAATTATATATATGAATATTTGTTTAAAAATTAGAAAGAAAGAGTAAGAATAAAAAATTGAATATTAAACAAGATTTTTTAATTGAAACCACCCTGTTCGTTTGAAAATAAATTCGAAAAGTTGAAAAGTAAGTTTTAAAAATTAATCCAGGTGGAAAATTTTGAACAAAAAAAATTTTTGGTTAATAACATACGGATTAACCTAGTAAGAAAAACTGGAAAAGGACATATTCAAAATCTAACGAATTTGATGAGTTTTAATTAGGGGAGGTATATATACGACATCATATAGATTACGAATTGCTTATAAATTTTAAAAAATTTAGAAATAAAAATATTCAATTACAAATGTAACTAGTTAGCTACTTTAAGTTTTATTTAAAAAGGAAATATTCTTGGTTAGGTATGATTTCTAAACAAAAGGAGATGAATTTCAAGTTATGTAACTACTAAATACATCTGCTTTTATTTTAAAAGTCAGTTTTAATTTAAAATTTACATGATGATCACAGATTTAATACGTATCAAAATAAATTCAATAGAATAGTGTGCTTTATTATAGTAGGTAGTTCATCTGAAAATCGTAAATATAAATCTGGGTAATTTTTAATTTCGGGATAATCATAAAAACTCATTTACGATCATCTAAATATGTAATTATTATCCTAGCAAATGTTACTGAATATCCTATCAAGCGTAGGTAAATAATGAAAATCGTTAAAAATACATTTTCTGATGATTAAAATATGCTGGTGAAGACTTGTTTTAATGATGCTATAATGGTCGAAGTCTGAATGAATATTGACTGCATTTGTTTTACAAATCGAATGTGAATTTGAATTTGGATTTAAAACAGAATTAATGAATTCTAATCAAATTTCGAAATAAAATCGAGACAATTGTTATAAAATTATTTTTAGGAATTGTTTCGTTCATCATAACACTATTAGAACTCATCAGTAGGTATTTATAGTGTTAGACTACCTATACAAATCCTAATTTTTAATTTGATTGACTTTATAACTTATTACAATATGTCAATAAGACCTCTGTGAGTTATAAAATTCAACCAAAAAAAAAAAAAAAAAAAAAATTGTTTTAATTTGAAATAACTGTTATATTTTATGTTACTGACAGTTTAACCGTCTCTATATGATGAAATATAGGCCCTTATTGTGTCAAGTGTCAGTTTACAGTAAATATCTGAGAAATGTCAGCAGATAATATTGTGATTATCAGTTGTTTGCAAATTACTGATAAATTGTGAATGCTGACAAGAATTGGTATTGTCTTTCTTAAGTAAAATATTAATATTAAACATAAGTCATTAATTTAGTATTTAATTTTAGTATTTAAAAAAAAAAATTAATTTTTGAATTGATTTAAACATGAATTAAACTTAATTGATTATGAATTGACACTGAAATTAAAAAAACTATGAGACCAAACAGCTTAGGCTAGGGCCTATAAAAAAAAAACTAAAATTTTTGAGAACTTATATCTGTATACCTATACATATTAGTTTATTTACCATTAAGTTATGTTAAGTTTTTGAATTGAATAAAAAAAAAAAATATCAAAAAGAGTCAGTTTTTCTGACTTTTTAAAGCAATTTTTTTCAGTTGTAAATTTGAACATGACAAAATATATTGTGTTAAAGACAACATTTTTGTTTACTTAAATTATATGTTTTTACTTTAAAGGTATTAAAAATGCATAATTTTTAAATATTAAAAATTTTAATAACGAAATAACGAATAAGGTATTAAAATAACGAAAACTTGCAGCAATAAAAATCCATTAAAGTGATTAGTTGAATTATTGGAGAATAGGTAAATTATTATGCAAAAAAAAAAATCGGTTGACGACATATTTGCATTTTATTAATAAAACCACTTTAATCCAAATAATTCTATCTTTTCTAAAAAACTTTTAAAACTACAAATTTAAAATTTTAACTGTCAAAAAAATTTCAATGTTCTCAGTATTCACAATGGAACAAAATTTTGTCAATATCACTTCACAATACCACATAAAATCTCAACTGACAAAATTTCACTGAAAACTAAACATCGCCATAATGGTCAAAATAACTGCAAAGCTAACTCTAGGTTGTTGCTGTATTTACATATGTTATTATTCTAAATCCCAACCCAAATTCGATTTAAATTTACGAAAGAATACAGTTAATATTACTATTAAAGGTCTCTTAATTTGACAGTTCAACTCTAATAATTGAAAACATACAAACCAAATATAAAATTAATTTATAATATATATTTTTTATAATTCATGTTTATTTTTAATTAATAAATTAAAGGTTTGTATAGTTTACTGCCTATTTAAGTTGTCAAAAGATTGCCAATTTTATGTCTGGGGAATTAAAATTACAGTGTTTGATTAGGCATATACACCCTAAGTACGATATTGCAATTTATTTCTACAGTAAGAAAATATTAAATATCTAAGGTATATATTTAAGGTCTCAAAACTTCTAAATGATTGAGAATTGATCAACCCTTGTCATTGCAATCTTCCCAATTCTCTCTGACGCTGTGACAAATTATTCCCGAAATAACCTGCATATATACGAGCATTATATACAACGTTCAATTAACAAGATTATAAATTACTTCAAACATACATAATCATACATAAATACAAATTAAATGGATATGGAACATTAAACATACATAATATGTCAAATATAGGGTGACTTTCAAAATGCAGTACAAAAATTTTTAATATAGTTTAAAAATATTGTTCTACTACAGTTTAAAGCTTTTATATAACCACTTCATTGTAAAATAAACCTTTTGACACATTTTAGAATACCATTTTGACAATTTGACATTTAGAATGACATTTTGATGTTTAAATTAGAATTTTGTGTTTTTGTAATCGGTACTTAATCTGACTTTATGTTTATTTTTTGACAAAATTTACTTTTAGTTTATCTTTTGTTACATGAAAATTAATATGTCAGATCTTCATAGGTCAGCAGCACGTATTTTCGATGGAAAAATATATAATATTTACACATTTTTCTACAAAAATATATGCTAACATATAATTTAATTAATTCTGGCAAATTTATATATGACATTGTATACAAAATGTAGTCAAAATTTTTCCGTTACACACTCAAGTCTTTAACTTTATCTATGACATTGTATACAAAATGTAATCAAAATTTTTGCGTTACACACTCAAGTCTTTAAGTTTATCTATGATATGCATACAAAATGTAGTCTAAATTTTTCCGTTACACACCCTGGTCGTATTTTACGTTTCCACTACGTATTTTAAACATTTTGGAATAGTTTACAAAACAAAGTCAAGACATCTTTTGATATACATTTTGGAACATTTAAATTAAATACAAGGTATATAAATTTTACGATTTCACTGCATTTTGGAAATCACGGATAATCTAGATTTTCTAATTTATTAATATTTAAATACAATTGGTATAGATTGTAAACTCACCTTTATTTAATATGTTTATTTTTTCCTTTTTTTTTACTTTAAGTTAATTATCCAGTATTAAAGTAAAGTTAAATCATAATTATCACACAAAAAACAATATTTTTAAATATTCATATTCCACCACAATATTTTTTTGAGGCTGTTTTTATTAAATTTCAATTTTTTAAAGATCAAAAAGTAAACAAAAAAAAAAATTAATAATTTATTATTTAAAATTTTACATGACTATTTATTAAAAATTATTTTGAAATTTTAAATTTTATTCACTCAAAAAAAAATTTTTTTTTTTTCTTTTTCGATGTTAAAATATTTTCTTAATATGACATTTTTATACAATTAAATTTATTTTAGTAAAATATTTTCAAATAAATTATATTTATATGTACATATATGTATGTTTTAATTAAATATAAGGTAAGTAAAAGTTCATGACACTATCTATATATATATATATATATATAAGTATAATAATTTTATTTATAAATCACTTTGACATTTATTTTATTTAATTTATTTAACATTTTTCTCCTTAATTTAATTTATTTACTTTTTCCTTTTGTTATTGTTTTATTTCACTCAAATTTATTATTATAAAATACACAAATTAATTTTAAATTGTATATTTATGTGCTATGGAAATTTAAAAATTAAAAAAATTATTTTTAAAAATTATTAATTTAAAATTAGTGTAAATAATTAAAAAAAAATTATTTCAGTGTATTTGCAAATTATATATATATATATATATATACTATATATTATTCTTTATAAATTGATATTTTCAAAAAATTTACTTAATTATAAAAATCAGCAAAAAAAGACAATATAAACAAAAAAATTACGAATTTATTTAGAAAGCTGTTTCAGAAAGAAGAAAAACAATCCGTTTAACAGGATCAGAAGGCAAGAATTAAATAGGAAAATGTTTCGGTAAACTCTTAGAAATACTGATATACAAAAAAAAAAAAAAAAAAAAAACAAAATACAAAGTGTAAGCAATTTCAAAGATTTTCAACTTTGAAAATACAATTCTCATATACATACATACATACATATATAATATCCTGTTGTAATATTTAATATACATATACATAATTGTACATAAAATATATATATACCTATATATAAAACTATATAATATCCATAAATAAACTAATATTTAAAAAAAAAAATCATATTCTACCCTTAAACCCAACCTTCTAATTTTTAACTCCATCCTAAAATAATCGAAGTTGCTATGACGTGGGAGCCCAACATATAAAAAAAATAAAAAAAATAAACTAATTTTTTTATTTTCTATTTTTTCTTTTAATTTCAATCTATGAAAATATATCCACCATCATGTTATCAACCAACAAACAGCCCCCCACAACCACCCCATAACTTTATCCTTATTCCTTAAATCCTCCACCCTTATCTTATTATTATATTATGTTTTCATGTTTATTTATTTATTTTATTCTTTTCTGAAAATCTAAGAAAATTTTCATTTTTAAATAGAAGAATTTTTCCTATCAAATATTAGAAAATTTTCCTAACCCATATTATTTACCCCAAAAATGAAAAAAAAAAAAAAAAAACCATTTATAATAAAGAAAAAAGGTGAAGAGAATTTCTTCATACATTAACCCAAACAACAACAATAAACAAAACAAAAAACACCGAGTTCATTATAATAATAGAAAAATAAAAACACAAACAATTCAAATTCAAAAACAAAAAGAGATTTTCATAATAAAATATTAACCATTAAAGAGAATTCATTTCTGTGAATTAAAACAACATTTTATTACTCTACTCTACTCCTCTCCTTGTCGAAATCGTATTAAAATCAACATTCTCTCTTATTTTCAACTACTCTTTTTCAAATAGAATAAAAATTATTTATATGGCAGCAATCGCGCCCTCGTGTTTTTCTTTTTTTTTTTGTTTAATTCTCTAGTCTCTTTTACAAATTATTTTTTTTTCCATTCTCTTTATAGTTGTTTTATTTTTGTGTTTGCTGTTTTTTGTTTTTTCATATTTTGTTATTGCTTTGGAAGTTAACAACCCGGCATTCAAAGGTGAATGACCGGAGTATAGCACGTTATTTTGCTTTACTAACACATACATAAAATTTACAAATTCTTATTTTTATCATTTTAATATTTTTGTTTTTGTTTTTATATATTGTTATATTTAATTTTAATCAAAAATATACGTATATATACAATACATATACATTGAAAGAAAATTGAAATTTTTTCTTTTTGTATGCATGAATATGGAATTTCCAATTTTCATACAAATAAATTTTAAATGTATGAATACAAAATTTTTTTTTTTAATATTGAAAATGTATTTGTAAAGTTAGTGGAAATTATTAATATAAATGTGTATATGTATAGATATAGATATATAGTTTGCGTTGAATTTTCTTTCTATAGATATGAATATGATGAGGATACAAAATGTATTACTCAATTCAAGGTATGGATTTTATTTTAAAGAAATATGAATGTTTTGTTTGAGTTAATAAATGTACTGAAAGAATTAACAAAAATCAAGTCGACTTATTTTAAATATTTAAGTCGACTTATATTTTAATTCATGTTTTTTACTATCTATTTAGTATTTTTGCTATTAATTTAAAATATTTTATAATAAAAGTGAATACTAGCTGTACTAAGTTAATTTATTTTATTCATTCCAAAATAGACATACTGACATTATCGACTTACGTTAATTAAGAGCTTAGATTAAATAGACACAATATTATAAATTAAAATTATATTGTGAAAAGTGAGCCATGGCTATCGGCTTATATGTCTTTTTTAAATATATGAATATAAAAGGAAAATATGTGTGTAAACTTCGTAGAAGGTACATGCTATCGTTCAACCGTCGATATCGACTGCGTAAGTTGATAATAAATATTTAGGAAGATTTATGGCGTAATACAATATAAATATGATGATGATAACTCTGTTCTTGAGTTGATTTTAAATATAAGCAGCTGTTTTATAAATACTGTATAAATTTTTAAATAATTTATTAATATGTAAGCCGACTTGTTTTCAATTGATTCTATGAGTTAAATTTATAATATGAGTATGTACATACATTATTGTAATTTTTATTTTTATTTTTTATTTCCGTGTTGAAAAATTAAATTTTTTTTTTCAATTAAAATTGAATTTAATTAAAACAATTTCAATTTAATTTTTTTTTTAATAATTTATGGAATTTGGAAATAAATATAATGGTTTGAAATTTAATTGAATATGTATAGGTACATTATTTATAATATTATTTATTTATTTTATTTATAGGATTAATTCAAGTGAGTTACATTAATTATATTTAAATGTGAATTCAAACAAATTTTAATTTTTTAATTAACAATATAGTAAATAACAAAAAATTAAAATTAAAAAACTAATTGCAAAAGTTGTGAAATAATTAAAATGTAAATCAATGGTTAGCAATTTAAAGTTTTTAATTCATAATTTATAATTGGTTAAATATAAATAAAAAATGGTATTAAATTTTTAAATATTTTAATTCTAATATATTTAATTATTATAGGTATAATAAATTAGAAAAGATATTATTATTAATAATATTAATGAATCAACGAACAATATTTTAATATTTATTTATTTAATCAAACTATTTGTATTTATAATAATATTAATAAATCAACAAAACCATACAGTATAAATTTGACATTTAATCGAACTGTTTGTACCTATTTAGCTATTATATGACCATTTGATGTCTTTCATCACAGTTTTAAAGGTATATCTGTTCTGCACAATGTGCATTAGCATTGCCAACGTTTTTGTAGACCCGTTCATTATCTGATGTGTATCAAATAAAATTAAAACTTATTAATAATTTAATGAAAAGAAGAGAAGGCATATATTGCATCAGCAGACGAAGAATATTGTAAATAAAAAATTAAAATTAATTTAAGGTCATTGAACCATTAGAGTTAAATGTTTTGAGACAATTTAATCAAAAAGATTAAGAAAAGATTTATTTATATTAACAATTACTAAAAATTTTGATTTAAATATGAAAAAAATTGATTTAGTTTCTATATAGTCTAATCGATTCGATGGAAGAAAAATGCAATATAATAATGTGGCAAGCCAAGGTACAATTTATAGTCAAATATCTTTGTTCTACTATCGATAATAAATGACACAAGTTCTATACAAATAAGAAGCACAAAAATGCAACTACTTTTAACCATTTAGGGGGTGAAAAGTATCTTAATTCATCTTAAAGGATGAAAAGTATAACTTTCAACAGTGTTTGTGACTAATTTTGTTGTATGGAACATTAAAAATTGTACTGGCATAAATAATATTGAATTGGTAGTCTTCTATACCCCACCTATGGGATTACATAATAATGATAGTGATGATATTGAAGTAAGATTGCCGAATTTTGTACATGTGACCGCAAACTTTCATTAATGGAAAAACAATAAAGAAATAGTTCTAATCTTCAATAATAATCAAGTTCTAATCCTGCTTAGGTTATATACATATATGATGTAAAATGTTATATCAATTTCACTTTTAAATCAATTGGAAATACATTTTGGTGCAAGCAAACTGCATAATTCCATTATGAAAGACCTGCTCTATAATAGACGTTGTTATCCACATTCAAAATTAGTATAGATAAAAAAATATTGTAGGTGATCGTTAATATTTCAAAACTCTGTGCCTAACAAGCAGTTAGTATTATATTTATAAAACTATTTAAACTATTTATTTGATATTATAGAACAACAAATACATTAACAATATACTGTATATATGCCTACATAATGTCTGTAATGTATACTATAATATGTCATATGATCAAATATTTTTAAATTGAAATCAATAAAAAAAAACTTTAATTAAAAAAAATGTCTATTGTTTCAATTTGAGGTGTTTACCAAAGTCTATGATTTATTTTATCACCTATTTTGTCACTTCAAGTCTTTTATAACTTCATTTCAAAGTCTGTCATTTACTTTGACATCTCATATTATTATTTTCATTGTAACCTAATGTCAAAGTCTATCACCTCTCTTGTCATTTCAATTCAAAATTTATTCCCTTCTTGTGATTTCATCTCAAAGTTTATCACTTTATTTGTCACCTCACCTCAAAGTCTATCGCCTCTTTTGTCATTCTGAGTTTATTTATGTCAGACAAGCACAAAACAGATTTTTGATTGGCTTCATCTCAAAATTTATCACCTTATTTGTTCCACCTCACCTCCAAGTCTATCTATCACCTCTTTTGCCACTCGAAGCTTGTCTTACAATCTGCCATGCAATCGCAATACAGATTTTTGATTGTTCCTTTCAGTTTGTAGTAAATCTACTTTTATACAAATCCCAAAATAAAATAAGTATATTGCATCCTTCAATAATCTGCGTATTTGATTAAATTTTTGTTTTATTTAAATTTAATTTAATCAATATTTTATATCCTTTAAATTATCCTTTAAAATATAATATAGAAAAATTTGATATCCTTTGAATTATCCTTAAAATATTATTATCAATTATATCCTTAAAATAATAATGTTATTTATAAATTTATTAAAAATTATTATAAAATTTAAAAATTATATTTACATATCCTTTATTTGAAATAAATATCCTTTCTATATAATCCTTAACATATTAATTTTTTCAATTAAATTTGATTTAGTTAAAAGAAAATTTATTAAATTTTAATTTTTTAATTTTTAAGATCACAAAAATAAATTTGTTTTTTTTTTGTTTTTTATTACAATGAAAATTCCAAAAATATTTTGATTATTATCCTAAAGGACAAGTACAAATACATATACAAAAAATATTATATAAATGTATTTTTAATAAAATATCACTGGGATACAAAAAACAAAAAACTGTATGCCTATATTTTATAAAATATTGTAAACATTTTTACTCTGACTACTCTGAAATAACTGCGTGTTTGTTGCTTTAAAATTCATTATTATTATTTTGTTGGTTGGGTTGTTGTTGCAGTTAAATAAGAAAAACAAAAAACAAAGAAAAAAGAGTCCTTTTTTTTGCTTTTTTTTTTTGTTTCATTACATTTCTACTTATGATTATCCATATATTAGGTATATATTATGTATATTAAAATAATAAGAAAAGCATAAGGACAGGTATATATAAATATGTTGTATATATATATATATATATATATATATATATAATGTTATATATATTTTGAAATTGAGAGAAAAATATGCCTATACATAAAAAAAAAATAAAAACAAGGAAAAAATAAATTCTTATTACACTTTAGTTATTTATACCAGAGAATAAGGGAATAATAATAATTGTATATATAGATATATATATATATATATATATATATACTATATGATATAGTATATAAGTAGAAAAAGTCAATAACTGGCCGAGTTTTTTGCACTCTGTCAATGAACTTTTGTTTGAATAATAATATATGAATATATATATATATATATATATAAATAAATAAAAAATCGATTTTAAAAATAAGGGATTCTTAATGTTAAATTTTCTATTTGTTGTTGTTTTTGTTGTTTTAAATAATTTTATATATTTTTTCATAATATTAATTTAATTTTATGATTTGTTTATTATGTAGGTACGTATTTTATTGTATGCGGATGTATTTTTTTTTTGTTGATATTATTATTAATTATATATATATAGGATATACAGGGTGATTTTTATGTCAGTGATTAGTGTTTTCCATTGATTAGACTATCAATAGTCAGTAAAAAAATATTTAATTGAACAAATAGGTTCGATTTTAAATAGTATCCAAATATTTTATTTACCGAATTCAAGTCTAAATAATAGCATAGCAATACGCACTAAAATATAGAAATCACTCTGTATTCTAATATATGTTTAAATTAATAGTTTTTTGTAATCATTACAATATAATATGTATAGTATATATTGTTATATTATATAATATTATATAATTAAATATAATTATTGTATAATATGAAACCGTATAAACAAAATTATTATATATTGTATAGGTAATATAAAACTATATAAACAATATAAACTAAATTATTTTTGTGTAATTATAAATAAATATACAATTATTAATTTTATATAAGTATAATACTTTAATTTTATATTTTTTTGTTGTTGTTTCTGTTATATATAGTATAATTGATATTTTAATTGATTATTTTTTATTTAAACACACTTTTAAAATCACTTTTATACAATCATTTTATTCATTTATTTTTTTTTGTTGTTAATTTTGTTTTTCAATTCAATCACAATATTTCAGATAATATTTTTCAATTTTAATTTTTATTATTTACATTTATTTAAAAATTTAAATTATCACAAAAAAATTAAATAAAACGAAAACAAAAACAAAATAAGTTAAATCCAAATCAATTGAATATTTTATTTATACTTCTTAATTAAAATAGTAATATTTAAATAATTCACTCCATTCTAATTAATATTAAATTGTATATTAAATTTGTAATTCACTTGTAAGAATTATTTTTAAATTTATTTTTATTCATTTTTTTGGTTTTAAAATTATTAAAATAAAATATACACATTTTCATTTGTGTTTATTTCAATTTAAATTTATTTATTTTTAAAAAAAATGTATACTAAATACTGTATATATATATATAATATTTACATAATATATATTATTATAGATTATTTTATTTTATTAATTTTTATTATATTATTATTTATTTTTGTTGTATTACAACATTTTTATATATACATATGTATATATATATATTTATTTTTATTCAACCGAAACACCAACTATCTGAAATGACTGAATGAATAAGACTAATAAAAACTGAACGCTGCTAAAGGGTGAATGAACGCCGATCAAAACAAAAATACACATTTACTAGAAGAAAAACAAGAAGAAAAACAAAAAAAAAAAAAACAATAATAAAGAAGAAAAATAAAATATACTAAAAGATACTAAAAAAAAAATTTTCATCATCATTTTAATTTTTTCTTTAGTATATTATTGAAGAGAAATTTGAAATTCTCAATAATAATATGAATTAAAGAGAAATGTACAAGGAAATGCACAATCACTACAAATTCAGTTAAATAAATAAATAGAATGTGTAGACCCTTGTATAATATTATATGGATTTGTTTTTATTTAAGATTGTGAAATAGAAAAATTTAATAGAAAGAGAATACAAAAATGTTTTATAATTTTCTTTGATTTTCCTGAAATCATATTTTAAAACTATTAATATTGTAAAAATAAGAGAGTTTAAATAAATTCATATTATTGACAATTTGACATGGACTTGGTTGGAATATAGTTAGGATTTGAATTTGTCAATAAAATAACAATAACGAGAGTAGTAAGAATTAGTTATACAACAAAATTGTTCTAATTAGGCATTAATGATTTTCATAATAAATATCTAATAATAATAATAATAGTTATTGTTATTACTGTCATTTTTGTTAACATTTATTTATTGAATAAAATTGAAATATAAAATTATTTTTAGGTATAAATTTATTCTTGAAGACCTGATATGATTGTGTTGTTTTATACTGTATTGATATAATTATATAAAAAAAAATAAAGTGAGATAAAATATTAAAATTAAACACTCTCTAAATACATATATATTTCACGAAATGTAATTAATATCCTTATTCCTGATCAATTTTAGTTATTACATCAGTATTGGAAGATATACTGATAATTTCATCTTAAGCCTTCTGATAAATTTGTATATATGTATACGAAATCTATTAAATTATTAATTAAATTTAGTCAAACATCAGATATACAGGGTGGTCCGGTTTAGAGCAAAAAGTTTTTAAAGGGTGATTCCTTGGAGTATTTTAGTAAAAAAATTGTTCTAGAAGAGGGGTCTATCTTTAAATTTACCTGGGCTACAGAGGGTTAAAGAAAATCGGATTAGAAAAATTATGTCTAAAGAATATCCACTACAGCTCAGAAGAAATTGAAACTAGAGCAACATCTTCTTCATAGCTTTTTTTTAGAATTAGTTATCACTTAGTTAACGGTATATGTTGAATGAGTATCAGACTTACCGTTTTTGAATAATAACTGCGTAAACTTAAAATTTTGCTTTTAAAAACTGAAAATTTTGTAAAAAACGTTGATTATCTCGAAAAATTTGCTATTTTTTTTTGTTATTGTGTTGATGCGCTACATCATCCCCTACAACTTTTTCATACACAACTTTCATATCAGACTTTCCATTTTTCAGGTTTCATTTTTCAGGACAACCCTGTATATACTTTATATCCTATTGCTAAATTATTCTGTAATCCCAAATTATTTGAGCTAATCGTTTTTGATCAGATTTATCACCATTGCACTTGTTTCTTAATTCCAAACCAGCATGATTTTATTAAAAATACGTCCACAGTAATTAATTTAGTTGATTCTATACCTCTAAATTTGTTAACAATATGGAAAAAGGCTTTCAAACCGATGTTATCTACACAGATTTTGGTAAAGCTTTTGATTTTTTGCCACATAGTGTAATCCTATTTAAATAATTAAAATAAGGATTCCCGAAATCATTTGTAAATTGGGTTGAATCCTATCTTATTACTATAACATATATCATCATCATTTGAAGCATATTCCGGTTTGGGTTTTGTCCAATCAACTGAGTTCAAACTATCCCTATCCTGAAATACCAAGGCACAATTATACAAAATGCTCATCCTTCCGGTGTTGCTATATGGTTCTGAATCATAAAAATTACCAGACGCAAGCGAGCATGCACTTGATATCTATGACAGAAAAATTCTTCTTTTTATGCATTTATGGTCCTGTGTCCGGTTCTGTGTGTCTGGGTTTGGAGATGAAGATACTATACCAGCTGTTCAACGACATGGAACTATAGTCAAAAATAAAAGTCAGAATAAGACGTTCCCATTGACTATTAAAACAAAATCATTGGCTGTTATATGGATGAAAACGCTCCAGCTAGAAAAGTGTTTGATTCCAAGCCACGGGGAATGCATCGTCAAAGTAGGCTACACCTTCGTTGGACAAATGAAGTATCAGCAAACATTAGAAAACTTCAAACCACCAACTGGAGATATTCCGCTCGTGCCCGAAGACATTGGATGGCAATTTTGCATCAAGGCTAGGACCTTCAAGGTCTGTAGCACCCAATAAGTGAGTAAGTAAGTAAACAGTTTGAAGGAGTATGAAATAAATTTATTTCCTTGTAATCAAGCATTTAAAAATTTTCAGCAATTCTCTAAAAAAAATGTTTAGCCATTTGTTTAGCAGTACTGAACAAATTGTTTAGCAGTACTGAATTCAGTACTTTGTACCTTGTTTTATCCTAGAGTATCCTATACCAGATTTTAGCTCGATAAATTTTTTTTTCACATTCTTTGTCACATTACAATATTATTACATCTTATGAAAATCAGCTTTTGCAAATTGTTTAAATATTATCCCCTATCTCTACGTAATCTCCGCCAAATGCCCCACGAATATGGGGTTACAGGATAATAATGATGATAAATGTAAATTGTTCAATCTTTTCCCTAATAATTGATAATATTACAAATTATCATTGAACTGTACTCAGCATAGTAAAACAATATTATATGGTTAACTTAGGACAATGACTATTCTTATGACTTGTCTAACCCGAGATTAATGAAATCAAAATCCTCATTTAGGAAAAAAAATATTCATTATTCTCTCTTAAATTTTTGTCATAATTACCAATAATTATAATTGATTGTTACTATGCAAATGAAACCAGTGGGTACTTGGTCAGTGACTGTGCTCAGTACTGTGGCCTGTGTTTGTGGTGACAGTGTCCTGCAGCGAAATGAATGACTGAAAAAATAGAATTAAATCAGAATTTTCTCTTAAATATTGTTATTATTTATTTAAACATCGCACAACCATCACTCTACATCTTTATCAAAATTGCACTGAAAATTTCCAATTATTTATTTTTAATTAATTAAATTTAGCTTTTGCTTACAATACACTGTGGTTTAAATAAAATTTAATCACAGTCAAAAATTTTGTTTAAATTAATGTTCGTGTATTTGTGTGTGTATATTCAATAAAACAAGCTTTGTGTAGGCATTAATAAATTATATTTCTGGGAATTTTTACTCTTTTAAAATATATTTCTAAAAATTAAGAGAAAATAAATTTTGGTTTTAAATATGGAAATCTATTTTAAGTTAAACAAAAATTTATTTTTATAGCAATTGAATTAACTTAATATGGAATTTAAAAATCTTTTCCGTTTTTTTTTTTTTTTTGTTTTTAAATAAAGAAAGAGAATCAGAAATTAATAATAAAAAAAAAAAGGAAATAAAAGTATAATAAAATTAAATAATAACAAAAATAAATAATAATAAAAATACATTCTTTTTCACTCTCTTTAAGGCCATTTGACGGCCATTAACCTTTTGTTTTGCTCTTGAAAATTTATTTTTATTATTTTTGTATTGTTTTTATTTATTTTTGATTCATTTGTATTGTTAACATTGTAGAAATGATGATATGAAAAAATTAATTAATTTAAATTTTTTGTTAGTTATTAATTAAGTATTTTTGAATTATTTTTATAACGTTTATTAAAGCTAAAATTTAATAAGAAGGAAAATTGAATTTGTATATTGGCATAAATGTACATCCATTGATTTAGATGGAATTAACCAAAATGAATGTGTGTTTAATCATTTCAATTTTATAGAACAATAAAAATTATTTAGGTACCTTAGTAATAAATATTTTAAATATTTCTTCTATACACATCCAAGTAATAATGGTTATATAGACTGCATTTTCAAGCTCCCACTACTGATATCGATTTGTTGTATTTATTCAAAATTTTTATTACTACATAATTGGTCGAAAAACATTGTAGATGATATTGTAGTATGAACTTACAGTAGGTACCGTACTTAATTAAGCACAAAAAGGTGATTCAAGAACATTTTTAAAAAAAAAGTATGGTTTCAAATGAAGCTTAAGCGATGATAATCTTCTACAGCAGCTGTTTATTGATTTACATTGTGTTAAGTTGTGTGGTGCTTTGGAACTCATTACCGAACAATATCCATAATAAAAATAATTACAAAAAATTTGCCATGATCTGTGGAGAATAGAGAATTTCATGAGCTGATTCTGATTTTGTACATTGTAGTAAGCATATTGTCCCCGGTGAATAACCGTGAATATTAACTACAAGTACAAATACTAAGAAGTGATTATGTCTCAATCATAATGTAAATATAGTATTATGCTGCATACAATGTCGACACTTTTTAATGGAGCGAGATGTCAAAAAAAGTTAAAATATATGAAAATGTATGAGACTAGACAATGTGAATGGCAATATGAGCTTCTGGCACCGTTAAAGTTATTAACAAAACGTCATCTGCATAGATGACATAAAAAACAGCTTGAAAAAAAAAAATTAATTGACAAAAATACAGTCTCATAAAACCCAAACATATATCGATGTAGCTTTTTTGGCCTTGCATAATATCTTCTGATTTGATTTTTCTACTTCTTTTTTTTCAAGAGCCAAAAATAGCTCAAATAGCATAGGTAGAAATACCAGTTTATAAAAAATCAATTTTAATTTAAAGTATAGTATGTACTAAGCTATAATAATATTTTGCATTTCATTTAAATAATTTTTGAAATGTAATTAAGAATTAGAAATGTTCAACGGCGTTGAGATTGACAGCAAAAAAAAAATAATATTTTATTTCGCCGTGAACTTTCCACAAGAGAAATGCGTAAAATGCGTCGACATTATCTTTTAATGTATAAAAGTATAATAATATATAATTTAGATTTATATATCAGTCATTTGAATAGTCTAGGATCAGGTTTACTCAGAGCTGTAGTATATTACTGTGATGATGATGATAATATGGTACTAGCTTAACTGGTTAATATATGTATATATTCCATATATTGAAACGTCTCTTCTATATCATTTTGCAGTCAATTATTTATCGTACATATATATTTATTATCGTATTAATTCATAAAATAAACCCCTATCTGGAATCCTGCTTGTTAGACTCAATGGAGTGATTTTACAGGTACCAACATTAAATACCTCAATTGTTTTGTAAACGAATTGAATTGGTTTTAATAAGCAGAACAAGTAAACATTTTTGATTCTAAGAATGACAGTATATATCACCCACTACTGCTACCCCTTCTGACATACCTAATAATCTATTAATATATTTTATATTTAAGGCGATTAATCAAGTTCAAAACTGCAAGAATTTTGTAATTTTGAATAAAATATATAAACAAATCTTACACATATCAAACTATGGATAATTTTTAAATCTTTACAACTTCTTCCCTAACATTCAAAATCTCAACCATTACAACTTCTTCTTTCTCAATTTATCTAATAGTATCAAATCAACTGGTTAAAAAAACTT
The DNA here is from genome assembly GCA_963942445.1 of Argyra leucocephala. Classification (NCBI taxonomy): domain Eukaryota; kingdom Metazoa; phylum Arthropoda; class Insecta; order Diptera; family Dolichopodidae; genus Argyra; species Argyra leucocephala. The sequence goes on along the minus strand of OZ012681.1, from coordinate 132,520,553 downwards.
CCTGTTCATCTATAAGTGTAGAATTTGTTGTCACACACCATCAATATTGAATTTCTATTTTATTATAAAATATAAATAAGCTTAAAAATTTTAAAACCCAAATTATGTAAATGCTCCTTTATTTATTCAGAAATAGTTTTTTTTATGCATTTCGATATATAAAAAAAATACCATTTACAATTATTGTTTCTATGTAAATCAATATTTTCTATCTTCATTTTGGTTTCAGTCATTTTTCTTATTTAAAATTTAACGAATTTTACAACATTTTTCAAAATGCAATTTCAAGTGCTGCCATTTTGAAAAAATCTTAAAAGAAAAATAAAAATTCAAAATTTAATTCATGTGCTGCCGTATTTTCAGAAAATTCAAAATTTATACTCAATTTTCACACTCATTTTGTTAATGTAAATTTTTTTTATATAAAAATTGCATATATTTAGGAGGATTTTAATACTTATTTTTTAAATGTGGTTTTTCATAAATAAGGATGAAATTCCATTATTCAAGAGGATGTATTTTTGTTTTTTTTTTTTTTAAATTTAAATTGTAAGAATGAATAAAAAGAATGTTCATTTGTCTGTCGTTATCAAATTATGAAATTAATATAACTTCTCTAATATGAACCAAAAAGCAGATAAAAACCAGTGTTTCAATATGACCGTAAAATATATTAGATATTAGCTGATATTAGCATAAAGTAACTATATGTATGTAATATTGGTAATATGTATATATAATTTTTGATATTAGTGAATATATATATATATATATATTATACGATGTAAATGCATTTAATACTTTATACCTTTGATTCATTTACTTTTCATTGTTGCAGTTACAATCAATTGCATGTTGCATCTGCATGCAGTTTTAGGTGATGATTGTTTTTTAGATTCCTAAAATTCGAACTTCTTTTCACAAAGTAAATACTTATTACTAGAGCTTATCAAATCAAAATCATAGTGTGTTCAACACTGTTATACGTCTATTAGTGATTTGAGCTACGGTGACATCGTAAATGTGTTAAATAATACTCCAATCTGGTTAGGGTTGCCAGAAGGGGAAAGTTTAAAAAGAGAGTTTTTCCGGAAAAAAGAGGACAAAAAGAGAAGGGTATAATATAAAATTATCAATATAATTTAATAAAAAATGGCCCACATTTCGAAAGGGAAAGCTGACCTGGAGATTTATAAAGCTGACCTGCAGACTTATCTGTAGGATCAACTGTTAAAATAAATTAATAAATAAGACTTTATTTCATCAGTTTTTTTCTTCATAAAACCAGAACACATAACATTAAAAATATTTTATATTAATTAATATAAATTTATTTCGGCAACAAATCACAATATTTCAATTTTACAAGCCTCTGTTTCATAATTTGTCGTTTGATTTTCGTTCAATTTCGTTCTGATCAAAAAGGAATGGATTCAAGCTTAATGCAGTTCAATTACAAGCTATTGTTGTCTACTCTAAAAATATAGACATGGTCGTAATATTACCGCAGGTTAAAATTGGTGATTCAACCATTCCATATGTAGATAAAATTCGTAATTTTCGAATAGTCTTTAACATAATGGGATCGCCATATTAACTTCATTCTTTACAAAAAATTTACCATACTACGTAAATTATGGAAACTTTAATTTTTGTTAAGTGAGTTGGCTAGAAAAATACTAGTTCAAGCTCCAATTATGCCCCATTTACTATACTGTGACATTATCTTTTCAGGAATGAACGCTGGCGAATTGTGTAGATTCTAAATCGGTTTGTCATCAATTTACGAAAGTACGGTCACAATAGGGTGTATCTATATAAAATAATCTAATATAAAATCATTTGTAAATTAGTGCCGTCATATCTAGCTGATAAGTTAGTGTTCGGAAGGCCACTGAGAGGTTTGCTGAATCTTGTGATTCCCCGACACAATGGTCAATTAAGACATCTATCATTTTTTGTCAATTTCGGGTGTACTTTGAAACTCGTTGCTGTACAATATTGTAATGAAATAATTACAAAAAATTTACCAAGGTCTGTGGTAATATATACAAGGTCTGTGGTAAATAATAATATATATTTACGCAGTGATATTACACATTAAAATGACTTATCGTTTTACGTGTAATTTTTAAATAAAAATAAATATATATATAATCAGTTACTGCTGCATACTAATAAATATTAAGATAATGCAAATAATTTGTAAATAGAAGCATGTAAACAGCAAAAAACAAATGTAGACATGTAAACTACACCATTTTTAAATTAAATTGCGCCACATTTCTCTACGACGCTATGGTACTTTTTTTTTTATTAATAAAATCAAACATAAAGCAAAAAGGACTTTGAGAATTTTAATAAGATTTGGGTAAGAAATAAAACAATTAAACAATTATATTTTTTTAATTTTGTTTTTATTTTTGAAATTTTCCATGATGATTTCATTTAATAAATACATTATTGATTTTATTTTATTGGTTTTTTAAATTAAAAATTGTTTCTTTTTATTTTTGTTTTACTTTTTTTTTTTTGTATTGTATCTTCTCTCAGAACAGGTCTGTTTTATTACATCATTTTTTTTTTAATATAATTAATTATAATCATAATAAAGATATATATATATGTATATAGTAAATATATTTCATTTAAATAAATTTTAAATCAACATCAAACCTATTTTACATCTCAATAATATTTAGAAAAAATAATATAAAATAAAATAATTAAATAATTCTAAATTAAAAAAAAAAAACACTTAATTTGTTTACAAAATTAGACCTAACAAAATTAAAAACTCATATTAAATGATTATTTTTTAATTTTAATTTTTTTTTTTTATATAAATTATTAAAACTTTCATTTAAAAATTAAAGTTCATTTTTTTGTTTTTAAAAACATAATGAATTTCTAATCAATTAATAATTAACTTAAATACATATAACATACAATCATACATACATTATTCTAAATAAAAAAAAAAAAAAAAACAAAAATATATTAAAAATAAACAGAGAACTCATATTTAATTACAATGAGAATAGATTTAATTTGTAGAAATTTGAAAGAAAATATTTTTAATTTTCATTTTGTTAATATTTTTTTGTTTTTTTTTTTTAAGAAAGAAATCTTTATATTAAGATTTATATATATAAATATTATAGAAATATTTATATTTTTTTTTTTTGTATTCTAATATTTGTTTTTTTTTTTTTAATTCTTTATTTAGAAAATAATACACCACTAATTAACAAAAAAATGCACGAATTCAGATTCTCAATATAACTGCAAAGAGAATTCAGGTTAGTTTCTTGTCGAAATTAAAAAAAAAAAAAATTTTCATTCATTTATATTCGATACAGAATTTCTTTTTAAATTTTTTTTTTGTTTGTTTTAAATTTAGTTTTAACTTTTTCTAATTTTTTTAATTATCATTTTGAATTTTGTTTATTTATTTTTTTTGTAATTTGGTTTTAAATTTTGAAAAATTTAAGAAATTAATTATTTTGTTGTTGTTGTTGCTGTTGGTGTTCCTGTTGTTGTTCATATCGCTGACGTAATGTTGCTAATGCTGATAATAGACGATTATTGGCAGCATCTAAGGCAGCTATTTGTTGTCCCTGAGCTTCAATTACTCTCTGCTTATGGGATAAAGCTAGTGACATTTTGTATTGTTCTCGTCTTAATTCTTCTTCCATTGATATTAATCTAGAATGCCAATAATAATAATAATCAAATAAAAATATGTTGTTATTCAAAATCAATTATATTAAAAAATTATATATATATTTTTTAAATTTTATTTTAATATGTTTTGTAATACCTATCAATTATACTACGCATATTTGAATCAGGTCCACCACTTCCAACTCTTTGAAATCTAAATATATCATCATTTGAATCACGTAATTCAGCTGCATCTTGATCTAATTTATGACGTAATGTATCTAAAGATGCTTGTAATCTTAGGATTTCAGCTTGTTCTGTATTTTGTGCATTTAAACGTTGAGGACGTCTTCGTTTACCTTCAGCAGCTGTACGAGTAACATCTAAAATTATTAAAAAACAAAAAAAACAAAAGAGTTTAAATACACATGTTGTAATTATAAAAAAAAATATATTTTTACCTTCTGTATCTGTAGAACTATCTGAATGTGTTCTAGCTGATTCTAAACTTAATCTTCTTTGGTATCTTGATGATCCTGTAACTATTGCACTACTTCCATTTGTTGCAACATTACTAACACCACAATTATATTCTACAACTGGTAAACCAATATTACGTGAATTATCTCTATTATTACCACCACCACCACCACCATTTAATAATTGATGATTATTGCTACCGTTTAACCAATCACCATTATCACTTTTAAGAGATCTTTCACCACTGCTACTACCACAACTAATTCCATTAACACCATTAACAACACCAACATTAACAGCATTAAATAAAGTTATTGGTATATAATTGTCATTGTTTACTACTACATTATTACTTATAAAATCATCTCTTTTATATTGAATTAATGGATTTGTACGTGGCATACGACTTGTACTTAAACCAAGACTACCACTACCACCACTACCAGCACTACTACTGCTACCACTTAATGTTCGCTGAGTTTCTAAATGACCATTTTCACCAGACACAATTCCAACAACACCACCATTACCACCACCACCACCATTAGCAATAATTGAATTGCCTATTAAATGAACACCACTACTAGGTGAATTTACATGATGATTAGAACAATATCCACCAAGGCTACCAAAATTATCATTACTTAAACGTTCCTCACTACTAGATGGTGTTAATGATGATGAATTTCCACGTAATGGTAGACCATTGTGATGTTGTCTAGAATTATTATATGATTTACCATTAAAACGATTATGATGATTATTTGTTGGATGATTATTGTGAGCTGTTGAGCCCGATGATGATGTCGATGATGATTGTTGTAATTGATATACTGGATTCTTAAATGCTAATGCTGAAACTGATGATTTATTATTGCTATTTTGTTGTCTATTATTACGACCATTTATTGAACCGAAATTTGCTGCTTTGGTATAATCTTGTGATTGTTTCAATTGTAATTGTTGTTCTTTTTGAACACCTTGTTGTTGCTGCTGTTGTTGCTGTATTTGTTGTTGTTGTTCTGTTGGACTTGATGATTGCGAGGGTGTATTAATACTTTGGTAACCTGAACTACAATGTCCAATTGATACATTTGAACCTTTTGAAGTTAATTGATCCTTTGGTTTCTGATTTGGATGATTTAAATTTTCATTACTATGCTCTTCAGCATATTTTAATAAATCATCAAGATCCTCTAAATTCATTGGCATATTACTATTTGGATTTGTTTCACGTGATGAACTTACAACATGATTTAATATTAATGGTGAACTAGGTGCTTGATGATATGGTTGTTGATAGCCAACATCTGGTATTCCTAAAAACAAAAAAAAATTTCAAGAGTTGTATTAGTACATTTCCATACAAAAAATAAAATCATTAAACTTACCCAAATTCAATTTACTTGGCGTTCGATCGCTTAAGCTTAATTGTGAATTACTTAAATAATTCTTTCCTGAAACCAATCTATTCGCATTTGATTTCATTAATGGTGTTGGACTCTTTCGTACAAAAGCTGAAGCTTCTAAGCCAATTGTTATCATATTACCTCCAACTTCATCATAATTTCCAATATCGTCATTATTATTGTTATTATTATTATTATTATTATTTATATTATTGTTATTAATATTGTGATTAATATTTGTTACACCATTTCCAATTATTTGATTATTTCTCGGCAATGTATTAGCTCTTAGTGAATTGGGACTCATTTTTTCAATACCAGCATTACAACTACCATTACTGGATGCATTTAAATTTCCATTACTGGGGAAATAATGACTACCAGAATATTGTGAACCACCATTTTGATGAAAACGATCATGTGTACCAACTAATGAAGATGGTGGACAATGTTGTTGGATTGTTGTTGGGATTAAAGCTCCATTTTGTGATGAAGCTATTGATGACTGCGATAGCGAATGATGTAAATTACTATTTAAATTTCCATTGCCAATGTTTGAGTATTGTGAACCATTAACACTTGATTGACTATTCGAATTCCCTCGATTTTGTTGTAAAAGTGGTGAAACTGTTGGATCATTATATCGAAATATATTTCTTTCTAAAGAACTTGGTGTTAGTACACCACGTATAATACCACGTTCATTTGGTATACGTAATGGTGCATTTGCATTATTTGTTTGTTGTTGTTGTAATGGTTGTTGCTGTTGTTGTTGTAGTTGATGATGATTGTTGTGTTGTATTATTGTTGGAGATTGTTGATTTAATTGATTATTACTTTGGTTTTGGATAGGAATTTGGTTCTCTTGATTGTACAACATATAATTATTGGTTTCTTTAGCTTTGGTTATTTCATCAAGTATTGATTGTAAGGGTTCAAGTTCTATAAGACGATTTTCTGGTACTTTTTGTAAGCTTTCAACCAATAATTGATGTAAAATTGAAAGCTGTTTTCCTTGATCAATATAACCAGCCCAATCTAAAATAGTCTCTTGTATAGGTTGTTCTGGTCTTGCTGATATTTGGTGTAAGAACTCTTTCATTTTTGGTGCTTCTTGCTCTAAGAAATCATTCAGAAATTCCATAAAGTTTTCTTTACCTTGAAATCTTGTAAAATTAGCTAGAGTTTGTAAAGTTTTTGCAACTAATGTTAGATTACGTGTTGCTCGTGTTGATGGTAGTTCTACAAATGAAAAATTAATTAAAAAATGTTTTTAGGTAATTACAAATAATTTCGGCTTACCATTTGTTATATTAAATAAACTTGGTGATAATATCGCAGGACATAAAAATCTTAAAAATATCGAGGCTGATATTAAATTATCTGCCATATCTTCTCTATCTAAAGTTAGTAAACGTTCTCTGAATGTTGCAAAACATTCCCTTAATTGTGGTGGAAATAGTTTATGAGATTCAGATATACTTGTCCATGCTGTTTTTACAGCTGTTCTTAATGCTTGTTGTTGTCTTGTTAATGAACCAGATGCTTTTAATGGATCAACTTCACAATCACGATCTGATTGTATAATTTCATTAATTGGTGTTGATAATGTATCTTGTAAATATTGTTCACCAGTTAATTTTAAGAAAGCCTCCATACTTTTTGTTGCTAATGAATTACCCCTGAATGTTAAACGTTGATCACCAACTCTTAATAAATCTAATGCAACAACATCAGTTAAAAATGATCCTGCCATACCTTGGGCATGCATTAATAGCACCAATGCTTGTCCAATATCCTCTTTAGCTTTAACACCAATTACTGGCTCCAAAATTTCACATACCTTTTTATAATTTTCTTTTAAATATTTTGCAAATTCTGTATAAACACTAACCGGTAATATATCAATACTTTGAAAACGACATTTTATTCTTAATGTTGGTGTAACTTCTTTGGATGAATTACGACTAATACTATCATGTTTTTCACTTAATATTGGATACCAATCTTCTGAAAATAATCTAGATGTTACCTCATGTATTGGTATTTTAACAGAACCAACAAAAACATGTTTATCTCGTTTCTTTTTCTTTTCAATTTCACGAAATACATTCACTGTAATTACATTTATATCTGGGATATCAGGAAAATCAAAATATTCACCCCAAAATAATAATTCAGTTTGTAGTTTGACACTTGTTCTACCATATAGAGTTTTATCTAAATTTATTTCACAAAAATATTTTTTTTTCGCTGGTAAATTTTTTCCCTCATATATCCACATTTTTAATGAATTATCTGTACGACGTGTATGCTCTGCATTTGGTGCTATTGATTTACGTAAACTATATATCCATAAATCACGTTCTTGACGTGAACCACAACTATAATAACGTTCACCACGTGGACCACCACGAACTTGAAAACAATGACGTCTTCCTAAAACTGATTGATGAACTGGTGCAACACCAACAGCTCCTGTACATGATAAATCTAAAAAAAAATAAATAATTAATAGAAAACATTATTATTAGGTACACAAATTCGGATTTAGAATTAAATGATTTTATTTACCTATAGTAGACATTACTGCATGACTTGACAGTAGACTTTCATGTGATCTTGAACCTCTGAGACCACCAGGACCTCTTTTGGCACGTTCTAATTTTGTAACTGATTTTGTACGTTTTAATGGATTTGATCTAAGCAATTAGAATTCATTTTTATTAATACATTTTTATTTTATTATTTTTTTATTATAAAATTTTACCTTTTTGAAAAGAAATTTGTAAAACGTGATGTTGTATTTTGATTCTCTTGTTGTGGTTGTTTTTGTCCTAAAATTGGTGTAGCTGGTGCTGAACCACGTCGACATGCTTTTTCATATGATGTATCTAAAATGAAATAATTAAAAAAATAAATTAATATACTTGACATAAAATTAACTTCTTGTTTTGTTTTTTAATAATTAAAATTTCTGAAAACACACCACCATCATTTTCAGGATCTTTCAAAAATATTTTATTATAGACATTTTTTAAAATTTTTCGTAATTTTTTAGCTTTCATAATCTAAATTTAATTTTAATAAGTTTTAAAAAATTTTGTTTTAATTTAATTCAATTTTGTTAATCTGACTTAATTTTTTACATTTTTCTTATTATCAATAAATTTAAAATAAAATAATAATCCCGTTCATTCTATTCCTATCCTCACTCAATCCTGATCTTGAACTCTCATCTCAATTCTAATTTCTCATTTCTCAAAATATCAATTATCAACCATTTTTTTTTATTATTTGTTTTATTTTGTTTATTTTTCTATAAGATTTTGAAAATTTTTTGTTTGTTTAGCAACATTAATAAACCATGTGAAATTTAAACTGTGATAATATTCTCAAATCTTTCTCAATACTAAGACTCATTGTATGGGGCGTGTTCACTGCTCAGTGCTCATTGCATTCTTATTGTAAATGTGAAAATTGGATTCATGGTGTTTTAAATTTCAACATTTTAACTACAAATAATAGAATTCTTACAACAATGTTCATCCATGAATAAAAAAATGCTTCAAAGAATATTAAAGTTTGAATATCACTGTTCTAAATATAGATAGGGCGAGGGTTTACCTTGTGTGTTTGTGTGTTATTAGAATTTAAATTGTTCTCATAGCAATTTTGTATCAAAATTTGTACTTAGGAAAAATGTTTCCATACATTTACTTATCAACATTTACATTACAACATTAAAAACTGGTTTAAAATACCGATCAACAAATCATAAATGTTGACAGCAAGCAATAAATGAAAAGAACTGTAAACCTATTTTAAGAAATGGTAATTAACAACACAAATACAAAATGTCAAATAAAAACAAGATAAGAATAATTATATAGTAATTAGAAAATAGAAAGTGATTAAGAAAATTAAAAACTGGTTTTAGTTTTGTAAATAAAAATTAATAAAAACAAAATACTCTTATAAATAAATTAAACTTCAAAAATAATTTAAATAAAATAATTACATATTTTTTTTTTTTCGGTAGAAACATTTTAAATTAATATTTGCACACAATAATTTATTGAGGTTATGTATGTAAATAATGTACATATGCATTTAGTACTTATTACTTATTTACATTATTTTTGTATATATACATATTAATAAATTAAAATATAATATTTTTGTTATTTTATTTTACTTATGAAAACAATGGAAAATTTATTAACACGTTTATGTTTATCTATTAAGTAATGCATAACAATATTTTCATATATATATATATATATATATATATATATAAATAAATAAGAAGGGAATGTGAATATACCGGCTCACCTAAAATAATTTTCATTTCGTGAGATGATGATAATAATGATGATGATATTGAATAACAACAATAACAACAAGAACAACAATAATATGAGATAGTAAGACGACAAAGTAACATATTATTTGAATTGAATAGACAATAATTATAAATAAAAAAAAATTAAATTTTTCTTTTATATAATTTTATTATAATTAATTTGTGTTTTTTTTTTTTTTTATAAATTTAATTGGTCGGTTAATTAATAATTATATGTAGTTAGATATATTATATGAACGACTAGTTTATTATCGTGATAATTAAATTAAATTGCTATAGTTAACGTTATTATTATTATCTAAGCAATAATTATTATAAAACATTTTTTTTGTATTTTTAGTCATTTGAAAAACAATTTTTAATTTACACAATTCACACAAAATTACATCCTAATTTTAATTAAATAACTTTGATATTTTTTTAAATTTAAATCAAAAATTAAAATTTAATTCCATCTGATGTTCTAATTTTATTTAATTTTAAAAGGTCAATTTATAAGTATTGAAATTTTAATACTGAATATTGTAGTAAGAAAAAAAAAAAAATTATAATTATAACTAGCAATATAATATTTTTTAAAATATGATTTCTGAAATCAGCCGGAATGAATTACAAATAAATACTAAGAAAAAAAAAGAATAGCAAAAGAAAAATTAAAATTTAAATGTGAATTTATTATTTTAATGGTATCTATAAGTTCGTTATTGCTACATCTATGGATTTAAATTACAATCAATTTATTTTATGTTTTTTTTTATATTTCTTTATGTATATAAGTAATAATATGTACTGGTATAATATAGATTTATGATTTATAAATAAACAAAATAGTCTTGGAGATGGTAGCTTTAATTAGAATTAATAAATATTTTTAAAATACAGTTCTATTCCAGATATTTAAATTATTGTTATTTTTATTTATTATTTTTATTCAATTATTACTTAAAAACTAAAATTATAACAATAAATCAATTAACATGTTATATTAAAGTTTAATATAGATATTCATTAAGCCGTTAAAAAGTGTTAAGTTTTATAGTTTCATTTTAAGACCTAACTAAAACGTTGTCTGGTTGTATAGATTTTAAAATAATTTATATTTAACGATATTATGTAAAATGAATACGTAAAAATTGTTGTTTTCAATTTTACTGCAGTGGTATATCTCAAAATAATGTTATTAAGGTGTAATTGATCAATTTAGAAATATTTACAGTTCTCAAATCTACGTTAGAAAATAATACTTCAAAGTACAGACAGGGTTGGATTTTGATAAACCTACATCTGTCCTTGTTTGAGTAAATTGCTTAATCTAATCTTTTCATTATAGATTTGATATTATTCAAATTTCACAATAAAATTTATATTTCGAATTTCATATGGATGAAGGGACCAAATAAGAATAAAATACTTCTCTGGGAGTATTTCCGTTACTTTCTTTCAAAAATAATTTGGTCTTTTAAAATGTCTTCAATTTTAACTAACCAACTTTGACAATAAAAAATTAATTTTAATTACGTACTTGATGTCAACATTTATAGTAAAGGTATATAATGTATTACAAATTTTTGCAATAACCTCTATTACTATAATATACATAGCACGAAATCAATTTTCTTCATAATTTTATTCTGATATTATTTATTTAATACTCATTCATGGTCTAGATAAGATATTAGGGAACCGCGATTACAATTTTTTATTATGTATGTATTATATACAATATCATGTATGTTAAGTTAATTTGTAAAGTTTAAATTTTCACAAAATATACACATAAAAATAAATATATGTATTTTATTTGGTGAATATACATAATTGAATAATTTTTGAATTATGAAATGCAATTGATATTATAAACTACCCTTTTTATTATTGCTATTTATAAATTTCTTATTTTTTAGGTATTATATTTTCAATTCATAAAAATTGGGTCAATTTTAGTTATATGTATATGGCAATTAAAAGCAGTTCTAATTTCGTAATAATCAATGATTGTAATAATATAATATTTAATACCTAAAAAGTTGATATTAGCAAATAAAAAATTGCATGTCTGCATTTGTGCCCAAGTACTGACAAAACATTCAAAATTAATAAGATAATACAGAAAGCCGGGGTGTACATCAGTTGGTAATATTATTAATAAGCCGATAGTTTGGATCGAAAATAACTCAATACAGAATTAATTTAATTGGTGAGCCAGATTTGAGTACACCACTACCAGTTTTGAACCGATTGTCCAATTTTTTTTTTCATTTTATTCAATTCACTTTTGGGAGTATAAAAACTTCGGCAGAGCTCAGATAATTTGATTTCGACAAAGTATATAGTCGATTAGTCTGTTGTTCAGTCGTCTTTGTTGCTTCACTTATCGCCTAATAGATGAATTTTATCTTCCAGAGGATTTAAATTGCATTGTCCTGCCATCATAAAGCTAAAGAGAGATTATATAGTATAAGACGACCTATTTAAGTAAGCTAATACTTAGATATATAATGTCAATATGATTAATAATTAGAATTTGGAATATGTAGTAGCAAAAGCGGTATAACAAGGAACTAATATTATTATTCTGATCTATAACTGATCACTTCAAAAACAATATTTTTGAATTTAATTAATTTCATTTTTATAAAAAAAAAAATATGTTCAATAAATTCCAATTCATAGATATTTGAGTGGTATGTACATAATATGTACATATATGCATAATAATATATTAAATATATATTAATATATATATATAAGGATTTTTTTATCGGTTTTCAAAATTTTATTAAAAGGATATGATGAACGGAAATCATTGTCTGAGTTTAAAGGCGTAATATTTAAAATATGCGTTTTATTTGCGATTTTTTTTTTTATTATTATTTTTTTTTTTTTTTTTATTATTATTGTTGTTTATAAAATATATATATAAAAGAAACAACAAAATACTTTGATATTCTATGAAGGGTATATTCATTTAATACAAGTTGGTGTTTAAATAAAAAACGATATTTGACTATATGGTTTTCAATTTAAAAACAAATTTTTGAATTACAATTTCATATTAATACAGGGTGGATAACAGAGAGTGACAAAATTAATTCAATAGATTTAAATTTTTATACAGTGAATATATTATGAACAGTTGAGAATAGATTTGTCTTCTCATAATATTTTCGGTTTGTTGCGACCACCACAATTCACCAATATGATCAAAAGTATGATTTATCAATTCCAGGTGTGTCACAATGTTCTGACACAGAAGCAGGTCGCTTATCAAAATCCCGAATTTAAAAATCCAACTAATTAAAATCTGATATAATAAAATTGATATAATAAAAAATTATTTGATATAATAAAAAAAAAATTCATTGAAAAAGCCAAGACGTTTATACATAATAAATAAAATATGATAATAGAACCGGGATATTGAACAAAAATTTTAAATGGGGTATTTTAAAATATTAGAATTTTGTAACGAAACTGTTTTTGTCGAGATTGTAGTTAGTTCCAGCTCATCAATTCTGTATAAACTAGTTTAATTTATGATTTTTGAACTGTAAATCTAGTTTAATTTATGATTTTTGATAACTCTTACAAATACCTATAATGAATTTAACATATTTGTTAGTAGGTATATAATATACAAAATCTCTATAGATTTTTGTACTACTCTGTACATGTTTAAAAATAATTTTTTATTTGCATACATTGTAGATATATACAAGAATAAATTTATTTTCAATTTAATGGTAGCGGTAGGGTGGAGGATCAATTTTATATTTCAATACTAGACGATTAAATTGATGTCTTGTGTTAGTTTTATATTTCCATTCCCGTTGTCCAAAATTTGTTTTAAGTTTTGAAATACAGTAGTAAGTAGGACATATGTAGATAAAATTTCGTCTAGTTTTGAAATTCAAAAAATGTTTATTGTATCAAAGATTAATACATACTATGTATACACTATACTAAGTGGTATAGTACCTATATAGTATTCTACAACATCTTTTTAGTTAAGGTTAATGTAATACTACAATTGAACAAAATTATAATGTACAGTTCTGAAGTCCAAAATTAGATTCCGACTGCAGTACCACTAAAGAAGAAAAATTCAAAATTTTATCTCAAAATCACTCAAAACTTTACTTAGCAAGCGCTTTGAGAAATTATATAGTAGAAAATGAAAACAAAAATGTTTCATTCAAAAATTAAAGTAGGATAGATCTATTAATTAACTTTAAAATATAAGTTGAAAATAATATCAATACAATTTCCCCTCTGTTTCTCTACAACTGTCCATTTTCCATACAACGGAAGAAATTTTTTATATAAATTTATTTATCTTATGTCATGTCATTTTATATACCTTTAGTACTATAAGATCTGCATACCTTAGAGAAAATTTATTATTTTCACCACTTCACTTTCAAGACTGCCTATATTATTTAAAAAAAAAAAAAAAAATGTATCTTAAAATTTTTTTTGGTATTAATTTTCTAATTGAAAAATTCATTCCTACATAGTTTATTATAATTTTTTGTTTTTTTTTTTGTAAATTCCAGAAATGTTTATTTTTTATTTAAAAGCGTTGGATAAGTAAATTCAAATTACATCAAAACATAAAAAACAACATAAAAATCAGCTTAGTAGGTGTACGTAGAGAATTCAATGAGAACCCATGGAGCAGTAAGCAAAAAATTATGCATGCAGAATGAACAAATTTTTGTTTCCTCTCACATTATCTCTGTATCCACAGATACACACCACACAGACTCCTCCAAACAGGTAAGAAAATTATTTCTCCTAAAAGATTGTTTACAATATTACAAAATCAAAAAAAAAAACAAAAACAAAAAAATGCATTCATAATAATTGAAATGGAAATTTATGTACATATACTATATTTATATATGTACATAATATACATAGTACTACATAATCTTGAAAGAGATGTGCATTCAAGATGATGTTTGTTTCTGTTGTAAATTCTTAGCTTTGTAATTAAACTTAAAAACAAAAATAAAGTTGGTATATTGGAATTTAAAGATGAATGAAATGTTACTTTTTAAAAGACATCATCAGTATCTAGAGGCTCTAATTTTTATTTTTTATTAAAGGTTCTAAACTATATGTAGGTATATGTACTTTAGAAACTGTCATTTTAAAGTTCACATTTCATGAACAAAAATATAAAAAATTCTAAAGTTTGTTTTTTTTTTTGTTTCTTCTGACTCGAATTATTCTGTGGTTATATAAAGTGTCGTCTCAACAATGCAATGTTATGGTTTAAGGTTATTATATTTTATTATAAAAAAAAATAAATAAATTATAATTTATGAAATGAATGTATATGTATGTTTATGTACATATGCAAGTATGTTAATTTAAAATGAAAGTATATGCAAACATTTAAAAATGAGTGGTGCGAGCTTTAATTGAAAATGGAGGAGATGTTATGAAGTTTTTGATATAAGTAGTTTGTTTTGTTTTAAATAACATTACATTATTAATTTTTACATCATCATCATCATCATCATCATCATCATCACCATGTATGAAATGTTACTAACAAACAAAGTTCATATCAGATATAATTTCTTTATTTCCATTCTAGATCCTTCAACCTCTTTTTGAAAGGTTAGTAACACTATACAAGTGTTTTAAATAATTAATGAAATAATTAAAAGGAAGGTTTGCTAATTAATTCAATGATAAATTAAATTATTTACAGAAATTATGTAAATTATTTTAACATTTAAAATTTTTGTTTTTAGGAAATTTAAATTAGTCGTGAAATTACCGCCTTAAGATCAAACAATCTAGACATAAGCTATTTAACATATAATAATAGATTAAATCAACCTATAAAAGGTCAGATTGAAGCAAAACCGGAACGTATTGGTCTCAAAGTAAATATGAGGAAAAGACAAAATAAATGTTGTCGACAAATAGAAACCTCTGCCTCCCAACATCATATTGGTCGAAACATCATCTGTCGGCACATTTAATTTTGAGGTAGATGAGAAGTTTATGCTCCACGGCTGGGGTCACAGGACAATATTTAGATATGGCAAGCCGTGTAACGCTATTCTTATACAGGCTGAATTTATCTATACTATATATAAAATTGAATGTATGTTTATGTCTAAAAAGTATTTCCCACTTCCAGTTGACCTGGAGACTTGAAATTTCCCACAAAGGTAGGGTTTAGGGTCGTGATATAGGGAAAAATCGAAAAGTTCCAAAAAATTATCAGGGGACGGAGTTATTTTAGATATTCTTTTTTTTCATGACGTCATTGTGTGTTCGGTTGTATATGCACATAATTATAAAAATTTTTTTTAAACACTGGGGAAATTGAGATCACCAGTGACATGGAATGTCGTGAACTTTACAAGAATTAATGTGTATTCAAAAATGAATAAAGTTTAATCCAAATGCCCCACTGTTGGATTTGTCGAGCGTGCGATTCTAACATCAATAAATTATACTGCGGTTGAAATAAACAAAAATTCTTTTAAATAAAATAAAAAGTGAAGAAAGAATAATATGATGAGTCTGTCGACACACCTTTAAAAGATAATGATACTATAAATTATTCAACAGAATTTTTGCAGTCCCTTCAACCTTCTGGATTACCACTCCACAAATTAAAGTCAAAAGTTGAAAAACCGATTATGTAATCCAACGTACTCCGTAATTTATAATTAAATCTGATTACCCTTTCCAGTCTAAGCGCCATCAATTTCCTTAAAATATGGTTTGCTATTTTTAGAACTAAAACCCAAGGAAAACTTTAAGTGTTTTAGCAATTAACTGAAGAGAATCCATACTTCTCTCATGGTCAATTTTATGTGACTTGCTCGACAGTATGTAGCAAAAAAATATTTTCATTTTAATTCCTGCAAATAAAACAAAAAATATTGTCTATTAAAAAAGCTTTAATTTGACAGAAACAATAATTGTGCAACATGCACATGGGGTGAGTGATATATACATTACGAGCTTAGTCATTTTTAATAAACTTCAGGCAACAAAATTTGAACGTGTCTAACTTATTTATATAAATATTGTTATTTGACCTGAATAGATGATTAAATCAAATAGGTCTGGTATAAATATACTTTATCTTATCGTGACCGAATATGGCAGCGCACGCTTGCTATATTATATTTCAAAATTAGAAAGTTTATATATTTTGTGTTGAGTCCGAACAACGTCGGATGACTTTGCTAGTAGATTATAATAGCTTCCTGCTCGCTTAAGTCGAATACAGATTATTTTTGCTTTTTAATTTTTATTATTTAATTTTCTTACAAAGCTGCTTTAAGTGTTTAATTTTTAAAATAAAAACTCATTAAAATATAAATGTTAAAATATTTTCAAACATTATTATTAAGGCTCAGTGACAGTAAATCATTACTGTAATAAGTATAATAAAAATAATTTCTATGTCACATAAATTATAATATCAAAGTAGATTTCTCAGTATAATAGACAAAGAATTCAATGTACCTACAAACTTAATAAATGAATTTTTAAAGATTATTCAAAATAGTTAAGTCGATTCCAAATTTTTAATTTCAAATGAAAATTTATTAAACATTTTTTTTTTTAATCTCTACATTTAAACTATTTCATATGTATTTAAAATTTTAACGATTTAATTAAATTTGAATTCAGTAAACCGAATTGACTGACTTTAAAATACAATAAATTAATAAAAATTTATTATATACAATAGAAATTTAATATAAAAAAACAAACAGAAGCATGAAAACATAACTATATAGTACCTATATTTATAGCTTAAATTTCCAAAATTCAGCTGAATCATAGGTATTCTAATGAAAAATTATTAAAAATAAAATCCTTTTCATGATTTTTTAACATTTTTATAATATTACACAGTATAACGAGCAGCAGCCAACAGCAGATTAAAAGTTCATAGAACCTTTAGTATAATTATTAATTGGTTCTTTATAAATTTGACTCGCATTATTTTTTTTTTTGTCGTGTATGCATTTATTTAATATAGAAGACCGCATATGGACCGCAACTGATTTACAAAATGATCTAACATTAAATAGATAATATCATTAAAATATTGTATACATAAGATATTATAATGCATTATAGTCGGAAGACTTCTTAGATTCTGTCTAATACTATTATCACACTCACTAGCAATGATTTGATGAAAAAAACATTTTTTTTTTGTTATTTTTAAATTGTTTTAAACTTTACTGAAAATCTCTTTCTTAAACCGAACCAAAAAAAAAAATTATATGTATATAAATAAAATTTTATTATCTTTACATAACCATTAAAATACAACAAAAAAAAATAATAATAATAATGTAATAAAAAAAAAATGAAAATGTATCCATCTATTTTAAAAGAAAACATATAGCCTCAGTACAATATAGTAACAACATAAACAATAACAACGAATAAAGTAACAAAAAACACACAGTTCAATAGTATCACAACTGTCATGGCAGTTTTACTATCGTAACACTGGTAGTCATATCTAATCAACCTTATGCATGCATATTATTTTATACAAATAAATAAAAATTACATTATTACATATGCATAGTATATTTAATAATATATAAAAGTGAGATAGTGAATTAGGAAAAAAGAAAGAGATAAATATAGAAAAAAAAATGAAAAAGAAAAAAACAAAACTGGAGGGTTTTTATAATACGTTTTTTTAAATTTGAAAAAAAAATTCCTTAACAAAAAGTGAACCTTCTTTAGAAAAGGTTTTTTTTTTTGTTTTGTTGTTTTTTTTTTGCCAGTTTAATTTTGTAAAGAGTAATGAATATAAAGAAGAGAAAGGAGGGTAGCAAAGAGATATAAAATGCCTTGAGGTAATATACATTCAAGACATACTTTAATTTTAATCTGTTAAGGACGCTTTTTGATATTTAGATTTTTTTAAACAGTGTTTTACAAACTTTTTTTTTTTTTAAAATTATTTCAATCAGTTTGTGTAGCAATTTGCTGTCCTATGTCCCATAATAGGCGCTAAAATATCAAAAATACATTTATTATTTGAATAAAAAGAGCTTGAACTTTTTTTTAAATTAAAATTAAGTTGGAATTGAGAATAGGCATGCTATATAAAAAAAAAAAACTTAGAAGACATTTTTTTTTCGGAATTCAGAATCGCTTTTTCGTAGATTCTCACCGACGTGACTCTACGAGGGGACTTAGAATAGGGGTGCTTATATTAAGTATGTATGTTTTTTTTTTATTTGCAAAAATTTGCCTAATGTGGGGAAGCATCATATGGTTACAAAATCCTGCAAGAACAGTGAAAATATTCTCTTTTACAAAAAAATAAGTAAACATACGCAAAATGTTTATAATTTAATGCACTGATCAATTCAATTAATCACAAAATCTATTATAGTAGGTCTATATATACTCAACATAATGGTATTTTAATAAACATTATTGCAATATTGCTAAACGAATATCAGATTATCATATTGAATGTTACATAATATATGATAGTTAACATCAAGCAGTGGATAAGCACCGGAAAGAGAAGAGCTAATTATAATATTATTTTAACGGTTTATATAACATATCCTATTCTAGGTCTTTTAATACTATTTTGACATCTATAGAAAACTGTCATTTATAGAATAAACTAAATTTTAATATAATAATTCATTCAACAATTTTTAATCCAATTGTGTTTAAATATACTTGTATTATTCAAATATTCTACAAGTTGTGTATTACTATTACTAAATAAGTTCCACACTTAAATCTTTAGATAATTTTTAGTATTTAAATATTTTAATTTTACACATTAGATTTTTTCGTTAAATTAAACAATTTAACATTTGCAAAACACTGGTTAATCAAAACTAATCAAAATATGTTCACATTTTCAAAAAAAAAAACATAAAAACAACAAAAATAATTTTTTTTAGTTCAAGTCAGTTTTAAAATGAACTCAACAACAACAGCTCTCGGCTATGTTACAAAAAAAAAAAACTATCCATTGATTTAAGAATCATCCACATTGAACATCACACTATGCAGGAGATCATAAAGATTCATGTTGTTTCGTTTCATTGCATTGATTGTATACCCATATTAAAAAGTGTTTGTATTATTTTTAGATGAGTATTTTAATAATGCTGCCCTGCCATATATTTTATTATCTTTTGTTGTTCTGCTTTTCTTTATTTTTTTTACAATTTTTTTATATTCAATCGAGTGAACACTGAACACAATGATCGTCGAGGAAGTTATATGCATAATATTAAGTATATATAGGTTTTGATATTGTTGAAGAGTTGTGCTATGCTTCCTTCTTGTTTAGTTTATTTTATAAAAGGAATAAATAGAACTTTGGTGTTTTCTGAAAATTTTATGGTAGAGTTTTTTTTTTAATAATAATATTTATTTATTTTTTTTGTCCTTCGCTTTTTTCTTAATATTATTATTATTATTATTGTTAGCTACTTTTGTTACCCACTGGCCAAATCTTTGTTAAATCTTTTTTTGCTTTATTTTGTTGTTGTTGTTTTAAAATGTTTTGGACATGATAATGCAATCTTGAATTGTTTAGAATTGATGATGTAAAAGAAGGATGGATGGCCATACGTTTTTGATTATCGGTGACATAAAATTAATTTTCAGTGTTAATAGGTGTGCTTTTTTAATGATATGTAAAGATCCGGATGTTTTTTATTTTTTTGTTTAAAAACTATTACATATCACTGTCAAAAAGAGGAATTTATGAATTTCTATCTGTATAGAAATCTAGATAAAAAGCTGGATTAACAATTTGTATGAAAATTCAAAAAAGATTGGATCATTAGAAAAACTTAGCAAATATAGTTATTGGGCTCTGCGAATTCATGCCCTAAGTATTATCCCAAAATAAATCCCAAAAATGTTGTGTATATATTGAAATAGAGGTATTATTTTAATATTGTGTGCAATACTCGATTTCTTAATAGAATAAATGAATTAAAACACGAAAAATAAAAATTATTTCAATATGAAATAAAGTCCCACAATAATAAATGTAATACAATCCAAATTTAGTCAATGGGATCCCAAAATTGAGGTTTTATTTCGTTTTGAAATAAAATACCAAATTCCATAAATTTTTTGGAAATTATTGATTTTATTTTTGTTTCGGCCATAATATTACCTAGAGTAGTTAATTCGCCAAGTCTAGTTATTGAATAAATAATATAGGATATTGGATAAATATTATAGGATATTGGATAAATAATTTAGGATATTGGATAAATAGTATAGGATATCGGATAAATAGTATATGACATACAATAGGATAAACAATATAGGATATGGGATAAATAGTATACGATATTGGATAAATAGTATAGGATATTGCATAGATAATATAGGATATTGGATAAATAGTATAAGATATTGGATAGATAATATAGGATATTGGATAAATAGTATAGGATATGGGATAAATAGTATACGATATTGGATAAATAGTATAGGATATTAGATAAATAGTATACGATATTGCATAAATAGTATACGATATTGGATAAATATTATAGGGTATTGAATAAATAATATAGGATATTGAATAAATAGTATAGGATATTGGATAGATAATATAGGATATTGGATAAATAGTATAGGATATTAGATAAATAGTATACGATATTGGATAAATAGTATACGATATTGGATAAATAGTACAGAATATTTATGGGACAAAATGAACTATTTCTATTTTGAATCAATCAAGAATTTCAATATTTTCCAATAAAATGAGGTGCTTCTAATTGCAAACGAATAATGTATAGGTAATATTAAAGAAAAATCTAATCTTATAGCATTTTGCAATTTGAGTAAAATCTATCAAATTTCGATAAAAATTAAAATCTACATGAAAATCTACATCAAAAAATACTGTTGAATATCATATTGATTTTAAATAATTTATTTTTTTACCTTTTATAAACACAAAAAGAAAAAAATAAAATTTCCATTTTTCTATTATAAAGCAACAATAAAAAATATTTACATAGATTTAAACGTCAAATGGAAACTAGTTATCCGTAGTGTGAACTCCAATTTCTATAACTATTTATCCGAGCTCGATAACAAGTAATACGCTCGTAGTGTGAATAGCATATAATTCAGCACATCAATTTTGAAATGTATGTTTGACATCTTTAAATCTACATTTTTTAAAATCTGCTAGATTTTTCTGTAGTATTAACATGCTATTACCATGTTCCACTATCTTATTTCTAAAAATATGGTCACCCTATCAGTTCAAAGTTAATTCAATTGCAACAAAAGAAAGAAATTGATTTTTTTTTTAAATGTAAGATGCACTCTCTAATAGGTTACAAAAAAAAAAACAAAAAGTTAAATTATAAATGTTAGGTTTTATACGAATGATGTGTTGTATGTATAATAGGTTAAGGGTATTAACCTATTATTGCCTATACATTTACCTACATATATTAACACAGTATTAATATACAATGTATTCTTAATTTTTAAATTGAAATTAATGTTCGTTGAGTTTTTGTTTTTTCTTATGTTCATGTTGGTTGCAGCTACCGTCATGTTTTTCAAACCAAAAAAAAAAAAAACAAACAAAAAATAACTTTTTTTTTTGTTCTGTAATAATATATTTTGATAGGACATCGTATTTGATCAGCGTTATCGTTTCTGGCATAACAAAAATGATCATTTCATTTTCATTTCATATATTATTTTAATGTGTTTGTGTGTGTGTATGTAAGTAGATTGGGTTATTGTTTAAGAGATCTTGTCAATTCGATGTGGAGTATGTATACTTATAATATGTTTAATTTTATAAATTAAAAAAAAAATTGTATAAATAGAAATCAAATTGAATATTAACACATTTTTGAAAATATTTATTTTTAGAAAATTTAAGTTTATGTACATATTAATTTTATTAAAAATTATCTTAAATAAATACATAAGTACTTGATTTTGTGACAATAATATTTTTGTAAATTATTTATTTTTTCTTTATTTTTCAAGAACTGATAAATAAAATTTGAAGTATTAATTAAGTGTTAAAAAATATATTATTGTTTTTATTTTTAAATTTAAAATAAACAGTTTAGAAATTTTAATTTATTCTTATTTATATGTATATGTATATATTATATAAATATATATATATTTTTTGTTGAATTTAAGTACTAAATAGGTACAAATAAATAAATTTTTGAAGAAATTAGATATACTTTAAATTAATATGAACAAAGCTGTTGAAAGTATTCTGTGCAAGAATTTGCAGTAGCGAATACCGTTTAACCAATTAACATAACGTAGAGTGGAGTAACTCCAAAATCAATCTGAGTACCACAGAGAGACAAAAAAAAACAAAAAACAAAACAAGATCATAATTTAGATTATAATATCATTATAGAGATAATATAAGCACAATGAGATGGTCACGAGTCGAAAAAGAGTCAAACCATTTGTGTTGGTCTAAGATATATTACTAAAATATTGTTAAATATAATTTTTAATTTTCTTAAAACAAATATGAGATATAAAGCTGCTTAATTTATTTAATTAATTACTGTTTTAACATTTATCTACCAAATTATTACACATTACAATAACGATTCGGCAATAATATTACTTTCAAATACAATTCCGTCAATTTTACATATACAATTGATTTAATTAATGTTCCTGTACATAAAAAAAAAGATTATGCCAAATTTGAACTATAGCATTCAGAATGATATGATGGGCTAATTTTAGAGTAGCTTATTTTGATACTAGCATTAGAAAATTTGTATTGAAATTGAAATTTAAATTATATAAATCTAATTGAGATTAACTAAGTGTAGATAGTTTGGAAAATAAGAAGAGAGTCTCTCTAATAGAGAGTTTTCTAATATAGACTATTTTCTACGTATACTATGAAGCTCACTTGAGCCAGCTAATTATTAATCTCATTATGGTTAGCCATTAATTTGTAGTTGAATTTTTATAGTGGCCCATTTTGTATGTTTCTAGTTTTACTTGTAGTTGTAAATTACATATTGCATTTACATACCCTTTAATTGACAAATTTTCATATATACATTCTTATAGCTGTTAATTTTTATGAATTAAGTAATTAATATTTGGAATAAGGTTTTAAATTATACCTATTTTCTCACCTATTTTTACTGTCCTACATTTATAATGAAATTCCTAAACTTCAATAAACCATTTGTTTCTTGACTGTCAACTATAGTTCCGACTATACTTATCAGACTGTCTTGTCTTGCAATTTAACCCACATGAAATCAGTTCACAGTCTATATTATCTACTACAGTACTACTTTTATTACAATAATAAATTAAAATTGATTATTATTATTCAAAAACTCAATTCTGTGAATAGTTATAATTCAAAAATTATAGGGTAAACTTGTAGGTTATTGAACGCAATTTATTCACATTTTGTTCAAATAAAATGTTCTAAAAATACATAAATTTGGAAATGTTATTGATATTAAATAACAAAAAAAAAAAAATGAACAAGAACTAAAACCAAATTGAAATTAATAAAATGTTATAAGCAGGTGTTAAAGCTATAGTCAAAAACTTGAAAGAAAAATTACAGAATTTTGTGAAGTTGTACCTACATAAGTGCACCTTGATAATATCTATAGTGGATAATAATATAGCATGTAAATATTTTTTTAAATAGTATATAGATTTTGGCAGGTGATAAAAATAATTATTATTTAAAATAAAATAATCGTTTATCCTTTTTTTAATAATAAATATATTATTTAGTAGATATATATATAATAGGTATAGTATAGGTATAGATGAAACTGACAAATCCAGTTGCTTTTTGGAAACCCATGACTTAGGGTAATCCACTTTTTGTTGTTGGTTGTTTCAGGGGATCACACAGCCATGGCATTCAGTACTTGATCCAGGCTGTGCGTTTTGGATAGTCAATTATATCACTAATTACATATCAGTATTGATCCTGATTCTTCCGCCCTATGCCCCACGGATAGGGTTGCAGGACAATGATGATGATTATTGATCCTGGCTAAAAATTGTTTCGTATATTGTTGATGTTAATTATACAAAATATACATAAATTAATATTTATGTGAAATATTTTTTTAATTTAATTTCAATTTCGTTGAAATAATATTTAAATTATCCACATTTCATCATCATCATTAATTCTTAATAAATAAAAATAAAACTGAGTTCAATCTCTTTTCAATATGGACGCATTTTTTTTTTCTTTTGTAAAGATGTAGACGTACGAATATCTTCATTTTCTATTGAGAAAAATTTCTATAGAAAATTTTAAAACTATACAAAATATAAAAAATATATACATATATATATATACATTCATGTGTAGGTATATATTTTATTTGTTTATAATTTTGTTCGAATCTATATTAGATTTAGAAAATAACTATATATATATATAATTTATCCAATAACAAAGTTTATTTCAATTCATTGTAGTCGATTTGTTTAATCTTTAAGTATGGTCGACGTCGCGCCATTATGACGCAGCACGTACCAATAAATTTCAGGAATTTTTCGACTCGAGATCATTTCACAAAATAATAACAATAAAAAAATAAAGTAATTTAATAAATGAGATTATTTTGTTGTTGTTTTGTTTATCTACTCTATAATATAGTGCCACAACATTTTATTTGTTGTATTTTTATTGTATAATGTTGGCGTTCATCATGAAACTATTTTGATTATAGGTATTATACCCATTAGTAGTATTACTAATAATAAAATATTCCTAGTATACACATATTCTTGACGCTACCTATATTCAATGCTCCCCTATTAAAATAAAAAAAAAATTCTATATATCCAGCATACATAATTTAACTGATCGAGATATTTCTCTTAGATTTATGCATAGAATTCGCAGATTTTTTTTTTATTTTTTTTTTTTAATTCAACTCACAATAATAATAATGTTAATGTGATTTTGAAAAAAAATATATAATATATAAATTTTTTTTGTTTCAACAAGTATCTATAATAAAAAAAAATAAATTTATTTTTATAGCATGCGATAATTATTTTTATAAGATATATATATCATGATATAAAAGTGATAGCAGTCTGATATAGAGATTTTTTTTAAAGATTTGTCCAAAAGTTGATGAAATTTAAAAATAATTTTGTATGAAAGCAAAACAAAAAATGATGTGTATGTGTGAATATATCGGTATATATTACTGATAGAAGCCATTTTTAGAGTAACCTAATTTTTATGATATTTCTTTTCTACAAAAATGTATATGGGTACCGGCGCAATGCATTGATAATTTTGCAACATGCCATCGCTGGTCGATATTATGTGAAAATGAATAATGTGGAGCACCGGTTACTTACATATATATATTCATATATATATACGGTCTTGTATCATTCCATAATACAGTTATACATTAGATTTAAGTTGATAATAAATGTAATGTAGTACCTTTATATACATGTTATAATGTTCGTGACATCGGAAATGCAGTATTAGAGTTTTAACTGCAATGTAGTATGTTCCATAACGTATTATATACAACATTATAATTAATTCTAAAATGTTTATATTCTCTATTTTTCTGCATATAGTTAAAGAAGTATGCAAACATTATGAAATTGTATATATTGGGTATAATTCGTTATGGAACATACTGCATTGCAGTTAAAACTTTAATACTGCATTTTCGATGTCATTGAATCAAAATAAAATAACATATAAAGAAAAGAGAGTCAAAAATTGGCTTCTATCAAACCTCGTTAGGCAAAACTAGTTCTACATGAGCTTGATAAGTAGAATTTAGTTTTGCTATATATTATTTTACGAAAAACTAGATTATCCAAATAAGAACGAATGCTTCTTTATTGTCAGACATATAATTTAATTTTATCTAAACTCGTTAGGCAAAACTAGTTTTGCCTAAAATAACTTAATTAATATATAAGAATAGATCCTTTTTCATTTTTTCTATATAACCTAGTTTTATCTAAACTCTTTAGGTGGAACTAGTTTTACCTAAAATAACTGAATTTACCTATAAGAACGGGTCCATCTTAATTAAGCTCTTTAGGTGGAACCAGTTTTGCCTAAAATAATTTTATACTTAATAAAATTATTCTAAAAATTAAACAAACTTCTTTCACCGGTCTTCTAACTACAATAACTAATCTGTTTTAGTTTTAACCATATACTTTGTTATTTATAAAAACATCTTCTATACCGGTAATATACTTATATATTATTTATTATATTAAATTAATCCTGTTTTATCCTCGATTGCGATTAATATTTTATTATTTGAAATTTAATGATCTCATTTATAATAAAAAAAAAACAAATTTAATTTTATACAATAATTTTTATTAAAGTCTAATCGGATTCTATATGTAAGAATAGCAAAAAAGAACAATAAAAAATTGAAAAAGATGAAAAATTGCGCAATAGCTATATTTTCGATAGTTAAAAAAAATAAAGTAAAAATAGCAAACCTGAAGAATTTTAATAATTATCCGTAAAATTATGTGAATTTAAATATCTGCCCGTAGACTGGTAATACATTCAGTATTTTTTGTTTTTAAATGAATTTCATTCAATAAGAGAGAGCCATGGGTATGATATTAAAATGATGAAACATTTTTTGTTGATACATTGCCATGATCAACAGTGTCAGACTCAGTGTAAAATAAATATAACTATATATATACAAATACAAATGTTAATGGGATTATTTCAAGCATTGTCATCACTTTGTCAAATTATTCAAAACAAAATACTTTTAGGTAGCATTATAATTATTTGTGGCTTAAGGCCACAGATATTTTGGAAAGCAAATAAATAAATCTAGTTAGTTAATAAAATTAGGTACTACCTGTAGATATTTATTTCTTTATTTCAATCTAGTGTGTCCTTACAGATTTTGCTTATAAAATATTAAAAAAATAAAATAAATATAGAAAGAGAAAACAAAAATTCTAAATAGAACAATAATTTAAAATAGAAAATAACATTAATAATAAGGCATTAACAAATTTCAACATTAAGTTAAGAAAATAAGTACAAAAAAATTCATAAGTAAAATTAATAAATATATTAATAGTAATAGTACTAGTAATTGTAGTAAATTCAAATAATAACAGAAAATAAAAAATTGTAGTATAAAATTATAATTAATTAAAATTACAAGAATTATTATTAGGTATCAAAAAATGTGATAATTTTTCTAATAACATACCTATAATAGTTGAAGTCAATTAGTGAGATACTGATGTTGTTAAATAAGGGCTGAAAATTTGGTTTAGGTTCGGAAAAACCCTACTTCGTTCTATCAATATGAAGATATACAAATTTTTGGTTTCTGAAATCGCGCACTGTCCAGAATAGATTCATCTTATAAAGAAGAAAAATAGATAAGACTCTTCCAGATAAGATATCATAGGAAAACATGGAAGCAGCCTTTCGCCTAGCCTCAAGAATAGATAACTTAATAAGTTGACATTTAGCTAGATATTCAATAATATAAGTTTGCCAGTTGAATTTACGTAGACAAAACCTAATCGTATTCTTTTGAACAGACTCTATATTCTCTTAATATGTTTATCATGATCAGGCATTCAAATTGGACAAGCATATTCGAGGTGTGGACGCACTAGAAATATTTTCTATTATGTTCAATAATTTATTTCGATGCGCTGTTACTGAAAACAACATGCGAAAATAATTTTGAAATTAAATTTAGCATCATAAAACTTTTTAGAAACATTTTTGTTTTATTTCTAATGTTTAGGATCAAATTACATTCTGTTTGACATGCATTTTATGAATTTTAGATGTCATGGTTAATTCTAATGATTCAAATATATACTATGAATATACAGTAAAATTAAACCCTCATTTGCACCGTTTTACATGTAGATAAAATAGTTAAAAACTAATCTTCATTCTATACTCTTTATAATAAGTTATAGTGTGCATGTTTTTTATTTTTTCATATTAAATTTACTATAAAATCACGATCATCTGAGAAAAGAATTTCAAGGACATTTTAATAATGAAACCAGTTTAATTTATATACAATTTAAAAATAAAAAAAAATAAAATTATGTAAAAAGATATTAAATTTTGCGTATAAAAACCTATATGTATGAAAATATAAAGAAATATGAACTTGGTTTATTTAACTATAATAATAATAGTAATAAATGATAAATGATAATAATAAAGAGAGTTAAATGAATAACAAAAAGAAAACAAAAAAAACATAGTTAACATAAAAAAATGTTTATTTTTCAATTCTATTTTTAAAATGTGCAATTTAATATATAATGTGCATACACATTTATATTAAAGACACGCATCCGACGATAAATGCAATAATTTAAAGCATAAAAAACATAATTAAAAAAATAAAAAATAAACAATGGTAATTTAAATTATGAGCTAAGTATGTGGGTAAGTGTGTAATAGAATATGTGAAATTAGTAAAAAAAAGGTAGACTGAGACAAAGAGTGGTAACTGGTTTGATAATTTTATAACAAATTTTAAAATTTAATGTACAAAGGGATATTTTCAAACTTCAATATTAAATTGGTGGTTTTAGAGACCACTGAGATAGTTTTGTTGCGGCATCTAGTTTATGTTTAGTAAAATAATGTGTACACTATAGAAGTTGATATATATATAAGTTTAAAAACTTATTTATACTCTGAATCAATAGATCTTAACTTCGTAAATATCTCAACACAAAGTTGAATTCAATGTCTGGATGATCTAAAATGTCGACAAAAGCTCGTAAAAGCTTGAGACATTGTGTCATAATCAAAATTGTTGTCGACGATGTCTTCACGACCGGCTTGACAAGTATTTGGGTACATACATTATCGTTAAAATATAGTTCGGTAATTAAAAATACAAGTATATGTCAATTATCTTATTAACCCTTTCATTACCTACGTCCATTATAAAATGCGAAGTTTTTTAGTATATTTCATTTAATTTTGTTCAACATATTTATTTCCTATTAAAAACTCTACTAATTTTTTCAAATTTCAATCAATTAATCTCCGTACAAAAAATATACAATCAGAGCTGGTATTTCCATTTCAAGACGGGTGTAATTTTCTTTATTATTTTTTTTAACTCCAATTAATTAATTTCTTTACAATAAAAAAAACAATCAAAGCTGGCAACTCTTATGTCAAGACAACACCCCCAATTATATAACAAATAATTAAAGTTAATATATATATACATATATAAGTATATATATATATTTTTATTTCTATTTATGGATTTGAATAACAACTGAAAATGACAGATGAATTCAAAATGCAATGCAACGTAACGCATCGTCGTTTAATTTTTTTTTTTTTTTTTTTTACTATTTTTCATTATTTTTTTATTGATCTTGACATTGGGTCTAATTTTTTTTCTATTTATAAATTTGAAAAATGATCCTAATATTATTATATGGATGGAGGGTTGTGTGCCAGTATACTCATCTAAAGAATAAGAGAGAAAAAAAATAATCTTAAAGAACTGTTGTAAGCCTATATTAATTAAAATCTATTTTTATTTTTGTTTTCATCGGTTTTTAATTAAATTTTATTAGAAAATATTATATGTTCTGGCCCTATTTTCACTTTAAATTTTGAAATAAATAATCAGTAGGAGTAGTAGTAGTAGTAGGTATAGTTAAAATAGTGGTAGTGCTAGTAAATAAATTAAATGTCATATTAAAAATTTGATATTTTATTTGGAAATATATATAATGTCTCTAAAATATATATATATATCATTTAGTAATATAATATACAGTTATGACCAACTATTTATTTAATTTAATATAATAAATTATTATACATTTTTGAATACACATAAAATTTATAAAATTTAACAAAAAATTATTGA
Source organism: Argyra leucocephala (assembly GCA_963942445.1). Taxonomy (NCBI): domain Eukaryota; kingdom Metazoa; phylum Arthropoda; class Insecta; order Diptera; family Dolichopodidae; genus Argyra; species Argyra leucocephala. The sequence continues at coordinate 132,489,663 of OZ012681.1, read as the reverse complement.
AATTAAATATTTTTATTTTTTCTTCAAATTAAAATCGAATTCAATGTCACTCACTAGAAATAAAGTAGTGAAGAGTTTGAAGAGTTGATAAAGAGAAATAGAAGCAGAATATGACATTTTAAATGTTTAATTTTTTTATATTCGATTTTTATTAAACTATCATGATGTTATTTGAGATTTTAAATTTTTCTATAGAATATTTAAAAATTGTAGTGTTTTTTTTTAAAAAAGGGAAGCCCACGCACAGGTGTGATATTAAATATTTTATTTTTTATTTGATAGTATTAATTTACGAGATAATTTTTTTTAAATATGTAGTCATAAAATATCTAGGGCCAAAGAAAAATAAATAAATAAATAAGATAAGACCTGTTTATAATACAAAAATTTGACAATTCAATTTATTTATTTATTTTTTTTTTAAATTTAAAATTAATTTATTTTATAAAAAAGAAAATTAATAAAATGGATTAAGCAAATGAAAACTATTTATAAAAATATAAATTTTATAACTTAATTTAAAAAATTAAATTAACCAAATTTATTTATTAAAATAAAAAAAATAAAAAATAATTAATTTAAATTTATTTTAGTAGGTATGTAAGTTTATATATTTTATATACATTTTAATTTAAGGTAGTTTTGATTTAATTTGTGATATGAGTTAATAAACTATGAGTTATTATAAGAACCAGAATTGAAGATTTATTTTTAGAAAATTAATTAAATAGTTGAAGACGTGATTTAAAAATTAATTTTAATTAATACAAATTTGCAAATTGATTAATTATATTTAATTTCTGATTTAGACGTGAAATATTACTTATTAATTTGGAATCATATTAATTAAATAAAATTTAATAAAAAAAAATAATTGATTTTCTATAGTTAATCATTTAAAATTGAAATATAATTAAACTTAAAAAAATTGACTATAAAATAAATTTATAAATATTGTAGTTTGTATCGGTCGATTTTTATAAGTCACAGTCAAATCAATCAAAACAAAGTCAGGAGTTGTATAGGTATAATCTAACACTACAATTACCTATTGATGAATTCAAGTAGAGTTATCATGAACGAAACAACTCCTAAAACTTATTGTTATTAAAAAAATTGTTACTTTCACTAAAAGAATTCGTATCTATACATTTTTTTATTAGGTACCTATAATAACCATATGATATATCCAATTAAACATAAACAAAAAAACCCATTTGCGGCTGCGGCCGATTTTAGATTTTTTGGCCGATTTTGGACGATTTTTGGCTGCGACAATTTGGGCATGATTTGGGACCACCCAAGCGTTAATATATATAACCTAGTTTAATCTAATCTAAATATTTCATTTACATATATGTATATGGAAATTATTAACCCAACCTAAAATATAACCTAGTCTAATCTAATCTAAATATTTCGCGTATAAGTATACAGAAATTATTAATACTTTCAACTCTACAAAATGTGTAGAATTAATTATCCGGTAGAACAAAGTAAATTTTGAAATAAAATAATTGCAATAAACGATAACAATAAATTGCAATTTACAAATTATGACTAAAAATCAAAACCAATAACGAATAGACATGTTATCAAATTGACGAGTTGACATGAATGATAGACAAAACACAGATCTTAAAGGGTTAAAAGACAAAATTAAGATAAGTAAAAGTAATTTAAAATAATATCTACTTATTTAGAAAATTCAAATAATTTTACTTTCTTTCAAAATTATTAATTAATGTACAAAAAAAAATAAAAATGTAAATGTAATAAATTAATTTATTAAAAAACAAACAACAAAAATGAAATAAAAGAAAATTAATATTCCAAATCACCACTGTGTATAATTATTGTCATCTCAATTTATATTTTAAACATGTATTTCTAAAATGAAATATTTAAAAAAATTGGATTTTCAGAAATAATGAAAAATTATTTTCAAAATTTGCATCATATTTGTAACAACACCAGTAACTAAACACTGTATTGAAACTTTTGTTGTTGTCAGTTAAAAATTGTCATTTTTAATATAATATAATGCATTTTTTATAAAATTTAAAATTACTTAAAAAATGCACTTTTGTACTTTTAATATAAGTTACACGTTTACTACTAAATTTTGGACTAACAGCTGACAGTGAGATCTGCAGCATCTTTTTTACAATACCAGTAACTAATACAGAATTGATATCTTTGCTGTTGTCAGTTAAAAATGACACAACTCAAAATAATGCACTTTTGCACTTTCAATTAACGTTTGCCACATATTTTTGCACTAACAGCTGACAGTGATTTCAGTTATGCCAAATACATAACAGTTAAAAATCTGTCAGTTAGAAAATTTGATGTATGTATATATACAAAAATGAATTTATTATATTAAATTAATTAAATAGTTGGTCATAACTGTATATTAAACGTTAATGGGGTAAATTTTTTTCTAGCAACAGAAATAGTGCAACCAAACTCATATTCACGATAATAACTCAAAAAAATACAATTTTTGAATTGTGCCATTTTAGAATACGTGAACGGTATGATATGGAAAATTATACATGATTCCAGATTTATGATGTATATATATAAAAAACGGAAATAATAATACCGAAACGACAATATTATTTCATCCCCCAACTATAAACTACATCCCATCATTTTTATTCTTCTTAATCTTATAGCTTTGTTTTTTTTTTGGTTTTATTAAAATAAAAATTAATTACAATGTTGTTAAAATGTTATGAAATGTTTTAAATATGTACGTTACGGTTATGGTCAAAAGTCATACAAGTCAAGCAAAGTAGCAGGTCCTCTAAACAAAAAAAAAAAACAAAAAAAAAAATAAAAAAGCAAAAAAAAACCAACAACAATAATTTGTATTTTTGCTTTTATTGCAATTATACCATATGTATTATACATATTTCACATGGATATGTATGCAGATGTATAATATGTTTATTTATTTAGTTCTTAAGCAATATGGCGTTGTATTAATGTCACTTTTGACTTTAATTTTTTTTTTCTGTCAGTTCGTTCTGCTTTTGTTTTCTTTTTTTTTTTTGTGTGTAATTTAACACTTTCTTTGTTTATTATTGCGTTATGCACTTTAAACATTCATTTCATATACAAATATGTATAGATGTGTGTATATGGAAAACAATAAAAAGAATAAAAGAAAAATCATCAAAACATTTAAACATAACCTAAAATTGAAAATTAAAAATTAAAAATTAAAAAATAGCAACAAAAAAAAAAGATGACAATAAAATTTCAAGAGGTAAAGACTAAAAAAAGGTTATATGTAACAAGATAAAAACAAGAAAAAATATTAAAAAACAAAAAAATAAATAAATAAAATGTGACAGTTGAAGGAAACAACCGTTATTATTATTATTATTATTATTATAATTGTACAGATTGTTATATGTGTTAAATCATAAATTATATACATTTTCATTTATAATAATACAATTACTATATCTAGTTTATGGGTATATTGTGATGTGTTTTTATGCGGGGGTGACATTGCAGAAATTTGTTATTCTTTTTATTTTATTATTATTATTTTTAAGTAATTTATTATCATAATCACTGTTACAATACAACAAGAGGCTATTTTATTTCACTTTTCAATGAGTTTTAAATAATAAAAAAAAAAGTAATTTTAATTTTAACACAAGTAGAATTTGGAGATACTGAGTAATAAAAATCCTATTTTAAGTGACAATGACATTTTTAAAAAGATTGAAGCAAAAAAAATGTTATTTGTTTTTGGGTGATTTATAATTTTTTTTCGGAATTAATTTTTGAAAATTTTCGGTGAATTAAGAATGACTTTCAAGTGGTTACATACATGGGTATTATTTAAGAGATATTTTGAATTTTTTTTTTTTCAATTGATTATTATAGCTATAGGATGACTTAGTTCTTGAGCATTCATTTTAAATAATTAAATTATAGTAGGGAGTGTAACAGTAATGAAATCGTATTTCTTATAAGCATGCTTGTTAAAATTTTACTTTTTTAAAATGTCCTGGACTTCAACCCTCAACTTTATAAATAAAATTAGTTTGTTTTCTATTTTGTACTGAAACCGTCTGCAAAAACAGGAATATATAAAAATAAATAAAACAACAAAAAACGGGATTTTCATATTAAGCACGATTTTCAAAAACAAGATATGGTTGCCTACTCAAAATTCTGTTTTAATAAAACCAATGCTTCTATACTTTCTAGCCAAGTCACACGAAGATTTTTCCGGAATTTACCGAATTATTATTTCGTTTTTAATTTTGATTTTGTTTTGTGTATAAATTTTTTTTTTGATAAAAATAAAATTTGAAAAAAGCACAACTAACACAAACAACAATATTCTGTTTATTTTTGAATATTTACCGATAGAAAAAATTAGATAGTATCAAGGTAATAGGAACAAATTTTAATTTACTAAATTGATACCGTAATTAAACTAAAACAAAAATATTTTAATAAATTAATTATTATTACCCATGTAACATAAATAAACTCAATTACAGGTAACAATTTTGTTGCAATTGAATTAATTTTTTCAAATTTTTTAACAATTTTATTACATTTTATTGCATTTCATAGCAATTATTTTGGGCGTTATTTATGGGTGTTAAATTAATCATTTAACTATTATTATTATTTGCATATATTTTTTAGTTTATATTTAAATTTTTTATTTTTTTATCATGCAAATAAATCACGATATTTAATACAAAGTGGTGATTATGAAATTAAAAAAACAAAACAAACAAATTATATCAATTCTTATTGAATGTTTGTATATGCAATTTAATTTATTTATATATATTTTTGTATAATTATATATGTAAGATAAAATTACATTGCGTTTAACAAAAGAAAAAAAAAATGTTTAGATATGATATTGATGTGTAACCCTCATTTAGTATCAATTTACGGAAAACCGCATATTTGAATATAAATAAATAGATAGATACAAAAAAAAAAGTGTAAATATATAAAATAATCAGTTATTTAAAATAATTAATGGTTCATTGAATTTTAGCTTAGTTTTGTTTTTGTTTTGTTTAATACAGTTTCGCAATACAAAAATAATATGTAATAATAATTATTACTTCAGAGTTAAAACCACCGTGATACAATTTAAAATTATAAAATTAAATAATTTTATTTATTTATTTTTTTTTCTTTTTTACAATGAATTTGATATTCTATGGTTTGATATTTTAAATAAATTAAATAATAAGGTAATCGTAACACTTTTTTTTTGAATGGATAATTATTTTTATGTATATGTAGTTAGAATCAGTTTGATAGTTATAAAATAAGCACAGTTTTGAAGTTTTATTGTACACACTATTTTCGTAGTGAAACTTCAAAATTTTCGGATTGGAAATAAATGTAAAAAATATCATGGTTTAAAAGTAATGTTTTATTGACTTTTGTAATGAAAGTATGTTACGTGTAGCAAATGTAAAGCACTATGGTTCAATTTCAGCAGAAAAAACTTTTATCCAGACTCTGAATACTCGGAGCAAATAAAACTACGTTCAGGCCTCAATTTGTCAACTGTCATCATTATTTTATGGTCTAAAAGTAATGTTTTATAGCTGTGGAATCAGATTATAGAAAATATATATTATTATAGGTTAAATTTGAGCAGAGTAAACTTTTATCCGAACTCTGCATACGCGTAATTAATAAAGAAACGTTCAGACCTCAATTTGTCAACTGTCAACTGTCATATTTACTTTTTTTACATTCAATTATTGTAGATATACAGAAAAATTATTTAAATTTGAAATTGAAATAAAAAATTATTCATCAAAATTTAATTTAATTTGTTTCATTCGACTGTGCAGAAATGTCCAGCTAAATATTTGAACCTGACCGAATGTGGGTCATTATTAATCAAAATCAATTCCCGTTTTATTTTGATTAATTTGATCATTTATTTTTTGACAACTGTATGAGATCTGTCTATTTTCAATCTGAGCAGCTTTGAGTACACAAAGCAAAAAAAACAAAACACAAAATGAATAACTTTAATATTTAATAATTATAAGAACAAAAAATAAATATAATAAGTTTTTGACAGCTCCATCTTTGCTCTGACTAGAGAAAGAAAATAACCCCGCCAAAAATTGTAAATTTGTTCTTTAAATAGGATTGTTTTACGTAATCAATAATCGAATCTACTGTAGAAATAATTTTTATCTAAATTTAGAAGTTATTCTTGAAAATGTACATATATACCATTGTACCCATCCCAATCCCACCCATCCCAATGCACCCCAAAAAACGTGTTAAATTATTTTTTAATTAGTATTTAAATTTGTTAAAAATACTTGTAAATATGTATGTTGTACTTAAAAATACATTGAGGGCAATATCAAAAGTACAGACTGGCAATTCTATTTATTTTATTTCATTTAACTTTTACTTCATTCAATTCTTGCGATCCTTGCAACAATGAAAATATTATAATTTTAGTTAAATAAATGTAAGGCAATTAATGTCCTTCGGTCTTTATTCATACACAATCGTTTTTTTTTTTTTTAATTTCACTATAATTTAAAAACTAATACCATATAGTGATGAAACCCCCTGTATATACTATATACATAAATATTGTGCATATACAGTACAATTTTATTATTCCAAAAATAATTCTTAATAATTCTAAATACATTGTTAATAAAATAATATGAGTTTATATTAAGGACTCACATCATTGTTGCAAAGAAACAGGCTGGTTGTTAACAGGCATTTCATTTTCAGAAAAATGCCAATTTTGTATAGAGATAAAAATCTTATTCTATATATATATATAGTATATATATATATAATATATATAATACATATATCAAAACACAAATATATTTATGTTTTATTATTGTCTACAACAGTATTGTAATCTTTTTGATAGCAGCAGCAGCAGAAGCAGCATAATTCTATAATTTCCACAACACAATCAAGTTACCTACAACATACAAAAATAACGTACAAAACTTGTTTGTGCGGGCACAATGAGATGAACTGCATGTGTTTTGATTATTGTTTTAGTTTTTTTTTTTGTATTCTAATCCTCATGTGGATCAAAATTTATTGTAAGCATTTTATATTATTATGTAGATTTGTAGATACAGGGTCGTAGTAAAAGTAAAGTATAACGAGATTGGATAATTTATTTGCATATGTAGAGTTTGCAAAATGTTGTTGAAGTAGAAAATAATACTTAAGACTAAATAGTAGAGTATTTGAAAACTGTATACGTTTAAGTTTACGAAGCTTAGTATTTTGTCGCTTATAAAAATTGGAAATCAACGGTAAATTGTTTGTACATAATAATAAAATTTCGTAAGTAGTTACAATTTGTAAAAACAGAATAATTAATATCAGTTTACAGACTTTTCTAGTAAGTTAGACAAATATTGTTTAATTTGAATATGATGACACATTTTAAGCTAAGCTGGGGCCTCAATATTTTTTTATTTATTTATTTCAATCTACTGGACAGTCCTATCCAGATTTTAAGTATTATTGTAATATTGTAAGTATTAATCTGCGTAAGTTATCTGTGATTGTGTATATTTCGTAATTTTGCCCAACATCTATATTTTTAATTATTAAGCATCATTATATTCAATATCTCATTATTTGTCCATTTGAACCATGTCCTGAACCATTTATTTGTCGATTTGAAATTTTTAATATTTGATTTTGAATCGCATTAAAATAAGTATTAAAGTCATCCATTCATTGATGGTCCTGTTTCAAGATCACATATAGATTTAAAAAATGTCCATTGAGATCACATTGTTTTTAAGTATAATTATAATTTAGTGTATAGGGTGTAGTGTATTTCGGTCCTGTCTCAATTGAAATGTCATATTGTTTTTAACTATGATTTAATGAATTAAAATCAATCTTGAAAATTGTATCTCTGATTACTTATATCTTAATTCTCACGAACAACTTCACATATAGGATTAACAACTGAATTGATAGAGTGAATTTTCTATTGTTAAGTACTAAAATTGTTCAATATTCTTGCCACTTATAATACACTCTGTATATTATAACATATCAATATGAATTCGATGTTTTTTTTTATATTACATTTACACAAACAATATTATGTGTTTATAGATATCTATATATATATAAAATTATCAATGGATAACAAACAAGCAGATGTTTTCAATTTTAATATATATTTTCGTTTTTTTTTTTTTAATTTCAAATAAATTTGAAAACGTACATCACAAAAAATTTCCTTTCTTACTCTTTCTTCTATTCATCTTCTTTTGTCATTTATAGTTTTTTTTTAGTACTCAAAATTTATCGTTTTCTCCTTGAATTACACAAAATTTTTACTTTTCTGGAGTTTCACAGATGATCCTGAAATTCATATCATAGCCATTTACCAATCCACACATGGTACACAAATAACACAAGAACAACAACAATAATAATAATATTAATGATCAGATAATAGAGTGATGCCAGTGAACTTAAAAACTATACGAAAAATAAAAATAAAAACAAAATATATAAAAATAGAAAAAAAAGAAAAGTTAAGGAAGAAAAAAGGAGGTTTGATCTCGTTTAGTTAAACGTGCCACTGGTTACATCAAATACTCGTAAGCATGTTTCTTCTAAATAGTGTATATTGTAAGAAGAATGACTTGTACGTTAACTTAGTTGAATTTATAAAAAAAAAATACAACTTCTCAGCTTTTTTTTTTTTGGAAATATAATTTACGAGTAAATAATTCTCAAGGCAATTTATAAGTTTCTTTATTGTTTTTTTTTTATGTTTTTTGGATGAGAAATAACTCATATATGATTTAAGAAATCAGGTCAAATAGATTATTAAAAATCTTTAATAAAATTCGATCTATAAATTTAAAATTTAATTGAAGGTTAAGAAATAGTTATCTATATATACATACAACTAGAATTTAACAGTGACCAAAGTGAAAAATTAGCTTGGGAGACCAAATAAACAAATTTAGATAAATTTGGATTGGATTTGAAGCATTTCAATTTCTACAAAGTTGGTATTCAACAATTTCAGAACATTTTCAAATTTAGATGAATATCTAAAATATTGAGCCGGTTCAATTATTGCACCTTATCATTTTCAATTTCAGATAGTTTTTGAATATTTTTTGATTAAAGTCAATACCTAAAATATTTGCTGAATATTCCATTGATACCAATTTACTATTTTTAATTTCGATTATTTTGTAATTAGAATGAATATGTAAAATGTTGACTATGACTCAATTAATTCAACTTATCATTTTTAATTTCAGAACATATTCAAATTTAGATGAATATCTAAAATATTGAGCCGGTCCAATTATTGCACCTTATCATTTTTAATTTCTGATAATTTTCGATTTTTTTGTAATTAAAGTGAATTTTTAAAATGTTGACTATGGCTCAATATCCCGTTGAGGCTCAATAACATTTTCAAATTTTAAATGAATATCTAAAATATTGAGCCGATTCAATTATTGTACCTTATTATCTTTAATTTCAGATAACTTTCAATTTTCGGCTCAATTATTGCACCTTATAACTTTCAATTTCAAAATATTTTCGATAAACTTAGAATGATTATCTAAAATGTTGAGACGACTCAATTATTGTAACTTAGCATTTTTAATTTCAGATCATTTTCAAATTAAAGTGAATATCTAATATATTCAACTGGCTCAATTATTGCACCTTATAATTTTCAGATTCCCAAAATTTTCGATAATTTTCAAATGAATAAATTTTTGAGACGGCTCAATTATTGCAACTTATCACTCAATCTTATATCGATTCTGATCATTTTAGAATTGAAGTATATATACTGAAAATATTGAGCAGATTTAGTTATTGAAACTGATGATAATTTTAAATTATTTTCAAATATCGAAGTAGATACAAAATACATAGAATATATATTAATTTATTCAATAACTGATTACTTCATTGACTAAATGTTAAAATATGATTGAAAAGTTTTTAATTTTGAAATACACTGTGTACGGTTGTTAATATCCCATGGCTCATCACCATTTCCATAGATACAATTATGAATTTCAAATCTATATTGCATATAACTGTACATTTTATTTTGTATATTTTAACTTCCGAAATCGTACGTTAATCTCCTCCTTTTCTTAAGTTAACTGATAATTATATTTATTTATTTTTTGACAGCAAAAGATGTATCTCTCCAGTAAATTGTTATGAAAGAAACCACCAGTAACTTCGAAAATAATTAACAATAGTTAAAAGTGATCGATGATTAATCACAATATTTATGTTACAATATTATGTTTACTATGTGTCAGTTAAGTACAAATTTTTTAAAATTAATAAAACAAAAAATAAAAATTTTAAAAAAAAATTTTTAACCCCTTTTGGGCTTGCGAAATATTTTTAACTTATTAATTTTTTTGCAAAATTAATATGTTTTTATTAATTAATTTTTAAAAATTGAAAATAGTTATCAAAAATAGTAATAATATAGCAAATAATATTTAACCCATTGTCGCTTTGGTAGTCAAATTGGATAAATGACTTGAAATTTAATTGAAAGTAATAAATAAAGAAATATATTATAGAATAAAATATAAATTGATGAAGTGAAGATATTCATCATAAATCCCGTAGATCGTAGTGAATTTTTTATTTAGGAAATCCCACAGGAATTTTTTACAGCTTTAATACATTTTATTAGATGGTATACAGACTACATACTAAACAGAATAGATATACAGTTTTACTCATCGGATAAAAGATTTTCGGTAGAAAAAAATACTTCCACCCCCTTATAACCAAATTTATGTATGATAATACACACCTCTTTTTTCATATGCACATCATGGACATACGAGTGCATATGAGTACAAAACAAATAATTCTATAAAATAATGGTGAGAAATGTTTTCATACACATTAATTATAAATGATTGTATAAATATTTGTATACAATTTCTATTTTAAAATTGATGAATATATTGTATATATGTACAAATATATATAAATAGTATTGTTTATTTATTTGAATTAATTCGAAATAGTAATTTATCAAAATGTATCCGAATTTTGTTTTTCTTTTTTTTTCTGCTATAGAAATTTGATATAATAGTTTAGTGTTCAGTGTATTGTCCAGATCATCCAGACTTATTGTATATACAAATAAAATAATGATAATATTGATTTTTGTTTTTAATTGTAAATTCAACAATCTGTACATTATTAAATTTTATCAAAAAACAAAAACAAACAAAAGGGATATTAAACAAGACCGCAAATATCATTGCCATTCAAACCATTGCAATCGAATGAAATCAATACACAAAAATTATATTTTCACATGTCCAGGCAACATTAATTTAAGGATTTAATTCCAACTGCTATATATACAATATCGCATTGAATTAATATTATAGAGTGGTATAGTACCCTGTAAGTTAATGGGGGTGGTATTTACTAAACGTATTGTTTTTGGGATTGCCTGGAAAAGTAAATGAGAAAATTTGAAATTTGAAATTCATACCATGTATGTACTTGCTTTTTGGGTATATTAATTTTTGTATATATATATATATAGTATACAATAATGTAATCCAGTCATCACCCCCAATTTTAATCTACTTATATTGTATTTTAGTAGAAACATGTTTTCTTACCACAATTAAATTGTAAACAATTTTTAATCTCTCTTAGTACATAGTTTTAGTAATGTCATGTCTAATCTATAATACTATAGGGATATGTGAATATATATACATTTTGTTATAATTTATTATTTGGATTTGAGACTGCATTTTGGAAAATTACTTTATTATAAATGTTTTTTTTTTTATCTAATATAGATCACATAAATCAAGGTTTTCCAATTGGGTGGCATTATGGTAACTTCATTTGCTAGGGAATTAATTTTTCTGTTACTTTATTGTTATATATAAAGATTGCTATATAGTAATTACATTTTCTAGGGAATTATTTTTTTTTAGTTTAGTATAATATATTAAAGCCAGTTATAATATTTTTAAAATGGCAGTAATAATATAGTTAATTAGTTTTAGTGGTGAAATACATTTAAATTTTTAAGTATGGAGAGTTTTCAAACAACTCTTTTTTGAATTGAAAATATTTTGATTCAACAAATTCGATATTAGTTGATATTAATGTATTAATTGCCGACCGAATTGGTATGTCTTAGTATGTGATGGGATGGTATGTCATGGTATGTCATGATTATATCATTTGAAATGGTATGTAATGATATGCCATAGTATGTCATGCTTATGTTATTTAACTCTACTACCAACTATAAAATTATATTCTACCAAAAATTGTATGTTCAAAATGTTTTAATTGAAATAGTTTTTTGTCCTTTGATAATACTGGAATTCATCAGTATAGGTATTATAGTGTCCACATAAACCACTTTTGGTTTGATTTTTGATTAATTGTATAACTCATATACACGGAAATATTTACCACAAGTTGTCCCCATTTTATATTTGTCCCGCTATTATGTTGTACATCACTCTTGGGCTTGACTAACATTGCATATTACTCTATTGCCGTTTTCGTTAGCGATAGAGTGTTGCTAGCAATTATAACTAGCTTAATTTTTCTTGACGCAATGATTTAGGAGTTTGCTTGTACCTTAAACAATATTTTCCGGATTCAATAACCAAAGCCAAAAGGAGCACTGGTACTTTCTAAGACTTTTTCTGTTTCTTTGGTGCGCCCAGGTTAATTTATCAGGGGCGGATTTTATCATGTTATATTATCACAGATATCTGTGTATGTAATATCCGTCTGAAAGTTCACTCGAAAAAGAAAATAGTATAAATGTATGTTCAATCATCAGGAGTTGTCTACGTAGTCCAACAGTTTTTTTTTGTCAAAATTTGTGTTTATATCATTAAGAGTTGTCTATGTATAGTTCAACCGTTTTTTTTTTGTCAAAATTTGTGTTTATATCATTAGGAGTTGTCTATGCATAGTCCAACAGTTTTTTTTTGCTCAAAACTTATGTTTATATCGTTTACTTTTATTACAAATTATGATAAGAACGTTCTAATAAATATTTCCATCAAATCAATTTTTAAGACTATTTTAACAAACAATAAAATTGATATGAAAACATATAAAACACATTTTGTTACCATAGATAATATATATATTTACATATATAATATGTTATGCATGACCCTTACTTTCTATAAGCACATACAAGTAAAATGTTTATATTTTCTAACCATAGGATACAAACCCAATTATAAATAAAATTTCTAAATATAGAATTTCGATTATTTTTGAGGGTGGAAATTCGATTGAAAAACATTTTTTTTTTTTTTTATTTATTATTTTTATTATTACTAGTGACATCCTGCTTGTTTATAATTGCATGACTCATGATATATAATTTATTTACTAATATAATATGAGCTGACTTACACTTTGAAACGGTAATGAAAAATAGTTACCAAAATCAAAAAGTACAATGAAGGTAAAAGTAAATTCCCATATGAATTTTAATTTATAGATTTTCTCTTTTAAGTTGTTCCGAGCCAACAATAATTTATTTATCTATATATAAAAAGTAAGTAAGTGTAGTAATTGTCCCGGGATAAAAACAAACAAACAAACAATCATATGAATATGTTGTTAGTTATAATATTATGGATATAGAAAATACAGGACATTCATTTTTCTTTTATTGCGTTAACGAAAATTTATTGAATTTAATTAAAAATTCTCATCATGTTCTTTGTAGAATGTAGAGTTCTTTAATCAATGTTAAAATTGAGTTCATTTACCCGGAATATTTTTCTTTTTTCAATTCACAATAGAATTGGAACAACATTTTCGAATATATTAGATAGTATTATACTAGATACTGTTTTGAAACAATTTAAATTTATTAATCTGATATAACAAAAAAATAAAAAATAAAATTTATGAATTAGTTATTAAAAAACGATTAATAAACCATTACCAATAAATAATAATGAATAAAACTAGCTAAAAATATTTTTGGGATTTACACATGGACATATGTATATATATACAAGTCCAAAAACAAAATTTAGGGCGTTAAAAAATTCTTATCTAGTAATTATATCATACATTGTCATAAACTAAGCGATATTTTCTACTGTATAGATACAAGTACCACTACTATTCCTACTATACCACTAAAGTATCCATTGCATACATATTGCAGTTAATGTTGGGTAATAAGAAAATAATTATGACGTTGTATTAATTGCCTTAAATATATTAATTTTATTATAAAATATATATTAATATATTGGAAATTTGATTAAATGGGTTCCAAAAAATGAATATTTAATTAAAATGTATCCCCCTATATGCCTAAAATAACAGGGTAAATAATAATGATGATTGTGAAAGTTTAAAAATTCAATTTTTGTATTAAAATTCCATACCCAAATTTTGTATTAAAATTCCATCTTGAATATCTAATTAGTCATAGTTAACACCAAGAGCAATACAAATGGGCTGTATGTTAAACCATGACTTAATTAAAAATGTTCATATTATATAAAATACAACAAAAACTACCAGTTGAGTCTCATCTACTAAGAATTTATTCTTATATATAACCAATAGACGCTTTAGAGTTAATGTTCAAATTCTATGTAACAGAAAAACATGAAATCAATGCTGGGGTCCCACAAAATAGTGTAATAGGACCCACTTTTATACCTAGTATATATTTCTTATATTAACATCCACCTTCGCAAACGATACTGAAACTTTAAGCAGCCATTCAAATTCATCAATATACAGGATCAACAAATCTGCAAGGATATTTGCAGTAGATATACAGGAATGGTTCTATAAGTGAAAAAAAAGGTCAATGAGAGTAAAAGTGTAATTTCTTGTTAAAGAAGAGATTATGCCATAAATGGGACTATGTACTTCAGACTATTTCATACAGATTATTCTTTTAAAAAAATTTTCTTTCAAATTTATTATTCAAAAATTGTACTACTCTAATGCAAAAAAGTTAGTCCATATTATACCTTGTTTGTATTTTAAATCCGTTTCAGTATTGGCATAATGATTTCACATTTTTTTCTCATTTTTACCATCTTTTGTAGATAGTAATTACCTACACAACATTTGTTATTGTTATAAGTTTAAAGCTGGGCCAACGTTTTTTGAATAGAGTAGTATAAAAAATAAAAAAAACTTAAATTCCTAATCAAAATTTCCTTAAACAAAAAAATACAAATTATAATGATAAATATTTTAAAAATATGATTATTATAGTAGTATTGGTAATTGATAATACACCAACCATAGCCATACTATAATTTAAGTACCACCATTTTTTTTTTTTTTTTTTTTTAAATAAAAAAAAACAAATTTTTGATATGCAATACAATAGTAATAAAAATTTATTGAATTGTTCTTAAGTGCGATGATAAAGTTGTGTTAAAATTGAAATAAACAAAAAAAAAACAAAATCAAAATTTTAATTTTTTATTTTTATTTATTGATAGTGTGACATTGAATGTGGTCTAAGACGAAAAATTTTAATAATGTATTGTCGTAAAATTTTATTTTAATTAATTCACAAAAAACTAATCACATAAAAATTTTTTTTTTGTTTTTTTTTTAAAGCTGGCAACATAATTTTTATGCTATAAAAAATAAAAAAATACAAGTTGAGCATTAAAAAGTTTATTGCATGATGCAAACAAACTTAAATGTGTACTGACACTGAGTATAATTTGGTTAATTATTATAACATAAGCAGCCTTTAGATAAATTTTGATTTTTTTCGTTTTTTCGAAATTCAAATTTTTATGACTTCAAATGAAAATAGATTATTTGTTAAAATAATAATTACCCTTCCTTTAAAATACATAAAAAATAAATTTTTGAAATAAATTATTGAGATTAAAATTAATTTAGAATTAAATATATACGAGTTCGAATATTTATGGAGGAATTTTTCAAGTGAATTTGTTTATTATAGGCAATATTTTATTTTCACTCTCTAAGATAATTTTAACCCTTTTACTATTCTTTAGAGATCAAAAAAGAAAATTAAATTATTTAAAATTCATTAGTTTTTCAATGGAAATATTAATTTGTTTATTTATTTACTTAATTTTCTATGGCACATAATTCTAAATTATCATGGTAATAATGATTAAAATTTGAATTTTGGTTGTATTTTGATAAATAGTATTTTTTCTGTTATCGGGCATTTTTTATACCTATATGTCTGGCCTGCTTGGGACTTTAATTTTTATCATTACAAATTATACAATTCCTTGTTGTAACAAGCTCTCTATGAATTAGTAATTCAAAAGTAGTACAATTAATTTGAATTATTTTTGGTAGTGCATTATATTATGTAATGCATTATTTTAATGAATTACATATTTTGAAAATATAATTAAAAATAATCATTTTAATGCATTATTAAAGAAATTAATGCATTATTATAATTCATGTAAAAATAATGATAATGGATACGTAATGCATTACAAATATAATGCATTAATTCAATCTCTAGTAGTTACATTATACTACAGTCATTTTTAATCAAGTGTAACTAATACTATATTTAAATTAAAGTACTCAATATTTATATTATAATTTATTTCATACATACTTATTGATTCACAAATTGATTTATTCAGTATTTTAATACAAAAATAAAAATACACACCTGAAAAGAAAAAAAAATTAATAATTAATAATAATTATTTATAAATAATTAATAATATTTAATAAATAATCTCATTTTTGTTTTTGTAATTAAATTATTTGAATACTTAATAATTAAATAGTTATCAAATATTGTTCCAAATTTTTTTTTAAATAATTGATGTATAAAATTTATATTTTTTTTAAAAGGGTGAGATAAAACCAATAACAAAATACGAAATGTGTCGCGTCAGAATCGGACAAAACTTCAAACAAATATCTGCAGATTTGTTTGATGTATCTAATGATGGCAAACTGAAGTGCTATATGCATTGTTACAATAGATATAGGACTAATTATTTCCTTCTGAGCTCTAACTCCAACATTTGCAATGCATATTTTTTGAGATTATACTGGTAATTAAAAACCATATGGTACGAATTCTGGCAATTATCAAATGGTACCGATATGTAAGTATTTTTGAATTTGGCCATCAGAATTACCAAAAAAATATAATTATGAAAAATGTAAGCAGATTGTTAATCGTAATATATAAGCAGATTGTGCATCAAACAATACGAATACATTGTAATTTGAATTTAACTAATATTCGCCCGCTCCTTGAAATTCGAGTTTGATCAAAAACAGTACTCAATATTTCATTATCAATTGTTTCATCATTTCAATTTATCGTGGACACTATATGTATTTTTTTCATTGATTTATCTTAAACAACAACCTCAAACGTAATAATTTATTTAAAAAAAGAAAATTGAATTTAATAATATTTGGTTATAATTTATTTGCGGCAAAATGTTGTTGCGGCAATTTGATAAATTAAAATTAGTGTATGTTAAAATTACGTACAAATGGGATGAAATTTTAAATTGAAATTTTTAATTGAAAATCAAAAACATTTTACCAAAATATTTAATTTCCTCCGTCTCCTTTTAAATATCTATCATTTAAAAGAACAATAATGAAAATCGATTTTCAAATGGTTCAGATATTTCTACCGTACAATTTACAGATTAAATATAATGATTTCATACAATAAAATTCATAAGTATAAAATTATTATAAATCATCAAATATATTTCAAAACTATGTAATTCTCATTTTTTGTTATTTTAAAAATAAAAACAATAATGTTACTGACCTACGCAAAGTTAAAAACAAAAATAAATTAAACAAAAAACCACAAAAAAAAAAAATAATAATAATAAAAAAATCAAAACCCGCCAAAACAATTCAAAACATTTCAATTAGTTTTGAATCCTTTTGAATTTTACCTGTATCAAAACAAATCTATCTAGTATATCTCATTTTATATGAAATATCTTTAAGATTGGTTAAATAACCAAATAAAAAAAATAAAAAAAAAAATAAACCAAAAAAAGTTAAAGGAATGCGGCAATGCTAACAAGAGAAATAAAAAAAAAACAACTGTATGAAAAAAAATATTGCTTGCCATGTCGTTGTACTTTCGATTCGATTCGATTTTGGTATTTTTGCAGGTATTCTTTGTTGTTGTTGTGGTTTTTGTTGTTTTTGTTGTTTTTTTACGTTCACCTGGGTAGGATTTTTATCTTTTGTGCCAATGTAATGGCAAAATACACACCACCATTTTTTTCTCAATTTATTTAATTTAAAAAGAAACCGAAAAAAAATGGATATGGATGGATATAGAAATAGGGAAAGAAATTATACATATCTTATGTAAATACAGTGAGTTACAAAAATTAATAAATATAATTTTATATAGTTAGTAATTTATAAATTAAATGTTAATAAAAAATAATTTATTATAGAATTTGATGTTTACAATATTTTTAATCAATACAATTAAAAATCGTATACGATTAAGCATCTGTTTGATACGATATATACATCACATCAAGCAGAATATACGATTAAACATCGATAAACTATACGATTGAACACCGACTGGTTATATAATGATGTGTTTTGGGCTGTTTCTGTTATTTGTAATAGTATTTGTATCCTAAATTAGCTAGCTTTAGCCTAGGTCATACATACAAATCTATTTAATTGATGCACTGCCTAATATTCTGTTTTGTTGTTTGTTGAAATGAAAAATGATTATATTGACATACACGGGAATAACAATTTGTGTGCTCATTGTTGTTACTTGGGTATTTCAAATCAATATTCTAATGTTTCTGAACTTGTCTTTTTAAAATAGCATGATAACGTAAGTACTTTTTTCATCATCATTATTGTCCTAAATTATTTAAATACTCAACATCATTTATTGATGCCAGGTTTTTCTGCTGAGCTCCACCGCATTCATATTGTTATCAAACCTGGTTCAGTAGGATACCCTAAGCCTACACAATTTTTTCTGTCGTTCTTATTTGTTCCCTGTTTATGTTCTCTCTTGGTTATTTGCCTTTTGTCCTCTTTGTATACGAATAATTTTATATCCTTAATCTTATTGAAAAATCTTTTAATCTTTTTTAAATTTATTGTACAGATTGGAAATTGTTCATTTAATTTTATCACTCATTGTACATAAATTTAGATTTTTAATTTTTTTTTTCATTCATTTACTAAACGACTCATTCGCAATTCGATTAAATTTGCAGCTCACGTCAAATTAAATTCATTTTAAATGCATATTTTCTATCTCTCTCTAACTAATAGTATTTAATTTCTATTTTGTATTGTTTTTTTTTTGGAATTTTGTAATTTCTAATTTACTACTTTATTACATTTTATTACTAAGGTATTTATTTTTATTTCTATTTATCTATAAACATAAACATAGATAGGTACTTAGTCATTAGATGCGACTTTGAAGATAACAATTGAAAATTTAAATTTATTAGAAAAGGATAATAAAAAGGATTTGCGATGTTGTCTCGTTTTGTGGAATTGTTTGAAAATTTTTTTAATTTAATTCATCAATTCGAATTAATTACGTTTTGTTTTGTAGTTAAATTATTCCATTATCGGAATTAGTTATTGAAGTATATAAGATGTATATTTTGGGTATATTAGATGTATATTCATGTAAAGTACGGTTTAGGATTGAAAATTAAGTGATTAGACGAATTTTAAGGTTCGGGTGGGGGGATACACTCTGTAAGAGCTTATAAGCTCACTTGAGAGGAACTAATAAAATAAATAAATAAATATTTGGTAAAAAAAATTCAAAATTTCTATAAATTAAATTAAAACAAATTAACAGAAATCAAAACATTGGTCAACAATCATATAAGTTGAATTAAACTGTTAAAAAAAATTAATAATTTACCAGTTAGGAAAACTATTATATTTTATTTTTGTCTAAACTAAGAAAGTTGTCAAATCTAAAGCACCAGAAATGTTTCGTAGAGTCTGAGCACTCGTAACAGACTTCGTCACTTGTGAACAGCATTCATCGAACAAAAGGAGCTATCAAGCATACCATTTAAAAAATATCCTAAGTGTGATCACAAAGTCAGGTATCCTGAAGGACTCAGGACTTACTAGCACTAACAAGCATGGGTAATCACAATAAGTCCATTTGCGGCTGTGGTGATATAAAAGCCAGATCCCCTCGCAAAATTACATAATCTAATCTAATCTAAATCATAGAGTGAGATTACACTTTCATCATTGGAGAAATTAAATTACATATATTAAAATGATTCGACTCGAAACCGAAGGCAATGTGGAAATATAATAACAAAAAAAAAATTCTAGAAGGTAATTATGCACTTTGAGATGACATTGACGAGTCTTTGTTATTTGCTTTGATGGAAACTATTCCATTTGAAGTTAACTTGGATAAAATTTATATTGATGTTCTAACAAGCATTTTTTTTTTGTGCTTTTAATTTATCGATTTTGTGTTCCAATTTTTTTTTGAAAGTGGGTTTTTCCAAAAAAAACATAATTAAAAAAGAAAGTACATCTCTGTCAAAATTCGTGATAACAAAAAATGGTTCGATTTAAAAATATTTATCTCTACAATATTCAAAGTTCAAATTAATTAAAATGTAAAATTTAATACCATTTTTTGTTCTATTTTGTTCTTGTTTTTTTTCTATTTTTTATTTCACAAATCTCCCAAAATACAATAACCCTTTGAACTCAAATGTAACAAACATGCATCATGTTTAACATCGCATTCGTTAGATTTATTGGGAATTAATAATGAAAAATATGAGAAAAAAAATTGTTATACTGATTTACACGGATATATGCATGTATTGTAATATTATATTGTAGTACTATAATATCTAATAGATATATATCTTTAAGTTTTAAGAACCGTTATCATATATCTATGATTAATATATGCTACTTACAATACTACATAGAGATAAAATAAGTTTACAGACCATTTTAGAATTTATATAAAATCATTTTTCATAATTTCAAGATGAAATACACGATCATGTTCCACAATATACACGATTAGAATCTAAATACAAGTAGAGAATGCATGTATATGTACATATATCTAATACAATGTACATATAGTTTATAATCTTATCATAGGTAAAAATATATCAGTATAATATGAGTACATATATGTATAGCATGTATTTCTGATGACCTCATTTTTTTTGTAAGATTTAAAAAAAAAAGAAAATAAGAACCTGTTGATGGCATCACGCTAGGGCTTCTAAAAATAAAACTAAACATAAAATAAAGGTAATAAAGAAAATTTTGAAAAAATCAAATAAAAAAATAATAAATTGAAAGGAAAAGCACTAATTCACGAAATTACAAAAAAAAAAAAAAAAAACAATAAAAACAATTAAAGTTGAAGAATTTATTATTTACCTATTTACAAAAAAAAAATAGTAGTTTCTATTCTTTGTGTATAAATCACCAGTGCTGTACGCAATAAATGAGTCTATCTAAGTAATAAAATTTTCTGTACCTTTCTAGTAGAAAGTTAGTTATACTTTTAATATAATGACGATTCAAATAAGTTACTTTTTAACTGGAGTTTAACGATAAGACAGTTATGAATATGTTAATCATGCACTGAGCATTTTAAATGATTTAAAAATAGCGGAATGAAGATACAGGAAGGTGGGTATAGTTAAGTTAAGTGACTATTAAATAAATTAGTAACGTACCTTAATATTTGACTAAGTTGAAAAATCTTATTAGCTATATATTAAAAATAATGAAAAAATAATATTTCTCTCAAATGGGTTCAAAAATTTAATCAAAAATAGGTTGTCACATTCGTCTTACACAATTGATTCACAAAAAATTTAATTTGTTTGGCTAAGATTTGTGGATTTAGTCGGTTAGTCATGACTGGTCATTTGACTTAGCTATCATTTGATTTGACTAGTCATTTGAATTGACAGGTAATTTGACGTGACTGGTCATTTGAATTGACAGGTAATTTGACTTGACTAGTAATTTGACTTGACTAGACATTTGACTTGACTGGCCATTTTACTTGACTGGTTATTTGATTTGACTGTACATTTAACTTGACTGGTTATTTGATTTGATTCGTCATTTGATTTGACTCGTCATTGACTTGACTCATCATTTGACTTGACTGATCATTTGAATAATTGATTTATTCAGCTTTTTTACTCAATTTATTTTAATTATATTTTATATTTTTTATATTCAAAACTGAAAATAAATAAATCCATTCAAAATTGTGGAAATGTTGCACTGCACTGCAACTTTATACCTATATAAATAAATGACGACGTCTCTTTACTTTAAAAACTACACTTAATAAATCTAAAATTTTATTTTCATGTTCCGACTTACATTCTTAACCCATTCAAATCAATCAATTCTATTTTATATCACGTTCAAAATTTAAATAGCCTATTTTTATATGTTTGTATATGTATATGTAGTCTATTATACAGCACCAGTATTTTTTGTTAGGCTGTTATTTGAGTTTGCTTGAATTGATTGTGTTCGGTTATATTTAACGTATTTTTCGTTATTGTTATAAGAACACTTTAAAATTTAAATTCTCTAAACTGGATTAGTGTTTTTAATAATGTTTGATTGAAGTTTTAAAAAATAAAAATTGACATTAGAACAAAAAAAAAAAAAATCGAAATATAAAAAAAAACACAAGAAAATTAAAAAAAAAAAAAAAAATGAAAAAAAATATAAAAAGAAAAAGAAGAAAAAAAATCAACGGAAATTAGAAAAGAAAAATAGATAAATTCTAATTTTTAAGAACTGTTATTTCAAAGTGTGTTCTGGTACAGTGTAGAACACGAAAATTATTAAATTCTATAATTTAATTCGATGGTAGAAGACATTTAAATGTCTTTTTAGTATTTTTTTTTTGTTTTTTACTTCAATAAGATTTGAAAGTGATTAAATTGAATTAAAAGTTAGTATTTTCACCCTATGCCCGACGGAGGGAGTATATTTATGTACGGTACTGCAATGTTATTCTACAGCATATATATATTGTAATGGCCTTTCGAGCATTTATTTATCAAATTTCTGGCTTATCAACTCATTTCTACAATCTTAGGAAAACTACTGCTATTGTAAAGAACTAAGCCTTCTTGAATAAAATAGCCCTTTTTTATTCAAGTTGTAACCAGATTATTCATCTCAAACATTGTTTATCATTCAACAAGGGGTACGACATAAAGAATATGCTTTTGTTTTTTTTTTGTTTTTTTTTTGCTTCATCGGAAATCGAACCTGAGACCTTTCGGTTGAAAGACAGGCGCTTTATTTATTCATATTAATTTTTTTTGATAAAGTATGCATGCTGATAATTCTATAATTTAACTAATTCTAAAAAAACTACCGGCTCACTCTAAAATTTAATATGCTAAAGTTATTTTTCAAATATATTTATGCTAAATTAATATTTTTTGTCTTGTACTGTACGTTCTCAAATTTGAACTCTTTTTTTTTTGTTTCAAACATTTTTTTTTTCGTTAAAAGCATGTTGCGTTGGGTTTCGTTGTTATTCAATAAACATTATATTACATACTACATAATATCAAACTCAACTAATCGAACCACAATATTCTGAGGTCACTAAACTTACAAATAATAACAATACAATAATAATTTTTTTCTTCGAGATTCAATTTGCCCACATTAAATTCTAAAGAAAATAATAAAAAAAAAAAAAAAAAACTCCACCCAAACAAATATGTACCGTCGCATGGTTTTTTTCTAATTGTTTGAATTGAATAAGAAAACAATAAGAACAATAAAAAAAAAATCAAATTTATTAAAATGTCTTGAAAAGAGTTAAATAATTTATATTAAAAATAAATTAATGTTGAATTTATTAAGAATTAATTAACAACATGAATGAATTATTATTAATTATTAGAACAAAAATACAAATAAAAAATTTAAATTTACAAAATGGACAAAAAATAATTGACATTTAAATATGTATTGACAATCAGTGTATTCACATTAAGTTGCAATTAAAGTAAACAAATTCTTGTTTTTTAAATCAATATTAAAAATATAAATTACATTTCATTTGCAACTATTCCCTGTGTTCACATTAACTTGCAATTGCAATTCAACAACTTCTTTGAGAATGTGTGAACAACCTATATAAGCCGTGTAATGGCATAAATAAAATAATCTAATTAAATCATTTCAATTAGATTAGTCAATCTGTATACAGAGTTTGAAACATTTTTATCTAAAACGAAACTGCAATTATGAATCTGTTTATTATTTTCACTGTTCTGTGTAATATAAATTTGTATTAATAAATTACTGTGACGTTTATTGCGAGAAATCAAACAATTTGAACACATCCGAATTAGGTTTTGCTTTTTTTTTTGTGATTTTTATACTAATTAATTCGCAACAATTTTTATGAACATATTTTTTATAATCTCCATCACCACAAATAATAAAAATTTTTCCCGATAATTTACAATTTTATTATATCTGCTACAAATCGATGTTGTCACAATAGCCACCATTTTAGATATTATTCTCTGTGTTTACATTAAGTTGCAATTGCAATTAACTAATTCTTTTTATCTCTTTCGCACTTATGCGTTTATCATTGAAAAAGTTTTCGTATAAGTGAAAGAAAATCGGAGACAACGGAAGAGAAAAAAAAATTTGTTTGTGCAACTGCAACTTAATGTGAACACAATGAATGGGCTTTATTAGACGATGTCGAATGATGTATTTTCTTTTTTTTGTCTCTCACCCGTCAACTAAATTTATGGTGGGGATTTGTGTTGACACCGATACAGAATTTGCAGACAAAAAATTATGGGCCGCACGGTATGCATTTCACAAATACATAGACAAGAGTCAAATACAAATTTTGTTCACTTCAGAATTTTTTGTTATACGCAAAATTAATCGTAAAAGTAAAATTGCGACAGCAAAACAAGCTTAAATTAAAATCGAAATTAGAAATATTTACTAATACATAGATAAATGTTAACTGTTGACCTGTGTTGGCGATGACTGCTGACATGCTTTAATAAGGCCCAATAATTGCACATACAATGCAATCTAATTTTTATATTGATTTTCATCAAATTTTAATAAAAGTGATAAAGCGTGTCAGTTAGTAAGGATTTAATGGTCTATGAAAATTAGGCTATAGAAATTAAGAACTAATATTAGAAGCAATTAAGGATGCTTTTAATGAAATTTTTTTGAACTACTTCAAATCCTTCTAACACTTATGATGCATTAACGAGCTTTTCAAAAATAGTAAAACAAACAAAATTGAATCAAATAAACCGTAATTATTACAGTACTATTGATTGCAAAAAAAAAAAAAAAAAAAAAAAAAAAAAAAAAAAAAAAACAATTTTTTTTTGTTTTACAAATCAAAAAAAAAAAAAATTTAGGTATTTATTTTTATTATTTTTCGCTTCCATTAAAATTTGTTGTATTTGTTTTACGACAGTATTTTGAATGATGTTTACTTAAAAGATTTTTTTGTTGTTTCTGTTTTTGTTTTTCTTTTTTGTTTGTTACTAACTAATGCATTTCTTTTATTTTTTTCGGTATTTTCTATTTTCTTTTTTGAATTTTATTTGAATAAAAATTCCTCAATTTCAAAAGGGAATTATTATTTCAATATAAGGGAATATTTGGGATAATCCAATTTAACACAAAAAAAAAACAACAAAAACAAAAAGGTATTTCCATCTTTATATTGTTCACGTTCTATTTATTTATACCAACTCTTGTTTAAAAGTTGCTATTCAGACATTTTATTTAGATAAAATTTTTAGAACGATTGTGTTATAGGGTAGCTGATGATGATCGTAATGATGAAAAGAACAAATATTTGTATATGGATATAAGATTCATCCATTTTTATAACTAGATATAATTTTTTTTTTTTTTAAATGTAAATTCCTATTGTATTGAAATTTTATTAGTGAAAATATTTATGAATTTTTGTATCGATAATGCTCTGATGATGATGAATAGGATCTTTATTTTCAATTTTCATATAATACACAAATAATGGATATTGTTTTGTATTTTGTATATATATATATATATATATATATAAAGATTGGAATTTAAGATGATTTTTTTTTTCTTTAAGAAATTATTTTAAAAGTAAATAAACAAAACATTTTGTATATATAAAATTTTGAAAAAATAGAATTCTGTACAATTTTGTTTATTTTCAAGAGGCGATGATGAACCTATTTTGAAAATTGAAAATCAAAAAAACAAATAACGAAATTTGTAAGATTTATTATTATATCATCAAAAAAGAAAAATTAGATAAAAGCCGCAATGTTGTACAAATAGTGTTGTTAAAAAAAAAAAAAAAAATGAGCATAATTAAAGGACTGATAAATGAAACGAAATAAAAAAAAAATTCTTTAAATAACAATTGGGTATATTTGAATAATTTTTCGGGATTCAATAAAAGGCTTTGAAATTAATTTTTTTTGTAATAATATTACCAAGTTAATTAATAAGATTATCTAATAATTCTTTACAATATAGTTTTTGAGTAGTACTTGAAATTTTTATAATTAACATTTCTATATTAACCATTTACGTGTATGTATATCTAATTTTACAGAAGTAAACGATAATTATATAGAAGGATTTAATTTAAGGATATACATTCATACATACTTTATTTTATTTTGTTTCATTTATATAAATACGTTGTTTTGTTAATATTATGTTTGTGGTAAACCTCGGAGCAATGCAGCAAATATTATAGAATGACTATAGCGAATAACAAAAGAATAACTAATACCAAAGAACATAATAATAAAAATAAGTCTCATATCCCATACAAATGCTTAAAATATTATTTTTATATAGCGGGGTCGCCACATTACAACCCACACTTTTATTTTATCTTTAAAATAATTTGCTCTTTAGAAAAACCATTTTGCTCTTCAAATCATATACGAATTATCTATAGTGGGTCGTCACATTATAACCCACACTTTTATTTTATCTTTAAAATAATTTTCTTTTTAACACAATAATTTTGCTCTTCAAATCTTATACGAATTATTTATAGCGGGTTATCACATTACAACTCACTCTTTTATTTTATATTTAAAATAATTTGCTTTTTAAAACAATAATTTTGCTTTTCAAATATTATACGAATTATCAATTACCTACTCACAAAGTTATTTAAGTCTAATAATAGTATGTCATGATATTAAATAATTTGTTTTGGCATTGTTTTTGTTTTTTACAAGTGGTTAATGAGTCCATTGACTCATCTCAGAAGTTGCACAGTTCTGATCAAGCTAGTGAGGATTCGTCATTAAACTATATTCATAAATATTCTGTTTAAGTCTATCAGTTGAAACCTTTTCAGCTTTCGCACATGTTAAGTTTGTATACTGTTTATATAGCTTTGATGTGACACCGTTTTGGATGTATTTCCAATCTGGCATTTCTTGTTGCTATAGCTTCTTTAACCGATTTTACTTTTTTAACTCTTTTCTACTTTTTTGACGAACCATGATGCATTTAATATTAATCGCAACACTTTAGATTGAAATATTTCCAATAGTTGGATTTAGTAGAAGTTAAAAATATTTTATTTTAATGTCTTAATATGACTCCCGAGATCCAATATATCTCCAAAGAGTCATATAGGATATATTTTTGATAATGTATTGGAAATGGTTTTAAGAAATTTATTTATAAAAAAAAATGTTTGAGTAAATACCAAATTATTACGATTAGTTAAAAATTAATTTCCTTAATTGTTGTTTGATTTTTTTTTCAATTTCTCAAGTGAAACTGCTCTACTTTTTCAGAAATTAAAATTAAGAAATTTTATTTCAAATTATTAAATTTTTTTATTTGGCTCTAACGACTCTAAAATCGATGGCTTACCGCAATAAAAATTCAATTCGATTTACTAAAATACCGGACATTTAATTAAAAACTACATTTGAAATTTATAGCCAGTTGCTACTAATTTATTTTAATATTAAGTATAGTTGTATATAGGTTAGTAATCCATTTCAAATAACTTTTTACTGATATTTTGTTTAACTTAATAAAATCTATAATCAAATTCCCTTCAATTAAAATTTCTTAAAAATTCCATTAAAACAAAACAAAAACCGTGTACAAAAATTTAAAACAATAATAACACTAACCTATCAAATTTGACCTCTATTTTATGATTTCTCGTCAATAAAATCAAGAATTTCACATAAAAAAGGAAAAAAAAAACTTAATTTGAAGCTTTAATTTCAGATCAATTAATTTTAAAAATACAAAACACAAAAAATAATGACTTCATCATTATTATAAACTGACTAATAAAACTATTTTGCAATAATTCACAAAACAAAAACAACAACAACAAAAATGTTAAATTATTACAGATTGTAATTCAGTCAATAATCTAAACAGAACTTCAATTCTATTAATTCAGAGTAATAAATTCCCAAAGGTTTCAAATTAAATTTTTAATTCAGTTTTAAAATAAAAAATCAAATTTTAAAAATATAATTTAACAAAAGAAAAAAATAAAATAAAATAAAATCAACCTTAAAAATTTAATTTTAAAACAAAACATATCTTAATGAAATTGGATCGGAATCGTTCACTATAGAAAGATAATTTGAAGTTAAATTCGAATTAAATATTCTCTCATAGATATTTTGTAGGTATGTACATATATATAATAACATAGGTACTAATATTATCTCGTACATATAATAATTCAAATAAATGGGGTGTGACATGCCCCCATTATAGTAAATAGTATACATTGTAGTAGATTCAATTCATTCAGTATAGTGACTAATAAGAAAAATCAAAATAAAGCATTTTCATTCAAAGATTGAAAATAAATTATTTTACAGTCTCATAACATTATTTTCTTATTAGAATTTTACAGCTAGCTATGGAGCGGGGTTAATATATATGTATATATATATATAAGAAATTTAAATTTTAAATTAAAGCACGTTTAGAATTTAAATCTGAATTGAATTCAATAGAAAAGAAATATGAGGAAGGAAGTATTTATTTTTTTGTAAAGGTAGGAAATTAGAAAATAATAACAAAAAAGAATAAAAAAAAAAATAGAACAAAAACTAATAAAAAAAAAAATATTTTTTTTTAATGATTCTCTTTTGATTATGAAAATCTGAATGAAATTATATTAATTATACTAGATATTTGATTCAAACAATTGAGTCATATTTAAAATGAAAAAAAATTATGATTTAGTTTGAATCCAGTCAACTGTTAAAATTATAGTAGACATAGTACGTAAATAAAAAATCGGAGATAATGTTGAAAATTGAACAAGCAATAAGTAGCATCAAACCAGTTCATTAGATGGACCTTTCTTCTCTACAGTTTTTTTTTTTTTTAAATGTAAACAGGTCTTCAAGGTCTGAAGCTTTAAATTATTATCAATTTCATGTAGTTTTATATTAACTTGCTGATGCATATTTATTTATATAGTTAATATTTCTTCTTCGGAATATATTTTTTTAATGTTTAGTAATCATATTTATTTTGTTAATTATAATAATTGTTTTATATAATTACATAATTTATTATCTATTTAATATTATTTTTAATAGTAATTTATAACTATTTTAGTGTTTTTGTTTTAGTTTCCCTCTTCGGTATTTGTTCTATACTATTAGAATAGATTAATAGAACCGTCTAGAGTCCTAATAAGAGTCCTAATAAAAGAGTGACGAGTGAAGGTGAATTTCCTCTTAATGGACGAACGTCCGGACAAATTTTTTAACCAATCAAAAAATTTTATTTTATCAACATATATACAAAAAATCCTCTCCGGGCAATTTTCTTCATCCAATTTCTTACTTAAAATATTTTTAACTTTTGGCTGAAGGACGAAGTAAAAGAAAAGGATAGATATATAATTATTTGATTAAATATTTATTGCTATCTCAATTTATGTATGAACGCATATAGAATTTCAAATGTTTTTTAAGAAAAAGACATGAAGTGTAATTTTTTTTGTTTTTTGCTTTTTAATATAAGATTATTTTGTTTCTAACAGATTATTTATATTTTAAGATAAAAGCAAAGCGCTATATTTTATTTTTTCAAATATTACAATGTAATTATCCATTATTACTCTTAACAAAATGTTTTTAATAAAAATAACAGCATATAAACAATTTTTCAAACGTCAACCTTTTTTGACTGCATAACAAATGTCAGTCCTTCGCGCATTGAGAGGAAATCATAAAATTTTCTTTAATGGTATTTGTGTTTCAATTATAGTGTAAAATAAAATTGTCCGGACGTTCGTCCACGAAGAGGAAATCCACCATGAGTTTTAATCCAATAATGTTGTCTTTCATTTCCGTACGTGTACAACAACCGGAAATAGTGACTGGCTAAAATATAACTTAAATGTGCTGCCTATTTTGGCTACTGTGCTGCATATTATAGATGACAGAAGCCACCTATTAGATTTCTTACATAACTATTTGTCATTCTGGTTTTTAATATTAAAGACGAAAGAGAGAGAGCGTCAAATTCGTGGTGTAATTTTTCCTTAAATGTTTACTATTTTTTTAAGTCGTAAATATTTCAGATTTTTATTAATTTTATTTATTAGTAATATTCCAACAGCAAGTTTCATTTAACTTTCATAACAGTCCTAATTGTCCAAGATGAGTGTGGGTCTATTTGTTGGAAAAAATATATGTCGAATTAAAAATGTTGGTAGTTTTATGGAAACACAATTTAACAACCAGCGAATACATTGTCAAATGAATTTCCGATCATGAGACAATGTCGAATCTTTTTTTTTTGCATTTCAGATCATGACACATTGCATTGGCGACATTGTTGATACATTTCCGATATCAAAGGATGTTGAAAATAAATATGTCGAATAGGGAAAATGTTGAAATACCGATTCTTGAAAAAAAAAAACAATATCGAATTTCAATGTTGGAAAAAACATTTTTTTTCGATCAAAAATACCGGTTCCCGTTCAAGATCCAACATCAGTTTTCTACTTTTTATGGGGCTAGTTTTGTTTCTATAACAGTATATTTTAAAAACTTTATTTTTATTTCATTGTTGTTTATTTACAAAATGCATGTTCATACGGATAGCAAAGGGGTAGAAATCTACCAAAACCTGTTCAGGTGAGGGATGATTTGGGTAAAGGGTTTAGCAAATATTCCAAAATTTTAAATTTCTGATAGATTTTTGACGTTTGATTTTTTTTTTCTGAAAATATAATAATATGTTAGTGTAAAAATATTTTTAATGTTTTTTATGCACAAAGTGCAAGAAAATTGTTATTGACAACGTAATCGTTTTCGGATTGAATATCAATAAAATAAAAAAAAGTGTAAGTTATACAAATAAATAATATTGTTGGATTGACATTAGAATAATAATAAAAAAATATTTCTTTACCAATAATTTCATTTTTGGCCATCTTAATATTTCAATAACGTGACAGGAGAAATAACAGAAATCGGTCAGTTTTTTTTTAAGTATGAACATGAAGGTAAATTTGTGCGGTAGATCTGCGGTAGTTTTCAGCATCGTATAAACACGGGCAAAGATTTTGAATATTTACAAGGGTTGAAAATATTAGAAGAAAATCCTTTCAATTATCAAGATATACAGTTTGAAAAATTATGAAAAAGTGATAGAGAGGCAATATAAATAGAATGATTGCAAGTAGAATCGCTACGCAACGTAGTAAAAATCAGGTATAATTACCGTTAAGTTCAATATTGTAATAAATAGTGATTAGGAAATCCTTTGAAATTTTTTTTTTCCTTTATTGTTGATAATAAACACGATAACGCTTAAACGTGATAATAACAAAAATTTAGACATCGCAGGAGTGACATCACGTTATTTATACTTAAAGCAAATAGTTTTTGAAAACTTTTGGAAGAGGTTCGAGGCCGACGGAGTCCTAAAAACAAGTTTTTAATTTTTCAATTTCCGGTGATGAAAAAAAATATTAAGGGAAAAATGTATGACATGAGAAATAATAGTCAAATAATCTGTATCTATAAATACCTGATATTTAATATATGAATTTGTATAGTTTTGCATTTAATTAAATTTAAATAATTTTAATATATATATAACTATGTAGATAATTATTGTTTTATTAATTTATTTTAACTAGAATGTATATTTTAAAAATTCATTCAAACAAAATTTACTTCTAATAATCTTAAATATTACATTTTCAAATAGTTTAGTTCTGGTTAAGATATGATAAAAAAAATAAAAAAGCACAATTCTGAATTTATTATTCATTAATAATCTTAAAATTAATTATTATTACATATTTAAAATACAATATTAATTTTAATTCATTTTACAAATATTTTAAATATTATTTATTCTTTAAATCTTCTTTAAAAATTCTTTATTTATTTACATATATTTTTTTTTAAATACAAAATTCATTGAATAATTTTTGAATTAATATTAAAATACACAGATATACTATAATGATAAATTTCATATTTTTATGTTTTTGTTGTTGTTTTTGTTTAAATATGAAATTCGAATCATTATCAAATGTATTAAAAAAATAATAAAGTCTATTTTTTTTTTTAGATTCTAATAAGCATTTGAAATATTTCATTTAATCGTCTGAAGGAAAAAAAAAAAAAACAACAAAAATAGGAATAATAAAAAATGTATATGTATCTATAAGATATCAGTGTTTAGTATCTTAAATCATAATAAAAATGCTTTAACTATGTATATTTGATGCTTTTAGTTGAGGTTATAATGTTATAAGAATATTTATAACTGCTTTTAAGTGGTTTTGTTTTTTGTTTTGTATGAAATTATACCTACTGATATTGTATAGGTATTCTAAAGATCACAGAAATTGACTTTAAGATTTAAAAAGGGTTAATTTTTTTTTATTTTTACTTTTTTTTTTGTTAACAATCAGTCTGTCTATTTTACTTTTTAACTTTTCAATTAAAAATCCTAAATAAAAAACTAATAATTTAATAGGTATATATGTACATATATATATATAATTAGATTTATATTAAATTTGTATTAGATTTAGATTGAAATAATTTGTATTTAATTTCTATTAGTATTAAATAAGTATAGATATAAGATTTGTAATAGAGAGATGGGCCACATCCTACCCCGAAAAGGGTCCTAAATTTTGGCTGTATATTTATGTACAGTTGAAATAATAAAATAAAATTAAATTAAATAACTTTGATAAAATTAAATTATTGTTTGTAACTGAATTGACTTTAGAATACTGTAATTGATAAGCTCTGTTGAGTCTTTAAACATGGAAACAATTAAATATTTCTTTCAATTCCATTATTGCGTATGTTGAATATAAATTAATTCAAACTAGGTCCACTATAATTGTTTATGCAATATTAGGAACTCTCTGGATTATTTATAATAATAAAATTTCATTACGGAAAAAATAAGGACGAAAAATATGAAGTGAATTCGGTCACATACGCTTAAAAATGATTGATCTAAAATCTTTAAATAAAAGTGTGTCTGGAAGCCAGGTTGATTTTAATTTGGAACACTTAAATCTCTCTATCCCATTGTTGATCTTAACTTTATTAATTTAAATTTAAATACTACTCTCTGGTTGCTGTCAACCTTTATAAATCTTAATTGAACGATCAGTTGATCTTGAAATATTGATTCAAGACAAGTTTATTATGCTCAAATAAATATCCAAGAGTTAAAATTATTTGTTTTTATTCTTTAAATTAATTTAAATTTTGCAATTCAAATTACGTTATAATTTTTAAATTGAATTTTTTATTATCTTAATTACATTATAAAAAATGAATGTTGGAATTCATTTCATCATTTTAAATGTATATAAAATATATATATATATATATATATATATATATATATAAAAGAAATTAACCTTTGATGCACATCATAAAGAATAATTTTTGTTTAATGGATTTTCATTTTGTTTTTTTAATTGTGTGTAGAGTGTAGAGAAGTCTCCTCTCAAGCAAGTCTCAAGACAACAAGAATATTAAAAATGAAATTTGTTCAGACTATTTTTTTTTCTTTTGTTTTTGTTTTTCTGTATATGAACTCAAAGAATTAAGGGATACATAAATATAACTGACATAATGTTAATATAATCTGACATAAATTGTAATCGTGTGTTGTTGTTGTGCATCATCACAACTGTGCATCATTCAAAAGGAAATTAGAATAAAATATAAAAACAATACAAAAAAAAACCACAAAACAAAAAAATCAAAATAAATTTCAATTTTCTATAAACTATAATAGGTAACTATAATGCACTACCGCAATTTTCTAAGGTAATTCTAATGGAAACAAAAAAAATTAGAATTTATTGAAAAAAATTCTGTGCCTATGCACCATGATGAATTTAAAAATTTCAATTTACATTTAATGGTTATTTAGGTATTATTTTGATACGGTTCTAATCTTAATTATATACAGCCTATATATATTCCAACATCCTAAATCAATGTAATAAATAATTAACCATGTAAAAATATATGCAAGTTCAATAATGTAAGGTTAAAAAGTGAGTAGGTTTATTGTTTTTGATTGATTTTGTGGGTGGATTTGAATCCGGTATATTAAATGTCAGCTGACATCATAAAATGATGGGTGTCATTGTAATCTTATAACCTTTTTTTTAAATTATATGTGTTTTAATAGAAAACATAAAAATAAAAAAAAATGTGGATCAAAAATGTTAAATTGTTGAGTTGAAACAATATAGAATATAAATATAGAATAGACAATGACTTCAATGGACATAAATTAGTATTGAAGTACAAAATTATAAGTTTTTCACCACATAAACTTCATTGGATTGAGTCTTACTTCTCTTCTCGGGGATAGGTAATCAGTTTTATTTAAAACTACGATTTCTGACCAATACGATTAATGACCAATCAATTTAGTTTCATTGAAATATTTAATAATATTCAATTTTATTATAATTTAATAATTATTATCAACTATAAAATTCAACATCACCATTTCGCATTACATTGTATTGATATTCTGAATAATTTTAGGATGGTAAAGTATAGGTTATTATAACATAATAATAATTTAATTAAATGTTTAGTTTCAAGACGTCTTCATTAATATTCATACTAGCTTAGAAGTGTTTAAATTTATAAAATCAAAATATTAGCATTGCTTTAAATCAATTCATTTTAAAAGAAAAATTAAAAATGCGGATATCCGTCATCTGGGTTTTAATAACCACAATAAAACATATCCAGAATGAGTACTATGTATACCATTGATCATCACTCATCAGTATTATTTTAATACTGTTTCGATATTTTATTCAACGGAAACACGTATTTACGTAGTTATACCAAGTTATATATAAATATTGTTAAATAAATGAAGAATATATTAAATATGAATATTTAATATATATATATATATATATATATACAACTTATATTTTAATATTTAAAATATACTTTGTTGCTTATGTATATATATAAACATTATTAAATGGCAATAACTGCTAAAAATCGTCGATTCAATTATTTATTAACATTTTATTTATTGGAATATCCTAAAGAAGATATTTGGTTGAAAATGTATAGCCATCGATTTAATTGTTCATATAAAATTTTGCGAATTAATAAAAAACCGATTTATGTTCAATATTATAAAAATTTGCAAATGATTAAGACTTTAAGAGATTTCAGTTGAATTTAATTGTGAGATGAGTAGACTATAAAAATGAGTAAGAATTATTTAAAACGAAAAGAATGCTTATAAGTGCATGACAGTTCTCATGAAAAATCAATTCATTATATGAATTACCGAAATCAATTTCTAATTTAAGACGGGTCTCAATAAGAAATTCCGAAAAAAATGTTCTGCTTTATTGTGTTTTTAAATTTCTGATGTATTTGTGATATCAGATCTCGAAAAAAAAAAAAATATTTTTAATTTGCAATCAGATTTGCAAGTGAAATTTCAATTTAATACGAATTGGTGCAGAGTGAATGTAGAATTTTGGTAGTATAAAAGGTAGTGTACTAAATTATAAGATTATTGTAGATGGCTAAAATTTTATCATAGGTACCGTAAAAGAACATTTGGTAAAAGAGAATTAGATAACACTAATTATCTCTGCTACAAATGATATTAAAGGTCAACATTTTACTTTCCTGTTGAATTGACATATACTTTCAACTGTCAACGTCTGTCAACGATCAAAAGAAAAAGTAAAGTTAGTTTTTATTCAATTTTTGTAAAGAACAGAAGCTGTGCATTTAAATTAAAACTTTGTGTTAAAGAATTAGAATATTATTTGTATTTTTTACTCAAACTTACACCGTGACATCGTAAATGTATTGACGTATGATCTTAAATGTCAAAAAAATTTATTTATATTGTCTAATAATCAGTAAATAATTTGACAATGTATTCGCGACTCATTTGCACGGTTTAATGAATTTCTTTTCAGTCATGTTAAAAGAGTATTATTTAAATTAAAAATATTTTTAAAAACAATGTTTAATTTATTTGAACATATTTGGTAAAAGAAAGTTATAGGATAGCAAAAGTATCGATGAATAACGGTAAATTATGAAAGATTAACTATGTAATTAATTTTAATAATGTACACTAGTATTTTATAAAAGATATTTATTACAAATTCGTTTGCTGACTAATTAACATTTATTTAATCTGTTGCTGAAGACAATTATTTTCTGAAGTGTACCGCAAGCGAACTCCAACCGTAATATTTTTAAATTCAATGTTATAATTAGAGATTTTTGGTTTTTAATGTAATATAGACTTTTCAATGTATCTTATATGTACCTAGGATTATCTTTACTATAATAAACAATGTAATTTTTCTGTTATTAAATACAATAATAAAATAAATATTAAGAATGTATTCAAAAATAAAAATAAAGTACTGTGGAAAAATACAAATAAGTCAGGAAATAAATAACAAGAATAGAAGAGATTTATTTTAAAATATAATTATTCTGTACTGTAGTAATGTCGCAAGTTACAATATTGACATTATTGTATTTAGTTCAATGTGGCCATTGTTAGTTATAAGATTATTATCAGATATGATTTCAATAAAGCCAGTGTTAACTCAACAACGTAACACACAACAGATTTGTATAAAAAAAAATTTTTTGATATCCGAAAATAAAGGGAAAGTACTGTAGAAAAATTGAAATAATATAAAATAAATATTTTTATTTAAAATCTCAAAGCAAATAAAGACGTTAATAGAATTAATTATTATTTTTATACATTGTATTAAACTTAACCTTAATTAATTGATTTATAATTGTGAAATTGAATGACCGACAACGACAACATTATTTTCATTAATTAATTTTTTTTTTTTTTTTTTTTTGTTTTGATAAGAAATAATAACAATACGATTATTTTGTTCTTGAAATTTTATTTTAAATTATTTTTATTTTTATTATTTTATTAGAATTCTAATTAAATTAAATATAAATTATAAAATAATTAAATTTTAATAAGTGGAGGTCAATATTTCGGTTGAGGTTATCAAAAAGCCATATGTTATTGTGGTATTGTACAATGTAAAAATGACCTTGTGGTTGGGGTGGGTGATATTTTTTTTTATTTTATTTATGATTTATTAAACAAAAATGAATTAAGAGAATAAAAATTTAGGTTTAGAAAAAAAAATTTTTTATGAGTAAAAATTGGATGAAGATTTGATATAAACTACAGATTTGATATAATTTTTTAATTTCTACTTGAAAGTGATAAACATTATTTTGATAAACAAAAATAGTTTACTAAAATGATATTCTGTCATATTATGCTCTCCAATACCGTTATTATATGTACTTTAATTGTATATGTACGTATACCACGTATTTTTTTATTTATTTAATTATATTGTTATTGACGTCTGTCAAAATAGTCAAAATAGTTAAAATAAAAAAAAAATTATATATAGAGGTTAAATGAACAAAATTAAATAAGTAAAGGAATATAGGAAGTCCAGGATATTTTTTTAAAATTGATTGATGTGTCAAGTCATTTTAGCCAAGTAGCATTTACATATTAGATGTCTCGAGTAGCATTTTTAAATTTAAATTTTCTAATATAAATGTCAAAATTGCAAATAAATAATTTTTTCAATATACATATGCAGATGTAAACGCATACACAAACATATAATGTACACTTGTACAGTTAAAATTTAATTTGTTTAGTATTTTTTAAGTAAATAAAAAAAAAAATGAATTTCTGATTAGCAGTAAATTGCAAAATAAAAAATTACCAGAATTTTAACTTTTACTTTTCTCTATTTTAATAATTTACAAAAAAGAAAAAAAAAAAAGTAGAAATTGCA
Organism: Argyra leucocephala; assembly: GCA_963942445.1. Lineage (NCBI taxonomy): Eukaryota > Metazoa > Arthropoda > Insecta > Diptera > Dolichopodidae > Argyra > Argyra leucocephala. The sequence goes on along the minus strand of OZ012681.1, from coordinate 132,451,082 downwards.
GTTTTAAGTTCCGCTTTAAAAGCAAAAATAAAAATCATTCATTTCGAGTATACGTCAACATTTTTGTTTTTTTTTTTTACTTCGAAATTTCTTTCTTTCTTTATTATCGCGAATTGTTTATTTTTTTTAAATTTTTTAGAATAAAGAATTTTATTGGGTCACTAACTATACATTAACATCCATGTACATGTCAATATACGTAATTTTCTATCATACCGTATTATATACATATGGTATATGTATTTTGTACTTATAATACTGTACAAGATATGAAAATTGCAAATTACATATTTAAAAATTTCTTTTTAAATAAAATATCGAAAAGAGAATGAGATGGAAAATAATAAATAATAACGAATAACATATATATGTATAAAAATAAATGTATAAAATTTTTTAAGAAATACAAAAAGTCTGTCATTTTAATTGAAAATTCTTTTTATTTTAAAATTGTTTGCTTATAAGAAAATTTGTAGGTATATGTCAATATATACTATTATGTAGACAGTAAATTACAAGACTATATGAAATTTAATCCAAAGAAATAATGTAATAAATTAGAAATCGAAAGTATAAAAAATTGTATTTCGTAGTATGTATAATGCCACTGCTAATTTCCAGAAAGAAGTTATTATAATATTTTATTTAGAGGTTATTATAACAGTAATTTTTTATTATCTCTTAATTATGAAATATGTCTCAGATATTACTAATTTAATTATTAACTTAAAGCACTAACAAGAATATAAAGTAAAAATGTATCATCTCTCACTATAATGCATTAATATTTTTCACTTCTATACTACTTCTATAATACATTAAAATAAAATTGTTTTATTCTCTCACTTCTCATTCTTTTATTGGTAATGAACGGTTTTTTCATTATTATTGTTGTTGTTATAATTGTGTTAGTTGATATATTCTGATGGACATTTTTATAACCCATATGAAGAATCAATATATGTAATATGTATACATGCATAATATTTGTTAACTAAGGCTTCAGACAACAAAACAAAATTAGTATATATATAAGATATGAATATGTATATTGTACACATAATATACATGTATAATATTTACTTAACTAAGGCTTCAGGCAGCAAAACAAAATTAGTATAGGTTTTTTTAAATATATATGCGTAACATTATTGATAACTAAGGCTTCAGACAGCAAAACAAAATTATTATATAATAATAAATATAATTATATTGTATAATATGGTTTCAATGAGCATATATGCATAACATTTGGTAGCTAAGGCTCCAGACAGCAACACAAAATTACTATACAATAATATATATCGTACTTGTTTGTAGAGTGCACAATAAAAAAAAGGTTTTTCAGAGACAACAAAAAATTATTTGCGAGGTATATACTAAATCTTTCTTTTACGATCATATATTTGATATTTTGATAGCAATTGAATTTTGCTATATCATAGATTTTATAATTTGATAGCAATTGAAATTAAAATGGATTTATTAAAAACCAATAAATTCTATTAGGTTTTGGCGGGTCGAACCATTCTTTCAATATGATATAATCTATCAAGCTAATCACATTTATCCAACCACTAGGAACCCTACCACATCTATCCAATAATTCTTATCAATTAATCTATCCAAAAATTCTATGACAGATACAGGTTGTATAATGTATACTACTTTTTAAAATAACTAAATAGCTTAAACTTCAAATGTCATCATTCTAAGATTTCACCACTGAATCTCTTGCAAACATTTCAATTTTAAACTTCACTTTTTTTTTCTTTATTTTTTTTTATCATTTAAATTATTTTCTAATTTAAAATATGAAATTATCATTCATTTTTTATGCCATTAAATAGGCCATTTGGTCATTATTGTGTAGATACGTCGTCGTATATATTAAAGATAAATATGCAATCATAAAAGTAAATTAAAAAAAAACAAATTTTCATTTTTTTTTACTAAATACATTATTATTGTTTGTAAGCATATATACAGCATTATTTATATCATTATGTAGCATGTAAATCCACACTGCTTCTATATATATAGTTAAAGAGATTTATGTAAATAGGAAAAATAAATAATATTTGTGTATTGCACAAAATGAAATGAAGTTTACGAGTATGTGAAGAAATTTTGAATTACATTTAAAATTACTTAGTTTTTTGTAATATAAATTATACACAGGTCTTCTATGAAGGCTATATATGGACAACCACATGAAAACAAAAATAAAGACTAAATATTTAAGCATTTGTATTCAATTACATTTTATGTTTTTGTTGATTTAGGATTTTGAGACTTTGAGAAAAAGAAAATGAGAAAATTTGAGGGGCGGGGAGGCATTAGTATCTCTATAATAATTAAAATTATAATAAGTAACTGTTAATGAAGGCATTTTTATCCTCATTTTTAGTAATGGTAGCAATATTTTAAAAAAAAAATTATATTTCCATCTTAAATGAAATGCGTAGTAAAAATATTTTTACGGTGTTTATAATTGGTACAGGGTGATAAAATTTTATTTTTTGATTGATATAAAAATTGCTATTTTTTGCTATAAAATTGAATTTAAGATGTTTATTGAAGGGTTTAAATTAGGGCTAAAAATTAAATATGAGAGATATTTGTTTTCGTAATAGTGGAACTTGCAGTTTATTTTTGAAAGGGTATTTAAAAACTAAAAATCTCTAATTAAAAATATCTGAAAAAAACAATGTCGAATATAAATCATTTGTTTATGAAATTCTAAGAATAAGCGCAATTATAGAATATGGGTAGGTTATGTCGATTTAACAAATGTCGTCTCCTGAATAATCAATTCAAAAAAATGTTAAAATCGAATATTCTGCGACTTGTACAGTTAATCGATATTTAAAATATGTTTCAATGATTAAAATGTCAACTTGTTACCCTATAAGTTAAAGAATAGTTTTTTTCTATAAATGAGTGTTGCCAAAATATTTCGAAAAAAATGTATTTTAAAATTGAACATTTTTTTTCAAGATTTTTAATTTCCATTTCTTTGTTGAAATTTTTCTTCTGAAATTTTTATTAATATTTTTAATAAATATTTTGTCTTTCTAGATAATGGGGTGATCCCAAAATTAAATTTTAATAAAAATATTATTTAAATGTAATAACATCATTTTGTAGACTTGTCTAGTTTATTACATAGTAAGTATAATATAATAAATTTTGATTTCATCTTTGACATGGATGTAGAGAAAACTTGAACAGTCCGACAGTTATTTTCAATGCAACATTCATGAGTTTTGTTTTTGTAAAAAAAAATAACCAGGAATAAACTCTAAATGATATGACACAACTCTTAACTTACTAACTCATTAATTTTCTAATTTCATTTTTAAAGCACTCTGTACATACGATTAATACATATATTCACAGTATCACAGTAAAAATGAAGATATATTTTTTTTTATATTATTAAAGTAATGTACTGTTGTTGATATGCAAAAATGTGATTTAAAATATTTGTATGGTGATTTCGAAATCGTTTATTATGCATGAATCGTCATATCTATACATATAAATTTATATTCATCTTAAAGATACATGGATGAAAAAGTGGAAAAAAAAAAATAACTGAAATATTTATCTTTGACAAAAACAAAACAAAAATAAATATAAAAGAATATTCATGAAAAATGAGGGAAAAAATAGTTATAGCCTGCTACTTTAAATAATATGTGTGCGCTGCCTTAAAGCAATCTTGGAATGCATTTTTCATAGTCATCGTAAACCACAAGGAAATTTTTTTTTTTTAAAATAATAATAATAATAAAAAAAAAACTTAAACAAGTTTAAGCGAGTAAAATATCTTTAAGATATGAGAAGTTATGCTGAATTAACATAAATTTACTGTTTCGAAATTGTAATGGGGATAATCTTATTGGGATTATTGTTAACAACTTTGTAATATTGATCGTAGTAAAAATAAATCGATTTGAACAATTGTGTGATAGGTTTCTCTAATATTTGTTCAAGGGTATAAAATTTTGATATATTTCGGAATTTAATTTAAAAAAATTTATTATAATTATTTTTTTAAAAATTAAATTATTTATTTTTGAGAATGTCATTTACTGTTATTTATAATTATACTTGAGACTAATAAACTACTGTGAAAAACTTAATGATTGAGCCGAATTATGAAACCATCGTGATTAATGTAAAATTTAGTCCACATAATTTATTTCTTTTAATTCCGAATTTCGGAATAACATTTTTTATCATTTCACTTCATAAATTGCTACATAAATTTATTCAGAGAATATTTTTTTGGATATCAAAAAAATATTACTGAATTTCTATTGTAATGTAATTTTGTTTTTAATTCTAAATTTCGGAATAACATTTTTTTATCATTTCACTCTGTCAACTGCTACCTAAATTTCTAAATTTAACCAGAGAAAATTATTATGGATATGAAAAAATGTTTATTGAATTTCTATAGTAGTGTAATCAATTTTTTTAATTCCGAATTTCGGAATAATGCTCTTATCATTACACTTCATATAAATTGCTACCTAAATTTAATCAAAGAAAATTATTTTGAATATGAAAAAATATTACTCAACTTCTATAGTAACGTAATATTTTTTTAATTCCGAAGTTTAACATAAAATTTTCATTAGTTTATTCAAGTAAGAAGTTATTTTTAAATATTATTTTTAAAAAATATTATTAAGTCACTTATTAGGTACTAATCAACTACAGTGAAAAATTTAATGATTGAGCTGAATCACGAAACCACAATGGTTGATGGAAAACTTTAGCGTACGTATTTTATTTATTTTAATTCAGAATTTCGGAAACACTTTTTATTATTTCACTTAAATAAACTGTGCCTTAAATTTACCCCCAAGAAGATTATTTTAATACGAGAAAAATAGTATGAAATTTTAATAGTAAGGTAATATTTTTTTTTTTAATTCCGAATTTCGGAATAAAATATTCGTTATGTGATATATCAAGTAGAAGTTATTTTTCAACATAAATTTTTAAAAAAATATTAACTTAAAGAGCTTTGTTGAACCCATGAACATATTTCAAATATTCGGTAATATTTCAATATTTATTTTATAAAAAAAATAGCTCCGAATAATTATTGTTTTGTAAATATTTTTAATTTATTTTAACATATTTTTCTATAATTTTAATACTAGAGAAATTATCCGATTTAACTTTGGTTTTTTCTTTTCTTATTAATACATAGTTGATTGAGTGGTGAATTTTTCCTGCAATAACTACTTAAAAGAAATGAACAGATAAAATTTTATGTATATATAAGTATCTTAAAAGAATGAATTTAGGTCAAATCAGGTGTAAATTTTATTAATACTATATTACATATATACGACCTGTAATAAAATTTTAAATTAAAATTTTTAGTTTTAGAAAAAAAATAAGTATAGCATTTTTTAATAATGAATAGTTTTAAAAAGTTGTAAATGAATAATAGTATAGGGAGTAAAATATTTAGTTTTCATTTTTGATAAAATTCCAGATTTTTCGGAATAATTAATTAAATTTTTTTTTTTTTGAATTAATTAAATTTTTTTTTTTTTTTGATTAAAAATTATATGAATGAAATTGAAATTAAAACAAACATTTATAAATATTATTAAAAGAGTAATTTTTATAATGTAAATGAAAGTATAGTAAGGGCGTGGAGGCTGTAAATACAAACTGTAAGAGTTGCTGTTACAGACTAAAGTATATGAAAGAGGAATAAATTTAAAGTAAATTGAATGGTCTTAATGGAATCAATCATTATCTTGTGAAAAATGTTACAAAAACGGAAACCGTATACATTTTAAGAACGGCAATTTTTTAATTGTAAATTAAATGAATTGTTTTTATTTAGTAAAATCCAATTTTGTTTATATGTAAAATATTTGTATTGACCAATTCAAACCCTATATAATTACATAACCTTATTGTTTCTCCTACGATCCTACATAACCTTCGTAGTTTTTTAATAATCATTTTTATTATATTCATTTTTTTTTTTGTTCTACAAAATTTTGAATAACTGCCAATGGTGATTTGCCGAAATGGCCAAAACAAAGAATTTAATTATAATTTCTTAATAATAATAATAATAATAAAAAATATCTGATATATCTTAATTATAAATCGTTTTTTAACACTAAAAAATTACATAAATATTTTAAGAAACATAATTTCTACTTATCATTGAAAATCAATTAAGAAAATCATTTTTGTTTTTGTTTACCTTCACAAATGGCATATTGTGAATTTTCAATTGATTGTAAGTACCCACCTGGAATGAAAAAAAAAAATTGTTTTTAAATTAATAAATAATTAATTTATTATTGAAAATTAATATAATAAAAAATTTGATATTTTTGTTTTATATTCGAAATTTGTTTTTCTATTTATTATCGTAAATTATAGTATGTACTATATTACAAAAATCGAGGACAAATAACTTAATAACTCTTATTGTTAGCAAAATGAAAAAAAAAATTTAAGCTGTTAATTACAGTGTAGATTAGTTTTAAGTATTAAAAAATCTTTTTTAATACAATAATTTTAAATAAATTTTATTTATTTATAATAACTGACATTACATTTTAATTTTAATATTGTTTTAATATTTGTTTTAAAATTTCAAGAAATGTTATTGATACGTCCCTGATAATTTATAATTCTGTTTTTTGAAAATAATTGAAATTATATCTTTTGTTTTTGAATTTTCACTATTTTAACCCTAGAATAATTCAATCACCAAATAATATAAAGTACTAAATAACCGAAGGTTAACCGGACAAATAAAATACATACCAAGCAGAATACGAATGTTGAGTCCGAAGCTAGTCAAAGGTAATACTTACATAAGGGAACACAAAATAATAAAAAAATAAATACATGTAGTAAATATATCTAAATATATATATATATATATATATCACATATATATATCTAGAAAATAACAATAGAGAGAATACAAACGGTCAATAATCAGCCTATAGAAATACTTAAAAAAGCTCTATATTTAGAATATTTTTATTGAGATAATCTGATCGCATTTTGATGACTGCCATTTTACCAATAAGACTATACCTACAGCAATTGAGCTGATTGAAACAGTGGTATAATGTTGTTAAAAAAACAATAATTAATTATTCTTCACTGATTTATATTTCAAAAAACATTTTGAACAACTGAATAACAGAAATGCCGTTTTTATATTAGGGAAATAGTTCCGTATAGCTCTCGAAAAATATAAATTACAAAAAAAAAAATGTGTTTGAAAATGTAATGAACACCTAATGTTGGTAAGCCCATTTAACCTTAAAGGATTCAAATAACACCCAATCTTTACTATAAGTGTTCTAGTATCTGTAAAACTTTACTATAAGAGTTTAGACTGGAAAATTAAAAATTTCATATAATTTTTCGTATTTGTATTCGAAAAATGTCACTTACTATATTCGATTGAGTATGTGGGTACTTATTTATTCTAAAGAATCCTAATATTAACGATTTAAATAAAGTTGTTTGTAGAGTAATAGAACAAAATATTATAGTATTATATTCAGCTATATTAATTAATTTTTTAGTTCGAAATAAAGGAAATATATCATTTCCATTCACTTAAGTCATTGTTTACTGATAGAAACAAGAATACATTTTCATTTTAAACTATACAAAATTCAATTCAGTTCTACAAAATTTAAAAATATTACAACAACAACAAAAATACATTTTACTTCCTTATATTTATATTTTTCATATAGTTATAATGATGCGATCAGCTATTTTACTAAACCATAATTAATCATTTCAAATCCAATTTTAATGTTTTTAATATCTATAAATATTAAATACACACTCTGAAAATCTAATACAAATAACTTGTAAAATAAACTTGTATTTTTTGATTAGAAAAAAGAAAAACAAAAAAATTGGAATTTTAAGATCTTAGATTTTTGATAAATTAAGCTATACAAAAAATATTTTTAAACTTGTAATACCGGTCTCTCTATCTATAATAAAATAAAAATAACAAAAAAATATATAAAAATCTCTTCTATATATATATCCAATTTTTTTTTTTTTTAGATACTTTCAATAACTTTCAAAAATTGCTAATTAAATTTAAAAAAAAATAAATAAAAAAAAGTCTATTGTTCCTCTGTGTGTGATGTTCTTTTATGAATTTTTGTTTTTTAATGATTTTGTACGGTTTTATAATCACCTTAAGGTCATAATTTGGTAATTTTAAAATATCAAAATCTAATCAGATTAGTTTTTTTTTTATAAAAACTTATCACCTATCAATGATGATCATGATAGTGTCTAACTATGAATCAAATGCTTAAAAATCAAATATCTAGTTAATCGTTCTACAATAGGCCTGTTATTATAAAAACTGAAGTAATAACCTTCAATACTTATCGTAAAAAAGATTTCAGCAATACACAAATAAATTGATACAACTTATATTATTGTAAAAAAAAAAATGATCGTTAGTTAATGAAAAGTATAATCGTCGGAGGTGATATAAACTAATCCACCTAATCTAGTTCAATTTTTTTATGTTAACAATCACCACGTCTCTATTTTAGTATCGTGCATGGATCATAAACAAATCTGCTCCTCTGATCTAGTTATGTTTTTTGTGTTAACAATCACCACGTCTCTATTTAAGTGTCATGGATCATAAAAAAATCTTCTCCACTGTTCTAGTTATATTTTTTGTGTTAACAATCACCACGTCTCTATTTAAGTGTCATGGATCATAAAAAAAAAATTTTCCCCCTGTTCTAGTAATATTTTGTGTGTCAACAACCACCACGTCTCTATTTAAGTGTCATGGATCATAAAAAAAAATGTTTCCCCTGTTCTAGTAATATTTTGTGTGTCAACAACCACCACGTCTCTATTTAAGTGTCATGGATCATAAAAAAAATCTTCTAAACTGTTCTAGTTACATTTTTTGTGTTAACAATCGTCACGTCTCTATTTAAGTGTCATGGATTATAAAAAAAATCTTCTAAACTGTTCTAGTTACATTTTTTGTGTTAACAATCACCATGTCTCTATTTAAGTGTCATGGATTATAAAAAAAATGTTCTAAGTCTAAATCTATAGTGACTATCAGATCTATATATTCTTGGAGCTTTAACTGTACTGTCATAGACTGTACCATACTCCTCTCTATTTGATCTAATTTAATTTTTTTCGTTCTACCTGGTAAAAAACTTTTAATTTGCAAATTAATAGTTATTATACTAAATTATGTCATTTAAACTTGATTTCGTGCAAAAAGTTTTATAAATATTGAAATCACCCAACTACGTTATATAAAAAATATAACTTGAAGGAGCCAAAAGAATAAATTTATTAGATTTAGTTCATTCTAGAATTGAATTTTTAAGATACGTATTAAATTTTAGTTATTACAGTTATATCAAAAATGTGTTAAATTTATGATCTACATATCAAGTACAGTAGTTTTCACTATTTTTGGAATTTCACCACTTAATTGCTTAAAATGATATGCAAAAATACTCTTCACCTGATCCAATTTAATTGTGTTAAATCATATCAATTATCAGTTCTCTCTACACTATTAAAATTTCATTTCAAAGTGTCATACAAAAATCCAAACAGTTGTAGAGTCCCTCAGAATAATTGTTGTATTTATCAATAAAAAATCTGTTAATTTTATACATGCAATTTTGAATCCAATTTTTTTGTTAATCCTAAGGTGTTTAACCAATAATGTGTAAATCACTCAATAAAATTGTTTTTTACTACTATTCAGAATTTCACATTCGTTACAAGCCTCCCACTAAATCCTGTTTGCACTTTTATAAAAAAAAAAAAATATTCATAAAATATTTCTTGGTTCAATAACAAAAATTGTGCCTGTGGTCAAGGTGGGACCAACATTTTTTTTTTTTTTTTAAATATAATTTTATAAAATAGGCAATAATTGAATAATTGATGCCAGGTATATTTAAGAAACATAAAAAAAATAATTTTGTTTTTAGGTTAAGTTAAGCTTTAACAAATATCTCAAGATACAGAGTGATTATTGTAATTTTAAGTACTTTTTTATTTGGATAAATAAAACTGCAATTTTCTTTTATTTATTTTTTAAAATTTTTTAAAATTTTTTTTTTTTTTTTTGAAGGTTTATAGTTTTTAAACAATTAAACATATTTTTTTAAAAAACACACACATAAACTGTATATAGTTTTTAAATAATATAGATACTTAAAAAATAAAAATAAAACCAGTTAAATTAAATTTTATTTTTTAGTGTATTAAATAAGTATAACCAAAATGAATATTTAACCCTAATAGACTAACATCATGATTTGGATTTGAAAGACTTTAATTTAATGTTCTGTACAAAACCACTTTAAAAAAATTTTCTAACCAAATGTCAATTCTTATCAATCGTTTGCTAATTCCTCCCTCATATTCTTTTGTTTGGCAATCTTCTTCATTCTTAGTTAGGGTCTACTTTGAAATTGTTTTCCTACTTGTACTACAAATTTCGATTTTAATATTCTTTTATTATAATATTAATTCTTAATAATAGGTATTAAAGTATTCTTTAGTGTATTAAAAATCCCAGTTATTACCAACCGTTCGCCAATTCTTTATATTACATTTATTTCGGCAAATCTTCTTTAGTGTATTACAAATCTTGTTTATTATACCAAACGTTCGCTAATTCCTCCCTCATATTCATTTGTTTCGACAATCTTCTTCAATATTAACTGATCACCTTAGTTAGAGACTACCTTCTGGTTGTTTTTTTACTTGTAAGAACCACTTCTATATGTATATTAGCCGAAATTAAAAATAGCCTAAAGACGTCTGTACGTACGTTCATTATCAATACCACATCAGAATATAAGACTAGCGGCTACATTGAGGGTTTTGACAGAAGGTGAATATGTATCAACAAGAAGTTGGCCATCAGGATATAAATAGCACTTTGCCAGCAATCTATGTCTGCATTCAATTAATCAGTCAATGTTTGCGAATATCCATTCGCCAAATATTTATGTCGAACCATAAAGTACACCATAATTTTGAAGTTGTGATTATTTTGTGGTTTGCTTAGACCTACGTGTATAAATGTATTTAAAAATATTACATTTTTTTTTTTAAAATCTAAAATAAATAACATTTTTTTTTAATTTACGAATTAACCACGTATTTTATTTACATTTTAAAAATATTTTCATAAAAACTTTAAATTCATATTTTAGTTGGGCTAATATAGTTATGAAAATAATGGTAACATTTTTTTTCATTAAAAAAAAAACATCTCGTTCACAAACAAAAAATCAAGCGAATGAAATACGAAAAAATACGAAAGTTGTAGCATCGTGTTGTAGCATACGAACATTTTTTAAATGCGTATTAATTTTTTTTTGTTTTAAGTTAAGCCAAACATTAAGTTTTAAACGATACGTTTTTACACGAATGTACAGTTTGGACTAAAGTTTGGAATGTAAAATATGAACATGGTGCCATTTTTGACATGCGACAGTCGTTTTACGAAAGTAATGGTAGTGACGGGAGTGTACCTGGGTAGTTGGTACTAATTCAAACCTTAAACAAGATTTATCTCTTGATACATCCAAATAGGTGAGATGAGTGACACTAAGTAAAATAGCAAAAATAAAATACCTACTTTGTGAAAAATTTTCAAGCCAAATTGCAATGCTGTTAAGAGCAGCATGAAGCAAAAACAAAATTTTAATTATATTATTACCATACCATATTCAAAACAATGTTGTAACTGTTTAATTGTTTAATCACACAAAAACTATTTTAACTGTTTAAATTTTATTTCTAAATTTAAAATACCCCATTATAATTGTTAATTTTATTTCATTAAGATACTCTCAAATTAATTGACATTTTTATTAAATCAAATTTAAATTATTTAAGCTTCCAAATCAAATAAATTGTATAACTTTTACTTTTAATTGATCATTAAAATGAGATTTAATCCAATTTGTTTGGAAATTTGGTTTTTATTACAAAAACCAAAAAAGTCCATAAAGTAAAAAACACTTGAATTAAATTTTGTAAATAATTTTCAAATCTCTTCAAATGTATAGTTTTATACCAAATATCAAAATTTATTGATTTTTTTTTTCTAATAAATATTCACTTTTTAATTTGATTTCAACAAATCGCCTACATTACTATTGCCTTGCCACTTATCTATTAGATTGTATCTTATAAATGTTGTTAAAAATTTTTTTTTTGCTTTTTGAAGTGAAATTTTAATAACATTCATTTAAAATTCCAAATTCGATCTATTTTAATTTGAATTAACTACTATAACAATTCATATAAGGTAGGGTGGTTAAATAATTGTAATTTCCAGAAGAATTTTTTTTAATATTTAAAAATCTCTGAATGATATGCAAAATATTTATTTTTTATAATATAACAGTATTTTTTTTATTTTTTTTTTTTGTTACCTGTAATTGTTACGAAACAAATTGTTAAAAATCTCATTGGATTGTGTTGTGGCTTATGTATACGGATAAATAACAGATAATATGGAAAGAAATAAACAACAATAAAAAAGCAAAAAAAAAAAACGTTTTTCTACAGTTATAAACAATGAGTCATGAGTTTATTGAGTTTTCATGTTTTCTTTTGAAAAATTTTCATTCTTTTTTTTTCACTTTTTTTTTACCCTGTTATGGTTTGTTTTTATCTAAATAGTTGAACAGATTTGAATTATTATAAGATTAGAAAGAGAAAGAATTATAAGAGAATTAAAAAATGAAATGCAAAACAAAAAAAAATTGAAAGAAAGTGCCATTGAAATTTCCGTTTTTTTGTTGGTTTGATAAATTTTTGAGGTGGGTACAAGTCTACTCTAGTACAGTTAAAGTTAAAGGGTTAAACTTGTAATTATAAAAGAAAAAAAAATTAGTAGTTATACTTAAGGAATAAAGGAATAAAAATATGTATTTGAAATATCCTTCGTCAATTAGAGTAGATAGCTATTCATATTTCGGTAGATAAAAGTTGTTAGGAGATTGCTTTCGACCAAAGAGGCTCATTGTGATATTTTTAAAAACTTTGTACATATACTTTTAACAGATTTGTAATAAAATTTTGGGGGTACTTAATATTAGCATAAACAAGACCATCCAGTCGGATTACGAAGTAGGTTCTAAAACGGCCTTTTTAGAATATAGAGTAGGACAGTGTGTTGCGAAGAAGATAGCTATGTCCTCTTTATGGTCTGTACCGAACTACTTGACATGTTTAAAAATATTATCAAATTTTTATAGAAAAAATTTAAATCAAAAAATTATTAGACCAGCCTATGCTAATATTATTATAAATAAAAAATTTAATTAAAATATTAGAGAATTAAGCACTATAAATTAATATTATGAACTATATTGAACTGCATATGAATTTTCAAATTACAATAATAAGGATGAAAGGAGTGTTTCGAAATTGATAAATACATCAAATTTTTGGGTTCGAAATAAGACAGAAAGTATAAAAAATTTACTTCAAACTGGTTCATTCGATTTTTTTAACCAAAGTAATTATGATGATGGAAATTTGGAACGTATACACATTTAAATATTTTTTTTCATTAATTTTAATTTTAAGGTGACTTCCAAAATACAGTTAAATCGTCAAATTTACATTGTAGCATCTTTCAAAATGTCTATCAAAAGTTTTTGACTTTGTACACTATTCCAAAATGTTTAAAATACTTGGTGGAAATGTGAAATAAGATCAGAATGTTTAACGGAAAAATTTAGACTACATTTTGTATACATGTCATAGATAAAATTACCAAGATTAATTAAATTATAGGCTTGCATATATTTTCGGCCGAAAAAATAAGTTTATTGCCAAATTATAGCAAAATATGTTAATAAAGTATATTTTTTTCCGTCGAAAATATGTGCTGATCACTTATGAATATCTGACAATATTAATTTTCATGTAACAAAACATAAACCAAAAGTAAATTTATTGGAAAATAAACAAAAAGTCAAATTATTACCGATTACAAAATATACAAAATTATAATTTAAATGTTAAAATGTATGTATTGGAAAATGTGTCAAAATGATATTCCAAAATGTAGCAAAAACTTTATTATCTATATAATTATAATTGACAAGCATTTAAGGACCTGCGCAGTTGACATATTTCATTTTATTTTGCTTCTCTTTAATGACAAAATTTTTTATTTTTAGTAATTTTATCCACTAAATGCCACTTACTATAGCAAATATATCGGAAACGAATCAGTATATGAAGGAGGTGTATTTATGTGTAAAAAAATAAAACTTAATAACCACAAAATTTGTTATTAAACACGAGTGGTTTCTGCTAAATCGCGATAAGTCTATGTCAGTACGTAAATTACTGTTTTTTTTAAAACTTTAAACTTGAATTATAATTACTCAACAGGGGCCTCTAGTATATTTTATAATGAATTGATTATAAAAACTTAAAACGGTAGTGGAACTATATTTAAACTGTATTAAAACTATTTATATTGCATTTTGGAAGCCACCCATATTATTATCATTGTCATATTGTAGTTCTCTATAACTCATTTTCAATATCAATTTCATCACTATACCTTCCTATATACAAAAAATATATTATTTATAAACCTGCAGTTATTACTAGGCTGTAGTAGCTATAACTTGTATCTTCACTATATAGTTTCGTTAACAGCTTAAAATCAGTTTTGAGTTTAATCACTATTTCATGCAGAGAAAATGATTTGACTAGAAGTAAACATATATAGTGGCTATACATTTATTTCTATACTCTCTACCGTTCCATCGTGGTTTACTTATTACAAGAGTGAGCCTATTATTTTATTACATTATTACTACCTATCTATAGTAGCTATTTTGTAGCTTCAACATGTAGCTCAACATTATAGGATCAGTTTTAAATTTCATCACTATTTTGCTACAGAGAAAATTATTTAACCAGAAGTAAAGATGTAGCGGCTATATATTTATTTTTATATTCTCTATCCATTTATCGTGGTTTACCTATTGCAAATAAGCAGTTGATAGCTTTCGATTCTAGATATTGATTGTCAAATTCTTGTATTTTATCTTAAATTTACAACTTAGTATAAAATAATTAATTTTCAAATAGAATAATAAATTTTTTTAAAAATTTCCATTCAATAATTTTTATTTATTGCTAATCAAGGTAACATTTTTGTTTCAGGTAAGCCATATTTCATAATTTTTTCTCAGGTAAGTCATTTACAAATTTCATAAATTAAATTTTTTTTTACAAATCCTAAAACGATTAACAAAGTTATTAATTACTAGTACTTTGCGCCTAGGTCATCATTGTAGAACTTTAAATAAATCATTTCGTAATTTTCATGCCACAAAATTGAGTTGGTTAAAAGGTTATGAAATTGACACAATTTTATTAAAGTTTAATTTTTGTTTTTCTCACGCAAACTTGATTCTCTTTAACTAAAATTAATTTAGTTAAAAAATTACTTTTACTTCCTATGCATCTCACCAGGTATACATTTTTTTTTTAAATCAAATTCTTTGATCAAAAATACTATCTTTACCTTTAACTAGTTATAAATTATTCATAAAAAAAAAATATGAAGAACAAAAATAAAAACAAAATCATCTTTGCGCTATAATTTAATCATAATTTAAATTCAGTAATATTGAACGAATCGATTTGGAGAAGCAAAAAAGAAAACTGTATTGAATTATATGAATGCCTAACGGGTTAATTAAAATACGGTAAATTTTTTAACGGATATTGTATTAATATCTATGATGAGGATCTACTTTATATTTCTTTTCCTATATTGGCTAATAATAATTATAATAATTTAGGTCTGAATTCAATGTAGATTTTTGAATGTAATAGAGAAGTTCATATGTAATATCTCTGGATCGGTAGAAGCGGCGCAGAAAAAAAACGACATGTGACATGATTTAAATTCCGTTGGAGGTAATATTTATCTTTTCTATTAAATCATATTTGGACCGAATGATACTATAGGTAGCAAACCAAATGTAAATTAATCAACTATAATAAATGGCTAAATGGCTGGAAGAACAGCACGTCGGAGTTATAGATAGATTCGAAATAATGTCAACCCTAACTTACTTAAAGCAAACTATACTTAAGCAAGACCAAAACAAAATAAAAACAAATCCAAAAATATTTAAAATTGACTTATAAGTTTGACTTATGATAAGTCAGCTATATTAAGCATGACAGTCAGTGTCAGTTTCCATATAGTTGTCCCACAATCAATAATGTAGCTTCTCTAAAACAATATAGCTTCCCACAATCAATATAACTAAATGTCTCGTATCCAAAAATAAGTTAATTTGTTTTATTTTCTAATAGATTTGTGACTTTGTAGCATTTACGATTAATCTAGTATTCGCCCGTTCAAAAACTATTCGTATTCAAGAATGTTGGGATAAGAATAGTTTTTGTTTGAAAAAAAAAAATCTGTTCATTGGTGAGTTGCGGCAATTTGAAAATATTTCTATGCTAAAAGGAATGCATATATATGAAAATTAAAAAATTAAAAAATTATTAAAAAAATGTAGTTTCGCTACGTCCCTTTTAAATTTATTTATCATTTAAAAGGATAATAATGAAAATCGGTTGTGAAATGGTTTAGATATTTATTTGTACCGTACTTTTTTCAATTTACAGTTTAAATGTAATGGTTAATAACAGTTAAATGCTAGTAGCTACGTGTAATACTTCAAAGTCTGTCGAATAATACAAAAAAAAAAATGGTTTGTTCAGGGCAAAAAAATTTGCAAAAATTTCAAAATGAGATTAATGTACTCAAAATCATCATTTTGAAATAAAAAGTAATCGAATGTGTCAAAAATTTTACATTAGAAGACACTAAAACATATTTGTGTCGAATCAAAACAGCAACAAAATTTTTTTAAAATCTTTATAAATTTATTTTTTAAGTGAAAGCTCTCAATATTTCACTAATTTGAATTTGCTTACTTTTTGGGAATAACAAACGTCAAATGTTTATGGTACGGATTGCTGGATGTCGTCATTAAAAAAATTTAGTGTAGAAAATATTGAAAAAACAGACACTAAATCTCTAATTAAAGAAGAAGAAGAAGCGATATTAATCTGGTTTTTATAAAGGTCTCAAATTTTTAGTAATGATTTTTGTCACGAGGGGTGCTTGCGTAGAAAAAACTTATAATTAATTAATTTCTTTTCATCCGTTTCAAGGTTTAGCTTAATCGTTTAATATGAAAATACAATAACACCACAAACCCCAGATATTTATCTAGTTTTTACACTGATCTTAAATATTTAGTAATGACATTTGTCACTAGGTGCCGCTTACGTATTTTTGTAATAAATGTTTTTGACAATTAAATTAACAATATTGCCAACTTGAAAAAAATTATCCAGATCATTAACCTATATCGTTCTTTTGATTTTAATAAAACCTACACCTTGAACCCTACGAAAGGAACACATCTATTGTCATGTAACGGTGTGAAAAAAATTATTATATATAATATACAGTGAAACCTGTCAAGCTTGGCCACCAAACGTTTGAAATATTTTTTCCAATATTTACAGTTAGCCAACTTAGAATTTTTTTTTTAAATGGAAACAAAAAGTAATTAAGTTATAATTTATTATATGTAATATGTATGTTCATTCTTTATTATTGATGCTCTTGGACATACAAAATATAACTTCATTCAAATTATCCATATATCCAAATTATCCTTTACTAATTTTTTCACATATTCACTTTTTGTGTAAAAATTTTTAAAAGTAAATGTACAAAAAAAAAATTGCTATGACCTATTTTTACAGCTGTTTTATTTACAAAAAATTAAGTAATATGAGGGTAGGAAATGGCCAAATTGCAAGATGTAAAATGTACTTTGTACCAATTTTATATGGAATTTTTTCGTGTTGTTAAATTGAGCAATGGTGAGGTGACCAAATTCATAGATTTCACTTTACATATAAGTAATTCTGAAAATGCAATAATATGAAGATAAAACATTTTCACTGCTGGCCAAACTATACTGTCATTAAAATTTGCATTCTATATTAACCTTTGTCAATTTTAATTAATTAAAAATAAAAAGTTAAATTTTTTTTTTTTTAATTAATTAATTTTCCATTCAATTTACCTGTTTTTTTTTTTTTTTTTTTTGAAAATTGGGAATTTTAAAAACCAGAAAATGTATTCAATTAATTTAAATTAAAGAATTTAAACAAATGGAAATTAAGTATAGTTATACCTAGGAAATATGTACATAAAAAAAAAACTATTATCTCAACCATTTTTTTTTAACTGTATTTTTAGTTAAATTAATTTAAAAAGTTGACGATGAGTTTTTTATTAAAAAACTTTCTAATTTTTTTTTGTCATAACCATTTTTAAAATCAATTCAATGACAATTGAATGATAATCTGAAGAAATTAAATTGGCAGCAGGGCAACATTAGGTCGTTCTATTGTTATACGTTTTTTTATAAACTATTCATTTTATATATATATTTGTATATGTATATATTTATGCTTATATTAAATATATTTTATATATATATATAAACATTTTTTTTATATTGATACCTAATGTAAATTGAATAATTTTGTAAATTACTGTGGCAGTTGAGTGATTCGATATGAATGATAATGAAATATATAAGAGAAATCGTAAGAAATAATGTTTGTCAATTTTTAATTAGATATTCATTAATTTATACCATGACTCCTTTTTAGTATACATTCATTCTGATTATTATTAAAAAAGCTATCACTTAGTAAAAAATAAAAACAACTTGTATCTAATATTATTATTAGTTATTAACAGTTAGTAATTTGATCGAAAGTTATTTATTTTTTCTAATTATTCGTTTCATTAGCAGGAGTAGTAAACCTTTTTCAAAAAAAAATTTCGGAAGCAATTCTAATTTTTTTTTTTTTAATGAAATTTTAAAGTTATAAAAATATTTTTAATCTCTCAATTAAAAATAAAAATATATCGAATTAAAAATTATATAATTTAATTTTCATTGAAAAAAAAATTTTATTTTCCGCCAAAAAAAAAACAAATCTAAATTGAATGAAATTTTTCAAAAACGATATTTTAATTTTTTTATTACTAATTTTATAAATTTAAATATTTTTTTTTTGTTTTAATTTTATTCATTATAAAGTTTTTACGATTCTTATTTAAAAGCTCAAAAATTGATTCAAATTAAATTTACAAAAAAAATATAAAACAAAGTGTTTATTCATTTTTATTGAGTTATTTTTGGTTTGTGTTGATTAGAAAAAAAAAAATAATAAAACATAAAAAATAGATCCATTTCAATATAAAACAACAGAAAAAAAAAAAACAAAAACACAAATCGATATCTTATCATCTTTAGCTTTTGTGATTATTTCATTTCATAAATTTTATTTGTTGTTATTATTTTTTTTTATATATTTTTGTTTTTTTAATTATTATCTATCATCAGAGATTAGTCATTCAATAAATTTACATTCCAAATAATAAATTAGGACTTTAAATAATAAATTACAAAAAAAAAGGCAAAATTTAATTTAAAAACTAAATTTATTTAACTCTGTGCAAATATGGTGATGATCCACGATGATGATTATGGTGATTGGCATTGTCATGTGATTTATTTTTGGCAACAAAAAATCAATATAAATTGTATGTACATATATGTAGAAATTTTGTTTGGACTATCAATTAGACGATGATGATTGGTCACAATTTTATTGGTTTTCTTATTATGTTAACTGAGATGAGATAATTACATATTAATAATTTTAACATGGAAATTTGAAAATTTATCTTTTTTTATGATACAATATTTTTGAATAGAAAATTTTTAAAATATATTTTTTTTTATTTATGATTTATGTATAACAATTTGTGGACATTCAGCAGATGAAATTGACTAAAATTTATATGACATTGCAGTAAAACATTCACTGCTGTCACACTATTCAAACTAAACATTTAATCAATGTATTAAATATAGTTAGTGATACTCAATAAAATAAAATAAAAAAAATAGAAAAAAATAAAAAAAATAAATATAAATAATATAAAAAATTTAAATGTTCCTAATAGCTGTAAGAACCTACTTTAGTGTCTATATCTCTTAGTATTAAGTTAAATAGAAATGTAAAATTAAAATATTACAAATAAGGTACTACTACTAGTACTAATTTAATTTTTGTCAGGTTTGCGTTCATTAATAATTAATTTAATGTTTGATTGCAAATATCGATATTTCGGAAGCGACATACTTCCTTCATCAGTACTTGTAGATTAACACACTAAAAACACACACTAACATACTAAAAACAAAAATTTGTATACTTAATAAATTAATAAAATTTCATGAAAGTCGAGTACATATTTAGCTTTTAATACAAAAAACGTAATGTAATTAAATATATGAAATAAATAAATAAAATATTATTTGAAACTTTAAATAATTTATTTTTTTTTTCAGGTATGTATGTAGGTAATTAGTTTATTATAATAAACTTCAATTTTTTTCTGTGTTTTACCCTCTCTTATTTTCTATTTCTTTACAAGTTTTTGTTTACCACTTTTTTGTTTTGTATTAATTTGAAAAAAAAAGATCTATACTTAGCAATGCAATTATTTAAAAAAATATAAATTTAATAAATTTTGGTGTAACGATTCGTGTTTATCGAATAAATTCAATTTTTTCCAACTTATTGGAAATATTTTTTTTATTTTTTTTTTTAATAATATCTTATAAATATTTTTATAAGAATATCTTATAGATTCTATTAAAAAAAAAAAAAAACAAAAATAATTGAAATATTGTAAATTTCCTAGAATATAATAAAATTAAAATATGTACCTAAATTACACCATGAAGATTTATTGTATTCTTCAGCAGAGAACGTGCATCGTAATTTAAAAAATTGTGGGTTCAAATGTGGTTTTATTTTCTTTTCAATATCAATAATTTCATGCACAATTTTTGAATTTCGAAAATTTTCAAATTTTTTTTTTTAAATCGAATTTATAATTGAGTTTTCAAAATATGACAGGAGAGAGGGTATTGAAAATTAATGAACAAAATTAATTTTTTAAATTCATAGATCAGTTGGAATTTGATAACTTAGTCTCACTGATTGGTTTTTACGGCAATGATGATGATCGAAATTGTATATTAATTTTTTTAAGCGAATTTTAAAATTGTTCGTTCATTAACGATAAATTCCTAAATTAGTTATTACGTAACTCCACTTCATATAAGATTTTTAACTTGACATGATCACAAAATTTTAATTGATAAGAAGCACAGTGAACAATTAATATACACATGTCTAATATTTACTAATTTTATTTTGCGGTCTGAAGCCTTAATTAATCAAATATTATACATGTACATTCTTTATACAATAACAATATACATATCCATATTTTATATACATACAAATTTTGTATTGCTGTCTGAAGCCTTAGTTAATAAAATAATATGCATGTATATTCTTAGTAAGTAAATTCTTTATACAAAATGCATATTCATATATTTGTATTCACATACGTTATAAAAATATGTACAGCAAAGAATATATAGTATCAACTAACACAATTATAACAACAACAATAATAATGAAAAAAAAAACAGTTATGAATGAATAAGAATAATTTTTTTTAAATATAATATGGCAGTAGGCCTAGATAAAATATAGTGAGAATTATTATTGAATTATGTATGGTGAGAGAGATAAAATATTTTAAATTAACATTGGTATTGGCGTTTTGAGTTAATAATTAGTAATGTGTGTCAGTATCAAACATATTACAAAAATAAAAGATGAAAAAATCACTGTTAGAATTGGATGTAAATTTTTGTTTAATAGTACAATTGTACAATACAATACCCTCATTCTGTAAATTAATTAACGGTCTTATTTAACAAACTGTAGGTACTTATTCTCAATAAGTAAAATTTCTTTGTTAGCAAATTTCTAAATTTATTTTTATTATTGTGTTTAGTTCCAATAAACATTCATGTCTGAAGTAGGACCTCTGTAATAACCTCTGCAATATACTTTTTTAAACTGCACCCAAACTTTACTAGATTAGTAATGACATTATACTAGTCTACTTATATATTATAATATATATATATATATATATAATTTTTATCAAATTTCTTATTCTATCCAAATTAATTGTAAAAATATTAATTTATTTTTTACCGTCACTGTACTTTTAATAAAAAAAAAACTCCATTCCAATTGAAATGCTTCCCTTGAAAAAAATGTATATGTACATTTTTTATTTTTTTCATTCTTTCAACATCTTTGGGTCAACATATTTAATTTTTCCGGAAATTATTACATTAGTTTAAAAAAAATTTAACAGTCATACATAAGTTAAAAATTGTGGGAATAAAATTTTTTTTTTTTTATTTAATATTATTTAATTAAAAATTAGGTATAATTTTAGTATATATTTTATGTCCACATTACATTACCGCAATTATTAGCAAATATTTTTTTAATATAGAGGTTTAAAGGAGCCATAATTAATTATTTTCAATTATAAAAAAAAATAATAATTAATTTTATAAAAACTTGTAAGGTATTTTAATAACTTCCTTTTTGTAATCTCAACTGTTATTAAATTTCGTTCAAGGTTTTGAATTACTCAAATATTTTTCATAATATTTTGTACTTGATAAAATAAGAAATATTTTATTTTTTATTTTACAACTCTTAGATTTATGAGATTAAGAGCTATAAAATATTAACTAATCATCAATCATGACTGTTGAATTTGAATTTTATGGAATAAGAGTAGAGTAACATGGCAATTTTTGAATGTTTTGAATAAAAATCATGAATCGATATAGAATATAAATTTTGGTTATATTAAGCACTGGCCGGCCCCTACCGGTACCGTATTGGTCGTTTAAAACTTGAAAGTGTCACAAATGGCTTTTAGTTGGTTTTTAATCTATAAATTAACATTCCAAAACAACTGCATTTCAATTATTCGAAATTTGAATCGATATAAAAAAAATATTATATCATGGTCCCCTTACTCATTGCTTTTTGAAGTAAAACGTTCTAAAGTGATTTTTAGTCTCAATTATCAGTCACTATAATTTAAAATCGACACCATATAACAGACACACTATACTTAACCACTTTGAACTCAGAAGTTCAATAAATTACATTTAGTCACCTTTAAATTTGTACAAGCGTATTCGCAAAAAAAAAAAATGCTTCTCAAGTAGTAGAAGGTAGCAAAATAATTAAATAATAATTTTTATAGAAGACATTCAAAACGTTGAATTTCATCAAATCTAGAATTAAATAAGACTTAAAGTCATATTACAGACATGTCGAATTAAAAAACAAAAAAAAAAAAAACTCTTGAGGATTAATTAAAAAAAAAAAATTCATTTTAAACGTAAATTTTTTTACCAAATGAAAAAAAAAAAAATTAATTCATGGCAAAGGATTCAATCCAATTAAAACAAAAAATCAATGTCTCAAGAATTCTTGAGGATTCAATGAATGGTTGTAACTTGTTGAAATAAATCGAATATAAAATTTTACAAAGTTGATAAAACTGACTTTGAAATTTAATTTTTAATAAAACAGTATAGAAGTAGTATAATAGCAGTCACTGGTGTGAATTAAATTTTAAATGTAATTGACAAAGTCGCAAATAATTTTTTGTTTTTTTGTTTTTTTTTTTTGTAATGAAATTCTTGCAATTTTTTTATATTGAAGCACCCTCTTTTATAGTTGACTTCTTATGTATTTTATTATTTGATTTCGTTTTTTTTCATATATTTTTTTAAATGTGTTTTTTAATAGTAAAAACAAAAAAAATGTGACTGGAAGTTTTAACACCAATCACAAACAGCCGGCATTATTGAACATATGGTTAAAAAAAATGAAATGGAGGAATTTTCTTGTGGGAATTTTGTTTTTATTTTGTTATTTCAAAGGTAATTAAAAAAACTGAAAGATTTGATTTTAACTAAAACATAAAATTTATAAAAAAGGAAAAATCTAGTTTTGATTTTTTTTATATCCAATTTTGATAATTTCGAAAAACAAATAAATTGTTTAAGTATGTATGACTCTTCTATTTCTAAATATGCTGAGTGGACCATCTTGATTTATTTTCATTACCATTTAAGTAATTACTTACTATTTAGTAGCTTTTGTAGATTGTATTATGTACTAACTAATAGTTAGTCACTTATTGCTGGTCACCAAACATTTGCACAGACTGGAAAAATCATTGACAGTTGTGAGTGTGGTGACTGTAGATTGTGTGGTAAAGTTAAAGAAACAACTCTAAATTAAAGTCTAATCTAATCTTAGTAATTTAATTAACATTTAAAATATTCGGTCCAATTATGGCCAAAACATTTATCTATAACAAGATATTTGACTATAGATCCTATGACTCATTGTAGCAATTTTAGGACAGATTTAGAAAAGCATTAAAAAAACCGCCTTAATGCCCCACAGAAATGAGGTTACAAAACAATGATGCATGATGATTAAAATAGAATGTATATTGATATGTTAGAAGCTAAAATCAGACTATAATAGTATAAGTACAGAATCTTAATTTTTAAATTTTGGCTAATATCAATCAATTACAAGCAAAACGTGAGTTAGTTTTTCTTTGTTTCTATATGCTTTATTCGTCTTGATATTTCAACTTTCCATTTGCATCGGTATTCGATTTGTATAGTTATTTCCATCAATATTCGGTTTGTAGCTATTTCCATCGTATTTGATTTGCAGATATTTCCATCGTATTTGATTTGTAATTATTTTCATCGTATTTGATTTGCAGCTATTGCCATCGGTATTCCATTTGTAGCTATTTCCATCGTATATTCGATTTGCAAATATTTTCATCGTATTAGATTTGCAGATATTTCCATCGTATTCGATTTGTAGCTATTTCCATCGTATTTGATTTGCAGATATTTCGATCGATATTCGATTTGCAGCTATTTTCATCGGTATTCGATTTGCAGTTTTTTCAATCGTATTCGATTTGCAGATATTTCCATTGTATTCGATTTGTGTAGCTATTTCCATCGTATTCGTTTTGCCGATATTTCCATCGCATTCGATTTGCAGTTTTTTCAATCGTATTATATTTGTAGCTATTTCCGCCGTATTCAATTTGTAGCTAATTGACTTTACCTCCTAACAAGTGATACGTCAACAACATTTTCTTGTTATTTTAAAATTTTATTTAGATTCAAACATGCCTTTTAGTGTTTGTATAAATTTTTTGAGTATATGACCATCTCCACGTTTGTTTTCTTGGAATCATTTGCTTCGTCAAAGACCTACTCGAGATTAATTCTATACTGACTACTGAGATATACTCTGAAATAATGAAAGTTAATATTGAGTTTTATTTCATATGAAATATTGTTGTGGTTTGGTTTGTCATCAACATAAAATGTGGATTCTGGGACGAGGCTTTTATTTAATATTTAAAAAATACATTTAAAAATATTTCTGAGAATTGAAACCAAAGAAAAAATTTCCTAAATTTTGAATATAATTAAAACCAGACTCCATTTTCTCTACCGAAACAAATCATAATTTAGCTAATTTTCATTTTTAATTATAGTCAGTCATTTTATATTTATAATGAATGTACCTAATCCCAGAATACCTCTATTATAAAATTTTCAGCAAATACTACTGATTACACTATTAGACTAATTAAGTTGGAAACCTCAATTAATAAAAGTATCAAACTGTGGTTGTATTCTTTAAAAACTTTACATTAGAATCGACGGCAAAAAAAAAATTAAAACCACATCAGATCCGATTCATGGATAGGATAGTCTTCATATTACATAACAAATTTCAAGGAACAATTTTTTATTACCTTACATTTAAGTTGTCAACTACTATCAAAAGAAAATATAAAAAACAAAGTAGTTACCTACCTACCTACCTACCTAACTTACCTTTAATCTGGTCAATATAAACAGAAAAAATTCAGAAATTATTCAATTCAGGTGAGTTCACACAGAAAATTAACTTTTTTGAAAAGAATTTAAAGCAAAAAAAAAAAAAAAACAACACAAAAATCAAAGATGCGATTCAATTTTTTCAAAAAAAAAAAAAAAGACCCCACATGAAGATTTTGAATTTCTATTGTTGATAATTTCAACAAAAACCGAATAGGAATATTATTGGTCTCGTAATTACCTAGATTTTTTTTATTGGTTTTATGTTTTTATATTGTTTTTTTTTACTTAAGGGTTCTTAAAAAATATAAATTTTTTTTATATAGTGTCGAAATAAGCGAATATTTTTTCTGAGTGATTGCTAGTCAGAAAGTTGCGTGTAGTCATCTTTCAGAAAAAGAGAGTAAAAAAAAAAAATATTGCGTAGAATTGTAGATGTATTTATGAGATCATTTTTTTTTTTAATAAGTTGTCAAGCTTTCAAAGATTAAAGATTTAATGGATATGATCGTTGATAGTTGCGTATTTAAAACTGGATTTTAAACATTAACTAATTATATTTATTATTTTTTAAGTAATTAATCTGTCATTTGAAAAAGTATATATATATATGTATATATGTATATATAAATTATACGTATACATATAAATATATTAAAACACATTTAATTGTCATCATTAAAGAAAATATAAAACTTAAAAATGAACTTGTTTAATAGTTTTGGAGATTTTATGTAGACTTTTTAAAATTTATATGTATTTAATGTTTCGTTCTTTAAAATTTTTATTATGAAATAAAATATGAAACTTAAAAATGAACTTGTTTAATAGTTTTGGAGACTTTATGTAGACTTTTGAAAATTTATATGTATTTAATATTTAGTTAGTTAAAATTTTTATTTTTCATTGTATTTAAGACTGGCATCATTATTATTATACTTTCGAAATTGTTACTGGACCACTATTCTTAAGAATTAATTTACTGGACAATACCAATTAAAGTTGGGGCAGTTTAGGTATTTTAAAAATTAAAATTTTTAATTTACATAATTGTTTTAATTACAAATATTCAAAAAAAAAAAAAACAATTTGTCTAGAATTTGGAGATTTTTGGACAGTTCAAGTTAATCAAGTTTGATGTACATATTACAATATACATATATTATATATATATTTATTTATTTATTTACTTATTTATATAAATAAATTGTAAATAAGACGATTATAATATTATACATTAAAAATTAACGCTTGCATCCAATTTTTAAAAAAATATTTCGTTTTATAAAATTTAAATTGCTTGTTTATATTATAAACACAAACAAACCTCTTTTAAAACTTGACTGGGGTTTGGAGAATTTTACTTGAACTTGGTATTGAGGCATTTTTAAATATTATGACTTTTCAGGATTAATGTTTTAATTTTTAGTATAGCAAATTTTATGATTGATATTTTTAAAATAATTTGCTTAGAGAATTTGGAGACTTTTTACTTGAACTTGGTATTGAGGAATTTGTAAGTATTATGACTTTTCAGAACTAATGTTTTGATTTGTAATATAGCAAATTTTATGATTGACATTTTTAAAATAATTTGCTTAGAGAATTTGGAGACTTTTTACTTGAACTTGGTATTGAGGCATTTTTAAATATTATGACTTTTCAGGACAAATGTTTTAATTTGATATATAGCTATTTTATGATTGACATTTTTAAAATAATTTGTTTCGAGAATTTGGAGACTTTTTACTTGAACTTGGTATTGAGGCATTTTTAAATATTATGACTTTTCAGGATTAATGTTTTAATTTGATATATAGCTAATATGATTGACATTTTTAAAATAATTTGTTTAGAGAATTCGGAGACTTTTTGTCTGAACTTGGTATTGAGACATTTTTAAATATTATGATTTTTTAGGATTAATGTTTTAATTTGAAATATAGAAAATTTTATGAATGAAATTTTTCAAATAATTTGCTTAAATAATTTGGAGATTTTTTAATGGAGAGATTTTCAAAACAAAAAACATTTTTTTTTTATTATTAATTAACAAAATATATAAAAATTGCTTCATTTATAGTTCAAAAACGTACAGAATTTATTTCGCCAACAAAAGTATTTCCGTTATTCATAAGTGACCTTTTAATTTATCACTATTTCCGTCGAATGAACAGTAAACTGTAGGTTTTTTTTTAACTAAATTTGCAAATAAAAAAAAAATCATATTTGCACAGGCAAAAAATAAAAAATTTTCTAAATATTCTAGAAAAGTTTTGTTAGTTTTTAAATTTATTTTTTTTTTTTTTTTTGATTAACATTATTTACCATTTCACTTGAAAATATTACCGTTCATAGGTGTGGTATTTATTTATTTATTTTTTTTTTTATATATTTATTTTCATTTCTTATCTTATCTCTAATATATTTTTTATATGCGTTTGAATAATAATTTTTGTTCAGGAATTTACATAAACGTTTTCAACACTGTAAAAATCAAGTCAAATAAAGATTACAAAAAAAAGAAGAAAAAAAAACGAATTCTTAATTTAAATTCAAATTAATTTGATTGCGCATTAAGTATGGGAGATTCATGTTTTTCAGATTAGTCATTAGAATTATTTGTGTTGAGATTTTTTATATAAAAAAAAACAAAATTAAATTAAAATCAAAAACTTGAGAGTAAAATTCAAATGAACTTAGTCATATATATATATATATATATATATACATAAATATAGTTATATTTTTTATTGTTTATGTTTTTTTTTTTAAGAATATCTTTACGTCAAAATAAAATTCTTTAAGAATAATTGGAAAAAAAATTTTACAACACGATTTTTGACTTAAGGTTTCCCATACCTACTTAACTTCATTACTACCAATATTGTGTTTATATAATTAACCTTCAAATTAATAGGGAAAAAACAGAAATATTTTTGTTACTGATATTCTTTTAACTGTCATATTTTTTTATTGTTTTTCTTTTGTGGCTTGTATTTTTTGTTTACTTAGGTTAAATATGTATTGACAACAACAAAATACGGAATATTTTTTTCATCAATTTCCTTATGATCCCAAATTGATGAAATCCATTTTAGAAGAACAAAAAAAAAAAAAAATTGAAAATATGAAAAATAAAAACAAAATTGAATTCCAAAAATTCTTAAACAAATATTTTTAAATATTAAATGGTCTATGACGAATTTGTTTTAACCCTTACATACTCCATTCAATTTTATTTATATTTCAACAAAAATTGTAGAAACAGATTTCAGTGGGTTGTTTTTAGAATTCAAAAACCATGAATCTCAGCCTTCAAAGAACTCTCCTACAACATTTGTGGAGGTTTCTTCCTCTTCCAGACAGGATCTACAGGTTGGGACGTCACTTAGTTGCTCTATTGAGAGTTAGCAGGAAGTTGGTTATTTTGGTTTTTATTTTTGGTGCATGGAGACTCTGTGGTCTACAATACGCTCCCATAGAATGTTTGTTTCCCTGTTCAGGGGGTTTTCTATCGATTTTACCAATTTTAATATTTTAATATTACCAATATATATACCAACTGCCGGTTCCGGTTCATATATGTTGCCCACCGCTGATCTGGTTATTAATGGGATAACCGGTACAATTATTGTATAACATGGGCTTAACTGTTTAACCAAAAAACCAAAATTTATTTCTTTAATGCTTCTTGTCTTGGAAACCGTTAGAGCATGAAACCATCAAATTCCATGGGAAAGGCTTATAGTAAAATAATTCATACCTGCTTTTATTCAAATATTATAAATAATAACGTTAGTTATTACAGGGGTTAGTACAAAAACTCTATATTTTATATACAGGTTAATATGTGTATAAACAAACATAATAAAATAAAAAAAAAAATGCTTTTCAATTTCAATTTAAAAAAGTATGGAATATTAGTTAAATATCTCAGTTATTTATTTAACCTTTTTTCTTTATTAATTTTTTTGTTACTTTTTTATTTTTCAATTCCCAGTTGATAAATGTTGTTATTTACCTTTTTTTTACAAACTCAAAACTCAGGTTTAACAAAAAAAAAAAACAATACAAAAATGTAAATGTTTGCATGCTTTAATTAAAATTTATATGTCAGAAAAGATTCAATCAAATTAAAAATGACAGCTTTTAGACTTTTTGTGATTTCTAATAACAAATTTATGTTAACCTAATATAGAATAACAGGATTGGATGAATTGAAAAGTTAAAAACTAATTCTAAGATTGGTTATGAATATTTTTATATTTGCAATCATATTATTTCCACTAATATTGTAAATGAGTCTAAAGCTAGCCCTGAACTATAAAAATTTAATCTAGTCTACGTATACTTTAGGTATTCCAACCCTTGTTCGACATAGTACAGAAATGTTTTTTTTTTTACTTTATTTTTATTTTAAAATTAGAAATAAAGTCTTACAGCCTTATTTATTCTAAGTTGGACAATAACTAAGCCTTAAACTACATTTAATTTATTTAGTTTACATCATTCTTATAGTTATAGAGCAATGTAAGCTATCCAGCTTACGATTGAAGAATATCATGAGTGTGACCACAAAATCAGGTATCCTTAGGGACTCTGAGACTTAATAACAAAATCGGATTATCACAATAAGCCCATTTGCGGCTGCGATGATATAGGAATTGAATTCCTCTCGAAATTCAAAATCTAATCTAATCTATAATTATAGGCTTAATTATAGGTCTAGTATGGATCAAGATGAAGAACCAAAATAAAATAAAAAATATTTTTCAGATTTATTTAAAGGCTTTGGAGTTTTTAAACATATAAAAAGCTTTTCATAAACACCTACTGTAAAAATGCTGCAAAAACAAAATACATGTACTGCAAATTTTTTTTTAGCAGAGTTATTAAAATTTGAATTATCCACATTTGCAGTTTTGTGTTATGAAAAAAAAAAAAATAGCAACGAAACTGATTGTCATGCGCTGTTTACTATAATTTTGCAGTTTTCCTGCAAAGTTAGAAATGTTTAGAACAATAATTCATTTGCAACATTTTGTTCATAAGCAATATTGCCAATATTGCTTGGTTATAAAACCACTATAATAGAATAGTTTTTGAAATTAATAGAAAGCAATATTTTTGACTAAAATTATTTTTAACAATTTTAAATATTAAAAAAAAAATTAAAATTTAATAAAATCACAAAAAAATTTTTAATTTAATATAAAAATTTAACAATAATTGTCATTATTTTTTCAAATTTTAATAGTAACGTGCAGAGGTCACTTATAAGGTCATTTTGAATGCATACTAAAAATTTAATTAATAATAATATGCAAAAGAACTGTAGGTGAAATCTTATAGGTCATATCTTCTCAGGTGATTTGATATTATTTTAACTAAACTTCAATGTCACTGCATATGTCACTACGAAATGTGCTTTACATATTGATATTTTGATCTCAGTATGAGCCTCTTTTTTAAGATATTATATTTTAAATTAGTATAATTTATTAATATATTGTTATGCAAGTTCAATTTTTTATTTTGAATGAATAAACAAATAGTCATCCATTCGTTAATTTTCAAATATATTAATTTTTAATGAAAATGTTTGGATAATTAATTTTAATTATTAAAAACTTAAGTATTTTTTTTTAGTAAATTTCTTTTGTAATATCAGAATTTTGCCATAATTAATGATATAACAATTATTGACAGTACAACAACACTTTAATATATCGTATATGAAAATAATGAATAATGGCAGTTGGTAACTCGTTTTAAAGTGATTAAGTGGAATACATCAATGTAGTTATAGGTAATTATTACTTGATTTTAACAACAATTATTCAAGACGGAACTGATTCTCTTTATTTTTTTTTTTTCAATTTTAGTTTCACAAGTTTTAGTCTGTTTAGAATTTTTGAAAAAATGATTTGCAAAATAATTTTTTCAATAATTAATTTAAAATATTACAGACAATTTTTTTGTAATGACTTTTTTTATCGTACGATAATATTTATTGTAATAATTTTGTCGTAATCGATAAAAAATAAAGAAAAATTAAAATAACCAAACAGCTAGGATTGCATATCCGAATATTTTGTCAAATGTAAAAAAAAAATGTATATATACTAAAAACGAATTAAAATTAATTATTTAAAAAAAAAAATAATGCAATAATGAAATATTTATAAAATATAAAAATCAATAAATATTAAATTAAGAAATTTTGAGGTCAAATATTTCAAAACAAATCACAAATCAATAAAACAAAAATTCTTCTCTAAATAATTTTTTTTTTAAATTGAAAAAAAAAATGTTTTTTTAAAGTATTTATTTAAAATATAATTTTTTTTATATTTGTTTTTATTTTTATTTTTATGAATAAAAAATGCATTTGTCATTTAAATAACCACATAGTTATTCTTTTGAACACATGTTATCGAAATACCACAGTGAGTACAAAAAACAAATATATGAATTGAATTAGAGTTGTATTAAAAATAAGTCAATAATTATCTTTAATAAGTCAATTTTATATTTAAAGAACGATTATATATACGAACGCATACGAACATATTATGTAAATGTCAAATTTTCTAACAAAGCTGACATATACTACATATACATGATAGCTTCAACAAAGCTTCAATATCATACGCTACTACGCTTCCATCAAAAAATGTACTTACTTGACTTGAAAATTTCAACCAAATACTAAGCTTGAAAGCTTAACAGCTTTGGGTTTTAATGTCAAAAATTTACGTTTTGTTTAATGTTTAGATTAAATTTAAAAAATAGAAGACTTAAATGTGTAAATAAATAAAAAAATTTTTAATTGTTATAGAAATTTTTACACTGTATGGTATGTCACTAAAAATACATATGGCAAACCCAAGCTATTTTCAGTCATTCATGCTGGTTAATCGAATACACAGCTTGAAATTTCAAGAAGAATGCACGTCAAGTACTCAAGCTATAGTGTATATATATACGTAGTAATAGATATTTGAATAAAATTATAAAGAATAAGCTAATTTTTCATTCTTTTCTCTGCATATACATTACTTTTTGTTGCAAATTTATTTTACATCAGAGATATAAAAAAATAATAAATAAAAATTAATTAGATATTTTGTTGTACAGTAGCTATGGGTTCTTAAATATTTTGTATAGTTATTTAATTTTTTAAAAATATCCATTGTCCACATGAAAATCTTATCGAATTCGATTTAGATCGAATTTAACATAAGAATTAATCTATGCTTAACGAAAATTTAACGAATTATCAAATTCAACATAATTCTCGAATATTTTGATTATGGGCAGTTTTACATGTATTGAATCTATGTCATTACATAGTTAGACCATAAGATCATTATCTCTTTAACCCTAACTATAGTCATATGATATCATATGATACTTCGTTAAATGTTCGATATGATTGAATATGATATAACAAAATCATAACCAATCATAATCCGAACTATAATTTTCATACCTATTCATATCAAAACTTCAAAATAAACGCAAGTTTCCTCTTAGTTTACCAAATTCGTTTTTTTTTATTTACAATAACTACTGTCAAAATTACTTATGATTGGATATGATTTGTACGCCTCTTCTCGTACCCTTATGACTTAACGAATGATTTGAAAAGACAACGAATGATGTATTTATGACTATTATAGTTGGTTAAATGAAATGTCATGTTAACGTACAAAAACATATAATATCAGATGATAACTTATGACAATTATAGTTAGGGCCAGGGGTCTTGTCAGTCAGAAATTAATCAAATTTGTATTTGCGTAGAGTAACGTCATTTTTTTAAAACAATTTATTCCAATGAAAAAACAATATATGAGTTATATTAAAAACAATATATGAGTTAATTTCACAATAGCAATCTTTGAGATCAAACTGGGAAACACATATAATTCCATACTTTTAAAAATATTGAATATGAACTGTAAAACTGTAAAATGCAACTAGTTAAACGAAAAAATTAACATTGGATTGTGTTTTCACAATTTTAGTGTCCTATTCACCAATTACATCTATTGTAACACAACCTATACACTGAACTATATACCAAAATATTTAAATTATATTTAGTTGGTATTGTTTTAAGTTACAAATCAACTCAACTTAGATTAAAAACAACCATTTTCTAGTACTAGACAACATTTTAACATTTTTTTGATGACTCCTAATTTTTACAAGGGTCATCTAGTAAATTTTATACTTGAAAAATTTAAAAATTAACAACCGGGTGTTCCAGAGTATGCGTATTAGCTTTTTAAGAGCGTATTCATATTTTTTGACGTAGAATCCAAATTTACATAAAAAAGTACCTCTTCCCATTTGAAAATCTCGATTTCGGCAAATTTCGACCGATTTCGCTCCTTCCCGGAAGTTGAAAATATCAACAATCGTTAGAGCACCATCGATGTAAGTATTTAGTAAAATTTTTTTTTTAATTTTAATTTCTCTCATGTTCTGGACCTCCAGTTATATGTATGCATTTTTAAAATTTGTTCATTGATTTTTAACAATCACTGTATTTTTAAAACTAAAGAATGTTTGAACATAAATAAAATATGATAAATATGTTATGCTTTTTTTTATTTTTACTTTTTTTTAAACAAAAACATATGTTTGCCCATAAGCACTAATAAAAAAACAAAAAAATAATTTTTAATGGTAGTTGTGAAGTTATGATTTATTCAAATTTTTGATATAATATAACCTCAATAATAGTTTATCACATTTATAATAGTCCCAACACATTCTGAACGTTTTCAAATTCAAATATTATATATATATGTATATACATATATATTAATTACCATAAAATTGTATTTAATCATAATCTCATAAATTTATTTTTTAAATTAAATAAAAAAAAAAAAATAACAAAGATATGAAAAACACTTACATATATGAATAATTAGCATAACAATGAGAATTAAAACAACAATACTATTTCAAATGTATATTGGAACTACCCAAGAAATTGAACAAATATTTTTCCATATATATATATGTACATACATAATATAATTTTATAATCTATTCACTTTAAAAGCATCATCAATCTATTATTATTTAATTTCAGAAGTTAAGATTGCATCTGGGATTCTACATATTATTATGTAGATATATGTAGATAGATCTCTGCATTTTTAAATGAACCAAAAAAAAAAACAGAAAACAATAAAAACAAAAAGGTTATGAAAAAACAAAAAAAGAAAGTCTCCTACTGTCTTTAGACTCTTATCTTTGTATAGTATCATCAATTTGACCTAATCATTTTATATTAGTCATTGCATCACAATAATAGGTATATAAAAAGAATAGAGGTAGAATAATGATGGTAAATCATAGTTCTTGAAAAAAAAAACAAAATGATAATTTGAATTTCATAGGATGAACAAAAGAACAACGTGATGAATTAACTGAGAGTTGATAACTGGAATACTCACATATAAAACAAAGTCCCCGCATATTATTTTAAAACCAAAAAATTAATTTTATATTTTTTTTATTGTCTTTCTTTAGTAAAAATGAACGTGTTTTTATTTAACTTTAATTTTTTTTTAATAAAAATTATTTACAAAATAATTAACGGGATACTTCGAAATGAAATTTTCATCTTTCCTTAAACAAATTTTTTTACATGAATCAATATATTCTATCTCTTTCTAAAATATTTATTCGAATAAGTTAAAAAAAGATAGAAAATGTGTATTTTTTTATTATTTAAAAATAAAAAGTGTTAAGTAATGTGATTCCACTATTTCATTCGACTCTGTTATTTATCAGTTATTTTCTTTTTTTTTGTTGAAGTTCAAGTAAAAATTCCATGAGTCATTCACATTTATGAGATGTTGTTTATAAGTTCTGCAATTAAAAAGGGTTCTTGTCTTCCTTCAATTATTTAGGATTTTAAAATATATTTTTTTCTCTTGTTTAAAAATTCAGAACATCTCTCGTTTGTTGTTTGATTTAACAATTCAAAAAATAATGATTAAAAGGGGTTGCTTGCAGAATTTATTTGAGAAAAAAAAAATAAGAA
The DNA here is from genome assembly GCA_963942445.1 of Argyra leucocephala. Taxonomy (NCBI): domain Eukaryota; kingdom Metazoa; phylum Arthropoda; class Insecta; order Diptera; family Dolichopodidae; genus Argyra; species Argyra leucocephala. Next base: position 132,414,896 of record OZ012681.1, on the reverse strand, counting down.
TAAGAAAAAACAAAAAATTAAGAATGGATGAGTGATTACAATGACTCATATTAGGTTATAAAATAAAATGAAATGAAGCATATCAAAGGATTTGTAAATTGAACTGATGGTAAAAAAAAAATAAATAAAAATGTATTCCAGGAAGTTAGAAATTAGGATTTAATTATTATGATTTTGAGGGAAAAGATGCGTTATGATGTACGTGTATGTATTTTATTTCTTGGAATAATTTCTTTGTGGGTAAAATTTTTTGAGTATATACTTTAGTTCATAGAAAATCAAATAACTCAAAGCGGAACAAAAATTTATCCAATGTGAATTTATTTATTTTTGTCATACCATCAGCAGAGAAAGTAAGTATCAATTATCGATGCGGATATACTCTAGAGTTCTAAATATCAGAAAGTTGATTATAAGAAGAAATTTTTAAAAACAAGACCAGTAAAAGACCTATTTGGTCTATGAGGCTGTTATCCAGTGGACTACCAAATAAGAGGAAACAATTTTGGAAAATAGAATTTTAATAAGCGGTAGAATATAAAGTATAAGACCAAATTATAGTCTAGGAAGTCAGCGGCTACCCGGAGGACCATAAATAAAAATGAAAATTTTTTGAAAATTAGAATTTAAAGAAGCAGTGATTAAAAATAGCATTTTAAAATGCCGGATGAAATCTAATATTAAAATGAAGAAAGTTCATTATTGCTTAACTGTTTTATCAAGTTTAGAAAAATGATCTAAATAGATAAAAAATACATTACATATACAATATACGATGATAATAAATACAATAAATTTCTTAAAGGTTACAGTTTTGAAAGAAGTCATTACTGAATGAAAACTATCATTTTAGTGGATAATAAGTTTGCAAGCCAATAAGAAATAGGATTTTAAATCCTATACTAACGGGTATAGTTTTGTAAAGAATCAGAAGAAAAAAAAATACAGTTCAACTTTGTCATTTGAAATTGAAAAATCAATTGTAGTATCCTTGAAAGTTGTATACACTTATGATATTAAATAGTATTAGAACTATATGACAAAATATTAGGATTGAAAATATGTAAGTAAAGAAAAAAGAAAAATATGTCAAATTTGCAAAACATGAATTTTAAAGGAAAAACAACAATATGTATTTGAAATCACTCTGTATGTCCCATTTAATATTAATATGAACATAAAATCTTTAATTTACTCTGTACTGTATATATATATTTAATTTAATGGACATTATTAAATTATTTAACAGACATAGCGTTAACAACAACTCAATATAAATATTTGATTTATTTATAAAATTTAACTCTTTCTGACCTCAAGTTAAAAAAATGTGATTTTTAACTTCAAATTAATATGGATAATAATACAAAAAATATATAATTACTATTTTACACTGACATTTTTAACACTTAATTTTTCACCTTATGTTTATGTATGATTTTTGTCAAAGTACAAAAACTGAAATGAGAGGTGGCATGTGCAAAATGAATAGATGAAATGTGAAAGCAATTCAGTTAGAACAATAAGCCCTAACCGCTAAAGTCAATTTTTAAAACTTTTAAAAATTTGAAAGTTTTGATATTTTTTGAATTTTAGTTATTAAACTTTTTGTTAAACTAAAGGATAGAGCACGAAAATATAATAGTATTTACTTTTCCACTAATGTCAATTTTGCCGGTTATATCTTATTGCAACTGAAATAGTTTGATTATATAAAAAATATATATATTTGTGATTTAGGTAGACCAAGAATCAGTAGAAATGATTGTACAGGCACGATTTCTACTGACTGTACACTTAAGTATACAACTCGAACAGACTGAAACAGATCATTTTGTCTTTCAAAACTTACAGTGTCATCCAAATTACAATGAAAATGATTTAACTGCGGTATTAATACCACATTGATAAAAACTATATATATAAAATTTGGCATAAGTATTAGATTATTGAAAGAGTACTTATTTGGTCCATTTAACACTACTAGAACTCATCAGTGTTAAACTACCTAGACAACTCTTTGTTTTGAGCTTTGATTAATTTTATAATTCATTTACGCAGCTTTGTAAAATATATCGCTTACAGGTATATTTAAAATAGCTGTTAGAATACATATAAGAAGTTAATAAAAAAATAATAGCAAATTATAGAAAATCAGTACTGTCAATGGATACTCAAAATATATAATACTAGTCTAACTATAAAAATGCATTTAAAATCCCAATATGTATGTACTTTGTATAAAGATGATTTTGGTTCGTGTCTTGGATCATGATAATTTGTATTTACTGCGCAGTAATACAGATAATTTGCATTTTGGATGTCACTTGTCTCATACTGAGCTCTAAAATGAATTAACATACTATTTAAACGCTTGTTTTTAATTAATTAATTAGTATTAAGTATGTGTACACTATAGTTCATAATGAATTTAAAACAAATAATATATAACTATGTAGTTATATAGGTACTTATTTAACAGTTCAATATTTAAATAATTAAAAAAAAATTGTTTTAAATATTAAAAATTGAAGGAGAACGAACATCTTTTTTCTTATTTTAGTTTTCACCTGTACAAACATTAAATAAAGTTTAAAAGCACTTGAATTTAAATATCTTAAAGAATTTATTACATTTGCTTTTTGTTGTTGCTCTTTTTTCTTATTTTACGTTTTGTATTTACTCTTATTATTTCCTCCACTGAAATTAGTAGTGGAATTATGGTTAATTTTTTTTTTCTCATAGATATTTCAGGTAAATTCAGGTAAATAGTAATAATTTATATATTTACATACCTGAATAAATTGTAAAAAATGTAAAAATGAAAAAAAACAATATTTGAGCAAAACCTCAGATTAAATAAAATAAAAGGAAGCTAATAATTAGCATGTTTTTTTGTTATTCTCATTCCATTCCTATCGATTTCATTCACAGTCTTGCTGCTCAGTTCAATTTCATCAAAGTGACCATATGGTCAAAAATTTCAAATGAACAAAGAAAAACAACAACAAATTGAACATTATCATTGTATTGAAAATATATACTTAAAAAATTTGTAACTTAGAATTTGTAGAAAATAAAAACAAAATCAAAAACGTAAAAAGAAATTTAAGAATTAATTTTGAAGAAAAACAAAGGAAGAGAAAAAAACAGATGAATCATTATAATTAAATTAGGTTTCCTGTGTTGTTGATGGCGGTATATTTACAAAAAAAAAAAATGAGACTTGGCAGGACTTTGTTTGAGTTAATTTTATTGTTTTTGTACAATTTTGTTTTACTTTGTTCTTTTTTTTTTCTTAGTTTAATTCCGACTGAAGTGACACAAATTTTACTTCTTGCATTTACAAATTGCCAGTATGAAAAAGTTATTTTGTTGTTGTTTTTTTCTATCACTTGTAACTCCATTGCACAACATTATTATTGTTTAGTTTTTTTTTTTTTTGAGTGAATTATTTCCGTGTGATTACTAGTGTATGAAATGAATGAGTGTAGTTATATATTTTTTATTTTTTTATATTTTAATTTTAAGTAAGTAATTTTGTCACTATACTGTTTTTCTATATAGAGAGAGAAGAAAAATAAAGGGGGTGATAAAAGTAACTAAAACAAGAGCTGAGTTAAAAAAAAAAAAATAAGAAAAAACAAAAAAGATATTTTGGAATTTTATATTATGAAGTTCATCGGTAAGGAACCGGTTGAAAATTGAAACAACAATAAAAACAAATATTAAAGATAAGTATAAACTTCCGTTTAGTTTGTCGTTCAAGAAACGCAAAATTATTTTTTTCTACATATACATAAGTAATATGTATATGAATTTGTTTATAAATTAACGTTACACAATGTACAGTTGGTGATAAAAAATGATTTTCAAAAATTATTGTTGATAACAGTTTTAGTAGTGGAGGTGTAAGAATGAAATTTCTGAAAATAAGTCTATTTGATTAATTGATTAAACTGAAGTAAAATATTTGTAGATTCTACTCTCTTTAGTTATATCAAAGAATATATAATAAAAAGAGGTCTCATCTAATACAAATTTTTAAAGTATTATTTTTATATAGCGGGTCGCCACATTACAACCCACTATTTTATCTTCAAAACAATAATTTTGCTCTTTAAATCTTTTACAAATTAAATATAACATGAATAGTTATACATAGATAAATAATAATAAAATATCAAAATATCAGTGTACTTTTCAGCGAACTTTTCATTACAAATAAAAATCCATATAAAGAAATAATGCATGTAACTACATAAAATCATTGGAGATCGTATGTCTTTACAGTTTTTTATATTTCTTACTTTAAATCTTTGATTTGAAAAAAAATATTGAATTAAAAAAAACATCTACATTGATGGAATGGACAGAATAGTGCTAGTTTTATTTTCGTTTTCATTTTCTTACCCACCCGTACGCAACTAAGTTGAGAAAATTGAAAAATATTTAAATGAGACTTCTTGTTATTTATATGTGCTTTGGTTATATCTACATTTTCTAGTGATTCATTATGTGGATCAGCTAACATTGATATTATAGATATTAAATCGACGTTCTGATTTATCGTCACCAAAATCGTCGAGAATAATAATGCATACATCATACTTTTTTCAATATTTGATTGTCATATTTCTGTGACAAGGGATCGTGTCAATGGATATAAGTACTTTTGGAAAATGTAAATAACATGTCTGGAAGGCTAATTCAATGAATTGGTGATATATTAAAAATTAGAGAGGGAATACTGACTTCCTCAAAGTACAAAAATAGCGGTATACAATAACTTATTTAACAGCACAATTAGATTTGGTGTGGTAGCAATACAATTACATTTTCTCTACTGTCTTCTTTAATATAGCTTGCTATTTTCCTTGATAGCAAATCAGAGAATAATTTAACATTTTGTATTTTGTATGTTGTATATCGCATCGATTTTAATTGTTCAATATATTTATTTAATAGTAGTTGCTTTGAAGCAAAAATGTCAACTTGTTAACATTGACAGTAATTTGACATTTCGTATTAAACAGTAATACTCCCTGGACAACTCCTGGTTTTAACCTCTGAATAATTATAAAATTCATTTACACATCTTTGTAAAATATATCGATTTCAGGTATATTTAAAATAGCAGTTAAAACACATACTAAAACAGTTGAAAAACATTAACAAAAAACTATAGAAAATCAGTAGGTAACTACTGCCAATGTACCGTCAAAAAAATTTACTAAGAATATATTAAGTAGTCACACCATACAATTGCATTTAAAATCCCAATACTTTGTATAAGCATAATTTTGGTTTGTGTCTTGGATCATGATCCTTTGCATTAAGTGCGCAGTAATACAGATAATCTGTATTTTTTTTGCTAACCTCATAATTATAAGACTATTTATTTCCAAGGTTTAAAATTGTATTTAAACATACAATATTGAGACTATTTTGGAACTTCTGAGTTCATGTCTAATTCATTTTAAGACTGACTGTACATTAACTGTATGCATGTATGAATACACAAGTAATGATATGTTCTTCAGAACCAATTATATTGATTAATGAATAATAATATAATATTATTTTATATGTGTGTTGAAAAGAGATAGGAAGATAAAATCGTGGTATGAAGATTTATAACTATACATATATGTATGTATATATAAAATGTCATTTAATATAATTTGAGTGTTTTAGTTCTCACTGTTTTTTAATTTATTTTTTTTTCGACTTAGTTGTTGTTTGTTTTGTTAAAAAACAAAACAAAAAATTTATTGTTGAATTTTTGAATTGGAGTAGAACGGATGACAATTTTAATTTTTTTTTGTTTTGTTTTTATATTTTGTTAGTTTTAATTTTTATTTAAGAAAATTTTCAGTTAATATTCAAATTGAATCGAAGAAATTTGTTATTTGACAAAATAGATTAAGAGAAACAGGTCCTGAAATTTACATATTATCGAAATTGGTAACAAATTTTTAAGAGACACTGCTGGCCTTTACAAAACCACGATTCCACTTAAGCATTGGTTTTGATTGTACTGTTACAGCTACAACGATATAAACGAGAGAGAAAGAGAGATGGACACTTCATTTGATCGCAGCTTCTCAGTCTTGACTAGAATCTGTAGGCATAATTAAACTCCATATTTGAAGTTCACAGACCGCTATCCTAAGCTATAAAGGACTAAATCATTTGATAGTAAATGATACGATAGTAAATAATTCTTAAAACTATATCAGGAAGTAGAATTGGAGATTTGATTAACTTCTTTGACAACTAAAATAACATGGTTGAAAATTGGAGAGTTGGAAAAAATTCATGACTCAATGACAAGAAAACAATAATTGTTAAGGCATTTAAAATTAAATATTCCATTTTTTTTAATTTAAGCCAAATATTAAGTTTCAAACGATACCTGTATACACTAATGCACATGCGCTTGAAGTAAATGAGACTTGGGGGAATAAAAATATCATTTTGATCAGTAGGGACATTTTAAATTAATTTGTCAATATTTATTTTTATTACTTTTGCACTTTTGTAGATTGTGTGTTTTTAGCCACCTTTGAGCCAGTTTTGAGCCACTTAGGAATTAGCACTGTGAAGGGGTGAGCAGTATATTTCTTTCTTCTTCTTCGACGGGAATGTTAAAGGGATGGTTTTAGGGTTTATTTTTCGTCTGAACAAGTGCCTAAATCTGCCTCAGATATCTATAAAAAAAGGACTTTGGTTAAGTAACATAATTTTCAAGAATAATAGGTATATATATATATATATATATATATATAGAAAACTTACAAAATTTGTTTTGTTGATAGAAAATGTTTTTTTGTTAGAAAAATATTTTTTTTGTAGAGTGGTATAAATTCTACAAAATTAATTTTTATATATTTTGTAGAATTCCCAAAATTCAATTTAAAAAAGAAAAATCAATTTCAATGAAAATTATTTTGTATAATTTTTTTATTTTCATTTTTTTCTAACATAGCCGCCATGGTTAACATTTTTTTAGGTGTTCCGATCAAATAAAATAGAAATTTAGTTTTATTTTTAGTTTTTTATAAAAAATAAATTGAATATCTATTCAAATTCATTTCAAATAATATTATAAAGTGTTATTTATTTAAATTTAACTATATTTGAATAGATTTAAAAAAAAAAAATCATAAAAATTTAAAATCGAAAATTTCGAATGTTTTCTCATAATGGTATTTACATACATGACACTATTAACAGCAGCAACCTATCTCATTATAAAAGCAGTGAGAGAAATAAAATAAATGCATTTCATTGAATAGAATATGTATATATATATATATTTATATATATATATATATATATAAAGAATATGCAATTACCACACCTTATTATTTTATTGTAGGACTAACATACAAAAATAAATATTGGACATTTCCATTTATTATAATATAACACTCATCATCATCATCATCATAATCATCATCAAAATCATTGTTAGTTATACAAATTTCCTTCTTTTGTATAATCAATTTTTTATTTTATTTTATTGTAAAATTCTATAAATTCAAAAAGAATTATTTTTTCAAATCATACCTCATTAAATCAAACTCACCTGACATACAACAATCACTGTTATTTTACACATGTCTATCTATAATAGTCGTTACAAATATAAAATTTTATGGTCTTTTGATTTTTTTTTTTTTTTAAATTATTCAATTTAAAGTTAAAGATTTATTTTAGAATTGTTGTCTCCCCTTGGTTTAATTTTTTTTTGTTTTCATAGAATTAATATTTTTTGTTGACAGGAGGAGAAGTGATGATTGAGCCCTACATTAAAATTAAAATTTTCGAATTTTTAATTCTCAAAACTATAAGTTCTGCTGATGTAAATTCTCAAAACTTCCTACATGATTTTCTTTTTATTTTTTAAATATTAAAATTTTCACTAGAGAATCAAGAAAAATAATTTACGACAAAATTAATGGACCATGGAATGACAACACATTATATGTACACTATACAACAACCCAAACAGACAATTTACTATATTTTGTCAAAAAAAGATGATGATTATTTAAAAAACTGATAAATATTAGAACGACAAAGGCTGAACAATGAAAATGGCTAAACTGAACAGCCATATTAGAACAACGAAATTGTATAGTGCCAAAGAGAGTAGAAAAGGACATTCAGAATACGTAATATCGAAAATACAGTAGTTATTATAATTGTAACTACAATGTAGTATTTTCCACAACGTACTGTATACAACATAATTAATTCCAAAATGTTTATATTCTGTTTGTTTTTGTATGGTTAAAGTGGTATGCAAGCATTTTAAAACTGTTTACATTGCATAAATTTACAGAATATGCTGTAGGCTCTAGGTGAAACATTATTAAAATTAAATTAATATTAAAACTCTAGGTAGTTTTGTTTCACAATTTTTTTAAATATCTTAATCGATTTCACCATCATCAGAAGACTCATAAAGTAATTACAAATGTGAAAATTTATAGTATTTTTGTAATTTTACATAAATTTGCATTGCATATAGTTCGTAATGGAACATACTAGATTGTATATAGTTAAAACTCTAATACTGCATTTTCGATGTCCCCCAATTTCAACAAAAAGTCATATGTTGTTCACCGGGTTTCTAATTATATGCCTAGAATAGAATTTTCAAAGTTAACAAACTCGTTGTCAATCATACAACATCTAACGAATGAAAAATTAAAAATTGCCCAAATATTACATAAATTGAACGTTGAGAGCGGGTCTGGAGAAATTAGGTCTTCCAATTGACATCTCTATTGTATTCTTTGTATTTTTTTTTGTACTTTGTATACATTTTTAGTGTTTAAATGTAATTTGTTTGACTTTGATGTTGTCTTCTATTTTTTTTATTTGACATAAAAAGTGATAAAGAAAACTTAAAAGAACGTAAACACAAATTGTTGAAAGTCAAAAAAAATGGGTGGAATTTTTTCAACAACGTTTTTGACATTTATTAATTTTTCTTTAAATTTTTTTGACGTTTCGCAAACTAATTTTAAAGCTTTACAAGGTTTTATTGTGTTTTTGTATTATTTGATGTGAATAGGGAAATGTAATTTGTTTAAAAAATTATTTGTAAAGTACGCAATCCATCAAAGTAAAAATTTCGATGTGTGCTGTCAAATTTTGATATCTGCTGAAATTTTCGTAAGAAGGAAAAAATATTTATATGCAATTGTATATATAAGACGGGCTCGTCTCTTAATTAATATGGACCCAAAAATATTTTAACAAAAATTAAAAGAAAAATTGATCGCATAAGACGAAGCCGATCTAAGCCGAATGAAGAAAAAAATGGGGTAAAAACAAAATAAAAAATTAAATTAACATACCTGAATGAACAGCATTATCATCAGGATCATAATGATGATTACAATTTTTATTATTACAATTAATTTCACATGTACCAATACCACCACAATTTTCATTATTAATTATTATTTCATTTGAATTGTTAACACAACAACTAATACCACCATCAGTAACACCATTACTACAATTATTCTTATTACCATTAATTGATTCTGGTGATGATGTTGAATCACAACCAATATTAAAATGTACATGTTGTTGTTCTTGTTGCTGTTGTTGTTGTTGTTGATTATTAGAATCATCTATAATAACTGATGTATCTTTAATCATAAAATATTCACGCATCATTTCAATACATTTATCCGATTTTAAAAATTTCTCTAATCTATCAAAAGGTAATGGTCGAACTTCATAACCTAAATATAATGAATTAGTATCATTTGATGATATTGTTGCATTATTATTATTATTATTATTATTGTTATGACGAAATGATGATGATGATGATGATGTTATTGATGATGATGTAAGCGATTTTAATAATGAATTACTACGAGATAATTTTGTTGAATGTGCACGTCTAATAAAACTTAATGATTTTTTTGGTGGTGTTATGGGTTGTTGTTGTTGTTGTTGTCCTGATAAGGGTGATTTTAATGATAAAATTGATGTATCTGATAATGAATGATTTTTATTTTGTCCAGTTACATGTCCACTACTTCCAATTATTGTTGATCCAGTTAATTTTGGTGTTGATTTTAATAAAAATAAATTCTTTGGTGGAAATGTATTTGATATAATGCCAATTGTACTATTACTAATATTACTGTTATTACAATTTGTTATTGTTGTTATTGCTGATATTGATGAAGAGTTAATATTTGTTATACTATTACCAATATGTGATGATGCATTTGTATTATTATTATTATTATTATTATTTATATTATTTGAAATTTTTGATCCAATTGTTTTCATTAATGATGGTGAACAATTTTGTGGTAATGTTTTTGATTTTTCTTTGGTTGTTGATTTTATTGTAGTAGGTGTTGCAATTAATTTATTATCAATTAATTTTGTTGTTTTATTATTATTATTATTATTTGTTGATGTTGTTATTGTTGTTTTATTAACAGTTACTGTTGCTTTAGTTAATGAAACATTTGATGTTTTTAATATATTAATATTTGATTCTGTTATTGGTACCGATAATATATTTGTTCTTGAACGTGATTTCATCATTTTAATTGGTGTTGATGTATTTGTTTGCATACGACTTATTTCTGAATCATCTTCTTCCTCTTCTACTACACCTTCATCTTCATCTTCTTCTTCTTCCACTTCTTGTGAATTGATTTCTTTTTCAACTTTATCTTTTTCAAAATGTTTATCACAATAATTTAAACCATTTAATATTGTTGTTTGATAAGATGGATTAATTTTATCAGTTATATTATTACTATTTATATTACAGTTATCATCATTATTACAATCATCATCTAAACTGATACCATTTAAAACAATACCATAACGTTTTGTTTTATTATTAATATTATTTTTAATTGATGTATTTTTATTACCACCAACATTATTTGTTGTTGTTGTTGTTATTTTTGTTGAATTACTGTTATATTTTGAATTAATTGTTGTTTGTTGATTTAAATATGGTACTTTATTTAAAAAACTTTTATCATTTTCACAATTATTTTTCATTTGTTTAATAATATTTTTTGTTATTATTGTTTTATCTATATTACTATTACTATTACTACTACTATTACTATTACTACATATTTTAACAGTATCATTAAAATTAATTAATTTATTATTAATTTCATCACTTATTTTACGTTTATTACTACTATTATTATTATTGCTATTACTAATATTAATACAACCATCTAATAATTTTATTGAATCACTACTATTACGTTTTGAATCAATAGTAATTTTTTGTTGTTGTTTTTGTTGAGATTTACCACTTCCGTTACAATTTCTTGATAATAATAATATATCACTATTATGATGTTGTTGTTGTTGTTGTTGTTGATGTTTATTATTATCACGTTGCAATTTCATATGATGTTGTTTAATTAATGATGATACTGATGATGATGTTGATGATGATGATTTTATTATAAATTCATCTTCAGATAAATTTTTTAATTTTTTTGTACTACCACTACCACCTAAAAAACTCCAATCGAAACCACCGGTACACGGTGATGGTGTCATATTATTATTATTTTGTTGTTGTTGATCAATATGTTGTTGTTGTTGTGTATTTGGAAAATTTTTTGAATTTTCAATTGAATTTTTTAAATCACAAAGATTTTTTAATTTAGAAAAATCTAATTGGTGTTGTTGATGATGATTTTTTGAATCAATATGAATTTCATTTGAATCAATACAATTTAATGAATCATTTGATGATTCAGGTGTTACTAATGGTACATAAAATGTTGAACGACGACGTGGTGTTTCACTATCGGGATTATTTTGTGTATTTGGTGGTGTTGTTGTTGTTACTGGTCCTGTTGTAGCTGATGTTATATTTGATGTTATTAAACTTGTTGTTGATGATGATGACGATGATAATGATAATGATAATGATAATTGATTATTTGATGTACCTGTTATTATTGGATAATTTGTTGTTGTTGTTGTAACAATTGCTGGTTCAGCTGTTTGTAACATTTTTGCAAATGTTTTTTTTTTATTATAAAAAATCTACAAGTTTATTAGTTTGTAACAGTATTTTATTACTGTTTTTTAGTGTTTTAAATTATTAACTTTTCACATTAATTTACATTTAAATTTTAATTTTCATTTTAAAATTGGGACAACATTGTTTTTTTAAAACACTTTTAGTGTTAAAATTATTTTTTTGTATCACAATGTTAAATTTATAATTATAACTTATTCAATAATTTTTTTTTTAAATTTTAACTATTAAAGAAATGATTTCTATACTAGTTATTTATTAAAAAATAAAAAAATAAAAATTAATATAACATTATTATATTTTGATTAAATTTAAATATTTATAAGCAGAATATTAGGTTCATAATAAGTAAGATAACAGAAAGCGAATTTTTGTTTACAATTAAAGTATCTACGAATTTTACTTAATATTTTATTCAATTTTAATTATTTATAGACACCATGTTAAGTATAACAGATAACATAACAGAAAGCGAATTTTTGTTTAGAATTAAGTACGAATTACATCCTATGTTTTGATTAGATTTAATTATTTATAGACAGTGCTGTCCAGTATAACAGATAACATAACAGAAAGCATTTGTTTGGAATAAAGTACAAAGTATTTAATTTTCTTTTCTTAATTATTATAAACGTAGAAAATATTTGTATTCTACATGAAATAGAGTTGTACAAAATAATTGATACTGTTCGACACTGTTCTAATACTACTGTAAATATATTTGAGCTCAATTACTTTAACATAACTCTTAAAACTATACCCGTTGTTGTATACTTTTTGGATAATTTGTATTTTGTAGGACGTATCCCTATTGATTTTTTTTTATCAAAAATAAAGGACTTACACGACCAAAGCACTGAGGTAATGAATAGCACAATGCAAAAAATGATTAAAAGCAACTGTGGAATTGTATTATTGATCGTGTGCTCGATTATAACATCAGTAACAAAAATTATATTTCACAGGTTCCTCATATGGAATAACCAAGAAAATTGACTAATTTATTAATCTGTAGAACATTTGATCAAAAATTTTGTAATATCATTTTCTTTAGAACATTTTTTGTGAACAAAAAATCTACCATTAAACTTATTATATTTTACATCAATATTTTGTCTCTCCCTTACAAAATACAAATTATCAAAAATATGTCTTATAATTAAATTCAGTTCAATCTGTTAATAGGAGTGCTACTTTTCTTAATTATAATCTAATTTAAATTTCCTCTTTAATTTTATTTATTTGAAATTTAAATTAAATTGATTTTAAGCCTCAAGAATTTCCGTTTTGACAATACTATTACTTACTAACAGATGCTCTTTCTCTGCTCTACAAAATTATATTTTCTCTAAAAGAAATTACACAACAGAAACAGAAGAAGATGGAAACAATTTTTTTTAGGTACCTCCTAATACTACCAATTTTAAAATAAATTAAATTGGATTATTTTGAAAATTATTTTCAAATTGAAAATAAACGCAACAGATAAAATTGAAAATTATAAAAACAACAACAACAAGAATAACCAAAACACATTCCTAAAGTTGAAAAATGAAAAGAAAACTGACAAAAAAGCAACAAAAAAAAATATGCAAGACCTACAAAAACTAAATATATATGTATATATATATATTTATAATATATATATATATATATATATATATATATAGTATATATAAATATATAAAAAAAACGTAAGAACCGGAATTTTAAGTTTTTCAAACTGCTGTTGCTGCTATTGCTTTTTTGTTTTTGCTGCATCGTATTCAATATACTTAAAAACAAACCATTAAATGAAGCTGAAGGCAAAATAATATCTTAAAGATAAAAAAAAAAAAAAACAAAAAATAAGTCAAAACAAAAATAAAAAATATATCTTTAACTAAAAGAATTTCTTAAAGTTTGTTTTTATTATTTTAGTTTTGTCTCGCTCTAAAATTGGAGTTGATTTCATTGCGATGGTGGTGTTTAATGATGACAATGAGAAGAAAAATAGTTTTGAAAGAAATTTTCAATAAAGTTTTAATTTAATTTTATTTTGTAAATTTAAATGGAATTAGTAACCATTAGTGATGTCTTTTTTGCCGCACAAAAATAAAAGGGTTAATTGAATTTTTAAGACAAAATTTGTCCATGTAAATAAAATGTAAATAAATTGTTTAAATGCAACTAACTACTTAAGCAATAATATTTTAATTTTGCAACCAATTATGTAGAGTAGAGTAGACTCTGTTGTACATGCCGATAAGCAATAATACGTACCTGTACCAGATTCTACTCTGTATGATCTGCTAAACTATTTCTAAACAATTAACAGGCCTTCAGATATTTTTAATAACGATAAACAAACCTACCAGATTCTATTTTTTTTAGATTCTAATCTTAATTTAAGTTGGGATGAATTCTATAATTTCTATAGGGAATAACGAGTGACATTTAAAGATAGGTCAACATGCAAAAAAAATAATAATAATTTATTTATTTCATACAATATCCCTAACAAAGTACGAATTACATATTTATGTAAAATGAACTAATTGTATTAAGCTATTAAGTTCAAGCATTTATATATATAGGATAAAGATTGACTAAATCTGTAGACAATGTCAGGCGTTAGTCTGATTCATTTTAAATTGTTTGTTGTCTTTTAAACTTATTCTAACTTAAATAATTAAATATATGAGCCGGGATAATTCCTATGAATTCTATGATTATAGTTATAGAATTCAAAATAAACAAAAAAATATTATATATATATATTCAATCCACTTAATAAAATTATTTGCCACACCTTTATTTATTAAATTCATTTTTTTTTTCATAACTACTCTGATTAGATATTGAAAAATTATTTATAAAATTTTTTAATTAAATATCAATTATCATGAATTTGATAAGAACTGATAAAATATTCGTTCGGGTGCGAATCAGAAAAAATGTTTTTTTGTTTTCATTATATCAAAATTGCTAAATACATATATATATTTATATATAGTTATATATATTTATTTTTATATTTAGTTAATATTACTTAACGTGCTTAAATTAATTATTTAACTTTGTATATATGTATATATATATAATAAATTTATCACGTTCTAGTCAATTCTATTTACCCTTGTCAAAACATAATTTTCTAATAAAATTTCACAATTTTTACGCATTTTGAAATACATATAAAATTTTACCGTTATTAGTTACATGTAATTAATTATTTTCCGATTTCGAATATTATAAAAAATAATTAAATATAACTGTCTGTCATACTTAATATAGAAATACAATTTTCTTGAATTTTGTAAATTGTATATTTCGAAATTATTCAGAACTTGGGTAGTTATAAAAAACGCATTTTTTACTTTAAACTTTTGATAAATTTAATTTATGAAAACCGTTAGTTTTTGTAATAATAATAATAATAAAAGACTTTATTTCATCAAAACCAAAAGCTAACTTACATTAAATATTTAAGACCTAATTTAAAAATTTATAAAAACAAAAAATATTAAATATAGTAAAATAAAAATTTAAAACTAGCCTAGTTGATTAAATGAAAAAGTTAGGTTCAATTTGTTAGGTTCAAGCTATCCAAAGATAAGTGTCGAAAGAACCTTATAAACCGTGTAAACACGACAAGTAACAGAAATGTATTTATCATTTGTGCATCACATTTTTTTTCATACATTACCAAAACAGTAGGTGGAGTCTACCTTTTGAGCACTACCTTTTATACCGATTGGTTCGTTTACGAACGAAGGACAATTGTTCGTACAAAGGTGTTAAGTACGAGTCCTAACATTTATGTTTCATGACCTGAAAGGATATTTTTCATTGAATCGTAGTTTGGCAGTGAAAGTGTTAAATATATATTATGATTTTAAAATTACTAATTTAATAGGTAGTTAATAGAGGGCAATTTATGTAAACGTAAATGTAGAGTTGCCAACATAACATAGCCTCAGACTTATATTACTAACAAAGATATGTCAATATCAATCATATCATAGATATTACTGCATGTGCACCTAATATTATGATATTAAAGTATATATGTAGTTATAAACGTAATATCAATATATTAGTCGATATGTCATTGTCAGTATTACTAAACAACATAATACATAAATATTATGAACACAGTAATGTTGTTTATCAGAACAGTCTGTCACTAAATAAAATAATTGCAATTAAAAATTCAAATACTTAATAATCTGTCAATAGAGTTGATCTGACATATTTTTTTATATAAAAAAAAACAATATGGGTATTCACGAGTATTGAAGGTTTAGTCTTGTACTAGGTGTTGAAGTGTAAAAGTGTATTGCTATTGTACAATTTTTGTATGACAAAATATTATACAAGACTTGTAGACTTTTACAAGACTCAAACCTATTTATACTATTAGTAACTATTGTACTTTACTAGCCATTGTACCTTTTAAGTTTGACATTTGTAAAGTCAATACATATATATTTGGAAAATGGCTGAGATAAAACAAGAGGTAATTTTTTAAATAACAAATTTAAATTAAAATAAAATTTTAATTGAATTTTGTTTTTTTAATGTAGTTAAAACTGAAAAAAAATGAAGTTGTTTCTCATGTTTATACCCATACCTATAAATTAAATTCATACGTAAACAAACCGCTGTCACAATTCTACAGCGAATAGAATATCAAAAGTACAAGGGTTCGTGAACGCAATCGTTGTACAAATCATTGTAGATTTACACCTACTACACTTCTACCCTTAATCGTGAATACCCTTAATATTTTGTAAATAGTAGAAGCAAGTAGTTACATTTGATATGGTATTATAAGTGAATTTGAGATTAAATTTTTACAAATTTTGTACAAATTTTGTGTATGTTTACTTTTTCTCGTAAATAAGATTATTTTCAATGTTATTGCAGACTTTTTTAAACACGTGATATTTTTCCTATCATATACAAATTTTTGAAAAACTTGTTTTTAAAAATTCTGTCAGACTATAAAGGATGACATTGTAATATTGATATCATAATTCAAAAATATTAGGTTTGTTCAGTAAACTGTTCTAGAACAACCCGGTGTTAACAAAAACACACTTTTTTGTTTTCATTAATTCCGTTAATTGAATGTTTTTGTTTAAAAGTGTTCAGATCGGTGTTCATTAGATTGTGCAAAATAGTTACATATATTGAATTTGTCTGATAACAGTTTTGGACAATTTTTTTTATTTTGTAGTTAAACAAAAAAAAAAATTGAAAGTAAACAAAAATTAGAACAAAAAAGTTCAAAAAAGATTAAAAAAAGTGTTCATTAGAGTTTTCTGTTCTAAGTGATTTTAAAGTGTTTGATAGTTAACTGTCATTGTCCAGCAAAACTGTTCTGTCCGATTCTATTCAAGATCTACTAAACAAACTTATTATAACTGTCATAATATATCATAATATGATTGTTATTATATCATAATGTCTGATAGCACAATGTCTGATATCAAAGTGTCTGTTAAATTGCATTTAATCGTAATATCATGATATCATAATATAATAATGTCAATTGGTAGTACGTATAACATAAAAATTTATTGGTCCAGTCTTCTTAATCAAAGCATAATGAGTAAATTTCAATTTTATTTTTTTTTCTTTTATAATTACATAAAATTACTTTTTTACAAAAATTTGTATTCAAACTCCTCGACTATAAATAAAATACTATTAAACAATAAAAAATAAGAAAAAAACGACCTGGTAATTTTTTTTTTACATACTACAATATTTTTTGTAGTAAAAACGAAGATATGCAATACATACATTCAAATTGAAAGTATAGAGACGTATGTATGTACATATTAAGTTTGAAGTTCTTTTTTTGATAAATAATATCGAATTATGTGTGAACGTATATGAACGTGAGGCCTAAATTACCCCTGCCTGCCTGTATAAACATTATGTTATGTATATGTATAACTATATTATATGTTACTAATATTTTGGTTTGTAATATAAATTCCACATTCCATTTAAATTCAATGTTTTTTTTACACCCGCTACACTACACTCCTTTTAATCTTTTGTAAAATGTAAATTTTTTTTTATTCGATATTACATTAAGGTCTAATTTTAATGTATGTAATTGTATTTCGTAGAACTTTGTATAATAAATATACTGGCAATATTCATAAAATTTGAAGAATTATTTTAATAATAATATTAATATTATTATAATAGATAAATAGATAAACAATATAAATATAATATAATTAATTTTAAATTTTGTTGTTGTAATAGGGAGTTTAGATGTTTATGTAAACGAAATATAAATTTTTATTTATAGGCAGTTGTCAAAATATTGTTTATTTATTTGCAAATTAAACTGGATTTTCAAAACTATTTATTACAGAATTAAGTAAGTACCATGTAATATAGAGTAGCAGCTGTCAAAGTCTTAATCAATCAAAACATTTTTTTGCTTCAGAATTTATCCACAGAATCAATCCATATTTTTTTAACAAAAAAAAAAAATCTGTTGTGAAAAGTTATTTTGATTGGTTGAAATATTGACAGATGCGTATTTAATGATTAATAAAACAAATTAATTTTAATTATTTATTCTACTTGGCTTAACATCTGCAAAAACAGTTAAGATGCTTATCCCATTATTTTGAACTCATATAAAAACAAAAATTGTGACATTCACGTAGTGTTATGAAAAATACCTAACTGTCAAAAATTAATGTGTTATGCTTTATACGTCTACGTACTTGTTTGACAACAGTTGTGATGGGATGGCTATCGAATGAGATGGCTATCGAATGGGATGGCTATCGAATTGGATGGCTATTGAATGGGATGGCTACATTCACATAGTGTTGTCAAAAATATGTAACTGTCAAAATTAATAATATGTTATTTTCTACGGCTGCGTACATGTTTGAAAACACTACGCATATGGTAAGCTATGTAAATTGCCCAAGTTCGGCTTTAATTTTTACGTTTACGTATATGTTTAAAAAATCTACGTTTACGTTTATATAAATTGTATTCCCTAATTAGTTGTAAACAAAAAAAAAAAAACTTTTAATTTTTGTTGTTGTTTTTATTAAAATTCTAAATTTGATTAATGCCAAATATACTATTTTAGACATTTTAATTTATTATATTGAAAAAATCGCTTTCTATTATATTAACAACAATTATGAAAATTTATAGGCGAAATTTGTTATATTTTTTATATATATATAATTTATTTAAATTATTTAATTAATTTAATTTTTTTTTTTTATTAAATATTCTATTCACATTTTGAATTACTTTTAAACTAATTAGAAATTCTAACAACGTCTTCTTATCGAATACAAATTTTTTTTTTTTTATTTTTGTTTTCTTTTTTTTTTTTTATAATTATTGTAAATGTGTATATTTTTTCTTAAAAAATTTTCTTAAATTATATCTATAGATATATGTATATATATGTATACTAACAAACGTTTAAAATAAATAACTACAACACTGATTGACCTCAAATTAGGTATTAATTTAAAAAAGAAAATATTTAATTTTTTTTTTGTCAAACATTTACAATTTATTGTTTTATAATTTTTATATTTATTATGTACAATTATTTAAAAATTTATAAACAATTAATTAATAAAATATTAAAATTAATATTTTTTTTGTTTTTATTATTTTATTCTAAATAAAATACGCGCGCGCATTTCGTTCTCTTTTAACGACATACTTTGAACCCGATTTTCACTCAACTAATTTTATTTAAAAAAATAAAATCAATTTTTCCCAACTCCATAAACAAACACACACACACACTGACACATACAAAATAAATGTTTAGTTTTCGAATTATTGAATTTCACTCAAATAATGGAAATAAGAGTAAATTTTTATCCAAATGCATTCAGCATTCATGTAAAATAAAAAAAAACTATGGTATGACAGCACAGAATTCAGAATCAAATAAATTTTGAGTGAAAAGCAGTGTTGAACAAGTTTATAAGGAAATTAGTTTATACAAGTTTATAAGGTATGGAAAATTTATATGTTGGTATGTGTTTTTGTAATTAATAAAAAAAAGTTGTTTTTACTTGATTTGAGTAGATTTTATAAATATTTTATTTTTTTTTATATTTGTTTGAGTTAATTAAATTGAGTGAGCATACAACGCAGCTGAATTGTTGTTTTTTTTTGTTTGGATTTTTCATTCTAGAGATAAGAAATGTGTAGATATTCCATTTTGTGTGGAAGTATCTTATAGAATAAAAATTCATTTGTGGGGAAATTGTAGTACAGTCCATTTATTGAAGTTAATATGTAAATACATTTGGTAAATAACTCAAAATTTACTCAAGTATGAAAAATGTGTATTAACTTCAATGTAGTTTGGTAATACAAGTAGCTAATGAGTATTTTTTATTGATAGTACAGGCTGATTTGTAAATTTTTTTTAAAATAAAAGGTTTTAAATCATTAAAAATAAGTATAATAGAATTGATATGTATATATAATATAGTACAGGGTGTCGTCCATTTACTTTTTAGAAAATATGTACTGTGAATTGTTGAAATGAATAAAAACACGGTAAAAGTACATTTTAAGCATGGAATTTTGAAGACTATAATATGAGGCGTTAAAGCATTATTTTAAATTTAGGTTTAGGTGAATGTTATGTGACACTAAAGCATGTCATTGAGTCTTTATTATTTCTTTTTTGAAAATCTAAATTTTGCTTTTTATTTCTATTTAATAATTTCTTGAAAATGTCTTTATGTTTTAAATTTTTTTCCAACAGTCAAGATGAAAAAAAGTACTAATGTTAGAAAAATATGTAATAATTAAATATAAAAATGTTTAATTTGTGTTCTCTTGTTTTTGGTAAATCACTAAATCAATATTTTTGTTAGAGAAAAAGATTTTTATTTTTTTGTTACATAATTGTATGAATTTTCCTTTTAAACGAATTTTTCCGCAAATCCGCATTAGTCTTAAGTTATTAAGTTTTGATGTTAACAATATTTTGTATATACTCTATATGAGCTCTGTAAGCTCTTTTGAGATTTGAAATAAATAAATAAATGCGCATATCTGTATAATAGACATATATAACGCCGTCTTCCCCACAGTGCTAAATGTGCTAAGCACAGGGTCGCCGTGAATCGAAGGGCGCGCCGTAAAGTTGTTAGTCACATTTTCACATTATTATTTTTTTTTATGAATTTGAAAAATTTTCCCGATAGGCCTCTGGTTGAAAATAATCAATTATATTTTCTTAAACTCTGTCGGCAAGTAATTCGGCAAAATTCGGATTTTTATCCGATTTAAAAAATTTAGAAGACACAGAAATCAGGGAAAAGGCTTCTCAATTATGTGAATTATACAAGCATAATCTAGACAACAGTTTAATTGAAGAATGCCTTTATTTTAAAAATTTTAATGTCCATACTGATATTCAAAATTCACAATGGCAAATTTTATTAAAAACTATAATTGATTCCAATATCGAATCCACTCCATTCCAAACATAGAAATTGCACTAAGAATATTTTTGAGTATAGGATTAACTAATTGTTCAGGCGAAATATCGTTTTCGCTTCTTAAAACATTAAAAAATTATCTTCGTTCTTCCTTGGGACAACAAAAATTAAATAATTTAAGTATACTAGCTATTGAGTCTGAGTTTTTTACAAATACTGACTGTGAAGAAATAATTGATAGTTTTGCGAGACAGAAATCTAGGAAGAAAATTATAATATAACCATTATTTTTTCATTATTATTATTATTTTAATAATATAATTTTTTTATTTTAATAATTTTATTTAATGTTATGTTTGATTATTTTTTTTTATTTGGAAAAAAAATATTAGACTTTTGAATTTTTGTGCGCTAATGTTAATTTAATGCAATATTATTTTTCACAATCTTCTGTTTATTGTTGATCTATTGATTTGTTGATTTATTGCAATAATTAATATATATGTGAATGTAACATATATGTTTATTAATAAAAATAATATATTTTTGCAAAACAGTGTTTTTTAGGGCGCATTATAGTTTTTAGCACAGGCGAGAAAAAATTCTAAAGATGCCTTTGGACATATCATTAGTAAAATGATGCAAAGTAATATATTAGACTACTCATTTTCAAGAACCTAACAAAATCTAAAAACTATAAATAATTAATATTTAGGGGAGTTAAGGTTGAGCAATTTTCATATTAGAAATTAATTTTCTATATTTGTTACAACAACATCACAAATCACAATAAGTTTCCTCCAGATCCAGGCCAGATCCTCTCCCGTTAATCATTATAATCTATTATAACAACACACCCAGAGTAGCTTTGGTTTTTGGCTATGTCAAAAGAAAATTTCGTTTTTCAAATATAATCCGACACCGGCAAATATATACATCAGTTATGAGCTGAAAATGCCTATTGATACCGAAATATGTTTTCCATTTAACAATGACAAAATTAATAAAATAAATTCTATGCGTAATTCAAAGGTTAAAATTGTTTACTTACTTGTTTTAAAAAAAAAATTAATTTGACGTAATTTAAAACAAACAAAACAATTAAACACTTTAAATAATGGAAATTTTTTTAAATAAACGGTAAATGTAAATATTATAAAAAAGTCTATAATAAAATCAACATGAACTCGAAACAATAAATTAGAATCTATAAAACCAAATTTTCCAAATTATTTTTTTCATTTAATTATTTGCATTCATTTAAACAAGTACTTAAAAATGAGCAGCTCACGTTTTCTTTATAATATAATTGGTGAGATATTTTTCATTTTTATTATTTTTTTTTATTATTATTTTTTTTTAACGAAATGAAATATATTCCACCCTATGAAATAAAGGTATCATCACAGTTTTACAATTATCATATGCAACAGATACTGAAACAGCAATACAACCAGATTGTAAATTAAAAAAGTGTTCAAATTCTTCGGGTCCAGTGTGTGCATATGATAGAACTTGTTATAAAACATTTACTGATGCATGTGAATTAGATGTCGCAAACTGCGACCGAGAACACGAGAAGAGTAAATTGATAAAGATATAAGAAATTGGAATTTAGAAATTATTTAAATATAAATTTTTCCAGAGTTTAAAGAGGAGAAATCAGGTGAATGTTCTGCAGACGATGTACCATCATGTGACACAATAACATCATTTGATACATGCCCCGATACCTGTACCACTCCAAACGATCCATTGTGCGGATATAATGGTTTCGAATTTAAGACTTTTGAAAATCAATGTTATATGGATATGGAAAACTGTCAAGATCCTAATGATGCTGGTGAGTTTTTCGACTACTTTTCTTGTGTATAGTATTTTATAAAATATCATCCACTGATGTAATTATTGTTTCACTTAACTATGTTTTTTAACTAAAGTAAGCCGTATACTCTTATATTAGTTGATGCGCTTAAGAAATTGTAAGTTGGCTAAAGTATGATTATTATTATGTGAAATATAACAAAACCTATCTGCCGCCATACTGTTCATAATTTTAGCTTCAACTCAATTCAATTTCATTAGTTATTTCCAATGCGGGCTCTATAGTTTTATAAACATACAAAAAAAAAATTAACAAATGATTTCCAAAAATCAAAAAACCAAAAGTGTTAGTCTATTCTAGAGCTTTAATTTGTTTGAAATATTTTTAAATTCCAAAATTTTCAAAAATATTTTGAACACAATATTGTCCTTTGTTTCAATTGTCGTTCGTTATGTTTACTGATTACTAACGCAAAAACAGTTGGTTGGAATCCCGCTTGCAAATTAATTCTAGTTGGTTATAACTAAAATAAAATGGAAGTATAATATTATGAAGGTGTAGTTACTCTGCAATCGATACATCAGCTTTCCACATTTAAACTAGTTAACTATATATCAAAATTACAAATTGAAACTTATCATATGTATGGGAAGATTCTGCGCAAGTAGTTATGGCTTTCGAGTAATGGACTTAGAAATTTTAGTGTTATTTAAAAAAATAATTTATGAATTGTAATGATAAAATAGTGAATAAAATAAATAAATAAAATCCTACTGTCGGCACCAGAAAAGTATGATATGAAGAAGGTATAAAGAGTGTTGTCTTTTTACGTTCTATTTCACTCACAGTATATCGAATGTTGGAAAATTCATTTTAATTCCATTATTTAAATATTGACATTTTTTTTAGGTAAATTTATTATAATTAAAATATTTTTTTTTTATTATTTTAGATTACCGAATGGCTTACGCTGGAGCATGTGGTGACTATACAACAGTATAAATTTCATAGACTATTCTACAGCTATTTGTATTTTCAAATTTAAATTTGTTAATATCATTTTTAAGTATGTCAAAACTCTACCCACCCAAATAGCTATAATTTTTTTAATTGTAAAAATTTGATAATTTAATAAAATATTTAAATAAATTTTTTTTTATAAGAACTTACATAACTATTTGTGTTGTAAATAATATAAAAAGTTAAGTATATAGTTAGCACAGTTATATGTGAAGTTAGGCAAATTACAAAGAAAGTAATCAATACACTAGTTCTATAGCATATGCTTTGTAGATCTCACAAAAATATTTAAAACGATCCCACTACACTGCACTCTCAATCTGGTATATGAAAAATAAACTGTAATACATTATAGCCATAATATATGAATAAAAACAATAGTACCATCATCAAATAAGAGCAATTAGACTTGTAGACATCAATTATGTAGTATCCGTCTAATCCCGTTCAATATTAATATGAATATATTTCATAAATCATAGGGGTAATTAATTATATATTGCCGACATCTACATAGCGTATAGTGTAGATGTAATCTAATAACTAATCAGAGATGTTGGACTCGAACCGACCCGACTCGACCCGACGAAAACACGTAATGTTTAAGTAGTTTATATAGACTGATATTTACACGGTTTGTATTCAGTTAACCGAATGTTAAATTACAAAACGACAATTTATACCTAATATTGTTTGACAAAAAGGACATTTCATAACTTTCCATTTGACATATTTGACCATTTTACAAATGTTTCGTTGAGATAGATCTATTTTACTTATTTATTGGCTTTGATTTTCCATTAGTACTACAGTTTTTCCATTAAAAGCCATCGTCAAAAATTTCCAAGTCAATCAATATATTTTTATTTGATTGACCCAGATCGATGAGTGTTGCTGTAATTCGTATACCAAACTTCGTTGAGGTATATTGTACCAAATTTTTTACTCAAAATGTTTCTGTCGAAATATGTTGAAGTCAATCATTAATATCTACTGGATCAACAAAACTCCTGTTTAGTGATATATTTGTCATTTCGCTGAGAAATTTTAATTCTAATCACGTGACTAATTATTATTATCGTAGCTGTTATAATCATAAGAATATCGATTATAGCCAGTACAGTTCTATGATAAATTTCTACTGGGGTTGAAATCGTTTCCATTTATCATACAATCAAGCAATATAAAATTTTTAGCCCGCTCATAGTTGTATTCGTCGCTTATTATTGTAATATGACCAATCCGGTGAACTATTTATTCATATCTAGGCTTCATACACTAACCTTACGTTTACCTATCTATAATTTTGCATATAAATAAAGCAAATTTAATTTCATATTAAAAAAAAGAAGACCGCCGAACAGTTAGTCTCTAAAAGTTATTAATTTTTTTTTATGAATAAATGGCCTTAGCTTTAAGAAGGACTTAGCCATATTATTAGAATATAATTTTTCATATTAAAATATGGAATACCATATATAGGTATACTACATTGGATATTTGTTAATATATCTTTTACAACATACATAGGTCATAGTTCAAAAATTAATGTCTTCTGAATTATTGAGATAATGATAACTATGGTTCTGTGACTTTAATAATTTTAAAAATGGCTTTTAATTAAATCTTAATTAGCTGACAGTCGCTACTAGTATTCAAATGTATATCAAAATATATTCAATACATTCCAATTCAATTTTATTCAGGCATATAAATAGAGTTAAATAAATAATTTTAACCAATGTTAGATTAGATACTAGGCCTATCATTTCTATAGTTAAAAACCAATGTTTTGTAAATATGTACTTTAAAAATATTAAAGTTTGCTATATAAAAAAAAACAGAAAAATATAAAACAGAAAAATGAAACAAAAATCAAATAACAAGAAAATTATTAAACCAGATGTTCCTATACCTATATGTGTAGTGTATTTATCTATAGAATATACACCAAGCAACAAATCGATAAACAAAATGAGTGAAAATTTATATTGTATCTATATGTAGACCAATGCTGACTATGAGACATTTTATATTAAGCAAAATAATAAATGAGTTAAATTTATTTTTTCTCTCAAATAAAATAAGATTTGAGTATTTAAATAGGGCTACCAGATGATCTTGTCATAAAATAAATTTTATTTTCAAATGGTATTACGCAAATTTTAAAAACTATATTAAATATTATTTTATTACAATCATATAAGGACTTAAATTTAATAACTTACAAATATTTTGTTTTTCAATTATAAAATAATTATTTTTTTTATAGTATTTTGACTCACCTGAAATGAAAATTAAAACAAAAAAATTCAATTAGAAAAATAGTTTTAAAAAAATTAGTTTATATGTATTTAATTTAATAATAATTTTAGTTTATTGATTATAAAACAAAATTTTGCTGCAATTATTTAAAATAAAAAAATAAAAAATAATTCAATTAAAAAAATTATAAATTATACTTTTTATAATGAAAAATTTATTTTTTTAAAGTTAATTTTCAATTTTCAACTTTTTTTTATTATTTTATATTTTTATATTTTATTGAATAAATCAATAAATTGATTTCTTAATTCAATAAGGATAACATTTAAATATTCTTAAGTATATAAAAATAAGAATAATAATAATAAGAAAAATAAATGTACAAAATACAACAATTTGAAAATAGGTCCTTCTTAAATGCGACGATATAAATAAAGTGAGTAAATTTATTTGCAAAAAAAACAAAAATATAAAGAAAAAAATAAACATTCAATAATCTTTAATGAATGATGACACTTTTATTGCCTTTAAGGATATTAAATTTCTTTCACAGATTCCCTTTTTTTATATATTAATAATAATAATATTAATAATAAAACGTAATACATCAGTAAACCAGTACTCCTATATTCAAAAAAGGTGCGTATAATGTTTTACAAAGAATTTTTAATAAGACGAGAATAGTATTGCCAGTTAAATTTTATTTTCAAAAATTGTAATAAATTTTACGTGATTGAAATTATTTCATATATAGCATTGTAAGTGCAGTCATTTTAAATTTGCAGATTGGTGAATGATTCTAACTTTTAAAATACAATTAGTAATGAAATATTTTGTATAAATTCCGTTTACGGGTAGATTTAATAAAAAAAAACATTGGGCATCTAATAATATCATTTCCACTAAACAGAATTCAATGCGGAGTATAATATGAGGTCCTTTTCAATACATTAACTCTATAAGTCACATATAAAACTTGGTATTCAGCAAAAAAATGAATTAATAGCTATCACCTCATAAATGTGGTATTGCCAAATTAGATTCGGTTTTCTCAATTCAAATTGAATAACGATTGTATTACAATCAATCAACTCATTTTTAAAATATCCTTTCCATATACTTCTATTCATGCCAGCTACTAAATAGTTCTTCGACTTTGTAATTTTAAGTCAATGTCCTTATTGACTAATCTTTAAGCAATATATCTATAATATTCATAGACTTATACAATATTTAGTTTTTTTTTTATAGGCGACCTCGTCAAATCTATTGTGCTTGGCGGTGTCTTAGAATTGCATGGCTATATGTCCTTAATGAACGCTATTATTGCGTTGATGTCAATTTCAGAACCAAGCGATGTGTATTATGTAATAAAACTACAATTAAACCTAATTTAACTTGCGAATACTGAATATATAAAAAAATATGGCAACACTATTTATTATATGAATCCCTCTTTCCACAAAATCTTACATTCTATTACGCATCAGATTTACTGTCGTCAGTAACATCCTTATAGATTTAAAATCAGTATTCAACAACAAAATACTACCATTACTCATTATGAAGACAAACTAACAACTATAATATATACAAGAAAAAGTGTAAGAGTTTTGAATACATAAAAAAAAAAAAATCAAAAAAATATCCTTTGAACTTTTTAGCACTATTCACATACAATTACATTAATTCTACCTATTCTTTTTATTATCAGATAGGAGGAATTTCCTGATCCTACTGACTGACTGATTTTCAGCTATTGACTTAAATTTTATCCATCTTTTTTTGTTTTTAAGCTGTGTTTACTACTGCTGCTACTTCTACTGTTGTTAGTATCCTTTTTAACTTCTTCTTTATTTTTTATGGTTTATAGTACTTCAATAATTGTGATCGTCATCACCACCAGATTGTATTGTTATAATTGAATAAAAAAAAAATCTTGCAATTTATTTTTTTTTTTTTGCATTACCACCCCAATATAAAAATAACAGAAGATCAAGATAATAATAACAACAATAAAATGATTCGCTGTTATTAACAAAAAAAATCTCCTTTCATCAGTTTTGGTACCTATTGAAATGTAATTATAACTATTATTGTTGTTGTTGTTGTTGTGAGAATAATTGTGGTACGCAAAAAAAAAAAAATCTTATTATTTTTAAATAACCAAATAAAATATCCTTATTTAATCCTTTTTTGTTGCAAAAAAATTTTTAATTCACAATTTGAGTATCCTTTGTGTCAATTTAAAAAAAAAAAAATAAGGATATTCATATCACATATTTGAATAATTAAATAACTAACAAGGACGATGGTCGTTATTTTAATAAGGATTAATATATATATATATTTGATCCTTAAATATTTTTTTTTTCATAATATGAATATAGGCAATGACTTAGTCTCAAAAGTAGAATTTTAATTTTAGTTTTATTACGAAAAAGGATATTTTTAAAGTGTACATGATATCAAAATTTAAATTAGGTAAGATAAATTTGTTTATTTATATGTATAATTATATTCAAAAGGATAATATAATAATGATAATAAAAAAATAAATAAAAACTGCAATTTAAGGACATAACAGTAGGAGGTGAAGTTAAGCAGATATGTTTCGAATATATTTCAGAAATAAAGTTGTAAACTTGTACAAAATTTGATGCAAATGAAATATAAATGCAATACAAATTTTGACTAATCCAGAATGGGTTAAAATTTGTTATGCAGGTGCTGAATTAGTTAAGTTGGGATACAACAAATTTTCCAGAATTAATATTAAAACAACTTATATGCCTTAATATTCTTCTCTCAACAGTAACAACAACAAAAAATATTTCTTTGTTTCAAATTAAGCAGCTCTGGTTCTATTTACCTCTAGACAACTCTGGCTCTATATACTTTATCAGGACCACTAGTTCTATTTTTTATAGTTATTTTTTCTGTTTCAATTTAAAGAAAATGCTATACAATACATTCATGCTTTGAACTGAAATAGAATTCACATTCTACTAGTTGGCTGTAATAATTATAGCTATTACATCCTATTGGTCAAATATGAGATAAAAATCGATTAAACAATATGTTAAAAAATGTACACAAAAATAAAATCAAAACACAAAAAAAATGTAATATATTAATCATTGTTATGGTTTGGTATTAGATTTGGATATAAAAGTTATGAATATATTTTTGGACATATAGATATGCGCTACATACAGTTATAAGTTAAAATATCATCAATGCTGTAAAAAAAAATTGATCGCACAAACTTATGTAAATAAATTACAACTCTACAATATCCTATAACTGAGCTTGGAACTAGTGAAATAGAATTAATTCGATTTTATTACATTATAAGGATAAATTTAATCAAATTGATTTAGGGAAATATTGTATAATTTTAGTTTACGTGATCTAAATGTTATAAAACAAAATGTAATCCTTTTAAAGGATCTTTACCAGAATTTATACCTAAACAAAATTATATCAGCAAAAGAAAAATTGTAATCACCTCCCAAAAGTTGTACCATGAAAAATTTTTAATACTCAAACACTATGTAATTCTATTCAAAATAACTAAATACAATCAAAATCTATTTTAATCTCATTTCTAATTGATCCTGATTGACATACAAATATTTATATTGTTTTCAAAAACGAAATTTAATCCAGTTAAACAATATGGTGTTGTACATTAATTAAAATTTCATTCACACCACTTCAAAATATCATTGAAAATTGTGAATGAATAATTTTAGAAAAAGGATATTCAAACTTTATTATGTACATATAAATTTATAGTTTTCAATAACTAAAACCGAACAAAAACAAAAATATCCTTTAATAATAATAGTTGGTTTTAAAAACATATTATATATGAAACAGATGTTCAAGGATAATTTAAAAATGTAAAGTTTTATTTACAATATACATTAAATAATATTTGAAAAAAAAATTATTTTATAGATTTTATCTGAAGGATTTGTGAAATACTTTGTTTAAGTCTTTATTTGATGAATATTAAAAATAAAAAGGGTATTTTAAACGATTTACTTTTCAAATAATTCGATTTATTAAACATTGATAGCATTTTAATCAAATTCATTTTAAATATGATAATTTTAAAAATTTAAATTTATTTGTTTGAGTTTATTTAAATTTCATTAATAAAATATCCTTTTATTATTTTTAAGTATAGTTTTCTTTGTGTTTATAATTGAATTCCATTTTATTTTTAGTTTTAGTAAGTATTTATTACAGATAGAAATCTAATACCAAAGCAAATTGAAAATATTTATTTTTACAATCAAAAACTTGAAAATCTATTCCTTCTCAGAATTTAATTCAAGGATATAAATCCTTAAAATATTATTTATTGAGATTGTACCAACGAACTCGAAACTCGAAACTCTTATCTAAAACTATGTCAAGTTGTTTAAAATATCTCTTGAAAATATCAAAGAAAATAAGTTAAACAAAACTCTCATATACACATTCGGTATATCCCTATAATCCTTTTTGAAATAATAAAAAGGATAAAAAAAATAGTAAAAGTTAAATTTCTATAAATAAAATAATTTATTATATTACATCAGGGTTCATGTCCTTATAACAAGAGAATACAAAAAAAATAAGTTTTATATCTATTGTGTCCGAACTTACTAATAAGAAATAAGAAATAAAAAAAAAAAACAAAACAAAGAAAGTGATTTGTTCTGATTAAGATCCTTGAAATTCATGATAAAAGAAGAAAAAAATTTAAAATAATAAATCTTAAGTAAATTTTTTTCTTTCCCATTCTAATTCCCATCCTATCGCCCTGAAATCATTTGTCATCGAAATATGATAGCAATTTTAATAACATAACAATATATGAAAAAAAAATTTTTTTATTTTTACTTTGAAAAGAATTACAAAAAAAAAGGACATCTAGGATATCCGATATTAGAATATCAAAGGAAGAAAAACCGGTCAAAAAATTTCTTCCTTGTACCGAATTAAATTAAGAAAAAAAAAAATAAAATCAAGATTTAAATATAATATTCACAAAAGAACTTTCTTTAGAAAAGAAAAACAGAAAAAATTTTTTTTTTTTTTTTTTAAATTTCTCTTCAAAGCGAATAAAAAGGACATTCTAGAGTTGTATTTAAGAATGGAAATATTTAAAAAAAAAACTCAAATTTGTTTAGTAGAAAACCAAAATTATTCTTTTATAATTGATTCGTTTAAGTAAAACTCGATTTACCAGTTCAAATTTAATTTTGAATCCCGTTTTACGATTTTCACTACCTAAAAATCTCTTATATAGAATAATATTTGAATGAGCGTTTCAGTTTATTTTATAAAATGGTAAAAAACTGAAAAAGAAAAACATTTACTACTTCATTGATCGCAATTTGGTAGTGAAAGGGTTAATAAATTTTTTTTTTTTATTATTAGACTATACCTAGGTTACTTATGAGGAACGATATTTAAGTGAAATCTTCAGGCAGTTTATCTGTTTTATATAACCAAATGTTAAAAAATTTAGACAAAGGAAAATTTACTACTAAATTTGATTACAGTTTGGTAATGAAAGGGTTAATAAATTACTTTTTTCATTATCAGACTACCTCAATTGTTTATGAGGATCGAAATTTAAGTAAAACACTCCCGGCAGTTTATTTATTTCACAATCAAATAACAAGAAATTTATGTAATTCAATTGATCACAATTCGGTAGGGAAAGGGTTAATAAATTATTTTTTCATTTATTATTACATTTCAGACTACGTATAAGTTGTCTGTGAGGAATAATTTTTAAGTGAAACGGCAATTTATTTACTTCACACAATCAAATAATAACAAAGTTATGGAAAAACCACATTGTAGTTCAATTGATCAACAGGGTGAAAGGGTTAAGAAATTGAAGTTTTACAATAAGTAAAAAAAAAAAAATATATCCTTATTAAGAACAAAATAATTGTATATACAGAGTGGGTATAATAAAATTAAATGAAAGTAGTAAAAAAAAAAAAAATGTCGTTGTCCTTTTTTTAACTTTTCAAATTAAATATGAAAACGAGAATTTCTTCAGAATCTTATATAATATTTAATAATAAGAAAAAGTTTTGGCATTGTTTGTTGAACTGGTTTTTAGAAATTTTAGAATTTTTTTTTTTGTTTTGTTTTTTAGAGAGGCGTTCTTAATTGTGGCTAGTTATAGGGAAGGTAATTAGGGTTTTTGATTATAAAAATATAGAAATAAAAAAAATAATTGAAAAATAAATTTCTCAAGAGGGTTTAAAGAAATTCTCATAGGTTTTAATTTTTTTTTTGTTTAATAATACAGAGTGTTTCACTTAAAATATTAAATTCAATTAAATAATTATATATTTTTAAGATATTTTTCTTAATAAATTAAAACAGATTTTTTTTTACTAATTGTGTTGTTCAATTAATAAAAAAAGGTATACAGGGTGTTTTATTTATTATTTTATTTTATTTTTGATAATCAGATTTGTTTTTAGTGATATATTAAATTTGTGAATTAAAAGTCGATTTTCTTTTTACTAATCGTTAAATTTTATTGTTTAAATATTGAAATTTTGGAAGCAACTTACTTCATTCATCAGTGCTTGTTTGTTATTTTTTTTTTTTGTTTTTTTACACATAGCCAAAACACTATGTTTTATACTAATTGGGTACGTTTGGCTAAGCAGAGGCAACTTACCATTCATCAGTGCTTGCTTACTATTTTTTTGTTTTTATGTGTAAAAGCAAAACACTAGATGAAGACGTTTTATACCGATTGGTACGTTTAGCTAAGCAGGTTAAAATATTTTTTCATTATCATCATCATTTGTTCTACAGCTTGGTACGAATCTAATATCGTTTACAAATTTCCTATATTCGATATTTAATAAATAAACAAAAACATTTAAAAGTTAAAGTAAATGTCAATCAAATCCAAAATAATGGAATTGTCAATAATTTCTTTAGTTAATATTTAATGGACCTTTGAACATATTATAAATTTTTTTCAGGTCTGTATCAATAATTAAAAGATATTTATAAAAATTTTACTATTTACTATGCATATATAATATATACATTTATTTTAATTTTCATCATATATCCATATATTAAATATGTACTATACACTTATACAGCTATTTTATAATATTTATTTAAATAAAATATTTTTTTTTTGTTTAATTAGTTTTAAGAAAGAAATTTTAAGCAGGATTTAGCAACGTTCTACAAAAGAATTTTTAATTTAAGTCTTCTTTTACTACACTGTACCCATAATAATATTTGTTTCAATTGTACTATTTACTATATGTGTATTTATACTATTATTATATCTTACATATTATTTATTAAATATGTGCTATACATTTATATTTATCATTATATCATTAATAATTTAAATTGTACTATTTATTATAATTATATATATATTATTATTTATTTGTCTATAAATATTTACTATATATAGCTATATATATGTATTTTTTTTACTATTATATATTCTATTTTTAAATATATATATACTAAACATTTATACAGTTATTTAATAACATTTATTTAAATAAAATAAGTTGTTTTGAATTAAAATCCTCTCAACTACTGTCATTCTCTCCAAATTCCATTCGAATAACATAAAACAAAAATAACTGCCGGTTATGTACAAATCCTTTAAGCTATTTAAATTTAATTCAATGCTCCAAACTTAATAATAATATATCCGGTTGTCCCTAACATAATTCACAAATGGAATTTTTAAATTTATCAAAAAGAAATCAAAATAAATTTTTAGTAAATCTATAAGAAGTCCATTATAAAAATTCCAGACAAAATTTTCATTTCCCATTTGTTAGAGATCAAAAATAAAAATGACTTATGAAAAACTAAAATAAAAAAAAAAATATTATATTCTTTTGAATATAATGAAAAAAACAAAATTTTAAATCTCTAAAGACATAAATAATAATTGAACCGTATTTTATGATTTCGGATGTCATCCAAAAATTAAAAAAAAAAAAAAAAAAAAAAAAGTTGACAAAAATATATCCGGAAGGAAGTAGAATATTTTTGAAGTTCGTTTATTATTATTATTATTATTGTTGTTATTATTGTTTTGCTTGTCTCTTCTATTATAATGCTCTCAAAGAGGTATGATCCATTTTAAGGTTGTTGTTTCCTTTCCTGTCTCAAAAATATTATACAATTTATTGGGCTGATATAAAAGTATAAAGCAAAAAAAAACAAAAAAAAAATGATTTAATATTTTGTCTGGAATAAGGAAGTGTGTACAATTTTATCCTCTTTGTTAATAAATATGAACAAGTTCATAATGCTATCATTAATAATTACTAAAGTATTAAAATAATATTAATGGTATTGGTCAGAGAAATGGTAAGAATGGAAATGGTATTGGTCAGATAAAAATATAGTTGTTTGTGAAAATTTAGAGACTATTTTTGAGATCATAAAAATTTGTTTGCAGCTGAATTTAATGACAGTTAGTCTCACATACTAATTCATTTTATTCTATCTATCTCTATCATCACTAGCCAATACCTAACAACCTAACTATCTAATTTATCATTGATTTCTCACTTCATTTTTACTTCCTTACAACTCTTGTATATGTATTTAATATCACTAATATTGTATATATACATATTAATGTCACTTGCATTACTGCATTTTGTATCCGAGGGTATTCGCACTAGTACGGATATAACTTGATTAGGTAAAAATACCCCTCCCCTGCATCATAAAACCAAATGCAACGGATATTTTTTAAATTTACCGTTTAAAAATATTGCACATAGTTGATTAAAACATCTATTTGGAACCACTTTGAAATCAGAAACAGTTTAACCTTATCAAAGTTGTAAACAAAAGTTGTAAAAATTACAAAATTTTACATTTTTAAGAAATTACAAAACTACTAACATAAATGTCAAAACTAGTAGCAATTGTGACATATCACCTAACATTTTGGAAATTTACATGACAATTTTATAATTCCTGAATTTGCAGGGAAAAATATTACATTTTTTGTTTTTAGAAGATTGGCCATTTAGAAGATTTGACGTAGAGCCGTATATGTATTTCAAAGTAACAAATAATATGTGAGTTATACAATCCAATAGAAATTTCAACTTGATCAAATTTAAATGTTAATAAAATTATAGTAAAAATTATATTTACTTAGATTTCTCATTATTATATTATAAATAAATATATGTACATAGTTTTTACTATAATTTTATTAATTATTTTAATGTCATGACATTTTTTTTTTAATGCTATTTGTTAATTACTGTCCAATGTATGTGTTCCACGTGGATTCGAATATTTATATTGCCTACGATCAAATAATATTTTGATATACAGTTCTAAGTTCAGTTCATCATTATGTTGCAACTACAACACGGTGTGAATTTTGTTTTTTGATTTAGACCACTCGTTAGCAATAATTTTCCAATTTATCCAATTAAAAGTAAGTTAGCTACGCATGTGCATTATATGTGTACTAATAACATTATCACAAACGTCAATTTTATTGTAAACAGTCAAGTATACAAATAAAGTACTAGAAATGCAGAGAAGACACGAACCACATCGTTTAAAATTACATTTAACAACCATGATACAATATATTATGTACAATGAAACCGTTACAATTTATAATGAACTGTTAGTAGTTTAAGATCTATATATATAAAAAATAAATAAAACAATTTACAGCTATATAATGGTATATTTTCTATCTTATCGAATCATTTAGCTACTGATACTCCCTCTTGTACGACTTAGGTATAGACACTTGTAAAATAAATTTCTTTGGCCTCTTTGTTCAACTCCATACTGCCCTTACTTCAGTTTTAAGCTCCCAAAATCGTAATGATAATAAAAATAGTTTAAAAAAGATGGGTAATGGGTAGGTAGGTGAAAGCGAGCATTCCAGCTTACTTCTGAAAAATCAATTAGCCTTTATTTTTATTTATTTTATTTGTTTGTTTTATTCTCAAAAGGACCGTTAGCTCATACAGAGTGATTATAATTGTGCTTTTTGAATTCGCGAATCGAAGAAAATAGATGTAAAGTGAACCTACATCACTGGTAAAACTCTAAGGTAAGAACTAACACACACGGGAAAATAAAATAAGTCCATTTGCGGCTGCGGTGATATAGGGGTTTATATTAGATAATAACAATCTAATCTAAGACATTAGGGTAGCAATTTTAAATAAAACTGTCTTTTAATTTTCTACTTCACAAAACAAAGGAGATGACACAAAATGTGAAAAAAAATGTGCTCCAATCGATAAAAAACAAAAACCAATTTTTTTTTTTTTGTTTCCATTTGTTTTTTTATTTTTTTTTATTTTTTGTCTTTCGTCTCTAATCAAATTAAAAATGTTCACTTTACAGTTCTATTAGTTTTCTGCATTTTTAGATTTTAATTAAATTATTCAAAACAGCAAAACAAAAAAAAGACACAAAAAACAAAGCAAAAATAAGAGGTTCTCACTTATCTAAAAATTTCATAATAACAAAAAAAAAAAAAAAAAATGAAAGGATATTAATATCCTTTTTTATTTGATTTTTTTTTTATTTAATAATTATAAAGAAGGAGTTTGTTTTACTTCTAGTCGACTTTGTTTTTAAAAACTCTCATCCTTGATATCATTTTTTTTTTTTTGTTTTTTATTTGGTTTTATTTATGAAAGAGACACTAATAAGGATGGTCATTTTATTAGAGAACATTTAAAAAAGGATAACGTGTTTTTTATTATTAATTTTTCTGTTTTTTTTTTTTTTTTTGTTACTGTTGTTCTCTATTTTCTGTTTTCATATCTATGGTGACCATATTTTAATAGTTGTCCATTGAAAAATTATCATTGTATAATCTTTAGATAAATTTTACATCCTTTTATTATTAATATTCAAATACACATAATGATATGCATATAATAAACAGTACATTATTGTTGAATTAAACAGGAGACGATCCTTTATTTAAATAATAAAAAAAAAAAAAATAATTTCAGTCATGCTGTTCTGCTATAAAATTACTTTGTTATGATTATGTTGGTTTGATATGTTTGCTATTTTTATTCTAGATTAGAAAAATAGAATCCTCTTTTGTAAAAGATACACAAACAAAATTGTTTTTGTACATTTTTTTTTTTTTCAAATCACTTAAAAATGAGAACAAGAGAAAGAGAGATAAAAGAATAGAAAGACTTTGGTTTTTTTTTCTAAAATATTTTTCACACTTTTTTTTTGCTTTTTTGTTGTTTTTCTTGATGGTGTTTGTTATTTTTTTTTTATTTTTTTCAAAACAATTTCAGTTGGGGTTCAGTATAAATCTTTTCTTTTTTTTCTGTCTTTTATTTCGTTTTGTTTTCCTGGTTATATGCTAACTTAATATTTAAAATAAAAATAAAAATACAAAATTTGAAAAACAGAAGAAAACTAAAATAAAAATTTCCCACAAGAATTCTATGATGACATAATTCAACTTTTGTTGTTTGTTGTTTTTATTATTTTATATTTATTTTATTTTATTGCCATTTTTTTATCAGTTAAATTCAACGAAATATTTTTGAAATCACACGAGCCGCCGCCTTTATAGGTACTTTAGATTAAATTTATTAAATTTTGAAATTACTGCAGACTTACACTAGACAAATTTAAAATTAATAATTTACTATGCACTTTCGTTAGTAATCTGAGTTCTAATACTGAGTTCGGGTGAGTAATCCTTTAAAACAAGCATAAACAACAAAACTAGCGTTGATTAGTTCTCCAGAAGCAATGGAATGGCCGCTTTCACCTACCTACCAATCTTCTTTAAACTATTTTTACTACCAGTAAGATTTTGGGAGTTTCAAATTGAAGTGAGGACTTGAAACAACTTCCAAAAAAACTGTAACAATGCTAACACACATTATAAACGCTGCTATAAGAATACCGAATATGTGGAAATAGCAGAGATAATTATGATACCAAAATTAGGTAAGCGTACAAATGAGTTCAAATCCTACAGACCAACATGTAACTGCTACCAATAATATCAAAATTATTTGAAAACTACTATTGATACGAATGAGTACGATCATAGAAAATCATAGTAACCAGATTGCAAATTATCAATTTGGCTTTAAATCTAAGAACTCGACAATCGATCAAATACATAAAATAACGTACATAATAGAAAAGCAGGTATGCTCTACTATATTTTTAGATGTAGCGCAAGCTTTTGATAAAGTATGGCATCGAGGCTTAATACATAAACTAAATCATATGTTACCTAAACAATACGTAGATCATCTAGCTAGAAAACATTATTTATGATATCTAGAAAACAGATTATTTAGAATTAAACAAAACGAAAAGTATTCTACTATCAGAGATATTAAAACAGGTGTGCCACAAGGTAGTATTCTTAGTCCCATACAGTATTTGCTCTACACCAATGATTTACCATAAATGGAAAATATAACTGTGTTGATGGCATCTAATATTGACGAGGCTACAAATAAATTGCAATGAGCAAGCGACAAGCAATACCTTTGGCAATAACACTAGCAATAAATTTAACAACCGAAATTGATCAAAATATTAGTGAAATTTGGTGCTAAATAACTGTTCAAAAATAGGGTTATGAAAAATGGTTTTTAAAGAATTGAGATTGACAAGAAGATTAATTATTAATTTTTTGATTTTTAGGCGTTTTGATCTATGACAATTATGTCCCCAATTTTACTAATATGATCTGTAGAAGGTCAAAACTTGATTTAAAATCTTAAAGGACTTTAGTCACTGCAAAAGACAATGATTAAATTACACACATATAAGTTCATTTAACATATTATAATATAAGAAATTTAATTATTATAGTATTATAGTATATTTATAGTATTATGTTTTATTTTAGCTTCAATAATTTGTTCAATAGATCTACAACAGTTCTGAACAAGGACAATTAACTACCGAAAACAATTTAGAACCACTTTGAACAAAAAAAAATCTACTGAACACTTTTTTTTTATGTTTTTTAAACTTTTGTTCAATGCTTTGTGCAAACAAAAATTAGAACAAAAATAATTTTTGTTTACTCTCATTATTTTTGTAAACTCATTTCTTTGTTTAACTGTCAAAATTTAAATAAAAAACAGCAATAAAAAAAGTAGTCCAAAATTGTCAAAAAAGATGAATTTAGAACTGTTTTGCACACTCTAATGAGCATCGATCAGAATATTTTTGGACAAAAAATTTTTCTATAGATTGTTCTAGAACGTTCTAGAACAGTTTACTGAACACAAACTGAATAAATGAAATTTCGAACTCAAAATAGGTGACTTAGAGAAAATAGAGAAAGACCAAAATAAAAATAAAAAATAAGAAAATCATGTAGAAACTATGAAACTATATGTACTACCTACATGATATAACAATTATCTTGCATTATATGAAAAAAAATCAATAGGACATAGTAATATCTTGTGTAACACCCACATAACATTTTCTAACAAGTAAAACAAAAACTACGAAAAGAGTAAGTAATACACAAACAAAAGAAAATAAGAAAAAAACAGAAAAAGACAAAACAAAAGGGAAAAAAAAAATTAAATTTCAATTTCCTGCTTTTAATTCCGGTTTAATTTTTTTATTTGATCCTGGCCTAAAGAATTTACTTTATTGTTTTTATTTTCTTTAATATTTCTTTCATTTTCATACAAATTTTGAAATTATTACAAGGAATTCTATTTTTTGTTCTATTTTTGTGTTTTTTTCTTTTAATAAAATATTATTTTATATCTTTACACGGATATAAATAAGGAAGTTATTTGTAAATTGGATTTTAAACAAACTTATTGAACAATTAATGGATAATTAATACTACTCTATTGTAAAAAAGTTAGCCCATTTGTTTGTATTTTAAATCTGTTTCAATGCTGGCATTTCGATTTCTAATTTTACCCATAAAATCTCAGTAGATGCAATATAAAGCCAAATCTTTTATAGATCGTAATGGAATTACCTACACAACATTTTTTATTGTGATGATAAGTTTAGAGGTGAGCCAATTTTTTTGAAATAGAGTAGTATATAGACTCACAGTGTGAAATATGAATTTATCCTTTATTGATAAAAATATCAAATCTTCGGATTATTTTGTCGCAGGTAATTTAACGAGTAATTAGAGGTCATGTTGGGAAAAAGGAAAAATAATATACTATTACAAAACCAGAGGCTCTTAAAACATTAGTTTAAAAGCCATTGTGAGATTTATACTATCTAACTAAACATTTTTACTTACTTTTCATTTTGATTTTTATACTTATTACATTTTTTCATTTACAGACATTTTTTTTTATATAAATTTATTTAAGTGGCCTTTGAACATTATATACGTTTTTTCAGGCCAGGTTTTTACATTATTTTTTTTTTTTTTCTATAGCAAGACAATTTTTTCATAGTGTTAACCTAAATGAATTATTACAGGACATTTCAACAATTGTTACAAAACACTTGAAAAATACATTATCAACACTTTGTTAAATTTTTTTTTATTTTTGTGCTTCCATCAAACAAAATATGTTCATTGATTCGATTCGAATATTTATCAAGAGGTTGCTTGAAAATTTAAAAATTAAATTTTTTAAGGACTTTAAAAAATGTCTAAATTACCCTATACCCAATTTTTTGTGTAAAACCAATCATCTTAACTAAAAGTGAACTAATTTTAACAATATTATTACAGTTTAAGGATCAAAAATTAAATATAAACAACAGTAACCAGAATCAAAAAGCAAAAACATTTTATGGATGTAAAAATTCAATATCCTTTTTTATTTGCTTTTTTTTTTGTTTTTATTTTTTTTTTTTGTAAATCTTTGAATTTTTTATAAATTATTTTTATTTTTTTTTATATTAAGAAAAAAAAGCACAACAAAAAAATACAAAAATTTTTAAAAGTGACCTTTAACACCTCATCTCAGCAGCACCCAAAAAAATTTTATTTTTAAGAAATAAAAAACATTATATAAGAACAGAATTTCATTTAAGGATAATTGTTGTTGTTCCATAATTACAGGGAGTCTTAGTTCTCCTTCTATCCATATTATAATGTGACGTATATATTATACATGCATATATGTTACAAATATGCGTTCAATTTCAATTTAATATGTGAATCTAAATATATATATATATATATAGAACATATATATATATATATACGATTATTTTGCATACATAGAATAATAGAAACAAAACAATTTACATGAAAATTATCCTTAAAGGATATTTTTACATTTTTTTTTTGTTTTTCTTTTTTTTGAATAATATATAAATGAGGTCCTTGTGAATAAGCAGCTGGACTTTCCTTATAATTTATTATTATTATTATTTTTGGTATATAAATAGAATAATTGAATTTTTGTTGTTATTGTTTTTTTTTTGTTCTTATTTTTAAAGTTTTAAAAGTCATAGAAATTTATTATGTTATTAAGTGTTAGAATTTTTTACGCTTTAAGAGTTCTTTTGAATTCTTATTATTATTATTTGTTGTTGTTTTTATTTTATATATTTGGAAAAAAAAATTGAAAATGAAAATTCACATCGGAACACAAAATAAATTTTTTTTTATTGAGAATATCAAGTTTTTGAAAAATTTAGTTTTAATTGCACTCTCGTAAATTAAAAAAGGATATTGAGTAGATTTATAATAAAGATAAAGTAACCTAATCGATATTGAATTATTAGGCTTGACACAGATGTTGAAATTTTTAGTTGTGCAACTGTTTGGTTGCAAATTTGTTATCCATTAGTTTATATGAAAGCTCGTACATTTGCAACTGGTTTTATGTGTGCACAAAACACAAAACTCCTACAACATTGTAATGTCATAATACTACATCATACATCATAATCCATACTTTCATAATATTTCTAAATTTTTTTTGAGTTTATTTTCTCAATTCTCAATCTTTCTCTCATAATTAACGGTTTTTTCATTATAATTGTTTTTGTTATAATAATTGTGTTAGTTGATATATTCTTTACTGTACATTTTTATAACGTATATGAATAAGAATATATGAATATGTATATTGTATAAATAAGTTTGTTTCTACGAAAACATATGTATGCAAAAATATTTAGTAACTAAGGCTTCAGACAGTAAAATTAGAAAATAATTTAATGTAAAGCGATATAATCTAATGTAATGTAATGTAATGTATTTAGAGTTACCAATCAATGTATATATCTGTTATATATAACAATTTATGTAACTTTTATATATATATATATATATAACAATTTATGTAACTTTTATATATATATAACAATTTATGTAAATGTTGTCTATATGACAGTTATACAAAATATAAAGTATAACTACTGTTGCTTCAATTCTCTACCATGCATTCTATAAATAGAATCAAAATAAAAACATTTCATATTATCTTTAAAAAAATCATTTTTTTTTTATTAAATTCAAATCATTAAAAATTTTTCTCCATCTTCATTCCAATTCATTTAATAACGAGTTCATTTCTATTTCAAATTTTAACCTCGTCATTTAATTAAGAACAAACCAACCATATGTACTAGTACCAACCAACCAAAAGTAATATACAAATAACAAGAGCATCTGTATATGTAACATATAAATTCATTGACATAAAAAATA
Source organism: Argyra leucocephala (assembly GCA_963942445.1). Lineage (NCBI taxonomy): Eukaryota > Metazoa > Arthropoda > Insecta > Diptera > Dolichopodidae > Argyra > Argyra leucocephala. The sequence continues at coordinate 132,371,529 of OZ012681.1, read as the reverse complement.
CGAATACAAAATAATAATAATAATAATCTCAAAGGATTAACAAAATTCAGGTCATTGGTAAAATAATGAGATCTCCATGGTGTAATAATCATGCGACACAACTCTACAATTTAAAAACAGTAAAAAAAGCAGGATAATCCTGCATAAACTTGGCCAATATATATATATATATATATATATATATATATATATATGTATATAAATATTAGAGGAAAGACAGAGAGAAATATAAGTAGAGAAGAACGAGGATAATAAATAGAACGCCAAAAATATCGAAATGAAAAAATATAATTTTTATAAAAGCCTTTCATAATATATGCTAGGATTTGAATGCGTGTATATATGAAAAAACAGGAAAATTAAACCTATTAAAAATAATATTTTATATTTACAAGGTGTACAACATATAACTCTGTTTTATATATGTTAATGTATAACGGTTTCAATGTTTGTCAAATCATTTAAATTTAAACTGAAACTGTTATATGTATAACAGTTTGTTTATAGATGTTATATAATTAGAGCTATATACAAATAGCTAATGTATAACGGTTTGGATGTTGGGCAAATCATTTAGATTTAAACTGAAACTGTTATATGTATAACAGATTGTAAACAGCTCTTATATAATATGTCATTGTGCAACTGTTTAGATGTTTATTAAACAATGTAGATTTAAATTGAAACTGTTATATGTATAACAGTTTGGATGGATTTTTATCAAATATAAATTGATTTGAATTATTTTTGAAACTCAGTTTGAAATGATAAGCGACTATTTTATATTGAATGGAATTTGTAAATCGTGTATTATGAAATCGCTGTAGACTTTATGTAACTCTATCAATATTTAAAGTGATAGAGAATGTTGTTAAATTACCATAAGTGGTAAGATGTAACGGTTTTGCTTATCAATTCGATTATTTTCGGGTAAATTTAGTTAAATTAAAATAGAATTGAAAAAAAAATATTTAAAAATTATATAACAGTTTTTACAAAGTAAAATACTTATTGATTAATAGATTGAAATAGAAAGAAATTGATGAATACAAAGAAATGAAAGAAATTAATATTGGACTAAAATAAAACAATTAATGTAAGTACTATGATCTCAAATTAAGGTGAATAAAAAACGGATATGGCACAACATGGGACTTTCGTAAAACAATTAGCCATAAATAAAGTACGGTCTGTTGACAAGCTTTTGTGAAAGCCTTATACTCCTCCCATAGGCAGTCAAAGCAGAAAAGTAAAATTCCATGTTTTACTGAGAGCACCCTTCAAATATTTTTCTTCTGTTTTAATTCCATTTAAAATTTCATATGACCTCATATAGCGAATACCGTATGCTGACTTAATTCGATAACCATTGAATCGTAAAAAATACACCACATATAAAAAAAAAACAAAAAAAAAAACCAGTATTTATCTGGAACGATCATATCACCACCATCAAAGGATATTCGCAATAACTGTAAATATATATATAAAAAAATTTTCAATAAAAAAGTAAAATCCTGAATATGACAACATGTCCTCGGGTGGATAAAAGAAAAGAAAACTGTTTTGCATAAAGCACACACACACACACAAAAAAAACATGTGACGCACAAAATTTTCTTTTTTAAAAAATTTGCATAATGTTCAATATTCGCAGTTATATTCCGTCACAAAACAAAAATAATAATAATAATCCTTTCCATTTTGTAGTTATGTTAAAAATATCCTTTCAGGATAACAAAAATAAAAAATTACAACAAATAAAAAAAAAGTAATAATAAAATTTGCATAAATTTTTATTCAGCGTGAAATTTGTAATTTTTTATTTTTGGTCCTAAAAAGGATATTTGTTATTTACCCTATGCTAAGTGATTTGTATTTAATAAAAAGAAACAGAACATATAGTTCCAAGGACCTTTCAATCAATTGGGATTTTCTTGTTTTTTTTTTTTTTTTTGAATTTTCAATTTAAACGTACATATTTGAATTGATGCTCTTTAGAGGTTTTTACTGTATTAAAAATAATATTATGCCAAGGACTAAAAGGATATATAGGAGGACTAGTAAACTGTGTAGTGATGAGAGGCTGTTTTAAGTCTTTATTGATTTAAAAAAAAAAAAAAAAACGAATTGAAGAGATAACTTTTAGACACAACTTTTTTTGAACAATTTAAAATGAATTTTTAGAAATAACAAAAACAACAAAAAAAAACAAAAATAACTTAAATTTTTATTAATTCAAAGTAAATAAATTGAAACTGGTGCGATATTATAAAATGTGAATATCGTTATTTTAACAACTAAAACATACTTTTCAAGAATTCATTGAATGAAAATATTCAATGGGAACAATTTAATCCTTGATACAAATTTGTAATTTTATTTATTTAAATCGAACTGAATAAAATTAAATTACGCTTAGAAATAAGCTTAAATTAAATCCTTAGATATGGATTGGAATTGAATACCAATGTTATTAGTGAATATCTATAGAAAATATCATCGAGTGAAGTTGGAATAAATTTGTTAATATATTTAAATTTATTCAACTACAACTTGAAATGTTTTTTTTTTTTAGTATTGATAACGATAACTCAGTCAAGGCTTATTTGAATTAGAATGATTGTTACAATATAATTAAGATGTTTTGCATAACAATTAAAGTGGATTTTTGAATAAATTGATTTAGAATTGTGTCAGACTGCTTTAAAAAATCTAAAAATTAGAATGACACCAAAGTGTAGTATTGATGGTTTTAAAACATTTTAAATACACTTTTAATACCGTATTATAGCTTTTATAATAATGTTTGCTACATTTATGTTTCCACTGCGTATATTAAACATTTTGGAACAGTTTACAAAATCAATATTTGTAAATTTTGCGATTTTATTGCATTTTTGGAATCCCTGTTCTTAGATTTCTGTAATTTATCATTTTCAAATTGGTTTGGAATTGTGTCAGACTGTTTTTCGTACTGTACTTTGGATGTCACTTTAATTTAAAAATTAGAGTGACATCCAAAGTACAGTACGAAAGGTTTTTAAATAGTTTAAACACAGTTTTAATACCGTATTATAGCTTTTATAATCACTTTCGATATATGTTTCCACTGTGTATATTAAAGATTTTTGAACAGTTCGAAACTAGGATTCCTTGTTCATATTTTCAAATACTTCAATGAAATAATGAAAGGTAGAAAGAACCAAAATGGCTAATAAATATTAAGCTATTGTGTATATGTCAAAACTATATATACAATTAGCTAGGTAGAATGCTTAAACCATTGTCTTGCCAATACAAAAGGGGTATTGTTTTATTTCAAATAAGTTAATTAAATAGTTCTGAGATTTTGATTTGGGCTGTTGTGCTATTGATTGATATTTTAGTCATTCTAACTAATTTCTTTTAGACTAGATGTGTCAGAAAGACTTCATAAACAAAGTAACACCCGCCCGAACAACGGTGCTATATCCAGCATCCCATTGAAAAATATCCCGAGTCACAAAACACAACATTAGGTATCCTTAAGAACTCAGATGATTATTTAGCACTAACAAACACGGGTAATCACAATAAGCCCATTTGTGGATGCGGTGATATAGGAGACAGATCCACTCCCGAAATTATAGAATCTAATTTAATCTATAATAAATAAAGTAAAAACAAAATGTTTCACATATCAACAAATTAATTTTAATAGACCAAAAATATTTTCAAATTCAAAATGTTTAAAGCCATAGGACCCTTTAAGAATAAAAACCCTATAGATTATAATATTAAGTAGACAAACAACTTTACAAGTTGACTAGGTATAAGAAAGATATTTTTATTCCTATATTATTATTCGTAAGTAATACGTGTTTATCCTTGAACATCACACATTCAATAAAACAAAACAAAAAAAGAGTTAAGAATTATTCTAAAAAAATTTTACTAGAATGAAATCTTGAATAATTATGAGGCACTCGAACACAAAAATAAAATAAACAACAAAAAATTTAAAAATTTAGATCTAGTCGTTGTTTCTTTCTTAAATGTCCTTTTATAAGTAAATAAAATAAAACAACAATAAAATATAAAATACTAGATCCTTTCATTGTTCCAATAAATGTCCTTTAAATAAAAAAATAAAAAATAGAACACAAAAATAAATATAAATATAGCTAAAAGGGTCAGTACAGTAATTAAATGTGATGTTTTGTGTTATTCAGGATCAAGAAGGTACAAATTAAATAAAAAAAATATATATATTTTGTTTGTTATTTTCTTAATTTATCTTTCCGATTGACTTATTTATCCTTTACCGTTATATACCTAAATGAATTTTCTTCTATTGTTATTTATATGTGAATATGTACCTACATATGTGTAATTTAATTTAAATGTGGGTAATTATGAATTTATATATATATATATATATATATATATATATATATATATAGATAGATAGGTACTAAAGATAATTTTTTTTTTTAATATTTAGGTATTTTATGTGTACCTATTTCCAATATTGTTTACTATTTTAATTATTCTATTTTGATATTTTCACCTGGATTTATTCCTTTAATTCATTTAATATGTTAAAATTTAGGGTTAAAGTTGAAATTTTAAATAAACAGATGTAAAGTAAGTTATTGTTTTTGGGGACTTTTGATTTTTTTTTTTTGTTTTAGCTTGAAAAGAGTTAAAAAGTAAAATTTCTTAAAAACAAAATAAATATTTTAGAAATTGAATTTCACCTGGGAATAGTTTGGTTTAATAGATTGGTATAAATGAGTAAATGAGTAGAATGGCAAAATATCTTTAAATACAATAATTCGAATTTCTATTAACAATTTAAATGTTAGTTTAGTATAAATTTTGTTTTAACTAATCATCGATTCTACTTTTAATTATTTACATAGAATCATAGACTATGATCACAAATTAATAATATTATATTATTAATTTGAGCTATGATAGAATCATAATCTATAAATGATTATTTATGATAACATTAAGTAAATTTACGTAATGAAACATTAATCCTAATAATATTCAAATAAATCATTATATAGAAAAAGCAAATAAATATAAGCAGAATAGTCAGTTTTATTATCCGTCTCATACCAGCTCATACGTAACGACATACTGCGCAGTAGTGAGCAGATATCAAATTTATTAATTTGCTACCCTTGGTTTTGGTTCATAGATAATCAATATAATATCCTACACACATGCTTTATTGCCCCAGAAAGCTCCATCCTTCTGGACAAGAACAATCAAATTGAAAATAACGAATTTATACCGTTAATTTACCATTTAACAAGGAATGAATGTAGACAAAAAATTGATAATAAATTTATATAATATTGACATTAATAATACCGAACGCTTCAAGTTCGATATGCATATGTAATAAGCTTATTAGTAATTAGGCATATTTCTGGATGTAATAACAGTATAGAATTAGGATTAGGATGTAGATTTAAGTTTTATATTACATAATTATATTAAAGTTGGTTTTTTTCTGCATTCTTTTTTTATCAATACTTAATTCATAATATATTTTTACAACATTAAATCATCTAAATTGTTAGCTATAGTTTCCTAGTTATAGTTCTTCACATAATCTAAGACACAACTATTATTAAAATATTTTAATTTAAGCTAAATATTAATAAAAAATTCATTTTTTTTTGTTTAGAATTAAATTCATGTAAATAAAGAAAATAAATAAACAAAATTTGAAAACAAAAAAAAAATTAACCCTAATAACATGGTTTTTGATTTTGAATCTCTTTAACTAATCTGTTTTACTCTTTTACTAACTGTTTTTGCAGTTAAAAATTTTTTTAAATCATAACGAAAATTATAATATCCATACCATCCATACTTATTAAATTTCTGATCACAATCAGATCTTTTATCAGCCTAAATATATGCAAAACATTTTATAAAACTAAACAGTGTAAAATCAAATTTATGTATATTCAAATTCATCCTAAATGTATGCAAAAAATTTATTAAGAAATTAAAATTTAAAAAAAAATTTATTCAAAAACTAATTCATTAACTTCAATTGCTTATATTTAGGATGAAATGTATAAAAACTGTTTTGAATTGAAATATTAAATTTTTCCGAATTTTATTATTCAAACAATTATTCGGAGTGTTTTCAAATGAAATTAAATAATTGACTAATGTGATTTAAATTATGTATGGATATTTATATATTAATTTTTTATTTATTAACACAATTTCATTTTATTCATTTTTTATTCAAAAAAATTTTATAATTATCATTCTCTATTAATTTCATGGATTCAAATTATGTATAAGCATTTTTGTAACGTATTTTTAAAGATTACATAAATTGTGGAAGGTAAAAAAGTACTACTGGTACTACATACAATCTCTTAAACACCCCTATTACTGATCAATGTACAACCTCTATTAACATTTATTTCTCAACCTCTATTTAACATTTTGTTTTTCTTTTGGAAATCATTTAAGCTCAATTTATCAATACCTGACATTTTAGACTTCTCTCTTAAAACAATTTAGACTCTGCAGTTATACTGTTTCTAATAATCTAAATTTATGTAATTATGTACTACTACGAACTACAATAGCATTTTTCAAATTTTGTAATAACTTAATAACTCTACTACTAGCATACATTAATTACTGTAGATTCATCCATCATTTAAATTTAATTGATTTTCTTATAATATTTAAATTGAAATCTCTAACAAACAAAAAAAACAAAATATTTTCAAATTTATTTCAAATCATTGATTAAACATTCAATTTAATTCAATATATGTGTTAATTGTTAAATAAAATTACTATAATTACACAACTTGTAACAATAACAATAATAATAACAACAACAGTGTTGTTAATTTATGTTATTTATAAAAGAATTTAAATTGCGTAAATTAAAATGTATTTTTTTTGTTGTTATTATTGTTTTTTTTTTATTTTGATTACCTCCTTCTCTTCTTTATTAATTAATTATTGATTTTCCAATTTTTTTTCTACCACATACAATGTAATGTAATGATTGTCATACAATATGACTGACATTTTCAAAGGATGAACTTTGATTCTCAAATTGAAGTCAACTAACCAATAACAACAACAAAAACAACAACAACAAGAACAACAAAAGTTAAATGTTATAACATGATTAATAAATATTATTTTGTTAAACTCAAAATGATTGGTAATGAATTTTAGAATTTAAACACCTCCCCACTTCTTCACCAACCATTTTATTATTAATTAACACAATTTAATAAATAATCAGAAGATATAAAATAAAGATTTAATAAACAATTTTTCTTTTTTTAAATTATTATGACCTATTGAAGATGAAATTTGAGTGTAATATTAGAAATTAATAAATTACCTATGGCTATTTATAAGTAAGTATAGATATTGGAAAAAAAATTTGTTTGCATCATTAGAATAACATAATTAGTTCTACAATAGATTTTACTACACGCTTTGCCTGTCTAACGAATTTAGTTGAGCTAGACTTTCATATTTCATGTTCTACTTTCATATTTCAATGTATATGGTTGTCGGCATACACCAAAATCAAAATACTTATATCATGATACATTATGGCACCGAATAACAACATATAGGTCACAATATCTTCGACCGAATAATATAGTACACAAAGTCTGGCCTTTGAGCATGTTTCATATATGTATTTAGTTGAAACAAAATTACATATTTCTACTAATAGTATCAATTTACGAATAGTTGGTCATAGTGGACTGCTGGCATGCACTGGCACACTTTGAACATAGAGGTCTATTTATACCGAATAATATAGACAACAAAGTCTCATATATTTAGTTGAGACAGAATAAAATATTTTTACAATAGTACCAATTTATGAAGAGGTAGGTAGTAGTGGCTGTTGGTATGCACCAACACACTTAGACCATTATCAGGTCTGTATTGGGATACCGAATAATATAGAATGCAATGTCTGATGAGCTACGAGTATGCCTCATATATTTAGTTCAGACATAATAACATATTTCTACAATACAATAGTACCAATTTACGAATAGGTAGGTAATAGTGGCTGTTGGTATGCACCAACACACTTAGACCAGTATCAGGTCTGTATTGTGATACCGAATAATATAGAATGCAATGTCTCAGCTACGAGTATGTCTCACGTTCAAACAACATCATGGAAGGTTCTAATCATAGTCAATAAACCTAAAAATTATATCGCTAATCAGTTCGAACGAACGAATAATATTATAAACGTCAGCATTTCAATTACAAAATACCTTTAACAAAATTAAATAAACTGGGTTATTTTTAAATTTATTTTTTTTTTTTTAATATTGATTTCTTTATTACGATTTACGGTATCAAATCTATATGTACCTAGGCACTATTTCAAAAGATGATTTCAATCAAATTTAAGTAATTTCTAAAAAGTATTATATTAAGCCTAAAAAGAAATATAAATAACGTGCTAAATAAAAGCAAGTCATTAGTATAAGAAAATATTAAATACTGGTGTAGTTAATAAAAAAAAAAAAAAATTAATTAAAATATTTTTTTCTATAAAAAAATAGAATAATAGAGGGACATCGAAAAAATTGGAATTTAATAAACATAGAATAAAACAAAGTAGAGATTTTTAGGCTTTCTTTTTTTTTTTTTACTTTTGTTGTTGTTTTCTTGAAGCAAATATTCACGATTTAAAAGTTTATTGAACTATTTTCATTATTTTTTATTTTTTTACTCTTCAAATTTCATTTAGAATTTTAAAATTAATTTTTTTTTTAACTTTGTATGTTATAAATATGAATTTTTGAGTTTTATTTTTATTTTTGATATTTTTAGTCAAAATTTAAACAAGATCATGATTTAAAATTCATTTCAGAATATCAAAACATGTCCATTAAATAAAAAAAAAATTAATAAAAATACAAAAAAATCTTTCGGTTATATTTTATTATAATATTATTCACTAAAAAAATTAATACAACAATCAAAATCGCAATGATTTTATCAAAAAAAAAAGAAACAAAAAGGTAACAAAACAAAAATCTTCAAATAATATTTTACCGCCAACACCGCACAGTAGTTCAGAATTGAAATACAATTGGTCAAAATTTAAATGTCTTGATATAGTTTAAATTTTTTTTAGCAGTTTTATAGTTTTATTTGACAAGATTTTAAACTGAAAGCAACAACAACTTTTCACTGATAAGAACCCATCTGTATATCGAAGGCAATATTGGTACTATTTACGTTTGGTTCTAGAAAAACGAAAATTCATATTCAGTTCTCGAAGAATAGAATCATAATTGAATCGAAGACAATATTGCTAGGTGGGCGGATATTATTATATATATATTATTAGGTGATATAACTATTTGGTTCTAGAAAAACAATAATTGACATTTGGTTTTGGAAAACCAATAATTACTATTGACTTGTGCAGTTTTAATGCCACTATTCAATTTATGTTTTAGGGAATGCAAATAACCTAGTTCTTATTGTTAAATTTGTTTAAATATATAAATATTGTATTTGTATGTAATAATAAATATTGAAATTCAAGAAGTGAAGAATTAATACAAACGTAATCAAATATATGTACATCATTTTGAGTACTTGTAAGGTAAATTTGTACCAGTTTTAATTTTTTAGTTTTTTTAACTAAGCCAAATGGATTTGATCAAATATTTGAAACTATATTTAAACCGAAAATTGACATGGCAGAAATATATCGTAAACAAATAGATATATAAGCAGTTCAAATTATGGTTTAAATTACAGTATTTATTATTAAATGGTGGAAAATATCAAATCTTATTGAAAAGTAATATTAAAGGATTACTAAAACCATAAGCGTGGATTGAGATTGAAACAAATTAATAATTTGACGTTGTTTTGCTGTCACATATCTTACACACTCTCTCTCTCTCTTTCTGCTAATTTTTACTACTAGAAGCTTAGTGTCATATGATTATGAAATGCTGTTAACTATATTTGTCTATTCTATATGATTTGATGTACCAATTCGTTAATATTACTTAAGTCGGTTGAATTTTAATTCAAAATTACATATAACTTTTCAATTTAATTATTCCAAGAAAAGGAAACGAATTATTACGAACGATATACAAATAATGTCTTGAGAATATCACCCGTCGAATAAACCAATGTACTGACTAGCAAGCAAAAATAAAGTACGTGATTTAAACGATTTGTTTATTATTAAAGGGAAGTAGATTCTGCTAATATCACGTTTATGTTCGATTTTATTTTGATTCGTATTTTCACCTTGTATCACATGTCCAAAGTGGTTACATAGTTTTTCGAGTACTACGTCTATCTTCGATTTTATTTTTTGTTCGTATTTTGTACGCTTTCCTTCGTTTAGTTGTTTGAAACAATTATTTTTCTGTGCCAATTCGTTGTAAAACTGCTATACGTTCTAGATTCGACCTATCAAAAGTAGTTTTAATATTATTCTACATTAAAAATGAAATTTAACTATATATGTAATACTTTTAATATTACGTCACAATAATGTTACAAATCGATATGCATTGATATGTATGTATATGTACCTCAAATACAATTTCAATTTATATGCTCAAATTTTCACACTTTGTCCAACGTCGGTCGTTAAATCCATCGTCACACGATCGTTAAATTCTTATTAAAATGCTATTTTGTTAAAATTTTAAATATATTATTTTTTAACTAATTTTTCACTTAATTTAAAATCTAACATTTATAATTTAAATTTTAACTAAATTTTAATTAAATAATTTTCATGATAAAAAATAAAATTCCTTACAAAAATTAACAAAAAAAAAATGTTGTCCGGTAAAATCCAATTTTCCACCACTGTTCAATGTCTTTTTTTCAATTTTAATTTTTTAAATTAATACAAAAAAAATACTCATACTAAATAATACTACTAATGGGGTACAGAAACGACACCACTAATCACCGCAAACAATTTAAGAATAACTAAACTTTTTTTTTTCATCAAGTCAGAAGTCATCAAGTCTAGTACATATTAAATAAGAAATTATTGTGGGAGTTCTGTGAATCTTCCAGAATAATTCTTTGCCAAAAAAAAAACAACAATTGAAAATCAAGGTAAATTCATTATTAATGTTTGTGTAAATCTGTTCACGTTTATAATTGAAAATCACAAACAATTTGGATATGGAAATTTCAAAATTTAAAAATTCGAAATTAACAATTGATTTTTGTAAAACAATGAGATGAGAAGATCAGTAGAATTTAAATTAATTTGAGCGGTACTGCTTCTGATAATCAAAACAACCGAAAAAAATACTACTACTGTACTGAGTGGTTAGACAATCAAATTGAATCTGTATTTGGAAATTATATATCCGTATATATATGTATAGGACGTACCGAATTAACGGAACAATGCTACTAATTTTATTAATATCTAAAATTCAATTATATCAGGTCCCAATTGTATTTTTTTTGTTTTTATTAATTGACCTTGAAGAAAACGTGTTGATTTGACAACTTCCAGTTGTTGTCACTTTTAAGATCTAAGATTCTATTGTTTCAAAACATTAATGAATGCCAATAATAAAAATTTGAAGAAAAAAAATAAATAAACAAAAATTTTAAATTTAAATATAAAATTCGAAATTATAATTTCGGACTTATTTTTTTATTTAAGAAAAAATCAAAAAAAAAAAGAAGAAAAAAGAAGCGACAATAATTTTATAGTTTGAGGTGGTGTGATTTTATTAAATTATGGGTATGGCAAGGTAATTAAGAATGATTATTATGATAATTTTGTATTTTTAGTATTTTTTTTTGTTTTGGTATTCGAATTCAAATTTTGGATACCGGTTCTAATTTTCTAATAATTTCTTATATTTTAGCAAAATTAACTCTAAAATAAAAATTAGAAATCGAATCAAAAATTAATGTATGTAATTTTGAAAATTATATTCAAAATTTGGCGATGGTTATGCCTACTTCTACGTATTTGGCGATGGCTATGCCTACTTCTACTTCAAGATAAGCTGTAATTATTGATTTAGTATAACCAAAGGACGTATTTGAATTACAAAATCATAAAATTTTCAAATCAAAATAAAAAAAAAGTTTTAACATTGAAAATAATGTATAAATAATATTCACAATTTCGAAATTGGATTTCGAAAATTGTTTTCGAAATTCGTAATCAAATGATATTGTCCTAATGAACAAATAAATTTTTAAATTGACATTCTGAACTGTTCATAAAATTTTTCAAATTAAATGCGTTCTCTATAAAGATATTCAAATCCATAAATAATTAATTTAAATTTTCTTATTATAAGCCATTATTATCCATCAGCTGATGAAATCGATTTCCCGTTACTTCACAAACCTTCATTTAGAATATTTCATTTTATTTTATATTTATTTATAAAAAAATATGTATATATTATAATATTAATTAAATTTAGATGAAATGCTATATTTTTAACTCAAATTAGTCTACAAAAATTTCTCCCAAATATTCTACAAAACTCTCCAAACATTAACTTTTTATTGTATTTAAGAAAGATGTGCTGTAATTAAATTTATATGAAATGCTATATTTTTTACTCAAATTAGTCTACAAAAATTGCTCCCAAATATTCTACAAAACTCTTCAAACATTAACTTTTTATTGTATTTAAAAAGATGTGCTTGAATTACATAAAATTTCTTACAAAACGACAAAATTAAAAAAAACTGTATTTTTTCCAAAAAAAACAAGTCTTGTTAAAAAAGTCTCCAAAATATCATTGATAAAAAATTATTAAAAAAACTATAAATATTTATTTATATTTAAAGAAATTATTTTACAAAAAAATTTATATCAAGAATTATACACATTAAAGCAGCAAAATTTAATTTTCCAAAATTTAATTTTCAAAAAAGTCTCCAAAATGTTATTAACAATAAACTTGCAAAGCAAACTTTAATATTTCTTATAGAAATAATGCTACAAAAATGTCTACATATATTCAATAAAGATTAGGGTTTTATTACATTTATTTATTCATTTTTATCAGCAGGAGAACTTTAGGTCCTTTTTCTTTCGGGATGTGGGCCTTTTTTAGAAATACATAAACTGAATCCATTTCACTTAAGTGATTATTATATTCAATAAATTATTAATTATACTATTTAGTGTAAAAATGACATGAATAATGTGGATAGAATTGATGTTGGAGACTTTTCATGTACGATTACAAGACATTAAAAATTTTTTAGTGGATACATCTACTTCTATACGCTTTAATTTTCCTGGTGAACCTAACAGAAGCTTTGCATGTTCTGTAATCCAACATGAGATTCCTATTTTACATTTCGCTCTTTCTTCGTTGTGAGTTCTATGTAGACTTTTTAGATCTATAGTACTTACATTTCGCTGTTAGATGTCATCTTAAAGGTTCATCAGAAACAAACAATTTTCAACAAAACGTTGTTGTACCAAAAACAATTAATCAAAAGGTGGGGAAGGATGTATGGAGATCAGGCAAATAAAATGTCATTGGATTCAATATACTTGGATCAAATACTTGAGAACAACATATCGATAGAAAGAGATATCTAGAGTGTATGCACGTTGTGTTGGAAAGCCAAGAAAAGCTTTAAGACCGACCCCATCGTCTTATTTGAAATAAATGCAGAACAAAAACATAATTGAAATTGAAAAGATTGTTGGTTACAGTTGAGAAATAGTTTGTTTTCGTATCGTATTCATGCTCAACTAAAGAGGTTATTAATCAGAATGACTGTAGGTAATTTCAAAATACTTTTTTCAATACAAAACAAAAAGTCTCCATAATATTTTATTAAAAAATTTACTTCAAATAAATATCAACAGAAATGATGCTGTAAAATTATTTTTTTCTTTTATTTACAAATTACCATAAACAAAAGTCAGTTAAACAACAACAAATTAATGAAATTATTAAGACATTAATCTAAAAAAAAAAAAACTTGATTATTGTAACTAATTTTAATAGCAACAACAACAGTAAATTGGTTGCCCTGACATTTCCCAGGACTGTAAATTTTCATAACTAATTTCATAATTCTACTCAAAAATTTGATGACTCTATCTCTGACAGAGTGTTAAGGTAAAAACAACAACAACAAAAAGAGCAAAAATCAACCGCGACCAAATTTATGGAGTACTAGGCTATAAATTTTTGTTTGAAATTTATTTTGTTTTTATATGGAATAACAATAGACGCGCTTGAGAATGGGAACTTCTTATTTTTACGTGTGTACTGAATTTTTTTTATTTTAAATTTCTTTTTTGTTTTAATTGTTTTTTTTTTCACTTTTTTTCTGTTATTTGAATAACGTAGTCATACTTTTTAAGGTTGTCACATTCTTTGGCCTAATTTTTTTTTTTTTTTTTTTCATTGTTGATTTTTTATTATTTTTTGTCAGTTTGTTGTTTTTTCTTTTTGTAATGCGAAATTTGCATATTACCTGTTGTGTTTAATTACTTCAAAGCGATTACAACAACAACAAGAAAACAATTATAATTACTCAGACCGTAATGAATTTTTTTTTTTTATAGAATCAGCGATTTTATTATGGTTGTTTTTGTTGAATTTAGTCCAGGTGAGAACAAAAAGAAAAAAAAAACAGGTGAAAAAAGTAAACAGAAATTTGTGTAAATTCTGTAAATTAATTTTATATGTTTTTCTTAATGCCGCGTAATGAATTTTCATTATGTAGTATTCATTATTTAGAACAAAATTATGAGTGAAATAAAAATTTTGGATTTCATAAAAGTAACGGAAAAAAATGGCTTGGGTTACTTAATACAAAATAACGCAAAAAAAAAAAAATTGATACTTAAAACAGTATAATTGGGATTTAAGTAAATAATTTTAATAAAAAGTCTCCAATTTGAAAAAAAGATTAATTAATTATTTATTTTTTAATTATTAGTATACAAACAATGTTCTGTGGAAGTAAATATAAGTAAAATCTGTTATAAATCGAACTTTTAATTTGATTTCGATTTAAGTTAGTCACAGTAAGCATTGATGAAGGAAGTATGTTGCCTCCGCAATATTGATATTTGCAATCATAAATATTAAAAATTATTAGTGAACGCAAATTTGGCAACAATTCAATTACTTAATATGTTTTAAGTTTTAAAACGTCTACGTAAAACAGTAAAAGTCTTCAAAAACACAAAATCTCCAAAAATTTGAAATTTCAAAAAACAGTCTCCAAAAGTTTTGACAGTCTTCAAAAGTCAGAAAAATACTATTAATGCAAATTAAAATTTATTTAGAATAATAAGTCTCCAAAAAATTTAAAGTCTCAAAAAAGTCTCCAACAGTTTTTAAAATCTTCAAAAGTTAGAATATTAATGCTAATTAAAATTTATTTAGAATAATAAAATTAAAATTTATTTAGAATAATAAAATCTACCAAAAACAGCAAAAGTCTCCAGAAATTTAAAATCTCAAAAAAAGTCTCCAAAGGTTTTTAAAGTCTTCAAAAGTCAGAAAAATACTATCTATTAATGCTAATTAAAATTTATTTAAAATTAAACTAATTAACGAAATCAAAACTAAATAAACAGGAAATACTCATTACGAATTATAACAACTTTGATAATTCAAATTTTAATTCTATTCAAATTTTTATATATACATATATATATATTACCTTTGTATACATACATGTACATATATCCATATATATATATTATATTTTTGTAATTAATTAATTAACTTTACTTCCGAAAGAACATTTAATATTGTTTAAAATTATTTTGATTTCGCATAGTTTAGATTTTTAATTTACAATTACAATATTTAAACAATGAGCTACTGTTGCTTCTTCTAAATTAAATTTAAATTACTAAATTACATTCTCAATTCAGAAAATTAAATAGGTATACCTATAGGAATAGATATAGGTAATAGGTATATATTCAATTTTAACTATACAAAACTACCTATATGATCTATTGTTGTATATAATTATCTATTATTAAAAATTATTTTATTGAATTATTATTATTATTATTTTTTTTTTTTTAATTATATTTTGACATTTCAATCAAATTGAAATAATCAAACTATTAACTAATATTACTACATAGTAGTATTATTTAATTATTTTATTTATTATTATTTTTTTTTTTTTTTTGATGAAAATCGATTACATTATATTTTTATTTCGATTAATCGTCACAATTCACAATAATATTCAGTAATTTCAAGTTCAAAATTTAATAAATAAAATCAATACAATTAATTCTTTGTAGAGTAACTGAATTACAAAAAAAAACAAAAATTTCAAATGGTAGTTAAAAGTTTTCATTTTCATTATTAATTTGCATATCAATAAAATACGATATTTTGTTATTATCAAAGGCAAATTGTATGACGTTAATCTTTTAAATATTGGTTTTGCTATTTAAAAATTTTTTTCACAATTCTCTTTTTATTAAAATTAAAAAAATTAAAAACAAAAAAAAACCAATCATCAAAAAATAACGCAACAGTTGTATACTACTATTGATAAAGCCAATCGTTTAGATTCAAATGATTTATTCTTATTAAATAACAATTATCGAATAATGATAAAAACGATTGAAAAAATTATGTTGAAAAACATTTCGAACAGATATTTTGAAATTTTGATTTTTAAATTGACATGGTCAAAAAAAAAATTTCAATTTTGTAATTAAATAATTTTAGTTATAGTGAATTTATTTTTATTAATTAAAACTTTGAAAGTGATATTAATTTTTTGGAAAAATTATTTCAATTATTGAAAATTTAACCATTACTAACCAAAAAAAAATTAACCAAAACGCCCTCAATATCATTTCTATTGCTTAAGATAAATGATTTAGAATAACAATAATAAATGAAGGTGTTTTCATAGTCTATATTAATTTTTTCATTTTATTGTAAGTGAATTCGATCGTGTAAGTACTATTTATGTTTAAGTCTTAAAGCACTACATAAAGATTAATACCCTTATCATGATTCTCGAATCGAATATGAGTCGAAGCGAATATGCTAGTGAAACGTTCGCGTAAATGTGATCACGATTCGCGAATAAATTTATTCGCTGTGGAAAAGTCGTTGCTAACCTAACACTTGAAAATTAAATATTTTGACAGATTAATAAAAAACTTTCAGTTGAATAAAGATGCATTATTTCATATTTTAAATTCAGTGAAACATAAATCGAAGCCTTAAATTCGAAAAAATGGAATATATTACCAATAGTAACATTAGTCTGTGCAATACGATGAAGGAAATTATCACTGGCAATAATTAAGAGTTTCGATTGTGTCGGATATATTGACTGCTTTTTTTCATTTTAGGTTTCTTCAAGTGTATTTGAATTTGTAACAACACTTAGAACGGCTCTCTAGATTAATTTGGATTCTCTGGATTTTGTTCTTTGCTCAACAGAGCATCGACAGCTTGTTCCTACGCCTGTTGTTTTTATATATATTTGCAATACCTGTAATCATATTATTATCAACACGCAGTACATAGACGAATAAACAAATAAACAATGATTTATTCCACTCTTTGAATTCTCGTTTTGAAGATTCTAATACATTTAATTCGGTTGCAAACCGATTCCAACACACTTTTAATTCACTTTTATTCAAATTTGCTGTTCCCACAAGCCTAATCATTATTCTCTTAATTGCACCAGCTTATCAATTTTTTTTTTATAGCTGCAAATAATATCATATTATTCATTTTATGAATAATAAATTTTGTGAATAATATTCTCACATTTTTTTTTAAATTTACCCTACCCTCCATTTTTACTCGAAAAACAACAAAATATTTTTTTTTTATTTTTGTTTTACGGTTGTCACTTAAATTTTTCATTCGCCAAATTGTCGAACATATTTCATTCGCTTCGCTAATCATGATCGCATGACGGCGAATTCGCCTACTTATACGTTCGATTCGAGAATCATGATAAGGGTATAAAAATAAAATTTAACTGGTGAGGCGAGAAGTAAGTGATTAAATAATTTTTAAATAAGGAGAATAATAAATAATTTGACCACAACTGTATTTTACAATAAAATTGTAAAAAAAAACAAATCATTGAATAGTATAATATTTTGAATTGATGGCTATTCAAATTTTAATCGAATCATACACAATATACACCGTACCAATGATTCAATAGCTGACTATATCTATAGACCAGATAACGAACCAAAACAAATCGTATCTTTTGTGTATATTTTTGAGCAGAAAATCGCATTTCCATTTTACACATTCATAGATAAATTTTTTTGGTTTTTGTGATTTGAAATAAATGAATAAAAACAAAAAAAAAAAAACAAAAATTTCATATCAATTTGAATGAATTAAAACAGGGACGGATCATGCATTATGAAAGAAGGGTAAAGTAATTTTTTCATACAAAAATTTAATTTTTTTCTGAATTTTTTATTTTGTTGTTGTTTTGGTTTTTTTAAATTTTTATTTTTATAAATAAACCAACAATAGAATTCATTTTCTGTGGTGAAATTACATCATTTGTACAATATAGAGTGTTTATCGCTAAAAAATCACCATGACGTTTTGATTATTATTTTTTTTTTTTTTGGGTAAATATGTCAAAATTCTTTCAGTTTTCTTATTTGAAATTTAACAAAAAAAAAAAAAACAAGAAGCAAAAAATTAAAACAAAAAAAAAACAATTTAATAGTGATGGTCTGGAAAAAATGGTATCAAACAAAAAATAGAAATAAATTTTAAATCTATTAAATTTAAATAAAAAAAAAACCCTTCCCTCCCCGCTCCCTTATTTTATTTTTATTAATTATTAACTAGAGTTTTAGAGTATAGAATTGAATGTATATAATATAAAGAAATGAGCATGAATTTAGCGTTAATTAGTTCAAGATTACCTTAAAAATGAAGAAAAATAAAAAAGAAAAACAACAACAATAAAAAATTAAATCTATTTAAGTAGAAAAATTTTGCGGTAATTTTAATGAAGGTTGTTCAACGTTCAACTTCATTACTGTTAATTTTTTTTTTCATTTGAAATTTACGAAAAAAGTTGGATGAATATTTGAATACCGTTGAATCAGATGAGTGATAATTAAATATTACAGAGCAGAGATGTATGTGCAGATTAAAGTTGGTAATTGTTTTATTGTATAGATGTAAGCCTGGTTCTAAGGAAGTTATTTAAAATTGTTTGAATCAATAAGGGTAAGCTGAAATATGAATTATTAATATTTATAGAAATTATTTGTAAAATTTAAAAAATAATTGGAAGGTTGGATGACAAAACAGACCCAGCATATATTTGAACTTTAGGGTAGATTAAGTAAGTAAACGAGTACTATTTCATGGTATAGGTGGCATAGGTATAGGTATAGGTAGGTACGAAAAGCTGTTTAAGTAACTTAGACCAAAGAGGTTCATTGTAATTGCAATGACTATTGATTTTCTGTGCAAATCCCATTTATTAAAACCTATTTGAGCTTTATGCAAAGCCATTGAATTTTTGTAGTTGCAAGATCGTCCATGAGATCATGCAACATTCCATGATTAAGAGTAATTTTATTAATGTAAAAAAAAATCATCTAGACTTGCCCCTATTAGAATTTAAAATCTTATTACGATATTTTTTATATTAAGTTAGTACGTAGGTAAGTAAAGATTATCTATTGGTGATTTAGAAAGGGATAGGCAGATTTCTGTCATAAATAACATTTTTTCTGTTTTTAAAAAAAATAAAATGTATGTTATTTTTGTTGTTGTTTTTATTGTTATTGCTTGTTTTTCTATTTTTATTTGATAACTGATGTTAGATATCAGTGTTGTTGTGGTTAACATTTTTATTTCTATTATTTAAATTCAAAAATGAATTATTTGAAATTTTAATTGTTAATTGTTTTAATTTGGTTTTTTTTTTTTTTTATTTTGATTAGCATTTCTTGAGGCTAAATATTTTGTTTTAATTTTCACACGTTTTTTTTTTTTTGTTTTTGGGATTTCATTCAAAATTTGTGAAAAATTTATTTTAAAATTTTCTTTGATAATAAATTGTTTTTTTTTTCGGCATTTTATTCTAAAAATAAAAAATTTATTTGTTTTTAGTTTTTTTTTTTGTTTTTTTGATGAACAAATGAATGTTTATATTGGCCTCATAACCCAAAAATTACTATAGTGAGTTAAATATCGTAGAATCGACAAAAATCATGAGCATTAAAAAAAATTAATTTATTTTTAAAAGAAAATAATAGGCTGGCAAATTATGTGAGATTTTCTATTTTAAAAATAAAAATAAATAAATTATATTTACAATTGCCCCTAAATTAAATTTTTTTGTGAGTATACAAAGTCACATGAGAATAATGTCAATAGTAATGTATAAGATGTTAGTAATAATAAGACCACATAGTTTTTATAATTAGAAATTAGGTTTAAATTAATTGTGGTGCAATATAGCAGAAGCCAATGTAAAAGGTCAAAATGTATTGGACTATTTTTTATTTCAGAAATATGTAGGTAAAAGAAGAGAATAAAACAAGAATTTTTTGGTTTAGATAACAACCACTGTCTGTTATTTTTGACATTGAAGTTGAAAATTTAATCACTTCAAAATTTAATTTTGTTTTCTAACTTTTACAAATTGCTTGGAGAAGCACTATGCGGTAGGATTTTTTCATATACGATAGCGTTTTTGTATTGGTATAGCTTAACTGTTTGATAGGGTATCAATAATTAACTTGTATTTGAATCAATCTGAACAACTGTACTTTGTGAAGATTGTTAAAAGTCGTGTAGTATAGTAAAACATTGTGAGAATGGGACTGAAACAGGACTTTAAGACTGTGAATCGATAAAAAAATCTAAAACCGAAGTGAAAATAATTGCTATGAACCGTACTAGATGGAAATATATAGTTAATCGCCTATGATAAGATATTAAGATGATGTTGATGATGATGAATAACCATATATTACCAAATTTCAATTTTTTTTTTTTTAAACTATTCAATGTTACACTCTTCCACTCTGTATTACATTCAATACTGATTTTACAATATATTTTATAGAATTTTTTGTAGGCTCTAGGTGAAGCATTATTAAAAATAAATATTAAAAACTATATGGGTATGTTTCACTAATTTTATTAAATATCTAAACCGATTTCGGTTTCACCATCATCACAAGACTGTGTGCATTTTACAAAAATTTTACAACTTCTATGGACAATCTACTTCTATATTTATACATTCATACTAATAAAATAATTATATAAATTTTCTAAATTTGTCATAATATTTTCTGACACTTCTTAAATCAATGTCACCATATCTGTCAAAATTATATATTTTAAATTTATTTCTGTGTGTTACAAAAATCAAAAAAAAGCCAAAAATAAAAAATATTATCCAACTATCATTGTAAATTACTAACCTTTAATTTAATTACAAAATCATTAATCATAAAAGAAAAATATGACATGAGCGTAAGGCCATTTTAATGTAAAAAAAAAAAACTGTATTTATTTTTAACAAAATTTTAAATTCTTAAATTAGATATTAAAACATTAAAACATTTTAAATAGAAAAAACAAAAACAATTATGAATATTAATCATATTAATTCTTAAATTTAATTTCATTAACGTAGATTTAAAAAAAAAAAAAAACATTAAAACTGTCATTGAGTATTATTAAGTCTCTTGTTAATCTCATTGGTAACATTTAGGTTAATTGGATTATGTATTTCCATTAGAAAATATTACAAATGTACGAATTTTTTTCATTTTTTTTATTATTATTAGACATACCTATTATGTTGCACAATTTAATTATTAATTTTCAAAAGTAATAATTTACACATGTTTATTACTTACTTGACTATTTAAATTCTTGTAAAAATTTATAAAAACAACAACAACAAAATTTTTTTTACTAATACAACATAAAAATTGAAAATTGAAAAAAAAAAATAAAAATTTCTCACATATTACATCAAAAAACGTTATATTTTATTTTGTAAATGTACCGTGTTATATTTATGTACTGTACTAATAGCCGATGATTACGCAAAAAAAAAAATTATAGTAACAACAACAGCAGCAGAAATAACAAAAACAACAGCAACATAATTATTAACAGTTGTTGTAAAATTGAATTTTTTTCTTTTTATTAACAGTTTGATTCCCATATGATGATGTATCAGTCCACGTTTTATAAATGATAAAATCAATTCAATACAATGTTAATGATTATCATCGTCATCATCATCATCATCACCATTATTATTATTATTATTATTTACATCGTCGACAGCATCATCTTCATAATAAAAATACGAATAAAAAATTGAATAGTTTAGTTGTGCTAAATTAAAATGAAAAATCATGCATTCATTGGTCAAAACATATTTGTTATATACCTATATATATGCTAAATGAATTGTGTTGGGAAAAAGATGAAAAAAGAAGTCTCATGCTCAATAGTGTTCATGATAAAAGGGCATCATAGAGGTAGAAGATTGGACAATGTGTGTAGAAAAGACAAGCAAAATATCCTCATCCTAATATCGTAGAAATATCTAGATTGCAAAATACAAGTTATGGAAATGTGTTTATAACGAAAACATTATGAATGTGGGATCTAATTCCATCCTACGTGTTTTTTTCTCAAATATGAAAAATTATTAACAGCATCTATTCAAGTCAACTAACCACTTTCATTCGTAACTATCCTAATATCGTTTCATTTTAATGTTATCCCTTCCCAGCCAAACGTACAAACGACAGATATAAAAAGTTTCCTTAAAATTCACTAAAATATAAAAAATAAATTGTCTTTTAAATCGTTATTTAATTTAATATGAATAAATTTTCTTTTTATTTCACTTTAGTTTAATTTGAGGATTAACTAATTCTCGAATTCGATTTTACGGTCTATGTTCGAAAGAAGATTAGAGCAGGGAAAACTCTTTTCTTTTTCCATCTAATTATTTTTTCTTTAATCTCTATTATTAAACTATATCGCGATTGAATAGTTTAATATTAAGAAGAAACAGTTGATTATATAATAACATATATAAACAATACATATATATAAATTCAAAATAAATTTATATGTGAGTTATAAAAACTAAACGAAATTCCAAAATATTATATTTTATATCAGAAATGAAAGAAAACGTTTTGTTAACCATCAACACTACCGGAATTTATCAGTAAGAATGGTAGTGTAGTGTTGGACCTAGTTATAATTCTGATTAGTTGCACAACTGATATACCGGGTGTTCCAGTGTATACTTTGCACATATCAGCTTCTTAAGAGGGAAGGTGCCGTTATTTGAAAATAAACAAAAAATTTATTATCTAAAACGACAGTGCTCTATCAATTGGTGATATTTTCAACTTCCACGGAGAGCCGGAAAATGTTTTTTTTTAGATTTTTATGCAAATTCGGTTTCTACGTTAAGAAATAAGAAATTTATGTTAGAGGAGAAGGTCTTAAAAGTTGTTTTGCATGCTCTGTAACACCCTTATTTATATAGATTTAAAATATAGTAGTATGTGAGTTATAAAAACTAAACAAAATTTCACCCTTTTATTTTTTTTATATTTCAATAATCTCAAATATATTTCAATGACAATAATTGCACAAAGTTGATTGATACAACAAAAAAATTAGATAGATTTAGCAAAAATTGTTTATGCCAAGTACCAACAGTAAGACCAAGAACAATGGTTTTCATAAAATTATTACAAAAGGGCATGTAAACGGTATTAATGATCTTTTTTTTCTCCGTACTCCTCTTGGGAGCATAGGTATTCCACTTGACATTTCCATCGTACTCGATTTCTAGCTGCTACTTTCACTTGTATTTCCGAGGCAATGTCTAATTTCATTTTTAGTCCAATTGTACTGTCTAAGTAGGGGATTGCCCTACTGTAGAAGACCACTTTGATAACTTTATCTACGTCTACGTGATAAGACGACGCCATATTTTTCTGCAAGTTGTCGCTGCGATTTTATCCATCTTTGACGTTAAGATGATGCCTGACGTTACTATGTTTTACTGGGTACATGTCACATACTTTTGTCAGTTGTTGACAGTTGTGTTTATTATTAGTAGTGTTTGTCCAATATTATTTATTGTGTTATTTGGTTATTGTGTTGTATGAGATATATGAGTATTGATATAGATATTGATATAGGTAATATTTTTTAGTTATATAAAGTATTAAATATATTAATTATTTTTATTGATTATTAATTTTATATATTATATTTTGCTATTTTTTTTTTTTTTTTTTAATTATATTTTATACCCCCCACGGGAATCGAACCAGTGACTACCACATCGTAATTCAAACACATTTCTGTGCTCTAACGGATTAGGCCACGGAAGGGATTAATGATCTGGAACCTTAAAATTTAATATGTAAATATGAATTTAGAATTTTTAAGTCATTCAAAGTAAGATGAGAAGAACAAGAGATATAACTTACAATTATAAGACCTTGGTTAAGTAAATTTATCAAAACAATAACAATAATGAGATATGAACTAAATATTAACAATATTTCGGTGTTCAAAAGCTCCAGAAATTCCAAAAAAGCTGTTAACAACACAAAAAACAGTAAAGTAGATTTTAGACAGTATAGAGGTATCGGACCGAACTTGTATGCTACTTTTAAAACCCGTTACAGCATTATAATTATTTTGATATTAGTTTTACTGTTAAATTCACTCTTTTTACCAGTTTCTGTCACTTCAAACTTTATATATTATAAATTTTTTTCTTTGTATTTCTTTTTAACACTCATGTTAATTTTTCTTTGTTGCTTTTTCTGTTTAATTTTTTCCCCTTTTTTTTGGTTTTTTTTTTTTTTGCATGACATACTCATTTAGTTCTCACCATACCCGTGTATGCGTTTTCGCGGTTTTTACCTTGATCCAGTGAATATTTTATTTATTTTCATTTTGTGATATTTAATAAAGTTTTACATAGGTATTTTTTTTTTGTATACATGTAAGTGATAATTTGCATAGAATTAAAAAAAAAAAACAAGAAAAAACATTTTTCTGAAATTCATTATATTCTTAAAGTTAAGTTGTTGTTTCTGTACTTGCGTATTTACATTTATTTATTTTTTTTTTGTTTTTACAATTCACCTGTAAATGTTTATGAAGGTATTTAAGTATGAAAGAAAACAAATTTTACTTATATTTGTATATTTTTTCTATAGATTTTAATATGATAGCATTTTAGTAAGAGAGATTATAAGAATTTATATTTAAACTAGTCTGTTTATTAAATTGTTGATGTTTCCAAATAATCTAGAAGAATTAATCTTAACAAATTCGTGTCATTTAAATACAATAATTAGAGGTGTGGGGGTTCTGTCGAAATTCTGATATTAATTTTTATTTTCTGTTGATGATTGCGTTTATGATGAATGCTTTTTTTATAATCTTAACTAGATAAGCTTTTTTTACATTGTTATTGTTTCTTTGTTTTTTTTTTGTTCAATTTCAATTGAATTTTATAACCACACAAATCATATATAAAAAATCTATGCAGGTATACTGCTATTGTAATAATAATTTAAGAACATTTATTTCACCTTCAATTACATATCCATTATTTATTTATTTATTTATTTTTAAGAATATATTCGCAATTTTATATTATGATGAATTAAAAATAATTTAATTAAAATTGTTATGTTAATATTATGAGTAATTTTATTTTATATATTTTATATATAAATATAAATACCTGTTTATTACATAAACAATTTAATATTATTTGGATTGAATAACTCACCTGAAAATATAAAAAATATATATATTAATTAATAATAATAAACAATGAGATTATTTTAATTGTAATTAAAAACAAAAAATATATATATTTAATTAATAAAATTGTTTTAATATTTATAATAAAATATTCCTTTGTTTTTTTAATAAAATTTATGTACACAGAGAATAAAAAAACATTTTCTACATGACCTCTAATGTTAAAAACCCTAAAATGGAAAACTGATATTTAACTACATGAAAATTAAGAAAAATCAAATTGAAATTTCTCTTAAAAATTTAATTTTTACCAACATTTTATTTACAAAATATATGTATATATATATTATATATATATATATTTATTTTGTGAACCTTGAAATAATATTTTTGAACTAATATATACCAAATATACTTTACTTTTACACCATTTAATCCGTATATGGTATTAAAATTGTGTTAACATTAATTAATTTTTGACATTTTTGACAGGTAGAAATTCATTTTTGTCTGATATGTATAAGTATACATTTTTTTTTTCAGTTTGAAATGTTAACCTTAAAAATTTGACAACATACAAAATGTAAAAATAAGTAGTTTGAGAGTTTATGGTATAAGGAAATAAATATGTTTTTTTTTGTTTTAGAAAGTAGTCCAGTAATTGACCTTTTGACATTCAGTGATAATTTAATTCTGGTATTACAAAATTGAAGAAAATTCTGTTATAAGCTGAATCAAGCGAATTAACTGTTTGAGAACCTGTGATATATTTTTATTAAAATATTTTTTTTTATAGTTGTATATATAATACAGATGTTTTGACAATTAAATTGATTATTAAACTTTTTTTCATATAATATGCATAATATTTGTTACGGATGAAATCCGATTCTGCCTAATTATATCAAGCCAGTCAAAACTAGTTCTGTCTTATAAATTGGCTCAAAAAGATATTTTTTTTTAAATAATTATATTTTATAATATACATTCAACAAGAATAATGAACTATCATAAATAAATCATAATATATGTACGTTACGGATAGAAATTAGTTCATAGAATCTAGTTTCACCTAATTATATTTCAGTCAGAACTAGTTCGGTCTAATAAATTGGCTCCAACAGAAATTTTTTTTTAAATAATTATATTTTATAATATATAACAAGAATAATGTACTATCATAAATAAATCATAATATACGTTACGGATAGAAATTAGTTCTTAGACTAATCTATTTTCACCTAATTATATTTCAGTCAAAACTAGGTTTGTCTAATAACAAAATTTTTCTTTAAATAATAATTTATTTTATAAAATACAATTAGAATATTATACTGTAGTACTGTCAAAATTAAAAGAAAAATTAAATCTTAGATCAACTAACTGAAGGTTGTTATCAAAAAACCAATTTGAGTAATTTGTGTTACAGAATGAAATCAGTTTAATTGTTCAAAGCTTAACGATTTATTTTCAATGCATCAAAAAATATTTACTTTCGGATAATGGACCAACATCAACGTATTAAAAAGAACATTATGTCACTCTACAAACACTTACTAGCAAAATGATGTAAAATGTTTCCAAATTCTTTAAAATGTAAGCTTATATATTGTTTCAAAAATCTATTCCTGAGCTTATTTTGATTAATCTACCTTATATTCAACCGAGCAAATGTTTTTAATGTTTACGCCATATTTTTCAAATTTAAGCTAAATAAAAATATTTGAACTGTACTTCGTTATACTGAATGCCCCACTTGAAATGTTCTTAAAGGTAAGTTTGACAAACACAGAAACATTTACTAAAAAAAAAAGTGCAAACTTAACTGTAATAAAAGTCCAAAAATTGCCACAAACAACATAAATAATTACAGTTTGAGAAATAATGATATAAAAAATTTAATTTCTAATCAAACTCTTTAACTAAATCTAATCTCACTACTATCACCACAACTGTCATCATCAATATCGAGTGTACTCGATAATTATTATTATTTAAAAGGTAATTATTAAAAATAAAATTAGTTCAGAAAATTATTTAAAACTATACATATATTCATTATGATCTACCGTTATTTAATAATATTTATTGTTTTAATAACATTTTATGTTTATGGTATATTTTTTTTTCAATTTAAATATGGCGGATATAAAAATATTATTTTTTAATTTTTAAATATACAGTTAATTCACTTGATTGTTACAAATGTCGTTCTGATGGTGAAAAAAAATGTGCTGTTAGCCCTGATAAAACTATAGATGTTGTTGAATGCCCCAAAACTGATAAATGTGCTGTACGTATTTGTAAGTATTTTTTTTTTTCTTTTTTTTAACAAATTCAACATTTTTTTCCTCTCCTATAACAGTAAATAAAGTAACTCATCGTAATTGTTTATCAAAAATACCTGGTGATAGTGAATGTACTGAACCATTATGTCATTCATGCACAACCGGTTTATGTAATGGTAAAATTTTTCCAAAAGATCGTTGGTCTTGTTATCAATGTTCTGGGGCGGAATGTGTTAATATTACAAAAAGTAAATTAAAACCATTACCATGTCCATTGTATGTGGAAAAAGATCGTTGTTTCACTGACATTATTGGTATTCATCATATTATCAGAGGTTGTGTATCTGATGAAGTGAAAATTTGTCCAAATATATGCCTTAAATGTGATACAATGGGTTGTAATAATGAACAAGGAATATTTGAATCAAAATGTCAATCATGTCAATGGATGCCAGGTGAATCAATGTATCCAAAAGATTATGCTTGTAAACGTATTCAAAATACTGATGATCAATGTTTAGTAAATCGTGAAAATAATACATGTATACAGAAAACATTATTGGGACATAAAGAAAAATGTTTTACACATTGGAATCCACTTGTTAATGTTGTTGTTAGAGGATGTTCATCAACAATGGGTGCATTTCCATCTGGTAAATTATGGGAATGTTTGGGTGATAATTGTAATAGTGATTGTATACCAATGAAATGTAATATATGTGATTCGGATACAAATCCAAATTGTAGAAATAATACAAGAATGTTACATGAAAAAGATTGTCCAGATGATACATTTTCATGTTATTCGTGTGAGGATGATGGTAAGTTTTTGTATATATATTTCAATTTTATTTCCTTTCTGTGATTTTTTATTTTTATTTATTTTTTTCTTTTATATAGAAAAGAAATTAACACGAGGATGTGGTTTTGAGAAAGGAGCAATAGGTAAAGAATGTCATCAGTGTTATGATGAAGATGGTTGTAATAAAAAAATTGTAAGAACATGTTATAAATGTACTTCAACACAGAATGAAAATTGTCATCAATGGATTGATTTAAGTGATATTGGTAAAGAACAATGCAATGATCCAGATGAAAAATGTGTTGTAACGAAAACAAGTCAATATACGGTACGTGGTTGTGAAAATAAAGTTAGAGAATGTACTGAAGGTGATCCGAATTGTCGTAGATGTGATGGTTCTTTATGCAATAAGGGAGAGTATAAATAAAATGTAAGGTGGGGTATAGTTTTTAACATTATTTTGTATAAGTATAGTTTTTAACTCTACTTGTAGGTGTTTTTATATTTTCTAAATTGTTAAAAAACAAAGCTAAGAGCGTTAATAAAAAAAAATGAAGTGTATAGGGGGTGGTACTATATTTAAAAATATTTCTTTATATTTTTTTAAATAGTTAATAAACATTTTTAAAAATTTAAACTATGTTTTTCATTATTAACAATTTTTCTTTTTTTACATTTCTATTAATTATCATGGACGTGTCAATTATTAGAGACGAACTGTGGTAAAAAAAATAAATAATAAATCAATAAAGTAAAATTTTATAACAAGATTTTAAGCCTTTTTTATTTTAATTTTTTCGTATGTATTAAACTTATAAATCACTAGCTTTATTGTGTATAAATGAAAATTTTAAAGTTTTAATCAAAATCAATATTTTGACATTAAGTTGGTAATTGCAATGATTTAATAATATTTTACAAATTGCTTCTGGCAATTTTATGTACAAAAATAAACAAATAGTGATAATTTAAAAGTTTTTAAATTTATTATATTTTATTTAAAAAGAAAAAAAATAAGAAAATTGAAATAAAAATAATATAAAAAGAAATTACTGTCAGAGTGTGATAATTTTTAAATTTTCTATATAAGAAGTGTATGTCAAAATATATTAAAAAATGTTAAATATATATTACGAAAATAATATGATTTTGATTTATTATTGGTGAAATATAAATTAATCAAATACAAATAATTTAAATTGAAATTTGAAATCCAATTTTGTAATGTAATAAATTTAATTTTTGAATCGTTTAATTTATAATTTTCAATAATAATAATTTGAACACAAAAAAAAATACATTTTTTTAATACTATAATAATAATTTGTGTTTATTTGAACTGTTACAGAGTGTTTACAATATTTTTATAAAATAAAAGATAAAATGTGATAGACAAAATCTAGTATACAAAATTTATAATCAACTGGTTAACTGCAGATTGATTATCAAATCAAGTAGATAATTAATGTTCAAAAGTATGTTGGCTTTTCGAAAATAATTCAATATAAGCCAATATCATAGCGGAATATCAAGGTTAGTCAACAAACACACAGCTGTTGCAGGCCTGGTTCAGCATTAAAAAAATATTTTTTTGTTTTTCATTCAAATATCTAAATCAGAACAAAGTTGTTCATTTCCGCAAAACAAGTAATTTTTAGCAAATCGTCCAATTCAAGCATATATAACATTTTTGTTACATAGGGTATTTTTTTTCAGTGGAGTTACAGCCGATGTATAACTGTTCATTCTGGTTTAAACATTTTTTTTATCATACAATGGAAACACCATTTGGGGACGAAGAAATTGGTACTTATGTGATTTCAGCACCAATTGAAAAAATATTCAATATTGGTTGACTTTGATATTGGTATGTTCTTTATATTATCTTTCTTTTGGTGTTTATAGGAAAGTTTTTTAGCAAATCTAGTGTGTTTTTAAAGGTGACGAAGCAAGATTAATCACCATATTTTTTTCTACTTGTCAATTTGTTTACAAAATAAACATTCATTTGAACTTGAAAATGTGTGTCCGTTGGTCAATTAGAAATATTTCGAGGTGGTACAACAAAGACGCAAACCAACGAAATTTATAATTGGTTTATAATTGGTACTTTATTTTATGGGTAGTTTTAATCGTTTTGATGACTTTAAAGAAGTACTCTTAATTTGAAAACACTTCATATTTTATTGATTTTATGATGTTTTGCAATTTGGTTTTTGTATTAAATATAGATGTACACCCATATTCTCTTGGACCCATCGTTGACGAGAAGAAAAATTTCATCTCGTCTCGTCTCGCTGAATATGCATTTCTGTTAAACACTGTAAGCCTGTCAGCCAAAACTATTGGTATATAAACAAAATATGGTTTATAGTTTTCCTATATGGGTTTATAACTTGGATATGTTATTCTACCTAAATGATTTATTTGAAAGATGGGCACAAACATTAGTAGACAGTTTTTAATTTTTTTTATTTCTTAATCGGTAATTTTTTGCGATAATATTTTGAAAAAGCTTAACATTTAAATTTTTGGGTTCTTGTCACTACTTTTTGCTTTAATTCATCGAGTTTTACAGGCATTATTAGCGTATTTAATATAATAATTGTCCAGTTTTGAACTTATAATAGTATAATAAGATGTAATATGACGTAATAAAAAATCTACTATGACGCAGTAGGATCATGTCAATATACTATTATGATGCACGAATTTTGTTTTGGTTGAATTCTGGTATTTTGATTATAGTCAGTCGACTAAGTGTTTAAGTATAATATTGTGTATCAAGATTTGTTATAATCAATAGAATAAATTGTATTATTGATAGAAAATTTGACTTTTATTTAATATCGAAATTTAAGTATATTTTTAAGCAAGAATAATGTCAATTTATACTCTGAATCGATTACCCTATATTCAGGGCATAGTAAAATTTTTTTTTGTCTAAAAAGTATACTAAGGAAAAGAAGAAGCCAAAATAATTAATTTTAAATAGCCATGAGTGACGTAACAAATTAATATTAAAAAAATTTTGAACACAATTAGTATACAATTCTATTGTAACAATTCAGGCGTAATTATTTGCGCAACTATTGAAAATAATAAATGAAATGAGAATGAATAAATTTGATGAATTTAGTTTCTGATTAAAGTGCAGTTATACCTACTTTTATCATTTAAATATAATAGAGTCATCCAGCATTATATCTAGCTTTGATATATCATATGTAGTGTATATCAGTATATTGTATATCAGGATTATGTCTAGCTTGTGTCTAGAGTGATTTGTACTATTAAATTAATTTAGATATTCAGAATAGCGTAATTTATAGTTAAGCATGATCTTTACTTTAAACTGAGTAAGTTTTGTTACAAATATTATTGCTATTATTTTTCGTTGTATATAATTTAAATTATACCCAATAGTGATTCACTAGCCCTAACTGCCAGCTATCGGTTTTTTTTTACAAATTTTTCTTGTGTACTTGTCATAGAATCAGATTGCATTAGCAACAACATAACACCAGATTGCATCATCAGCAACAAATAATGAAACTATCATCATCATGACTGTCATGTAACCCCATTTGTGAGGCATAGGATGAAATGAAAGTATAGGGCAGCAGAAATACAGATTTATATAAATCCGCAAAGGTTTTGACTGTAAAAAAGACAATATCAAATGTATTAAAGTATATGGAAGTAAATTAATTATATAATTTAAACTAAGACAATAGAAATAAAATGAATAGTAAATAATCAATAATAATATCAGCTCTTCCAACATTAGCATGTTCTGTCGTTGTTATTAAATATTTTAAAAGTATAATATGAATTCTAAACCTTTAAAAACAGTTTAAATTTTGAAATTGAGATGAAACCAATGTTCAAAAAATCTCTAATTATTTTACTACCATTTTTTGGTCGTAGTAACAAACAACGTTTGATGACTCAATTTTTAATTTGAATTTGTATATTTGTATAGTAATAAACTTAATAGTGAAATTTTAAATTGTATTAAAATATTTTATTTGTTCTGACTATAAAAAAACCCAGCCCAATCCCATTAATTTTAAATTTTGCAATCAAATCAAAAAAATTGTTTTTTTTTTTTTTTTTTACAATTAATTTATTTTATATTGTATTTATTTATTCTATAAATTATAAATTTTAAATAGCTGTCAGAATAAATGTTGCTAGCTGAATGCATTAAAATTTATGCAATTAAAAATTATTATTATTATTTGTTTTTTTGTTTTTGCTATTTTTTAATTATTATTTCCTTTACAATTAAACGATTAAATAAAAAAAATATGTATATAAAATAAAAAAATTCCAAATTGATTTAATTAAATTAAATAAAATAAAAAAAAAAAACGATTTCATATAAAAATAGTTTTTGTTACAACATTTGACAATTTAAACAACATATCGAATAGAGATGACAATTTAAAGCTTTAACAGATTATTTTTTAATCTGTTAAAAATTACACAGAATAATTATTAAAGATGTCGAGAGTCGTTTAAATTGTATTTTTTTTATTCAAATAAACAGCTTATTTTTTAATTTTGAGCAAAATTTGACATAAAAGGTATTGGATTTCGGTATATTTTTTATTTGATTACATTTTTTAGAATGAGTACAAAATTAGTCTTTCGATCGAAATTCTTATCGAATTTAATCGAGTAATTTCAAATAATTTTATATGGAATTGACTTCGACGGTATGACAGAAATTTTCCAATTTTCTAATTTCAATTGTAAATGAAGCCAGCAATCTTGTACTTGTTACAGTTTGTTTTAAAAAGACCAGACCAAAGACCTTCTTGTAGGCTAATTGAGTGAAAAGGAAATAATATTTCAGAATCAGCCAATTGAATTAGCAATTTTTGTTTTTTTGTTTTTTTTTTTTTTTTTTTTTTTTAATTATATTTAAGTTAGTTTTTAATTTTAAGGATAAACATAAATTGATTAAAATGATTTTCCTTGCCATTTTCCCATAAAAAAAAATATATTATAAATAGAAAAGTTCAGGTTAGTCTAAGTAAATTGTAAGTCATAGGTATAAATCCATTAGTATAAGCTCTTAATTCTCCAAATTAGAAATAAAAAAAATTGTATAGTGAAATTAAGGCATAATAAATAAATAATAATAATTTTATCATCATAACAATATGTTTATTAATATTATTTATTAATTTATATTAAAACAAAATTAAAACGCATTAAAATTTAAGATGTAAAATTTTCTTTTATTATTTATTAAATATTTTTTTAAAAATAAAATAACAACAAAACAAATTTGAAAAAATTACTTATTAGAGCGATAAAATGTTCAGTCAATAAAAACCAAAAAATAATGTAAATTGGAAGTGGAAGTAAGTTAGTCTGTAGGAAAGTGTAACCAACCAAATAAAAAACTAATAAAATATTTAAAAAAAATAAAAAAAAGCGCGAAGAAAATAAAACGCAACTGAAAATATCATATTTCACATTTTTATAATAATATTTTGCCAACAAGCAAATTTTCCAACCTGTCTTTCTATCATATTTATTTATTTAAATGGTATTTAAAAAAAAATATTTTTATGAGTTGAAAAACTGATTTTGAAAAATTTTATACGAAACAAAAAAAAATTTCACTAAGTATGTAATACGGAAAACTCTTTGCTTAATTTTTTTAATTTTTTAAGTGTTACTTATTTAATTTAAATTCATTTAATTCCATTATCATATTACAAAGTTAATAAAATAAAAAATTTATTATATTAATAAATAGATATAATCATATATTATTTATTTTTAATTTTCACTTTAATCCATTTTTTTTTGTTTTTATTATTTATAATAGATGACTCCTATATTTATGGGCACGCAACATAAATTTTCCGCAACATATTTTTAGTGAATTTATTTTCCATTTAAATTTTTATAAAAAATTTGAACACCATAAATCAATCAATATTAAAATAATTGTTTTAATAGATAAAAAAAAGTTGTAAGTAAAAAAAAAAGAAAAAATGGTAAAGAAGTAAAGTATAGTTGATATATGAAGGATAAATAAATTTGATATGCGTGGTTGGATAGGTTTAAAAAAAAAATCAATGTAATCGATACGATTAGTATGTAATTGGGATATAAAACAATGTAAGAAGTTGGATGGAATGGTGTAAAGATAGAAGAGATGAAAATTGAAAATTGTGTTCAAAATAATTTAATCAGATTTTTCCAAACGGTTTTTTTTTTTTTTGTTATTGAAAACTTTCTTCATTCTAGTATTTTTGATTAGAAATGAAGTAATGTTTGAGTGCTCCTACATGTTCTATTTTGCATTAAATTTTTCAATCAATTGATTCGCGTTTATATTTTTATAATTTAATAAAATAAAGATAAAGAAAACGTAAGTAAAATGGAATGAAAATTTAAACGTCAAAAATATGACTTAAAATTTTTTTTGACATTTAATTTTTAATTCAAGTTTTTTGACATTTCATCATTTTATATTTACTTATATTTTAAAATTTGTCGTTAATTTTATTGTTGCTGAGGATGTAAGCATTTTTACTGATTAAATTCAAAATAAATGATAAAAAATCATACTCAATTTTCTTCCCGGATTTATCTGCAGGTCCATTGTAGAATAAATAAATAAATTGTTTTCCATCATTTCAATTTATGCTTGGTATGCTTGATGCTATATAATTTTTTATTGATTTATCTTAGACAACAACCGCATACGTAATAATTTACTTAAAAGAAAAAATGAAATTTACTTTTAATTCCGGTGAGGAAAAGAAGAAAATCTGTACTTTACTAATTTGTTAAATTAAAATATTTCTATATTAAAATGTATGTGTGAGTATGAGTGAGGTGTGAAATTTTAATTTGAAAAATATTTGATTGCGCTACGTCTCCTTTTAAATATCTATCATTCAAAAGTATAATAATGGAATTCAGTGATAAAATATGGTTCAGAGATTTGTACCGTACGTTTTTTTAATTATAGCTTTAATATATTATAAGAAGCTCTGCCAAATATTATTAAATGTTTAATTTCGATATGTAGCAAAATTTTTGAAAGGAAATTTTAACGAAAAAATATTCAAATATGGCAGCAAGACGTCGTAAAATATCAAATAAATTTAATACAAAATTGAATGCTAAATGGAATGTATAACAAAGCCCATTGAATTTTGAGTTGTAACGTAGATGTTTTTGTTTTTCCAGATAGTAGTAAATCATCGAAAGAGGCTTCAGGGACGTAACTTTTAGTCCAACTAGGCTTCGTAACATAAATTTTACCTTGAAAACAATATCGGAAATAACATTTTTTATATCTTACTCTTTAGGGACAATAAAATGTGTTATTCCCCAATCATATTTTCAAGCTTAAATCGACCTTTACATAGACGATTATTTTGTCTTACCACCAACAACATTAAACAGCGAGATTTCATAAAATAAAATTAATTTTCACTTCAGTAAATTTTATATTTTTAAATATAGTACAGTAAAAATCAGTCATAGTCACTACTGGTTATATGCATAATTCGATTTTAGTGAACAATTTTACTGTCACCATATTTTTTTAATATGTTTTATTTATTTTAATTCGTTTATAGTCAAAAACGTTTGTAGTAACAATTCTGTTATAGTCAAAAATTTTTTTTAAAAGAAAGTAATAAACCACATACAAATAGATGTCGCTTATAGTCATATTAAAATATAATGCCAATTTTTTCAATATGGCAAAAATATATAAGTCAAAAGTGAAATAGGTATGTATTAAAAACCATAAAAATTAAATTTTTTTAAATAAGAAATTGGTGCAAATCTTTAGAAGAAAATGATTTATGTATTCTATTTTCTTGTTCTTTATTGCAAATGTGTTTATTTTATGATTACTTAGCAGAATTGCTATTTACGAATAAAATAAACCTTAAAATTGTTATGCGAAAGATATTTTATTGAATTTTGTTTATAAAGATGAATTTTTTTTTTACTACGCCTGTAGTCACAAATATTACTGAAATTTAAGCAATGACTATAACCGTATTTTATTGCACTTAAGTTTAGTTGATACTTTTTTGAGCAGTGTCGATCAGTTCGATTCTAATTTTTTCTAATGGCAACATAATAACAATCTTGAATAAATTTGTTTGTGATAGTAGCAAAAATTTTGAATAAAAATGTTTGGAAAACACTGTTTTACACCATTTAAATTAAATCAATAGCAAAAAAAAATCAAATTTCCAATAAATTAATTTTTATTTTGGAATTATCGATATTTCGGTAGCAATCTACTTCCAGAAGTGCCTGTGAATAATTTTTAGATGACTAGCCGCAAGCATTGATGAAGGAAATAAATTACTTCAAAAATATCAATAATTGCACAATAATAATTTTTTAGTGAAAGGAAAATCAACTTTTAATTGCAAAAATTTAATATATCATATTTGTTTATTAGGTATAAAAAATAAATAAATTAAATAGTTTTGTATTTAAATCCATTGTTCTACTTTTCAACTTATGAATACTGAAAAATTTATTATTTACACTTAAATGCAGATTTTAAGTCCATAGTATTATTCATTTGGAACACTTAATCCAGAAATGGAAATTTTTACTTAACGAATTTGCTCACAAAATTCATCAACGAATCGGGATTTTCCTGGATAATTAAAAATTCTTGTACTCGTATTACTTAAAGAAAATTTCCTCAATCTATATTTAATTTTAATTTTTAGGTGAATTTCTATATTGGTTTTGTTTTGTAATCGATAAAAAATCTATATACATACATACTTATTCTACAAAATTTATTTTTTAATTACAGTTAGAATATGATTAATTTCATTATAGAAATATAAATAAAAATGTTTTTTTAAATAAATCTCAAGAAAATTTTTAGAGCATAAAATTTCCACAGCGGTTAGAATGCAATAAAAAAAAAGATTTATGAGATAAATTTAGCATACTGTTGTTACTACTTAATTAAAATTGGATACATTGAAAGAAATGCAATACAAAACGGACCATTATTACTCACTGCACTGAATTATGCTCTGTTTCCAATAAATACAAAATAAAAAAAAAAAATTAGTATGCAATTTTTACCAGAAGTTTAGAACTTTTTGTTTTTAAATTTGGACCAAACTGTAAAATACAATAATTACAGTTAGGTCATGATAATCATATAATACGATAAGTAATGAAAAATTATGGAAAATTTCACAAAAATTGGAAATTAAAAAAAAAATGTTATTGATTAAACTTGAGATCTGTTATTGGTGGGTATGGGTCGTTTTGTTGAAAAACAAAATGTCAAATTAAAAATATTGAAAAAATTTAATTTTTTGTTGCGGATAGTTATGAACTACCGCTTATGGCACACTTGGGAATTGGATACTTGATAAAATGACATTTAGCAAAATGAACACTCAACAAAATAATATTTAGCAAAATAGACACTCAACAAGAGAACACTTATCAAAATGGACACTTAACTAAAGAAAATTTAGCAAAATTGACACTTAACAAAACGACATTTAGCAAAATGGACACTTAACAAAAGAAAATTTATCAAAATGGACACTTAGCAAAACGACATTTAGCAAAATGGACACTACAAAAGCACATTTAGCAAACTGAACACTTAACAATAGATTATTTAGCAAAATGGACACTTAACAAAAGGACATTTAGCAAACTGAACACTTAGCAATAGAATATTTAGCAAAATTGACACTAAACAAAATGACATTTAGCAAAATGGACACTTAACAAAATTACATTAAGCAAAATTGACACATAACAACAAATGGACATTTAGAAAAATTGACACTTAACAACAAAAGAGCATTTAACAAAATTGACACTTAACAAGAGCACATTTAGCAAAATGGACACTTAACAAAACGACATTTAGCAAAATGGACACTCAACAAGAGAAAATTTGGCAAAATTGACACTCAACAAGAGAAAATTTGGCAAAATTGACACTTAACAAAAGAAAATTTAGCAAAATTGACACTTAACAAAAGGATATTTTACAAAATGGACAAAAAGAAGACATTTAGCAAAATTGGATACTTAATATTTGGACATTTAGCAACTTTTTTCATTTTGGTATACTCTGGAAAAAGTGTATTAATCTCATTCAAAATCTTGCATACACTTGTATACATAATATTCTGGAAAAAGGGTATACCCTGCAATATTTGGATTTGCTTATTTTGAATCCAACTCTTAAATTCTTTGTTTTATTATTTTTATTATATTTCAACAATAAAGCACTTATAGCAGCGGGGGTCACCGCTATTGAAACTAGGTACATATTTCTTTAATGCTAAAATCTGATTTGTGTAACTAGCTCTATAATATTCTAATTTAAAAAAAATTTCTACAATTGTTTTTCAACAATTGAATTCAACTTTTTTTTTTTTTAACAAGAACCATCATTAAATGTCAAAATTTGCTAACATCTAAAATATTGTATACAATTTACCACTTCAATGATTCATAGACGCAGTCAGTGTGTACAGTGCGTGTATATACAATTTATTTACTTTATAAAACATTATAATTTAATAACAATTATTGTTATTATAAATTTATAACCGTTAATTAACTGTAAAAAAAAATCAAATAAAAAAAAAACTTAAAACAAAAACATCAAAGTAGTTTTTTTTTATGAATTTTCATTGTCTAACTTCTTTGGCACTGCTATAGCAATAGATTCACACATAAAGTTTAAATACTATAGAAAATAGTTTGTATGAGTGAATTTTTAAAATTAGAAAATGAAAATATTGGAAAATTCAAATTTTCTGTCACTCATAAAATCATTAACCTGTCGTTGAAAAAAAAAAAACATAAAAAAAAAATGTTGCGTACATTAAAATGTTAAATGAGTGGACTGAATAAGTTACAGTAGCTCTTTTGTAC
Organism: Argyra leucocephala; assembly: GCA_963942445.1. Lineage (NCBI taxonomy): Eukaryota > Metazoa > Arthropoda > Insecta > Diptera > Dolichopodidae > Argyra > Argyra leucocephala. The sequence continues at coordinate 132,331,630 of OZ012681.1, read as the reverse complement.
AATGTTTGCTTGCTTAATTTTTATTTATTTTTTTTTTTCTTTCAAATTTAATTTTATTAAAGTCAACTTTATTTTTTTTTTTTTGTTTTTTTTTTGGCAAAAACAAGCAATTTTGTTTTTTGTTCGTAGGTAGGTAATATGCGACAGTAATTGTTTTTGTTTCTTTGAGAAAAAACAAAAAAAAAAAATTAGCTGATAGGTTATTACTCCGATATCAATGACCCCATCATTATCTGAATCAGTCAAATGATGGATAAATGGATGGATGGATGTTGAGGTGGTGTTTTATGTACAAAATATTTTTATTTAATTCGCAAACATCAAATAAAAAAAATGTTGATTTTAAAGAGGTGTTATAAATAACATAAAAGGTATGAAAATATGAATCGAAATATCAATGTAATACGTGGGATGGTTCAAAAATATTAATAACATATAGGGATTCAATTTTGTAGTATAAAAATTGTGGACTACTAATATTTTAGTGGATGTTTAGATAATATAAAAAAACATTACATAACTAGGATCTAGCCCACGTAACATTTTATTGTTAAATAAACCAAATTAGTGCTGTAAGACTCCTATATGAATCCCGATAAGCACTAAAAGTGCTATAAATATATTTTAATCGAATAATGTGATTAATATTGTTATAAGAATGTTCTTATAGCAGTTGCGGGAGTTGTTATAATGGAATTTTCAGCAAATGATACAGTAATGTTGTTATAAGTCTAAAAGTGTGTAATCCTATAACAGGAGTTAAAAAGTGTTGTTATGAGAATAGAATTGCCAGAATAGCAGTAGTATAGTGTTATTATTTTACTGTATTCCTATAATGTTACTAATATAAACTTACTGTAGCTTTTGAATAAATATTTAGAATAAATTATTTGCGACAGCCATTATTTTCTACAAACATGGTAAAAAGAAATATTTTTTTTTAAATAAACAAAAACTGAAAAAATTTGTTTTGCATTCGTTTTGCAAAAATATCATTTTTACATAAAAGAATAATTATTTAAACATAAAAGTTTATGTTATGCATTAATTAACGTACATTATTTAACCTTTAAAAGATGCAATTTAAAAAAAATATTTTCTTTTATTTATTTATAAATTGGTCATTTCGAAGTATATTATAATAAATGTCAATGATATTTCATTCCCAGCCAAATTTTGTCTTTTAGTCACAACAATTATTCTTAACCGGAAAATATATTATTCTAATATATATATATTATTATTATTATATATAATAGTAAAACATTTTTCATGTATACGCATAATATAAAATTCCTCCGGCGCCTTATATTATTCTACATTTTATTGCTATAACGTATTTATAACGTTTCGCAACAATTGCAGAGCACTTAAATTTACTATATAACTTCTGTAAGATATAATAGTGGTATAAGAGCTCGCAAGAGTGTTATAGCAATAAAATTGCTACGTGGATGCTTAAGAATTTTAATTTTGCTTAACTTAACTTAACTTATCTTAACTTAACTTAACTTAACTTAACTTAACTTAACTTAACTTAACTTAACTTAACTTAACTTAACTTAACTTAACTTAACTTAATTTAACTTAACTTAATTGAACTGAACTAAACTGAATTGTTAGTGGTCTAGACAATCAACTTGAGTAAAGATTTAGAACAAAATTCTAGTTTAGATTGAACAACTTTATAGTTTAGTGGGTATGAGGACCAATTTGTCTTTTGAAGATAATCACTTAACTTAACTTAACTTAACTTAACTTAACTTAACTGAACTGAACTGAACTGAACTATTAGTGGTCGTCTAGACAATCAATTGAGTCAAAATTTAGAACAAAATTCTAGACTAGATTGAACAACTTTATAGCTTAGTGGGTATGAGGACCAATTTGCTTTTTGAAGATAATCACCAAAATACGTAAATAAAATTAACTTTAACTCGAAAAGTGGGATATAGACAGGACAATTGACCAAAAATCAATTTAATTTATCTTTTTCCACAACCGTTTTTTATTGTAAAGATCACTATTGAAAAGAAAATTAGAAAAGCTGCGTTTATTTGGTTTGTTTTGGATTTTTTGGTTTGTGTATGAACAGTTGAAAACCAAAACTGATGACTTATGTACGATACCTGCTATATATAAATAAATAAATAAAAGACATAAATTGCAATTTATAACAAGTAATTTATATTTAGGTGATATACAATTTTTATTTATATTATAGGTGGTCTAACACATGGTGGTCTAAATCAAAAAAGGTCTAAATCAAATTATGTAAATTATCTCATATACAGTCTTCTTCCATCACCGATTTTAGTAAATTTGTGACTCTATACATGGTTCAAATGAATTAAACATTTATATATTATATACCACCACCAGTTGCATTTTATTTTTCTTAATTACTTGATTATGTCAGTCGATTAAGTATAACTCAAAAAAATAAAAAATAATATTTTAAATTCATATCTCATATCTGAATCCAATTAAATGAATCATCTCAATTAAATTACTGACTTGAATACATAATGATTGACCACAACCTATCATAATTGCAATTTTAATAATAAAAATTCAATTCAACGCAATGAGAATTAATAAGAAAAACAAAAACACAATCCCCTGTTGTTTATTGAGTTGATTCAATTTATATATAGGACTTATACACGTACTACAACAAAAAAAAAAAAAATTCAATTCTTAAATTTCGAACTCATATAAGGTAAGAAGAAGAAGAAGAAGAAGAAGTTTTTAATTTTAATTCTGACGCATACTCCCCACGACACTGTCATATAAATGAGTAGTGGTAATAGTAGTAGTAGTAGTAGCAGTACGTGCCATTCACTCTTTATAACTCTATAAGACTTTTATCAGACAAGTTAAGTTAAGTTAAGTTGAAAGTTAAGTAATTTAAGATGACGGATTGTCTGATAATTTCCTTCCATTTTCAATTTTTTTCTCATTAATTTTTTTTTTTTTTGTTATTATTAAGATTGTAATCAAGTCTTAGAGCAGTTGAGCAAAATTCAAGTTCAGTTCAGTTCAGTGTATATGATATGAATTTAATTGAAGTGAATTAAAATGTTCAAAAGCAAATTATAATAACAAAAAAAAAAAAAAAAAAACAAAAAAAAACTAATATCTCTTTTTTTGGCGCAAATAATTACTTACAGGAAAAACAAAGGTAAAGTAGGAAAGTGTTATAATAAATATGGAAGAGACAGTAAAATATATTTTAAAGAAATTAAATTTAAATTAAAAACAAAAAACCAAAAAAAAGTTGATTGGGGAAGTTCATTGATTTGTTGTTGGATTTTATTATACATATATTTGTATAAGAACAGACAGAATAAAATTATAATAAAATTAATTGGTAATTAACTGTCAACGTGTATAGTTTAAATTTAAATATACGTTTGTACTATATATATATTTTCATAATAAATTGAAATATTGGCTGTTATAGGGTTAAAGAGCTTGATGAAAAATAAATAGTACCAATGTTTGTCCAAAACAAATTTTTTATGTTTTCAGTAATAATTACCTGAATTGTTTTTTTAGACTGAGGTTGACTAACACTAAGTCGAGGTGCAAAATCAATTTTTATTTATTTTTTTATTTTTATTATTGATTAAAATAAGTTAATAATTAATAAGAGCACTAGCTACTAAGGCTACTATCGGCTATTAACTTTTATATTTAGTCGTAAATTGATTTAATGTTTTCACTAGGGTTAAAGAGTTTCATTAAAACTTGTCCATCTCCGAGTACAGTTTCAAAAGCAGCTTGCTCATACTATTTAACAGTAAATTGAATTATTGTTAGACAGTTCGTATATTGAAAAAAGTATTTGTTTTCTTTCTAATAACAGTTTGACTTATTACTCATAATTAAAAATATTTTATAAATTATAAAATCTGTACGAGCTACCTAGCTCTTTTTGAGATATGTTTGAATAAATAAATAAATAAAAAAATAAAATAATGGTAATGTAGAAAGTGATAAAAAATAACCAGTCTCCAATTTGTCTTCCAAAACCAATTTTTTGTCTTTAAATGAAAATCTTGATCATATTCTACAGTTCATTTTTGGTATATACTACTCTGTTGCAAAAAAGTTGGCCCATATTGTTTTTATTTTAAATCTGTTTCAGTACTAGCATAATGAATTCATATTTGTATCTCATTTTTCTCATACAATCTCAGTAGATGCGATATAAAATCAAATCTTTTACAGATTGTAATTGTCTACACCATATTTTCATCTACACCATTATTGTGATAATAAGTTTAAAGGTGGGACAACTTTTATACAATAGTGTAGTAGTTATGTGTGCTCATTTATTTTTGATTATTTTCGAACTGATTTTGAATTTGGATAATGAAGCTCACTGTTACAACAAGTCTTAAGTATCGAGTATGTCTCATTATAACCACTTAAGTCGACATTTGAACTATTGTTATCATCGAATACGTGCATAAATCTATTTCTTCCACATAAATCCCGATACTTTATGAATTTTTTAGTTGTAAAAATCGCATTAATTTATTCGCCTAAATCAGGTAGACTGTATATTGCATATGATATAGTAACTTACACCAACTTGGTTCATTGTAAATATAATCAATTATTATCTACATGACAAATATTCTATAGAAAAGTATAACATAGCTTATATTAAGTTTGTCGGTTATTTTATATTAATTTTTGTTCTGCTATACCATATTTTTCGAAAATCGACTTAAGCGATTATAGTCAAATTTATTTTGTTATTTTATCTTACTTAAAAATGAATAATCGGTTATATTTTGCTCTGGTGCACCTTATTTTTAATTTTTAAATATTATTTATTTGCATTATTCAACTAAATACATTTAAAACTTAAATTTAAAAAAAAAAACGAAATATTACGAACATACACGAACATACGAACATTAATTTTAAAACTGTGATACTGAAAAGTTTTAAATTTCGACTTAAGCGGTTATGCATTATTGCCACAAATATCTTTTGCTATGTATACTCTTCAGAGATCATGAGTACGAAGGCAATTTCAGTTATAATTTCAAATTTTAGAACACTCAAAAAAAGTATTTAAAATCAGAACACTAAAGATTTCTAGATGTTAGATTCCTCATTTAGACTCTGAAATTTGGACTTAACAATTAACTGGTGAATATAAGCTCTAACTTCAATGTTATTCAATTTCAATCACTCTCAAATAATCAAAAATATATTAAGAAAAAAATGTACAAATTATTTATCTTTAAAAACATTATACAAAGCCCATCCCATCCATCTTCTTATCAAATTTAAAACAAAAAATAATGATTTAAAATTATCAATTTAATTTCAAAATAATGGTGATAAAAAATCACTTTAAAAAAACAAAAGAGAAATTGTTTTTCTTAATTTAAATGGCCTCTAAAATTGACAACATTAAATTTCAATTCTATATTAACTATCTGAGAATATAGTTTTAATTTGAAATTGGGACCGGTCACATAGTAACAAAATTGAAAACAATAATAAAAAAAAATAGATTGATCTCATTGAATTGGGTTTTTCTGTTTGTGTTGTTGTTGTTTTTTTTGTGAACAACTGAATTCAATTAACACTTATCATCATCGTATAAAAAAAGATATCAAAACTTATTGTGAGATGAATAAGTCTTTAAAGATAGTCCAAAAAATGAAAATAAAAATATGAAGTTCACATTAGCGCATAATAAATATACGCTTTACAATAATAAACAATAAAAACAAAACCCAAAAATACACACACACAAACTAAAAACAATATGATTTTAGTAAAAAATGGAAATGATGAAAATTATTCAATTGAAAAACTCATTAAAAATTCTATGATGATGTTGATGATGATGATGATGATTATGGTGATGATCTCGATTAATTCTGCCGACGGGGTCTTATTTAATATTTTTGTTTTTTTGTTTTTTTTTTCATTTCAATTCAATTGAAAAATGCATTAATAAATAACAACACAATAACAACAATAATAATGAGCTTAAAGATAAAAAATAAGAAAAACAATAATAATAAGAAAATAATTTAGAATTCAATTCCTGGATTAGGTCACTTGGTCAGCAGCAATACCAGCAGCATATTATAATTACAGAAATTCATTTATATAATGAAATTGTTTATTGTGGGGTTTTTCTTTAAGTTTAATTCCAGAAAAGGGATTTTATTAAAAATTCTGAATTCTGATATTTTTATGTGAAATTTGTTGCACATTTTCTTTAGTGCTATACTCATTAGACTCATTAGAGCTATTTTGTTTAATGACATGCTCATTTTCATGTTTCAAACTCATTTCATCCCCTTCCAAAAGAAATTCTTTAACAAATTTTGCTGATATATATAACCTTCCAGTCCACGAATTGCTTTAATTTCTTTAAGACGTGCGTCGCCAACAATATGTGTAAATGATTTCACCCAAACGTACATTTTAATTATCTGAATACCTTGGATAATTTTATCCATTAATGTTACTTCAAAATCGATTAGTTTAGCTGTTTGCAAGCGATATAATGCGCCGTTTTTTTGGCACCCCACGCTTGCAAAGGAATAAAACTTAACATAAATCCAATTCCAATTAAAATTGATAAATCCATTTCTAAATATGCAATATAGTCCAGGAGTAGAGCCTCGAATTAGCCCTTGCATAAATCTTGAGTAAAAAATATGGTCTTTCCAGCTCTAGATTATATAAAGAACATCGAAAAATGTAAGATTTGGACTTGGAAACAAAATTTAGGCATTAAAGTAGAAATTGAATATTTTATTTATCAACTACAAGCAAATTTCAATAGAAATTATGAAAACAACGAGGACATTTTTTGAAGACCCAGCACATGTTTAACATCGCACCCAGTAGGTACACGTCATTTTTGTACTATCAAGTGAAGTTAATATGATGATTTAGGACTTCTGTGACCCCATTTAATTGAATTGATAATATTAAATCTGTTTTGGTTAAAATTTGTTGGTGAGGAATCAAATGATATTTAAATTTTTCACAAACCTAGGCTTAGATTCCTCTAAGTGCTACTTCTATTATTTATTAAACAATATTACAAGCTTTAATCAGCACTTATCATTTGAATAAAATATTTAACCTAAATATTTGATTTAAAAAAAAAAAATGGAGGACGTTTAAGAGTCAGACCCAGGATCTATATGATCTGTTGACCATCTAAGTAAGTAAGTAAGTAAGTATTTGATTTAAAAAGAACTGTACAATACTAAAGCAAGAGGTAGACCAATAACAAAATGGTTGGACGAAACCGAAGACAATAATTGTCGAAAGATTGGACTTAACTAACGGAGAACTGCTGCACAAGATAGATCAGACTGAAAGACAATTATAAACGAGGTTAATGCTCACCCTGAGCTGTAGGCTTAATAGGTGATGATGATTTAATTTAAAATACTAGGTTTAAACATTCTAAGATTTTGATCAAATAAACTGTTATAGAAATATTAACCGAATGCCATTGATGTAAGCACTAGTTACTAGAAAATGGGCAATTTAATTTTCTTATTCATATGTAAAATAATAAAAAAAATATTATGTATTAGAAAAATATGTACATATATATTATGTAATTAATTTGTACATTATATTATATACTTGAACATTATAAATGTAATTACAAAGCTCGAAAATCATTTACAAATCAACAGTTCTCATACTTGAAATTAAAATACAATATACTTTAACCTTGTGTGGTGAACCATTATTAAATCACTACAAAATTCATGACTTAAAATCAGTTATTATATATATATATATACATATAATATATATATTTTCAAATAATTGCAGATAAGTACAATTCATACACTCAGAATATTTCTTCCAGATCTTTTTAACAAATATTTAAGATTATATCAAAGAGGGAAAATCGAAATAGTTTTGCTTCATTTTCAGATTCAGATTAACCCTTTACTTCATACTGTACAAAACCATATATAAATTTTTTAAATATTTATGAAATTTTAATACGTTATAATTATATAGCAAAACTTGATCATTATTTCAAAAAGTCATAAATGGTACCGTATGAAGTAAAGGGTTAATAGAATTTTTAAATATCAATCTTGAAATGCCTGATTTTGCTCGAGATCTTTTAAAATGCACTATTGGTTCATACTTATATTTTAGCTTGAAATCTCCAGTTATTAACAGTTACAGAGATTTACAGTTCTGTACCATCCTCAGCTATAATTAAATTATATATCAAGGATCAATTTCACAATTATACTCAAAAACGATTTCAAACATAAAATTTTGGTTATTCATTTTTCAGTCCCAAATTACTTAACAAGTCAATCACTTAAAAATATATTTGAATTAAATTTCTTTTCTTATGATTTGTGCATACACGCATTCTTTGAGCTTAAAAATCTTTGCGGCAATTTGTTTTATTTACTATACATTTTTTTGTTTTATTACTCACACCCACCAATAAATTATGATTGTCTAGGCGCGCAATAATTTCAAATAACAAAATATGAAAAAATTTTTAAATCAAAAACTGGGCCATGAAAAATTACAATAAGCAAAAAACAAAATATAAAAAAAAAAACATAAAATTTAAATTTTTATTTTCTCTCAGACATGTTGCCATAAAATTGGTATAAATTGCGTGCAAATTATTATCTGCTCAAACACAACATCCAAAACAACACCGGCGTGTCACTTTATGAACAAAAAAAAATAAAGAAAAAAATATAAGTTAAATAAATTGAAATCGCGTTAAATTGTTTTTTGTTTTTTTTTTTCAATTTGAATTTATAATTGACAGAAAATCTAAATAAAAACAAAAAATAGTAAAGAGAAAAATAAAAATCTGAAAATAAAAAAATGGCGGGTTCAAATCGGCAAATTGAAGTATTTGTATACTGTTTAGAAGATCATATTAAGTTGTAAATAAATTGCTTTGGAAATGTTTGTTTTTTTTTTTTTTTTTAGTTAATTTTTGAATATTACAAACTATTGAAATTTATAACTGAATTTAATTCTATACAATGAAAGGGGGTGGGTCTTTTAACTTTACTTGATTAATTTTGAATCATTTGAAATAAACAATTTTAATTAACAAAATAATTGATTTTAACGAAAGCCTGAAATTTGTAATTTGTTTTGGTGAAAATGGGAGTAGGTACTTCATTTCTTTGCTCTTCGCATCTTAATCAGAATCGTTCCAAGTCTAAATGTATAATGTAATGTAACGAAACCATAGTCTGAATGTAATGTATACAAAATATTATATTCCAAAAATATATCACCCTACACCAATAATAATTGTGATGTGATGTTATGGAATTGATTTTTACCATGTCCAAAAACAAAGTAACTGTAAATGCATATTGAAGTTTCATAACATCATAAAAGGTAATAATAAAAGGGCTTAATTATAAGTATTAAATATGTTATTCAATAAATAAGTAGTAAAAATAAATGGACTGAATTAAAATAATTAATATATTATTATTCAATAAATATAAGCTAAATGTACTTTTATTTAGCACTTGAAGATGATGCAGGAGGTTTCAACATTATAAATTTAATTATGGCTGAGAAATGTACATAACTGTTAATTTCTAATGTACATCATTTTTTAAATACAATTTCAAACCCTATTTTTAACGTCTCTGACTTATTCATATTTATTTAATGATGATATTTTTATGACTGAGAAATGTGCAAAACTGTTAATGTCTAATGTGCCAAATAAATTTTTTCCAAATAAAATTTCAGACCCTAATTTTAACGCTCCGTCCTTGGCTTATTCATATTTATTTAATGATGAGTTTTTTATAGCTGAGAAATGTACAAAACTGTTAATGTCTAATATGATAAATAAATTTTTTCTAAATAAAATTTCATACCCTAATTTTAACGCTCCGACCCTGAATTTTTCATATTTATTTAATGATGATTTTTTTTAATTTTTTTTGTTTTTTTTTTTACACCAGAACATAAAAAATTAAAAAGTTCCAATAATAATATATCATATACTCATGAAACTAACAAAAACTATCTCATCAAAATTTTCTACCTCATACCTCATCCTCCCACCACCCCTTTTTCAATCATACGAAAAAATGCTGAGTTTTGATTAAATTATTATTGTTGGTGTTTTTCAATTTTTTGTTCCCTGTTGTTGTTGTTGTTGTTGTCTAATCCACTTATCAGACAATAAAAAATACTTATTCTTAAATTTCAATTCTAAAGACTCAAAGTTGTTATAAGACAACCTTTTTAATATATTATCACATCAACACTTTACATAATACATTATATAGTATATACAGACATTCAAATACAAATACATATGGTATAATTTAAGTGCTTGGTTCAGACAATTTACTTATACTGATGATGACAACAACAGCAGCAATAACAAAAACAATAATAAGAATAATAGAACAACAGGATTATAATAACAATTTAAAGTAGATTAACAACAATAGTAGCTAAAAGTTAAGAAAATAAGTTTAAATTTGCATTTAAATTGCAGTATGAAAAAAAAACAATAACAATATAAGAAGAAAAAAAAATGAATTGTCAACAATAACAAAATGACTTGTATACAATATTATCAACTAAAAATTATGTAAAGTAAAATTAAAAAAATAAAAATAACAAAAAAAAAAAAAATAACAAAAGAAATTGACAATAAAATTGCAGTCTTGTATAGATTACACTGTACAACACAACGCCATCATTAATTTTAAACATTATAAGTGACATCAATATGGAGGCTCGATTAAAAATAATAATCCAGACAAATTGTTACAGTTGCTGATTTATAAAAATAACTATAGGTGTAAAAAAAAAAATGTACAATTACAAAAACAAAACAAATTTAGTAATATTTTGTGATTTAGAACTTATTGCAGATTTTTGGAATCTAAAATAATTATAATTAGTTTGTACTTTTTTGATACAACAACAATTAAGGTGATCTATATTGATTGTCCATTTCGTTTTTATTTTAAATCTTAGTTCAACCTCGATTTAATAGTCAAAGTTGATTAAGTCAATTATCTGGGAATGAAAAAGTAATTATAAAAGTAAAAATTAAACTTAACAAGGGGTGGTTGGGGTTATTTTCAACTAAAAGAAAATTTTTTAATCTAAACCTGTTGTCATAAAAAATAAAAAATATTCAAAATTAACTGATATGAGTACACAGACTCTAATTTATTTGGACGCAGACTATCTAATGGCATTTTTAATGAAGGGCCAAGATTTACTTTATTTAAAGTATATCTAAAATGCATGTCAATTTCAAGAAGGTGTATAGTATTGCAAGTGTATTACAGATTATAAATCAACTGAACAAGATCCCACATGTAAATTTCAGGATGTATGAACTACAGGATCTACATATCATATGCGTGTAGCATCATCTGCCTGTTTTTCTTGAAATTTTCTTGTATTTCATTTGCCTGTATGTCATTTTCTTGTATTTCACTTACCTGCATTTCATTTGACTGGATATGCTGGATACTAGATATGATAAGCATATATACAAATATAATGAATATATATTATGTGAGATTCTGCGTTAGAAAAGATTTAAAAGTTGGAAAGTTCTAAGCCTTTTACAGAATAGCTAATTATAAAAATTTTTGTTTGTGCGTAGCCGCTCTTTACATAAAATCACTGTTGTGTTGATATACAATGCCTGTTGACAAACATGTTATCAAACAAAATGATTGAATTCGATAATACTAAATGAATTAAATTTGGATTTTGGGATTTTAGGATTTTGAATTTTAGGATTTTGGTATTTTGGGATTTTGAATATTGGGATTTTTAACTTTGGGGTTTTGGTATCTTGGAATTTTGTATTTGGCATATTGTATTTTGCGATTTTGTGGCCAACCCATAAATTGTACATATATAAATACAGGCAAATGAAATACAGACAAATGACATACAGGCAAATGACATACAGGCAAATGAAATGCAAGCATGCGATAGTAACCCGAATATAATGAATATGAGCGAATGAGTTGGATTCAAAATCAAAGTTCTACATCTTTTCCAGAATATTTATATTAATTAGTTTAATGCGTTGCCGGTGTTACATTGAATTAATGAATATAAAAACACTAAATGAATTATTATCAGATTATGGGGTTTTGAATTTTATTATTTTAGGATTTTAAATTCTATAATTTTGTATTTGGGATTTAGTGGTCAACCCATTAATTATAATTATAAATACAGGCATGTGACAGTAATCCGTAAACTACCAGTTTCGTATACTAAAAATTATACATGAATTAAATGAATAAATGAATTAGTATCGGATTATGGAGTTTTGAATTTCGTTATTTCGAGATTTTGTATTTTAAATTTTGTATTTGGGATTTAGTCGTCAACCCATTTGTTATAATTATAAATACAGACATGTGTAACCCGTTAACTCCCAGTTTCGTATACTAAAAACTATACATATGCAAAACTGGTAGAATTGATGCAATTTTTGAGCGAAATTGGTTGAAAGTTGATGCAAATCTACTGGTTTCATATCAGAATTATGATGTACACCAAATCTGTAACACCGTTTAAGTACCAATCTTTTTATATTTCTACATTATTATAAAAAAAATACCACAATAATATTGAAAAAATAATTCTAGAATTCAGATTCAGGCAAAATGAAGAAAAAATGCTGCATTGCGAGAGGGGGTTTTGAATGAAGTAGGATTTATAAATAATATTCCTGAAAGATTTCATTTTTTGTTTTTTGTTTGTTTTTGGTGAATATTATTGTTTTTTTATAATGACCTAGTTTTTATGTGTTTTCATCATCAACAATCGTAAACAAACGCAGTAGCATGGCACACTATAGCTATATATACTTTTACATATTTAACACAAAATTATCCCCCTCCCCAAAACTCAATTCGTCCCTTTGTAATTTCTTTTTAATTTAAAATAAATGTTATAATTTAGTTTTTCCATTTGTTGTTGTTGTTGCTGTTGTTGCTGTTGTTGTTATTATTACTCTTTGTCTTTGTTTTGGTTTTTTTTCATTTATTATAATTTACAGCAACATCAGTAACATAACAATTGTGTTACAGTAATAATTTGTTACAACAATTGCAACAACAACAACAATAACAAACAACACCAACAAAGAGAAATTAAAGCGGGTTAAATTTTTTTTTTGTTTTTATTTTTTGTATGTTTTGTTGACTTTTCTCCTCATTTCGTTTTTATTATTTAACTTTTCAGTTGAAATTTAATTTTTTGTTGTGTTGCAGTGTATTGAATGTTCTTTAAACAACAAAAGTCTATTATAATGCAATTTAAAAAAAAAAAAAAAATAAATTTTGTTTTTATTTTTTTTGTTTGTTGTTTTCTTTTTCTCAATTTTCTAAGCACAGATGATGTATTTGTTTTGCTGCAATACTTTTTGTTGTTGGCTTTAAATAAATATAATTGCATTTTAAGATGAATTGATGAGACAACATCTTCATCAGAATTTTATGATTTTGTTGTTATTGTTTTTAATATTATGTGGTGATTTTGTGTACTGTTCTGTTTTTTTTTTGTTTTGTTCTTATTTTTTTTTTTTTTTTGTAGATTTGTAGGACAAAGAAATTCTTTGTTACGTGCTCTTCTTTGCTTTGATTCTTAAAAAACGAACAAAAGATGAATTGAAGAGAAATTGAAGGAAATTTTTTTTTAATTTATTTGATTTCTTAAGATGCAATTGTTGAAAAAGTAATTGGTTCTCTTGAATGATGCAAGTAGAAGATTTGGTTCGGTTTTATTATATGCATTAAAAAAGAATAATAATAACAATTGGGATTTAAAGAAACTTCTTGAAATGGTTTCAATTAAAATATGAAAAGTTTAAAATTTATTTTAATCAAACCCTGGTCGTTGATAAGCCCACAATAAAGTTCTTAGAAATAAATAAAAATAAAATAGTTTTTTTTTTGTGGGAAAATAATACGGAAATTCAGTAAAATTTGTAAAATTATCTTTTAACCCTTTCAGTACCGAAATAAATTTCGAAATAAATTCAGAAAGAATTATCGAAATAAATTCAGTAAAATTTGGAAGATTATGTTTTAATCCTTTCACTACCGACGTTCCGTATATCGAAAAAATTGTGCTCGAAGTTTTTTTAACGTTTTATTTATTTTTTTTACAGCTTGTTAAAAAAGTAGGTAATATAAAAATATTTTGTTATTGCATTATAATCCGGTAGTGAAAGGGTTAAATTAGAAGAATATGACAAAATTATCAAAAATTAAAGTTACAGAATTTAACAAGAATTTTATCATAATGTACAGGAAATGTATTTAAAAAATATGCTAATTTTTAAAACCAAATTCAATCCAATTTTAAATATTGGTTTGTGTCTTAGATAGAATAAATGTTTTAGTTTTGTAAGCAAAAGTTTTTGAACGTAAATCGAATTTTTTTTTTCGTGAAAGAGTTTTAAAAACCTAAGCAGTATAAAATTTAGTTTTCCCAAATCTAGATCGGACAACATCGAGAAGAAATTAAATTCAGACGTAACAAAATTTAAACATGAAAAATTCAAACAGATTAAAATCCAAATACAGTAAAAATGTACATTTTTTTATACCCGGAAAAGCAGTGATCCAATAAACTGGAGCAGACAGTTGTTGACAAATAAAAGTTAGATGTTAAAATATTTTTTTAAAAATATTATATTTCCAAATAGAATATTTCCATTCTAAAATGTTGTTAACATTTTATGATACGAAACTTGCACTATCATTAAACCTAATTTCAACTACAAAAATATATAAATCAATAATGAAAACCAACTGCTGATTCGGAAATTATAGTTCTTGATACCTAATCAGCCAGTTAACACTTTAAAAACTTAAAAGCACAAATAAATGGGTTGCTAATGTCTTTTAAACCTATAAAGTTCAAATATTCAAATATAACGGAAAATAAACTGTTGGATAAAGCTACGCTGTTGGACAACTTAATTTAGAATTAAAAAAAAAACAACCAATAAAACAAAAATTTAGATTGAATATAGAGTTACTGGAAATTAAAAACAAAATTTAATTAAAATATATTTATTGGTTGATGACTTTGATTAAATTTTTAAAATTATTTATATACAAATATTTAATCTCTTATCACTATGATCACTCTTCATATTACAATAATATTCACGAAATATTCCAAGTAAGTATATCTTAGAATTTCAAGTAAATCTAAATTAAATTTTATTCTGATACTTATCTAGGTCGAATATATAGCCTTGAATAAATATTATGTATGTTATGTATGTATTTTCAATTATGGTTTGTGCATTAGATAAATAAACTAACAACTATTAACATTTTGTAATCTTGTAGAATTTTTTTTTTTTTTGTTTATTTTCTAAATTATTTTCAAAATAAATTAAATTCACTTCCTTAATTAAATATTCATTTTTTTTGTTGTTGTTGTTACAATTTACAAATTACAAATTTGTGATATGGTGGTATTAAAAATATAATTGAAAATATTTTTTCCATAATATCTTACATCATATATTTATTCACTATAGATTAAATAATAATAAAATAATTTGTAAATGTAAATAAAAAATAAAACGATAATTAACAATTATATACTCTATGGTTATATATATACATATATATATATAAAGTAATTACATAAATAAATAGAAAAAAAAAACTTCAATATTATTACTTCAGACTCTTCTTGAATGAAATTTAATTTGAAAAAAAAATAATTTGCATAATTAATGTCTGAAATTACTGTGAAGAGTATGTATGTACATAAACTACTCAGTGAAATATGAAAAAATAAAAAAAACATAAATTATAGCACAGTAGTAGGTACCATTATTAGAATAAATAAAAATAACAACATTGGATATACATATATATATATGCATATGAAGAAAATGTACTCATAATGAGATATGAAAATTCATTGAAGCTCATAAAAATTATTGAGATCTCGCAAGTTAATTCAATTTAGGTCATAATTTAGCAAAATAAATAAAAAAATTTCCATAACAGTTATTATTGGATTATCTACAGTGTTGTTAATGTTTAGTGGACTTTAAACGTTTCTAAAGTAGTTATTAGAAATTTCTATGATGTACAATAAATTAACAATTTCAATGTAAATTTCTATTAGAATTTAGAATACCTGTCATTAGGAGTGTAAGAACTTACGAATGCTGTTACCTTAGTAATGAAAATTACCAGCCAAATTTATTTAATTATTTATTCTGTCCATTCACAATTATAAGAACTTATACAAATGATTATAATATGAGTACAATATTAAAGTTACAAAATTAAAATAAATTATATTATATAAAAACAGACATATTACAGTATTATTACCGAAAATTTTTTTAGAATTACAGTTTTAAATAGACCAGTGTTTACTGTATTAATTGATATATCTTCATATTGGAAGATATATTTTAATGGCAGTAAAGTGATTAATATTAATTATAATTTATAATTTTTTAATAATGTATTCTAACCTGAAGGTATTTGATGCTGGTATGTACTATAGTTTTAAGCTGAAGAAGAAATGTAAATTTAGTAAAATTCTTAAAAGCATATTGGATTGAATTAGTCATGTCAGGTGTTTAAAAATGGTTCTGTTCTATAGCAATTAGTTTTTAAGGTACATTGCACAACTCGTACGACCTCATATAATGTTAGAAAAATTAAAATCAATTGCGCATTATAAAATTTTAATTTAATTTCCAATTTTCACCACAAAAAAAATTATATTTTGAGAAGGATATTGGGTCTAAATTTTAATCCAATGTCTAATGTCCAAAATTCAGTGTTAAAAAAGGTATAAAATTTAATCCAATGTCCAATTCAAACTTTCAATGTCCTATCTTTTTTACTTGATATCTACATTTTTTTTATTTCAATCTTTATTTTATTAAAAGTCAAGTGTAATTTGATCTCTGTACTATTTCAATAGTGTTTTCGAACATTTTTTTAAAACCTGATAAATTACCTATACTACTACTGATGTTATTTTTTCAGCACCAATTGAAGAAACAGTCTATATTGGATATTGCCCTTGATATAAAGAAGTATTTTCGACAAACCTATAGTGAACTTTTAAAGATGGAAAAGTAAGATTTACCACCATGGCAATAATAGACATATGATTTTGCTTTACAAAACAAACATTTATTGAACTCAATTAGAAAAAATTAAATTAGTAACATTCCGAGGTGGCTAGCTAATTCAAAAACACAAACAAGTGGAATTAAAAAATTTCCTGAATTGGTACTTCTTTTTTTAATTATTTTGATGACTAAAAAATACTTTTAATTTGAAATCACTCATATTTTATTGATTTTATAATGTTTTGCTATTTGGTTCTTGTATTAAATATATAATTTTCCATATGGGTTTATAACTTGGATATGTTTTTTCATAAATAATTTATTTGAATGATGGACATAAAAATTACTACTTTTAAATTTTTTTTCTGAATCGGTAATTTTTTTGCGGTAATATTTGCGGTATTTTTTTGCGGTAATATTTTGAAAAAGTTTCACATTTAAATTTTTAGGTTCCTTTTTTGCTTTAATTCACCGAAGTGGAAAGTTTTACAGACATTATTGGCGTATTAATAGCTATATAATATTAGATAACCATGACCATCTTTTGGCTTAAAGATTGTACTCATTTAGTATAGAGTATTTTTTTTGTTATATATACAACCGTTTGGGAAGTTGTTATACGCTAATTGGACTATTCAAAATTTGCAATGGAGTTATAACAATCACATTTCGTACATATTTTCAGATTTTTAGATATTTCGATCATAATTTTAAAAAGTCAGAGACATATTAAATTCCCGCGTCAACAACAGCCTCCAAAGAGTGTCTTGAAACCTCAGCTAACAGTTTCACAACAGCAATGTATTTCAATTATATTGAATCTTCTTCTTCTTCCATTTACCATTCCGTTATTACCCATTCAGGACGTAATAAAACCAAATGCCTCAAACTCTCAAAAAATCATTAACTGGCTCAAATTTTCAAAAGAAGCAATTCGTTTTATTTCATCTATTTTGAACGATGATTTAATTTCAATTTTTATTCGATGACAATAAATCACAAATAACAAGAACAACAATAACCTAAAACAGTTCCCACATTTTTTTCAAACATACTACGTACTGTTTTTGCGGATTCAATATGTAATTCATGCGGTTTTTTAATTCATCAATCAATTCTGGTCTTTTGATGGCCAACATCTGGTGTTGGTCTTTATTTTTGTTATTTTAAAATATAAAATTAAAAAAAATTATTGTTTTATTATTGTCGTAGTAGCAATTAAATATTAATGCGAAATTATAAATCTTAGATGGAGAAATAAATTTTTTTATTCTCACTCCTATAATTTATATTTATTATCTTCTACCCACCCCTCCCTATATTTCAAGGGTATTAAATTTTATTCTTATTCACAATAAAAGCTAATAAATTTTAATGAATTAAAATTTAAAATAATTGGAAATTAAAAATGATTGTAATAAATTTGTTTCTGTTTTTTAAATTAAATATTTTTTAAACTGTAATTGTGTGGGAACAGTTTTCTATTATTTAATTTTTTTTTGTAGAGAAGAGTGTTTAATTAAATTGATTGAAAAGGATGAGAAATTAGCAATTTTTTGAACTAAAGTGTTTGAAAACAAAAATAAAAGTCCACCGATTAAATAAATAAATAAAATAACAAAAATAAAGTAATCAGATTGTATAGAAAATATATCGATGTTCCGGTTGTAGGGTCATAACTATTGAATTTAATAACGATAAATTAAAATTGGAATAGAAGAATTGAGCAATAATAGGGATCGTTTTTTAACTGATTAATGAGTAGTTCTTCATGTGTAATTCTGAGTATAGATTATAAATTCAATGTTCATAAGCAGTTTGAATTATTGTTCCTTGTCGGATTTTGCTTAGTTAAAAATTTTTTTTTTTTTCAATAAATCAACCAGCACAAATGTATAGAAACAGAATCTTTGATTGCCAAATTTTCATTTTTCATTCATCTATCTGGCATGATGTGGCATATAACGAATTCATATAATATGCCACGGATATCGAGTAAGAATGATCTCACCAATGAAAATGACTAATTTTTGAGGGGTATCTGAAGTAAATGTTGTAATCGTGTCGGACTAAAAATTACAGCTTTCTAAATATATATCTTTAATGGCGCATATTATGGTTTAAGAACGAAAAGGACATTTGGATGTTTTTGTATATAAACAAGAATGTGAACCAATTCCAATGAAATGAAAATTTGTCCTTAATTGATAGAAACGATCAATTTCAATTGCAAAAGAAACTGAATAAATTTTCAGATTCTTATTTCAATTCATATGAACTTATAGAAATTTCATAGCACTCAATTTCAACAAATTGAAACAATAAAATATATCAGTTTCCATTTCAAGTACATACATATTTTTTTGATATGATCTATCTCTACATCATTATAACTTCCTGAATTCTCAAAACAAAAACAATTTAATTGAAATAATTTGATCCGCATAAGACCACCTCTTGTATATAGAAGTTCTTAGAATGCAAATTCTTAACCAAAAATAAATCATAAATAAATCAATATTTGCTTTATAACACCACCAGTGTACATCGGCGTAATACAAAAACAAAACAAACATCAAAATAAAAAAAAAAAATCTTATTTCATCGTAAATTTCTCCTTGGAAATTCGTATCAAATTTCTAAAAATTCATAATAATAATAATAATTTCGCATTTTGGTTATAATTACTAAAAAAAAAAAAAAGTTTACATATTATATGTATATCAAAACATAGTAAGTAAGTAAAAAAAAAAAATAAATAAAAACCAACTGACAAAGCACGTTCTATTTGCGGCTTCCATAACGCTTCCATATATTACTGAGATCCATACAATGTGGTTTTTTATATGTGGAAAAAATCTTTGATGGTGGTGTGCTTCGTTAGATTTAATTACAAAAACAACAACAACAAACAAACAGTAACCAAATGAAATAAACGAATCGGAAACTTAAGAACTTATATATGCTAGTTAGCATATTGAATTCTGAGTCATAGTACATATATATATACATATATAGTAATATTATCTAATATGTTTGTTTTTGTAATGAATTTTTTATTACTATACTTGTTAATGTCGTCTTTGAAATGTCAATTTTTAAAATAGCATAAATTTAATATAAAAAAAAAAAAATTGAAATTGAAATTGAAATTATATAATTAATATTAGATATGTGTAATTAGCTTCACCATTAAGTCTACATAGTATTTGTAAACTAATAAATTTGAATAAGTTGGTTTTTTTTTTTTTTAATGTTCGAGAAAATGATTTTAATTGATTTTTATAGAATTAAATAGAAAATTAGCTTAGAGAGAGTGAATAAGAGAGAGAAAGATGCGAAAGATGGAGAGAGAGAGATAAAATAATTAACAAAAGTGATTCAGTATATAGTTACCAATGTATGTTACATATAGTGTCATTGGGCTTGTTTTCACGAGCATTCATTCATAATCTTCATAACTATACCGTGACATCGAAAATGTATCAGCAACGTCGCCAACACATTGACGTATGATCTTAAATGTCAAAACAAAAAAATTGTTTACATTGTCTTATGATCGGTAATTAATTTGACTCATTTTCACGTCACGGGTTGTTAAATTATGTATCTGCTGAAAATTTGTTGATACGAAGTATAGTTTGGTACAGTTGTTATTAATCAAACAAATAAAAAAAAAAAATATGAAGGAAAAAAAGTTTTAAAATGAAAGAAAAATAAGTTTAAATTTAAAATCATGTTTTAAAAATAAATTTAAAAATGTTATTTTTTATTTTAATATACTTTAATTTTAATAGAAAGTGGACTCATAGAGGAAAGATGCTTTTATTAACCATAAAGCACAAAGATGATTTTTCTACTAATTAAAAAATATTTAAAATATATAACTATCTATTACATTATCGTCCAAATACATTATTTTATTTACATTTTTATTTACCTATTACAATAGGTCTGTATGTTTGCTTCTATTTGCTTTTTACGAAGTTGTCTATATTAAATTTTGATTCTTGGTCTTAAAAAAACGATTTGCGGTCCTTTCCGGAAGTTGAAAATACCACCAATGATAGAGCACCCTCGATGTAGTTGACAAACTTTTTTTTAAATTTTAAAATAACGCCTCTTTTCCCTGTTAAAAAACTGATACGCATGCTGTGGAACACCCGGTATAATTATTTTTTGTTATTGTTTTTGTAAGAAATATTGCCTTAAGTTAAGTTAAAATTATGCACATCAGCTTCGTTAGGAAATTTGACAGTTGACATAGCGAAACTGACATAGATATATGTCAAAGCATATATCAACCCATAATGACATTGTCGTAACATAACAAAATATTTCTTAGAAAAACAACAACAACAAAAAATTATATACGATTATGTCGAATTTGGTTTGGATAAATAGAATTTAACATAAGAATTCTATGTTTAATGAAAAATTTAACGAATTGTCAGATAAAACTTAATTCCAGCATTATGTCGATTGTGGGCAGTTACATGTATTTTCTATATACGAATACCACATATGTATAGGTCGAATCTATGTCATTATAATTAAACTATAAATTCGAAAACATTATCTCCGACAAAGTGTGTTTGTTCTACTAGATGGCATTAATATTTTTATTTTATATAAAAATTTATTTATTTATTTATTTATTTTTTATTTATTTTCATTTAGCTAATCTAACTATATATAAAAATTCAAGGCGTATGACAAGTAAATACAATTATGAACAAGTAAATATCATAATCATTACATACCTGATCGTGCGACAATAAAAAATTAAATTTTGTTCATTAATTAAATATAACGGAATATAATTTGTAATGTAAGTTAGCTTAAATTGTTTGTATAATCTAGAATGTAAGTTAGCTTAATTTAGTATGTAAGTTAGCTTAAGTTGTTAATGAAATAAAGAATTATTATTATATTATTATTAACAGCTATTTTTACTACTATTAAAGCTACTACCCATACCTATTAACATTACTCTTAATTTCTCTTTATCTCTTCTTCGTTTTCTCTTTCAATCAATCAATGATAAACTCTTCCAGCTTTCTCTCTTTAAACTATCTTCCCTTTCTTCGTTTAACTGGACTTTACATAAAACTACAACTTCAACTCTTCATTTGACGGTTATAAACCGTTAGCACAAACAAAAACTGTTAGTATAAAACAACCGTTATAAATTTATATTTTTTTGTGTGTACTCAGTATTTGACACTATCGGTCCAATTGTAAAATTTATTTCAGTTTTTCTGTCTTTGAACCTAAGCCTCTAACTCTTCAAGTTTAATTTTTTTTACTTTTTTATAATATATTCCGTTATAAGTTTATAATTTTTTGTTTGTGCTCGTCCCGATAGTTAATTCAATCTAATTATTAGCTTAGTTAAAAATAAATTCAAGTAATGAGAAACTTAGTGAGTACAAAGAATAAAAATAAAATTGTCTAAAAACAAATTCTTATTAAGTTCTTTTTTACATAAATTTATCACTTAATTATGCAATAATTTAAATTTATATACAATATGTATGTGTATGTGTCCATTTTTTGTCCATTTTTTAAACAATTGATTACTATATAACTATATAGAACTATCCACCCCTCTCACCATTGTGTCTAACATAATTTTCTTTATTTCAAAATTAAACCGGCATTTTATGCAATTTTCGCATAAAAACCTAAAAAAAAAAATTAATTTATATTAAAATTAAGAAAACAAAAAAAAAAAAACAACTACCTGTGTACAAAATGCAATCAACAAACCCAAACAAAATAACACACTAATTCAGTCCGTTATGGATGGATAATTCACGACATGAACCTGCCGACATTTTTTGTTGTTTTTTTTCTCTTTATTTTTGCATAAATTTTTTACTTGCATTCAAAAAGTAATCGTAAGTTATAAAGTACATCATAATAACAATACACAATGTATACTTAAGTAAATATATGTAGTGTTATTTCTAAATACCTATATGTTAATAAATGTTTGTGTGGATATGTGAAGATGTCGTGATATGAGTGTTAATTATTTCTATGGTATTTTTTTTTTTATTTTGTTCATTTTCTTTTGTTTTCCACTGAGAAATTAACTGCAACTAGGTTTACTAACTTCAATATGATATATATATATATATATTGTACATACAATCTGATAAATGGTGACTGTTAAAAATTTGAAAAAATAGAATTTTAATTTTTAAATTTACAGTCAGTATAAAAAATATTTGAGCAAAAACTATTTTAAATCCAAAATTGTTTGACTAGTGAAATAATGAACCTTGTATAGTATAAAAAATATATTGATACTATGAATATGAAACTTGAAGAGTCAAAAAATGTATATGTAAATCGATAGCTCAGAGATTTGTTTTTTATGGATAAAAAAAACATTTTTTAAAACCAACAGAGGACTCGGATATTGATTGATCGATTCAAAAATTTATGAATGCTCCACTCTGAGATGCAGCAAAGAGGTAAAATTCATTTATTACAACAAAATTATGTTGTTCGTATACCTGTAATAATTATTTCAACTGCATTAAATCACTAAATTATAGCTAATTATAATAATTGGTAAATTATTGTGTTATACTTATTTAAAACAATGTTGGGAAACACTATCTTTTTTCTAAAAACTAGCTAGCCTTTTCACAAATCGTATTTGAAAATCGTATTTGAATTCTGGAATATCAATATCGAATTTGATTTGGATTTAAAACAGAGTTTATGGACTTTCAAATTTTCAAACAAAAGTGTTATATTTCGATATCGATATTCCAGATCATACTTCATCATAAAGGCGCTTATAGTTTTAGTAATATAAAATATAACATGTTATAATATGATAAAACTGTTATATTTTATGTTACTAACATTATAAGCGCTTCTATGATGAAATATGACATCCAATATCGATATCGAATTTGAATTTGGATTTAAAACCGAGTTTATGAATTTTCAAATATTAAAATAAAAGTGTAAAAACTGTTATAATATGATAGAACTGTTATATTTTATATTACTAATATTATAAATACTTCTATGATGTAATATAATAACTGCAAAGTTAAATCAAAATCTAAATAAAAAAAAAAGTGCATACTAAAGTGGAAAAAGTTGTTGTTCTTGTGTTGGTTATTGTTATTATTCTAACTCCAAATACAATTTAGATTTGTGAAAGACAGAAAACACACCACAAGTTCATGTATTCACATTTTTATATAGTGTATTTAATAATTTTGCACCTGACTGTATATTAATAATTAATTATTAATATATGAGAGCAAGAAAGAGACAAAAAATAGATAGGGAAAAAATCTATCAGCAGTAGTTCCGCTTAGATTTACATTAGCGTGACATGTTCGACCTAAACTGAAAGTAGGCTTTTATAAAAAAGTATAATACAATTTTTTTTACATATTTTAATTATTATGGTTTTTTGTTTTTGTTTTTGTTCAAATCTGCAACATTTTTATAAATTTTATGAGTTGGAGTTTATCAATTTTTTTTTTGTTTGTTAGTAAAAAAAAGGTCTAAATTACTTTAATTTCCTAGAAATTAAATCATGATTAAAACTAATTTACAAAAAAAAAAACAAAATTAAAAAAAAAAAATAGAAAATCAAAATAAACGGAAATTTAAAAATTTTCTATTTTTATATAAAAATTACAAAAATGATGGGGTTTTAATTTTTTTTATATTGTGTTAGTATGGTAGAAAGCAACGGATGTTATAAAGTAATAATTTTTTTTTGTTTTTGTTTTAATAGGATACTAACGATAAATTGAAATTATTAAATATACAAACAAATAAATTAATTATTAAAATCTAGATATTAAAAAATATATTTTTTTTTGATTATTTTGTAAGGTTAGTTTATTTTTTTCAAATTTTTGGGGTCATTTTTAGAATAAAATTTTGGATTTTCTAGCAAGTGGATTTAGAAAGGTATAAAAAGAGATCCAAGGGGCGGATTGTGGAATCATTATTGCTATGGTAGTTATATCGAACTTAACCAGTTAACTAGTGTCAATCAAACATAAGTTAAAATATCCATTGTATCACTGCGATCCTCTCATAATCGAAATTAATTAAAAATAGTATTGCACTAGGCTCAAGACCTTTTTAGACCCTCAGAAAGTATAAGTAGGATAAACATAAAAGTATCAATTGTATTACTGTGATCCCCTCATAATCGGAATTAATTAAAAATAGTATTGCACTAGGCTCAAGACCTTTTTATACCTTCAGAAAGTATAAATAGGATAATCATAAAAATATCAATTGTATTACTACGATCCCCTCATAATCGAAATTAATTAAAAATGAATAGTATTGCACTAGGCTCAAGACCTTTTTAGACCCTCAGAAATTATAAATAGGATAAACATTAAAATTTCCATTGTATTACTGCGATCCCCTCATAATCGAAATTAATTAAAAATAGTATTGCACTAGGCTCAAGACCTTTTTAGACCATCAGAAAGTATAAATTGGATAAAGATAAAAATGTCCATTGTATTACTGCGATTCACTCATAATCGAAATTAATTAAAATTAGTATTGCACTAGGCTCAAGACCTTTTTAGACCCTCAGAAAGTATAAATAGGACAAACATTAAAACTTCCATTGTATTACTGCGATCCCCTCATAATCGAAATTAATTAAAAATAGTATTGCACTAGGCTCAAGACCTTTTTAGACCCTCAGAAAGTATAATTAGGATAAACATAAAAGTATCAATTGTATTACTGTGATCCCCTCATAATCGGATTTAATTAAAAATAGTATTGCACTAGGCTCAAGACCTTTTTAGACCCTCAGAAAGTATAAATAGGATAATCATAAAAATATCAATTGTATTACTACGATCTCCTCATAATCGAAATTAATTAAAATTAGTATTGCACTAGGCTCAAGACCTTTTTAAACCCTCAGAAAGTATAAATAGGATAATCATAAAAATATCAATTGTATTACTACGATCTCCTCATAATCGAAATTAATTAAAATTAGTATTGCACTAGGCTCAAGACCTTTTTAAACCCTCTGAAAGTATAAATAGGAAAAACATAAAAATATCAATTGTATTACTACGATCTCCTCATAATCGAAATTAATTAAAATTAGTATTGCACTAGGCTCAAGACCTTTTGAAACCCTCTGAAAGTATAAATAGGAAAAACATAAAAATATCAATTGTATTACTGAGATCCCCTCATAATCGCAATTAATTAAAAATAGTATTGCACTATAGGCTCAAGACGTTCTTAGGCCTTGCGAAAGTATAAATAAGATAAGCATTACATCAATTCTAAATATCTAATACAAAAAAATCAGGTCCAACATCACGATTATTTTACTTTGGTCTAATTTACATAATTTATCTAATTGGTCTAATTTCAGGTAATTATAATCAACACATTTAGTTAAAACGTGCAATAATTTCTTAATTTCAATTTGTTCGTATTTCATATTAAATTATATTATACTAATCAAATATTTTTCTTTAATTTTAATTTATTGTTATATTTCATAACAATGTTATGTTATTTTATGTTATGTTAAAATTAAAAACAATAACAAAACTCTTAAAAACAAGATAAATTTCAATTTTTTTTTTTTTTTAAAGAAAAACAAGAATTTTTTTTTGGCATTTACCTGATTTATATACAAATATGTGAAATTAGACCTACAAGACAAAAATACGTGATTTAATGAAAAAGAAATAAAATTTATGAGTTAATGAATACAAAATGTAGAGGGGGAGGAGGAGGGAATGATAGGGTGAAATATAAGAAAAGAAAATTAGGTAATTTGTATTTCACCTTGAAAATTTGAGATATTTGAATTCTTTTTTTCATAACTAAAAACACAAAAAAAAAATGTGTATAATTAAATGATATCCTTTATTTTTAGATTAGAGGTTCACCCACTCATTTTCTAATTTACAAAATAAAAAAAAAATTAACAACAAAAAAAGAACAAAGATTTTTAAAATAGAAAAATATATTTTTTTGTTTTTAGTGAAAATATTTTTCAAAGAAATTTCAAAATTATTTTGTATTTGTTTTTTTTTTTTTTTTTTTTTTAAATATATACACATATTTCGTTAATTTTTACGATTTTTAGAAAATACAGAATTTTTGATTTATTCCTAGAAATTGACATTTTATTTAAATTATAAATGAGAATTTCAATAAATTATCATTGAATTTTTAGAAATTCAAATAATTTTTTGTTGTAAATATTAAATTGTATATATGATAATGTCAGTTTTTATAAATATGTATATATATATATATAAAAAAAAGATTCGAATACGACTAAATTCTGTAAATAAATTCAGAAAAAATCCGAATTTTGAAATATTTTCTTCATTGTCATGTATTCGTATTTATTTATATTTGTATGTCGATATTCAGTTTCTTTGCAAAATAAACCATATTTATATACTCATGTAAATATATGCAATTATTGGATCTTACTAAATTGATTAATTGATTATTTACAATGACTGGGTTTAAATATTTTGTATTATTTTGAATAATTTTCAATGACTAGATTTTACTCTAAATATTTTCATGTGAACACATTCTAGTCAAAATTGAAATAAACATTATAGCTGATATGTGACACATGCATATAAATATTATATTTGACATTTTATAATAAAAATTATTTTCCTGATCAATATTTTTGCAAAAGTTGGGAATAGATTCTTTATAGATTTCAATTTATTGTGTGAAATATTTTTCCACATTTAAAATTAGTAGATATACCATAAAACCCCAAATATTGTATGTAATTGTATATTCCAATCTCTATGCAAAAGCAGATAGATTGTTCATCCCATAGACTTGGAATTAGGTATATAAAAAAAAACAGGACCAGAACTAATGTCATATAAGTGAACTACAAAACTTAATAAACAAAAAAATAGCCATAACATAATCCAATCCAAACAGGTTTTCTTAAATTTACCTCAAAATACTGGTTGGTATAAAGTTACAATATTTGAATTAATTTGAATTATTTGAAACAAAAATATTTAAAGCTTGTAATTTATTCAGACTGTTGATTCAATTTAATAAATATAATAAAAATTAATTTATTTCTTTAATATATGTATATATATATACAAAAATAAAATCAAAATCATTTTTTTTTTGTTTTAATTAATTAATTTGAAAGTGGTGGCGCCCATCCATGAATAAAATATTTGTATAAAAAATAATTTGTTTCAAATTTCAATTTCTATTGTTAATATATTTAAATAATTTTCGATTTATTGTTTTTTTTTTTTTTAAAGTTTGATAAACATTTTTTTTTTTTTAAATCAATTAATTTTAAATGTATTTGAAGGAATTAGACTTTTTTATCATATTAAAATTAATAGGCTCAATCGTTTAATTGATAATTTTTTAAATTAATTCAAAGCAAATTAAGTTTATAAAATGGCTTTTTAATATATTTTGTGGTGTTATCTGGGATATTCAAATTTCAACCATTTGAATTGTGGTATTAATAAGTGAGCATTTATTTTTAATTCCGGAGGCGGAATATATCACTAGTGTTGTCATGGTTACATTCGGGACTCATATTTCAAATTCAGAACTAGCAATAAATTATAAAAAAAATATCTGAAGTTTGATGTGAACGAAATTACAACTATAACTAGCCTATGTAAAATTGAATTTAATCTCTTTAAGTAATTTTGGAAATATTTTAAAAATATTTAAGAAATTTTTTGAACATGTTTTTAATAATATTCAATTAAAATTGAAATTTTTATATCATTCTTCAAGCTTACATTTTGAGAGGGATTAAATAATTTAAATTTTTATGTTTAATTTTCTTGATTTCAGCAGACTTAAGTGATGAAGACACACTATAGTGATTTTTATGAATTTAATTTAATTTAAAATTTATTTCCCATGCATATTAGTACACGTACAAAAGTTATTGGACCTTTTATTTATGAAGTGTGGGCCGGTCCATTTTTAAAAAATAAACAGAATGAGTTTTTATAAAATTTACTTGTTTTTAAAATTTTACTATATTTGATTTGCTTTTTATTTATTTTCTAGTGGATCCCCTGTGCACTTGCACAGAAGTAGTTCTTTCAAACACAATTTTATGTAAAAAGAAATATTTGTTTTGGTATAATTGTAGTTGTTTTCTGAATTGCCTGATTATTGAATATATATATATAATGAAATTAAAGTATAATACCTAATACTTTATGACGAAATTAACACTAATTTCAATATAACTTAACACATTAAAATCCCATTACTCTGAACGTAGTAGGTCGATATATTTTAATTCGTTTATAGTCAAAAACGTTTGTAGTCATAATTCTGTTATAGCAATAGGTCAACAATGAATTATTTTATTAAAATACTGATATATCTGTTCTTTATTACAAATACATATGTATATTTTGTGATTACATAACAGAATTGCTATTTATGAATAAAATAAAGTTTAAAATCGTTATACGTAAAATATTTTATTGAATTTGATTTTGTTTATAAAGACGCAATATTTTGTCAGAAATATTATTGAAATTTAGCGAATGACTATAACCGTGTTTTACAGCATATATTTTTTTTAATGATAGCAGAAACAAATGAAATAACATTATTTTATTATATAATTTTTGACATAACATTTCACCAATATAATAATAAGCTTTCCTATCAAAAATACAGTAGAAATTATATTATATTTATTGTACCTACATTTTAGCTGTTTTAGTATACATATATAGGTAGGATAAATGCTAATTAGTATAATATATATTATATGCATACATCTAAATGATACATTACAGTGTCAAAATTGTCAACTGTGAATACATTCAATGTATGGATAAGTAATAAGTATATATAAATTGTATGCTTAGATTTATTCCAAACTAATCGGTTTCGTATTTTGTTGAAAAAATTGAGAAGAGAATAATAATTAAAAATTACTTTTATTTTTATTAATATTATAATACATAATAATAAAAAAAAATATTTTTTTAATAAAAAAAAAAAAAAAAAAAATTTGAAATAATAGAGAATCGAACTCAGAAAAATCTGTGATATTAAAACCTATATTAATAATATTATCCTACTAATTAATTTTTTTCCTACTAAAAGTGCAAAAAACCAAATGCGATAAATAAAAAAAAATAAAAAGAATTTGGCTCAAAAGAGAATCGACAAAAATTTCTGATATTAAATGATGCTTTAACCAACCCAGCTAATATCTTATAAAAGCTGTTTACCCAAAATATACACATAAAATAAAAATTGATTTTGATCGCCACGACCTGTATCATCACTGAGTGATTGAATGAAAAAAAACGAAGCAAACGAAAACCCACGAAAAGTGTGCCTTCAAAATCGTGCTCTTGTGTATTAAATATAGATTTTCAATTATTTTTAATGTTTAATTTGCTTCACTCTGGGTACCGTATGTTTATAGCCATGATCGTCTGAAATTTTTAATTTAATTTCATGATTGGGGTTTATTTATTTTATGTTCATATCCACGATCCTCTGAATTTTTTAATTTAATTTCATGAGCGGGGTTCTTATATACTGGCTCCATAATAATTTATACAGCTATTCTCTTCTTTGTTTACTTTAAATTATTTGTAATATTTAATGCGCTTCACCGGTACCGAAATATACCGCATGTATATGTAATGGTACCTAAATATATTTATTTTATGTTAAAAAAACAGCAGACCAAAGTAATTTGTATATGTATTGGAGCGTTCCGTCGAATTGACAGACATATGCAACAAACTATATACGTATTTATTTTTAATTTTCCGACCATATTTCAGAATACAAAATGATATGAAGACTAAATCAGAAAAATATATTACTATGAATATCCTGTAATTTAATTTGCTTTTATAATGTCTATAGCCCTTTCTCAAGGTCATTGAACCAAATTTACACGAAAAGTGTAAATTTTGAAATTATTAATCAATGTTATAGCTTTGTTTGGTTGATGTATAGAGCATTGAAAGAAATCAATTATTCATAAATTTCTAAAAACCTAAAGAAAAAAGGTTGCTTAAAACGACAAAATAATTATTTATTAGTATACTTAATTCTGTTAAGAAAATTAATTTTTAATATTTAAATTATTTAAAACAATTTTATTTATTTTTTTTTTTTACTTTACTCGTAATTAGTAGGGACATGTACGAATACAAATTTTTTTTTTTTTTTGTTAAAAACATCCTTACAACTAACATGAACATAAATTATTTAAAATTTATTCATTTTATTTATTCATATTATTTTTACCTTCATTATCGCTTTTATCATTAAGACTTGAATCAAAATGTATTCGAGGTAATGTTTTTGATTTCGACTCACCTAAAACAAAAAAAAAAATTATTTTAAATTAAAATTTTTTGCAAAAAAAAAAAAAATAATAATTATTATTTAAAATTCAAAAACGGCAATTCTTTGTTGTTTAATTAATTTAATTAGAAATTATAATCCTGGAAAATGAAAAATAAAAAATATTTTCATTATTAAGTAATTAATAAATATTAATGTATTTTTTTGAATATGATGTAGGTTTTAGAGGAAATATTTTTAATTAATAAAATTAAAAATTAATTAGGTATTGTTCAGTTAATTTAATTCGATTCGATTGCTACGCCATTTGACGACAAATCATACTGTTTGAAGATTGATTATGATGGTAACAACCGAAATCGATCAAAATTAATATATTTTTTAATATATTTTCTATTACACCTGGTGCTCCAGTGCATGAACTAATTCAGTTTTTTATTTTTAAAATCTCAATTTGTATGAAAACCTACCTCTTCCCATTTGAAAATCTCGATTTCGGCGAATTTCGGATTTAAAAAACAATATGGATAGTTAATATGACCTTCGTAATTCACCATCTTTAAAATTTTAATTATAGAAGTAAAACACAAGTAAGACACAAATTGAACTCTCAACATAGTTAATATCAAATTTGCACGTTTACAAAAAAATCAAGCAATCCTATTTTACGTCCGCTCTGCTCTACTGAAAAAATCTTGAATAATAATGATGGAGATGATCTATTAAAAAATTAATCCTTTAAACCAAAATTGATTCCTAAGATTTATCGTAAACCACTTCTTTTAAATTGGATAAAATGTTTATATAAATTATTCCAACTTCAAAACACAAGACAAAATAAGCCAAATCGAAAAGAAGACGAATAAATTCAATTAATTTTATATAAACAAATTATTTTAATTCAAATAAAAAGTACAAAACAAAAACAAAAGATATTTTCCTCATAAATTTTAATAATAATAATTGAATGTAAAAATTATGATTACAATTAAAAATTATTGTTTAAAATTAAAAATTTTATATTAATAGAATAAATTGAGTATGAAGAAATAATAAATAAATATATATATATATATATTCCATATATGTACAAAATTCAAAAATCACCATCTCGTACTCAATCAAAACAATTATAAAATTTCAAAATTATCGAAATACAATTTTAATAACAATTTAAAAATCTTAAAACAAAAATTATAAAATAAAAATTAAAAATCATGATGAAATTTTCAATAATGGAGGCAAAATTATTAATTGTTCCAAAAAAAAAAAACAAAAAGCCCCCCGTGTTGATTAAAACAAAAAATTGAGAAGAAATGTAATGTAGGTATAATTGAAAATTTATTTCTAATTTATTATTAGTACCACTTTTTTATATATTTTTAACATAAATTTAATATATATTAGGATTTAAGGGTTGCCATCTGATGTTGAAGTAGAGAAATTTATAATAAGGGTGATTGTAAGAATTCAAAAAAATTTTTATTTTCGTTTGCTTTTTTTTTCCTTTTTCTTTTTCTTGTTTAACATTTAAAAGCTATGAGGTGAACACTTTAATTGGTTTGAAGCCATAGTCTTGGCATACTGCTAATGACATAATTACAATCATTTTTTTTTTTAATATTATCTACTACTTAATTTAGTGTAGAAAACTATATCTGTTTTAGAGTAGTTTCAGCTTAATCATAGTATTCACAATAATAATGTTTGACTTCATAATAGCATGCTGCTGCGTCGTCATAATAGCAATTCACTTTAACATAATATCATAGTTTCCATTTTATTTTTTATTTATTTATTTATTTCATACAAAGTTAAAATTACAAATTCAAAATTAAAAATTTAAAAAATTTAATATGTATGTATGTATAAATAAAATATTATGTGTAATATTATGTATATGTATATTATATTCCAATGCCTGAATCACTGTGCGCGAATATGTTTTATATGAAAATTTGAATTCTCTGAATTTCAAAGAAAAATCAACAAATTGCAGTAATTTTTAATTTTTTTCACATTTCTTGAATTAGAAAAATAAATGATTATAATAGGATTTATATTTAAAAAATTCTGCAGATTGGAATAAACAAATATTTGAAAAATATTCAAATGCCAACTTCAGTTGTTTAAAATTTTTTGTTCGGAACACAATGCTCTAAAGCAGTGAATGAAGCATGAAAACCCTGTCATATGAAAATGTCCTACCCAATTGCATTTAAAAAATTGTAATCCATTTTTCTTCTCCAATTAATTTTTTTTTTTAAAGCAAATGTCCTTCCTTATCACATTACGATGGTAATCCAAAAAAAAAAATTTTTTTTTAATGCAAACCAATGTAGGCATAGAAACATCTCATATATAAATAACATAACTTACACTGTCAGAGTACACTCATTGCTCATATATGAATGCTTTTTTTAATATCATAGTGTGTGATTATTATACAAATAACAACAACAACAACAATAAAAAACATTTATTGATGTCTATTTTAAGATGCAGACATCATCGTCATCATTATTCAATTTCATCAGATGTACATAATATATAACATGAGGAGAATGTTGTAGATGATGTTGTAGATGCAAGTTTAAAAAAAATAAATTGAACAATTTGAAATGGGTTTTCTCTCTTATAAAACAAAATAAAACAATAATTCCTTAGTTATTCTCTTTTTAAAACAAAAAAAAAAAAAAAAAAACAACAATAAATAAATAATTTTAAATAAAATGTATGCAACAGGGGTGCATAATATTAAATTGCAGGGGTTTTAAAATATTTGATCATAATTAGTTGGTTTTGAATTTTGTAAACGATTTAAGTTAACAATTTAAATTTAAGTGAACACTGAAACTCAGTTATCACTATCACTGTCGAGAAAGCTTTGTAGCCTATCACTACATTGTCAGAAAAATACTAGAGTTTAACAGGTACTACACAAAACATAATTTCGATCCAGATTTTATAATTTTTAATTTTTTTAAATTGGTCAAATTTCCGAACGTTAATTTTTGTTGTAATTATTACGAAAATAAAATCAAAAATCGTATTGAAATTGCAAACACTCCTTTACTTACAAACATTTATTTTTTTACAGCAGAAGAAATATAAGCCAAGGTCTTAAACGTTTTTCTTTTAAATTGTGCATTCTTCTAATATGCACATACTTTGAACAATAATAATACAGTAGAAGTACATGATAAAATAATAACTCTGATTAATTTGTTGGAAAATATACAATATAGTTATTAAATATTTAATATATATATATATAGATAATATATTAATCTTTTTTATTTATTTATATTTATATAGATATTTACATTATATGCTACATTATGTAATTATAAATAATATAATAATATATGGATACTAATCATTAATATATATAATCTATTGTATATATTAAATATTTAATATATATATATAGATAATATATTTTTTTTTTTTTGTTTTTTTTGTTTTTTCTCCTATTACTCCGCGTGGTAGCATAGGGCTTCGATAGTGAACCTCCATTCCTCTCTGTTGAGTACTACTTCCTTAATATCGTCCCAGGTATAATTGTTGACTGTTAATTCTTGATCGATTGTGCGTCTCCATGTGTTGTATGGTCTGCCGGGTCTCCTTTGTCCTTGTGGATTCCACTCTAGAGCTCTTCTTGCTATATCACTTTCTGATTTCCTTAGTGTATGACCTATCCATTTCCATTTTTTCCTATTTATCTGTCTGTTGATAGGTTCTTCTCCAGTTATTATCCATAAATCCTCGTTGCTAATTCTTGCCGGCCAGAATATTCTGCATATAATTCTCAAGCACTTGTTGATGAATACTTGTAGCTTCTGTTTGATTCTGACCGAAGTGAGCCATGTTTCACTGCCATATATTAATGTTGACTTAACACATGCTCTGAATATTGTTAGCTTTGTTGTTCTCGATATTTGGTTGCTCCGCCATATCTTCATTAGGCTCCCAAATGTTCTTCTTGCCTTATTTATACGGCTATTGACATCTTCTATTGCACCTTCTCTTGATGTTATAATGCTCCCCAGGTAGTTGAATTCTTCTACGTATTCTATCTGTTGTCCACTCACTGTTATTGGCTCACTATAACTATTGTTTGTCCTCATTGCTTTGGTTTTCTCGATATTTAATTCCAGTCCCGATTTCTTTGCTTCTTCCTGTAATCTGTTGACTTTGTTCTGTAGGTCCCTTTGATTTTTTGATATGAGGCATACATCATCTGCGTAATCTAAGTCTTCTAAGTTTCCGAAGAGATCCCATTCTATTCCGTTTATTCCAGTGCAAACTTCTCTTAGAATGTCGTCTAGTATTGTGTTGAAGAGAAGTGGAGATAGTGGACATCCTTGTCTAACTCCTATATTGGTGTAGAATGGATCACTGATCTTACCTCTTTGTTGAACTGTTTTTTCTGCATCTTCATACATCGCTTTGATGATGTTGATGATTTTTTCAGGAACTTCCTTCTTTGTAAGTGTTCTCCATATTGCGCATCTCTTGACTGTGTCGAATGCTTTCTTAAAATCTATGAATAGTAGATATAGTGGGGCATTCCATTCTACTGATTGTT
Organism: Argyra leucocephala; assembly: GCA_963942445.1. NCBI lineage: Eukaryota > Metazoa > Arthropoda > Insecta > Diptera > Dolichopodidae > Argyra > Argyra leucocephala. The sequence goes on along the minus strand of OZ012681.1, from coordinate 132,295,472 downwards.
CAACTAAAGATAATATATTAATCTTTTTTATTTATTTATATTTAATATATATATTTATATTTATATAGATATTTACATTATATGTTATTATAAAGATGTAATCGGAAAAGTCAAACGAAAATCAAATACATAAACATTTGAATCAAGTATCAAAAGTTTGACAATGTTGACGAAAATGCTTTTGTTTCAATTGCATTGCAAGCGATTTTTTTAATTTGACTTTTGACATTTGATGTTTGTCGCAATTTTTTTTTACAGAAATTGATATTAAAAAAATGAAAACGCTTACATCTGTTTGGCAAATTATTTTGACTAATAATCTAATCTATGGTTCTCTATAATCTAATTCTATGGTTAAAAATCTAATTTACTGGTTCGAATTGCAATAGTTATCAATAATTTTGTCATACATTTTGTCGAAGTCGATTTTACTAGAAATATGCAAAATAAATTTAGAATTGTTGGATTTTTGTTATTAAAAATAAATTTAAGCCAAAGTTCACATAAGTTAAAGAATTAAAAACTCTTTTTTTATTAGTTAACATGATCCGTCTCATTTTCTAATTTCTAATTTAGTCGAATCACTCATTTTCTAATTTTAACAAAAAATTAAATTTTACATGCAAAATGCAATTTCAAAACATTTAAGTGACGTTGCAAATGTCATTTTCGATCAGATAATTTTTGTCTCACTACATTATCGATTACATTGCAAAAGCATTCATCTAAGTTTAACATTCAAAATTACATGATTAAAATCAAACTACATAATCGACTAGACTGCAAATGCGTTTGATCTTCGTTTGACATTTCCGATTACATCTTAAATAATATACAAATAATAATTATAACAATACATATATGAAAAATAATGATTAGCTCAAACAAAAATAAATTAAAAAAATGTTGTACAACCCTGACTCAAAGCTTCAATTATACTATTATTATTACAATATCTTATATCAATTAATAAAAAAAAAAAACAAAACAAAAATGAAAACACAAAATAAAAATAATAAATTTTTTATTTTATTGAAAATCAATAATTTCCAATAATCAATTAAAATAAAGATCAATTTAAAAAGATTTCAAAACAACAACAAAACAAAACAAAAAAAAAAATATTTGAAAGAAAAAGGCGCGAAGATGGTTGTCATCATTTTGAAGTGTGAATTATTTTTGTTATATACGAAAATGAAGGAGAAAATATTTAAAAAAAAAAAAATTAAAATACATAAAAATAAAAAAATAAACAACAAAAAAAAGCCCCAATGTGATTTGAATTTAATACCGGAAACGCGTGGCATAAAACATCCATTCATTCTTTTGATATTAAAGATAATATTTATTTAAGGAAATGTTAAATTAAATATTATTGTAGGTTTATTTTCATCAAATTTATGTAATGACAATTGAAAATTTGTTTTTACTTTTTTTTTTTGTTTTTTTACTTTACATGAATCCCTACTGTGTTTAAAACAAAAGCTTTTTAAAAATCAAAATTTTAAAATTAAATACAAGAGATCCTCCCATTAAAAAAAAAAACAAAATAAAAAAATATTTTCAAAATTAAATTCTAAATTCTTATATCCCAACCCAATTCCCAAAAGAGATTGATGGAGAAATCATAATGAGAAAAGAGAATTGTGAGAGAGAACAATAAAATGCATCAAAGATATAAGACCGACTTTTGAAAATAAAAAAAAAAAATAAAAATATGTAATAATGGGTCTTTTAGATAACTATTCTGAAATCACATATAATTAAGATCTCAAAGAAAGCAAAAAAAAAAAAATTATTAAAAGATTACACAAACAACATAAAAAAAAAAAAAAATTGTTCTATTTAAAAATCATAAATTCTTAAAGATTTGTTAAGAATTTTATTATAATGGTTGTCTATTAAATTTAGGTAAACCTACGCATTACAATGAATATTTTGACAATATAATATGTAACTATCTTCAACCATGAATATCAGTTAAACGGCTCCAAGGGATATTTTAGTAGTTAAAAATAACCACAAAAAAAATACAAATTATTATTGTTATTATTATTTTTTTTTTTTATTTATTTTGTATTTGGTCTACTTAAATGCAATGTCGGAAAATTAGTTTTGAACAGAACAGAAATTACGAGAGTAATTTGATAATTATATAATTTATGGATTAAAATCTTCTGTTTGTGTTTGTTGAATGAGGAAATGTTTTTGGAAGAGATCGTAATCGGTACTAGTAAATGTTATACTCACCATAGTTGGTAACATCTATTATCGTAATAAAATATATACTACTCAGTTGTAAAATAGATAGTCAATACTTTATTTGCATTTTAAATCTACTTTGGGATAATAGTTGGCATGATGATTTGCCATTTTTTTCTTTCATTTTGTCCTTAAGTGTCAGTAGATGTGAAATAACATCAGCAATTTTTTTTAGATAGTAATTGTCTATAATAAATTTTTATTGTAACAAAAGTTTAAATGTGGGTCGGTTTTCGTGCAATATAGTTAAATGTGGATAATGTGTATTCATAGTATATTATGTATTAGGGGCCGAATATAGGAAAATTGGTTTTCACGAATACGAATTCGAATTGTTAAAAAATACCAATAATCTGTTTTATTTGATAACAATTTTTTTTTATATATAATATGTTTCTGTGTATGTCTCTTGAGTATAACAACAGAACAGTATAGAACAGAAGAACAGTATAGCTATTTTATACATTCATACATATTTCGGGCTGAATTAGTACAATAACGTCATAGCTGGGCTTATATATAAAATAAATTTAGCGAAATTCTAAATTTTTTGAATATTCCAAAAAGTATGAAGTACATTACGTTGCGAGATGTGGTACTTCAACTATGAAGCCGGCAACATATATGTCGGATTAATAGAATATTGATTGCACTACCCATTCTTTACAATTTGTTATCAGAGCTGGTTTGAAAGCAAATTCATTTGTTATCACTTGATCTTGATCAAAATGTGAAAAAATCGTAAGTCATTAAAAAGAATCTAAGAACGATTAGAGTAAGCAGTATATTTAAAGTCATTCAAGAATATATAGACAGGTGGAATACAACCCTTTATATGATGCAAAGATTGACTGAAATTATAGATTCTTTGTATTTGTATGTTTTGTATTTGCAGTAAATCAATTGGTTAGCTTACTGTCAATAAGTGGAGCTTATTAAATGAATGCATCAAATTACTCAAGAGTTGTGCAGCTGAGAAATAAGTATTAAGCTTCTTTTATACCTTCAAATCGCTTATAAAATGTTTGGAAAATCAAATCACCTCTTTTTTCAGTCAATTCACTTTTGAATAAATTTCTTGTTACAAACGGTGAGTAGAATCATTTTTTTTTTCAAAAATTTTTTTCGTTTTCAGATTTTTTCTCTACGTTTTTTAATTTTTTCGAAAAAAAAAAGTATTCGCGTATGTATATTCATGTACATTTTGGCGAATACGAATATGAATACGAATATTCGCAACATCCCTAGTATATAAAACTATCTAAAAAGTATAAACGGTGGATGATGTAGTACGTAGAACGCATACCTTTCAACAGAAAGTCTCCTAGTTCGATTCGCGACGAAGAAAAAAGTAATGCTTATTATTTTAATTCTATTTTTTTCATTTTTATATCCTAAGCCCTACAAGATACCTCTTTTGCCTGTACTTTTGTAAATTATTTTATTAAATTAAATAGCGGTGGGTATTCATTCCCTAAATCATTATTCGAACTGTTATCCATACCTCTACCCTCAAAATTGTTAAAATTACGTATCTAATAATAATATCTTAATTGTCTAGTTAGCTTATTTTGTGTACCTCCTCCTGTATTGATGATAAATTAGTTTTATCAATTTTATGGTGTTCCTCGATTATATATTTAGCAATTGGCGGCCTAAAATTGGTAATAGCTGTTTTGATCGTCCTACTTTTGAACAATATATATTAATATCAAGAGTGGATTTGGACAAGTGCATAAAATTATTCTCAACTATTAACTCACCCTCGTACATAAATATATTTGTAAAGCTACTTCAATTTATTATTAACATAATATAATTTTAAAATAAAAGATATATTTACTATTAAAAATAAAAAAAATTATTATACTATGCATTTTAATATGGGAGTTATTTTTTATAATATACATTTATATATACATTTATGGGATGAACCCATAACTTTTTTTTATATTATTGATTTTATGTTTTATTTTTTGTTTTTTCAAAAAGCAAAAATTTGGGAATTATTTTATTCTAGAATTTACATCAAAATGAAAAATTACTATATTAAAACTGGATCTCCATATATTGAAATTATGTTAATAATTAAATTATATAAAATTTGAATTTAATATCTAAACAAACAAATTCCCATATATAGTTATATACTAAATATAGGTAGTTAGTTATTAGACAATTTAATTAAAAATATGGAAAATGACCTTGAAAACTACATTTATGTACATTTCCGTTAAACACATATTATAATAATATTTAAATAAACTGAATATTTTTAGAGTTACTGTTATGAAAATTATTATGAAAATTGACTCAATCTGATTTAAATTCTCCACGTGATTTTTAGAAACAATTTAACTTTAAAAAATCTGGAGAGTTTTGTAGGCTATTTTTGATATTTGTTTTGAAAATTAATCATTCTTGTAGACTTTGAATTCTGTTTCACAAAACAAATTTTTCACGTGATTTTTAAAAACAATTTAAATTTTAAAAGTTTGGAGAGTTTTGTAGACTATTTTTAATATTTGTTTTAAAACTTAATCGTTCTTGTAGACTCTAAATTCTGTTTCACAAAACAAATTGTTCACGTCATTTTTAAAAATAATTTAAACTTTAAAATTTCGGAGACTTTTGTAGATTATTTTGAATATTAGTTTTGAAAATGAATCATTCTTGTAGACTTTCAATCTGACTAATCTGACGTATATAATCAAAATTTGTTTATACACTAATTTTTTTACAAAAAATTTTACAAAACAAAAGAGACCACGTGGTTTTTAAATTAATTTTAAATGATCTGGAGAGTTTTGTAGACCATTTTTGATTATAGTTTTTTAAAATGAATCATTCTTATAGAATTTAAGTTCTGTTTTACAAAACAAAATTGTCCACGTATTTTAAAAAACAATTTGATTTTAAAAAAGGTGGAGAGTTATGTAGACTATTTTTTATATTAGTTTTAAAAATTAATCATTCTTGTAGACATGTAGTCTTATATACTAATTATGAAACGTGTATAAATAAGTTTTTTACAAATGATTTTTCAAACATTTTTAAATCAAAAATATTTGGAGAGTTTTGTAGAATATTTTGTATGTTAGTTTTAAAAATTAATTATTCATGTACAATTTCAATCTTATAGACTATTTACGAGACGTGTAAAAATAACTTTTTTATAAACTATTTTCAAGCAGTTTTAAATTTAAAATATTTGGAGAGTTTTGTAGATTTTTTTTTATATTAATTTTAAAAAATTTATTCATTCTTGTACACTTTAAATCTTATAGATATAGACTAATAGACTAACGTAAGAGTAAGACTACAAGTCTCACAATCCAAATGTAAAAAACAAAAAGAAAACAATTGAAAAAGAATAATAATGTAATATTGTTACCCAACGATATAAAGACAACGTTTGTCAAGTCTAAAATATCACAATTATAGAAATATAAAACTAACTAAACCTTGAAAGAAGTCTTGGATCACGATTATGTCAAAAAAAAAAAATCACATTATTTTTTTATATTAAATCTACAGATAGAAACATTCTCATAGTTTTTTCTTTCTCTTTTTCTTCTTTCCATTTATCCTAACCTTGTTTTGGAAGAATTAAATATTAGAATTCTTTTAGTTAATAAAACTATTAAATGTAAATAAATATAAACACCCTAGAGCTGCTGGATACTCTTGTTAAAAATTATACTAAACATAAATTAAAAAAAAAAAAATAATAATAATAATAAATAACATTTATTTCTTCAACAATAATAACAGAGCAGAGAGCGCAGTTAAAAAAAATTCTAAACATGAAAATTTAAAAAAAAAAAAAATAAGAACAACAAAATTTAAAAATACTATAAGAAAAAAAACAGACCTAAGCTTGAATTTATATTTTTTTCTAAGAATTGAATTGAAGCAAATATAACCCACCCACCCACACTTAAAATAAATAACTAGAAGATATTAAAAAAAAAAAAAAACTAGCAAAAAAAAAGGAAAAAAAAATTAAACTATTTGAAAAATTTTAAACTGTTCTCTGACGTTTTGGAATCGGCAAAATAAAAATGAAAAAAAAAAAATTAATTTAAAAAAGATTGCATTACATACACGTAGATGTAATGTCTACAAAAATCTTCACTGTATACATTCATTATGAACTGAATATGCAATTCATTCATTCATTTTATTCTTTACAACTTCAATCAAAAATCTTTAGTGTTGTACTCATTTTCCACTTCTTTTTTTTTCATTTTGTTGTTGTTGTATTTTTTTTCATTGCTCGTTATTTCATTTATTTGCAGCAGCAGTAATAAACAGTATACTGCAGCTGTTGTAAAAATTTATGTTGTTATCTCATATCTTTATACAAAAAAAAAAACATGAAATAATAAAAAATCAAAATAAAAAAAAAGACAGTATAACGCGTCATAAAAATGGCGAATTAACATTTTGTGTTGATTGCGCGACTTCAGAGAAGGCATTTTTATGTAGGTAGGTTCTGAAATAAGTTGGTTTTTCTATCTTGTTCTATCTTTACAAAATGAAAATTTTTTTTTTTTTTTAAATAAAATAAAATTAAAATTAACAATAAATAAAGTAAAACAGAATTTCCATTTTGTTGTCAAATCAGGAAATAAAAGTCAATTTTAAATGAAATATTTTTGTAAATTATTCGAATTTCAATTTAAAATGGCATTTTAATATTTAATTAAAATTATGTGACTCTTTTGGTGTATTATTTTGTTTTACAATGTAGTAAAAAATTAATAACCTCTTAAAGTATTCATTGGCTTCTTGTAACTCTTCGAGAAATTAGTTGATCTGACTTTTAAGAGAATTTAACTGCGAAAGACTGTTAAATACATCAAAATAAAATTAAATTTGGAAAATTGAATCCCCAAGGTTAGAAAAAACATGTAGAACTAAAAATAACATCGAATACTACAAAATCAAATATTTCAGATCATATTTTGTATGATATAAACAATACTGAATGGAAATATGTGAATAAACAGGATAAAGAGTTAAAACGCTTAGCGAATGTTTGCTCATGGACTATACACCAACAAAGCGCAACATGAGAAATGAAATAAAGACTTGGAGTAGAAAATTGACAAAATATTACATTAAATTATTTTTAACATGTTCAAATATGATTTCAAAATCGCTTAAAAAATACACATTTTTTTTATCTTCACTAATTTTTTTTATATCGAGACTTTACTGTACTTTTTTCTTCTGACAGATGCATTGTTTTTTTACAACAGTATGTAGGTACATATATTAAAAAAATTCAAAAATTTATATAAAAAATTATTTTTATTTTTGTAATTTGCTTTTTTCCCTTGAGAGTTCTCAGATATAATATTATTCACTGTACTAGAAGACCACTGTGCAATTACACAGAAGTAATTTGATTTTTAATTTCTTTGTTAACATAAAATCATTTGAATACATTTTAAGATAACATAACTTCCCCCAAAATTGGCTTTTTTGTTATTTTTCATTTCATTTAGTTATTATGGGTACTAGGATATTCACAAGACGGTAAATCTCCTGCCATATTGATTTTATTCACTAAAAAGTATTGAACTGAAGTATAGTGTGAAATATAAGTATATTTAATATTAATTATAAAATTTAGGCTTACGCTAAATTTATTTACTACAGAATTTATTACAATTTATTGCAAAAATTGTGATAAATAGCTTGTTAGACATGAATTAAAATATAATTTTTTTAATTTAAAAGTGAATTCGTATTTTTACATTATTTTTAAAAAAATAATTATAAAAGATTATATTTTACAGCTTCCAAACAGACTAGGAAAATTTGTATATATATCATATACAATATATATTTATTTATTAATTTCAATAAATTATGCTTCAAGAACTAGATCTCATCAGAAAACTATATTATATACAATATTGAATATACATTATACACTAGTATACTATTTTTATATATATTGTACACTCTACACGAGCTTTTATGCTCCCCTCAAGATTAATTTTTAATTAATAAATAAATATATAATATTAATCAATATTAACCAAACAATAGTTAAGTAAAAATATTGCTACACCTATAAACAACCATTTTGAGAAGAATACAATACAAAATAAAATTTATTTTATTGAAATTTTGTAAACAGCAAATGGCAATAAAATACAGACAATAAAAACAAGAAATAAAAAAAAAAAAATAATAAATTAAATATATATAAACATACTCTCCGTACTGGTACGACAATCATCATAACTAAATTCATCACGTTCACCACGTAAACATGATGCTAAACGTCTTGATGTACGACGATCACGATCCTTATCCAAGGATCTACAATATAAATGTGTTGTTCGTTGTAATTGCATTGTTTGTTCATAGTTATTCGATTTTTTACGCATTTCTGGTGATGGTAATCCTGGTGATGATGGTTCAATAGTTGATGGTTCATCATTTGTTGCTCTTGATAATGTTGCGCAATTCATTTTTGCAATTTTTTTTTTTTTGCTTTTTTTCTATTTATTATTTTTATTATTTATTATATTCTTTATTTTAATTTATTTTACATTTTTAAAAATTAATTATTTTTTTTTGGATGATATTTGCACTTTTGTTTTTTTTAGCAATAAATATTTATTTAATTTTTTTTTTGTTTGTAAACATTCAAATGTTATACTGACTGCTATAATTTATAAAATATTAAAAAAAAAAAATAATTATGAATTTACATAATTTGTTTTACATAAATTGATAAATAAATTGAAATTTCAGAATTTAAATCATTATTGTTTTGACAGTGAATATTTAAATTATTTGAACTGAAATTAGTAATTAATAAAACAAATATAAAACAACAGTTATAGAATTACTATAGTTGACATTTGAATTGATTTAAAATTATTAATATAGAAAATATTTGGCAACATTTTTGTGAAGTCTACGTCTATGTTAACGTAATTTTTTCTACCTTGCTATAATAATTATCTAAAATATAAGTTAATACAATAAGTCGATACTGTTATGCAATAATATGCAACCCCTATTTAATTTAAAATTTATGTGGAATGATAATTCAGTAGCTAATAATATGACGAATCAGCTATCTAGACGGACGGTTGAAAAGTGAAGTCCACAGGAGTTGTCTCCACAATTTTTTTTTTATTAAAAAGTTAAATTTAAAGAAGTCTATTAAATTATCAAACTATAGCTGCAATTTACAAGCAAATGTACTTGTATTTGACTTGAAATATGTACTTGAAATTTTAATTATCATAAATTATCATCCAGTGTAAGCCAAACAGCCATTGAGATACTAAAATACTGTTATAATGTATATAGTTGCTCTTGGCAGGTTAATGTAGGGTCCTGAAGTCCCTTTATATCAATTTATAGGTAATTTGGGGTATTGCAGGAGTATTACATGAATATTTCATCAGAAAGTATTGAGTAAAATTTTTTGGGTTTCCAATTTGTGGATTACTGTATTTTGCACCCCTTTCAGAACTAATTAACTAACTTCTCTTCTTTATAAATAAATTTGCTTCAAATTTTCAACATTTCTCTAATATCAAACTATTATCGTTTTTCGAAGTTTTATCATAAAAACACCCTTAGTCAGACTAGATTGTTGCTAATTTATTTATTGTTGTTCAATTTGCTAATAATTTTTTTATGTGTTGGAATAAAAATTTTCTATGGAATTTTTATAATTATTTTTTTTTCATATTTATTTATTTTATTATTTGTTTTTATTTATCAATGTATAAGAATTTCTTTTAATTTATTTATTTTCTTTTTTTTTTGTCATTGAATTTTATGTATTAGTCATTTAAATTAAATTTATTAATAAAATTCCAGAAATTGGATACCACCACATACAACAAAATATTAAAAATAACAAAAAAAAATATATATTTGTTGGGGGTATACAAATTGCGGTGTTGTTTTAATTATTTTTGTTATTTTTATATTTTTATTATTATTATTTTAATTTTTTTTTTTATACTTTCATTAATTAAATATTAAAACAATTGTTTATTGCTATTGTTATATTTTTTGCATGTATTTTTTTTTATTATTATTATTGTTATTATTTTCATAAATAAAATTTTGTATGTATGTCAATTCGTCTATATTTGAAGAAAATGTTGCATTGTTTTCATCGAACATTATTTATAATCTATAGCTGAAAAATAAAAATATTTAAAATTTAATTAAAATGTTATTAATTTTGTTTACAATTGAAGCCGTAAAACTGATCATTGAAGATTTTTTAGTGCTTTAAGGAAGCAATTTTTCTGCTGTATAACTTTTCCAAAATGTTGATTAAAATTTTAAAAATTAATTCATAGAAGAGATAATGAGAACTTTGTTTCCGTTTATGTAGCAATCACTGCTAAGCTTTAGAGTATATAGACAGTAACGTTAAATTGATATTTTATAATATAACAGTTTAACGTTACAGTTATAGTTTATAGCTGTATAGTATATATCGTTTATAGTTTATAGCTAAAATACAAACATTTTGAAGCTAAGAACAAATATTGTAGGTACTCGGCGCAACGCAGTAGTCATTTTGTAACATACCATCGCTGGTCGATAATGTGCAAAAATGACTAATGTGGAGCACCGGTTATACTTACATAATATGTATATTCATATATACACGCTGGTATCATACCATAATACAGTTAGATTAGATTTAAGCCTAGATTTTCAAATTAAAAAAATTAACAAAAAAATTTAATAATTTTTAATAAGAGTGAAGAGCAAGACCAAAATGACAATTAAAACTAGATCGACATCAAAAAATAAACTTCCAGTTCAATGTGACACAACAAACCACCCAGTCGTAATAGTTGTATATACCAATACCAACTTGAATATAATTCTAAATATGTTTGAATGAAAGTTCCCCTTTTTTCTTTTATTATCCATAAAATATTACAATCACTCCACATTTATACAAATCCTATGTTGTATACATAAGTAAATTATTGCATTCTTATAATCTTAATTGTCTTATGACCACCCAAATGTATTTCAAATTTATTAAGATATTATATAATTTAATGAATAATATTAGTTTTTATTATTTAATAAAAGAAACCGATTTTTAATTTTTTTTTTTTTAGAACTATAATTCAGTGACAACAGTACAGTGCAACAGTAAGTATTGCTTAAAAATTGAGATAATAACTAACAAATTACTAAAAAAAAAAAGCAAAAAATAAAGTAAAAAAAAAAAACATTTATTTTTATTATACGTCTTTGAAAATTGTACACGTATAATAATATATATATTTTATGTATGTATATAAGTAAAATTGGTTGTATATTTTTAAAATTTAAAATAAATTAAAATATGTAATTAAGATGAATGCGCTTTCATATTAGTTGCACGACATTAAAATCATTTTTTTTATTATGTTTTTTGTAGATTAGAATTTTTACAGGGTAAATTTTGTTTTTTAGAACAGGGTTGGATTTTGAATTTCTAATTAGCATATAATAATTATTGTCTGTAATCTTGGAATGGGGCATAGGACAGACAGTATTTCTATGCACATTTTTAATATTTTTTATAGTGATTAATTTATTATTATATTATTGTTAGTTAGGTTATTGAACTATTAATCTACAGTTTTAAATTATTTTTTAGTAACAATCAATTACAGTGTATTATCTTTGAAGCTAAAGTAGGTCTATATAATATTTTTTAGTAATTAGCAATTGCATTGCATTACTTCAAGGCAATTTTTAAGCTAAGGTAAGGTCTATATAATTATTTTTTAGTAATTAGCAATTACAGTGCATTATTTGCAAGGCATTTTAAACCCAAATATATTATCTATATTATTATAATTATTGTATTTTGTTATTAGTGCTTATTAAGGTTTATTTCGCTAATTAATTGATTAAACAGAACAATAATTTAAGTATACCTAAATCGTACTTTTTTCTTAAATAATTTACAATTTAAAGTGCTTAAGGAATATTACTAAAACAGCATGGGCTACTAAAAAAGTATTGTAGTATAAACTTGCAATACCGTATACCTTATTAAGCACAAAAATGTGATACTGTCAAGAACATAAAAGAAAAAAAATGTATTTACCATAAAAATCTACTTTAATATTTATTTGAGTGGTACAACACTGACTCAATTCTAATTCCATCACCACATTCTTCTATGAAAATAGTTTAAAAATCTTAGAAAAAATTTCATAACCCAGACCCATGTCCAGTCCAGCCATGTCTATTCTATACTATTATTACTACTAACAACACTTCAAATTTCTAACAACAATTACTATAAAAAAAAAAAATGGTAGTAAATTTCGATTTGTTTTATTTATTTTTTTTTTCTTTTACTTTGAAGTTTAATTTTCTTGACCTGGTCATAAATTTTTGTGTAATAAAAAAAAAAAACAATACAACTTAAACATAAGTCACACTACTAGAGTACAACAGTAATTAAAAGAAAAAAAAAATTTCCCTGTGATGTTGTAATTTTCTCATTTACTGTTTTTCTTTTTTTTTATTGTTCTTATGTTTTTTTTTTTTAATGATTACGTTGATTTGTTTTAGTAGGATATTTTTCCACCGACCTTGAAATAAATATTTTACTTAAAGGTTTATTATATAGTCGACTTGATACTCATAATAATATGTATGATAGTATGATATTATGTTTAATTATATGGTGGGTGGAGAGGGTTGAACGGTTGAGTTTCCATTTATATACATATATGTATAAATATCTATCTACTTAACAGTATTACCTGACTTAATTAAGTTGAAATGAAATTTTTAATTTCATTTTCATTTCTAAAATTCATTTTTGTATTTTATATTTTGTTTTTGGGCTAAATAAATTATTAAAAATGGAAAATGTAATAAAAAAAAAAAAAAAATGGATTTAAATGAAATGGAATAAGAAGGAGATGATTAAAGGGCTTGTGAAGATAATGAGAGTGTATGAGTAATGTAAAATGTATAAAATATGAATGGAAAATTTAATAATAAAAGAAAAATAATATCGTCTGACAAATCAAAACTTTACACACCTCTAACAAAAAAATAAAAGAAAATTGTTGTTCCTGACAATTATGAGGTATTAAATTAAGTTGTTAGTATCTAAGAGTCAAAAAAATTCTGTTTAGTATGATAAGAGTGTAAAATTTTTTAAATTAAAAATATATTTCACAAATTTATTGAAATATTTCTTTAACGGTATTCTGTCGGTTCGTTTGGTTTATGGAATAGCAAATCTTAGATTGTATAACATTTCAGCTTCCGTATTATAGCTTAAATCTAGGATATAAAAATTACACATCAAATCCGATGACCTAATGAACAGTAAATACATATGTTCAACCACTTTAATGTGTCGGTTGACTTAACCTTTGATGTCGGTTGCATGAAAAATAGGTTGGATTAATGCAGCCTTCACACATTTATAATTGTATAAAAGTTCAGCTTCCGTATTACAGCTCGAATCAACGATATAAAAATTACACATCAAATCCGATGACCTTATGAACAGTAAAAACCGATATTCAACCACTTTTATATGTCGGTTGAAAGAAAAATAGATTGAATTAATACAGCCTTCATATATTTATAATCGATTTAATTATACTTATATTGTTCTTTTTAATCAATTTAAGCTTTAAAACTTCTCTTTAACACTTTCTTAGGATCAGAAGTTGGTTTTTATGCAATCCATTGCGATAGAGTGAAATTAATTGTACACTTTAAATACTTAATCATGTAGAAACAAATAAATGAACACAATTAGCAAGGTAATCCGTCTATAGAACTTACAATAGACCTATTATGAGGTCTATATGCGTTGGCCTTTTCAAAAAACAAAGTAATAATTGAAATCTACTGAACAGAAAACATTGATGTAAATTGCTGAGAAATGACCATAGTATAGATTAAATATTACCAGAATAGAACAAATCAAAAATACAAGTAAAATTCAAGATGCGAAGCAATAGACAAAAAGCAGAAAAATACAATTGTTAAATCATATCCATGGAATATGAATAAACTTTGTATACATATATAGATATCTACTCATTTTTTAGGCAATTTGAAAATAACAATTTACTCCCCATCCCAAATATTACCCCTTTAATGACTACGATTATATTATTGATAAAAATTTTAAATAAAAATTGTATTGTCATTGAGCAAATCTGGTCTGTTTTAAGTAGGCATTAAATTTTTGTGTATAGTAGTCTTTAGGCAATAGACAAAAAGCAGAAAAATACAATTGTAAAATCATTTCAGTGGGATAAACTTGAAGATAGGCTTTTGAGCTTGGTATATGCAAGCAAAATAGATGCAGCCGGAAACTACCAGACTGGCCAACCACCAAAAAAGCATAAATAATGCTAGAATTCGCAATTACAAGTAATTACATTATTTCTGCTCAAGGAAGCTGTACCTCATTTTTCAAATTTAATCAGCTTAATAAGCATTATTAAGTCCTTTCCCTTTCAGGTATTTAAAAAAAATAAGAAAATAAGTTTCATCTTAAGCACGACATCATAATACCCCTCCTTTATTTCTCTTTGTTATACAACATTAATTTTCTTTCTTATTTCTTAACATTCTTAAAATATAATTTAAGATTTTATGACAGCGTCATTATCAATGCCGCACAACACTTTTAATAAAAATTACCGCATTTTCATATAAATAAAACAATACATAATATTTTTATTATAAAATGTTGACCGGCCTCTCTGATTTACTAACACAAAAACAAAACCACTTAAAATTTATTAAAAAGAACACTTCAAACTAACTTGAGTCACGCACGCCTTATATTGGTTTAGTTATACAGAATTATTCAAAAATTATATGAAAGGACAACAAATTTTTTGTTTTTTCAAATTTTCATATTTTAAATAAAATTTTCATTGAAAAAAAATTAATATTTCAACCACAAAACAAAAACAACAACAACAAAAATTATTAAAACTGTCACCAACACCACCCAAGGTTGGTTGGGAAAATTTATAAAATATGAATTTTCATTCAATAAAACTCTTGTTCAAAAAATCATAAAATTTAATGGTATACCAATAAAAAATTTGAATTTATTTTGAAAATTAAAAATTAACAAAAAAAAAAAAAAAATGTTGGACATTAATAAAAAAAAACACGCCATGCCATATTTACACTCTGATATGTTCTTAAAAGAAGTAAAAAATATAAATTCTAATTTTGTCACAAGAAGACTAACTATGACAGAATTATTGCCATAGGGTGCTGCTGTTTTAAAAGCAAAAAAAAAAAAAAAACAAGAATAAAAAAGAAAAACCCCACTCAAATAAATTGAAGTGAATGAGAGAATATTGTTCTGACACACGCAATATCAAATGAGTCCATCTGCTGATTAGTATCATCATCACTTATATATCAAAAAAAATAAAATTTTTTATTTAATTTTTTTTTTTTTATATTTTTTTATTTCTTGACCTAACCTGAAATTTTTTTTTTTTTTTTTAATAATCTGATTCTCGACAATGGTCATAGTGGCGGCAGCAGCAGCTACAATGACGACGACAGTGAACCCAACAATAATAATAATAATATTGAAAATTACAACAACAACAAAAGAAATGATGATGAAAATGACGGAGAATGTATTTTTTTTGTTTTTGTTTTTTGTCAATATTTAAATAATATGTGATACAATGTGTTGGATGAGTCTACAAACAGATGGCGTCAGAAAGGGAATTTTAAATAATAAAAAAAAAATGTCACTTTAGGTGTGTTCTTATGGCTATTTATGTATTATAAGAGAGTGTTATTAAGTTATTAAATTGGTATTTAGTGTTGCAAATAATATTTGACTTAGATAAAAAATATAACAAAACTGAAAGTGAACACAACATGGGAACAGTTATTTCAATTGAGAATAATTTTTAATTATCTACATTGTATTATTTTTTTAGGTAATTTGAAAATAACAATTTAGTTCAATTTTGTACTAATTATTACCCCTTTAATTAGGGTATTATAGATAAAAATTTCAAATAAAATTTCTATTTTGATTAAGCAAATCTGGTCTGTTTTAAATTGATTGATAAAAATGACATGTTTGTATAGTAGGTCTAAAAAAAACTAATACTATTAGGCTTAACTAATTATGATTTAGCAACAGGATGTATATTCACCTCATACCATACAATATAATAGCATTATGTCATGTCATATCACAAAAAAATCAAATTATAATTCATACTACAGAATACAACACTATACAACACTATGACGTATCTCACCACACTGAATCCACCTTTTTGTGGTGAAAAACAAAATCTTTAAAACGAACATTTTGAAATACAGAAAAAAAAAACTTAAATGGCCATAAATCCCAAAAAAAAAAATCTTCAAAACTAAAATTTTTTTAAGAAAATATTTTGAAAATCTCGAAATCAAATATCTCGATTTCCAACGCCGAATTAAAATTTAATTCTGTATATAAGACTCTATTATACAAAACTTTTACTCTTGCGAACCGGAAGACTTGAAACAAAAAAAAATATTTGAATAACACAAACTGATAAAAAATAATATTTTGAAAATCAAAATTGTTTTAAGAAAATATTTTGAAAATCTTGAAAACAAAAATCTCGAATTTGAACGCCGAATTTTTGTAAGTTCAAACACAAATAAATTAAATTTCGAAACATTATTGTTATTTTCCACCTTTTTAACACCATTTTAACTCTAGTTATATACCGTTAATATAGCGTTAATATACCGTTAATTAATCGTAAATATCCCCCCTCTCCTCCCACCCAATTTTATTAAATTCAGCTTTTCCTAATGGTAGGAATAAATATATAAAGGCATTAATATTATGTCGAGGCTACCTTCACACCATATTTATTTGATATTCCTGTTCCTGACGCACAAACAAATTTATGCAACTTAAATTTAAAAAATAAAAAATGAATATTGACCGAAACAGGTTGGTAATGGATTGTTTTGCAATTAAAAAAAATTTTTGAACTGAAAATTGTTCCATTTAAAATTTTGGAAAAATCGTTTTTCAGAATTTGTCCTAAAAAATTTATTTTTTTCAAACTATTCACATGCTTTACTTACCACATCATACTATGTAGACTGTCAAGTCATACAATTACTAAATTATAACCCTCATAAACATTTATATTTCAACCAAAAGAATCTTTGAATCCAAACCCGATGGTACAAGACACTGGGGCAGACCAAATCTTCGTTGAAGAGACGAAATATTGTCAGACATGAAACAATTTCGTATCTTCAACAGCCCGTAACCGACAAAAATAGAAGATGTTAATAAGTCAGGTCCAAGTTGTGCATGGTTTGTTGCCACAAGTAAGTAAATATTGACTCATCTATATCTGACCATACAAACAACAAATTCATTGTTGTCACATTTGAAAATTTCCAACTTTGATTCTATAGTCTGAGAATTATTATGCTCTTGAAAATTTTTCCTTTTTTTTACAATATATAAACACCTTTTAAAAAATGTCCTTCGAAGTGTTTATTTAAAACAAGGACATTTATTTCAAATGCAATTTTCATTACATATGATTCTCATGAGATTGACAAAACTATTATATATAATTCTCATTAGACAACATATAGTAAAATCAGCATGTAAATATAGTATATAAGACCATACTATATGTGTGTAAATATAGTATGTGTGCTTGTGTTTAGTAAGACCAAAAGCAAAATATTTTTATTATTTCTCTTTAACAAATAAATAACAAACATAATTTCTTTGACAACATCATTTCTTTGTTATCATGAATTTTATAATATTTTTAGTTTTTAATTTAAATTTGGATCATTTTGCTTTCTTTAATCATATTCTAAATAGCCTTGATGTTTAACTGTAAATTATTTTTGTTATATTCAAATGTTGTACAAAATGTTGTGCAGCATTATTTTGTCTGGGTTTTAATTCATTCAAGAATATTTGTTATAGCCATGAACTAAACAAGATGTTTTATTCTATTTAATTTTTATACAAAACAAGCTCAACCTTGCGAAATATCCATATTTGGAATCAAAATTATTAGAGAACGGAAACCTGACAACAATTAAATTATTTAAGCTCAACCTGTTTTTTATATTTATTGGATTGGAATCCGACTATAATTATCCAAAGGATATTAATTTCGATTTAAAATCATAATCGGTTTCTCTTTAATGATTTCCTCCAACCACGAAACAAAAAATAAAACTTATTAACAAACATTCGCGATTTTTATTCAATTATCTGAAAATAATTCTTGATTTGTATGTCAAACATTCATCAATAATTTGCAATTTATACATTTTTTTGTACAAAATTATGTACACTCTTTTAAGCTTAATTGAATCATACATTTACAAATTTTTTATATACATTTTCTGAATTTTTTTAAGCTATTCATGTATTTCCAAATAACTATTTAGTCACTTCCTATTCTTCCTTTCTGTATCTTCTCCTTCTATAACTCGAATCGTTGAAGCATGTGACACAAATTACTTCCTATTACAATTTTTTTTTTTTATATTTTAACAAACCAAATTTGATTTAAAAGCTTTTTTTTTAATATTTATTACATTACCTATATTTAATATACACCTTATTTAGATTTTAATGTAACAACCCAACATAATATGTACATCATAATTCATAATAGTTTAAGTAGTAAAAAAAAAAAAAAAAAATTGACATTTAAATTTAAAACAAACAAAAACAACATGCAACAAAATTAAATTCACCATACGGTAAATTAATAAAAAAAAATAAAAAAAATTACCACACAACATTTTAAAGTATTCCCCAAACCCCACATAAGTTTGCACACAACATATGACAAATTAACTGAAACGAACCGGTAAAAAAAAAACAAAAAAAAACAAAAACAAAAAAACGATAATAAACAAATAAAGTTTTTATTTTTTGTTTTGTTGCAAGTGTTGAAAAGACAACAAATTGAAATCCCTCTGATGAATTGGTTTGGGTGATTCTTTTTTTATTTTTTGTATACATTTTTTTGTTTGTAGACCGCTTCCGGTATTACCTGTAACTATACCTGTTAAAATAAAATGTTTTTTTTTTATTTTTGTTACCTTATTGCAACATACATGTTAACACCAGTTGTTGTGGTTATTTTAAGATTGGTTTTTTTTTTTTTTGTTTGCTTTTGTTAAAATTAAAAATAGATTACTTGTTAGCATAATTTCTCAGTTGAATTGAGTACAGCTTTAGTTACAAATTAAAAAAAAAAAAAATTTGTTGTAAGTGGTTGGAAAATTATTATTGCACAATTTTAGAAAATCTTTTTTTTTTGTTGACAACTGATGATGACAACTATTTTAATAAAAAATCTATTGTGATCCCATAGTCAATATATTACTCAGTTGCCTAAAACAAATTCCAGGAACTGTCTATATATACTGCTAATAGACATAAAAGCGTCTATAATTCAATACCCATTTACGAGTCTCATCGTTTATAGATTTAAAGATAGAGCCTTGTCATTTACGCAAATACGCAATCAACAAAAATCATTCATAAAGCTAGAGTCATACCGTTATGTATATGTTTTTTTTCAACTGTCATATTTAATACTCTATTTGTTAAGTAATATGTACAGCAGAATATGGAATTGAACTATATTATAGATTATTGCAATGAGTACACGTATTCGCTGTAATCAACAAAAATCATTCATAGCTAGAATCGTATACCGTTATGTATGCTTCATAACTGCCATATTTAACATTCTATTAGTTAAGTACAATTTGTATAGTAAGACGCGTGACTGAACAATATTATAGATTATTGCAATGAGTACATCCTGCCATGTTTAATTACTTACACAACTATCAGTAATAATTTGAGTGGGTAGTTTCCTGTATTTGAATAAGAAGATGTAAGCTAATTTTAATAATTAATTATGACACGTCCCTGATTTTAAATCTTTTATTTATTTACAGCTGACATTTGTATTTTCTTTTGTATTTTAATTTATCAAAAATTATTAATATATCTTTTATTTAATTCTATTGAGTACTCGATATCACTTTCGGCTAGTACTGACTTTTATTATAATTTTAATCATGTTAAATAAAGTAACAGTAATATTAATTGTATTGAAACATCATTAGTTAATTTTTTTTTCATGCTTAATTGTTTAACCGAATTCATTCCAATTTGAATATAAAAATATATATGTATATTTTGTATAAGTATATATGTAAAATGTATGATACACGCTGGGTGGCGCAGTAGGTAGAGCGCTTGCCTTTCAACCGAAAGGTCCCAAGTTCGATTCCCGATGAAGTAAAAAAAAAAAAAAATGCTTTATGGGTTTTTCGACCTGGTCCAGTACCCTTTGTCATTGGGATAAAATAAATGACAGTATAAAAATAATTGAGAGTATAATCTGGTAACAAGTTAAATAAAATAAAGCTATTCTATTTAAGAAGGCTTAGTTCCTGACAATAGTAGTAGTTTTCCACATTTAATGAGTTGATAAGCCAGTAATTTGTTAAATAAATACTCGAAATATTTGTAGATATTGTAGTGTAAACTTGCAGTACCGTACTTAATTAAGCACGAAAAGGTGATTCTACCTAAGTTACTGTCAAGAAGATAAAAAAAAAAAAAAAAATATTTATGTATATGATATGATTATATTTATGTATGTACATAATATATGATATGATACTTATGTATTTAATGAGTTGAAAAGCCAGAACTTTAATAAATAAATACTAGAAAAAGATTGTAATAAAATATGTACTTAAAACTTGCAGTACCGTTCTTAATTAATTAAACACGAATTCTACCTAAGATACTGTCAAGAACATATAAAAAAAAATTATGACACGTCCCTGATCAGAAAATATATTTTTTACTAATCATTTCTATTCTAATTTTGTATATGTATAGTAAAGTCTCACAAATATATATATATACATCTCTATTATCGAAATACATTTTTACTAAATATATGTGTTTTCTTGTCCATTTTAATTTTGTAAAACAAATAAAATTAATTTAATATGATTAAATTCAAATTAATCCGATAGAAACGTCACTGTTTAAAAATTAATTTTTTTTTTTGTTCATGTCATGTCACATTTTTCTATTACGTAAATTTACATTAAAGAAAGTAAGTAATTATAACCAGCTCTTACAATTAAACTTGTACATTATAATATTGCCTAATTTAAGTAATAATCAGTCAGTAGTTGGGTAGGTACATAGGTAGGTAGGTATAATAGAAAATAATTGTTAGGTAGTGATAGACATTGTTGAAACAATTACACCTCAAATTATTCAATGTATACTAATTTGCCTCGATTTAATGAAGGTGAATTTGAACAAAAAAAAAAAATGAATTATGAAAATTTAACTGAGATAGTAATTTTTGTTTTTTACTAATTATATCTAAATTTGAAAATAATTACTTAATAAGATTTGCATGACTGCATAATACAAAATTACATGACAGTAGTTTTTAATATTAATTTTACTAATACTAACAAATATTTATTTATTTAATTTTTCTAAAGTTCTCATAAATTATAATCAAGAATAAGAAAAACAACAATAATAATAATAATGTCAAAAAAAAACTAAAATTTAAATCTTATAAATCATTTATAGATGAGTGAAAGAATATTGTATCTAAAATTGAGTATAGAATGTACATTCAATTAAAGAATAAATTTTGTATCAACAATGTTGCATACATTTACAATGTAATTAAATGAATAAATTAAAGGTTACCAGATGGATTTTTTTTAATTTTTCCTATTTTAAAATTTTTTTGAGAATTAATTGTATTTAATTATACTTTGGTAGTCTATATTGATTAATTGTGTGATTTAGGCAAAGTTGACATGAATTAAAATGATAACAATTGTTAGAACTGTATTTTGAGACAACATATTAGTGATAAATTATTAATTTAAAAATTTTTTTATTAAAAATAATATAATTTAACAAATTAAGTCATTTTAGTTTTAAAATATATTTTTATAAAAATTTAATTAATGTAAGACCATTATATTTTAGAATTTGTAACGTAATATTAGGGTTTAGTAGAAATTTATTTTAATTTTTATTGTTTTATTATATTCTTTATGTAAGTATATTATGTAAAAATGTTAAATAAATAAAATATTTACTGTATTAATTTTATATTTTTATTTAATAATAAATTAATTAAATTTTTTTTTCAGTGATTGACAGATAACCATTCCATTATAAATCATATATGTATATAATTATTACATATGACAGTGTTGTCGCTTATGTTTTGGATATTTACTACTTATACTTATTCTATACTTAGAAGCTATTTATTACATTTAGGGGTATAAATAACGGTTTTTAATATCAATAAAATTAATTTACTTCTTAAATTCAATCATTAATATTTTATTATGTTAATTACAACTTAAGCCCAATAATAAAATTATTCATTTTTGGACTATGCTATTTAGCCAAATTGGAATCGACTTTACCTATTAAATGGGCGTAAAGCACTGATTCTCAGAGTAAACTAAGTAAAAAATTGATTAAACAATTGATTCAGTTCAATTCGTTTATTTTTTTCACTTCTGATATTAATATTAAATCTTTAAGGAAAACAGGATAGTTAGAACCTTATCCACAATATTTTTTTTGTTTTGTATATTGTGTACCAATGTTTTGGTGTTGTATAAAAGTATATTATTCAATAATTACAGATATAACTCCTATTGTATTATGACAGTCAATCGGTCCTATATCCAATACCATAACCATGTCCCCATATAATATCATTATAGTAGACGGGGACATAACGGGCACTTTTATATGCTGAGATAGTTTTAAGTTTGTATATTAAAAGCACATAATAAAGGTTAAATTACAAAAATAAAAACCAATCGGTTAAATTACAAAAACAAACCAATTTTTTTTTTATTTGTCTTATATTGAACATCTGGTAAGCCTCAAAATTTTACATTGTTCTATATTCTCTAAATTAAACTCTTAATTTTTTTTATTATATGGTTTTTATATTTCGGGACCTATTTAGTTGAAAAATTCTTAAAAAGAAATTCTTTTTTCCGGAATTGGTAAGCCCCTTAACATGAATAATCCCACAAAATCGTTAAATCCGTTAAATTAAAACCGAAAATTTCCACAAAAAATAATAAAATATATAAAAAAAATTTTTTAATAACAAAATGTGAATAAATATTTTAATATAAAATTAACAAATAAATTTTGTATCATTTTAATAATCATTTTAAATAGTTTAGCAACATTGTTGCTAAAACTATTTTAAATTGTTTTGTCTTGTATCTATTATGTGTTTACATAGAAAATAAATATTTCCATGAATTTCAAAAATCAAAGAAAAATATTGTAATAAAATTTTATTGCAATTAATATTTTAGTATTTGAACAACAAAGTAAAAATACAAAAAAAAAACATAATGAATAGCATTTTATTGGAATTTAGTTGTAATTAATTGCAATTAGAGCATTACATAATAATTAAACTATATTTGTATATTAATAACACTATATATAGTGTTTAATATACATATATATATATATAATAATAACTGTATTATATGTTATATATTTGGATTTAATTTTGTTATGTTAAAACTCATATAATATTTGAAAATTAGTTGATTTATGATGTTGCAACAAAATTAGTTTTAATAATAAATTATATATACATAGATATTTTGTATTGTGTAAACAATTTTTAAATATTGAATAATGTTACTTTAAAATGTTTGTACTAATCGTTTTTATATTAAGCTTAATAAAATAATACAAAAAATATTTTAAATATTTTGTCAATCCAACATTTTTCTTCTTCTATTTAGCCTATTCAGGCGTACTGCCAATTTTCATTTCACATTACAATAGAACATTTTTCTATATATAGATAATGTGAATTGATTTTACCAAGGATGTAAAAAAAAACGCATTGTGTAGAAAATAAAGATAATTTTAGACAATCAAGAGAATGATAACAAAAACTAAAATTATATAGAACATAATTATTTAGTCTAAATTGCATATAAAAACTGTTTTATTAGTTATGTAGTAAGTCATAATTTAAATAGCAAAA
This sequence comes from Argyra leucocephala, assembly GCA_963942445.1. Classification (NCBI taxonomy): domain Eukaryota; kingdom Metazoa; phylum Arthropoda; class Insecta; order Diptera; family Dolichopodidae; genus Argyra; species Argyra leucocephala. The sequence goes on along the minus strand of OZ012681.1, from coordinate 132,271,029 downwards.
TAAGTCAGTTATTGTGGTGTGTTGTATATTGTTATACGAAAATGTAGTATCATCAGCAAAACCTGGTATATGTAGCCTATAAAAGGTTGTTGCAGCAACGATTTGATAACAATTATTATAAACAAATTAACTGACGAAAGTAGCAATGAATGGCCAAACAAACAACAAGGAAGATGTCCCAAAGATTTATATGAATCCTCAACATCGTCATTACAAAATTTATATAGAAAATAAGATATATTGAAAAAAATGGGTAAACTTAATTTCGAATTTAATAAGAAGAAAAAGAAGAACTAGACATACTAGAACCTTGGAATACACCTAGCTTAATCTTAAGAAGCACACTCAGCTTTCCATTCTATTTTACTCATTGTTTTGCATTATCAAAATTCACCACCTCTTAATCTTTTAACATATTTATCGCATCCAACACTACGTAACAATTTGATTGCTATAAGACTCTTGCGCACTCTTATAACACTATTATAAATACTCTTATATTAGTATTTGTGTTAATTTGAGTGCTCCGCGAAAGGTTATAAATACGTTATAGGACTAAAATGGAGAATCCTATAAGGCACCGGAGCAAGTGCTGTAATATTGTTATAGGTTTAGTATACATGTATTAGTGTATATGTTTTTATTTTGAAATGATATTGATTTGAAATAATTTATGTTATGCGAGAGTGAGAAAGGTATTATTTTTTATTTTCAAATAATAATTTTATGGAGTTTATATTTATTTCCTGAGAAAGGGAGATAGTTATTAATTACATATTTTTATATTTGTGTGTAAATGATTAATAATATAAAAATGTCTTACTAATAAATAATATTTTGCTGTTAAGAATAATTGTATTAATTTAATATTTATAATTATTGTGACCAAAATGCAAAATTTAGCAAGAAAATACAAGAAAATATATTTTTAAATAGCATCTTTAAAATATTTAATAATGTATGTTAATTAATGCATAACATCAAATTTGATAGTTAAATAATTATTGTTTTCAGTAAAAATGATATTTTTGCGAAAAGAATGCAAAATAAAACTTTTCAGTTTTTGTTTATTTAAAAAAAATTTACTCGTTTGTAGAAAATAATGGCCGTCGCAAAATATTTATCGTAAAGCTACAGTAAATTTATTAGTAACATTATAGGAATACAGTAAAATAATAACACCACTACTTCTATTCCAGCAATTCTATTCTTATAGTAACACTTTAACTCTTAATATAGGATTATGCAGTTTTAGATTTATAAAAACATTGCTGTATCACTTGCGGAAAATCCCATTATAACAACTCCCGCAATCGCTATAAGAACATTAATAACATTATTCCCATAAAAACATCATTATAACACCTTTAGTGCTTATCCTGAGTCATATAGAAGTCTTGTAGCATTAATTTTGTTTTTATAACAATAAAATGTTACGTGGGTATACTTTCAAAATCTCAAATGATAATTTCACTATAGCGTTATACACAGAACTGAAGACAGACATAATAATTATGAAAACTATATCTATATGTGTTCATACGATAAGTTTTGAAATTTTGTTCAACTAAATTCATGCCTTTGTTAATTATTTGGCCCCGGTAATTTGTTAACATACACTCCCAGTAAATTTATTACGATTTAAATATTTATGTAAAAATATACAAAAATAATAAATAAAAATTAAATAAAAGTAATAAAATAAAATATTTATAACGAATAATAAAATTGTTTATACAAATTGTTGAGATCGCTTAGACTCCAATACACATTTTTTCAGACCTCAGGAACCTTTTTGGTTTTTATTTTCATAAATTTAAACAAATTAAATTAATTTTTGTTTTAATTGCATTTAAAACTAATAAAATTTCTTTAAAAACTAGTCTTTTTAATGAAATTTTAGTTCAGAATTATGGTTTTAGGAATTTTTATAATTTTGATTCAGTTAACGTTTAAAATAAAAACCAAGTTTATTTTCTCTCAGCTTCCATACATTCAATAGAATAACTTAAAGGAATAAAAATATAAAAACCCTAAAGAGATTAAATGATTTTTATGATTTCTTTTAAAAAAAAATAATTAAACAAAAAATTATACCACCATTATCATCATTATTATTATGTCTGTCTGTCTGTATGTATATTAAGACGAGATTTTTTTTTAAATGTATATTTAACATTAGAAATGTATGTTAATAAATTATAAAAATGTCGAAATAAATAAATAAATAAAAATAGCTAATTTTAAATTAAATATAATATACCTACCACATGCATACACACACACACATACAATTACACACAAAATACATATTAATAGAATATTACAAAATTTTATTTAGAAAATATAAAACAAAAATCCCATAAATTATTTATTTGTTTATTTTGTCTCATACAGAATATATCAACAACAGAACATGATGCGTGTATCTTTGAGTTGTTGAAAAAAATAAAAATAAATAAGAAAAAAAAAACTTTAAAATTTAGAAAATAAATAGATTTTTTTTTTATTTCTTTTTTTTTAAATTAAATTTAGAATAATTTAAAAATTAAATGAAACTAAATTTTGAAACATATTTACCAGAGTGTAGTGAATATGGAAAACATATTCTTATCACCATATACATATATACTTATTTCCTTTGAAATATGTATGAGGATTGCATATTGACATTATTGAGGGCAACATAAGGTTAATTCAATATATATATATATATATATATATATATATTATACTAAAAATGGGAGGTTGAGTATATGGGGTCAGATTTATTTACACAAGTTATAATGGAAAAAAAATTTATCAATTTAATAACAACAACAACAACAATATTATTTTTTAATGCAATCAATTGAAATTTTATAAAAGATTTGACAAAAATAAAAACAAAAGAAAAAAGTTCAATTTAATAATGATAGTTTGATCTCAATATACAATTCAATTGAGATCATGACCAGAATCTAGTTAACGAAACATTTTTTTAGTTCGATATCTAAATTGAGATCACCAAAAAATGTATATAGATATTTTATTTATTTATTAAGTCCTTTTTAAGTGTTCCCAAATAATATCAGTATCTAAAAAAATCGATCTTCAATTCAATCCCGATATTTACAGAACAAAAAAATTTATTAATAAAATCGATTTTATGATATAATTTTTTTCTACTTAACGTACTTTCCATCAGGCCATAGTATTGTTGTTTAGAGTCACTGAATTGTTAATTATAATCGTTATTATAATGTTGAACCCATTAATTTGTGTATTAATTTTTTGACATTTAGCAATGTCATATTGTGGAAGTGTTCAGAATATATTAATAATTTTGAAACAGAATGACATTGAAAATATAATTTCTGGACAAATGTTTTTGACTTCAATTTAAATTGAATTTTTGTGTATAAAAAAAAAAAACAAATTATTTTTGTGAACATTTTAATAATATATAAATTATTTTATTACAATAATTGATATCATATATTATAATAGAGTTAGTTGTCAACATTTCACCTCAAAATTATTCAATCTATTCACCAAAAATGAGAGAAAATAAATCACCATACCACGGCATCCTACACCAGTACACCATCCTATTTATACAAATTTCAAGAGAGTGCATAGCATAGGTAGCATAGGAGTTTTATTTTCATCATTAAATGTATGTAGGTACTTAGGCATAGACAATGTAATGTGTATCGTAGTAAGTTGTAAACAAAATTATTATTGTTTTTTTTTTAATACCTATTCATTGATAGTGAAAAATATCAGTATATTTAAATCCCTGTTTTGTTAAAAACGTTAAATTTGGCTTTAACTTGAATGATACTTAAAAAATAGGGGTCTCTAGTAATTATTAAAGTTCAAAAAAAAATTGTTCGCTTTAGAATTACATTATAAATTAACATTATAACATTATCTGAACACTCCCAAAAAACCGTAATTTTTCTATATCAGCTGATTTTGACAATAAAACATTGATGATAACACTGATGGAAAATTGATTAGAATGGAACTATACCATCAAATATCTCATCAATATATTTACAAGTATTGATGAAAACATTGATGTGTAATATGATTCGCTTGAGTCGAGATTGAGATTGTTACAAATCCTATTTTTTTTTATTATAGCATTACCGTTGTTATATAAAAGTGTTACTGTTTCTTATTTAAATGAAATTTACCATTAAAATTTTCCAAAAATGAAACAAAACAGCATTATATGAGTCCATCATTTTTCTTTTAATTTTTTTATAGTCCAGAAATAACTAAATGACGTTAAGAATCTTCAAAAAATTATATAAACATAAATAAATTAAATATTTTAATGGTGTACAATAACACACACTCACACTTCTCAATTATATAAAACAAAAAAATCTTCAATTGCACTTCACTAAACATAATATGACTATCGCTGTACATAATATTGTGAGGTATCAATGCAACATAATCACTTTTTTATTTGTTTTTTTTTTGGTTTTTTTTTTTCTTAAATTAATTTGAAAAATGTTTGCCTTGTTAGCAATGCAATGCAATAAGAGCTATACTTGTGTGTGTGTGTGATATAAATGATTATTTTTAGAATAAAAAAAATTATATACTTATAGACTTTCGAGGTTAGACGAACGCTAATTTTATTTCGACAGACTCATCTGAAGTACGTTAAATATCCAAAAACAAAAAAAAAATTAAAAAAAACACATTAGAACAATTTTTTAAGCGCCTCTGAATTTAAATTAAATTATTTTTTTCTGTTTTTTTAATATTGCAACAACAACATTAAACAGATTCCGTTTTTTTTTTTTTATCTAACCAACCATTTTATTTTATATATAGCTAAAAATTAAAAATATGAACTCTTAAAAATAAAAATGAACAAATTTTGTAAAGGAAGTTTATAAATATTTTGCACAAAAGTTCATCAGACTTTTGGCGGGTGATGCTAATTGGAAAATTTCAAAAGAAAAACAGCGACTGCAACATTTTAAAGTATATAGGTACCGTAATTATTGAGATGTGACGTAACAAATTTCTACTATTGATGACTAATTTTCCAACTGCTAGTAATGATGACATACAATTTTCTAATTATTGCAATAAAATTTTGTAGATTTAATTAAAAAAAAAAATTTGTGATTTAAGGTGAATTTTTAATATTTCTACTTGTAATGATGATATTTTTTAAAAATTAAAAAAATCACTTGAATTTTTTTTTTTAAACAATTACAAAATGTTTTTTGATTTACTTGGATTTTTGTTTTTTTTTTATTATTTCGAAAATAAATAAACTAAGCATTGAAATACAAAAATTATAACAAAAACAACCACTTCCGGTTTTATATACATATATATATATATATTATTTTTGTTCGTGTAAATTAAAAATTAACCTCAAATACTGTTGTTCATCGAATTCATCTCTTCCCAGGGGGTTAATTAACATAACAATAAGAATATATGGGAAAAAAAGTATGTAACCAAAATAACAATTAATGTTATATGATGTCTCTACAACGTACAGGGTATCAATAAAGTTTAAAGATATGTCTATATGTTAGACGGGTAAATAAATATCTGTTAACCTTTCCGTAAATTCTGTACTAACTATTCTATTCTATCTTAATTATTTTTTAATTTTATTACTCTTTACTATCCTTCTTTGTTCTTCATCTTAATATGGCTTAAATTCTGCGAAGGCAGTTTGGGTGCTTATCTCATTATTTTGGCGTAATATATAAAAAAAAAAATGTCTGTAGGCACAATCAATAACCGCTTAAATCAACTTAAGACGAACATGAAATAAATATGCCTAGCATTTGCTTATGTCGAATACTATACTTAAGCTGTTATTGCTTGTGTGGTCACAGATATGTAACAATAGGTTGAAGTACAAAATAAATAAATAAATCTCAAAACGAAAATATTTGACTTAAGCGATTTTGACAATCACAATGACATCAAAAGAACAATTATTTGTTTCCCCTACCCCTCTTTCAATAATAATAATTGTAAACCAACAATGCATAATGTACTTGTATATTATACAAGTATATACTTAACCAAAAAATAGTCATTTGTTTTAAATGAAATGAAAGGAAGGTGTCAACAAATGCGCACAAGACCAAAAACAATTTTGTTGTTGTTGTTGTTTTTTTTTATGAAAATAAATTCTTAACATAATGAAAAGTATAAATTTCCGGAGTAAATTAAAACCATGTGGTAATAATTTGAATTTTAAAGTCCAGTTGAATGTGTGTATATATAAAAGGGGATGCATATATTATTTACACATATATATATATATATATTATATACATAAGACTACAAAGAAGCAATTAAATACTAGATGAAAACACCTATGAATAGAATAACACCTACATAATTAAATTTGATACTTTTCACACTTACTTTATTGTTCTTCATATACTGTTAAATTGTTGTTGTAATTTTCATTTTAGAAGTGGATACTCAAAGATGAATTTCCATTCTATGTCAAAGAAGTTATCAAGTGAATATAAATTGAAAATTTTTGTAAGTATGAAATTTGATATTTTATAAAACTTTAATATATATTATAACTGTAATTTGTATAATTTAAAATTTATTTTAAAAATGTTTTTTTTTTGTTGTTTGATTCCTTTGAACAGTAAAAAAAAGCTGATAACCCTGGCAGCTGGAGATTGTTAATCACTATTCTGTATAATTTAAATTATATTCAATAATAATAATAATAATAATAATAATAATAATAATAATAATAATAATAATAATAATAATAATAATAATAATAATAATAATAATAATAATAATAATAATAATAATAATAATAATAATAATAATAATAATAATAATAATAATAATAATAATAATAAAAATAATAATAATAATAATAAAAAAAAAGCAATTAAAATCTAGGGTGGTCTTTACGGTTTTTTAAATTTTGTTCTATTAAAAAAAATGTTAATGTTAGTCAAAGAAGACATAATAAATTAATTACAATACTTAGGCTGGTTCAAAAGTAAATTTTTTTAATCAATAAAGAATGTAAATTGTATACAACAATATTTCATTCACAAAATTAGGGTGATTCAGATGTATCTATTTAATAAAAAAACGATAATAGGATGCTATATTATCAGTCTCCAGTAGTAGGTACTTAAATACCATGAATTATAAACATTAGATATTAATTTACACTAGAACAGTGTTCTTAATACAACTTTTTTTTTACACTAGCCAACTTTTTTTTTACAAATGAATACAAATTGTCAAATTGTGAAAAAAATGCTACAAATGTGCAAATTGTGCAATACATTTTAACAAAAAGAAAAAATCAAAGAAAAAATAAAATTTTCGATTAACGGTCATGCAATTTATAGAGGGTAACATCGAAAATGCAGTATTAGTATGTTACATAACCAACTATACATAATATAAATAGTTCAATAATTCGTGTGCAATAACTGACATTTCGAATTAATTATATTGTATATAATACTTTATGGAACATACTATACATTGCAGTTAAACCTCTAATACCACTTTTTCAATGTTACGAAGACAAAAAAAATACTATCACATAATATATTAATGAATGCTAAATCAAAAAATTCTGGATTGCAATTAAAACTATTACATTAAACAGGGTTGGATATGCAAAAATGATCACCTTTATTCTGATGATGATGATAATTTTCATTAACTCATTTCATAGTCATTAACATGTAACATAGTTCGCATTTTCTTTTCCAAAAGCCAACGGTACGACATTATAAAGATTTATCTGACCTAAGTGTTGGCTAATAATATAAAAAAACAAAAACAATAGACATGATATTACAATTCAGAATTTTCTAACTGAAATAATATATTTATCATAAAACTGAATTATGCAATCACAAATTTACAGTTATGGCATTTCATAGTCTAAAAATTTCTTACTCAGACTCAAACTATTCATCTGATATCTAAATCACACACTTATTCCATCTTCCTTATTTAATCCACACAGCTTAAAGAATCTCAACGATAAAGTAATGATCATTAGAATATTTGAAAAACTTATTAATCATTCCAGGAAGAACAAACAAAATAGCAAACAATGATAAAAAAAAAACAAAAAAAAAACTAAAAAATGGCGCCATTAGATAAATTAGAATAAAAGAAAAAAAAAATTAAAGTTTAAAAATTATGTGTTATGTATAAATCAAGATCTTTTGTATTTATTCAATTCCTCATCAAATCAAAAAAAAAAAAAAAAAGCTAATGGAATTTCAAATTAAAATTCTTTTTAAATTGTACAAAAAAAATATAAATACGAGTACACGCACATCACCAACACACAATCAAGTAAATTTATTCCTTTTTACAATTGTAAATCTCTATGCAATCACATTAATAACAATGGCAGTATTTTATTAATTTTTACAGCTATATTATTTTTTTTGTATGTTTTTTTCGCTTATTTAAGAAACAGAAATGCCGTTTGATTTGGATTAAAAATTTCTTATTTCAGCTATTTTTATGTTAGGGTTTTTTTTTACATTGAAAATGATTCTTTTTATTTTACTAAATTGTTTATTTGTTTATTTTTTTACAATAATTGATATTTCGGCAATAATATGTTACCTTCTTTAGTGATCTATTTGATATTAACATGTCTGTAAAACTATATACAGTGACTATATATACATAAGACATACAATCCATACACCATAGCAAAAAAATTTGTAATGAAAGCAAAAATATATGAGTTTTCTTAAATAGCGAGTCGACATCTATTGATAGAAAATAGTACCATGAAATCAAAAAGTGTTATAATATAACAAAATCGTTATAATTCTTACAACTGTTATATTTATTCAATTCAATTCTTAATGTTAATATACATAAGGCGATTTGTCTTTATAAGTGTATACAAATAAAAATTATTAAAAGATAATATTAATTTAAATACATACTAAACTTACAACTAAACCAGGCAAATAAATTACAGATAATAAAGTTATTAATTCAATTAGACTAAATGAAACAAACTTAAAAAGAACAAAAAAAACAAAACACTTGCTTTACCATATGATTCAGTATATTACTGCATATAATATCCTAACCCATTTCATACAAGTATAATTGCTCTATAGGCAGTCAATAGGCAGTCGATAGGTAGTCAAACAATTTTCCTAATAAAAATTTTAAAATATCATTGGAGGGAAACTGTTTGAACAATTTTACATTTAAATTGATTTTCGATTGAGGAACATTGCTATTAGTGAAAAGGTAAATAATACAATCGTCAAGTGCACATTCGACATGTCTTTTCAATTAAAAAATTATAGTCAATTCCAATCCATAATAATCAATTAGATACAATTCTGGTTCAGATTCAGAATAAGAATTTATGAAATACAAATGATTATTTCTCAGTTGTAAAACTGCTATTTTTGAATTAAAAATAACTACTTTAATTTTACAATTAATACAATAAAGTACAATTGACTATAATTGTCAATTATGAATGACTACTTCTGAATTACAAATGATTATTCTGATTTATAAATGACTACTTTTGAATCAGAAATAACTATTTTTGAATCACAATTTCTATTTACAAATGAATAGGTTTGAATAACAAATGAGAATTATCAAATTGCATGTTACTACTTCTAAATTACAAAAAAAATGGCTAAATGGAAATTGACAATTATCAATTGAAATTGAATATACTTGATATAATTGAACAAACCTTTATTTTTGTTTAAAAATTAGGTACCTATTCTAAACGTAATTATTAACATTTTTTCTTGATTCTGTCAAGCTCAACCATCCATTAAATTGTTAGTAGGTATTCATTGCTCTGTGTCTCTAAACATATCGTTTGCAAACATATAGTAAATTCACAATGTCATGTTTGACAGTTAAAACTTTTTTGAATGAATTATAGCAATGGTTATATACATATACATTAATTATTGTCTATACAGTATTCTAGAGACTGTTATCATCTCATTTTAAGAGAAACCTATGTTTCTTTCAATGATTTTCATATTTAGATAAAAAAATGTATGACAGTTTTAAATGATAACTGTTTTATATATAATATGTTCGACTTCTTTATTTGCGAGCTGCTTACAGACTATAATAATATTATGATTAATCTACTTTAATGATTATGATAACACTAATACTATCTTAATATTACTTGTCATTGCTTACTAAATACAAAAGGAAGAGTAGTATAACAGTTTTACTTAATAGTCAAATAGACCTTTTACATAATGTTGACCTTATTGATGCCTCTTTTACAATTATTATTATTTTATATTTTTATTACTTTAATATTTTGATATTTTGATAATATTTGATAATATCGCCACAAATTCATCTGTTTGTAGGTAGAGCTAAAATTTAAAATATTTTAGTATTAGTGAGTAAACAAATTTTACTAATAAACTACTTGGGCTAAATTCATATTCAAAATTCAATTTAAAATTAAAAAACCAACGTCATTTTTCCGGCAATGAAACTATGCATTGATATCACAATATTCAATTATATAGTTGTATGATGATATATTGTACTAAGTCTATACAAAATATTTGCATATATATATTATACTAAAACGGTAACACTTTTTTAATAAATATAAGATTTTTAATGTGCATCTAAATAATTTTGAGACTAAGCCAAAAATAAACTGTGCATTATTTTGTTTTTTGATGATTTTGTCACTTGACATTCGTGTCTTTTTTGAAAGCGTAAACATAAATAACTGAAAAATAATTTACTGTATTAACATATATTTTATATACATATATATATGTATAAATTATGGTACCATCAGTACTATATATACACTCTCCATACTCCACTGCATATATGCATTATTCTATATGACAATTTCATTTCAATTAGTTAAAATATTTTCAATGCAATTTTATGATTCAACAAAATTAAACTGAAAATTTAACACAGTATTCGCAACAGCACTATTTATTATAATATTAGAAAAACAAATTCTAAAGATAAATTTTTAAATAAAATTATATTCAGTTTTTTTTTTTTTTTTGTTTTTTTGGGTATGGTTCGATTCATAATAAAGGCTGAAAATATTATTTATGTGCTCAAATACACAAATACAGTTATGCACATCATTGCAATTGATAAATGAAAGAATAGCAGAATTTAACTATATATTTATTATATATATGCATTATTTATATATATAATATATATATATATATTTTGTAAAATGAAATAGGTATATTTTTGAATAATAATAATTTCCTTTGATGAAATTTTCAAAATTTTATTTCAAGAAATTTTGTACGGAAGTTGTTCCAAGAACAGTTGAAAAGATGTACAGACAAATGTTGACAAAGAATGTGTCGTATAGACTATAATAAATCTTGGAAAGCTATTGTACCGATTGATCAGTTTCTGTTGGTTTTTCATTTAAAAAATTATGTGAAAGTATTAGTACTGATGTAATTGTATGTCTTTAAAGTCTATTTAACTCAGTAATGGTGTTAGACTGTTAGGTTTTAGTCAGATTAAGTTGTTCTATAACTACTTTATATATTGAATATATTTTATAGAATATGGTGTGGGTAGGCTCTAGGTGAAATATTATTAAAATTAAATAAGTATATTAAAATTCTAGGTATATGTTTTCCAAATTTTATTAAATATTTTTGGTGAAAGGTGAATCAGCACAATAAATCTTGAATTAATTCAACTAAGTTTGTTCTGATTAGTCCCTTTTGTTGAACTGAAATTAAATTTATTTTAATAAGACAACAAAAGACAGAAAATATTACATAGCCAACTAAGATCATGTAAGAAAAAAAATTAATATTATTATTTTGAAATTGCAACAATCGATCTCGGTTATTTCGCCATCATCAGAAGACCGATAAACAAATAACATACGTGTTAACATTTCTAGTATTAATGTTATTTTACATAATACCTGTAAATGTAATATTATTTGTTTACTACAGTTAAGAAAAACAATTGGTTTGCTCTGATTGTTAATCCATAGTATACATCTTTATCTGAACATCTTGAACCTGAATCTAATAAATTAAGATGAGTTTAGATCTACATTTTCCTTGCTGAGCTTTAATTTAAAAAAATCCCACGATTGTTTGTATATAGAACAAATTAATTTCCTTGATTAACTTTAATCTAATAATTCCCAAAAATAAAATTGCATATTCTCACCCTCTTTACAATAATTTTAATTTAATTTATACAAACAACAAAAATTTTCTATTTTCATCAACAATATTTCAATCAAAACATCCAAACGGATATTTTTAGAAGCACCATAAATTCTTCAACTTCAATTTTTCTTCTTTTTTTTTTTTTTTTTTTTTTTTGTAAATCACATGCAATTTTTTTTCCAAGTGACTGCAAATACAAGGCAATACCAAGGTTTTTAATATCATTAATCTTATCTTTAACATCTCAAAAAACAACTTGGAATGGTTCCAAAAATAAAAAAAAAAAAAAAATTAAAATACTTTTTTACAAATTCAGAATCCATTTTAAAATTCTGAATACTATTTGAACTGCTTATGCAAATTATGCACTATAATAAAAAGAAGTCTATTGAATGTGATAATAATTTGAACCAACCATCAGTTTTAGAAACAAAAACAAAAATTTTACATTTCACAAAAAATAAAAAAAATAAAAATAAAAAAAAGGAAATAATTTTCCGGAATTTTCAATTTAAAAACGCTCCAAAACTTAACTTCTAGTAACAATAATTGGAAATCACATCATATATACAAAAAAAAAAATAGAAAATAAAAACATAAAACAGAATTTTCACAAAAAGTGAAATACATTGAAAAGAAGAACATGTCCTTTTTTAAGTGAAAAAAAAAAACTAAAAACAAGAGAAAATTTATGACCCTTAAGATGCAATCAAAATGAATTCGAAAACATTATTTTTTTCCTTTTTTTATTTTTAATTAAAACATGAATGACTGGGTATTTATTATGAATGTCAAATTACGTTTCAGATGGCATTTAGTTTGCTACAAAATTTTGTAATGTAAAATGCGTAGATATTACGCAGCTTTAATTGTACCAAAATATTTCTAGAAATATAACAGAACATAGAAATTACGATCACAAAATATAGAACATAGAATATAAAAATATTAGATATCTAATAGAAGAAGAAATTATGATTATATAATCATAGAAGAAATGGAAAACATAGAACACAAGAAATTATAGAAACAGAACATCGAATAAAGAACAGAGAATGTAGAACACAGACCATAGAACATGGAACATATAACATAGCACAGATAATATAGAACATAGAACACAGAAATTATGAACATGGAACATAGGACATAAAATATAGAACATAGAACATAGAACATCGAACATAGAATGTAGAAGACAGAACACAGAACATAGAACATGAAACAAAGAACATAGCACATATAATATAGAACATAGAATGCAGAACATAGAAAATAAAATACGGAATTGGAATAAAAAAATTATGAACATGGAACATAGCTCATTTAACATATAACATACAACATAATAGATATAATATAGAACATAGAACATAGCACATATAATATAGAACATAGAACATAGCACATATAATATAGAACATAGAACATAGCACATATAATATAGAACATAGAACACAGATATTATGAATATGGAATATAGGACATAAAATATAGAACATAGAACATCGAACATAGAATGTAGAACACAGAACATAGAACATGAAACAAAAAACATAGCCCATATAATATAGAACACAGAATACAGAACATATAATACGAAATATGGAATACAGAAATTATGAACATGGAACATAGAACATTTAACATATAACATAGAACATAGCACATAAATATAGAACATAGAACACAGACATTATGAATATGGAACATAGGACATAAAATATGGGACATATAACATAGAACATAGAATGTAGAACATAGAACATAGAACTATGAAACAGAGAGCAAATAGAATATGGAATACAAAAACTATGAAAATGAAGCATAAAACATTTAGCATATCAGATGCATAACTACCAAATTCAGAAAAGTTTGATACCCATCCAAAATGTAGTTCCATATTTCATATTTCACCAAATAGAAAAAAACAAAAAGACATTATTTGATTGTTAATGTCCGCGTCAAAATTTTCGAAAGCACCTAGAATGTTCACCCTATACTATCTTTTCACTCAGAATATAAAAATAAAAATTATCAGACAATATAATTTTGATTAATTAATAAAAAATTCCTATTCTCTGGCTTCTCTTCAGTCGTTTTGACTTCCTGATGGTTTCAAAAATAACTTAAAACACTGATTTAGTCATTTCAAGTGTTCCAATGGTTTTTCAATAATCAAAATTCATATTTAGCCTCCCTATAATTATCAAATAAATTTGTTGTCTTCTTCAAGAGGTCCAAAAATGCTTTCAATATTACAAAACGTTGACTAGATCCGATACTTCTATTAAATATCCAACAATTAATTTTTTTATAACTGTACCAGTTGCAAAAACTATCTAGAATATTTATGTGTATATAAAACAACTTAGAATGGAACCCACAAAGCACAAGAAGACCTTGTTGACCAAATACACCTGGTGGAGGACCATAAAACAAGAGCTTGTAAAGACAAAAATAATGTGGAACAAGTAGCAGCTAGATATCGAGTACGAGGAAATATCAAGTGGAAGCCCTATGCTGCCAAGAGCAGTAAGGAAGAAAAAAAAAATATAAAACAATTCAATTCAAAATAAATTATTTCACTCCACTCCACATAAATGTGTAATCAAACCTTAGGGCCTTTCCTTAACTGGATATGGGCCCAACTGTATTACCTAAACAAGACACTAAGACAGTATTAAACTAAATTTACGACCCTTTTCGAATGTCCAAGCAATGACAGGAAACAAAAAAACATAATTTTTCATTCTCTCCTTTTTTCATATTCACTTCATTTCTTCTTTACTATACAAAAACAAAAAAAAAAACTGTATTTAAAATTTTACCT
This sequence comes from Argyra leucocephala, assembly GCA_963942445.1. Taxonomy (NCBI): domain Eukaryota; kingdom Metazoa; phylum Arthropoda; class Insecta; order Diptera; family Dolichopodidae; genus Argyra; species Argyra leucocephala. The sequence continues at coordinate 132,255,969 of OZ012681.1, read as the reverse complement.
TCCCGGAACAAAAATTTATTGAGACACAGTTCAATAACCTTAATAACTAAAATTTGTTTTTTTTTTTTATTTTTATTTTTTGTTTTGATTTGCCAACCAAATAAAAAATGTTCTTCTAAAAAATCAAGTACCCACAAAAACATAAGAAGTGTTGATGTTGATCCAAAAATCATAAATTTTGAAAAAAAAAAAATTAAATAAAATAAAAAAGTTTTTGAAATGACATCAAATCGATTTCTAACAAGTCTAGAAGTTAAAATCTATCTAACTGAAATGTGTATAACTACCTACATAACTACCACAATAAATAAAAAAACAATAAGGATAACAACATTTTGTGATAATAGAGATGAAAACAAACCTTAATTCATCATCAATAAACATTTCAAAATGGAACTAAAAATTGTCCTTTCAAATAAATTGCACACACACTTGAAAAGTCAATTTATTTTTGATGATAATAATTGTTTGTATTCATTCCGCCCTATCTCCTAATCCCCCCTCGAACACAATTATTATTATTTTCTATAAAAAACCAATGAATTTTCTTTTTCCCATTTTTCGCTTTTTCTTCTCTACCCAATTTATTAAGTATGTACGTAACGTAGGTATGATAAAAAATTTTGCCCAATTCATTATGTACGTATGTATGTATGTATGTTTCAATGAGAGAGGGAATGAGAATGAGAATGAACATTTTGAAATGTACAATTCATTTTGTCTGTGTGTGTGTGTACATGTGGATGGAAGAAAAATAAAGACATATGGATGAGTTTACGAAATTTTTGATTGTGAGAAATTAAACATACAGTTTATTTATACAACCCCCATTCCTCCCAGTTGTATTTTGATTTTGTTTTTTTTTTTTTTGAAAAGATAACCCTCTTTTATTTTGTTTCAAAAATTCCGGTATATTTTTTTTTTATTTTTTAAAATCATTGAACTTTACAGTATAAACAAAATTTTATATATAGATAGTGGTGTATGTGTGGGATGGGGTTAGGGTGAGAATATTTTATTTTGGAAATTTAGGAATATTATTTTACAGAGATATTTGTACAGAATTAAATCTTTGTTTATGAACAGTTAGTTTGTATTTCCTATTGAATTGTTTTAATAGTTCAAAGTTGGTATTGCAGGTGGCTATTGTAGTATAATCAATTCTCTACTATCTATTTTTGTCATGTAGCATATTGATATACATAGACCCTATTGAAAAAATATTCAATCGCTTCACAGTTCGGTTTTGCTGCATCGATTTGAGACTAGATGGAAAGGTCTAGGACTTCTGAACATTGTCCTGCAACTTTCCAATATTTTAAACTTGCAAATTAGTTAAAATTGGTCAATGGGGGGGTTTTGTGTATATGAAAAAATTGTCTAAATGGAATTTCTGAATGTAACGGAAAAATTAATAGTGATCCTCCTACTTCTTCTACTAATAATGTTTTCAAACAAAATTTTTTCCTACTGATCAAATTCTTTAAGCAAAGCTCTCTATTCCATAGATTTAATTCTAATTTTTATTTCCATTTATTTAAGCCATTGTAGGTGATTCATATATATAATAAATATACATATATAATATTCTAGATATTCTATCTCCTTCTTTTTTTAATATAGAAAAACAACAAAATCCAGTTTCGGCATGTTAAAATTTTTATCTCCATACCACAGTTACAGTTAATAAGTTCATTAGTAGAACTAGAGAAATACACTCTATGTAATTTTTCTCAAGCAGCAAAATTAGAATTGATTAGAATTGAATTTGGCTTTAGAACTGTGCCTAAGCTTAAGATTGTCTAAAAACTAACACCGCACAAAATTTAATAGGTTTGTTTGAGTTGTTCAAAGCTTCTTGAAATTGCTATTTAAATTATCCCACCTACACCTACTGACATCCTACCTACCATAATTCAACTGAAAATTCAATCCAAAAAATAAATCAAGATATAAAAAAAATTGGGAACCAATAAAAAACAATGTTTCTTTCAAAATATTTAAAAACGATTGCATTAATGTACACCAACACACATACAAAAATAACTTTATATATTCTACATAAATAAACAGAATAAAATGATATTCTTATCAACTTAGGCGTTAACCTAGATAGATTACAAAAATAAAAAAAAAAAAAGAGAAAAATAAAAACAATAAAACACTCTTCCTTGAAACTTTTAATGGTGTTTCTTCCTGAAATTTGTTCTGGAATTTTTTTTATTTTTTTTATTTTTTTTATTTTTATTGTTTCAAACTAAATTCTTTTCAAAAAGCAAATAAGGAAAAAAAAAACAGATATCCTTTTAATATCCTTCAGGAAAAGATATTCTTTATCAAAAAAATAAAAATAAAAAAACTAGGTTCTCGAATAAATATTGTGTGTATTATATCCTGTAGGATATTTAAAATTAAAGGACATTTTCAGAAAATGTATTCCATTTTTGCTTTTGTTATTCACATTCTGAAGTTCTACTTTATTTGGAACGTCATAAGTTTTAGAGTAGATTTTCTGATAACAAAAAAATCAAATCAAAATGTTACAAATTTTTATATTAAATAAAAATCAGGTCCAACTGGGACTAACATGTTTAATAAATAAAGATAAGAACATCATAACTGCATAAAGAAATTATGGCTTGCTTGTTTTTGATGATAAAAAAAGGATAATATCCTTTTCCTGTTCAAGAACAGAATTTAACAAATTATTTTAATAGTTTTCAAGCAAATCTAGGGCTTGTAAATAAATTATAAATTGTGAGATATCTAAAATAAATAAAAGATTAACAGGGCCTTAGATTAGTCTCGGTTCTAACTAGAATTCGTCGGGTTTTAAAATGTCTATTAATATGATTTGTTGGTGTTAGAGCTCATAATGCACCTTACTTGACTCGTAATATTGCACCATTTTGATTTGTATTGTGTAACGGTCTATTTTCGATTTTTTTTTAATCATTTGTCAAATTTAGGATCTATCTAGGGTCAAATTAGTTACAGTTGCAATCTAAACAGCCATTTTTTGAACATTTTTAACATAAGTGAAAAATCAGCCTTTCGTTTCATTTTAATTAAATTTTGATGTCAGTACGATGGTAAAGATTATACTAGGATACTGACAACAGGCTTGGACTACATCCAAATAATATCTGCAAAGCCTGTAATTTGAACGATGAATCTAGAACGAAACAATATTGCACTGTCTTTGCACCTATCCCAAATTAGCTCATAAATGAAAACGCCATCTAGAAATATTTTTGTTTTTGACAGTGGGGGTAGTTCCATGTAGGCGGGATATTTTCAGTACTGCTTTCTAGACTACCTAAGTGATCTTGCAGGTACAAAAATTAAATGATTCCATCGTTTGGATAAGCTTGCAACTATATAAAATATTTTATTGTTTTGTATTTTAGGTTGATTGATTAATGTTGGGACCGTCCTATCGAGCTTTCATATACAATTAGAACATATACTTATATTTTGTTCCTATCAGTTTGTCTTCGTTTGTCCAACCACTTCATAACAGTACAGGAAGACTTATTTTTTTTTATTTTAAATAAAATTTTAATTATTTTGTTTTTTAACATTCTATTTGCATTTTTAATTCCAAATATTGTCAGTTCAACAAGGATATTCAAGGATATTAAAATTTTCTATACAAACAAACAAATAAATACAATAAATAACGGTAAAAATATTTGAAATTTTTAGAAAAGAGATAAAACAAACTATAATTTTAATTGCATAGAAGGACTGTACAAAAGGTAGAATACAGGATATTAATAAAAATAATAAAATGGAAGAATGCTACACTCAAAGGATGCATTCTATCACTTTTCCGGATAATCAACGATTTTCTTTTTAAATTTCAAAATTATTTATTTTTATTTTTCTGTTCGTATTTTTGATTTTGTAAATAACTCTGAAAGATAAAATGCAATTTCCTTTTAACAAAACACCGTAAAAAAGAACTCACTAATTCAAACATCATATACAAATATTCATATATAAATAACAACTATACAAGTGTATTAGTTTCATATCGAAAAATTTTATGAAATACGGGAGGGTGGGTGGTTGATTTAAAAACAAAAAACAGGGTGGTTAAATATGGATATATTTTATCCTAAAGGAATTTTCATTTTGTAAATTTCTTTAGATTAGTTAGTTACCAGCTGCATTTTTAAAGAACCTTTTTAACACACATACACACACACATCTACCTAAGGATATTATTGTATATGAAAAAAAGGGGGAAATCAGATTCTACTAAGTATTCTTGGAGTAAAAAATATTTATAAGTAGATATGGATCATAAATAAAATTTAAATTGGGGATGGAATTTTAATGGTATAGGTAGTAGGCAGATGCCGGTGGTGATGGTGGTGGTATGAGATTAATGAGAAAAACGTGATTCAATCTAAAAACAAAAAAAAAAAAATTTAATGGAAAAAGAAAAATTATGACTCATTGAAAATTTGATAATGTGAAAAATTAAAACAAGAATTGAAATAACAACAATAACAATAAATATTAGAAAAAACAAAAAGTAAAAAAATTTGGAAATTTGTATATATGCATTTTAGATCAAATACGAAATGACTAAAGGAAAATTTGTATGATTATAAAGACAATTCAATTATATACACACACTCATAGCTTTGGGTGAAATTCGGAGAACAGAAATTGTTTAAATAAATATAATTGAACAGTAAAACATCGTATTTTTATTGTCGACAAATCAAAAAGTAAATTATTTCGATACCCAAATGACTGTAGAAAACATTTGTATGCAAAAATGTTGGTCAGGTAAAAAGAAGGTGCTTATGAGAGTTAATCAAAAGATGTATTGATAAGGTAAGTTTAGATTAGGTTAATTCCGACCGATGTATTATAGTGGTTATACATATATATTATTTGATTACTAATTAGAAGATTCAATGTTCGAATCTTGCTCCTGGTTGAAAACAAAATAAATGTTTTTTACAGTTCGAAATAAAATTTGATTATCAGTAAAATAAAGATTAAACTAAGCTATTACAAAGGCTATGTATGTAGGTAATAGTGGATGCCGACAGTACGTCAACATTCTTAGATCCATTATTATGATACCTTTGATTATAAAGGCTAAGTTTGATTACGGTAAATTGATACCAGAAAATTTTAAAACTGGTTGGGAAGCAGTATTAATCGTATTTATTAGGATAGTCCTGAAATTAATAACAAAAAAAAATGTGTAAAATATCTATACTGACCGAAAGAGAAAAGGGCATATAGTTGGCTTTCAGATTAATCTGTAGGTCCACTGTTAAATAAATAAATGAATATCTATACTGATAACACTGTTGATGTCAATTAACAAATTAAACTTAAAATTAGTTAATGTCAAAAACAACAATGCCTTTATGTTTGTCCTTTTTTGGTCCTTTACAACTTCACCATATAACTCTGACATATTATGATCCCAAAACTATAATCCAGTTCCCTCCAGAAATCAAATTTATCTGAAAGTAAATAATGAGCCGTATTTTTGATATCCTACTTTAATGTCTAGTTACTATCAGAAACATATTTGAACTCCAACTGGATCTGATTCCACTATAAAGAAGCTACACATTTCAATTCGCAAATTATTTTAACTCCCTCTACCATTTTCTACAAAATATTATTATATTTAAATGGAATATTATGTATCCATATATCTAATCAAAATGAAAATGTACGTATGTTTGGATAATAATAAGGATATATGTTTTAGAATTAAATTAGAAATATAAATTGAAGATCAAACATAACCATTTATAATAAGGAAATTGAAAAAAAAATAAAAATAATAAAAAAGGACGAAAATATCCTGAAATAATTTTTTTTTTTCATATCTATTTTGTTGCTAAGAATCATATTACTTGTAAGAAGCGACTTGTAAGTGTGTCTAGACATAATGGAATTTTTTATTTTGTTTAATGGGATACTCTTAAAAAATGTTTTTGGGGCATTGCAGATTTATTTTTTTAAATTAATACTTATATATTATACTGTATGTAATATTTTTCAGGCGATTTATTTATATCTATTGTTTAGGACAATTTTTGAAATAATTGAAAAAAAAAATAGAAATAAAACAAAATACAGAATTTTACGTACTAATTTAAAAGAAATTAAAAATTCATAAAGAGGGTGAAAAGCCTCTGGGTGTTATTAAAATATTTATGGATGGATTGGTTCATATTTGAGAATAAATTTCTATTTTATTTATATAAATATAATAGTATAACCAGGCCTAAATGCAAAATATATAAAATTGTTTACCTGTACAAATTATTCATATTAGGTAATGATCAATATGGACTTAAGTTTTTTCTATACTGCTAACTACATTATTTTTTGCATGCAGAAACATTTTCTCATCCTATCCAATTTTACTAATTTTACTATTCCCACTTTTTTGACGCATATATTTTTGTATAAATATTTAAAATGTAATTAGTTAAGTTTATTTATTTATTACATATTTTTTCTAGTTGAAATTACTAACATAAGCTCATTAACTGTATCAGTCTCTGATAACAACATCAGCTCACTAGCTTAGTGCTTAGTATGTAGTATGTACATTACATGTACTGAACTCATTAACTTAGGACTGAGCATGCGTAATATGCTCAATAACTTAGTGCTGCGTATGCAGTATTTTAGCTTACAAATTTGGCTTACAAGTTGCAAGCTAAGCATGTAATTAAATTTACAATATTATAGTTTTACTTGTATAGTAATGACTCATCGTCTTATGTATATATACTAACTACTAATGTGTATAAAAATACATAAGACAGTGTCGTGCGAGTCGTACTGGATGATGATACATTGCTCATTAAAAAAATAAAACATTTTTCATTTAGTAATGTGCTTTGCCTAAGCACAAATCTAACAGTATAAAATATATTTAAAATATCAACAAACATTTAAATAATATAACGTTAGTTTAACGTTAAAGAAAATGTAAATTTATTTTCAGAGGCCAATTTTCTATTCAATAAAACCAAACAAAATATATTTTTTTATGTTGTTGTTATTTAAAATAACACTTAATTATAATTATATATTTTTTTTTTAAATTATGTTTATTTATTGCCATTTTTTTTTTTCAATTACAAAAAAATAAATTTATAATTTTGTAAATAAACTTACAAATTCTAATATTAAGAACTCACAATTTTTATACTCTAGGCTTTTTTTATCTAAATCAAATACAATTGAAAAGTCCAATATAAATTATATATCTAATTAAATGTTTCAAAAGTAATTCGTTTTTGTTATAACTGAATCTAAATTCGATGGGCGATGTTATTGTGATGCTATTAAATTTCATTCATAACATATTGAAACACGTACACATTACACATATTCAATGTATTTTACAATAAGCTAGAAATAATGACTAAATATAGGGAATACTAAATTCTACTTAATTCTTCTGGTTAATTACAATACTAAAAAACGTTTCTAATCAAAAAAATTTTGATAATTGCTTATATAATCTAGGTTAATCTATACTAAAACGTTAATCTCTGTTGAACGTTTTACACTTAATAAATATCTGCAAAAAAAATTTACCAGATTATTATTAGAAAACAACAAAAATATGACTATCTACCAATTGTGCAATTAAAATTCAATTATTAAAAATTTTTTGTTTTTTTGCAATTATTAGGTACTGAAGTAAATGAAAAAAATTGTATTTTAGAAAATATTAAATAAACAAAAAAGTGTCAAGGTATATTATAATTAATTGAATAATAAAATAATTTTCAATTCTTCACGCTTTGGATACAAGTAAATATTATAGAGTGCTTAACTAGTATTATAGTTATCCATTATTATTAATAATAACAAAAACAATAACAAAAATAAAAATAACAACAAAAATTAAAACAAAATAACAACAAACAAAAACAACAAAAAATTCAACTCTCATTCAAATTCGATTCATTTCATAGCATGAACTTTTTGTGTAAACAATCGATCGATAGTTTATCGGTATAACGATCCAAAAAAACAAAAACAAAAAACAGTTAAAAAAAAGACTAAAAACAAAAAAAAAATGTGTGACACCGCTAAAATCATTTACGCAAGTCGCCTTTAAACATTTTTTACAAAAAAAGAAATAAAAAAAAATTGAATAAAAAAATAAATAAAACAAAAAAAAACGTGTTTAGATAAGATTTTTTTTTTTTTTTTTTTAATTTTCAAAAAACACTTATCTAAGAAATTTTAGAAATCATTCCTTTCATAGCGACATTTTCTTTAATTTTTTTCTATTTTTGTTTTTTTTTTTCTATTTGTTTAAAAACGTCTATATATATATACCACCCTATGGGCTCTCACATTAAAAATTTTGCACAATTCATATACAATACATAAAAAAACAATAAAATAAAAGTTTATGCGGGAAAATGCAATACGAGACAACAGTGACTATTTTATATTTTTGTGTAATCTGTTTTTGTTTTGTTTTTTTTTTTTGATTTTGTTATCGTTGACTGAAGTCAGTTTTGTTGCATGCGCCATTGATGGTTTATAGAAAAACTATGTAAACATTTTTGAAATTGACAGTTTGAATATTTCAAAAAACTATTCAGTTTACTGTTAACTAATCATTTCAAAATATATTTTGCGTCTAGTGATGTTTATCTGATTTCGAATTAACAATAATAGTTATATTGATAATTTCTATTGCTATCATTATTTAGTTCAGATGTATGTGTATAGCCAGTTTTAATTCAAGAATTTTATTTTTTACGGACATCTCGCTGTCAAATCACACTGTCAAATCACACTAAATTTATTCCTAAAAACTTCGAAAAATTGCTAGTGTGTTTAAAGGTACTCCGGTCATATTTCACTTTATTACCTGCCAAAATTTATTTATTTTTACCTCACTAAAAATTGCACTAAAAGAATAAAACACAAAAAATAAAAGAGATAAGAATTTAAATTTGTAAAAAAAATAAAATTAATATTCAAAGACTATTTTTTATAAAATATGGTAACTATGGTAAAAAAAAAAATTATAAAGCTCAGAAAAGTCCTTATTATAATTAAAGGACAGTAAAAAAGTTTCTATTATTATATGTATGAACTATATAGTAATAAAATAATTTTTTTTTCATTATTTATTTAGCTATCTATAATTATAATTGACAAGCATTTAAGGACCTGCGCAGTAGACACCTTTTCATTTTATCTCTCTTCTCCATAATGAACTCTTAATATATAATAAGTAATTTGTAAATAAAACAATAATGCGCACACAGTTGAAATTTTTTTAAACATATAGTTTTATTATTCCCCAAATACATTAAGAAATAGAAAATGAGAAGTAAGGTATTTATGTTTTCTAACAAAAACATACTAATTTCAAAGCTTTTCACTAAAACATGAGTGTTTTCTGCTTTGTAATGAGAAGTCTATATCAGTTCATGCAAATCCCTGTTCTTTTAAAAACTATAAATTTGGCTTTAACTTGAATTATAACTACTCAACAGGGGCCCCTAGTATGGATTTTTATTTGCATTGAAAAGTATACTGAAAAATAGGTATATTTTTAAATTTTTAGCAAGAATATAATTTTTAATTTTGTTAATTGTCTGTTTCTACTTACATAACATATATGAATATATGAATATAAATATGTATATTGATGTATATATACAAACAAACAACCAATCTATCAAAATTTAAAGTCAGTAAGTAAAAAAAGTAAAACTGGACATTTTATGTTTTATATGTGTTGTTGGATGTTTTTATTTCTTCAAACAACAATTTTCAACCAAGCTCTGTGAAAAAAAACAAAACGGTATTCCGTAGATAGTTCACGATTCGTAATTTGTAACTTATAAATTTTATTATTATGTTTAGAATTTTTTCTAGATTCTGTGATTCTATCATTGACTCTATTATTGTATGTTCAACTCCATGGACTTGTTTCAATACTATTATATTCTTTAAAACAATGATATTCTGATATTTTATTATTATTTAGATTCATATCATATTCGGAAGTGAATAATTCGTATAAGATTTGAAGAGCGAAATTATTCTTTTAAACAAAGAGCAAATTGTTTTGAAGATAAAATGAAAGAACGGGTTCTAATATGACGACCCGTTATGTAAGAATAATATTTTTAAACTTTGTATGGGATGATACATATCTTTATTATATGTTATTGGCTTATAATTAGTCATAATTTCAATTATGGCCAATTAATTATTCAATTATGGCCAATTAATAATAAATAATAATAAGTCCTTACCTAATATTTGACCAAATACAAAACCAATCCTTAAAAATTATACTCTTAATTAGAAAAAATCAAAAAATGTTATTTAGAACAAAATCGAACTCAATAACTTATAATATGTAGGTTATTGCATATTTTTTATATACACTATATAACTATATATTAATAATAGAAAATTTTTATAACACCTGTATTGTCAGTTATAAAAATTTATAGTAAAAAAAAAATGTTTTTTTTTTTTTTATTTTGTTTTTGTTAATTTTCCCATAGATAAGTGGTATGAATTATGAATTAAAAAAAAATATATGAAGCGAATTTTATTTTAAATACAACAAAAACAAAAATATTTTATTCAAGGGATTTTCATTCATTCATAATACAGTACAGAGGGAAATTTTATTGTCTTTTAATTAAGAGAAGAGAAAAACGAAACGTATTGAAGGAAGAATTGAGTGCATTCGATGCTTTTTTTTTCATTTAAATTATGAAGTGTTCCGTATAGTCTCAAGAAAGTTTTAAATTTTAAAAAGATAATAGTTATTAAGACAAGGTAAATAACGAGGGAAATTATTTTTTGAAGAACAATTTTAATTGCAATGCAAATTAATCATGAGAAAAATTTTATTATACTATAGTTTATAGATACTAAAAGTATGAAAATTAATGGATGAATTTATATGTATGTTTATTAGTTTAGTAGGATTTAAAACACAAAAAGTGAAATTATTAAAATTTTATACCATGCTCATTATGATTATATATATACATTAACAAGTTATAAAATACTGGTAAGTAAGCACGCCCAATTTATATATAAGTTAATAAGGTTGCTTTAAACTTTGAATATCAAGTGCAAGATTTGTTTTTTAATTAAATTTTCGAAATTTGGATCAATTTTTGGTACTACTAAAGTATGATCAAAATTTTGTATTAAAATTGGTTTAAAAAACAAAAAAATATATTAATAAATTTTATTTTATTTTTATTTTGTTTTTTTTTTTTTTAAATTCAACAACATTTTGAGGAATAAACACTAGCAAATACTAAAAATACTAGAAATACTATAAACAAAACAGTTAGTAAGCCAAAAACACTATACGTAAGCAGTTAGGATGCTTATCTCATTATCTTGTCAATTATAAAATAAACAAAAATTCGATCACTCGATATGCTCATCGAATTAACTCTTTTGCTACCTAGAGATAAATACGAATATTGAACAATGATTTATGTTTGATTTGAGTCGAAACTATTGATTATATAAATATATATTTATAAGTATATATAGAGATGTGTATATACCAGTAATTAGATCACTCGATACTCATCGAATTAACCCTTTCGCTACGTATGTTGTTTATAAATAACGATCGAATACTGAACAATGATTTCTGTTTGATTTGATTCGAAACTATTTATTATATAAATATATATATATATATATAGAGAGCTGTGTGTATATACCGGTAATTAGATTATGGTAGGCATTATTTAACAATTGTTTCAATTTGTTAAAAACATTCATTTTAATTTATGAAAAAAATAATTTTTAACTGATACGTTAAGAACATTACGAAAATATTTCTACAATAGCCATAACTGTCAAATGATATCATGTGATAGTTCGTTAAATGTTCGATATGATATAACAAATTCATAACCAATCATAGCCTTTACTATAATAATCGTCATATACCTAATCATGTCAAAACGTCAAAATCAAAAGTAGTAGTATTTTAAGTTTTGAATAAAGTTCTTAGACCTTAGTTAAAAGACAAAAAAAAATCAAGTTTATTTTTAGTTTACTAAATTATCAGCCGTGCCGGTGAATTTGATTCGATATAAAATTATTTGAATTTCTCGATTCGATTCGATGAGAATTTCTTAACGGTGAATTCGATCGAAAGACTAATTTTGTACTCATTTCAAAAAATGTAATCAAATAACAAATATAACGAAATGTAATGACTTTTATATCAAATAAGTTCAAATTTCAAATTAAAAAAATAAATTTCGATTGCTGTTTTAGAAATAAATTATTCAAATACACATATGTTTTTTTTTTTTTTTTTTTTTTTTTTTTTATATAATTCCAAGTCTATGGGATGAACACCCTAACTGCTTTTACACAGAGACTTGGAATACACAATCACATACAATAGCTTTTCTATAGAATTTTTTGGGTTATATCTACTAATTTAAATGTGGAAAACTATATCTATTGTAGAGTACTTCGCCTTCATAATAGCATAGTTCCATTTTATTTTTAGTGATAACCAAAACTCTCAACTATTTATCATTTATTTTATCCCAATGATGAAGGGTACTGGACCAGGTCGAAAATTCAGAAAGCATTATTTTGCCTTCGTCGGGAATCGAACCTGGACCTTTCAGTTGAAAGGCAGGTGCTCTACCTACTGCACCACCCAGCGTGTAATAATACGTATAAAATGTACGTATAAAAAAATAAAAATAAAAATAATATTATAAAATTTTGAACGAGAAAATTTTCGATCAAAAATATTCGAATTTTTTTTAAATCGAATTCGCCGGTTGAAAATTTACGAACGAGTACTCGATTTTTCTTCGATCGAATTCACCGGTACGGCTGTATTTAAAAATTGCTTATGATTACTTCTGATTTGTACGCTTCTTCTCGTAGACTTAACGAATGATCTTGAACAGACAACGAATGATGGCTTTGCGACTATATTATAGTTGGTTAAATGATATGTCATGCTGGCGTAGAAAATCATATGATAATTTATGACTATTATAATTTTATAGGTAATCAATTGAAATTCGGTAATGAAAGGTTAACGTTCAGTTATATTCTTAATTATTGTTATGTATTTAAACGTTAGACTATGACTGTTTATTGCTTGTTTAATGGTTAATACAATGTAGTATAACAATTAAATTAATGTGTAGAATTGTGGCGTTTTGTGTAATTAATGTGTAAGAGATAATGACGTAAAACTAGTTACAATTTAGTGTAACGTTTACAATATATAACAATTATTAGTTTTGAACATTTAGTTGTATGTAATATTAATCGACCTATCTATTCAATTTCGACCTATTCCAATATCATTAGATATATTGTCTAACTGTCAGTTTACAAATTTTCCTTAATAATTTACGTAATGCTTCGTAATACATCCAAAAATTACGATATCAAATATTTAAATACCAATTTGATGCAATTTTACAATTCTACATATGACAAATTATAATCTGACAACCAAATATTTTTCAGTTCCACTTTGTTGAATTTTTCAGAATTATGTTCCACAACGACAAAATTAAAATTTAATTACAACTCTACATATGATAAATTATAATCTGACAACCAAATATTTTTCAGTTCCACTTTGTGGAATTTTCAAAATTTTGTTCCACAACGACAAAATTAAAATTTAATTACAACTCTACATATGATAAATTATAATCTGACAACCAAATATTTTTCAGTTCCACTTTGTGGAATTTTTCAAAATTATGTTCCACAATGACAAAATTAAAATTTAATTTAACTTAACGTTAACGACAATTTGACAGTTTTTGTTTTCTGTAAAAGTTGTCGTTGTCGTTGCCATTTGTGTGTGACCCGTAATTCAACTACAACGACAATTTGTTTTTGTTTTCAGTTGTAGTTGTCGTTGTTGCTGCCATTGTGCGTCAACAGTTATAATCTGTTATAAATGTTATAAATCTAGTTTATTTTATGCCTAAACAATGAATCTGAAAGGGTTAAGTTTGTGTTTGTATTTTTTTTCTGCGTGTTATATTATACCGTAAGGTGTAATTGTTGGAAATACATAATTCTATAAAAAGTAAATATATATATTTATATATATATTTCCAACCATAAAATTTTCAAAAATAACCCCATGAGTCAACATAATATTTTTAATTTTTTTTTTTTGTTAATTAATTTTATTAAGATTTATTTTAACTTAACATTTTTGAAATAAACATTACAAAAACAACAACAACAACAAAAATTTACACATAAAAACTATTTTTGCCCAGAAATTGTTAATAATTTAAATAAAAATTTGGCATTCATTACTTTTATATTCTCCTCAACTCATGTTTTTTTTTTTTTTTTTGTTTTTTGTGCTATTTTTAAATTCTAAACAAAACTTGTAAACAAATCATTATCCAAAAATGATATTAAAATAATAAAACTAACAAAAAAAAAGCTAAATTTCTTAATTTTACCCTCTTTAATCACCCCCTTCCATCTATAAACATGGTACCTACTTGATTTTCATCAAAATAAGATGAAAAACAATTATTAAATACATATTATATTGGATTTACGTAATTTTAAAATTAATGTCGGCGTTTCAATATGATTTCAGCAACACAAAACCATAACCAAAAATTAAATTAAAAGAAAATTAAAAAAAAATATGTATAGGTTCTATAAAAGTTTTTGAAAATGGAAATTTTGTAAAAAAAAAAAAATAATAACGACAAAAAAAAAAGTTAATAAAATTAATGCCCACCCACCCGCAAAATTTATAAATATTCTATTTGGAAAATGAATACCAGACGGGCAATATTGTTCACCTTCAAATTTAATTGTATTTTTGTTTTTTTTTTGTTTTTCTATTTTTTAAGAATGAAATTTTTGATACACTCTGATGTTTGGTTTTTATTTTAAGCATTATTTTGTTTTTATAATGAATGAAAATTGTAATTTTTTAAAAGAGATTAAAATAAATAGTTTTACTTAATCCTATTTCAAAGAAAATTATACTATAGAACTTGAAATGGGAATATTTGGCAGTTAGAAGATTTCAATTAAATTAATTTATTAAATCAAATTAGCCTATATTAAAATGAAGAATGGCCTCAGTAACAAAATAGTGATTAAATACACAATTATAATATGTGAAAGTGAAAGTTAAAATTTGACAGATTGATAGTTAGATTTGATAGTTAATTTTTTAATAATAGAAAAATTACTGTAAAAAGTATAATTCTACTACTATATATAATATTTTGTCCAACAATATGCGATATGGATCTAGTAAAAACCCTGACAGTTACATTATTGATATTTTAATACTAGCTATATCGACACCTGAACTATTAGAGATGACAAGACTTGAAAAATATGATCAAAATAGTTTTTTTTTGGAATTAAGACAGCTTTAATTTGTTAAGAATTATGCTTGACTCAAATCAGTCGTCAGAGAAATAACCGTGGCAGTAAATCGGCATATGTGGAATATATATATCATTGCCAACAAATTATAACCGGCTTATGTCAACATAACAAAAGTTGAAATAAAATAATCACCATATTCGAAATTGTCAAAAGTATTTCCTGTCAAAATTTGGTTTGATTCTGACAACTATAAGCCACATTTTTGCTAAGGTATATAATGGCTTATGATCTATAAATGTTTTTTCATAATGGCTAATCGCTTACTTAGCTTTAGATATTTTAAGCCCATAAAATTTTTTTTAATTAAGTGATTTTTAAAAAATTTTAATAAAAACATTTTAAAAAACCAAAAACGTGAACAGCCTTATATTTTATACCAATATAATAAATTTTTAATTTTAAAATGAATTTTGCTGGAAACATCAATTTTAGACATAAGCGGTTATGACTTGTTGTGTATGTCATCAAATTTATGATTGTGTATGTGTGTGTGTTTGAATTTTCATTTTTATAATATGCATTTTTTTAAAATTGTTAAAGTTATTGTGATACTACAATTTAAATATTTTTTATATATCAATTACTGTTATGATGACTATATTGCTATGATGACTATATTGCTCAGCTTTCTACGAGATTGAGAAAGAATATTTGTTTTCTATTTTTTTTCTCTAGTCTAGTTTTGGGGTCTTTGTATATGTTCTAATACCTACTTACAATTTTTATAACATATTTAATAGTATGTAAGGTTCTCTGTATATTGGTATTTTCACAGCCCGTTGTTTTGCTGCCGTTCGAGTGTATATATTGATTTGGTAATTTTAATAACAGTCAAGGCTTCGGATATATATGAATGTGTGCATAAGATTTATTTTCAAGAGATAAACATCCTAAGCCAACCAAAATATTTTTATTGATCTTTTTTGTCTTCATAAAAACTGCGCGAGAATAGCAATTGGGAGCAGAATATCAAACAGGAGTATAACGAACCTACAATTGCTCGTAACGTATACATTTTGAACTTTTTAAGATACTGGTATTAACGTACTGGTGTATAGTTATATGATATGATGCAATTTTTCCACTACTAATAATGTTAAGTATACATATGTACACAATATATACATATACAATGTACTGCTATCACACTTTCCCAATGTGTAATTTGTTTGTGGTCTTGTTATTATTATGACAAACCCAATCATCATAAGCGTACACCTCGATTCAGTATATTTATACTTTGTTTGAGGTAAACTCTAAAAATACTGAGGAAGACTGAATAATTGTTTTGATGATGTTTATGTCCCTTATACATATCTTAAAAATAATTAATTCTATAAATGTTATTAAAAAATATACAAGTAGGAAGATTTGAAGTTAGAAAATTTCAATATCAACCAATCATGATAACAACAAAATTAAATGTGACAAGAAATGTGACTAAAAAAAGTGGAAATATAACTGTATTCAAAATTTGTTTAAACAAAATCCTAACACTATGTACATAGTAGACAATAATAGTTGTTACATGAATATAGTACACAATTTATTTTATTTAGTTATACATAATTGGTTTTACGTTAAAATATTTTGATTGATATTTATAACTCACAGATGTTATTTACAAAATCATTATATAAGTTATTGAAACAATCAGTAATCAGAATTAAAAACTAAAAGCTGTATAGGTAATCTAACAGTAACAATATCTATACTGATGAGTTCCAGTAGTGCTAGATGATCGAAACACACCTTTATTAATTACTGTATACCATAATTTGAGATATATTGCCTCCTTTAGGTTTTAGTAAGTTCACTGAATTTTATTTTAAAACGTGATTATGAGTCTCTGTTATTTGGGGCAGAATACGTTTCATATTTTACGCACATATGTATTTACAAAATTTATAGAACCAGCGAATTGTAGGTGATAAAAAAAATGAATTACAAAATTAACAACTTCCCTTTTTTGTAAGATTAATCACCATTACTGATACTAGGGAATAAAATTTCCAAAAATTTAACCTCATTTAACTGAACATTTTCATATTAATCAATGTAATTAATCTTTCAATAATGACATAAATTTGGGAAGTTTGATGACACCTAAATAAAGTAATATTATTAATTTTATTATTGTTGGTAAATAATTTTCCGTTTATGGAATTGCCCAATTATAGGAGTTCAAAAGTTTAAAAACGAAAGTCTTCTCACAATATTTTTTTTTTTGCTTTTTTTAAATTGTCATAAAATTAATCACACGCAAAATTAATCAATTTTAGGTAGGTTGATCCGATCAATTGATAATTTAAATAAAAAACAAACAAATTTAATGTTTTTTTGTTTTGAATTTGACATTTTTTAAATAAACTTTTTTTTTATTAAATTAGTTATCTTAATTAAAATTTAATGTTTTTTTTTTTTAAACTAAACTTATTGAATTGAATTAAAATATTTATTGCCATTTAAAAAAAAAAAAAACAAAATATTAAAATCAAATAAAAATAATAAATCGCAAAACAAATTAAAAAAAAAAACAAAATGATAGTATAAAAAAAAAAGAAACCGAAACCCCCAAAAAACCATAAAAATAAACCGATTTTTATGATTATTTTTTATTTTGACAGTTAAAGAAATCAATCAGTAAATTAGAAAACAAAAAAAAAATAACTGTCATCATACATAACCAATGTATTAATTTTTTTTACTGATTTTAATTTCTGAAATTCGAAATTTAAGTGTTAATACTTAGTCGTAAATAAAAATTTAATATTTAAATTAAGTAATTTAAAAAATTAAGGAAAATTAGTATGCAATTAAAAGAGAAGAGAAAAAAATATATGTCAATTGTAATTTTGTTTTTGTTATTTTTTAATTAACTATCAAAATAACGGGAATTGGAAAAAAATGTCAATTGTAATTTTTTTTTTGTTATTTTAATTAACTATCAAAAAATAACGGGATAAATACTTAATTAGTATATTTTATGTGGTTTTTTTGGCATTTGAATTGAATTGAACAGTTTGAGAACGTATGTATTAATAGAATAAGTAATTGTAAATATTTTACAAACACATTTCTAACGATTGCGCTGGGATCAAGTAGTAGAAAAAAACAAATTTTAGTTCGAGTTTGTTGTAAAATCTTCCAAAATGTATATTAAAAGCTCTTAACTTTGTACACTATTCCAAAATATTTAAAATACTTAGTGGAGATCTAAAATAAGATCAGAGTGTGTAGCGAAAATAATTAAACTATAATTTGGTATTCATGTCATAGATAGTGAAAACATAAAATAAGATCCAGAAAGTGTAGCGAAAATAGTTAGACTACATTTGGTATACATGTTATAGATAAACTTACCAGAATTAATTAAACTATAGGTTAGCATACATTTTCAGCGGACAAATAAGTTTATTGCCAAATAGATAAAAAAGATAAAAAAAAAGTAAATTTATCGAAAAATAATCCAAAAGTCAGATTATTATCGATTTATATGACAAAAAATATCAAAAAGAATCGAATTAGGTCATTACTTTGTTCAGGCAAGAAGAGTTTAGAAGTTACTGAAACAACAGCTGCAACAATTTAAATTCGGTTTATGATTTGGGGTAATCCATAGCCGCCATTTGAATGAAAATATTTGAACAATTTAGACAATAATTTTGATGTGGGTTACAGGACAATGCTGATGATGAATTATTTCGATGCTGATATACATTATATAGCTTTGTTGGTTTCATTTAATACAAAGTTGTTGTAAAATAGTTTTAATATATAAAATTTGTCATAGACTTTTTTTTTTTTTTTATAAGGATATATATACAGGACTTGTACAGAACTGAATTTCTATTTTTGAAATCTATTTTATACACAAGAAACCTTGTTAAAACGTCAAAATCATCTGTTGAAAAAAATGATTTTATTTTTATATACACAAAAAGTGTTGCCGGTGTAAAAAAGCTATTGCTGATATTTTAAAAATATATACTTTATCAAAGTATAATATCCCAAATATTTTGAAAATATCCCCAGTAAATGATAGTTACTGTTTTTATCGTACGCATTGACTTCTTATATATAAAATAAAGTCATTTCATGCTATCTCCCTCTTTAAAACCAACGAAATATTTTCACAATTAAAATATTTATCAGATAAAACCCAACTTAATATACAAAACAAAAATACGTCGAATATTTTTGTAGCATTATAGTTATGTCAATTTTTATCAATTATTGTAACATTTCTATTTATGTAATACAAAATTAACAAATTTATAACAAATCAAATTAAAAATTCAATTTTAAAATAATAAAAAAAATTTTATTGAATATTTTAAATAATTAAATTAAAATTATAAATTTTTTAATAGAAAATGACACAACTACTGAAATATACATAGCTACATTTACAAAAAATTATAACAAAATAATTCTACATAATCTCACAAACATGAAATTTTCATTCACACTTGAATTAACACTTGTGTCACCTTCGGGATAAGCGCGAAAAAATTAAATTAAAAATGTGTCATAATTTTCAAAAATTGTTTTTGTTTTTCATTTCTACATTTTTATTCTAAAATAAATTGAATGAAAGGAAATTTTAAAATATTGGAAATTTACATTTTAAAATTTCACCACAACCGCTTAAAGTATGTTGTGTTGTGGTTTAAAGCTTGAATTAATTTTTTTATTTTCTACTTTTTAATTTTTAAATTATTATACAAGTGAACTATACTTTCTTATTTTTATTATATTTTTATTATAACTAAATAAATAAAAAATCAAAATGTCTAGGTTTGATTTTATGAAAATTATTTTTTCTCATTACAATCAATGAATCGGGGGTTTTCTTTTTTTTTACTTTAATGTGTACCTACTTTGAAGTAAAAAATTATGTTGATTTAAATACTTAAATTGTGTAGTTAAAGGGAAAAATTATTGTAAAATGTAATAATGGTATCAAAAGGGCAATATTCCGAAAGGGAAAAAGACCTGAAGTTGGTCTGCAGATTTATCTGCAATATTAACTATCATTTAATGGGTAATTCGCAAAGTAAAACCTACATTACAAAGTATATAAATTGACTCAAAGTGAGTTTTATTTTATACTGAATTTCTATAACACCCCTTTCATACATTTTTCTATTCACTTTAATCCAAGCTATAATATAGTGCAGAGTTGATTACTGAGAATGGACTACTCTGTATTGTTCTTAGTCTTATATAGAATTTCTATATTCCCTTTTTCATACCATTTTGTATTCAGTTTGATTCAAGTTTTGACTTAGTGTATTACAATGTTGAGAGCTCTACATCCTCTATTAAACAGGCCAGTCCATCTTGTATATATAGAAAATTTTCAAAAATATTATACAGAGCCATGAATTTAATTCTCGAAATAAATTCTCGAAATTTAGAAATTTTCCAACACTCTCAGACATTTTCCCAAGAACAAAAAAAATATTATTTTTACCTCACTTCTTAAGTAAGGTAAATCTCCATCTCGGAAAACATGGTCCTCGTATAACACCAACAAAACCAAATAACTCTTAGCCAGGTCCCGTACTGATATATCAAGAATAGTAGCCATCAGTACGGGTCATTGGCCAAGAGCGAGCCACACTGCTAACGCCAAGCTAGATATTCCGCTCAATCCCCATTGTCGCAGCTACAAAAATGAAAATGAGACAGAAACTCTTGAGCACTTGAAGTATCTTGAGTCAGACTGTGGACTTTAGGTAAAGGTTTCTCCAACAATGGTAAAGGTATCGTATCGCGTCAAGTAAAATTGGAGATCTGATCAACCTTCTGATGTGTGATTCACTGCTTCAGAACATTTGTTCGAAACAAATGCGCGCGCATATTTTTTGTATGAAAATTTGAATTCTCTCAATTTGCATAAATATTCGGAACATTTTTTTCTCTCCAGAATAAAAGTTGATTTAAATTTAACTTTTGTGTTCGGAACAATTTCTTTTGCTGTAATTTTTAATTTTTTTGACATTTCTCACATTTAAAAAAACATTCAGGCATAGAAATATTTTTACTTTTGTTTTAATTTTTAAATAATTGATTTTTAATAATTAAAAATTTATCAGATTGAAATAAACAAAAATTTGAAAATTAATTCAAATGTCAATTTCAGTTATTTAAATTTTTTTAGTTTGGAACACAATGTTCTGAAGTAGTGAATTAATTAAGTAAGATTACAATCGCACAGGAGGGTGGGATCCCCTAAAACAACCAATAACAACAAATAGGTCACTCAAGCAGCATCAAAAGGGAACAATTAAGTGGGTAATTGTTTTTCCAGATTATCGGGTAATTGTTTTGTTTTCACTTTTTCTTTTGTAAATCTCTGAAGTCGACGTAAAGCAGTAAAGTAAATTTTATTCAATTTTCATAGGGTATAGACTTAAACCTTAAAATTTCAAAAAACTACACTTTCATAAAATATAAATAATCAAATTGATTTAGAACAACTACTATTATTTAATTTTCATATTATTAAATTTGATTTCCGATGAAATTGAATTTTCACACTTTAGTACTATTTATACGTAGGTACTAGTACGTATGAAAATTTGAAAATAGAAAAACATCAATTTTCATTTTTTAAATTTTTTATAAATTCGCCCTTCAAAATTTTTATCAAAAGTAAATCAAGGTCTGTCTAAAAATAACCTTCAAAGTCTAATTAATAAAATAATAATAAAAGAATAAAAACAAAACCTGAACTGATTAAATAATTGCAAATTTTTGAGGCAGAAATAAAATTTTTAAAATCAAACGTTTTGGAAAAGAAATTTTCAACCCCATTAAATTTACACAGGAAAAAATATGTACGCAGACAACGGAAGTCTTAAGAAAATAATTTAAAAAAAAAAATTCAAACACGAAATTTTAGAAAAATAGAAGAATTTGTTTTTTCTTTTTCTTTATAAATTAATTATTTATTTATTCAGTGCTTACCCAAGCTAAAACAAAATTAAAATTTTTTATTTAGTTATTTTGGTCGCGGAAAATTTTAAACATCCTGTTAATATAATTGACTCGTAAAATAATTGAGTCTACTGACCAAGTAGTCTTTAATTTTATTTTTTGAATTTAAAATTAAAATAAAATTTCCGTTTACCCATCAATATCCAACATTGTTGATCCCAAATATCCCAATATCCATTACAGCCAAAGTTTTGTAATGTTTTTACATTTAAACTAACAAAAAATATATCGAAAATGAGGTACCCAAATATTTTTTAGTCAAAATGAGTATCAGCTAAATACAAATTTTCCTATTCCTACTTCATTCTTAATCCAAAATATATATATATATATACATACATTTATATACATATAATATATTATACATTTCCAACATAAGTAGTGCTTGGCCACTGGTATAATAAAAACAAAAAATAAAATTGTAACATTAACGAAATATTAATATCCTGTCCAAGATATATTATGATTAGGATAAAGTTAAGGATGTAAGGAAATGGTTGAGTAATAAATTTAATGAATTCACGTTTAAATAAGCACGCCTACTATCGTCTCTCAAAACCAAATAAAAAATTAATATTTTTTTTTTTACTTACAAATTAATAAAAAAACATATAAACAGAGCTGTGCTTCAACAATGTCAAATAAATCGGGTGTGAGTTGTGAGATTTAATGAAAATGATTTTTATTAACAAAACGTGAGTAATCAAAAAATAAATAATACTAAAAAAAAAAATCCTGAATGTATTTCCGTCTTTGCAGATTTTCTTTGTTAAGGATTTTTTTTTATGAATGAAAATTAAAATGGAATTGGTATTATAAAATTCATATTTCATGTGTTATTAAAAATAGATTTATAATAACAAAATATTTAGAATGACATAATATAAGGTGTAGTATATAATATCTATTTTTGCACATTATATATTTTTCATCTCTGCAGATTCTGCAAAAAGTAATATGAAAATAGGTTCAAGACTTTTAAAATCCTTGTTATTTACGTATTATTTTCTTTATCTTTGCAGATTCTGTAAACATTAGTATGAAAGAAGTGCAATTTTAAAATACTTTTCAAGTATACAAACTTTTTTTTACATAACTACTCACATTTACAAACTAGATAATTTTCCGTTATAATAGTGATAATAGTAGATTGCTGTTCGCAATACAATCCGGACGAGATAATATATACAATCTGATCTTCAATTGAATACTTTGTTTGCGTCTATTTGGCAATAGGAATTATTGGTTGGCAACAACAAGCGTTAGCAGCTGTACGGAAATGTGTACTAAAATTATTCTTTCTATAAAGTTTTTTTATAATTTATTGTCTTGTATCATTTTTGTATCTTGAATCATTTTTGAAATCTTATATCATTTCTTATTTTTTTTACATTGTCATTATATAAGACATTTTATTCTGTTCGTTATATAAATGTCTTGTTTATTCTGTTCATTTTTAAAATCTTGTATTATTTCTGTAAATATGTTGTATATATTTTGCAGCATGTCAAAATGTCCCTATCACACAAACTTTAAACCGATTATAGCCATCTCAATCCACCATCATGGTTTTTTCAGTTTACAGTTATTGGTTCTATAGTGAAAAATATCATGGAATGGCACAGTCTCTAAGAATAGACATGTTTTTGACAGATAGCACGCCTTACTTCAACTAGTTTAAGAAAAAAAATGTCCCTATCACACGAATTTTAAACCGATCTACCATTGCGATCTGCCATCATTGTTTGTTACTTTGCAGATGTTGATTCTACTGACAAATATCGTGACATAACTGTCTCTAAGAATTAAATTGTTTTTTGACAGATAACACACCTCAACTAGTTTAAGAAAAAAAATGTCCCTATCACACGAATTTTAAACCGATCCACAATTGCGATCTACCACTATGGTATGTCACTTTACAGATATTGATTCTACTGACAAATATTATGGCATGACTGTTTATAAGAACAGAATTGTTTTTTGACAGTTAACACGCCTTACTTCAATTAGTTTAAGAAAAAAAATGTCCCTATCACACGAATTTTAAACAGAACCGTCATTGCGACCTGTCATCATGGTTTTTTCAGTTTACATTGATTCTAGTGACAAATATTGTGTGTAACATGACTGTCTCTAAGAATAGACATTTTTTTGACAGATAACAAACTTTAATTCGACTAGTTTAAGACTAATTTACTTGGAAATTACAAGTACTATCGTCTAAAATAAACTTTAGAGTGTTTTTCGACTAATGAGAAGAGAAGAGAAAAGCAGAAAAGAGAAAAAAATATCTCGTATTATAAAGCAGTATTTTTTAATACAAAAAACATATTTAAAAATACAATATTAATTAATTAAAAATCGATAATAGTTGACAGGTACAAACCACATTCATTAAATTAATTTATTAATTATTTTTTTTTTCTTATTAGAATGAATTAATTTTTTCTTACCGAAATAATATATATATATATATACTTTCAAACTCACATAACAAAATATGAGTCAATAAAAAAATGAAACCAAAATTGGCAAGACAGGCATTCCATTTCATATTTGAAAAAAAAAAAAAAAAAAAACTTTTCCAAAATCATATAAATTTCATTTTTTATGGTCACTAAGAGTGTTTTTTATAGATTTCTTCCCAAAAAAAAAAACCAACATAAAAAAATACAATCAAAATCAAAATTTTATTATTGTTTATGAGTTTATAAAAATTATAATATTTATAGGGGGATGTAGAAAAATCATTAATAATATATAGTGATGGTTATGGTGGGGGGTCAGTATTGTTAGTTAGAAATTCAGTGAATAAAATTAGAATACCCTAATTATAATAGTGACAATGTCATTCGAATTCAAATCACATTCGTTTATTTTACGAATTATGATTTTTTTTTTGTTAAGATACAAATTTGGTTATTATATAGGTACAGTTGGGTATAGTTTAAGGGCATAAGGTGGGGTTTTTTTTTTGTTTTATATATTTTGAATCATAATAAAGGTTAATTTTGTGATTTTTTTGTTTTTTTTTTAATAAAAACATTTCAAATAAAGAATTTTTCAGTCAAAAATTTGAAATAGGTCTAAAAAGAAAAAAATTGTTGTTGTTTTTTTTTTTTTGTTTTTTTTTTTTTTTTTTTTTTTCGACTTACATAATTCAAAATTTCATAAATAATTCATAAAAAATTAAACACAAAAATTAGAACATATGTTTTGAGTATGTACAAATTAACGTGTACGCATACTGACGCATACTAATATACGTCATACTTATGTTTTTGAAGTACCTATGTAATATAATGTAAGATCAAATAATTCAAATTTTTAATAGTTCAAATTTTTACGTAAGTATTAACGATGAAATATTTTTTAAGGTGTGTGTTTTTTTTTTCTATTAACTAATTTTTTCTCTCAAATAAAAATCTCATAAATCTTTAAAATTTTATTTCATGTTTATTTGGTATTATGGAACAGATGTTACAATTAATTTGTTTTACGAGTTGAATATATTTTATTTATCTTAAATAGTTTAACAATTTAATAAAAATATGTTTTTAAAAGAGTTAGAGAATAAATTATTAATTTGAATGAATAAATGTAGTTATTATGTGAATGTGACCCAGAGTTATTTATTATAAAATGACCAATAATGATGACAAATATTTAAAAAATAAAAAAAAACTAGAATTAATTTTTCAACTTTATAAAATAAATTTTATTCAATTCTTTTGAACAAAAAAATATTTTCTATAACTAATTTTTAATGATTTACAGTTTGATATTAGATAGAGTTGACAAAATACCGTATATAAACTTCTTGTTTTAAATATTAATATTTATGTTTATTGACACAATTCTAGTCAATAAACATTCTAGTCAAATCTATGAAATATTTTAGAATTAAATTGATTTCAACGGTGAGTAGCTGGCCGTAATCATAGTACTGTGGTCGTAAGCATATATTTGGTTAATTTAATTGAATATGGTATAAGGCGTGTTCATAGTGGTCGCGCCTGCGCAACAAAAAAAATTTTTGTTCGTAATTGCATATCATCAAAAATTCTGTGCAGATAAAAAGCAGGCGCTTGTGTTCATAGTAATCGGTGTCGCGTCAGCGTCGGGCAGATTGTGCAGATATTTTAGTGCGCCTGCTTTAGAATGATTTTTAAAGTGCATGTCATTTAACATTTAATAAATAACAATGTCGTGAGAAAATATTTAAGTAAAAAATAAAAATTAATTATTAAAATAAAATAAATATATTGAAAAAAATATATATTAATTTTAATATATTTTAATATATATAAGTAATATATATGTATATTAAAATATATTAAATATTTAAAAAAAAATATTTATAATATATATTTAAGAAAATATATATATATAAAATATATTAAAATATATTAAATATATATAAAAATATATAATAATATAATTATAAATAATATAATATAACTATATAAACGAATTGTGCATGTGCTGTTCTATGAACAAGAATGACTGCTAAACAATTTTCTGCGCACCTGCGCAAGTTTTTTTGTTCATAGTGACAGAGAAAAAAATCTGCAAGACACTGACGCATGTTTTACTGCAACTACGAACACGCCTACACTTTTTTAAAACGTCAAAAACATGATGATGATGATCAAAATCAAATATTCATAAACATTTTTGAGTCGTCATCCCAGTAACCAAAAATTGTCAAAATATTGTCATAAAATTGTGTTGACAACGTGTCGACAAATGTTGTTATAAAATTGTGGTTGTAAGTGTATTATGTTCACATTTTGTTATCTAAATTACGTTAACAATGTCGAAGTTGTCATTTGTGTAAAATACATGTTTTTGTCAACTTTATGTGACAATTTTTTGACAGGTATATTGTATCTTGTTTTTGGTATTATTAATGCGCAGTTTATTTTGTTTAAAAGATTTCAGTTTAATTGTGAATTTGTTTTTATTTTGACTTAGGTTTAAGTTTTTGTTAAGAATAATTTCAGTTACAAAAGTTAACTTTACTGTGATTTGCATCCATTTATTTTTAATTAAAATAGAAAATTATAAATAGTATAAAAAAATGCGTTTTATTATTTAACAATTCTTCATAAATTGATGACTCACAAATTTTTGTAAAAATTTCCTACAAATTCATGACAAAATTCAAGACAATTTAATCACAAAAATGGTGGACAAATTTTAGATATTTTGTTGACAATTTTGTAACAAATTTTTTGGGACAATATTGTCAACTACAGTTTGGCAAATGGAGTCAACTCTGCCAACCTTTTTCCAACAAAAATTCTCACAATATTTTGTCCACAATCCTTTAAAATTTCTCAACATTTTGCCACCTTTTAGTGACAACTCTGGTTGCTCAGGTATGGTATACTTTTCTAAAACGTCAAAAACATGACAATGATCAAAATCAAAAATTTATAAACATTTTTGACTTGTCAGTCATAATGCTGGAGATAATAACAACGCTTTTCAACGGCGTGAGATGTCAAAAAAAAGTTTATATATATGAAATTGTATGAGAGTACTGCTATTGTTGCTGTCAAGTTATTATAACATGAAGATAGCCGAAAATGAAATTATTGGTAAAGAAATATTTTTTTGTTATTATTCTAATGTCAATGCAAGACAATTTGTATAATTTATATTTTTTTTTTATTTTATTAACATTCAATCCGAAAATAATGTTATACTTTTTGTATAAAAAATAATTAAAATATTTTGACACTGACATATATTTGGAGAAAAAAAATTGAAACGTCAAAAACTTATCAGAAACTGATTTTACAGAAATCACCGCTCACTAATAAGTTTTTTTAGATTTCTACCATTTTTCTACCTGTATGAACATGCATATTAACGCTAAAATCAAATTCAAATGTCATCAAAAAATAATTGTCAAATTGTTGACGTTTTAAAACCTGCTCTTGTACCTTTAGTACCTTTAGTACCTATGCTCTATAGTCTATAACACGAAGATCGCACTTTTGAATTTCACATTATGTCATTGATATTGTAAAACAATTTTTTTCATAATTTTTTGAAATTATTTTATTATAAATTATTGGAATACAGTTAGGTTATCGCTCTAAAAAAATAGAAGTATGATATTATGAAGGTAAAACTACTGTATTAATTTTCTACATTGGTTAATATCATAACTTCCAAAGAAAAACTGTTATTAATTTATTCTTAGTACACCAAGAGTCAAGACAACTGCGCAAAGCAGTTAAGTTGATCATTCCACAGTCTTGACAATTGTAAAAAAAAAATAATAATAATAACTTACTGTCAAAAACTGCAATTAGCATAATCTAAATATCACTTGTATAAATTACTCTACATTTGTTAAATGTTTTCAACTTTGTAATTAAAACAAAATGTCTATAGCTTTTAATATTTAAATTAACTGTTCTAATTTTAAAAAATAATTAATTCTAAAAAAAAAAAAAAATAAAAATTCACGACATGACAGCTGTTATGTAGTAAACCTACTATTCTCATTTTCTCATTTTCTTCTCTAAACTATTAAATTTGTTATTATTATTAATTTAAACACTAGCATGACAATATAAAAACTTCTGTTTATTTCTAATCACATTACAACAACAACTAAAAACATTATTTTACTTTTGTTTATGACATTTTGAATAAAAAATGTCAAATTAAATAACACTAAATGACAGAATAAAAATAACTAATGATTAAACAAAAATGATTTTGACAAAAAATAAAAAAAATAGTTTTTATGACACAATTCACTGTCATGTCAATTTATGATTATTACAAAATTAACTCTAAATAGCTTGGTATCATAACAGTAATAATATGTATGGCATAGTTAAAATATTAAAAAAAAAGTGTTTTTTATAAACTCTCATTACAATATCGTGTGTATAGTCGTCTTCAGTCAGTAGTCATTTAGTAAATATAGTGTTTGTTTAGAAATTGGATGTTTCAATGTTTGTTTCAATAATTGTTTGATATAAATGTGTGTGTGTGTGTAATGTGTTGTGAGTTCATTGAAATGCAAAATAATTTTTTTTTCGTTTTTTTGTTCTTATTTTTGTTCAAAAGAATTGAGTGCATTCCAGTAAAATACAAAACAAAACAGAGATTTTCAATTTGAATTGAAAACGCAACTCTCAACATAAGCTTTTCTGCAATAAGGGGAGTTTTGTTTTCATTTAAAAAAAAAAGTAAAAATATAAAATCAACAAAACACATTGTTTTCAACATTGCAATGCTTTTTTTTGTCTTTAATCCTTTCAACCGTATTATCATCAACATAATCATCATCAGAAAACAATAAAAAAATATGTTTTTTTTTTGTTTTATTTTTTTTATTGTTTTTTTTTTTTTTTTTATTTACCAACTGCAATTCTAGTCTTCTACATTTCAAATTGTACATATTATTATAATATATTATTGTTTTTGTTGTTGGCTGAAGAAGTTGAAGAAGTTGAAAAATTAATGAAGTGAAACAATATTAGTATAATAAAATAATGCAGCAACACAGCAACAACAATAGCAATAATAATAACAAGAAAAAACAAAAAATAAATTGTTACTCAAGGAAGTTTAATGTTGCGCAAAAAGTCATCATAATAAAATACAATAATAATAATAACAAAAACAACAACAAAAATTTCATTAGAAATGAAAAAACAAAAAATGAATTCTACCTATGCCAGCCATCAGTAATTATATGTACGTGAGTATGTTGCTTACTTGCAAGGGCTTGCAACTTTTAAATCAATATTACAGAAAGAAACAGAAATAAAAAAAAAAACTGAATTTTACAAAATTTCCCGCTTCATTATAAAAGTACGTGTCATAATTTTTTATTTTCATTTTTGTTTCAATTATCTGGGGGAATTCTCATTCTTTTGCAGTGTTGTCGTTTTTAATATATTATGTGCTTAGAATACATCATCATATGTGTTTATTTGATAAAATAGAATAAATATATATATATATATATATATATATATATGATTTTTGTGAAATCTTGAATATATTCTATTTAGAACTCAAGGATATACCGACCTAGTAAAATAATGTTATATACAAATCGTTATGACTAATATTTTTTTTTCCTGTTACTTCTCGTGAGAGCATAGGGCATCAAATTGCCTCCTCCAGATGTATGATTTTTATTTCATCCCAACTTCACCCATATCTCGTTAGTTCAGAAGTCGCATTTCGCATCAGGTATTGTTTAGTTGCTATACTAGTGATTGTATTACTTTTATATGGTGATAACTATCTGAGAATTCATACAACTGGAATCAACTTACTTAATTATAATCTACTGAACTGCAGTTCAGCATTTTTGTTTTGTCGAAATTTGATAATAAAATGTCAATTACAAAATAAATAATTTTTATTCTTCAACTTCCTATTACTAATTTATCTCCCTTGTTTTCTTCCTAATTTATCCTATTCTATCCTATCCCAACCAAGCGTCACGTAAGTGATAAAGATATTTTGATAACTAACGCTTTGGCTGTTTATAAAAAAAAAAAATAAACAAAAATATATTTAAACAATAAAACTGTTTTCTAAAGAATAAAAATGGCCTAGGATCCGCTCGCTCCTTCGAAATTCGGTGAAGTTTGATGAAAAATCGTACCTACTCAATTTCATTATGAATTGTGTGAAATTCTATTATTTTAATTTTCTCTTGGCACTAGTTATACCATTTTTTTATTGATTT
The DNA here is from genome assembly GCA_963942445.1 of Argyra leucocephala. Classification (NCBI taxonomy): domain Eukaryota; kingdom Metazoa; phylum Arthropoda; class Insecta; order Diptera; family Dolichopodidae; genus Argyra; species Argyra leucocephala. The sequence continues at coordinate 132,224,738 of OZ012681.1, read as the reverse complement.
ATCTTAGACAACAACCACATATGTAATAATTTATTTAAAAAAATTTATTTCATTCTGGCGAGTAAAAGAAGAAACTCTGTACTCTGCTGCGCGGCAATTTGGCAAATTAAAAATTTTTTTATGTTAAGAATAATGTGAATACATGTGTTGAAATTTTAAATTGAAATTTCTAATTGAAAATTAAAACAATTTTTTGAAAAAAAAAATTTGATATCGCTACGTCTCTTTTTCAATATTATTTAAATATTCAAAATTATTTAAAAGAATAATAATGAAAATTGGTTGTCCCGAATGATTTATATATTTTTATCGTATTTTTTTTCAATTTACATGTCAAATATTTCTAGTCAAATTTATGGTTTATAATGTACAGGTCAAATAATTCTAAAATTGAATTAGATTCAAACAGCGTCGAATTTTTCCGATTTCAAAAACTAAATTATTTGTTAGTTATAGTTTATAAATTATTTAAAGTTATTGCGGGATTTAAAGTTATAAATAATCGTAAGTTACACGATTGTTACAGTAACTGGTGACTGTACCCCTCCAATCTTTAAAGCAATTGCAACTCATTAACTTTAAGTAACATTGTTTTAAGTAGATTAACTGTAAATAAGTAATATATTATAGTTTGAATCATAGCAGGTTTAACAGAGTGTTAATTTAAAGGAAAATAAAAAAAAAAATTTTAAATTGAAATTTCTATTTGAAAATTAAACAAATTTGAAAATATATTTGATTTCGCTACGTCTCCTTTTAAATCTACTTATCGTTTAAAAGAATAATAATGAAAATCGGTTGTGCGAAATGGTTCAAATGTTTGTACTTTTTTCAATTTACATCAGATTAAGTATAGTTAATGATTATAAAATTGAATCACATTCGAACAGCAGTGAATATTTCTGATTTGAATAACTATCAATATAATTTAATTACAAGATTTATAAGCATTAAAATAATCGTAGGCCAAACGATTTTTACAGCAACTGGTTACTGTACTCTCCACTCTTTCAAACCATTGAAACTCACTAACTATAACTAAGATTGTTTTAACCAAAATAACTGTAAATATATTATAATCCGAAATTGGTCTGCAGATTTATTTGCAGGTGCTCAACTCATAAAGAAATAAATAAATATAATTATAATATTAGAGTTAGAATAATTATAGGTTTTGTAACAACATCAAAAAATGTATAAGAAATTTAAAAACAAATTAATCGACCGTTATAATGTTTTCATAAAATAATATTTTTAATATTAAATGCATATTATGCAAACTGCAGTTGCAATTTCTAACGACAACACTAATTATTGTTAACTACATATATTATTACTTAGGTAGGTAATAATAATAACAATAAAAACTTAAGGAATGAAACAAAAAAAAACAAAAAATAGAGAACATAAGGAATTAAATGACTCGACTCTCCAAGCACATGTAAAGTATTCAATATAGTCATATTTCCGACAGTTTTTTCGTGTGTAAAGTTTTAGTATAGTGAATTGTTGCATAATAATTGTTTCTGTTGTTGTTTTTGTTTTTTATTACAATACTAAATATATTCTATTTATTTTTTAATCGTTCAATAAACTCTAACTTTAAAATATATGCACTTACCTACAGTTATATATATATATGTATGCTGTGCGGTCTGGTCTGTCTGTCTAATTTCCATTTAAACCCCCTTTCCCTTTACTCTTCCATCTTAATTCACTTCTTTTACATTTTTTTGTTTTAACCATTCCACATAATATATTTGTGGATAAGTATGTATGTAAGTTGTATGTAAGTAAATATGTATATAAAAAAATATTGAAAAACAAGGGTTAAAAATGTAAAATTTTAATAACATAAAAGTGTGTAAGAGGGTGAGAAAGAGAAAAAGAGAGGGAGAGTAAAAAAAGAAAAATAAAAATACATAACAAAATGTAAAATTACAAGACAGGAGGAGATACAGTCATGTAAATTCGAATAATGGGTTCTGTTTTTTTAGGTCTTTTTTTTGTTTTTTTCTCAAATTATTAAAGAATTTTTCCGTTTCCTTCATTCATTCATCCATTCAGTTCGGATGAGAACAAAATTTCCATGGATTTTAAATATAAAATAAAATTGTTTTATATGGTGAGGACGAGATGTTACTTTTTGTTTTATATTTTGGAGTAGTTTTATTTTTGTTTTTTTTTTTGTGATTCAGAAAAGATGTGTTGATGGAATTGAATTACGAAGGAAATCAATTTTTTTATTTGTTTTGTTTTATAGTTTTAAAATTTAAATTTTGTGGTTTTAAATTTACGAAATGTTATTTTATGAATTGATTGTTCATCATTGTAAGTAGAGTGAGTACCAATCAATTCAAAATAAAATTTCTGAGATTTAAAATGAGCATACCTGAGATTATATAAAATATTCATTTTTCAAACTAGAAGTATTTTTTAGAGTCATCCAAACAATTGGAATTACCCAATTGCAAATAATATACATATTAAAAAATTATAAATTTCCCTGGTTTGTGTCTTGGAGTTAGCCACCTCAAAATGTTTTTAATTGACAGCTAGTAGTTACATCTTCAAATTGAAATGAATGTTTATTCTGTAAAGCAAAATAATGACAAGCAGAAAAAAAATGCCTATTGTTTCTATGATGGTAAGTCTTGCTTTGCAATCTTTAAAAATTCACTAGATTTGCTAAAAATCTTTTTTATAGGAAAAACGTCAGAAGCAATATATTTATAAAGAATATCAAGGGCAATATTTCTGAAATTGGAAAACTACCATCTGTTTTTCATCTCCACATGGTGTATCGGTTTAAATTTTTAAACCAGAATTAACAGTTGTACAACTGTGGCTTCACGGAGGTAACAACAAGGAGATTAGAGTAAAATACCCTATGTAACAAAAACACTTAAATTAAACAATATGCTGGGTAAAATTAATTTTTTTGCTGAAATAGAAAACTTTGTATTGAGTTAAATATTTAAAAGAAGAAGAAAGACGTATTACGTATAAACAAGACGGATTTCTTATACGTATTTCTAGCCGGGAATAGCTAGTAGCTGTAAATTAATCAAGGAAAATACTTATGCATTAACAGTATATTTTTATATTTATTTAAAAATTATTTTATATTTAATATTATTATATATTTATTTTATATTTATTGTATATATTTAAAAATTCATTTATTTACAAAATTAGACATAGTTATATATATATATATATTTTTTACTAATACACTTAGCTACAAAAAAAAAAATTGTTTTTGACCGATTAATTGCAATTCCATACTACTGTGCAGAAATTTATCAAGTAAATAATAAATATACTTAAGTAGTTATCATTAGAAATGATTACATAATATTGATTACAATTGAATTTTGAATTTTGAACCACCTATAATTAAATGGACCTATGGCAAATGATCAGTAATCCAAAGACATCAATATTACTAATAATACAATCCTAACAATTGTTAAATTATTTTTAGGACATAACTATTAAAACTGGCAATTTTAGATACTTAGAATATATTTTATTTATTTATATTAACATTTATTACAATTAAAACATTAACTTTTTTATTAAGTTTTAGCTGTCTGTTAGATAGAATGTTATAACTTATATGAACGTGAATAGGTTGAATTGATCATAGATTGTAGATTTACTTTGATAAAACAAAAAAAAATATATTATTAAAGTAATTACAAAATTAATTTACTTTAAAATCTAAGAAATAAAAAGACCCACATTTCGAGAGGTAAAAGGACCTGAAGTCTTATCTGCAAGTCCGCTGACAAAAATAAATAAATAAATAAATTTAAGAAATTTAATTTCTTTTTGATATTTTACAATTTTTTGTAACAATAATGATTTAGACCTGTCAAAATGTGCAACAACAACAGTGCCACAACAATAAATTTTCAATTTTGATCAAATTTTTAATTTAATGATTTTAGACCTGTCAAAATAAAATGTCAACCGTGCAACAACAATAAATTTTCAATTTTGATCAAATTTTTAATTTAATGTTGGAGAACTGTCAAAATGAAATGTCAACAGTGCAACAACAATAAATTTTCAATTTTGATCAAATTTTTAATTTGATGTTTTAGAACTATCCAAATAAAATAAAATGTCAACAGTGCAACAATGATAAAGTTTGAATTTTACATCTTTTTGTAGCAATAATGATTTAGACCTGTCAAAATGTGCAACCACAACAGTGCAACAACGACAAATTTTGAACTTTGATCAAATTTTTAAATTAATGATTTAGACCTGTCAAAATGTGCAACAACAACAGTGCAACAACAATAAATTTTCAATTTTGATCAAATTTTTAATTCAATGATTTTAGAAATGTCAAAATGAAATGTGACAGTCCAACAACAATAAATTTTCAATTTTCATCAAATTTTTAATTTAATGTTTTAAAACCGTCAAAATAAAATGTCAACAGTGCAACAACAATAAATTTTCAATTTTGTTCAAATATTTGACGCCAACATTGTCGTGTCATACAATTTTGCTATGATGACATTTGTTCAAAACATTATTTGACATATTTTGTTGGCACAATGTCAGGTCGTTTTCATTCGACTTCAGGGTTTAAGTAAAAAATTAAATTTCAATTCGATATCCAGGATTTATCGATGATAGTTAAATATGAGGCCGATGATAAATAAATAACTATCTATATGTCTATCGTAAATATATATAAATAAAATTATTTGTATATTTAAAAAATTATTTATAAATTTACTTTATTTCAATTTCATTTTGGAACTTAAGTTAATCAATAAAACACGTAGTTATAGAGTGTTTCACAATTAAAATTAAATGCATGTAAAATAAATATATTAATTTTAATATTTTCGATGATCAGTTTTTTTTTCGACTTCAATTTATATTTAAAATATATATTTTAATTAATTTTTAAAAACACTTACCTTCTGAAATTCATGAAACAATTTAAGTACAATTTAAGTACTCTATAGTACTCAAAAAATTATTAAAAATATCCAACAAACTGGAATTCCACATTTCACATTTTTAAGTAGTTATTCTCGCATTATGTTGAATATCTAAAATACCAACATTAGAAAAATCACATTTTTAGAATTACTTAAAGTGAATCCTTTCTTAGAAATTGATCTTCCATTATCTTTTGTTTTTTTTTTTTTCTTTTTTTCAAAATCTTATCTTCTAAGTTTTAAGATTTTTAAAATAGCCTAGTATTTTTTATATTATAATTTTTTTTAAAGAAACATCATTGTGATTTGTGAGGAAAGAGATTCAGACAATTTACAACAAAGACAACAAAAACAAAAATCTCATTTCCTTTATAAAAATAAAAATAACAACAATAAGAATAATAAAAAAAAAAAAAAAAAAATGAATCTCACTTAATAAAATTCAACTATTCTATTAGATATGAAATTTTTATGAAATATATATTTTTATAAGAAGAAAAATGCCGACATATGCTTGATGCAACAGCACTGACAATAACAAAAACAATAACAATAGAAAATAATATAAAAAACAACAAAACAATAATCACTTCCCTGAAACAGGTAAATAAAAATAATACAGGTAAAGGTATAAGCAAGGTGTTCTTTGTTGTTTTTGCTGTTTTTAATGTTGTTGTTGTTGTTGTTTTAATATATTGTTTTTGTTTACAAGTCCTATTTTCAATATAAAGAATAAAATATATATAAAAATAGTTTGGTGCCTTTTATTTTAAAATAACAAAACAACAAAATTATAGGACGCACTCAATTTCTAGATTGTAAGCTGTAACTTAATCTAGTCATGCTGACCCTTCACAAATACAATTTCAAACAAAATTTTATTCATATTGACTTTTTTAAATTTAGTTGTATTATCAGTATATATAATAGGTTTGTGTGCGTGTTTTAAAATATAACTATATTTAAAATTCCTGACTGACTGATAAACAAATTTTTTTTTTTTTAAATAAAATTTTTATTTATTTTTTTTTCATTTTGTATTAGACATTAACTTGGTGGGAGATTTCTAAATTTGAACATTGTTTAATTGGAAATAACAAATTTTGTGACCATTACAAATTTTAGAATTTGAAATAGAAAATTCAAAACAGGTTAGGAATTCGACCTACAACCAAAACAAGAATTTACATTTACAAGATTTGATATAAAAAAAAAATTTAAAACAAATTTCAGGAGTGACCAATGAATTGGTTAAATCGCAATGTACCGGTACGTTTTTTTTACAAAAAAAGGGGTTAATTAAAGATAGGTTTAAGATTTGAAATAAAAAATATGAAGTGAAAATGTAGTTTAATCACTAAAAATATATTGATTATAGCTGGAAATAGTAGTTGATTTGACTTGGTCTACATTAAATTGAATTGTTAGGGGTTTGTAATAAAAATGTGAACAGTAATTATTTATTAATAAATAAATTGAACATATAATGTAAAACCAACACTATTATTATTAATTTACTATTATTAAAATTATAATAAAAGTAAGCACTAGCTATACCAGGGCTATCGGTTTGAAAAAAAAAACAATACTAATTCTAACATAATTTAGTCGACACTACATTATTTATTTACATATTATTATTGTTTGAACACTATTTAAATTATGGCAAATAACAAGCAGAAGTTGGCTGCAAAAGCTTTACGATTAAATTATAATTATAAATTTTGATGTACTAACTACATAGAATCTAACTTCACAGGCTTAGAGAAATACAAATTTCAATTAAAATAATTACAACTAACTCAATAATAAATAGATATTTTCATTTGAACATGAAAAATGCTCAAAAAATTTATTTGAAATATGTTTATGTATTTTATTATCAAAATCAAATCAAAATTAACCCACTTTAGTACCTAATAGAAATTAATGAAATGCTTTATTTCAACCCTCTTCCACTATCGAATTAGTGTTCAATAAATATAATTTATTTTCGAAAAATGTCAACTAAAAGAAGTAAATTAATTTTTAGGAATTTTGTTCAAATGTTGGTCCTTTACAAAGAACTGAAAGCAGTGAAAGAGTTAAAAAAAACTAGATGTAGTTTTTTTTAGGGTCCAATAAATATAATTTACCTTCGAAAAACGTCAACTAAAAAAACTAAATAAATTTTTAGAAGTTTAGTTCAAAACGTTGGTTCTTCATAAAGGACTTAGGCAGTAAAAGAGTTAAAAAATATCTAGTTATAATTAATCAATTCAATGAAAAATTGAAACTAAGTTTTTGTTCACAATAATTCAAAAGATCTAAATGGACGTACTTCGTATCCTATTATTTTCTACAAAAGGTCAAATTGTCAGTATTTTTAAGTAAAACAAATTTTAAGCCGAAAGCTAATAAAAAAAATATATAAATAGAAAAGTTATACATTTCATTTATAATCGAAATAAAATAATTTTTAGAATTCACAATAGAATACAGAGAGTGCTAAAAATACGTTTATAATTTGGAAAACCTATACGGTACGGTCTTATCACATCATTAATTGTCTGTTAATGTTTCTGGAAACCTAACTTGTGGTATATTATAAATCAAAACTGTAATTGAATTGAATAGTGTGAACCTATAATTTGTTCAGCATTTCATCAAATTTCACAATAATTCACAATAGAATAGAATTCTTATGTAAAATAGAAAAATTAATTTAGTAAAGTTTCAAAGGACTGGCATTATAGAATTGTATCGCATCATTAATTGTCTGTTAATGTTTCTAGCTCACTATACCTACATAGTGGTATATCAAAACTGTAATTGAATTGAATAGTGTGAACCTATAATTTGTTCAGCATTTCATCAAATTTCACAATAATTCACAATAGAATAGAATTCAAATCTGAAATATAAATATTCGTTTAGTAAGTTTCAAATGACTGACAATATAGAATTGTTATTAATCGAATAATATTTAAAATTAGATTCGATCAAAAATTATTAATACTAGTTAAAATCTTGGGTCATTGATTGTGAAATAGAAAAATGTTTTTCAGTAATTATCAAAAATATATGATTGTAATTTGTCTAAAAATATTCAATTAAAATGGAAAAATCGAAAGACTATACAGTTCAGAACAATATACATATTTTGATTAAGTAGGTAGCTATCAGTAGCTATCATAGCGCCAATTGAGTCGAAAAATTTGAATATTCTAAATATATAATAAAAATGGATCTGTTTCTTCACGTGTTAATTTAAGTAAGTAAGTATAGTTTTACACTTAAAACAGTCACTGTTTCTTAATTGAAAATCTATGCAACAAATTTCAAATTATATATAGACAATTTAATTTATTTTAATTTGATTCAATTAATTTATTAATTTTTTAATTATTAGTTTTTTGTTATTAATTAATTACTTCAATTTGAAAATCACTTAAAATTTATTTATCTATTTTTAAATTTTTAAATTATTTTTTATAATATTTATATATTTTGTTTTAATTAATTTTTTTATATGCAGTTGAATCAAATACATTAAATTACATTAAATTAAATTTTAATTAATTTCCCTTAAACTACTCTGTATTTTTGTTATTTATACATATTACGAAGTTTGGATAATTTACGTAAACTTGGTGTTCCCTAAAGCGAATAGAAAATAGCCTGTATGTAAATCTAAAGCCCTAAAATATTTTGGCAATTTTTTATTCTACGTTTACGTAAATTACCCTTACTTCCAATTATATTTTTTTTTTGTATTAATTTCCTTTAAACCACTCTGTATTTCATATTTATTTATTTTTTTTTTTAATAATAAACCAATTTTTTTCACAAAATATTATAACTATACCGTTAATTTATATTCACATGTATTTTTAAATATTATATTTATAATATTCTATGTTTACCATTTAATATGTACGCACTTTTATTTTGTTTTTATTTTTACCGCGACCGCTTTTTCGTTTTTTGTTCGCACCAAAACGAAAATAATAAACAAAAAAAAATAATAATTTACATTTATAACTAAAAGTTAATAAATTTTTGGCAGGTTTATATTTTAAAAATAAATATTTCTCATTTAATATTATGTATATGTATTTATATACAATAACTTCAAAACTTTGAAAAATTAAATATATTATATACCGTTAATTAAATTAATAAACACAAGAACTAAAAACAAAAATTAAAACGAAAATTTATTTTATTTCACTTCTTCCTGCTGTTTTTTTGCTTTTATTTTATCCTAAATTCCCGTTATACAAGCAATATTAACAATACGAAACGAAATTTTAATTTTCTTTGCACGAGCCATCACCTACGAAAGCTAAAACTAGACTGTAATGGCTTAAATTTGTTATGAATTTCCATACATAAAATTTTTACCCAAAATTAGTCGACTTATTTATTATTTTAAATTGCATATCAAAGTTGACTGCTTAGCTTAATAAATAAAATGTATAACGGCTTATATTGTTTACATTTTTTGTGCATAAATTGCGAATTAGCTTTTATTGTTGTATTTATTCATTCCAATCCAATCCAACCCAACTTTTATTTGTTTTCCTGAATTTTGTTGTATGCATTCTTGCGGGAAATATGAAAAGACAGGTACAGAGAAAACAAAATGGTAAATAAATGCTTGTGTAAGTATGTATATGTACTTAAATGTTTATTGTTTTTAGTATAACCGGCTGGGTGGTTTGGTTGTGGAATGAGTTGGTTCATAAAAAAATTAAGCCTGCGCTTTAAAAAGTTATTAATATTATTCGAGATTGAATGAAAGTTGTTAATGATAATATTATACCTTATAAGCCGTCGGCTTGTATTGTTTACAATTTTTTTTTGTTTTGTTTTACTTTTTTCTCATTTATAGTTATTTTGTTATGTAGTTATGTAGTTTTCATTCTATAATAATTACTATAGGTTTGTGACTTTGATAAATTTTGATAAAAAATGTATGGCTTTGTTGTTTTTCTATAATACTGTATGTACATAATACAGAGTGTAGTAAAAAAAGAAGTACACAAATTTTATTAACAAATTAAAGCTCAAAAAAATATAATATTTTATAATATTATTATATAATAAAATTTTGCGTTATATAAAATATTACAGTACTAACCGAAATTATTTGAACAACTTTTAATTCACAAATTTTTATAATATTTATTTTATTAAATTTAATTTTATATTTTTAATTTAAAAAAAAAAAAAGAATTTCTTTTACAAAATATAACAATACTAACTGAAATTATTTGAACAAACTCAATTAATTTTTAATTAATAAATTTTTTAAAATATTGTATTACATTTTTAATGATAAATTTTCTTTAATTATTTTTAATTAAAAAAAAACAAAAGAATTGCCGTTTTTAATGATAAAATATATAAAAATATATATATATATATATATATATAATTAATTTAATAACAACACTTACCTAATTCATTTGTTAATGTTGTATTTAATGCAATATCCATTGGATATTCATCATATTCTTCTGGTTCTTCTTCTAATGTTGGAGGTCCATTCCAAATAATTTTATTTGGTTTTCGTATCCGATCTAATCTCACTCTAGGACATTCACTGAATAGAATGTCGGTTAGCTAAATATTTTTGTAAGAAAATATTTATAATTAATTTCAAAAAATTATTTATTATAATTAATTTAATTTTTTAATAAATTAATTTTAAATTAAATTTAAATAAAATTAATTTTAAATTAAATTAATAAATTTAAAATTAAATTTAATTAATTTTTCTATTACATATATATTAGTATTTTTTTAGGGTGGAACAATTTTGTTTTTTTAAATTTAAATTTTTTTTTTAATTTACCTCTTTTTCTTTATTTGGTGTTGCAGGAAATATCTATTAATCCATATATAATATACAATATGTATATAATATATATTTAATAATTACGAAAGCATTTTAGAGAGAGAGAGAGAAAAAAAAAGAATAGAAGTATATAGTGTAATTACACAGAGTAAAAATAATGTTAGTAAAGAAAAAATAAGCAAAGTTTCCAAAAAGCATTTATACTAAAAAATAAAAAAAAATTATTCAATAAAAATATAAAATTTAAAACTCACTGAGATCTCTTCACTACAATATGCTGTAAATGTTGATTCATCTTGTTGCAAAACACAATATAAAGGTCCCCATGGTAAATTTTTTAATTTTGTTGAAGTTTCACCTTCAAGTTCTGAAATAATTATTAAAAAAATGTGAAATTAAAATTGATTTATTGGTTTAATAGATTAATTAAATTAGTTTTAGAAATATTTTTAATATATGTATATAATAATATATATTTTAATGATAACAAAAATAGTTTGAATAATTATAAGTCCGGATTAAATACTTAAAAAATTTGACATCTTAATGCGAAATTGTGAAATTAATATGAGAATTTTTTGACATTCTGTATATATGTACACAATTTATTGATATGTTATGTAATTAAATTTTATAAATTTATTTTTTAATGATACACTAAATTTGTTTTTTGTTTAGTATTTATTAAAAATTATTATTTATGATATAATAAATTTTTTTTGTACTAAATTATTATATTCTGTACTAAATGTATTTGTCAGAAATAACAAAAAAATATTAACTTTGTGAAAAATTTAATGATTTGAGGAACTATAGCATATCTTCGGAAAAAATGGAGCTAATTTGGCACTCTATTTTCACATGTACCAAACTCGTACTAAATTTATTTATTTATTCTCTTCTACCATAAAGTAACTACACAGGTAAATCATCCAGAAAATTTTTTTAAATTTTTTTAAAATTTTATTTTATCATAGAACCCCAGAAAAAAAAATATATTTCATAGGCCAAAATTCCCAAGAGAGTAAATTATAGTACTCTTTCTCTTGAGTTTGTAAACCTGAAATTTATGTATAGTAAATTAGTAATATTTACTTTATGTATATTTGAACAATTATAAGATAACAACGGTCGAAATGACTTCGACGAATGACTTTTTAGAATTGAGATGAATTTAATTATTTTATATTCAATTAACTGCCGCTATTTTCTAGTATTGTTGAAGTATTAACACCATTAAATTGAATTATATTTACACGATATAAACATCATTACACCGTTGTAATATATTATGTTTTCCCAATGGCTATACCTACTTCATAAAGTCAATGTTAAATTAAAATGTAGGTGATAGTTAACTACGGTTAAGTCCCTAACCATAGTATTATAAATATAATTTAAGTATGGTCTATTTTTTAACATTTTCATATAAAACTAATCCTACTTGTAAAATAACCATAGTTTAAAATAAATCACACTTAAATTATGTTACATTTACGTTCACAACCCCATTTTTTTATCTTACTTCGTAATGTTTATCGTATTTTTTTTAATTTTTCGCAACCTGGACAATGATATTTTTGAAGTTTTAAATAAGTAAAAATGTAAACAAAATTTGTTAAAATAAATTAGGACCTACCTAAAAAAACTATTGATAAGATTTACAATCAATAATGTTTCTAAATTTATACATTTATTGATTTTTCGATTCGTATGATTCTTTTCTTTTGAAAAATATATTCTACTAATTTTTTATTGTGAAAACGAAGTAAAAATTTAAACGTCATACTTAACTATGTTCCACGAAGAGTGTTAACGCCATTGCTAATATACCTTTTATACGCCTTCGTCACCTCTACAAAAATCCCCTCTACAAAATTAGGTTGTTAACAAAGGGGTATGGAATATAAGCGCTAATCATGGCGTTAACACTCTTCGTTGAATATAGCACATCAATATAATGCGAACACATTTTTTCAACCATAGTTATGAAACGAAATTTAAACACGTGCATGTGATAATACCGAAAAAAATTAGTAAAACAAGAAAAAGATACTGTAACAATGCAATAGTACAAAAAAGATTATAAAAATACAACAAAACATTTCGACTGTTAATATAAATTTTATATTTTGACAATAAAGCAAAAATTCTGATACAACCTGTACGTTTTTAGTGTTAAAAAGTCGACTGTTGTTAACAAATTTTTATTTAAAAAGTCGACTTAGTTATTCAATCAACTTCCAGTCATAGTTGAATAATCATTTTTAAATGAATTAAAAATTTAACAAATTAAAATCTACAACCACAATAATTATCTAAGACACAAACCAAACAGAAAATGTAATTTTTATTAAAAACTGTTTCTTATTTTCATATTAAATTTCATACATTCCAAACATTTTCCACATTATATTTTTCATGGTTTATGTCTAAAATTAAATTTCATTTGTATTGAAATACTCTGATGGTTCAAATTTAATGTGGAAATTAAAACATAAATAAGAACACTGTTTCTCAAAATGTTTTGTATTAAAAAAAATTTAAATTGTTATTTCCGGTAACCGTTATTTTTTTTTAAAATGTCGTTTAAATTGTTTAAAATTACAAATTAATTTATATTTTATTTGTTTAACGATTTTTGTTTTTTTTTTTTTTTAGATTACATTGTTTTTGTAGAAATAATTTAATTTTAGTCGTTTTAAGGACATTTACATCAATTATTTTGTAGAAATGTAAAAGTAAAGTAAATATGTGAGCTGAACTTGATTGGTAGAATGCTAATGTTACCTAATAGAATGATTAGGTATATTAATTAATTATTTTTTAAGTTAGTGTATAGTTGTATTATGTGTCCATGATATAACGTGAATGCTTTAAAAGGTCAGGTAAACAACTTTTTTTACTATGATTAAAATGTATATCTACTATTTATTAGCCTTTTCACCCTTTCGCTGACCCATACTAATTTGTACTAACCACAAATTTCATAATAATTTTTCGTATACAATTTTTAACATTTGCACTCGTATACTATTTTGTACTACTACTACTACTACTACTGAATTATACTAAAATATCATCAAATTTAAAACAAAAATTATTTTAGATAATATGATTTGTTTGTAACATGACTTATATGATAACTTCCTACAAAATTCAATCTTAATTTAAATTGAAGAGTTTGTGATCATATTTACTACCTTTATTTTATTTGATTCGTGCTATGTTACAGATTTAAATGGCTTTTTATACAAAAATGGAAATCAATGTATTGAGCTAATATTCTATATTAATTTTAAATGATTTTTTAAGTATGTGTACTAATGAATAAGAGCTCGAAGTATAAAAGGGCGAAGGAACTCGACGTACAGATCAAGTACCAATGAACTTCAATGATTGGTTTGTAACTTTAAAACAGAGTATAGATCATGTAGATTTTGAACTGGAAGTATAAATCATGTATGGTTGATTATAGGCTGACCATTTCAATGCAAATTATATATCATGTGGATTTTGGGTCTAAAAAATAAAGTATCAATAGTTTTTTTTTTTTTGTATTTCTTGTTAAAATATATTTATTAAATAAAATTATTATTATTTTTGTTTGTAATTTATTTTTTTGATTTTTATTTTATAAATTTAAAATTGAATTACATCTATTCTGTTCTGGTACAACCGGTTTGAATGATTGGCATCAAGAAATCAATCGAGATCATAGAATGTAAAATATGCTAATCAAAAATAAATAAATGACTTAATTTAAAAAAAAAATTTATTTCATTCTATTTTTATGACTGCATTTCTGTTTAACATCCTCTCTCACGTCAGATTCCAATAACAATTTTTTGAAATTGGTTTACTGGCTAGAATGAAGCATAGATTATTTATAGATTTCAATCTTGGTTCATCATATTTTTTTAATTTTTGTCGATCCCGGCCGACTTCAGATCTGATATCATTCAATTGTTGACTTCGTTGTCTGACTTTAATTTAATATCCAAGGCTTAGCATTTAATATGTTCGTATACATAATATTATTAAATGATTTTAACGATGTTAGATTTTTGTATGCAAAAATTTGTATGAAGAACTTTTATATTAACACAAAATCATTTAAACAATTCTCAATGACATACACAAAATCAATTGTACAACTTTTATTAAGCGATTTCATATAGTAGGTCAGTTACCCAGTTTGAATGAATTAAATTAAATCTCACGTGTCATAAATTGATTTCAAAGATAATTTCCATTTTGCAATATCTACAATTTATTGATCGAACGACATATCAAAGACTTAACAAAAAACATACATACATATTTTAATTGAAAAATCTAATTCAGGAAGTCATAATAATCTAAATCGAAATCATATCGAGACATAAGAGAATTAAAGAAATTTGAAGTAATAAATTTTTTAATAATTGCATCTCTTTTCAATTGAAAAGAAAAACTTCAAAAATGAAATTGTAAAAATAACATGTAAATTTTCCTAAATTACAGACTTATATATATTTACAATATGTGTATATAATTTTTTTTTTATTACATATTTCATTTCAAGTATTATCATGTATATATATATAAAAAAAATGAAAAGTGTGTCATTACAAGTGTGCCATCAAATTATCATATATTGTTTTATAGTAGACAGATTTAATTCTAAACTATATAGATTGACGGATATAATTTGAGAGTAGTTTGAGAGTGGCATAAAATCAACAAAATAATAAAATGTTAAGAGATTTTTGTGGAGAGCAGCACTATACTATTATTGTACCTATATAATTTTCAATTATAGAAAAAATTATTGCAATTATTATTAATTTTTTTATTTTTTCTTAAATTTCCAAACAAAGTCAGTCTTTATAATTTTGAGTTCATTTTTAAATCAATGATGACAGTTTGATTATGGGGTCTATTTAAACACGTTTTATTATTATAGTTATAGTGGTATAGATGTATATCTACACTTCAATATATATTTTCCAAAAACCTGAATACGTAATAATTAGAATTGGCACTTAATATTGTATATTAATTGTGTGTATATATATATACATAAAACTCTCACTTATTTTTAGTGAATTTAAATTATGCATTAATACAGGGGTATTTAGAGAACTTCTTATAATGGTGGTATTGGGCAGGTTGTAATACTATAACCTGTCATAGTGGTGTTGGGCAGGTTATAGTGGTGTTCTATGAATATCTTGTCATAGTGGTATTTGGCAGGTTGTAATAATATAACCTGTCATAGGGGAATTAGGCAGGGCATAGTGGTATTCTATGAATATCCTGTCATAGTGATGTTGGGCAGGTTATAGTGGTATGTTGAACAGGTTGTAATAATAAAATTAATACTGTAATATTATGATTATGATTATGAAGAAAATTAGAAATTTTATAATCCGAACTAAAAACGTTTTCCGTTTTTATACCGTTATTTTTTTTTTAAATAAATTTATATAAAAATTTAATAAATTTAAATAAAACATGTGTTTAAATTGATAAAAATTTAATATTTTTTTTATTATATTCTTGACAATAACTTGTTGGATGGAAATATCTTTTTGTGCATTAAGTGCAATTTTTATTACATAATGCTTAGCATCTAATTTGAGTTTTAGATTTAACAGATTTGAATCAAAGCTACCTAAATTGACAATTCGTTTGAAGAGAGCTTCTGTAAGCTTTGTGTATAGTTATAACTACTTTTATTTGATCTTAATCCGGTCTATAGGTAAACCTATATATATAGTAAAAAAACCTTGCAGGCCTCATTAGTCCTAAATGCTTGAGACTAAATTACACATATAAATTTTTGTTGTTACAAGCTTTCTATTCACCCCTGAAGCTATGAAATATTATTCCCGAAAAAAATCTGTGTAATATATAAATATTAGCCAATAGGCTTTGGTATTTTAAATACCCCATAACTCCTAAAATAGATGGCCAACATCCTATCCAGTACAGTTGAAATAATAAATGGCCAAAATCCTACCACGTGCAGTTGAAATAATAAAATTAAATTAAATTAAATTAAATCGCTAAATGTATGATTTTTTGATTATTTTGTTAAAACCTGTCCAATCATTCCACATTCTACGTTATATTATTCCTAAAACACACCCTGTATAACAAACTAATATTAGTTCTTAACTCATCCTAAATGGCTGAAAATAGACCCTCTATACATGATTACTTTTTATTTGTTACAACTTGTCCAATTTCTCAAAAACACACCCTGTATAACATATAGATGTAGCCAAATTATATAGATTTCAATTGATTAAATAGACGACTAGGTATAGTTGTATTTATAATTATATTTACGTATTATTATAATTCAATTTTTTCTTGATTTGCAATACATTTGTGTACCCAATCAGCTCTCAGTTCAGACTAGAATGATATTTGAATGATTTGGTTGTAATTTTCTATATTTTCTGATTGAATTTCAAAAATTTTTATTTTTTTTTAGATAATGTATATAGTGTGTAATGTGATGTAATGTTCAATTTGATATATATTTGGAATATATGCTACTAGAGTATATATAAGTAGATTAGAGGTAAAAATAAATGCCGAAAACGAAATCAGGAAAATTTTCATCTCAATATAAGGAAATAAATTGAAAAAATATGATACAACATTATAATTTTTTTTTTTTTTTTGAAGTACGTTTATGAATTTATGATTTATGCAATTTCCTTATTTTCAATATTTTTGATTATTATTGTTATTATTATTATATTTTTATATGGACAAATTCAATTTTGTACACTTGTTTAATAATAATATAAGAAGTGTAAAGTAGAGTAAGCAAGTACAAAGTAGTAATTTAGTATAAAATTGATTTAAAAGTTAAAAATTGGTTTAGTTAGTTGATTCAAATGTATGTCAAATGTATGTGTATGTCACTTTTAGTAGGTCAATCATAATAAAATATCATTCCAATGAAATTCAAAAATAATATGAAAACAATAAAAATTAGAAATTAGAGGACTGATGATGATGGTGTGTAATAACTTAAATTAAATGAAAGCAGTAATTATGTATAATTGGTTGGACCTGTTCTGATAAGGACTATTCTAAAAATTTTTGTTTTTTTTTATTTTTTATTTATTTCATACAATATCCTTTTACAAAGTTAAAATTATAAATTCAAAATTACAAATATAAAAAATTTCATATATATATAAATAACAACAATGCTCTTATTATGTATAATTTCTAGTGAAATGTACTTAGAATTCCTAATTTTTATTATTAAAAATCTTTCACCTAGAACCTACAGCATATTTGATAAAATATATTAATATGACAGTATGACCCGCATGTCTTATTCATTATCTATTGATATGGTACACCTCAGGGTAAGCCTTTGCTTCGTTCAAAATCTTTCAACATTCAGAATTTTCCTCTATTGCTGTTATACGCTATTATCTTAAATCACAAATTGTTTACATTGGTTATAATATAACTTTGATAATGTATAATTGGTTGGATCAGCTTTGGTGGGATCTGTTCTAATAAAATAAACTATTCTAAATATTAAGCATGTTTTAATTGTTGCATGTTTTAATTTCTGAAGTTGTTTTAAAAATTTAACTATGCTTGTTAAATTCTATCACTTTTTGGACCCCCAAATCTTGAAAAAGCTGACGCAATAACCAGTTGAAGGTCTTAAACTTTTTTATATATGCCGAATACTTCATTTATATCAAGTATATGTCCATTAGTAAATATTTCAGAATTTTTTTTGATGAACCAGGGTTATGTTTAGATATTATAGTCCCAATTCGTTGTATGAAAATTTATTAAGGTATACTCTTTATAAAGTATTTATACTATTAGTTCATAAATAACATATATTGTTCTCTACTGAGAAAGTTTAAATAGGGTAAAATTTAATACTTCAAAAGCCCAGAATTGCCTCATATCAACAAAGCAAAATCCATTGTTAAATCAAAAATGAATGTTGTATTTTAAATCAAGCCAAGGGTGCCTGCCTATATCCATCAATACCAAATATTCTATTTGAAAATGTAAATATCGAAAACTTTGAATTTTTGGAATGGAAATAAACAGCAATCATATTTTTGCTGTCACGTAGAATGCTGCGAAATGTTTAGGATTCTTAAGCAGAAGTAGAGGAAGTACCTTACATTTCCCAACCTCTTCTATTAATATATAAGGCATCTATTCGGTATTGACTTAAATAAATAACTTGCATATTTGAAGCGGTGCTTCTAGTGCCAGCCTACAGTACTTATATAAGGTATAAAAGTGAACCATCAAAATTATCAACGATCGAGATGTTACAGAGCACCTCTAACATCTTCAAGTCATCACCGTAAAGTAGAAGCAACCATCCTGTTTTATAAATATTTTTTGCGTATAATTGCTCCGACAAAATAAAACGTATTACGCCCTAAATACAATCATTACAGCATAATACTCGCCCTTCTTCACAAATTTGTAGTATAGCTTCTTCGAACCATAATTGTGAAATATAAAAAATATTTGATCAATCAAGCCTGTAAATTATGGAACAACGTACCATATTATGTGTTCCAACAAACATATAACTTGGAAGTTTTGAAGAGACGAGTATAAAAATATATTTTAAACTGTCTGTAAATTTTATGTATACTTCTATACTATTCTATCCCACTCTATATCTATTTTTCTATTCTATTCTGTTCTATTCTATTCTATTCTGTTTTATTCTATTCTATTCTTTTCTATTCTATTCTATTATATTTTATTCTATTCTATTCTATTCTATTCTATTCTATACTATTCTATTCCATTCTATATCTATTTTTCTATTCTATTCTATTATATTCTATTCTCTTATCTTTTTGTTTTTTTTTGCTTTCTTTTTAATTTTTTAAATGGCTTAAATTCTGCGAAGAGAGTTAAAATGCTTATCCCATTATTTTGGCCTAAAAAACGTATCTCTATAGTTTATGCTTAAAACTGAACCGTCGTTATATGGAGTAGAAAATATGGAAAATAGCAATATAAATATCTAACAGATTCCTGTTTTGATTGACATCATAAAAATTCGCTATACATAATCAAATCACAAATCAAATGCTTCCGTTGACTTAATAACAGGCTATTTATATAAGAAAAAAATTATTTAACTAAAAACAAAAGCATACAAAAAAAAATCTTCAACTTCCTTTCTAATTTCTTCCAGTTATTTAGAAATCAGGAGTATTTCCAAGAATTCAAATCAAATCCAGAAATAAAAAATCAATAAAATCAGTTCTCATAATCTTTTTTTTTTGTTCTCAGTCTATTCTAAACAGTCAATAAAAATAAAAAATACTCTACACTACAGCCAATAAAACTGACCATCACAGTAATGTGAATGTGACCTTCAAACAAAAAAAAAAAAACAAAAAAAAAATAACTCAATAAAAATCTATAGTGAGTAAGAAAAAAAAAATAACGGAAATCAATTAACGCAAATTTCTTATTTCCCCTGTATTGATGATGTGTTCTTAAAGTATCACTATTGCTAAACAGCCACATATCATCAAAGTACACACATGTGTACATGTATGTTTTAGTATCTTCCGCTCAATAGACACGTTCTTAATTTATTTACGACTTGCGTTCATTTTTGGTTTTTTTTTTGTTGCCTCCTTATGCTTGTACCATGTACTGAACGGTGCTACCTGTGCAAAATTCAATTCTTGTTATTATTCTTATTATTTATTTTTTTGTTCTCTTATTCTACTACCGTTTAAAATTACTATCTTTCATGTTCTATCTTTACAAACTTTTTATTAAAAAAAAAAAATCGTTTTCCAATTTTTTAAAAATCAATTAACTTTCACATGATGTTCGCAAGACGAAACAAGATACAAAAATATTCTATACTATTATTTACATATAAATAATCATTGATTTCAAATTGATTGATTGATTGACTGATTACCATTACTGAAAAGCGTAAACTTCTTGAATTCAAAAAAGCAAAAAAAAAATATCAGTAAGAGAGTGTTGCCGGCAAGTTTTGATCTTGAAATAAAGAAATATAAATCAATATAATCAGTGCTGTCGTTGTGATAAAGAATAAAAATGAACAAGGAGTGAATAGTGTTGTCGTTTTCATAACGTAACTGTATTTAGGGTTTATTTTTAATGTTCAATTTTATGTATTTTAAACTGATGCTTCAGAATCTGCACATGGCGGTGCGTTGAATAAGAAAAAAATATTAATAAGGCAGTGCTGCCGTTGTTGTAACTTAATTAAATTTTATGTGTAAACTAGTGCTTATAAAACCTATCCATCGAGCAAATTATGAATTTCAGATATCTTGGTGCGGAGATTTAAAGGCATTTAAATGCTTAAAGGAAGTAAGATACATAAATAAAAACAGACAAAGCCTTATTAGTGTGTGACTGCTTGCAAGATATAATGTACAACACCATTGATGTGGAAAGATTGATCAGATGCAATGAGGGGCATGTCTGTCAGTTTGTAGCTTGTAATTTAAGAGATATGAGATCTCCGAAAATGACCAAGGACAACCAATTGACAACATTTCATGAAACATAACAACAAACGGTAGGTCCCCAAGAGGTAAAAGCGATTAAATCACGGTAAATCCTCCTACAGTCTGGTTTGCATTAAACTCTACATATGAATGGGGAGGTATGGCATATTTCATGTAGTGGTGTCGATCGGAACATAGATATAATAGAATTGGAATCTTTTCCGCTCTTTGCCCCATGGAGGGGGTTACAAGACAATGATTAGGTTC
The DNA here is from genome assembly GCA_963942445.1 of Argyra leucocephala. NCBI lineage: Eukaryota > Metazoa > Arthropoda > Insecta > Diptera > Dolichopodidae > Argyra > Argyra leucocephala. Next base: position 132,203,127 of record OZ012681.1, on the reverse strand, counting down.
ATCAAAGAAAATTAGGAGACAGAAGTGATTATGCGTTCCGAATGGATGATTCAAGAGTAGCTACGATAATCAAAAAATAATCGTTAACCAGCTAGATCACCGAAGTATTCCAGGGACAGTTGTGTCTCTACATCTACATCTACATCTCAAAATGTGTAATATGATTAGAAACACACTCAAGTCTAATATAAAAGAAAAAAGAGATAAAGAAGAAGTACATTAATACCCACTAACAAAACTATATCCTACAAAACAAGCATAAATAAGGTGTATATTATAACATACGCAATAAAATACAGAACGGTCAGTTAATTATCAAATAAAAAATTAGCACATCTTGAATGAGATGTCTGAGAGAAATAGCAAAAGAGAGCCTACGTAATCCTGTTTGGTTGCAGTTGACATAAGAAAACACGTGATATTTAAAATGGTGTTCGATGTGGAATGATAAACAAAAGAGAATGGAGAAACAACGTAAATAGAATGGCTTCAGAAACAATTGCCAAAAATGTCTTCAAAGCCGCGTTAAGTGATTATTGATTATTAGCATTACTACCGAAATGATGAGTGTAATCTTAGAGCTCTAATGTCTTGCCAAGAATGTCTTCGAAACCGTATTAAGTGATTATTGACTACTAGGATTAGTACAGAAAAGATTAATGTAATCTTAGAGCTTCAAATTGTAGAAGGGTATGAAACAATATTTATTTGACCATTTTCATCTCCCCAAAGCTCTTGTAGGCGTTTAGGTTGTATTGCCTAATATACGCTACGATTTCGTCAAATGTTATACAATCACAGCATCACTGAGGCTTCTTCTCCCCATATATATGTATAATATATATATATATATAACATTAGAGTAAACTATGAATTAAACACGTAAAACAAAAATGTAGCAAAAATACTCCAATCAATAAAAACCAAACACGACAACACTCTACATAATATTTAAATATTTGTTAGTTAATTACTTGACCATTGACGATAAGTACATACAATTTTTCTTTTCGGTTATTTTTATTTATTTTTATTCTTTTTTTTTTCTTTTTAAACAAATTTAATTAAATATTAACAACCATTGTTACCATACTGACTATTTATAGCTAATCGACCTCCACTACCCGTAGTATTAGTATAGCATTATTTAATAATATTAGTATATAATTCTATAGTATAAAAATAGAAGTAGAATAATATAACAAATAATTTTGATGATGTTCTACTGTCAATAATTTTATAATTACCAATGCTAGTTAGTATATCTAGAGAGAACTAAAGTCAATAAAATTGTTTAAGTAGTTAATTTTGTAGTGGAAGAAGAAGCAAAAGAAGAAGAAACGGAAATAATAAAAAATATATAGCATATATATTAAATAATAATATATATGTATATACATATATATATTTTTATGTTCTGTTATGAATTAGACGGGTCAACCTAGCCGATCGTTTCATTGTACCGTAATAAGACATTAACCGTGATTTTGTTTTGCGTTTGTTTTTTATTTTTATTTTTGTTTTTGTTATTTTTATATTTATACTTTTCTATTCTTTATTAATTTTGAGAATAAAGAAAAGAGACAAAATAAATTTTGTATATAGTTATAGTTAGTATTGAATTACAGATTTACTGATGTAGTTTTTATGCAATGTGTGTTGCTTTTTTTTAACTTATTTAATTTTTTTTGTTACTACTATTAAGAATAGCATTTTGTATAGGAAGTGTATATATAAATTAAAAAAAAAAAAATAAATAATTTTCAGGAGTTGGTAACATTAATTTTTTGTACTCATATTATAAAGTGTGCTACTATTTATTTTAGGTGTTTTTGTATATATACTCATTTCCGTGGTGAAAATAGTTATTAAGTTGATCTATTTTGCATTGCTTTTAGCAGACTTAAACGTTTAGTTTTTAGTTTTCATCTATATTGGAATGGAAAAAAGTGATAATTTAGGGGTGTAATAAAGGTGGTATATTCAGTGATATATAGAATATAACATAAGAAGATTTCAGTATAAAAAAAATCGAACACCTGGTGGTCACCAATGTGGTCTCCTGGTTTAATTTATTTATTCTGACTAACTGTATTAATGTTAATGACTATATATCTATAAATGTACTTAATATCTATAAATGTACTTAAATACTAATACTTATGTTATATATACTAATATACATGTATATACTACTGTTATTCCATTGATCAGCGGCCTCTTACTATCGTTTGGGGACCATCATGAGCCGATGCTAAACTTTTAATCAAGGTGAGCTTTACAATAACTACTTCTTCGAAATCGAGATGCCAGAGATTAAATGATCGCTGACATCCAATATCTTATATATACTATTTTTGATTTTTTATATCTGAGGCCCTAGTTACCGTATATGTTACCACACTTAGTTTGCATGAACATTTGTAAGTACCGTATTCATATATAATATAACAATTATAACAACACCAATAATAATGAAAAATAATTCATTATGAATGAAAGAATGAATAAATAGGTATATGTAAAATGTAGTAAGAACTGCACTAAGCTTTACTAAAGCTTGTTAGCAGTGGAATTATACTTGTTTATTTATATTTTTTATATATCAGTTTACCTGCGTATTAAAATGTAGACACATTTTAAGCTCAGAATCAGTCTATAGTATTTTTGTTCACTATTTATTTTATGCTAATGACAAATGGTACCGGGTCCGATCGAAAAAATTCATGGAGCATTGTGCTTTTATAGGAAATCGCATCTCAAATTTTCCGGTTAAAAGATAAGCACTTTACTTACTGCGCCGCACCCAGTTTTTCCAGTAGAAGAAAAGGAAATAAATGAGACTCAAAATTATAAAAGTAAAACAGTAATAAAATAATAAAGACTATAATTTTGCTAAATAAATATAAGATAATAATTTAACTAGTATTCGCCCGGTCCTCTGAAATTTGAAGAAGTTTGATAAAAAATTGTTCTCAATTTCATTATGGATCCTATCAGTTAATTTATCCTATATTTTATTTTTATTTTTCATTTAATTTATCTTATATTTTATTTATTTTTACTGATTTATCTTAGACAACAACCGCATACATAATAATTTGTTAAAAACCAAAACAAATTAAATTTAAATTTGGGTGAGTTGCGACAATTTGCTTAAAATTACTTATACACATTGGGTAGGCTCCAATGTTTCATAAGCTTGTCTGATTAACTGTTACTGTTACATTTTGGGATCTACTGTCTTAGTTATAGTCTTTCATCGTTTATTTGGGACATATGATCATTGTACGTTTTTTTTTCTATGTCGAGTCTACCTGACTATACATTAAAACTGTTGCAGGCTTCTCGGATTTAGCCGTTTGAAATCCTAACTCTAATAACGTATCAATATTACTTAGCATTTCAAACTCTACAATACGAAGAATGTTTTTTTGTATTGCTGATATCAGATCTCGCTTCTACACGTATACTTAACATGCGATAATACTGCGATAATTGACTTTTGTTGACTTAATAATGCGATAACTGGACCAATGCATGTTATGTTGCATATAATATTATGACATAAGTCAATAATAGATATTATTGACTTAATTTTGGCTTTCGTATTTGCAGATTTGGTTGGCAGATATTTCCTATTCGATAAAAAGTATTGAAGTACATATGAAGTTTGTTTTAAAATCAGGGTTTCAATAATAGCTTTTGCGGGTGTTTAGGCGGCCTCAACTTTTTATAAATCTTTGTAAGTAAAATATTTATGCGAAAAAAATAGATAAGAGGAACTCAATATTCTTTTTCGTTAAGTTAACGAGCGTGGATTTTGCTTTATTCAATTTAATCTCTACCTTTTGCATCAAATGGAAATTTTGTTATTAGACTGTTGCAATTTATTTATAGCTTCATTTATAATTTTACCGACTACTAAAGTCGTATAATCTGCAAAAGTGTAGCTACCGTTGCATTTTCTATATGCTTCTGAAATAGCACTAGTATATATAAGTATGGGGTCCCAGTATTTTTTTTTAGATTAAATTTAATTTATTCCGAGAGGGATCCAGTCCCTACATCACCGCAGCCACAAATGGGCTTATTGTAATAAACTTTTTAATATGGAGTCCCAGTATACTTTCATATGGTACTCCTGCGTGTATAGCCCTCATTCGTAATGACGAAATTAAAAATTGAATAGACATATATCCTGCCTTCTGTTCTCATTATTAGGCTCTATAAAAAAGCAAACAATAAATAATTTGTAAAATGCTTTTTTAAATATTTAACAGAACAGCATTTTCTCAGCATTAATGTCCCGATTTGATCTTTTAACTTTTGAACTAATTGTCGTTTAATTTAATTTTATGGATAAAAAATTAATTATGAAAATTCAAAAGGATTTAAAATCCTTCTTACTACTCTCCATTATCTCCTTTAATTTCTTTTTATTACTATTTTACATCCCTTATATCATTTCACGTCTATTCTAGAAGACCTTGCAAGTTATAACTTTTTCATTTTGTATAAATTCAGTTAATTTTTTAACTTCCAAATACCTCATTCCAAATATTAATATAAAAACCTAGAAGACTGTTCGTGTAGTAATCTTCCAGTAAATTTACAATTTACTTCCCCATTAATTACACCTTCTTCTCAGTTACTTGAATTTAAATACAAAATATTTTAATTCTCATAAAGTGGTAATTAGTTGTATAATTATTTTTAAGTACCTCTGTTAAGTAGGTACTTTTACTTGTAATTGTTTCCTGCTACTGCCTTTTTTTTATTATTTTGTTTTTGTTTTTATTTTGTTGTTGAAAACAACAATAACGAAAAAAAAGAGAATTGCTACCACTAAGAACCAAATAAAAAAAAAAATTTGTCTTGAACTGAACTTGAAGTCAAAATGTCTATATTGGTATCCAATTAAAAATTGAGGAAGAGTACATTTTTTATTTTTATTACAGGAAAGCTTCATTCAATGTTGTCGGTTATAAAAATGGGTATTTTTCAATATTTCAACTACACACTATTTTAGTTGTAGTAGTAACAAGAACAACAATAATAACAAAAGAAATATAAAATGCATAAAATCAATTGTTTGTCTGATATATTTTTTTTTTGTTTTTGTTTTTTTTTTTTTTTTCAACTGTCATGTATTGACAAATTATTTTGTATTCCACCTGTGAAAAAAAAACCGATTATTATACACTCATGAGTGAATTTTATGAGCGATTTGTTTTGTTGTGTATTAAACTCTTTTATTGTAATGATAATGGCAGTTAATTGGTTTTTAAATTTTTTTTTTTAAAGCTTTAGGAGGAAAAAAAAGAAAAAAATGTTGTAAATAATTAAAAAAAAAAAAATGTATTTTATTTATAAAATTGCATCAAATGAAGGTAAAAAAAAAGTCTGATGAAGATGAATGAGGTTATTTGAAAAAAAAAAAAAACAATTAAAAATTTGAAATATTTTCAAAAGAATTAAAAGTTTTGACTGTTGTGTAATTTTGTAATTTTAAAAATTTAAAATTGATTTAGGTTCAAGATTTATATGAATTGTTGTTTTTAAAGTTGTGATGTGAGTAAGAAATCGTGCAAAATTGTTCAAACTGTGAATATAAGAAATATTTTGTTTCTAATTTAATCTAATCTTAGCAGCATAGGAATTCCAATAGGTTCTGGTTGACTTTGTCATTAATTTATTACATTAATTTACATGTACTTGTAAAATCAAGGTTCTTTAGTTGTTGTATACCCAATATCAATCATTTTGTCTGTAGACATACTACAGACAGACAGTGTATAATATAAAGTGGCAGGATCATATATTTTTTAGCATATCAAGCTGTTATAATTCCTCTCTAATAGGCTTATATGTACACTATTTATACGACAAAACACATTGTTATACTATTCTACTTCGTTCCATCTTGTTGGTAAAATATTGTTTAGCAGAAGTAGCGAATTTTAATTTGAAACTGTAGTACATTTGACACACAAAAGTAGATTATACCCATTGCCAAATAGTTACTGTATTCTATTCTACCTACTATTCTATGTACTCACTTTCACACTCAGAATATTACACTAAAAATATGATAGTTATTATGATAAATAGAATGTAAAATATATTAACTCACTTCTTTTTGTTCAAACCATTTTATTGTAATACACAGATCGTAGCGCCGACCATATAATTAAGAACAAATAAAATGTATGCACTATAAAACCGTGTTTTTGGGATTTGAACGATTGCAATCGATTCCGATTACATCTTTAGATTTCAATTTCCAGCCATTTTGCCCAGAGATTATAAAAATATAAAATTGAAGCATATATAAAATTGCTGGAATATTTCAATTAATTGGCAGAGGCGAGTGCTAAACCAAGTAAAAAAAAAATCGATGTATTACAATATGTTTCATATATAGCTTCACCACATTTATGCCATACATGTTTGAATAAAAAAGTAGTTTTAATAAATAAATACATATATGTATAAATGATCTGCAAATAATTTAAAATGAAAATATAAAAATCTATTTGGCAACAAGAGAAAATGTCCTACAAAGTTTGTAACAGTGACGGCTCGTCCGAATGAACAAGTTGGGCACTGCTCACCCAGTGTTATCCAGCAAAATTTAAATTTTTAGATGCAAGAGAAAACTTCTGTGCAATCATTTTTTACTTCTATATATTATTTTGATTGAACATTGTGATTATATAGATTATATAAAAAAGGAAATATTTTTTTTTATGTGCATTTCAGCTAGCCCATCCAGAATTTTACACCACGATTGGTATATACATATTACTCATAACATAGTGACGCTTTAGTTGGTGATAGAATTCAAATTGGTTACTCAGGTACATTGATGGTCATAGAAAATGTAAATACAAGCAATGCGTATTTATCATGGGCACGCAACAAGGGTAGCAAGATATATTAAAATATTATCTTGTAATATCAAGTTCAATGGGCTAGATACTCTATATAGAATAGAGCGCAACAGTCCCTAGTGAGAAGAAGGAAATTCGTAGTTTAAAAAATTGTTTATAATAATTATTAATTTGACTTTATGTTTAAGTGCTTAGTAAGTATGTATATAGTAGGTTTAATTTATTGAAACATCTATACTGATTCTCTGCTGATTGTCTGATGGCAATAATGATAGTGATGATGATTATAAGTTTGTTTATTTTATGTATGTAAACATTTTGTATCTGTAAACATACATTTATTTAGTACACGATTAGTAAAGCTACATTGTAGCTCTAAGTTTATAAAGGCTTAAACTTTTTGTATATGTAAGTATATAGTCACACACAACGTATACATACAGTAAAGTTACAACCGCAATCATAAATTTACGTTTACAATTTATCTTTACTGTATGCATTCTGTAACATGATTTTGTTTAAGTATATATACATTTACAGTAAACGATTTGTAAATGTACAACAAAAATTTGTGACTATGAGTTCTACAAAATATTCCTTGAATTTGTTCTATTAATGTTTAAAATTGTTTAAAAAGTACCTACTGTTATTGTTTTGTATTTTTATTACCCTATACTCTTTAACTTAATTTGATTTAATTTATAGAGTTTTATGATGGGCTCATCAATTTTATGGGTTTTATCTGTCCTTCTTACACTGTTTACATTGAATTATATTATTTTGTATATTTTTAATTATAGTTTACATTTATTGTATTAGATTATATTATATAACTCTGTACTAGCAATTCGGCTCATTTGAGAATTGTCAAATAAATAAATAAAATAAATATAGAGCCAAATATTATCAATTGTGTTTTTTTTTTAAATTAATTTTAATTTAATTTTTATCCTATTTTATAAATATATCTCGTAGGTTATTTTAAAACGGTAACGCCCCACTCTTAAACAGCTCCGTCGAAAAACAAGATAGTATTGAAGAATTATTAAAATATTGAAAAAATAGTTCTAGATAAATTCATGGTTTCGGGTATGGAAATTCGTTAATAGTAAAATTTTTCTGAATAAAACCATATTCCAACAAGTGGGACCCCAAAACCTAATAATCAACACACATATAACATGTAAAGGTTCAAGAATATTACATAAACAGCTTGTTCAAAAATGACTTTTTCCCTTCAATATTGCGACAGTCCAAACTGTGCATTTTTGCATAAAGGTATTACGACCTAATGATTGGCAATATATATTTTGTGAGTACTAGTAAGTATGTATTAGAGCACAGTTTCAGTTCATTTTTAGTACTTTTTGTTTTTAAAATTATTAAAGATTTGGCCACTAAAACACTCATATGCCTCAATAACAAATTTCCAATCATACCTCAAATGGTTTCGAACTCAATAACATTTATCTTAACATAAAAATATCAATAAGACTAATCAAACTTGTCAAATATTTTGATATAAACCTCTTAACATATTCAAACCAAAAAATTATTCAACATTACTACCGTATTTTTGTTTTTTTTTTTCTTCTTGTTTTTTTAATCATAAATTATTAACTTACAACATAATAATAAAATCCTAATATGAATGAGTAAAAAAAAAAATAATTTAATAAAAGCCTACTTACTGCAATATCAATCTCCATTTATATTCATGAGGAGAAAATTTTAATAATTTGAATTGAAAACTTTAATACTACTAAATTTATCCAAATGGTGGATGTCAGCAGCAGCAGAGTCTTCTAAACAACTAACAAAACTAAAAAAAACTTTCAAAATTTTTAAGGGCAAAAAAAACATGAACGATTTAAATCGCAATATTTAAATATTAAATGGTAAAAAAAATTTTTTTTTTAAATCTTCATTTTCAAACTGACAACAACAACAACTCATAATCATCATCATCATTATTACCATCAGACCATCGGCAGAGCATCAGTATAATTTCATATTATCTCGGTACGCATCAAAAATTGAATTTTATTGCAATAAAATTTTTATTTATTAAAAACACAAAAAATTTATTCATAAATGTAGATATATATATATATATATATTCTTATGTATTAAATAATGTTATGTACAGTGAGTTTAAAAATTGAATAAATGTTATATTATTTAGAATAAGCCTTGCAAACCGTTTCTGTTTCAGTTTGTCAAAACATCTTGCGTTAAAACTTCTTAGGTGGCCAACAGACTATGTAAGTCCTGGGGCTGACTCATCAACGTCCTCTATTTTTGTGTCGGTCACGGACGCTTTGCTTCCAGTTCCCCTACAGGTCATAGATTTTGTCATTATATCTTATCCCCCAGACCCCATCATCGTTTTCAAGCCCATATATTTGGCATAGAATTTCTTTCTTGCCTTGGGCAGTGTTCATGATTCTGATTCGTAGAGCAAGACCCGGGAGTATAAGCGTTTTGTAATCGGGTTAATCGTTCTGCATTTTTTTGTCGGTCATGGACTCTTTGCCTCCAGTTTCCTACAGGTCATAGATCTTGCAATTATATCTTCTTCTCCAGATCCCATCATCGTTTTCAGGACCATATATTTGGCGTAAAATTTTTTGATTGACATTTTTTTTCTTGCCTTGGGCAGTGTCCATGATTCTGACCCGTAAAGCAGAAATGGGAATAAGAGCGTTTTGTAGATTTGAACTTTGGTGCTTCGGAATAGAAGTTTTGACCCGAAATAATTTTTTGACAAACTGAATCAGCAAGTCCTTGCAAGGGTTATTCTTTGCATTACCCCGTACGATATCGTTTGTGGGATTAGCGCTAATCGAAGAAGAACATTAATTGACACATTTAATGGTTTGGGAGATAATCATGGTTTTAACATACTTTCACACTAATTTAAATTTGAGTATTACAACCAAATTTTTAATTTGTTTAGACACCATCGTTGTTTTCAGGACCATATATCAAGCAAAAAATTTTATTCCCGAAGACACCAAATCCATGCTCACTTGCCTTGGGCACTATCTATGATTCTGATCCGTAGAGCAGAATCAAGAGTATGAGCGTTTTGTAGATTTGAACTTTCATACTTCGAGGTAGCAGCTTTGATCCGAAATATCTTGACAAACCAAAGCAGTAATGGTTTGCTGCAAAGGTTATTCTTCGCTGATTAACACTGTTTCCAAGGTAGGTAAACTCATAATCTATCTCGAAATTATATGTATCAATATAGTAATGTTTTGATCAATCTGATGTTGAGAGGCATTTTTCCTCATTTACTTTGAGACCCATTCGTTCCGCTTTTTCTTTTCAATCTGACTATAAGCCTGGACGAGCAAATTGAGTACTATTTTAATTATTTCAGAATCAATTAAATTGTTTAAAAAATTTAAAAGATAAAAATAATAAGTTTCTTTTTTTAATACTAGAAGTTTGAGGCGATGAGCGGATTCGAACAGTGCAAGTCGCGAAAAGCAAATTGGATTATTTTTTTTAATTACCTACTTATGTTGTAATTAAAGTGCAACTATGAGGAGATCACACAGAACTTGCATATTCTAAATTAGGTCTAACTATTGACATATAGGAAGTGATTCAAAAATACAGAGGTCGTTAAATTATTTAGGCCATCTTTTTTTTTATTATTAAACCTCATATATAAGACATATATATAATATACAACATATACATATATTGCATACACTATACGTAATATATATATATATATATATATATATAATACATATATATATAAATTTAAAATACACTATATAAAATTAAATATACACTATTAAATCAATTTTGATCCACACTGTATTAGATATAGTTATCATATAAAATATGAAATTTATTACACGCGTATGGAATACCCTATTATGGATATTCCATCAAGTGGAGGAATACCATAAAAATATATTTTAGAAAAATATTATATATATATATACATATCTATATATCATATGCGATTTTGAATTAAAATCGGAATTGTATTGAAATGATCATAGATGAGATTAACTATGGATAAGTTATCATAACATAACTTAATATGGTAAATGGGATCTATAATAGTATCTGCAAATCATTAAAACAGAAAAAAATTTAAAATAAAAATTTCTTTTTTAATAAAATTTTTTTTTTGATTGAATATAAGTGTTACTGATTTTTATCATCACTCTAAGTCTACACATTGTGACGCCCTCTATAATTTTTAAATGAAAAATAAAAAAAAATGAGTGTTTAAATGAGCCAGTCAATCGTTTAATTCAATATTTTGAAATTATTTTTTTTTTATGTTTTTTTTTTAATAAGTCCTAAATTTTGGACAAATAAAAAATAATAATATTAATAAATATTAAATGACTTTCACTTCAAAATTAACAACAAAAAAACAAAAAAAAAATAATTGTAAACATTACAAATTTTTTGGATGTGAAACACATTAAAAGATCGGATTACAACTCTTGATGATTTTTTTTTTTACTCAATCGAACTTGAGTTTTTCCCAGAATTCTCATATAATAATATTGTAATATATATATATATATATATACATACATATTGTATAATGGATTAAGTAAATAATTCTTCTGGATTAAATTATGGCCTAATTATGAAGAAAGAAAAATATTATCTCAGTACTTAAGGAAACCATTTAGGATTATGGATCATGAGGTAATCGTAAATGACTCTTTATGAACTGGAAATGTAAAATTAATAATCCCTATACAGAAAAAAAATAATAAAAAAAAAAAATAGATGGTTATTTCCAGAAAATTATTTCCAGAATTGTTTGAATATGTGATTTTATATATTTTTGTGGTTTATATACAAACACACAACACTATATCCCTTTTTGTTCTTATAGTTTTTCTTCAATGGCGTAAAATTGTTATTACATGTTGGGTTATGTTTTTATGAATATGTGGTTGAACAAATATGTGCGTGGGTTGAACAAATATTGGTGGTATTAAATGTTGGTGGTTTGGTTTTTAAATTTTATAACTCTCTTGTGGGATATTTGAATTTATATTTATTGAATTTTAAGGATTATTGGTTTTATTTTTATGAATATGTATATGTGTTGTAGGGATTCAATTAAAGTAATGGACTCAAATTTGAAATTGTTAGCAATTTTTTATTTATTTAAATCGGTTATTTTAATGTTTTTGTTTTAGACTGTTTGTTATCAGTTCGAATTGTTTTAATTCCACAAAAAAAAACTAAAAAACTAAAATTCATAAATAAACAAATAATTTGACTTCTGTTTTGGTGGATAAACAGTTATGTTTTATTTTTTTAATGAAAATTTTTTTTTGGACAGATTTTTTTTTTTGGAGAGAATTTTTTTTTTTGGAGAGAAAAGTAAATTTTTTTATTGGAGACAATTTTTTTTTGAAGAAATATTTTTTTTCCTGTGGCAGGACGATTTCTAGAAATTGATTCCACACAAAAAAAATATTTCGAAAATTTGTAATTTTCTCTACAGAGGGCGTTTTTATGTAAAGTAAATCGGTGCAGAGCACGATATCTAAAAAATAAAAAAAATTGTTGTAGCTCGAAGCACTCAGAGCGTAAAATTGCGTTAATTTTTTCAATCAGAGTACGCTATCATCATCATTTTGTCAATATTATAAATTTTTATGATTGCCATTTCAAAGAACAATCTTTTATGCTGTCTGTCTTTAATTTTCAAATCGATCTGTCAAATAGTTAATTGTAAAACAGGTATCTGTAATCAGTTAAATTTTGTTCTTTTCAGATAATGGACAAATTTCAAATTCGTCCTGCAATTCATTATCTTTTTTTGAAATGATTATCAGCAACCGATATCCAAAACGATATGGACAGTATTTTAGGTGCTTAATCGCCTTCATATGAAACAATTCGTTTTTGGGTAGCTGAATTTAACCGTAGTCGTACAAGTGTAAATGATAAACAAAAAAATGTAAGACCAACAGCTACATCCATTGAAATTATAACAGAACTGCATGACGATGTAGTGACAAACAATCGCCGAGTAAAAGTTCAAGAGCTGGCAGACATATTAAAAATATCAAAAGATTTTAGACACATTTTACATGATGAACTCCTTATGAAAAAGTTATCAGCAAGATGGGTGCCGCATTTATTAATATTGCCATACAAAATCAAAAAAAAAAAACTCGTTTGACACATTCCACATTCCACATTTGACACATAATCCAAATAAATTCTTAAATGGATTTATAACTGTTAATGAGACTTGGGTCCATTACTATATATATCAGAAACAAACAAAATCAGTCAAAATCAGATAATATTCATCGACCATCTTGAAAAAGGCAAAACAATAAATGCTACATACTATTGTGCATACGAGATCAACAAAAAACGGCTACATTTAGCAAATAAAAAAGTGTTCTTTATCAAAACAATGCACCATCATACACATTAGGTTTGACAACAGTAAAATTGAATGAATTACGATATGAAATTGCTGCACAACCACTATTCAAGCCCGATTTAGCCCCCAAGTGATTACTTTTTGTTTCCGAACTTAAAAATTGCTTGCTGGAAAGATATTTACATCAAATGAAATGGTTAAAGCATATTTCGAAGGTCTTGAAAAATTGTATTTTTCAGATGGAATTGGAAAATGGACTACCCTCGTAAAATTCCCGAGCATGTATATAAAATACATGACAAAACTATCTGTCAAAATTTAAGTCTTTGAAATTTTATTAAACATGGTTGAATTATTGGCGTTTGTCAAATTAAAAAAAAATAATTTTGTTTATTAGTTAATTAATTTATGAATTTTATGATGGCTGAATGGAAGGTAAATAACATAACAAATATGAATGACAGATACATACATATATTATGACATTTATGACAACTTGAGGTTTGTGTTGTTCATTTATCAAATCAGAGTGTTCTGAGTATGCTCTAATTAGATTAGAGTTGACGTATGCTCCAATTTACTTCATGACAATGCTCAAAAATAACTGTATATGAAATAATAACTTTCAACAATTTATATTTTCTCTATTATCAATTTATAAAATTCTATTATCAAAACATTAAATTACACGTTTTCAAAAGTCAATTTTCATTAATCATGTCATGGATTAAATTCACATAGGTCCATAAACATATTTTTTCCATCTAATTCGGTTTTGTGCAAGAGATCTTATTTCGTTGGCTTTGCCGTTTTTTGCACCATAACATTTCGATCGTTTTCAAACATTACGAACACCATACCAACGATTTGTTGTTGATCTTGAGGACTCCATTCTAGCAATGTTTATGTAATTCTATCTAAATGTATATTGCTCCTGTAAATGTATATTTCTGTATAGGTACCATCTTTTGTATATACCCGAATATTTTAATGTGTTTTGATAGTATCTATAAATTATTTACAGTAACCAGGAAAATCATATTTATTTAAATAGATTTCAAAAAATAACAAAACACATTTTATTGAAGTGAAAAGTTGTTAGAATCAGCTCAATTGAGCTGACATCAAAATTTTACCTACACTAATTTATTCATTTATTTCTATGTAAATATATATATATATGTAACGGTACACGCATATAAATTTAATTAAAAACATAATATAGATCAAAACACTTAAAATCGAATTTTAAAACTTAAAAACTAAAAATTAGTATTAAATAAAATTTATTTAGAATTTAATAAGAAATTAATTTTAATTTAATTTTAATTTGAATTTAATTTGAATTTAATTTGAATATAATTTGAATTCTGTTCGAAGAAAAAGAAAGAGAAAAATATAAAACGAAATTCTTAGGTGCAAAAAGTAACACAATTAATATAGTAAAAGCTACTGTTGGGAAAAAAAATGTATTAGAGAGCTTATACAATTTGATGGTTATTGAATATATAGTTCTGATAGAGACTGGTAAATTTAATTGTTTATTTATTTATTTATATATCGAAATTTTACATAAATAAAAAAATACAAAAATATTAGATTCAGTTTAATTTGGTTTACACACACATTCCAAATGTAAATGTGTTTGGCAGTAACAGTTGTTTTCCACATCTAATAAGTAGATAAGCCAATAATTTGTTAAATAAATACTCGAAATATTGTAGATATTGTAGTGTAAAATTGCAGTACCGTAATTAATTAAGCACGAAAAGGTGATTCTACCTAAGTTACTGTCAAGAACATAAAAAAAAGAAAGATGAATAAAAGCTGGCATAAAACAGTATACTGACATAATAAACACCCTGTATATATATATATATATATATATATATATATCATTTTTTAAATAATGTTGTAATTAACAGTACAAATTTAAAACTACACCGAAATTCTTCATTAAAAAAGTTAATTATTGTGAAAATATAGATCAAATAAATCTCATAAATACTTTAATTAACACCAACTACACTATACGCAATACTAAATAAGAATGACATTCAATTTTGTCTCAACAAATAAAAATAACAGACTTTTTACAAAAAAAAAAAAGTCATAATTTTTTATTTTGTTTTTTTATTTTCATACTGTAATAATTTCAAGGTCCCATCATATTAATTGCAACTATAAAATTGCGTAATTTTAATAATTACAAATGAATCCAATTAGAAAAAACAAAACAAAAAACTTAATTATTGACTTAAAACTAGATATTTAAAAAAAGAAACCGTTAAATTATTTTAACTATACACACACACACATATAAATATTTTACAAAATACAATTTCACTTAAAGAAAAAAAAAACAAATTATTGCACAATCATTGTTGTAATACCGTTAGCGATTCGAATTGATTTTAAATATCTTAATTGGATTTAATCGACTCATATAATATTATCCAGATCTTTGTTAAGAGGGCATTTTAATAATCTATCTAAGCTAATAACAAAAAAAAAATATATTGTTATAAATATAATAAAATATAATTGGTATCTCTATTTAAGAGACATTTCCAAAATTGACTTTAACTCTTTTTATTTTTTTTTATTTTTTTTTTTTTTTGTTAATTTTTACGAAAAAATTTATACAGAAGAAAAACAAAATATAAAAACAAAAAAACAAACCCATCATAAATTCCAAAGAAGCTAATTTCAGTGTAGGTGGAATGAAAAAATTATGAGACAACACAAAATAATCATAATTCTTTTTAAGATGAGTGTTGATATTGTAAATATCGTATAATAATTGGTACATAACATTATCGTGTAAATATCACCATCATATTATATGAAATGATGAAGCTGGTAACAATATCAGTATAGGAAAGTTTATGACCTCTGACACTCCCCTGCTCAATCACTCTATATAGAAAATGGAATTCATTATTTAATTTTTTTTTTTTTTGGTTTTAAAATTCTAACTAAACTGATTAGAATTACGAGTACAAGGCTTTTTTAATTCTTTTGATTCTAATGATGTTGGTGTATTAAAAAAAAATTTAACCCTTTATTGCATAGTGTATTAAAAATTGTATTTTTTCTACAGATACTTTACAATTTTATACTCTACAGTTCTATACAGTTTTTTATATTTTTACTAACCTTACTATATATCATCATCATCATCATCATCTTATAGCGCTACAGCTCTGGGTGAGCCTTCATCACTATGCTCCTCCAAAAAGGTCGATCTTGTGCCGCATGTCTCCAATTTGTGTTTTGTTAGGGTTTGAGCATCGTTTTTTACGTTGTTTGCCCATCTGCTTCTTGGTCTTCCTCTACCACGGCTGCTATCGGGCTTTCTATTCGGCCAGCCCATCTTAGTCTTTGGTCTTTGCAAACCGTACAATGTCCTCACTATCAATTATACTATTGAGCTCGCTGTTGCTTCTGATTATATATTAACTATACTAACTATTAATTATACTAACCTTACTATAACATTACTAAAATACTGCGCAAGCTAGCTACGGAATTTATCTTAATTTTCACTATATGACGATTATCCAGAGCATGCGTATCAGTTTTTTAAAAGGCGAAGGAGTCGTTTAAAATAACTAAAATTTGAAAATTTCGATTTCGGAGAATTTTGAGATTAAAAAACCCTTTTCCGGTCCTTCCCGGAATTTGAAAATATTACCAATCTATAGAGCACCATACCAAACTTTTGTTGGAGAGTTGAAACATCGCTACGCATATAAATATAGATAATGTATAACTGTTGATAAACAGCTTAAACCGGTATAATGCTAGTGTTGGTGAATTAAGCTGAACATTTATCTGAAATATAGCTCCGCCGCGCACCCTAGTGAATAAAAGCAGTGTACACATACAAGAATGAATATTCTTCAGATTTTTGGTTTATTTTTTTTTCCAGAATATTTAAAAAGTGATGACGGCTTGTCTAGTCTCTAAAATGAAAATTGAAACAGATGCTAAATGTTATTGCAGAAGAATTGTTCAAATAGCTTTAATAACCTTACAAATGTTACGAATTTTATCTTAAATTGATTTGTTACATACTAAAGACGTTATATTACATTGATATGAACAAAATGTAAATAGCAATAAAGGGTTAAAATAATTCTATCCAACAAATTGAAATCTATTTATATACCTACCATATATACATTTTAGAAAATATTTACACTCTCCTACCCTATCATTGAAAATTATTTGTAGTGTTAAAAATAAATTATAATCGGAAGTTATATTCTAAAAACAAAAAAAAAACTGTATAAGTAGGAGGTGCAAAATAATAATAATTTTTTTTTTCACAAGAATTTTTCAATTAATTTTTCTTACATTTTACAAAAAAATTAAAAATCACTTCACTCAAATACAATGTTTATGTTTTAGGGTTAGAATTTATGTTACGCTACTCTTAAAAAAATATACAAAATACAATATACAGGAAATCAAATGAACAAAAAAAAAAAAAAAAAAAAACAAAAAACTAACAAAATGTCTCATCTCCAAAATAGGAACGCAGAGTTGTATATACAATAAACGTACATATTTATAATAATTTAAAGGTGGGCGATGAATTTTAAATTCTTCTGAACGGAAGAAAGTTATAATTTTTTTTTTTTTTTAAAGTGGGATTTTTTTCTTTAAATGGAAATTTTGCAAATATTTAAAATGTTAAAGAAAAAATAAAATTTTAATTTTACTTGAATAAAATTACAATATCCATCCATGGTGTTGGGTTATGGATGTTGTAAGATATTTAATTAACAAATTCATTATTACTTAATAATTTCATCTATTGGGGTATATTATAATACCGGTATATAAAATATATTTTATACATTCCATATATGCACTGAATTAAATTACTTAAGATAATTCTATCGTATTTATACTAAATTTTTTTAGCTATCAGTGAAGTTCTAGGAGCTGAAGAAATACATAAACAAACATATCATTTATACTATACAAATATTTGTTAAAATAATCTCTATAGTAATGGGATCTACAATTGGAAATAACCCCACAGATCAATTGAATGCATTGATAATGATAAAGCAGGTCTAGAATATGGTTTGCAATGCCGTACAATTAAAATAATTAATAAACAAATTTGTAATGAATTACTTAACTTTATTTAGTAGAAAAAATTGATTTTTTGAGTCAGTACAATGAAGAAAGAGCAGAAAGTAATGCTTGAACATGTTAGGTATATCATAAAAAGAAAAATAATCTAATGAGATTTAAATTTAGAATTATTAATTAAATTATTACATTAGCCTGTAGGCTTAATAGATAGTGCTCTTATTGATTATTAATTTATTTTAATCAATAACAAAAATAAAATAGTAAATTTTTACATTAAATGCAAAAAAAAATTAAAATCAGTGAGCTCTAGGGACGGAAGAAATATGGTTTATACTTTAAATCTCAAAGACCTAAAATATGCTTTGCAATGTTGTGCAAGCAGTACAGTACGATTAGAAAGTATAAATATTAACCAAAAATCTGTTACCGGTAATTCATCGGTAATTTAAAATTTACCATTACCGGTTTATCGGTAATTTACCGGTATTTTTATAATAATATAAAAATGAAATAAAATTTCCAATATTAATATTAATTTATTTATTATAAAAACAATAACAAAACATATACAAAACAGATGAATCCAATTCAATACTGATAGGGAAAATGTAAATAAAAAAAGTAATCAATGGTTTTATATAAACACTATATATGCTAATATTCGTATATACTGATTATGTTTAGATTTAATACAAATCTTTTTATCTATTAAAATATGATCTCAAAAAACAAAAAGTATTAATAATTTTATCGCTTGATTGACTTCGAATTTTTGTACAAAATATTTCAGCTGAGTAAAATGCTCTTTCTGAATCCACGCTAGTTGAACAAATAGTCATGATATTGTCATACGCCAATTGTAAGTATTTTCTTCTGCGCTTTCCATCTTCAAAAAAAACAATTTTTCTACGAACTGCTTTAGTAAATTTTAATATATTATACAACACCAGCTGCAGCTGATTGTTCTAGATATCTATTTGTATCTATCTATCTATATCTATCTATTTTCTTTTGTTTCTAGAAATAATATTTTCTCTTTAAATAATTTCGCCTTTGGGTGTCTTTCTCAATTTTCTTCAATTAAAGTACGTTCTTTGTTTTCACAGTCAGTTTCAATCAAGTTTAAATCGTCAGAACTATGAAAGCGTTCTATCAAATTTATAATTAATTTTGTAGTATTAAAAAATCATAATTGTCAACATTGCCTGAATTGGACAAAACTTTCTCTGGGTCAAACAGAACTAATGGAACATCGGTGAAATTGGTTCTTCATTGCATTATTCGATTTAATAATTCACGTTTAAATTTATTGCTTGACAAATTGTTTTGTTTTGAGAGCTCATCCAAATGGTCAGTACGATAATCAGCCGTACCGGTGAATTCGATTCGATATAAAATTATTCGAATATCTCTGTATTCGATTCGATGAGAATTTCTTAATGGTGAATTCGATCGAAAGACTAATTTTGTACTCATTTCAAAAAATGTAATCAAATAAGAAATAGCTATAATGAAATTTAATGACTTTTATGTCAAATAAATTCAAATTTCAAATTAAAAAAATAAATTTAGATTGCTGTTTTAGAAATAAATTATTAAAATACACACGTATAAAAAAAAAAAAATAAAAATAATATTATAAAATTTTGAACGAGAAAATTTTCGATAAAAAATATTCGAATTTTTTTTAAATCGAATTCGCTGATTGAAAATTTACGAACGAGTACTCGATTTTTATTCGATCGAATTCACCAGTACGGCTGAATATTAAATACCAAAGAAAGTTTATCCTCTGTAAATTTTAATGTGCTTAAATAATTTTTTACACGGTTTGCCCGATAACTGGTATTGCACTCCCTAAGTATGATCTTCTCTAGAAACAAATTAGAACAAGAATAACAAAAATTTAGGTTTTAGCCACAAATAAAAATATTCATCTACAGACGCACACAAGCAATTATTAAACTACTCTAAACAAAACCAAAAAACCTGTACATTAGATTGATAATATTTAAAGTAATTCGAAATATAGTTTTCAGTTTTGAATTAAGTTGTATTGAGTTTTGACATTCAACAATTCCATGACATTACAAAAAAATAAACAAATTAATTTGGCACGAGTGCCCTTGAATTTGTAAAAATCTCTTTAATAAAAATTTAAAATTACAAATTGTGCCATTTTTTTATTTTTCTTTAATTTTTTTTTTTTTTTGTTTTGGAAGTTAATTGGAATAACGGATAATTCACTTCACTTCATCAATTAAAAATGGTAGTATTTGCCTACTTAAAAAAATTGGCTTCTTTCTCTTAAAAAATAAAAAAAAACCTCTCTTTACATCAAATCAAAATTAAAACAAAAAAAAAAAACCAACTCAAAAACTAAAAAATTTAAAAAAAAAAACCAATAAAAAAATTATTTCAAGTTGAAATGAAATTCGCAACCAACTAATAATAATAAAAAAAAAAAAATAAAAACAACAAAAAAATGAATTCAATTCAAAATTCTCTAAAACTGCAAAACACAAAAAAAAAAATTAAAATTAATAAACGATTTTTGATTAATTACTGACATTATTTATTAAAACAGTTTTAAATGGTAATTAAGAGGTGTGAGTAGAATCGATAATAAAACAAAAACAACAATAAAAACAAAATAATAAACAGTATGAAAATTATCATAACATTTTAATCGCAAATTTTTCAATATGAAAATATAATTCACAAGAAGTAAAACAGAGATGGAAATATATATGTAGATAAGAATTTTTTAAAAACAATAACAAAAAGACAAAAAAAAAACAGTTCAATTCACAGAAAAAATGGAAGTTCAAATATCTCACGATTTTTACATGACAATTAAAAAATAAGATGAAAATATGAATGAATCATTTTGTGAAAATTTTGTGATCAAAGTCAGGTGAGTGTGTTTTTTTTTTTTTCACTATTGTTAGCATATCTATAAATATAAGACCTGAGAGTTTTTCTATCTTAAAATTTTTTTTTCATTTTTAGATCTTAAATTTTTTTTTTTTTTCAAAAGAAGACACCGACAACAAACAACAACTACTCTTCTCTTTGATATTGAAATTTAATTTGAACTATGCAAAATAATGTCATTATGGCTGGCTGACACCTACCAACAGCACTGACTTAAATTCAATGTATTTAAGTGTGTATGGATGTATACATTGAGTATCATAATGTGTACAATATTTTGGTAGATAGTTGAATATAGTTAAAAATGAAATTAAAAAAAAAAAAATTACAATTTTGACATTTAAAAAAAAAAAAATATGAAAGGTGTGATTTTTTATATTTATTTGTTTTTTTTTTGTTGATTTTCTCGTTTTCAAAATTGTATATTTAAGGTTAATTGAATTGAAAACGAAGAAAATAAATATTAGTAAAAAAATATATATATATATATATCTGAGAATATCACCGCCTGATTAAAGCTGTAAAAAAAAAAAAAGAAATGACAAATAATTGCAAAAGAGAAAAACAGTTAAAGCAGAAAAAATAACATTTGACATAATTTTTTGGCATTTTTGTTTTTAGGGCGCTGTCTTATTGTATATATATATATATATTTTGCATTATTTTGTTATTCAAAATTTAGTTCAATTCACTTTTTGTTTTTTGTATTGTTTTTATTTTTATTATTTTTGAAAAATTCTTCTCTACTATGTTTGATTGATTAGTGAATGGAATTTGATTGTTGTAAGATTGTGAAAAATCTAGGTATATAAATAGATAGATAGATGAAGTGTAATATTTCCTAGTAAGGTGTGAACACTATTTTGAGTTGAAATTTTTAAATTAAAATTTTTTTTTAAATTGTATTAAATGAAAGAATGATGACGACTGGTATGACATTAAAATGAAATTCTGAATATTTTTAATAAAAGTGGAAATAACAATTTTTTTTTGGAACAATTTAAATTGCAAAATTATATGAAAGATATAAAAGATATGATTCTAATATAATATATTTCAAAAATATCTTGCAAAGTATCTTCACTAAAAAATAATTTATTCTGAAAATTTGTTTTTTTCTTATACTTGGCATTTCCAATGTCGTATTCGCTTTGCAATTTATGTTTCAGCTTTTTGACAGGTTATATTACATTTCATTATTTCGATCTTCTCTTTGTTTTTTTTATTCATTGAGAATTCCACTCAACCACTTAAATGTATTAGGTAAAATTTTTGCTATATTTTTTAGCAGTTTAAATGTTTTTTTTTTTAAATTACAACTAAAATATAGAGAAATTCATTACAAATAGAAACAGAGATCTGCACTTTTTTTCATTTAAATTCAACATTTTTTCAAATAAATTCAACATTTTTTTAATCAAATTCGACATTTGTTCAAACAAATTGTTCGACAAAATGTTGAATTTGAATGAAAAATTGTTTAATTTGTTTGAAAAAATGTTGAATTTGAATGGCAAAAAGTATATATATACTAATCAGAGTGTCCAATTAATCTTAATTAGTGAAATCATAATATTTTAATCTGAAATCTACTATAGTCAAATCCATAATAAACAAATTAAACATACTGAACAATGTGACAACATGTGAAAAGTAATACTAACCTATTAAATAATGTCATAGGCAATATCAACAATTGATTTAGAGTCTACTCTATTTTTTCACTTTACTACGATAAATCTGAGCTTTTAAACAAATTAATTATTTATATGTATAAAAGACCAGAGTTGTATGTTTGTAAACGACGCTTTTTGACATTTTTTGTTTTTACTAAAAAAAAAAAAATTTTTTTTCATTTCAATTATTTTTATTTTGATTTTTTGATTTTTAAATTTTTTCCTTTCAATTAAATTGTGAAAAAAAAGAGAAATGGATAAAAAATAAAATGGATGGAAAATAAATTATTAATTTGTTTTAAATTATAACAAAAAAGTGTTTCTAGAAAAAAAATTTCTTGGGGCCACTGAGTCGTTATGTTCGAAAAAAGTTCGGTATCTTTTTACTCGGGACCTGTTTTTAAACGGGCTGACTTACTAGTTATTTTAATATAATATTTTCAAATTTTCATTTTTTTTTCTAACTTATTCTTCTCTTATTAAATTATATATTTTTTACTAATGTATAAATTTTATATTTAATACCAATTACTGTTAATTTGATTTTATTTTCTTAAATTTTTTTTTTTAATTCCATAAACTATAATAGGTCTGTATGTTAACTCGCAAATTTATATAAATTTACATAAATTTATCCAAATCTGTATGTATGTTAACTTTTTTATTTTCATGCTCTTTAAAAAATTTTCAGAAATTTAAGAGAATTTTGTGTTTAAAACGTGACTTCAGAGCTATCTCTTAAATGAATTTTTGCAAATGAAATTTCTATTTGCAAAAATTTGTAAAAATTTACTATCAATTTTTTGTTGTTGTTTGTCAATAGAATATTTTTCATAAAAAAAAGTAGTATACCTAAAATAAATAAAAAGTTGTATACCTAACCTGAATATACTTATTTATATAACTTTTTACCGACAAAAAGACCAAAACCACGAAAAATTATTTAATTTAATTGATTTTAACAAAAACATTCAATAATTTTACAACAAATTTCGTAAAATTACAAAATTAATTCAAATTTAAAAAAATCTCATAACCTAAAAATCAATTATTTTTGACATTTATGCAAATTTTGCGTATGTCTACTTTTGTTTGTAAAAGAGATCATTTTAACTATTGTCGCAGAATTTTATGATCACGTAATTTTTCCTCTCATTTGCAAATTTTTGCAAATAAAAGTTAACATACAGACCTAATATAATATATGACATTTCATTCAATGACATTTTATGTCATATTATATTATAGTTTAGTTAGGACATTGTTTATTACTATTTTCTACTTTTGCTATTTTCTACTATTATTTTTTTTGTCTTTGAAGTGATCTTAAACACTGTTTATTATATATTTTTAAACAAATATAAGATTACTAACTATTCTCTTATAACAATATTTTAAATTTTATTTTATTTTACATTCTTTATTGAATTTATTTTTGTATATATATATTGTATTAAATATTGTGTAATAGTTATTAGTTATACCTGGTTATACGAGAATAAAAAAATAAAAAAATATCAATCTAAGTATCAATCTCAACACTTCAATTATAGTCTCTTCTTTCACTGTACTACGACAAATATGAGATTTTTAACAGTATTGTGCAGAATCTTAAGACCAAAAATTTATCTACCAACACTAAATAACTTTTTTTTGTTTTTTTTTTTTATAATTTATTTAAGTGGCTTTTTAACACAATATATATATTTTTTTAGGCCAGGTCTTTACATTATTTTATTTTTATTGTTTTTTTCTTGTTTTCTAATTACATATTCTATATTATTTATATAATACATTTTTAATATAATTAAAATTTTCAACAAAATTTTCGGTTACTTAGAACTCCCCAATTTACAAAAAAAAACAAAAAAAAAATATATAATTCAATAATTGAAATTTTCTTACACATATTATTAGTTATATGAAGTTATTATAACTAAATATTTTCTATTTTATTTCATTTTTCTCTTTTTTAAACATTTAATATTTTTTACTTAACACTAAATAATTGGTATTAAATGTCTACACAATACTATTATTATTGTGTAATGTAGAACATTGTATACATATATATTATATTTATAAAATATTTTGAAACTATATAACCTAATTTTTACCAACTCAACTCATTTCTAATATCCTGAAAAAATAAATCAATTTTTCAATGGCTTCCTATTTTAAATAACAATAATATGGTTTAAATTTATAGAATAATTGATTTTAATTAATATAATTTAGATAATAATAGGATTTTAATGTTTTTGTTCTAGGATTTATTTTTTTTATGTTTTTTTTATATTTTTTTATATTGTACTTATTTTTTTTTTTTTAATAATAATAGTTCTTTTTTCGTTTTCCCGTTAATAATAATAATTTAAAATTAATTTAAAATTTATTTTTTTTCGAATTTATAATAATTAATTAATTTTTATTTGTTAAATCAAAATATAAAATAAAAAAAAACAATTAATTCATATTTCATTGCAATATTATATAATAAAAAACAAAAAAAAAAAAAAACAATAAATAAAACTCTCAAAGAATACCAGTAATATAAAAATAATAATTACATAACAGATATTTCCAACAGCTCTTAAATAAGATGAATTGCAATTATTTAATTTAATTTAATTTAATTTATAAAAAAAAAATTTATTTGCGTGATCAAATTGAATTAAAAAATATTTTGAGAAATACAAATATACGAATAAGAAGGAAGGAGAAATACGGAGAGTAACAAACAAAAAAAAAAAAAACAATTATTTGGATGCATATAGAAGATTAAGAAAAAATGGTTCAGAAATTAAATAAAATTGCATAATTTATGTAAATTTAAAATTAATTGTTAAAGTTGAAAATATAATGAAAAAAATAAAATAAAAATATATTTTCTTTTATTATATTCATCGTATCAGCCATTATGGTATCATAACTTTGTTTTTTATTTTTTTAGAATTAATTATAGATGCATTCAATTTCATCATAATAATTATCATCGCGAGATTTGTTAAACCTTGTATAGTTAAATACCAATTGAGAAATTTTATGATTTTTTATTTTTATATATAGGTAGAGATACTGGTGTTATATTGATTAATTTGATGTAAAGGAAATTAGAAATTCTTGGTATATATTGGTATATAGCAATTATCACACAAACTCTACAATGCGTAACAATAATTTTTAGGAGTTGTTTCATTCATCACAACACTAATTGAACTCATCAGTAGGTATTTTTAGTGTTAAACTACCTATACAAGTTCTGATTTTTGGTTTGATTGATTTTTTAGCTTATTTATAGATGTTATTAATACATCTGTGAGTTATAAAAATTTAACAAAATCTGAACGTAAAATCTATAATACGTGTTCAGTACTCTTTACTATATAGTAACATTATCAATGTAAAATCCAAATCAACCATCTTACTATTTTAGAAGAACAAGAAAAATAGATATTGCTTGTTAAGCATAAACTTTAATCTAAATGTCTGAAATTACTGAAACGGATCACTCAGATTAAATATCTACTAATTATTTAATACTTTTATACCTGTATTTTTGCTTGCAGTTTCATTCATCACATATCCTAATGAATATCGATCCTATATTTATTCTTATTATTTTTTTATTTAATAAATGTATATTTTAAGTATTGTATTTTACTATAATATGAATAAATTAATTAAAAATCTTAATCTAAATCTTATTCTAGATCCTAAATTTATCTTATAGAACTTATAATTGATTTTTATAAAATCGTTCTAGGATCTATATAAAGAGAAGATTTTCTATATCAAAAGTAAAATTTAAAGTTAATATTTATATGGATTACCAAACTGGTCGATGCAACGCAAAGCCAGCATTACAAAATGTTCTTGGTTAATTTTTCTATTTGTACCAGTCATTATAATGAATTCTGTTTTTTTTTTAAATTTATCTAGTATTTTAAATTTTTTAGTTTAATTTTGAAGTTTTTAGATAAAAATAAAAAAATTGTTTTTACTATAGTTTTTCTATTCTTTAATTTAAATCCATTTTTTAAATATTTAAAAAAAGTTAGCAAAAATGTTTACATTATCGGTGGCAGAATGCTCACGTCATTTTTTGATATTTTGACTTAAAATCACTTTCATATGTTTTAAACGAAGCTATTTCGAATGCTGTATTCAAAATGTGTCTATCCATTGTAGTTTAAAAAATACAGAGTTGTAATTGTACTCCATAAAACACGTTTTTCCAATATTATTGAGCTATTCTGGTTCAAACGTCAATTTTCTGTCAATGGAACAACTTTTATATGAAAATTATTTGCGTAATTAATTATTCATTTCTTATTTGCTCTATGTGCATGGGCCTGCTATGTAGCAGCATAAAAAAGAGGTGATTTTGGTTATACTTATTTTGGTATATTGCCAAAACACTGACGTATGATCTTAAATGTCAAAAAAAATTTGTTTACATTGTCTCATGATCGGTAATTAATTTAACAGAAAATTTGTTGGTACACAGTATAGTTTGGTACAGTTGAGCTTGTTTATTAAGCCAGCAATAAATAAAAAAGATGGAGGAAGAAAAAGTTGTAAAATTAAAGAAAAATAAGTAAACATTTTAATTCGTGTTTCAAAAATAAATTTAAAAATGTTTTTTTTTATTTTAATTTACTTTAATTTTAATAGGAAATGGACTCATGGAAAAAAGATGATTTTGTTAACCATAAGACTAAAGCTCGAAGTAGATTTTTCTTCAAAAAAATTTTGCTTACGAAATTGTTCATATTAAATCTTCGTTTCACAAAAATATTTCACCAATTCAAATATTTTAAAAATTTATACACAAAATAGGTATTTACAAATGAATATAATATTTAAACATTTCATTTGATGTTTATTTCAGACATAATGTGTTTAAAATGATCGGAATTGTAAACAAAGTACATTACATGTTGTCAACACAATGTTGTCAGTTCAGAAAATTTGACATATTTTATTTGTATGTACATACATTGATCGGTTGAACATTTTTGCATACATTTCCAATGTCACCTTGTATTCTATTATTCTTCTATACATGTATTGTGTATCAAAAAATTTTTGGACAACACGCTTTGTAAAAATATGCTGCGAATACATTGTCAAATAAATTTCCGATTATGAGACAATGTCAAATCTGTTTTTTTTACATTTCAGATCATAACACATTGTATTGGTGATGTTGTCGATACTTTTCCAATGTCAAAGTACTTCTCTTGAATTTAATTTCGTCCCTATGATATTTGTCAATTTATTTATAGCCACATCTTACGCCATATGACTTTTACATTATATTAATCAACTTTGTTGTAAAAGTTCTCACCATTTTTTGGTTACTTTTGTATACCAATACTATTCTTCGTTCTCACATTATAAAAAAAATTATTTACAAAAATTTTGTATCCAAAATTTAAATTTGTTTTTTCATTCAAAAAATCTCTTCTTTCTTTCATTTTCATACTTTACAGTAAAAATTTTCACTTCCCATATCGTATATAAAAAGAAAAATAATAATAATAAAAAACAGAATTGCGATCACCTGTAGTGATCATCATCATATTCACATCAATAAAATTTAACACGACATTTAACTTCTGTTCACAACCAAGAAAACATAAAACAAAAACAAAAAGAATAACAAAAACACACCATGAATTTCCTATGAAAATTTTCGAACTCATAATTCTTTTGAAGTGATGTTGCTGAAGTTAATGTTGCTATGTTTTCGTTATTGTTATTATGTAACATTATAACATAACAGCAGCAACATGTTTTTTTTCGTTTTTTCTAATTTTTTTTATTTAGTACAACTTGTTTCCATTAAGAGGAGAATTTCCTCAATTTTAAAATTAAAAAAAAAAACGAAAAAAAAATATTTAGATCATGTTTGTATGTTGTTGTTGCTGTTCATGTTGATGTTATTGTTTTTATTGATGTTTTAAAATTTTGTTGACTTCTGTTGCTTAATCAGAAACTAACTGTATAGCGTGGTAATAACAAGTGTTTGTCAACATATAATAATGAAAAGTTAACTCTGGCATAAATTGAAGAATGATATTTTAAAAAGAAAATGTAATTTTGGTAAAGTATGGTCTGGGCATTTTAATTTCGAATTCTGGTCAGATATTCTAAAAATAAATTACGAACAACTGTTTTTTATTTTAACATATAATTTTTTAATTTTTCACTTGATGGTTATGTCGATGGGAAAATTCATGAATAAACCATTAGTATAAACAATTTACTAGAAACTATGCAATGTAAATAGGTACTATGAGCAATTAAAGAAAACTTGAATTGGTTGATAAATTTGAAAAAGTTAAAGTTCTTAGAGAGACAACATTTTTTTTTTTTTAAAATAACACACAATGTCTAAAAACAAAAAAATATGATGAAATTAAGGGTGCTGTTATGATTAAAGACACAAAATACCTAAAAAAGATTGTAATTGACAATTTTGTTGTCACTCTTTATTATGATTCAGAATACAACCTAATTATCTGTCAAAATTACACAATCTATATTTTATTTTTTAAGTTGATTTGTGTGCATAGATTTTTTTTTTAGTTCAGAGCAATGGTCTGAACAGAGAATGAGCTTATAGAACGCGCTCTGAACAGAGTGCAAATATTCAGAACAAAAATAAATCTGAGTTAATAAAAAAATACGATAGAGCTCGAATAATGTTTTTGAATTAAATCTATTAAAAGTTGAGTTCCTACGCACTTAAATACTAAAATGAAATAATCAAAAATATTTATTTTTATTTAATATTAAGTATTCCACATATCATAGATACTAGTGCCATCCATTTTGTTTTAAATATATAAAACTACGTTTTGACATTTAACTACGAGCACATAGAGTATGCTCTGAGCGTGCAATTAATTTGAAATTAATTTTACTTAAATATTTAGTGAAAAAAGTATAAAAATTGCGATAAATGAAGTGCAATACAATATTATGGTTCATTTAATGAAATCACATAGCGATCGTAAACATAATAAAAACCTCTGATGACAGTAAAAACAACAACCCGCTATGGAAGTGCCTCTCTATGGTTGTCTTAAATGTTTTAGATACATCATTTGTTTGAGCCATTTTAATGTGCTAGATTGTCACTAGCTACTGCTGACTTCATAGCTACCACAGTTTCTGCTAATTTTCAATTTCTCAGCAAGTGAGCCAAACATGGCTTATTCGCTCTAGATTGCTTCAAATATCTACAAAAATAGTAAAATAAAATTTTAGGAAGGAACAAGTTTTTTTTAGATGCATATATGAAACTTGATTCATCTCCAAAAGATTCAAATTAAATCTTATAATTGGTTTTTCTACGATAAAATTTTCCTCTTTATCACTTTCAAAAAACATAATTTTGTATAACTTTTATTTTTATTTTACGAAGCATTTTTCTTTATTTTAAGCTGAATTCTAATGAAAACGACATGACATTCTCGTCAAATTATGTTTTGAAAATGTGTTTAAATGGCATCATAAAAAATAGTGCGTTACAACAAAGTCGGCGACAAACGTTTGAGTAAAATTCAAAACTTGACGTTTGACGTTTGTCCTTTGTCCACATTTCATTTTGACAGTTGTTGAAATCGAAAATGTCACATTCATTGAACTTGATTTGATATGCCACATTCTATATCGACATTCTAATACGACAATGTCGTGCCGTTTTCATTGGTCTTCAGTCTTTATACTTTAAAAATTTACAAAAATATTTATTTGACAGTAATTTTATTCGTAATGACAGCTCTGAAATTAAACTAGTTTAGATTGGCGTGATGTGAAAACAAATTTGAAACGTCATTGAAATGTATATGAAAATATGAAATATTGAAACAAAATACGTGCTACCACTCCTGTTTACAACTGCTGTCTGTAAGTTGTTGTTCATAATACGAACATTTGATTGTGTTGATGTCTATTCGGTTGTTTTGTCTGGTTTACAATTCAACTAAAAAGTGTTGTGAATCAAAATAGAACCTAATATTTTGTTGTGTTTTTCAAGTGTGTATAATGAGTCAAAAAAACAAAAACCTTTAAATCCTGTTCTATAATAACTTAATTTAACCCTTTCACTACCGAAATCATAATACACATTAAAAATTTGGCTTACGTTATAATAAATATGAGTATGAAAATAAATATAATACAATATATGCCATTATAAGGGACATAGGTAGTGAAGGGGTTAAATGTATTTTGCGGTCAGCAATTTCTATCTCATGTTACAGAAAAATCCCCTATTTATCCTAAACTAGAAGAATATAATCTAATCTATAGAGACTTAAACAGGTTAAAAAAGTTCAATATACAACCGAATTACACATTCTGTATAATAGTAGTTCCATCTTAACCTCTATATGCTAACTTCTAGAATAAACCCACCATCAAAAATTCCTTGAATTTAATTGGGATAATATTACAGTTAAATTCTATTAATTCAATCAATCAATTACCGCTCCAGATTTTTTTAATAGAAAACTTATGAATTTTCATTTTGTTAAAACGAATCATCGGTAATAAATTGCAGCATCGAATATTAAATAATAATTCATAATAATTCAAAACAAAAAAAACAACAACAAAAAAATTGTAATGACAGTGGCTATTAAATATGATTAGAGTTGCAGACAGCATTCAAAAATGAATTCGATTACAAGACTAAGCAAAAAAAAAGTCAATTACTTAGTTCAACATCATACAATATTATTATTATTGTTGTTGTTGTTTTTTGTGCTTTTTACGCTCTTAATGAGTTCATTAAATTTACAATGAAATTTTTCAAATTCCATCAATCGAAAATGTTGCAATATCCATTAGAGGTGATTTTAATAAATTACAAATGACCATTTAATTTTTTTTCAAAAAAAAAAAATGCATAAAAATGAAAGTAGTTTGAGATCAGGATTAAGCACTAAAAACTAAAAAATAAAATGAAAATTTTCTTTTTTTTTTCATAATTATATAAAAATAAAAATAAAAAAATCAGTTTGAAGTACTTACAAAATTTTGCGAAAATTTTCCATTTTGTAGTTTATTTAATATTTTTGAGTTAAAAAACTTTTCAATTCAAATTATTCAAATGAATTGAATTCAAATTAATTATATTCAACTACTCAATTTGAAAGTACTGCTCTAAGAATCCTCAAATACAGTTATTTCATTAAATTTAACAGTATAAAAAGCTTTGAGTTCTACCATAAAGTTTAGAAATAAAAAACCTTAGAAGTGTATACCTACCACAAATTAGGATATACATTCTTATTATAGAAATACGGAGACCTTACAGTATCACAACAATAATAATAATATGTACATTTTTGATTTTAATTACAGAGTGATATAGTAAATTTAAACCTCTAATTTCACAATGCCAATATTAAGTGTATACTAATTATTTTTTACAAATACTAAATGAATAGTTACTTATAATTCTATCAGACAGCAATACAAAACATTTATTTCTCCTCATGTTCCAACATTTTTTAGTATATACTTTTCAATATTGAACTTAAGACTGACTTGAACAACATTACTTTAAACGATCTCTAAAATAGTATACTAAAATGTTATACTACACTGACAGACATGTAATATCAATATTATGTATACAACGTTTATATTGCAATAATATTGACTAATAATATGACATTAGGTGATACATAACACATTTGCAAGATATAATATCATGATTATTATTAGCAATATTACAATATAGATATTAGATATCTGTCAGTAGTATTACATACAGTTTAATTGTTGTTGATGTGGATTGAATAAAGTATGTATGTCTAATATCAAATTAAATAACTTTTTATGTGACAAATAACGATTTGACCAATAAATTAGATGTTAATATGGTCACAATGGGAGGTTTTAGATACGTCGGTTCTGTCTTTTAGTATTTTAACCTTACCTCCAACCAAGAGTGATAAAATAAAGAAAAAATTAAGTTAATAAAAAACATAAAGTTATTTTTAAAACACCCTGTACATTTATTGTTATAATGTTCTCTCTCATTTTTTATTATTTTATTTTTTTATTATTTTGTTCTTTTAAAATAACACGACTTTCTGATTAATTACAAATTACTTATTTTATACATTATTTTATCGTGCAGGTTAAATAGGGTTAATGTCATTTGAATTTAGAAATTTTTGTGTACAGTTTTATTTTTATTATTAATAATTGTTTATTGTTCAAATAATTTATTGATCAAATATAATAATTCTTCTTTAAATTTTTCTGATATATTTTTGTTGTTCCTTTCCCGTTCTTTTGGCCTCGTTTAAGCCTGAATACAATTAGTGATTTTTTTTTTCACAATTAAATTGTTTTTTTTTTGTTTGTATACATTAAATTTGTAGATTTTAATTGTTAATTGCAATATTTAATGGTTTTAGAGACTCGTGATGAGTTTTTAATTGTTTTTGTTGTAATTAATTTTAATAGAGTTTAGCCCCGAGGGTAAAAAGGATGATATTAAATGTTCTAAAATTAAATTTTATTTCTAAAATAAAAATATTAATAAATGACATTTATCGACTTTGATTAATTTAGAGCTTATATTATGTAATATTTTATCAATAATAGGTATTTTTTAATTTATTTACATATCGTCGGTTGAAAGCTCTCTTGCTTCAAACGACCAAAAGTTGTTTTTGAGAAAAATGAAAAAAGTGTACTCGATGGGAATTTTCATATTTCGATACATAATATAAAATTTATTGATGTATTTTCAACTTATTTTTGGCATTCACTTAACATTGTCACGTATAAAGCTTATGAAATACAGTAGCTTTTATCACAATAGTCACAATAATTGCCAGTTTCCTCCATTTCATACAACGTATTACCAACTAATAGCCATCGGAATATTTTTGAATTATTTGAGTTAGGCGTCGGTTATAGCATTATTAAACTGAATACGTAAAATTTTTGTTTTCGATTTTACAACCTCTGTGGACACAAAATTGTTGTAAAAAGTTATTGGAATGCTAAAAAATGTTTTAACAAACAAATTATGTCAAAAATTTTATTATATCACTGATGCGGATATTTTTTTCTAGACATATTTTACTTTATTTCAGCTAATACATATTAATTGTTAAACATACGGTGACATCGGAAATGTATACAAAAATTTTCAACCGATACAATGTAGTTACATACAAATAAAATATGTCAAATTTTCTGAACTGAAAACATTGTGTTGGCAACATGTAATGTACTTTGTTTACAATTTCGATCACTCTAAACATATTGTCTCTGTAATAAACGTCAAATTAAATGTCAAAATATTATACAGATTTGTGGATAATTTTTAAAATATTTGAATTGAATATATTTGCAAAAGAAAGATTTAATATTATAGATAACTTTGTAAAAAAATTTGTTGTTTTTTTGAAGAAAATCAATGATATACAATACATATGACTATGTACACAAAGTCTCATATAAATTAACGGTAATATAATATAAATTTTGTAATTAATAATTTGAACAGTTATATAATATAAATTTTGAAATTTATAATTAACTTATTCTATAATACAGATTGAGAATACATTACATACATTTCAATATATGTATGATTATTAATAATTCTCATCGCCATTTTGAAATTAGTGTAATACAAAATAATGCCTGTTTTAATCAAAAAAAAAAATTTCAAATTTAATTTTAAAATCTCATCAGACATTTTAAATAAATAAATATACAAAGTATAAAACAATAATTTGTAATTTTTTTTTTTTTTTGCATACATATGACCTAGTTCTCATACCCAAAAACAACACAAATAATAATCGTATTTACATTTGGCGCCATTTTAAATAAACATGAAAATTTCTATTTAATTTTTATATGTAAAATTTTTTAAATTTATTTTCAAAATAAATTCAAATGCACCTCTCCAGTTTCTCTTATATAATTAAAGCAATGGATATCCATTTATTTAGAGATGGTATATAAATAACAATCACTTGAATGCAAACACATTTTAAATTTATTAAAAAATTTAATTGCAAACACTTTTATGTTGTTGTTGTTGTTTTTGACATTCAATAGATTATTCATCAACATTTTAATAATTAATTTATGTGCATTATTACAATGCCACACAGCTGGTTTATATTATAAAGTAAAGTAATTGCAGAATTTCATGAATCATTGTACGTAAGTACGCCTCAATGCATAGAAAACCCATATATACCAATAACAATTTCAGAATAAAAATTAAATTTTAATTGAGAAATAATTTTTAAAAAAAAACAAATAAACCAATTTGTTGCAAATTTAAATTTTAAATTTTATTTCATTTATTTAAATTTTATTTTATTTATATATTATATTATTCTATAACAGTAACAATAATAATAATTATAATTTGCAATTATTTCGCGCCTCAATCTTAATAAAAATAAAATTGTGAAAAGATCAACAATAATAATTGAACAAATAATTTGCCTTTTTTGCTGTGCCGCGCCAAGCCTTAATAATTTGCAAAACAAAACAAAAAAAAAAGATTCAAGAGTTTATATAGAGACACCATCAGAATTAAGAAGAGAATTTATAATAATAATTGTGTGAAGTTAATTTGTTTACATAAATGAGTCACACATCGTAATAATTGTATTTATTTAAAAATATTAAGGTTTAATTCAACGCTGTAATATGAGTCCTAAACTTACAAATTAATTCATATCACCAGGGATCTATTAGGTATCATTTACACGTTAGAAAAAATCTAAAATTAAATCCAAAATTGATGAAAAACTGATTTGTAAACAGACATCTGACATTAAACTGCTCTTAGACGTTTAATTCTGCATTCAAGAGTTTTGACAGATATCGAAATTTAACATTTAATGCGTGTGTTTAGACTTATTTGGTAGAAGGGATTTTTCTGATTCTGAAAATATTTCTTGTTGGGTTTGTGTGTTTGAAAAGTGCAATAAAATATTTATTTTGTGGCACACTAAAATTGTTCAAATATTTACACACATATATGTACATGTAAAAGACAATCAGTTTATCAATCAAAGTCTAAACGTAAGTGCAGAAATAATTAAGAATCAAAAATGTAAGTCCCAGCACGGTCAATAATATTTGCAGAGCTTCTTCTGTCTACTTAGTTCTCACAATATAGGTAATATTTAGCTTTTATCAATAAATACTTAAATCTTCAGAAACACAAAATACAACAACAACAATTTTTAAAATGTGAAATATAAAATGGCGAAATGTCAAAAAACGTTAAATTAAACGTCAAAAAATTGATATGAACATTTTCAGCCAATTTTGTTTATGTTCAATTTTCTATTGAATATTTTTTACGTTTATCTTTTGTCAAATCAGAAAATGAGATGGCAGCATAAGTGTCAGAAAATTGAATGCAAAATTCAACGTCTGAGATTTAAATTACCATTTAAATCATCAAAATCAATGGTTGGCTTTTTTTAAAGTATGTAATTACAATTTCTGCATCGCCAGGTAAAGCATAACAATTCTGATTATTGATTCGAATTTATAAAGTAGTGCAAATCTAGGATACCAAAGGTTGTAGTTGTCCCATCATGATGAAAATGATGATTTTTTCTTATATATAATTCCAAGTCTACTGGATGAATACCCTAACTGCCTTTACATAGAAATTAGCAGGAATACACAATCACATCACAATAGCTTGCCTTTATAATTATTTATGATATATCTACTAATTTTTAATGATTTAATCTCATAATCCTTGGGATGTGGAACTATATTATTTTTCTTCTTTTATTTTATCACAAATGACATAGGGTTTTTGGACAAGGTCGAAAATAACATACAACATTTTGCTTTCATCGGGAATCGAACCTGGGACCGACCTAATAATATATAAAATCAAGCGAGATAGATGGGATTTTTTTTTTTTTTAATTAAAATAACTAAATATTAAAAAATTGGTCCAACAAACCAATCTAACAAACCAATAAAAAAATTACATTTTTTTTTAAATTAAAATTGGCCCAAAAATTTATTTACATAATTTCAGTTTATTAACCCCTGATTTTATTTAAATCAATTATTTATCTTTTTATTATATAAATAACATTCTTAACCTAAACTGAAACATTTCATATTAATGTCATTTAATAGACATTTTCAGCCATATTATATATCTTTCATAATATCGACCATCATTATTATCATTGCAATCATTATCATTTATGGAAATTAAAATTTTAATATTATTGAAGCCCGCATCTATATATTTATTAATGCCAAACCGCCACATTTAATTTTGCTTTTAGCAATTTTTCATTAAAAACAATAAAAATGTATATAATGTTTACATTCTCCGTTTATCATCACTATTCATCATCATCATCATCATCATGATCATCATCATCAGAATACCGCTAAGTTATTAATGAATGCTCATGGCTAGAAAATAAATTAGGCAATGATTATTTGATAATGATCATCATTATTATCAATATCACCAATGCGTTCTTTACTGAAAGATGTGAAAATTCAATTAATTGAAATGTGAACATGGAAGAGAAAGAAGGAATCTTTAAATTATTGAATCGTGGTATAATTTCAATTATTTAGACTGATCGCGGTGCAATGCAATGTAAAAATGTTTATAAAAACAACAACACAAAAAAAATACTTAGAAACGTGACTAAAGTTCAAATATTGTGTTTGTTGCAGTCTTGCACTATTCCTGTACTGGTATAACACTGTCACAATATTGTATATATATTCAACATTAATATTTTTATTACAAGAAATTCTGTTATATTGCGTTGCGTTTGCGTTGTCTTGCAAAATCCAATTTTGACATTTTCTGGATTTCAATTTTCTAAATTGTTTTATTTCTAGAATGTTGGTATGATATTTAAGTGATATGATGATGAATTTAGATTGAGGTTATGTATAAAATAATTATACAATATAAAATGCACTACATTTGTTTTAATAAAACAAAAATAAATTAATATAAACGGGTTTGGTGTAATACATAATAAAACATCAAGTTATACATTTTATAATATGATAAGATGTTGTTGTGTGGGTCAATTAATTTTTTTATTTCGATGGTAATAATTATGATAGTAATGATGATAATGATAGTTAAATTGTTTTAAAAGGAGATCAATTCATTACAATTAATTTGAGTTTAAATGATAATAAAATGAAAATTAATTGTAGGTCATAATCAAGGTTTTCTACTGCAATTTAAAAAATAAAGAATCTAGGATGAGAGTACAAGTATAATGAAAAAATTAGATTGTTGCAACTTGATTGAAAACAATTAAACAGATTTATAGATTAAAGAGGGTGGATTGGCCTTTACAATTTAAATTTAAAAAAAATAATAAAAATAATTTTTTGAATGAAGATTATTTTTGGTAAAGTTGGAGTTTGTGAAGTTTTGGTGTTGCAGTTCGTGAAGTGAGAGTTGGAAAATGTAAGGCAATTCATGAAATAAGTTAAACTTCAAGAATTAATTCGACCTATGCAATATTACCACCTGAATTGGTAC
Organism: Argyra leucocephala; assembly: GCA_963942445.1. Taxonomy (NCBI): domain Eukaryota; kingdom Metazoa; phylum Arthropoda; class Insecta; order Diptera; family Dolichopodidae; genus Argyra; species Argyra leucocephala. The sequence goes on along the minus strand of OZ012681.1, from coordinate 132,164,511 downwards.
AGTTTAAAAATTAATGTTCGATAGCTCGGCTATCGAAGTCACAGTTATCATACTTTGCAATTTAAATTTCTATTTTAATTAAAATTTTTTCAATTTAAATTCCTACAACTATTCACCTGCTCCATGAAATTCGAGGAAGTTTGATAAATAAAAATCGTATTCAAATTCAACATTTTGAATTTATAGTTTTCCATCATTTAAATTTATACTTGGTATTATATTTTAATTTTTATTAATTTATCTTAGACAACAACCACGTACGTGAAAAATTTATTTAAAAAAGAAATTTAACTCTGGCGAGGAAAATAGGAAACTCTGTACTTTGGTGAATGTATTTGTATGAACACTGTACTGTACTGGTGAATTTGATAAATGTATGTAATAATTGTTTACACTATAAATAAATAATTTCATTCTTTATTTCACTTTTTTAAAAACTTTTAATTTACAATTTATATTCATTTATATTCATTTTTAGGCAAAATTTATCATTAATAAAATAGTTAGGGCAATCTGTTATCCAAAGATAAGTGTTGAATGCTCCAGTTCAATAAGAAATTTAAAATTTTGAAAAAATATTTATTTTCGCTACCTCTCTTTTTAAATATCTATCATTAGAATCTTTAGTGACAGTTAGGCTGCCTTAAAAGTTCTTGAAAGTAAGCTCATAGATTGTTGAGAGAATGTTCAGAATTTCTAAACCTCATAGGGGTCCGAAATAAGGTACAACTGATCTGAATACCATCCCACCATATATTAATTAAAAAAAAACAACAAAAAAAGGGTTTAAAATTAATTCTCACAAAAATAAAATTCTCTAAAAAATAATTTTAAAGTGAAATCAGTACATTACAAATTGAAAAAAAAAACAAAAAATTGACCAATTTGCAAACAATTAAATAATTTTCCAGTTTCATGTAACTCTAATCAATCATTTACAATTTCGAATAGAAATTTTTAATTATTTTTGTGTTTTTTTTTTTGTATCTTTTAAAAATCCTAGTTAATTTAATAACACATAGTTACAATAATTTAAGTATAATTATATGGTGCATATCGAATTCTCATGTACTATTTTTATTAAATGTCTAGCTGTGAACAATAACTAATTTTTGAATTATTTTCATTTAAAAATAATAAAATTGATTTGATAGTCGAATTTTTACACAATTTCAATTAAATGGGAACTTGCAATTAATTTCTGTTTTATTTTTTTTTTTGTTGGTCGTAGTAAATTTTGTATAAAACATTTTTGAGAAGAGCATAGTAGTTATAATGTAATTAACTTTAAAAGAATTTCAATTATTTGAATTCAACATTGATAAATGATTGTTGTACCATCCAGGAAAAATTTTAAAGTTTAAATAATGTTTAGACGTGATCAGAACAAAAACTGGAAAAAAATGTAGTAATAAATTGTGATAAATTTAACTCTTGTTAATATTAATGATTTTTGTTTTGTTAAGAAAATATTTTTAAATAATTTTGATGTTGAGATAAATTTGCTTATTTTCTTGTTCTTGAATTGAAAGAAATTGATTAAAGTTGAATTGATCTTAAATTGCAAGAAGTTTTATATAAACTTTGGAACATGGGGCGCGAATCCGAATGAAACGAAATTTTACATAACGGTACGTGACGACTTTACAAATATTTCATGGAAGACCATTTTTGGCGAGAAGGTCATTTAAAGGTCAAATAGACCTTTTGGAAATTTTTCTAAAATTTTGTAGTGTTTTATTTAAAGTTTATTTTCTCTACAAGAACAACATTGAAAAGGTCTCTCCAGCCTGTAATATAAAATTTTTTTGGTCAGAGTGTTACTGTTTCAGAGATATTAGAGTTCAAAATGAAAATTTTAAATTGAAAAAAAAAACAATTTCCCATAGTTTCTAGAAACTTTAAAATTTTCAAAAACACCCTATATCTATTTTTATACCACTTGAAAGAACTGGCCCTTCACCTCCTGCGTTATATAGAATGATTAATAGCCCTTAATTGTTGTAGAAAAAATATATGAGATTTTAAATGAAGCACTACAAAATTTTAATCAATTTGACCTTTAAATAACCTTCTCGCCAAAAATGGTCTTCCATGAAATATTGCTGACGTTGTCAAGTACCGTTATGCAAAATTTTGTTTCATTCGGACACGCCGTGTCCCCTTTTCCAGAGTTTATCCGAAGCTTTACCGTTTTCCGAAATTCGGGTTGTTTCGGGTAGCTGCCATACAACTAAAACCAAAGGTGTAACAACCAAAAGTGTTACAGATCTAAAAATTTACACTTAGATACTTTTTCAAAGGTCTTTCATTATTTTTCAAAACTTTGCCTGTTTCGGTTAGCTACAAAACAGCTCCTAGCATCCATTTTAGGAATATTTCAAAAACTAAATGTGTTACAGACCTGTTTATCGGTAACCAGGTCTCCCCTTTCAAAAATAAACAAACATGTCTTTAACAATTTGCCGAAATTTTGACTGACTTAGAAAAATGTGTAGTGAAAATAACTCTTATATATATTTGGTCGGAACTTACTTTACCTTAGTAGAATTTTTGAAGACTTAAATGGTAAAATTGATGAAGTGACGATACAGTCCAAACAAAATAAAGCTAAGTTAGCTATTCAACGGAATTTGTAAATTTGTTGGTTTTGAAAATGTTTTTGAGATCTATTCCCCACCAACTAGAACCAGAATAATAGTAGTCTCAGTTATGTTTTTACGAAATTCCAGTCAACGAAAACTATACAATACCAGATTTGAAGTGAATTTAATACATTTTGGGTTAGACCCGGAAAGGTTCGAGTGGCTTTGCTAGTACAGTAATACAGAAAAATTTGAAATGCCTTTTGGAGTGCCATTAAAAGGACGGGTAATAAGCAAGGGAAGACAAAAATAAAATATCACAGGAGATATTTACCATTTGATTGAGCGCATTTAATAGAAAATTTCAAAAAACAAAAGCAATTTAACCATTTAATCTGCTACAGAAACCATTTATATCAACTACAGATGGAAAACAAAAAAATTAGAGCCAAGATTAATTTTTCCGCATTTTTTTGATATATTTTCATCATAGGTCCTCCACGTAAAATATCTGTTTTATATTATTGAACTCATTACAACTCATTTTTAGTTATAATTGGCACTTTAACAAAGAATAATTAAATAAATCATAACTCACTGTTAAAATAAATCACTGTCGTATCAGTTATAATTTATCTAAATAAAAATGGCCCATGGAACCCCAAAATTTGGATTTTGTTTAAATTTTTTTTATTTAATTTTAAATCAGATAAAATCTAATTATGAATTACAGTTAACAGCCAGAATTTAACATTTTTTTTTCTAATATCTGCAAATTTTATGTTTTGTTTAAATACCATTTTTTTAGTACCCAGGAGGGAAGCGAGGAAATATAAATAAAAATTAAGGTTATGATTTATTATCACGCAAATTTTATTTACTGGTATTTTTATTTGTTTTACAGTTTTTTTTTTCTTGCTCTTGTTTTTTCTTTTATTTTTTTTTATTAAATGATTAAATGATTTTAGGTTGAAAGTTGAAAACCTTCAAAATTCTTCTTTTAATTGATATCAATTAATATATTTTGTTGTTGTTTTTGTTGTTGTAGAAGAGTTCAACAACATTTTTTTTTTTAAATTTGTTTTTTGGAAAAAAATGTTTTAATGATTTTTAAGTAGGTTACGTTAGGTCAATTAGCGAATCTGAGTCTCGTATATATAGAAATTGTTTTAGACACTACTTCACAAAGGAAAGATATAATAGACCGGATGTTAAAATATGAAATACATAATATGAACGTTATAATCAATACATTCAACATTGCACCATTGCACTACCTTATTAAGGAGAAATTACAGAGACAAAATGTAGAATATAAAACCTATATATGTTCAATTAATTCAATAGAACTAATGGAATAATCAGTACATTGCACCAGTAGATTCTTCATTTCAATTATTTTGGTAAATTTCGAGAGATCACAACAAATTACAGAAATAATTAGTATGTTGCACCAGTTGAGCTATAGAAGTTCAATTAATTTTAGAATTAATGAAATAATCAGTACATTTCAACAGTTAAGTTTTTATTTCAATTCTTTTTTTAATTTTAGAAATCACAACGAACTACAGAAATAGTCAGTATGTTGCACCAACTGAGCTATATAGGTTAATTTTAGAACTAATGAAACAATCAGTACATTGCACCAGTTATTTTTTCATTGCAATTCTTTTGGTAAATTTTAGAGTTCACAACGATATACAGAAATAATCAGTATATTGAACCAGTTAAGTCTTCATTCCAATTTATTTTAAATACAAAAATAAACAGTATGTTGCACCAATTGTTTCAACAACTAACTTTTTTCTCTCTTTTTCAGAGACTACAACTAAAACTGGACACTGATATTGAACTGTTAAAATTAAAGAAATAAACAGTACATTGCACCAATTAATTTTCTACTTCTATTTTAACCATCAAATCATGCACCATCAGTATTCTATAGATATATATAATATAGTTACCATTTAAGTTTATAATTTCATTTATACAAATTCATTTTCAAAATTCTATTTTCTTTTATTCTCAAAATGTCAAAACAAAACAATAAAAAAAAATATTTATTTAATTGTTAAGTAACAATATAAATTCCAGAACAATTTCATTCCATCAATTCTAAGATTGTGAATTGAAGATATAAAATTCTATAAAGTTTTAAAATAACTTTTAAAAAGTTTTTAAAAATAAGAATAGAAAAGTTTCACTTTATATATATATACTTAAAATACCATTACCACATTTAAAAACTTTATAATATACAAACACAATTTATAAAAACAAGAGAATTAACATTGTTAACTTGCACTACATTGCAATGAATATTCTAAAGAAGTAAAATAATAAAAACAGAAAAACAAAAAAAAAAAACAAACCATGAATGGAAAAATGACATACTTCATAAATAACTACTATCATTTTACTGTCATTTTGTTGTCTTGTTACTGTATTACATTTATTACACACAACAAATGTACATATCATATTTATAGACTCGTGCCACTAAACTAAATAAAAATCAATTTCTTAAACAGGTTTACAATTTTCTACCATTAACTTTGTTATCGTCATCATGATTTTATTATACAACAAAATTTCAACAGATTTTTAACTGACATTATCATTCTGTATATCCATACTATAAAACGACATTTTAAATGTTAATATAAAAAATGTACAATGAACAAACGTTCTAGGTAGTGTATATACACTACTGTAGATATACACACACTTTAAGAATTATATTTTAGTAAATATTGTTGAGATTGTCAGTCAACTCCTTAGTGACTTGTTATGTTTGTTAAACAAATAAATAAATAAATAATTAACAAAAAAAAAAAAAACTCATAAGAAAAATCTAGGTTGAATTGTCTGCAATACTATACATAACTACTATTATAATACTACTATTATTTAGTATTTAATATTACTCTCTTTTGTTAATTCTTCTTTTTAACAAAAAAATAAAAAAAATAATAATAATAAACTCCTCTTCACAATATACTATGATATAGGAATATAACTTAAGAAGGGAGTTTTAAACTTAACAGCAACACCACTTAAGAAAAAAAAATAACAAATAAAAAATAAAAGCAAGAACAACAATATAAAAGGGTTAATGATTGTCTGAAGAGTATTTTTTTTTGTATATTTTTATTGTCTTGCTTTTTTTTTGTTTGTTTTTCTTTTCTTTACAAAATTAACTCCTAAAATATACGACTGCAATTAAACAGAGTTACCGCGTTCATTTTTCATAGTGATACACTTTTGTCTGATAGAGAGGGTCCTGGAAACAAATTTTTGAAATACAAATCTGTTTCAAGGTTGCAAGGTCCTCGTATATGTTCGTATTTGTTCGTATTTGTTCGTATTTGTTCGTATTTATTATTTGAGGGTATATTTTAACTTATTGCTGACCTATATTAATACTATTGAAATGAAACTTTGAAAATAAGTCAGACCACCATATTAAATTTATACTCAGAACAAATTATTTGAAAAATGTTGTCAAGCCAAAATCAAGCCAAGGATAACGAGTACATATTTTGTAAAAGGTGGATATGCAAATATTCAGTAAAAGGTGCATAACCGAGATTTTGTAACCAACTCTAAAGTCCCCCCAAATTCTGAATCTCGTATATACAATGTTCATATATATACACAAATATCTTGGTAAAAGCGTATTACCTTAATCTTATCACTATAATTTAAAATACCTCCAATTCAGAATATCGCAATATACATAGAAATAATATATATATAGAAATAATACAAGCATTAGGAAATAACGCACCAGCATATTTTTTTTTTATGAGCTTGATGGGCTTTTGCCCCCATAATCCGTACTAAACAATTCCCTCCATATGGCTATAATTTTGGAAGCATTTTGATTTTGTAATTTGTGATTTAGTGGAGCTCCATAATTATATTAACTGGCTTGCCGCAGATTTTCTATTTGAGCATTTTGTACTTGGCAGTTTTATGTTAACGACAACACTGATTTACTTATGTCCAGCGTATATGAAAGAAAGAAATACGGAATCTATAGGGAAATACTCAATTAATTTTTCAATACACGATTCGACAAACTGAAGAGGGCGAGCCTATTAGAATATAGAGGGGTCATAAAATATGGTAAAAGAGCTCAAAATAGAAAATTATAGGGGCATTAAAGTAAGTAGGCATAAGTATATGAATAGACTATTCAACGTTTAGTAACTAGTCAAGGTTTATTAACTAATCATATAGAGACGGTAGACATACGATTGTACCTCTTTAGGAGGTAATCTTGACGCTATTCTAGAAAAATTAACTAAATTTTAAATTACTTATACAGTTGTAAAAATATTGATTTAACAAGTTTTCAGATTCGAAAATGACTCTAAAGTGTCAAATAAAGTGTCAAAATCATAGTGTCAAAATAAAATGATTGACTAACAATTACCATGTATACATGATAGCTTGAGTACTTGACTTGAATTCTTCTTGAAATTTCAAGCTGTGTATTCGATTGAACAGCTTGAAAATACCTTGGGTTTGACATATGTATGTATTTTTGGTGACATAAATTTTTACACATAAAATTTGTAAAATTTTCTATAAATTTAAAGATATAAAAAAATATAAAAAATATAAAATTAAAATATTTTTATTTATATACTCTTTTAAATGTTCTATTTTTTAAATTCACTCTAAATAACAAAACTTCGTATATTTTTGACATTAAATGTCAAATCAAGCTCTCAAGCTGCGTATTCGATTAAAATTTTCAAGTCAAGTAAGTAAATTTTTGTGATTGACTTGAGTCAGCTGATTTCAAGAAACTAGCGTATACATGATCTCTAGGCGTACTTGAAGCTTACTTGAAGACATTAAATGTCAAATCAAGCTCTCAAGCTGCGTATTCGATTAAAACTTTCAAGTCAACTAAGTAAATTTTTATGATTGACTTGAGTGAAGCTGATTTCAAGAAACTAGCGTATACATGATCTCTAGGCGTACTTGAAGCTTACTTGAAGACATTAAATGTCAAATCAAGCTCTCAAGCTGCGTATTCGATTAAAATTTTCAAGTCAAATAAGTAAATTTTTGTGATTGACTTGAGTCAAGCTGATTTCAAGAGACTATCGTATACATGATGTTGAGGCGTACTTGAAGCTTACTTGAAGCTATCATGTATACAGGGTATAATTGACAGCGCTATCAACTAATCAAAAATATTTTTTAAAAAATTATAAATAAACGACAACACTTTTAATATTACTATTTCGCTTTATATATATGTATGTATATCTACTTTAATATCTTCATTTTCCTATAAAATAAATAAACAAAACAAAATGTTGCTATTTTTTTTTGTTTTATTATTGTTATATGTTGCTATTATTATGTATCCAGCAACAAAATAAATAAATAAAATACAAAAATTAATGTTTAAATTTTCAATTGTTCTGTGTTTTGTTTTTTTGTTTTTCTTATTCTTTTTTTTTTTTATGAATTGTTCGTTACTGATTAATTAAATTTAATTGAAAATTTATTCAATTATTACAGAATAGAACACATTGTTGAAAAGAGAAAGAAAGAAAAGTAGATATATAGAAAATAATTCCAAAGAAATATACCAAAATATGGTTGGTGTGGTGTGGTGGTGGTGTATCCAAAAATGAAATGAGATTTTTGAAAAATAATATTTTTTTAGTAACATAGCAGCAAGCGCACAAGTCAATAACATTTTAAATTAATGCTTTAATATTGAATAATATTTATGAGTAATTTTTTTTTTTTTTTTTTTGACATTTTAGAGGAGACAAGTTCAACTCAAAACTAATTATGTATATTCTAATTTTAAAGAACAATTAAAATGAACTGAAATTTATTAAAGTTGGGTATAGGTTGTGAAGGAGGTGGTTAGTAGGAGAGAAAATTAAATAATAAAAGTAAATTAAAGAAAATTGGGGTGGTAAAAAAGCGGGTTAAGATGAAGTAAAAATAAATTCAAATAAAGGAGAAAGTAGGAGGGGAGTAGTGTGAGAGGGGAAAATGTAATAATAAAAATAAATCAACGTAAAATAAAGATGGTTAAAAGCGAATTAGGATAGGAGTAAATCTAATAATAAAAATAAATTAAGGCAAATAAAAGAAGGTAGGATGAAAAAATAAAATAAAATTGTAAAAAAATTTAGAATACCTAATGAATGAATTTTAATAATGTTATTGTAGTAAAATAAATAACATTAATTATTAAAATTAAATTTTATCAATAATTATAAATCTAAAAAAAATTTTAATTAAATAAAAGAGGGTATTCATTTTTATTTTTATATGGATTTACATACATATTTTTAGATATACAAACTTATAGGTATATATATATTTATGTGTATGTTTTGTTTTATTTTCGGAATATTCAAATTCGAAAATCTATGATCTTATAATTTAAATTCAGACCAATTAATTTTAATATAATTATGTTCAGAGTATTTTATAACAGTCAGATATTGCTTAGAGCAAACAAATCAGACATCTATTATAGACGAAAGTTTGCGTCATGTTGCTAGGATTATTAATCATGTTGCGTTTTTATTGGACTTGCTATCGTAGATTTATTTATATTCTATCCCGTTAATATTCTAAGGTGCCAATGCCAACTAGAACCGCTCTAAGCCCAAAATAATGGAATTAAATATTGCTAAACTGCAATTTAATAAGTGTGCGTTTTTATTATTGAATCTGCGATTAAAAATTTATATTCTATTCCGGTAATATTCTACAGTGTCAACTAGAACTAGTGTCACTAGCCTCAAATGATTTCAATATTGTCAACTAGAACCACACTAGCCTTAAATATTTCTAAACTAGTTTTATAAGGGTCCGTTTAGATAATAATTTTTCTAATTGAAGCTCAAATAACGAGATTGAAGGCAGTTAGGTCCTTCATAGAATTTGAGCCATATAAAATATTGAAAAAAGAAGGGTAGTAAAGAAATAATAAACAAATTAGAAAATAATTTGAAAGAATAGAATAGTAAAAATTAAAAGATAATGGATTAATATCCATCACTGTTAGTAACTAATGTCATTAATGAATAAATAGCTAACATGCTGTAGTAAGTAGAATGGTTAAAAAAATAAATTAAAATGCAAAAAGAAAGTAGAAAAAGTTTAGTCATTTACATTAACTATATTTATCGATTATAGAGCTTTAATTTTAAGTTCGAGTTAGATTCACATAATATTATAGACGCAGTCTCAAATTTACCGAAGTCGGTACTATGGTTAGCAATATTAAACAGTGGTTAACGGAACGTAAATTACCCAGTTTATCTCTAAAAGTTATTAACTCCCAGGATATTCTCAACAATAATTTGGTGGATAAACGTAATATTAGCCACCAATCGACGTTGTTGGAGAGATTTTAGGCCTATCAAAAGCAAACTATCTTCGTAAGGAGGAACTTGAAGAAGAATTGTATACTAAAAATTGACATTATATGTGAAATATCAACATTACGATATGGAGACCAAACTTGTGAAGCATGTTTAGGTATCTTGAAGTGTCGGTCTAACAGATATGATGTACAAATGTTTTGTAATGTAATTAGGTTATATAAGGTAAACTCTTTGGCATAGAGCTAGCTTTATTAATAATGGAATTGAAATGTGCTTTGAAATTGAGCCTGTGATCCAGAATAACAACTAAATCACGAATCAATTCATAACGGTTTAAAGTTTGATTCTCAAGATGTGATAATCAAATTCAATAAAATAGAAGCTTCGTACTAAAGCTAACCTGATTTTTAGAGACATTTAATTCCAAAAAAATATTAAAGAGATGATTCAAAAACAAAATAAAAATAGTATAAAATTGTATTCAATTTCAATTAAGTTAATATCATATTTGACAATTTGAAGCAGATAGTTTCGAAAAAATGCAAAATTCACAAATTTTAATATACCAAGAAATTATTCAGGGTAAAATAAACTTTTAATAAATCAACAACGTTCTAACTCATTCGGGTAGCTGCCATGTCAGTTACAGTCTTCAAAATCTCCCTTTCCAATCTATACTCGCTTATTTTTCAAACACCCTATTTATTTTATAACTTTTGATATTTTTTGAGATTTTTGATAGTTTAAAAAGAAAATCCCACTTACAAATTAAAAATTTTCCTTATATCAAACAAAATTCCAATTAATTAAGAAAATTCGATTGTATCAACATCACTTACCTGAAAAAAGAAAAAAATAAATAAAATTAGTTAAAAATTTAAAAAAATAAATAAATAAATTAATTAAAATTTTTTCCTTAAACTAATCAGTATTTGTTTTTTTTTTTGGAACTGAATTTAAGATTATTTTTTGAATTTCAAGGTACAACAAATCATTGCAAGCCCAACATTTATTAGATCGGTTAAATATCGATATAGATGTGACATAATTTCAAATTAATATAACCGTGATCGGCAAAAAAATAGAGACGATAACAAATCAAACTCAGGATCAGTTTGTAGTATCAAACAAGTAATTAAGCAGTATATTAAATTTCAATAGTGATATAATTTATTTATTTATACTACTTTAACATGATTGTCCACCATTATTTGTCATCTTTTATTGCGATTTTTTTTTACCAACTTAAAATATTTTTTTGATTTTTTTAATTTAACCTTTAACAGTCTAATATGATTGTCAAAAACTACGATAAGAATCTTGTGTTGTGATTTTGACAAATTTTGTTTCTGTATTGCAGTTGTATTTTCTGCACTGGTTTTAAATATTGTTGACATTATGAAAAATCGTTTTGGAATCGTTTTTTGCATTAGTAGACAAACTTGTCATATAGTTATTGACTCAGTTGTTATTCTTGCGTTGGGTATAGGACTTGGTAGAATGAACAAAAATTGTTTGAGAACTTTACTTTTTGTTTGATGAAAACAAAAAAATGTTGTTCTATTCTCATTTAATTATTTTAAATTAAATTATTTTTATCAACTCGCAATCGACTTCACTCCGTTGCTTAGTTACAGTTTCATTTTTTTATTTTTTATTTACGTCTTTGACGTATGTTATTCAAACTTTTGAAATTAAGTTTAATGTATAATGTTTGATTGTAATGTTTGATTGTAGTTTGACAGTTTTGACAGTTTTATTTTTTATTTTTTATTTACGTCTTTGACATATGTTATTTAAACTTTTGAAATAAAATGTGATGTAATGTTTGATTGTAATGTTTGATTGTAATGTTTGATGTGTGTAAACATCAAACAAAACAAAATTTTTCATCAAACAAAATTTGATCTGTAACTGTTGCATATTAAACAAAATATATTTAAAAAAAATTAAATTCCAATATCTAAAAGATATTTTTGACAAATTATTTTATTTAAATTTTTTGACCATTTATGAAGGGTTTTTAAATTTAAACAATGTCCGACATAAATTTAATATGGTTATAATAATAATAATAATAACAATCGTGATCCAATTGTGGGCAGCTTAAACAACTCTTTTATTTCAAGTCAATACTAATATACAAAAAAAAAAATAAAAAACAAAGAAAAGTAAAACAAAATAAAATATTGTGTCCAATTTCGGATAAAAAAACAAACAATAAAGTTTTGTACTTTGGAGCTAATAATTTAAGTAATCGCATTATTGATGCATGGCCCATTGAATTCACTTTTATTTTATTTTTTTATTTTCTTAAATAAATTAATATTTCAATAAACCTATTATTAAAGTAAATTGTTTTTGTCAGATATATTTATTTTGAATGATTTATTTATTATATTAAGATACATTATGAGTGAAAATATTTAAAATAAAAAAAAAAATTAATTGATTCATTTTTTTGTTTGGAACATTATAGTGTAGTATCGATTTTCATTATATGGGAGCAAAAATGTTATCGAGTAGGAATAATGTAGATATAATAAATAAACAAATTTATTTTAAATTATTATTATGATGCAATTTTATTTTGATTTTGATAAAGTATATTTAAATATGTGTACAAATAAAATATAAATTTTTAAATATTATTTACAAAAACTACAACTCGCATTGTTGATGTAAAATAATAAATAAAAATAAATTATTTTGTTTTAAATATTTATTTATTTACTCCAGAAAAGCTGAAAATATAGACTCATATCATTCTCAGACCCATTTTCAGTTTCATTAAGCATTGAAAATTATACCTGTTCTATTTCTGCAAACATGCAAGCTTTTTCGGTCTTATTTCATATTACGTTTTAGAAGCTTATATTTGGCTTGTCATTATCATAAATATTGTCAAATTTGTTAAACAAACCCTAAATTAGGATTTTATAAGCTCAGAATTGTGCAAAGTCAAAATTTTGATCCGATTCCGATTTTTAATTATATGTTGAATTTTTCTTGTATATTTGCTCAAATAAAGAAATGAATTTATTATTTCATTTAGTCTTCTAAACACAACATAAATGCATAGAAATAAGCTATGCTCTTATCACTATCACAGCTCAAATACAAATTCATCCTACGACATGTCGTATCGTGAGCCATGACGTAAACAAAACTTGTAATTGACTCTACAGCTCCAATGCAATATTATCCTAAGACATGTCATATCATGAGTCATGAGGTAAATGAAAGCTATAATTGAGTCTACAGCTCAAATACAAATTCATCCTAACAATTGTCATGTCATGAGTCATGATGTAAACAAAAGCTATAATTGGCTCTGCAGCTCAAATACAAATTCATCCCAAGACATGTCTTATCATGAGTCAAGATGTCAATGAAAGCTATAATTGACTCTACAGCTCAAATAAAATTTCATCCTAACACATGTCATATCATAAGTCATGAGGTAAATGAAAGCTATAATTGAGTCTACAGCTCAAATACAAATTCATCCTAACACATGTCATATCATCAGTCATGATGTAAACAAAAGCTATAATTGGCTCTGCAGCTCAAATACAAATTCATCCTAAAACACATGTCATATCATGAGTCATGACGTCAATGAAAGGTATAATTGACTCTGCAGCTCAAATGCAAATTTATCAACGTTTTTGCGAAACAAGTTTTTTGCCAAGTGATTTTTTGGAATGTAATGTTTTCAATGTGAGTTTAGGTCAGTTGTGCTATACCAATTTTTTACATAGAAACAATTTACTTACGAAATTGTTGATTTTACAATTGTTTTATACTTGCACAGAGTTTATGCTAAATTGCAAGTATAAGCTGTTGAAGGTAAGAACGTGGCAAGGTGCTTGAAAACAATACTTGCTACATTTATAATTCTTTCCAATATAGGTGGAAGTAGCCATTCCAGTAGCTTCGGACCACTTTCTGACTTACTAATAATATTTTCAATTTAAACCAAAACAAACACACTGCTCTAAATATTGTATTCTATTTTAAAATAACGGTTAATTCCAAGAACTATTTTCATATATTCAGTTTGGAATTTAAAAACGATGAAAATATTTAAAGGGCTCCTCTATTAAATTCAAATATTTTATAAAATTTTTTAAATCCAAATATTTTCACGTACCAACAACAAAAAAAAAAACAAAAATAGTTTAAATGAATCACCTTCTCTTCACCTTATACAGGTAGGTACTTGAATATTACATAGATATGCCAGGTAATTAATTTCTTAGAAAAATAAAACAAAAAAATACAGAAATCATGTTTTTTAAATTGTTTTATTACCATTTCTTATTACAAAAAAAAATTATTTATTTATTTATTTATTTTGTTTTTTTGTTTATCTTAAAATGACATCATAATTTCTTATTAAAAAATAAAAACAAAAAAAAATTAATTTACATAACAAAATTTCAATCAACAAATGTTAACAATAAAAGAATAACATATTTATTAATAAATATTACAGAAAACAACAGAGAGAAAACAAATGAAATAAATTAAAGTCGCGAAGGTGGAATTTTTTTTAAAACAAAACAAAAACAATCAAAATAATAAAGAAATGCGTGCCGTGCCACCTTGTTAAAATCAAATAAAATTGTAAGGTAACCGGGTCCCATTAAAATATAAAATTTATTATTTTGGTTTTTATAAGGTATATAATTTTTAAACATATATCATTGTAGTTATTCTCTTCCGACCTTCTCCTGTATATTTACACATATGATTGTATATAGATATATAATTAATATTTAGGGCGAAGTACATAATTTGAATACCTGTATAAATATAAATATTATAAATAAATTGCAGCAGTTCCACAACATGACACTATATTGCACTATTTATACTTATATCTTAATAACAGTAGTTTCCTGCTGTTTATATTACCTAATAAACTTCCTTATTTTATTTTATGCCATCTATTTCTATTTACAGGTGATTAATGAGTAATTTTGTTAATACTAATATTATATATTCATTGTTATTTTAAATATTTAACTTTCAAAATTCATAAAGGGAAAAATTATTCATTTTAACAATATATAAACGATTTCAAATATAATTTTACAAAATAATAAAAACCTATTAATTTTGGAGAAAACAACTCTACAAACATTTTATTTTTATATAAATAAATCTCCATATACAATTTATATTATATATTATATAAATATGCATAGCGTGACAAATTAAAATTATTTTCATTGATGTGATTTTGTATTTTTTAGTTGATCATTTTTTTTTTTTGTTGTGTTTGTTTAAAGACATTTTAATTTAGGCCTAGGTCATTTACTAATTCTTTATACTAACTAATATGGTAATTAAATTGAATCTACATATTATAGTAATTTAAAGCTGAAAGAAAAAAATTAAAAAGTAAAATAACATACGTAATAAGAAATAATTTTTTGTGAACATATTTAATTAATTGCTGTAAGGAATTCAATATACAAAATGGTAATACGACAAAGTATTTACAATAAGAAATGCTTGTCGTATTTAATATATTTAAAAATTTTAATTAATTTTTAATTAAATTTAAATTTATTCGATGAAAAAATTTGAATTTTTAACGTTTTTAATGACTTACGACAAGTGAGGGTTATTATAGAAAACTTTTAATAATATTTTTGAAAATATTGAAATTTTTTTTTTTTTAATTAATTCATTTTGATGTGGTATTATAAAAAGTAGAGTACAGTAGCTAATTTATCTTGATGGAATATTATAAAGTATATACCTATATATATATATATTGTACCTATAGTATTTTTTAAAAAGCGTGAAATGGTTTAAGAAAACAATTTGGTTTCCGTGTTATTACAATGAATTTCTTTGGTTTAAGCGGGCAATTTTTTCCAACCATTACCACCTATCATATACACATTTTTTTGAAAATGTTTTCAAAACCACTTCAAAATAATTTGTAATGGATATAAAATGGAAAAAATATTTGGTATAAAAGTGTGAAAATGTACGACAAAAAAAATTTCAATTATTCAAAAGAAAGTTTATGCAAATTTTTATAGTGGTTTTCCTGTTTTTAATTGTTACAAATTGTGCCATCAATTCACCTGTTTTATTTTCCCTAAACATATTTTCAAAATAATTAAAAATTGCTTAAAAACTTTAAAAAAATAAATTAACATAATTATAGAATATGGTAATTATTTAGATTATTATTAAAGTTGGTTATTGAAAATTGATCCAAATAAATGTGAAATATTTCTTCTTCATTGTTATATTTTTATTAATTGCAGTAACACAATATTGTAAATTTGTAGATTGTGTTAATAATTTCGGGAGGGCAACTGTCCCCTATATCACCGAAGTTCCAAATGGGCTTATTGTGATTACCCATGTTTGTTAGTACTAGTTAGTCATTAGAGTCCTTAACGATACCTGATTTTGTGGTGATCACACTCAGAACATTGTCAGATATACACAGGTAATACTATATAGTAAAAACGTAATAATAATAATTAAAGGAAATATTAAATTTAATTAAATCTATTTTTTATTTGAAATTAAATGAAATTTTCTATAAGTTACCATGACGTAACCAATAATATTACTCAAAATAATGATTTTGCTCAATAAATTAACTTTCATTTGTTTTACTTAGGAATCAATTTTTTTTTTATATGATGCCTAAAAAAATCCTTTCTATTTCGAGTTTTTTTTTCAGGCTATTTGGAAAATTTATAGACAGACAGTTAATGGAAATCTATTACCATAAAATCAATTTTCTAAAGAAAGGTCAGAAACACGAAATAAATTACAAATAAACAAACAAATAAACAAAAAAAAAAATAAGAAAAGCAATAAAGTACAAAAAACAAAAAAAAAATAATTTTTTCCTATTTCAAATCTGAAAAAAAAAAATTTATGGTCCACGAATTTTAATATTGATTTTTTTTATTTTGATTTTCATTAAAATTAGAAAGACATGAAGAATGTTTTTTTTTAGACCTAATCGATTTGCATGCACATATATATATAAGTATATACCGGGTGTGGTAGAGCATGAGTATCAGGCTTTTTAAGAGGGGAAGAAGCCGTTATTTTAAAATGAAAAAAAAAATGATTATCTAAGACAACGGTGCTCTATCGATTGGTGATATTTTCAATTTAGACCGGGAAGGGTATTTAAAGCTTGAAATTCATCGAAATCGAGATTTTCAAATGGGAAGTGGTTCTATTTTAAAAATAAAAAACTTTTGTTAAGTAATTTGCATCAAAAAGTACCTTTTCTCAATTGAAAATATTGATTTCGGCTAATTTTCGGCTTAAAAAACACACTTCCGGTTCTTCCCAGAAGTTGAAAATATTACAAATCAATAGAGCAGCGTCGCTTTAGATTTATAAGATAATTTTTTTTTTAATTTTTAAATCAACGACTCCTTCCCCTCCTCAAAATCTGATACGCATGCTCCGGACCACCCGGTACATATACACTCAAATACACTCAATCAACACTAGATATTGTGAAGTTTCGTTCTATTTGAATGAATTTGGGCAACCCAAAGGTACTTAAGTTAATAATTTTGTTGTTCTTGTTGTTGTTGTTGTTATTATCATTATTGGAAATAATTCATCAATTTGTTACTCTGAAGAAAATAAAATTTATATATATATATATACACATATTATTTATACCTATTTTCTTTTTCTTCATCTCTTGAAAAATTTTCCAATCGATTACACAATATAATCGTAATAAAAACTGAATCGATTTATTACTTGTTTTGATTTTATATTTTTATACGTTTTTTTTACGTGTTTTTCTATTTTTTGCTTTACAAAATAAAAAATTTTCAGAGGCTATGAAATAAATCTTAAAATTGTAAAATTTTAAGAAAATTAAATTTTTTTTTGTTGTTTTTATTTCAAAACGTTAAAATTTAATTTGAAACATAAAACATAAAAAAAAAAAATAAGAGCACGAAATAAATTAGAAAAATATTGAGAAATTATTGTAATTTTATATAATAGGGTAACATGAGTTATGAAAAGTAGGGTAAGTGCTTAATATATGATATGTATTAAAATCCTGAAATACATTATGGTGTATAGAATAACTTGCACAGTTTTGATTAATGGTTGAAACCTGGTCTTAAGTCACTAAAAATATAGCCCAAAATAAAATTACATCTGAAACACTAATCATGGCTGTAATAAACTTTCGAACTTGATGAATTAAAGCAAAAAGCAGTGATAGGAATCCAAAAATTTAATTGTAAAGCTTTTTCAAAATATTACCGCAAAAAATTACCGATTGAGAAATGAAAAAAATTCAAAAGTATTAATATTTAGTGCCAATTTTCATCATACGCTAATAATGTCTGGTAAAATTAAAAAAAGCAGTGACATGAGTACAAAAATTCAATTGTGAAGCTTTTTCAAAATATTACCGCAAAAAATTACCGATTAAGAAATAAAAAACATAAAAAGTACTAATATTTATACCCATCTTTTCCCATCTGTGCCAATTTTCATCATACGCTAATAATGTCTGGTAAAATTTTCCACCTCGATGAATTAAAGCAAAAAACAGTGACAGGAACTCAAAAATTTAATTGTGAAGCTTTTTCAAAATATTACCGCAAAAAATTACCGATAAGAAATAAAAAAAATTAACGAGTAGTAGTTTTTGTGCCCATCTTTAAAATAAATAATTTATATAAAAATATATCCAAGTTCCAAACCCAAATAGGAAAACTATATATTTAATACAAGAACCATCAAATAACATAACATCATAAAATCAAAAAAATATTAATGTTTTTCTAATTTAAGTATTTTTTTAGAGTTACCAAAACAACTAAAATTTCCCAATTAAAATAAAATACCTATTAAAAATTTTCTGAATTTCACTGGTTTGTGTCTTGGAGTTAGTTACCTCGAAATGTTTCTAACTGACCAATGCAGCTAGTACATTTTAAAATTGAAATGAATTTTTATTCTGTAAAGCAAAATATTGACAAACAGAAGAAAATATTTCTATTGTTGCCATGGTGGTAAGTCTTACTTCGTCACCTTTAAAAATTCTTCTTATAGAAAAAACACCAGAAACAAGATATTATAGAGAATTATTATCAAGGGCAATATTGACTATTTCTGCAATTGATGTTGAAATTACAAAATTATTATCTTCTTCATCTGTCTTCCTTATATGCAAAAAATTTTGTTAAACCAGAATGGATAGTTGTACATCGGTGACTCTAGCACAAAAAATATAGCAAAAATGTTATGCCTAAATTGAACGATATGTTAAAATTGAGTTGGACGAAATGATAAGAAAAACTAATTATTTTTCGGAAATAGAAAACATTTTTTGAGTTAAATATTTAAATGAAGAGAAAATAAATATTTTTTTAATGCTAGACCGGCGAATGTAACGTCAGGAATAACTATAAAGGATTTGTTATATTTATCTTATTACAGGGTAGAGCTTGGATTTAAAAAATTTGCAGAAACTGTATAGTACAAAAATTGTATCTAATCTACTCAACAGATGAAAAATTTAAATTAAACCTTGAACTTGATTTTTTAAAAATCAAAAAGTTGGATAAGTTGTCATAAAACAAACTATATATAACTTGAAGCTATTAAACCACTAATCACCTCTAAATTATAACTTCTAATTGTGCAAGTATGAAATATTTAAATCAAAATGTAAATTTTTTAATTTGATTTCAAATATTTTATTAAATATAATAGTCTATCTATCTTACTCCACACTCCATCACTATAATCATCAGGGTCATACTACATACATCAAAATCTCCAACTTCATCAGTACAGCCTTTTAAGTTAATTTTTTTTTCTCTAAAAATTTTCACCTTCAAAAACAAGAAAAAATATAATTATAAAAAAATTAATTAACCTATTAGTACCCAGTGTTCTAAAATGGTAACAATTGGAATGTTGACTATAACTACTACTATAAGCTGCTAATCAATATAATTAATCTATTAATAGTTTTCCAATATGGTAACTATTAAAAATAATTATTTTATTTAATTTAATTGAATGCAAGTTTATTATTCAGATTCAGTTGATGACGTGTGATTGATTAAAATTAAAATTAAAATGTTTTTAGAAATAATTGATTTTCAATTCAGCATTTTTGAGTCAAATTTAGTAAAATAAATGAATTCAAATTTTCTTACTTTTCTTATTTTAAACTCAAATAAGTTTTTTTTTTTATAAAAATTAAGAAACATAAATTTTTTGAGATAAAAAATTATAAAATTTCACAATAATTTTTTTTTTTATATTCACATGGAGGACGTGAAAGTCCGGAATTTTTTTTCAAGTCATATTTACTTGCAAAGCTTAACAAAAATGTATTCAAAGTCTCCAAACTCCAAATATTTGAAAAATCTTTCATACAAATTATATTTAGCTTGCTTCTGCATTATTAATATAAGTTAGTCACAGCACAGTACAACCGAAATGTTTGCTCGAAAATTTTAATGGTTCTGTGGTATTCAAATATAGTGTTATCAGAAATTATTTTGTTTTGAAAAAAAAAGTTACTGGACTCTAGAATTTTTTATTAATTTTTGAAGGAATTTAAATTTTCTGAAATTATCTAAAATAAACTAATTTATTGTGTATTACTACCAAATTATAGGATTTTAGGATAAATTAAAGGACTTTAGGACTTTTATTTAACAAATTATAGGATTTAAGGACAAACTATAGGATTTTAGGACAAAATATAGGATTCTAGGAAAAATTATAGGATTTTATGATAAATTAAAGGACTTTAGGACTTTTATTTAACAAATTATATGATTTTAGGACAAATTATAGGATTTTAGGACAAAATATAGGATTTTAGGATAAATTATAGGATTTTAGAACAATTTATAAAATTTAGGGATTACCAAATCCTAATGCTATCCGGTCCTATCACAACCAAGCGATACGTAAGTACTAAAGGTTACACATCCTAAAGTTCAGCTGTTTATAAAAAAAAATTATATTCGAATATTTTGAAAAATTTACGTACCTATACATGTAAAAATATACAGTTATATTATGTAGATCAAACTGTAGTACTTTTAATTTTAGCTAGCATTAATTACTGGCGAAATTTAGTTTATTTTGCCTGAATATATATACTAATATATACACAATTCACACCACAGTTTGGCAGGAAAAACATTACAATAACACAAGACAATTATTTTTATTGCCTTGTCCATAATTATTGACAAGTTCATTAAAGACCATAATTTTTCAGTACTATTGGCAATATAGCTTAAAAGAAAAAGAGAAAAACATTTAGATCAAATTTGGACTATGAAAATTTAGAATTGATTTGGACTATATACTACTACATCTATATTGCAAGACCATAATTGTTCAGTACGATTGGCAATACTGCTTAAACGAAGAAGAGAAGAAGCTTTAGATATAATTTGGACTATGATGATTTAGAAATGATTTGGACTATACACTACTACATTGCAAGTGCTAGACCATAATTGTTTAGTACGAATTGCAATACTGCTTAACACAACTATGGAAAGTACAAAAAAATCAATAATTTGTCAATAAATTTAACAATAAATTCATTTTGTATATTTTACCATAAAATTGTTTCTGTCCTAAGCTGCAATAGGAGTTGTAAAGTATCTAAGAGAAAGTATCTAAAGTAAATAAAATTAGCTAATTTTACATACTTACTTCTTTAATTAAATAAATAAATAAAAAAATCTGAATTTGATTAAAAATTGATATTAGTTATTGTAGCTAAAAAAAATAAAAACCAAATTTGCCACAAATGCAATCAAATTAGCAAATTCAATTATTTTTATGCCATATTTAGAATATTCAAAATAATTAATTTTATTTATTAAAATCTGTAGTTTATAAAAATTCTTAATTAAAAATTAAATATTTTTTTTTTGATTATTATAATCTTAAAAATTAATTTTCAAAAATCAATTTAAAAATTAAAACCAATTTATTTAAATGGTTATTTAAGCCTTTTCCTAATGTCTAACTAAAAATTTCATTATTTTAAATAGCTTTTTTTCTATATGTATACATACATACATATTATATAGCTGTAAATATATAGTTTAAATGATAAACAAATAGAAAAGATTTCAAAATTCAAATATTTAAAGTCCATTAAGAAAATAATTTATTTTATAAATTATGTATAACTTATATATATAACCCTTTTAAATAATTTACTTAAACAAAAACAAATAAAAAAGACAAAACACAAAAAAAAAAAAAAATAAATAAAAGTACAAAAATAGAAAAAAAAGGTTCAATATATGTACATATTATTTATATAATAAAACCAACCTCTTGGCAAATATAAATATATTTACCCTACTGTAATATAAAATAATTCAGAATAGATTTTAACGGTCGATGTGGTACAGCTTTTTTATTGTAACTAATCCTTTCAGTGGTATAAGAACAGAATGATTTTAATCCTATATAAAATGTATGACCTAAATCTCTGATACATCAGAAAATTAATAATCTTATATATAAGTGTGACTCGAAGCTAATGAAAAATTAATCTGTGAATATGAAATGTCAAATTAACATGGGAAAAACGTAATTGAAAAAAATTGTAGAAGCTGTACATGTATAACGTTTTGACAGTACTCGTAAGAGGTTTTTATAAGCGCAGTACTACAAAAGCAAAACATGCACAAATGATAAAAAATATATTGCAATACTGTCATTTAAATATTAGTTTTATTTAACTACTTATATACAGTTAATGCAGTTAATTGTACAGCAACAATTGCCCTCAACTATTATTTTGCAGTTTTTAATGTAAAATAGCTAGGTTTATATACAAATTTAATTGGCGACTTGTGCTTATCAAAAAACATGATTAGCAGGTATTTTCTGTACTATTTGTTTCTAAAAATATCTATGGTGACAATCACATCATAACAGTTCAATTTTGTTAACAAAAACTTGTCTTTTAAATTCTATAATTCAATAATAATATAATACTATTAAATATTATGTACTTGCTCAAGCTTGATACCCTCAGTAAGCTGGCATATATTAATTTTAAAATAAATTATTAATTTCAGATACAGGGTGTTTTTCCATCACTAAAACTGTTAGAGCATGAACCCGAGTTCGATATGAAGGTTTTATCTACTTACTGTAATGAAGATTTAAAAAATGGCATTGCGCAAAATAATGACATCTTTTTTTCTAGAAGACAATGAAAGATACAAAATCGCATACAAAATCGCATTTTGAATCTTTATTTTCGAAATCACATCAACTGTTTTTCTGATACCATTTTCTAGTAAAATGTTTTTTTTTTTATTGCTCACAATTTTAATTTTTTTTTTATTTATTGTGTAAAAAATATACAAAAATAAAAATAAATTAAATATATTTTGACACAATTTGATACAATCTGACAATTATTTTGTGACACAAATAAAACTAAAATGGGAATGTCAAAATAGTCAATAGAATGTCTTACTAGTAAAAAATGTACTGTATTGGTTTACATATTGTCACATTATCACTTTTAAAACAAACCAGTGAAAGCAGGATCTAACATAAAGCTCTACTCAAATCTAATTATGGCCCACATCTCCTAAAGAAGAGGCCCAAAGTTTTTGCATACATATTTATATGTATGGATAATAAAATTCAATTCAATTCAAATCTAATTAAATACGAGATAGGTTAAACCCAATTTTTAAAATTTAAATATGTCTAAAATAACTGACATGCCATTTAAAATTAATAAAATTTTCAAAAGTACATTTTCTTTATTATCAAAATTTATTTAATTAAAAATTAATTTAAACCCTCATGTAACCCCCATCATTTTAGTGAATACATTTATTTACTTTATTATTTTAACAATCGGCGCAAGCCAACAACAATGATAAAGAAAAAATTTCCGACCTGCGACATTTATAATTTTCCATTTTTTTACGATAATAATTTTCATTTTTTCTTTATTTTTTTTCTTTTTATTACTGTCATGACAGTATAGTTAAGTCAAGGTCTTTTGCTTATGTAAATTAAATTAAGTACATAATAATAATAATAATATGCTTATCTACTCAGCTCATGTTCATTATATTACAAAAAACTATGAAATGATTGTTCTTATCACGAAATTTAAAAAAATTCACGAAACAATAAAAAAAAAACAAAAAGAAAAATCACCAACAAAAAAAAAATTATAAACAAAAAAATAATTAAATAATCTTTTTTCCATATAAAGAAAAGGGAAATTCAAAAAAAAAAAAAAAATTATTATATTTTGCCAAATTCATAACGAAAAAAATTTTTTATTTAATCTTTTTAAGGTATTTAGTGGCACACACCCAAATTCTAAAAAACAAAAAAAAAAAAATACAAACAAAACAAAATAAAAAATTCAAGCAAAACAAAAAAAAAATAAGCAAATCCTTTTTTTCCTATTATTTTTACTCGTGTGTGTATGTCATAATTTTGTAATTCGAAAAACTTCTATTCAAGAAAACTCATTCCAATGACCTATTGTCACGTTTTGCTTTTCAGTTTTTACCGTTATTCACTTTGCATTTTCCAAATTGTCATTAGTCATAGAATTAAATATGACATAAAAACAAAATATGATTTTTTATTTTTTTTTTGTTAGTTGTTTTATATTATGAATACACAAACACACACTCTTATAAATGGCCTTGAAAATATAATTTTTTTTTCTATTTTATTTAGTTTTTACAGTGTGGCGTCGTTGTAGTGATGTTGTGGTGGTGTAGTGTTTGGTATTAAAAAATTGGGGGTGGAATATTATTATTTGTTTTTTTTGTTTTTTGTTTTATTTTTGATTTTAAGGAACAGATAAGTATTTGTGTATGTGTATATGGCGTACAATGTTGTACATAGGAATGAGGTTAGGATTTTGATTTAAAGTAATTTAAATTTGTTTATTTAGAATTTTTTTTAATTTGGATTTGACATTCGAAATATATCAAATCAAAAATAATTAATCGAATTTAATTTTTTTAGAATTAAATTTTAATTATTTTAGAAGCTATAGTAAGTACCTTGGCTTTTATTCCAAAATTTTATTGAATGGAAATTATGATGAGTCGAGCCTAACTGACCGAAATTTAATGGAGAACTTGAATGCAAATCTAATTAAATCAGTGTCAATTATTGAATTTTTACTTGTACTACAAACAAAAAAATTCAAAAATGACCTATTGTTGTGCATTATACATAAGTCAACCTGTATATAAGATGTTGGGATCTTAAGAGGAAAAATTTCCGCACAAAATTTTCTAATATTATTGAAAATGGGCACCAACGTTAAAATTTGATTACTAAAATTTGATCAGTACACCCTGTATTTAAAACACATATATATATATATATATATATATTTGACTAGGCTTAAAATTTCAATTGAAATTCTCTAAAAATTAATTCCCAAGCACTTGAGACAATATTTTCAGTATAAAAAAAATACATTTTCCTTTTTTTTAAGTTTCTAATCCTTTTTTAAATTCATTGATTTTGTCTTAAATTTTTTTAGTCGTCCTTATTATTAATCCACCCACACTCATCTATCAAAAGCATATATATATATATATATAGTCTAATATGACATATAAATGTAGATAATAAATATTTGGCATCGAATTGGGTTGAAATTTTCTTTTTCTTTTTATTATTTTTTTATTTTTGTTATTTTTGTTATTTTGCTTTGTGACCGAATTTTTTCATTTAGAATATGTTTAAAGATATCCTTTATATTTGTATATATAGATGTTGTTAGAACCCAAAATTTAAATTTATATTGAAAAAGTTGATCTATAATTTTCTAAACTATATAGTTAGGTATTTAATAGACAGAAGACACATGTATTGAGTATAAACGATTGGCTATCAGTGTTGGCACACTTAGGCCAAAGGGGGTTCATTGTGGTATTGTGTAATAATAAGCTGGCATTGTCGGCATTTTTAGACCAAAGATGATTTTTATATATATTGCGTAATAGCAAAGTAATGGTAAACATTATTAGAAAATATTACCAAAAAAATTGAATATGTTGGGTATGTGATTCGGCATCCAGAGAAATAAATATGAACTAATGACAATTATTGTCAAAGGCAAAATAGAAGAAAACACCGGAGGCACCGGATGAAGAAAAATATTGTGGTGGAAAAATGTACGTCAGTTGTACAAAATAAAATCACATAATCTTTGTTTTGAACTCATTAAGTCAAAATTGCGATCGTGGTAGATAACGTTCACAATAATGGACAAAGCAGAACGAAGACGAAGAATGGCAAATCAAATTTATATTTTAAATGTGTTGTAAAGTACAACAAGCCCTTTAATTTTAATTTTTATTTTCATCTTTATGTTTTACTCAGAATAATGGTCTGCTATAGTCTATTTATCATGGCTTTTAATCTATATAAACAGTGAATAGCAGAATTATACAAACAGAAATGATAAAAACATTGTCGTCTTTTGTTGGGTAAATTGGGTTGCAATTTAATTGCAAGCAACTTCAATTTTTTTATACAAAATTTTTTTATCATTGATGAAGCTCATTCGTGGTTAAATGATTTCCATTGACTATTGAAATTACCGTATATAGAATAATTATCACATAGTTTGCGATGTTCTACTACATCCTGAAAAAAATGCACTGTACGATATGAATTATATGTTAGAATTACATCATTGGTCTTTACTTATTTAAAAATGAGATCGAAGCGAATATTTACTGTCAATGGGGATCATCACAGATCCATTATAAATAAGTTTTTGTTAGCAAATTTGTTTGACATTCGACCTGGAATGATTTTGGTTTCAGGAAGATGGTGATATATACCATAAAACGATCCAAAACATTGATTTATTGATAGACAAATTATATGACAACATTATTTCAATAAATTGTTGAGTGAATAAGATTGAATTGGATTATGGTTCAATGAATATCCCGTGGATTAGACAAGAATATTGGATTGGATTGGATCGTGATTGGATAGTGTTGGGATATTTGAAATCACAGTTTTTGCTAATAAACCAGCAACAATTGACAATTTATTTATTTAGAAGAGTTTTAATTCGTATAAATAGGACCAACTAATTGATTCAAAAAGTAGTACAAAACTGTACCAATCGAATGTGATTTATTAGAACTAATGGTGGTGGACATAATATCGAAAATTATTTTTAAGCAATAAATGCCATAAAATAAATTAAATATTTTCATTCAAACATAATTTATACGTGCTTAATTTCAATTTAAGATTCTATTATTCTAAAAAAAAAAATCACATTTTATTAGGTATATCCTGGTATAGGGCAATTTTAACCTTTTATATTAGTTGTTACAATTTTGAGACTAGGTAAGGATATAATATTTGTATATAACTACATAAATACATTTATTAAAAAGTGGGTGGGCTCCTGAATATTTCCTAAATATTAAATTTTTTTTCTCCATTAATATAACAACAACAAAACAATATTAATTTTAGATTAGCACGTAACCGAAAATTCACCTAATTTAATGCCATTTAAAATTATAAAATGAAATGGAACAAAAAGAAAAAAGTAGGTTGATTGTATAGGGTAGTTTTGTATAACCACAAGCTATTGAATTAAATTTTCTTTTAATATTATATAATACTGTACAATATTTAATATTGGAAGAGGAGTGTGGTGGGGGGTTCTTAACAATTTATATAAAATTTTGGCTTTTCTTTTTAACCGAAAATTAATCGAAGTAAATTTATTAAAAAGGAATTGAAATCGATTTTATGTCCATGTTTTGAATAAAACAAATTCTATGTATTAGAAACATAATAAAGAAAATATTATTTCTATTGTAAACTTTACATATACATATATATATATATATTAATTAAATTAATCGATATTTAATGTTATTTTTTTTTACACAAAATTTTGGCTATTTTTGATTAAAAGAAATTTTATTAAAGTAATTTTTTGAAATTTTGTATATATTGAAAAGGGATAGCTGAATAAGGGTGTAGGAAATTAATTTTCTATAACTATTATATTTTTACGGTTGTAAAGGAATTTTCTACATTTATAGGGTAGGTTGAAAATTAATTTATTTTATTTATTTGCATATATATATTTATAAAAGAACAAATTTTGACAGTTCATTTTATTGAAAAAATAAATTCAAGGTCATTTCAAGGAATCGGAAAATATCCAGTGACGTATCATATTTGAATTTTATAAAATAAATCAAATAAAAATATTAATTTTCGATGAAAGAAATAGATAAATATGATGAATTATATATTTATTTATTTATTTTAACAGTTGATCCTACAGATAAATCTGTAGGCCAACTTTATAGATCCTTTTCCCTTTCGAAATGTGGTAAATATGATGAATTATTTATTTATATTACATGTTTTGAATATTATTTATAACCAATATATTAGATGGTACAATTCAGAACCTATTGCTGCAATCCATTGCAACAGTTCTACTTACTACTACAGAAAGCGATTTGATTTAATACAAATAAAAAATAAAATCTGTATTTATAGTTAACGTCATGTCATCATGACAGTGTTGTTGCTGACTCTTGTTAATAGTGTTGGCGTCCATGTTTGAAATTGAAAGTAGTCAGAACTTCACATATATATAATGTTGCTTCAAAACATGTGTATTATATTTTAGTAATTATTTTATTAATTTATTGAATTTAGTTAATTACATTAAATATTTAACTATATTTTTAACAATATAAAATTATAACATTAATTATAATTATTTAAAAAAAAATTATCAGTGCAAAAAAATATAGGCAAATTATATTCAAACAAGTGTCAAGTCAATATGTTGGCAAACTTCAAAATAAGGTAATTAAGGGCGTTTCCGAACCTCTCGCACTTGCACTTGATACTCGCACTAAACCTGTCAAATCGCACTTGATTTGTTGTCAAAATTTTAGTGTAGTCTCAAGTACACTAGATATTGCAAAATTAAATTTATTAAATTTAGTGCGATTTGATAGGTTTAGTGCGAATATCAAGTGCAAGTGCGCGAGGTTCGGAAACGCCCTAAACATTTTGAAAATGATAATGCGTTTTGATTCAAAAGTAGTTTGTAAGAATTTTTGATCATTTAAAATTATTGTAGCTGCTTTGAAATTATAAATTTTTGAACTAATTCATAAAATATCAAATTCTCAATTTGGTAGTCCAAAACTAGTAGTCCAATTTCGGATATTGATCTGATTTTGAAATAATGTATAAAATGTATCAACATCATCATTATCCTGTAGCCCCTTCCGTGAGGCATAGGACGGAGTAAAAATATATATATTTAAATAAATTTATACTAACTCGGTCCTCGAATTTCATTATGAATTGTTTTTCATCATTTGAATATCGTGGAGACTATAAAATTGTTATTTATCGATTTATCTTAAACAACAACCTCATACATAATAAAATATTAATATAAAACAATAAATTTAAACCGTTGGTGTTGTTGCGGCAATTGGATAAATTAAAATTTTTAATTGTTTATAATGGCTTATACAATGAAATTATAAATTTAAACTGTGAGTTGAAAATTAAAAATTTTTTTAAAAATATTTGATTTCGCTACGTCTCATTTTAAAAAAATAATAAATGTATGTTGAAACGAGTCAGATATTTTTACTGTCAGATTACAGATAAAATATTTTATTTTTTTATACTTTTTAGCACAAACAGTTTACAAAACCAAATTATTCTATATTTTTGCTATAAATCAAATTAAAATTGAAAATTGAAAATAAAATTAAAATTGAATAAACATTTGTATACACTATATAAACAAAACAAAATAAAAGAATATCAATATCTTAAAAATAGCAATTGTAGAGCAGTATTCTATAAATAGATTCGTATTTGCCCGTAATCAATCCTATGATTACTGATTTTAAATAAATTGAATGTATAATGATTTTACTGGAAATGTACGTTGATTTTACATTGCCCTTTATAATCTCCATATATAATGAAAATAACATCAGAAACTTCACGCCTGTACACAAATCAATTAATTTTAATCTCTGCTCAAATGGTGGTAAGATACTAGGATTAGATCATGACTAGTGGCGGAAAGTGAATATTTGAAATGTTGTTTGTATTGCGTCACCCCTATCAATGTGTACCATATAAAACGGTGACCAAACTTCACTTGCGTATTCAAGATTCGGTTTTCAACAACATTCAGGTGTACAACAACTTAAAAACATATGGATCTGATTTACTTACATAAATCATGAATTATCAATGTGTTGTAGTTGCAATATGACGGAAACAAACATTTTTTCGATCGTGTTCTATCTGCTACTAGCTTCTCAAGTTACAATTTTTACACAAAAATATAACTAATCAATGCCTACTCATTACCATGAGTTAATAAACTATATAATAAATTTTTTTTTTTTACATATTTTCTTCTTCTTCCGGCATTTTTTTTGTTGTTTTTTTATCTTCTTAATAATTTAACCAAACACTTTCCGGTAATAAAAATACGTATTAAAAATTCCAAATTTTATAATTAAATTGAAAAAAAAAAGTATTTCAATAATTAATTATTATTATATTTGATTAAAAAAAATTAAGTTCGACATTTTGAAAATCATTCAATAAATTATCACTTTATTTTTTAAAGGTGGTTATGGTGTGGCCATATCAATTACAAATACAACATTTTAGGTGTTTTTGTAATTAGATTTTTTTTTTTTTTTTAGTTTTGTCATTAAAACAATCCGAAAAATATTAAATAAAATATAACCACCAATTTTGGTGAAGTTTATTACTTTACCAGAATTATTTTAAATGACAAGTGAACTTTAATAAAAAAAAAAAAAAAAAAAAAAATTGTGTTGAATAGTAAGTTTTTTTTTACTAAAATTGTCTCCATATGTTCATTTCCTATTTGAAATATGTGGGCACCAAAATGACCTAATAAACATTTTTAATGTTCTACAATAAATTTAATTTTTATTTATGCTTTTTTTTTTGTGTGTTGCTTAATAAAAAATTGCCTATCTATTTAATTTTTTTTTTTGTTTGTTTTGTTTTGGTTTTTTTTTTTTTGCTATATTAAGTCAGTTATAGATAGTATAATGTAAAATATGAGTGAATTAATTTTTGAGATTATTTTTCATTTTCAAATAAGATGGGGTAAGATAAAATAAAAACAAAAAAAAATAAAAAAAAAAAAAATAAAAAGTAATATTTTTGGTTGTTCTTAATATGTTGTCTATGAGTTCATGACAATAATCAATATAAACTTGATTGATTTTTGTTTCTATCTAATTACAACAAGACTAATTTTGAAGTTTGAATAAATTTTGTTTATGCACCTGTTTTTAATTAATTTCTTTCTAGTTTAGTTTTCTTGCAGAATTACAACTTTTATTAATGCATTTGTTATCCACTAGTTCGATTTGCATGGACTTGTTTTCAAATAATTTTGTGCCAGTAGTTTTCTTGCATGACAGACTTTGTCTTTAGTTCATTTATTGTCCACTAGTTGAATTTGCATGGACTTATTTTCAAATAATTTTGTTCCAGTAGTTTTTTTACATGATAGGCTCTTTATTTAGTTAATTTTTTGCCCAATAGTTGGATTTGCATCGACTTGCTTCCAAATAATTTTATTCTTGCATGACAGAATATTTTTTTAGTTCATTTGTTGTCCACTAGTTCGATTTGCATGGACTTATTTTCAAATATTTTTGTTCCAGTAGAATTTCTTGCATGATAGACTCTTTATTTAGATCATTTATTGCCCATTAGTTGGATTTGCATGGACTTGCTTCCAAATAATTTTATTCTTGCATGACAGAATATTTTTTTAGTTCATTTGTTGTCCACTAGTTCGATTTGCATGGACTTTTTTTCAAATAATTTTGTTCCAGTAGTTTTCTTGCAGAATAGACTCTTTATTTAGTTCATTTGTTGCCCACTAGTTGGATTTGCATGGACTTGTTTTCAAATAATTTTGTTCCAGTAGTTTTCTTGCATGTTGTTTCATTTGTTGCCCACATTGCATTTGTACGAAAAATGTTCAGCTTCAGTTTTACCCATGCTTCCAACTTATTTGCTTTCACTAGGTTTCTTACTCCGCTCAATGCCCCACGGATGGAGTTGTCGGACAATGATATGATGATAAATTTTTTTTCCAAAATAGACTCTTTATTTACCTAATTCATTACGGACGACTAGTTCCATTTACATGAATAATTTAATAAAATTGGAAATTAGTGAAAAGTGAAAAGTGAAAGTTGGATATTCACAACAAGGCGATATTAAATTGGATATTCACGACAAGACCAATTTAATGGTCTAAAAGACCACATCCAAGACGAATCCAAGACGAAAAAGGTAAAAATTAAATTATTTACATTGCACCATTCTAAAATCGATTTATTATCTATAACCCCTACTTCTATACTCGTAATATATTTTTTATTTGGACACATGAACTTTCCAAAAGCAAAACTGAATCCTAAATTTCTACCACTTAACTCAATTTTCAAAAATTTACTTATAATTAAAAACTAATTTTTAGGTCAAATACCGATGAGTTAATGTTAACCTAAATTAAGAAGGGTAGAAAAACTCTCTTATCAAATAATAATAAAAAAAAAATTGTTTTTCTTTTTGTTATTTTATTATTTTTTGTGAATATTAATTTTACTGCCTGCTGCTGCCATATTGTCTCTTCACTATTCACTAGTGATTTAATTTGAATTGAGAGAAATAATAAAATAAATATCAAAGTTCACTCATTTACTATATAGTGTGGTGTATATAGATTTCCTCGTTTATCATGAAATTATTTATTAATTATACATTCTATTTGAATTTTTTAATTATTTTATTATTATTTTTTTTTTGTTTTAAATCATTAATCATTTTTTTTTTTTTGTTATTCTTTTATAATTAAATATTGTGATTGTATTCGTTTTTATATATTTTTTTTATTTTTATTACCATATTATCGATGACATATTCTTAAATCATATAAAAAAAAAAAACTGCTCGTCTAAATGAATTTTAAATAAAAAAAAAAAAAAATTAAAATAAAATAAACTAATACTTAAATATTATTATTATTATTATTATATTGACATTTCTAAACAAATATAAATATATATATATTTATTTATACAGTTATGTCATGAATATTAAAATTATTAAATAAAGAAAAAACAAATAAAATAAATAAATAAATAAATAAATATGGCGAATTTAAGTTTTTTATTTTGTTTTTGTACATCCATTTTAATATAATAAAAGAAAAATATATGTATATATTTTTATATATATGTATAATGTATATATATGTATATTATTGCAAATGTCAAAGTAAAAGAATTACTTTTATTCAAATAGACTCAATAATATAAAAACAACAATGTAAAGTGTTATTGAACTAGAATATTGTATATGTGTGTGTGTGTGTGTGTGCATATTAGTTTGATTTTTAGTTTTTGTTTATTACATTTTAAATTATTATTTTTATATTTTTTAATTATATTTAATAATTTATTTTTAGTAATTTGATTTTTATGTAATTTTATATAGATTTAATATTATTAAAAGTATCGCTTATATTTAGTTGCAAGTCAAAAACAACTTAAAAACTTTTAACCCCTTCATACTCCCACCTAAAGAGAACGTACAATGTGATGTGATGAAATGCTTTTATATACCGTATTGTTTTATGTATTTTTACCATTTTACATATGATGTTATAGTTTATACATAATATACATTTTTATTAAATAATCTTTATAAATGTCTAAAATAAAAATTTAAAAGAAAATGTATTCGGAAAATGATTTAAGAAACAAAAAAAAAACAACAAAAATTTTCTTTTCTAGAATGAGTCTACCTTGAATTTTTTTATATTAGCTATGATGAAACTTTTTTTCTTTTTTTTTTTTTATGTAAATAATATTGTAAATATTTACACATTTCTATATTTAAATAGTTCTATACAGAGAATGATTATGATATTTAAAAATTTAGAGGATTATGGCAACATTGAAAATATGAAAAATTTTAGTAAAAATATTGTTAAGACTTCCGAATATCCGAATTATTATATTTGCGGTTCCATATTTTTATTTAAATGACTGTGCAATCCATTACTATGATAGAGGAAATCTGTCCCCTATATCACCGCAGTCGCAAATGAGCTTATTGTGGTAACCCATGGCTTTTAGTTAGTCTCTGAGCCCTTTTTATTGTTACTTTATTTGTTTTTGTCAGGGTTTCAAGTATTTCTAAACAATCTCATACTAGCTTTGGTATGATGGTATATAAATTAATAGCCATAATATGGCTGCTTTGCTATCCGATAAAATGTAGATTTTACGTTTTTTGTAATTTCTTCTTAAATTCTCTTAAACACAGACTCTGTGCACTCAGACAATTGTGTTTGTAGAGTCTAGGCTTGAAAAAATATAAGAGGTTTTTTTCTTGATCCTCTCCATTCATTTTCTTTGAGCCGTTAGTATACCATTGTCGAAAGAGTGGGGAGAGTGGGTTTCCAACATCACTGTGCTTGGCATGATTATATTGAAAGGCTTCACAAAATTATTTCTTGGCAAGCAGTATCTCGGATAATGCTATCGAAAGCGTTTTATCCTTCTGGAGTACACGAATTAGTTCTTTTGATGTGCCATTTTTTTAATTTGCAAATCATCACCATTAATACATTTGTAGGTGTGAACCATTGCTTCTTTTTGTATAAAATGATGAAGGGGTGAAGCAGAGTCTTTAACGA
Source organism: Argyra leucocephala (assembly GCA_963942445.1). Classification (NCBI taxonomy): domain Eukaryota; kingdom Metazoa; phylum Arthropoda; class Insecta; order Diptera; family Dolichopodidae; genus Argyra; species Argyra leucocephala. Next base: position 132,129,670 of record OZ012681.1, on the reverse strand, counting down.
TGTGGTAGATATTGTCCGCATAGCTACCACCAAACAAACAGAATTCTGCAGTTTGTTGAGTTTGTTTTGAGCTGTGATTTTCATACCATTTTTCCACCAAATTCTGGATGAGTAGCTTAAGATTTACCCCACTATTGCGATATATAACCATAATACTATGTTGGGGTTTGTTCCCCATTTACGGCGACACAGGCTTTTACATACCCAGAGTACAATTCTGGCTTTGTTAAGAGCAATGTCTAGATGAGCAGTGCAGTTCACAGGTCTATCAAGCAAGGTTAGGTTTCTTTAATCTGTCCCTAATTCTTCTGTTTGTGAAGACAACAATAGTGCTTTTATTTGGATTTATATAGAGAGTCCCTTATACCTACCCAGATAATAATTAGGTCAATAATATTAAATTAATAAACATAATTACTATAATGACAGTTGTTGACAATTATTACATTTCTTCTTTCAGAACGAACTTTGGCCTCTTTTTGTTTTTTACATGACTAAAATGGATTTTATTATCAATAAAAAAAAAAAAACCTAATTAAATTTACACCTAATAAAAAACCAACAAATTGACATGCCATTTAAAGCTCAAAATAAAAAGAAAAGATTAGGTCATTTATACCATTTCCCACAACAATAAACAAATTTTCTTTATACCTGTTCAGATATTCAGTTTTTTATCCAATTTTATTTTTTAATCTACATGTTTTTATTATTATTATTTTGTTTTTCATTATTTTATATTTTAATAAAGCAATTAAGGTAACAATAATAAAAACAAAAAAAATGCTCAACAATATACATTTTAAGATGACAGGTATTTTTCTTAATAGGCAACCAATCATAATTCACGTACACGTCAAGAACTCAACTTCATTTCGGCGGGTTGTTTTAATTTGGTTTTTTTTTTTTTATTTTATTGTTTTGTTTTTTATTATTATTATAATAAACATGCACGTAATTAACTGCCGCCAGTGATTTAGCAATGGACACAATAAAATAAAAAAAAAAATAAAAAATTTATTAAAGAGGAGCAGTCATTTTTTTTTTATTATTTTTAGGACTAACTGAATAAATTGTTAATTGACGTTGTGTTGTGGCTCAGAAGTTGTTGTTGTTTAAGAAGAAAATTATTTTTAAATTAAATTATAAAAAAATGTATGTGTAATATAAAAAATGTATACCAAAAATAATTTAAATCTATTCAGAGATTTATATCATCTATTGAAGTTCTGCTTTTTTTTGTGTGTTGAAAATTTGACAGGAATTTTAAAAATTAATATTATAAAAACAAAAAAAAATAATATAAATAAATTTCAGTTCACCAAAAAAAAAAAGGTCTGAGGGTGTGTGATATATTGGGTAATTTGTAAAGTGTACATTTTGGATATGAATTGTTTATGATTTATAATAGATTTTTATTTTATTATTTAAAATTTTGAATAGAAATCGTAAATCAAATGTCATTTTTTATGAAATAAAAAAATAAATAGGGCCTTGAGGTACATATATGTAATTTCGATTTGTGAAGTAAGTAAATTGGCGCCTATTACATTAAAGTCGATTTATGTTTTAGATGATTTTATTTAATTTATTATTGAATTTAATATTAGGTTAAACTAATGATTATATATATACATAGATTTAGATTAGGTTAGATTTAAACTTTTCTCCGGGAGGAGATCGCTCCCCTATATCACCGCAGCCGGAAATGGGCTTATTGTGATAACCCGTGTTTATTAGTAATTGCAAATAGTGTTTGAGTAATTAAGAATACCTGATTTTGGGATAACACTCAGATTTTGTGATAACACACATAAGACATACAATCTTACAAAAATTTTTGTAATGAATGAATATATAGGTTTTCTTAAATACCGAGTCAACATCTATTGATAGAAAATAGTACCACGACATTAAAAAGTGTTTTACAAAAACGTTTTTATTTAAAATAAGTCTATATATAGTCATTAATTAAATGTATTTAAATTGAAACTAATGTTCTGCGGCTATGTATGTGAGCCAGTGCTCCAATTAAATTTTAAAATAAATAAATTTTTTATTGAAATTATTGACAAAATATATTTCAAATCCATAATAAACAATAATAGTAATAATTGTACATAATAATAATAAAAAAAATTAATAACAATAGTAATAATAATAATAATAGGCTATAAATATAATTATTTTATAAGTCTGTACAAATTCTTGTAATAAATAATTCTTGTAAACCTAATAATTTGATCACACAGCATTACAGCAATCGCTAAGATTAATAAATTTAATTTATTTTAAGAAATTGTAAACAATTTAAAATATATTATTATAATTGAAATTAATAAAGAAAAAAAAAAACAAAAGTCTTCCCAATTATACAGAATACAGAATGTACCCATTTATACAGAATACAGAATGTATGAAAATTAGATTTAGAAGAAGTTATCGATTTGAAATGAATTTAATTAAAACTCAAATTTTTGGATGTTTTAAGAGAAAAAACCTTATTTTGAAATTTTCATTCAATTTATTGCGTCTTTGAATTTATTTTGATTTGCTTACTCAACTATACATAATTATTTTTGATAATCAGATTTGTTTTAGTGACACATGATTTTTTTGACATATGACACATTACATGATATTCTTCAGATATCTCCAAATAGAGGGATAATATCATTTCATCTTTCAAACATAAAAAATATCAAAAAATTTGATTTTATAAATTCTTCTACAAATTGTTGGTATAAGATTTATATGTTTACGATTTTTATTCATTGTCAATGTTTAATGCACTGTTGTTTAATCTAGTATTTGAATGAATATTTCGATGAGAGCAGTAAACATGGTCTGGTACTTTAGTTTTTAAACCTTTTTGACTACTAAGTTATTCAATTCAATTCAATTTCATTTACTTGTCTCATAAATAGCTCTTTAGCTCGTACAGACATTCCAACTTTACTTTCACATTATCACCAGATCACAAAGAGTTATATGAGAAAAATTCAAACAACTTTAATTGAAACCAGATTTTTGTAAAAGCATATTTTAAATTTCAATTCAATTAACTCTTTAAATTTTTATATATAACGTGCATTTTCGTGGACAACGAAATAGTATTAAAAAATAACTATAATCAAATTTATAGAGATTGAAACTATCTCATTAACAACTAATGAATAAATTTTAATATTTAGATCAAAGTTGACCCCGTCCGCCTTTAAATTATCACATAAAATTATGTAGTTTAAAAATTAAAATGTTGTACGAATAAAAATTTATAACAATAAAAAAAACTATTTTAAAAAATGTTCATTACAAATTTTTGCAAAACAATTTCTCTACTAAAATAATCATACAACATTAATTATCCAGCAAAATTTATTTTAAACATTAACCTACTCTAGAAAATTATACACAAATTTATTCAGAAATCCTATACATATTATTAATTTGGCATTTGCACTTAATAAATTCAATAATAAAGAACAAAAACAAAAACTTGCCAATTTTCCATTTGAATCTAAGAAAGCAAAAACAAAAAAAAAAAAACAAAAAATTTTCATTTCTATTTAAACTTTTATTACTGGATGAAAATTTAATTTCACCCTCGCTCAAAAGAATTTTATATTCCAAAAATTTAGCAAACTAAAAAATAAAACAAAACAAAATAAAAAAAAAAGAATTAATTCTCTAACATAATTTTTCCATTTAATTCTTCAGATAATTTTAAAACTATATAAAATAAAATGTTCACAATATTTTAAATGCATTTAATTGCGAGAATTTAGCAATTAAACTAAAAAAAAAAACAAACAAAAAAAAAATTATATCATCGCCAGCTCCAATTCTTTCAAATTAAGACCACAAAATTCTGTTCAGAAATATTCATCATTATAATAATAAAAAAAAAAATAAAAATAAAAACAAAAAAATAACTTTTTCTTTTAATTTTTAAAAATTTATGTGTTACAAAAAAAACATTATGAAAATTCGTAAGATACATAAAAATATATAAAACATAATTTAAAGCAGGGACGTAACTGTTGAATAATTAATATTAGTTGAATAAATATTAAAATATATTGTAAAAATAAATTATAACAAAACTGATGGTTTTATTATGGTAAAAATAATTCAATATTCACCACATATTCGTTCTATTGAAATATTTGTGGTATTTGACAATATTTGCACTCATCTGTAACATTTCAATTACCAATTATTTTTTTTTTATTTTTTTATTTATTTTTATCCATACACAATTTTAAGAACTTATACTAATGATTATAATATGAATACAATACAATATAAAAACTTACATAATTAAGATAAATTTTATATTATATAATTTTTATTTGTTTCATCTAAGGTGAGATTCAATAACTGTGATTCAGTTTACAATTTTGCTTTTACAAGTTATTTAATAATTTGCAAAATGAAATAAAAATTTATAAAATAAACCGGTTCATTTAGAGCTAAAACCAAAGATTATTATTTAAATCAAATTTAGTTTAATTTCGAAAATATATAAAAATTTTAATGTAAATGGAATATTAGGAATAATAGTTGTTAGATAGTAGTTTTCATTAATGAATTATTTTAAATTAAAGCATTACATAAATATTGTTGAAACATACATTTTATTACTTTAATTTGTTACTTAATACATGTTAAATATATACCTACACATAATTTTGTTTTGTTTTAACACTGATGAATAATTTTGTTAATTATAAAACACTGTACACTATCTATATAGCTCTTATGTGTTTAAAAAATTCAAATAAATGAATAAAATGTAATATAATGTATTATTATATTAAATCCATGTTACGGCCTACTATACATTAACAACAACTGCTTTTTAGCTATATATTTCACTTGAAAATTTCCTTTTGTTTAATAATATTTACAATTCAGGACAGTATTTCAAAGGATTAGATTTCAGTACTCAAATACTAATTGTTCGCCCATTCTTATTTTGCTCCATATGCCAACACAAGTTATATTTTCTTAGTGGTGGTCGAATGCAATCCCAAAGTTGATTATGTCGTTGCATTCGATTCGTTATGGTCGAAGACTTCCAAAACCATTCCACATATAAAAAAACTGGTTGTGGTCGTTTAAAATAATGAGCAAGTTTGAACTAAAGTAATAATGTATTTTGTTTGTAATCTGATTTTATTTAGATTTTATTTTAATTAATATCCATGCCAATATTGATAGTTCTGAAGCAATATACTTCCTTCATCACTTCTTTTATATATAATTTTAAATCTACCACCTTAACAAGTTTTATACAGAAATTTAGCATTGCAAAGATTTCTTTTGTGCGACTAATTTAATTCACAAAAATAGAAGAGTTAGCAAAATATAAAAGATCAAGCAATTTTTATTATTTGTAAAAGCAATATCAGTATTGAAAACTTGATCTTTGATCTTAGAAAATCTATATAGCACAAGCATCAACAAATTTAGTGACTTATCATAGATCGTATATACTTCAGATTATTAAAATTTAATAAACTTAACTTTAAATATCTTATTTTATATTGGCTTTACGTTTATTCTGAAAACAGAAATTATTAAAACAAATTGTTAAAAACTTGAGATTATTGTCAACTTAAAAATTCTTTATCTTTTTCGTATATGTTCGTATATTAAAAAAAAAAATAATCACAAAATATAACTTTCAATTTTCATAACGACGGCTACGCCACTGATTCATCAGGGCAAATAAAATTTTATACTAAAATTTTCAAATCTGTTTATATTTTTTACAACCACATTTAAAAATATTTTTTTTTTTACTTTTTTATTTTTTTTAAATATTTCTTCAGCAAATGTCCGACCTAATTTCAAAATGTTAAAGTTTTCTAGAATTGTATGTATTTCGTATTTTTGTTTTTGTATGTGTTTTTTTTTTTTTTTTTTTTACCATAGCTTTGTTAATATTCATAGTTCCTGTCATAAATTCGATCCGGAAAATTTTTATGTAAAAAAAAAGAAAATTCTAATTTCCATATTATTTAAATAACTAAATTATATTGGCATGTATTTTAAATAAAAAATAAAATTTTAAAATAATTTTACTTTTTAGGGAACACTGGGATATGAACTGAGATATGATTTTTTTCATTTAGTTATTCATTTTTATTTTATAATATATTGAAGAATTATAGAGGTGGAGGTGGAATATACATATGGCTTATAGTCCTTGTACATAACTATACTAAACAATTAACTTGCAGGACATTTGTTTTTGTTGCTTTGTTATAAAGGATTGAATTTGTATAATAATTTACCAAATGAATTAAAATTTGAAAACAATTTGAATGTTTTTGAAAATAATGTTATTAATTATGTTAAAAATAATGTTTAAAAAAACAGTATAAAATTTTATAAATTAGTTGTTAAGAATAGTAAAATTATACTAAATAAAGAATCAATAATATTTGTAATTATTGTGTTGTACATAGAGTCGCAAAGCTGAAGTATACAAAATTTTCTTTTTTAATTACGTTGGATATCGAAATTCAATTCGACCAATAATCAAAAATCAAAAAAACTGGTCTTTTCGAATACTGCTCATTTCAGTCCAATATTTTGTAATTTTGAATATTGTAATTTTTAATTGTTTGGATTTTCGGAACTATTGTATTTATTTTTTTGAATTATGACACCATTCCTAATTTAGTATCATAAACGAAAAAATAAATTAACTAACACATATTTAATCCTAGCACGCGCAACTATTGAATCCCTCTTAAATGTATTTACATTAAGATTAGAGAGAGTATTATTTAATTTATTGTAATGTAAACGTATAGACTTGTCAAGCATATTTGATGGATATAGGAAATAATACTTGACATTAGTAAAATGCAGTATTTTCACAATGAATTAGATTTACACTATATTTTTTTTACATTTATTTACATTTTTTATTTGATTATAAATACAATTTGATACAACTATGTATACCTAATTAAAATTAATTTTAACTCATTGAATTGCTCTAAATTTAAATTCAACAAAATTAATTTAATTTTTCAATTTAAATTGTAAGTCATTAAGCATTTTTATTGCCGCTATATTGTCACTACGCCCTGCATAGAATGAGAAAAAAAATGTTTAGACTTTAAGAAATTACACTGTTTTGCTATTAGCAAGAAAAATTTTTGATCAAAATATGATTTTATGAAACACTGTGAAATAAAATGAATAGAAATGGCACATATTTTAATAGAGAAAAGGATAGGTCCTACTATGATTAAATGAATAAGTAAAACACTGTATATAGATTTTCAATTTTTAATTTAAATTAAAATTATATAACAAAAAAATTTTACTAATTATGAAGCACTGGAATACGTCCACCCAGACATACCATAAAATGTTAAAGCCGGAAATCTTTTCAAATATGAGAATTTTCTATCAAATAATTTTCATTTATGGAATTTTGGTTTTTTATTAAAGTTTTCTATAAAATTTGGTTTTATACAAAATAATAATAATAATTTTTAAATTTCTAAAATGTAATTTAATATTTATTTTTTTTCTATATATATAAGTTAAGAAACCATTTTGGTTCCGAGAAAAGTTTTTTATAAATTTAAATTTAATTTATGAGTAAGAAAAAATGAACAATATTTTATTTTTTTTTTTCAAATCGGAAATTAATTGTCGTAACCATGAATAATTAAATAAAAAGAAAAAAATTTTGAAATGACGATAAATAATTTTACCACAGTGAAAACTAAATTCGCGCAACATAACTATTTTTGAATATTGAAAGGAAAACATAAATAAAAAAAAAAAACATTTTTTTGTAAACTTTTCCAATTTTCATTTTAAAATTAAAAAATTTGATCTGAAAAAAAAAAAATTTCATTTCCTCTACAATAAATTGGAAATATTTCTAAAAGTTTTTCTTTTTAACAATTTCAATTTTTTTATGATTTTTTTTTTTTTTTTTTTTACTCAATGACCTGAGTCAACATTTTGTCAGGGTTTGCAAAGTTCTAATGTTGTTTGTTATCAATTTTTGAATTGAAATTTTCTGTTGTCATAGAATTAGGATAGTGAAGCATTTTATGATATTGCATTCTATTAGACCCAATATTAATTTATTGTAATTATTATTGGGCCCCACAAAATGAGTTATAAATCCTTAAGGGAGGTTTGATCGGTGAAGTATATGTCACAATTTATTTTGATAATCTTCCTTTCGAGCGTTTTGAACTTGATTGGTCAATCATTATTATCATCGTCAAGCGATCTATTGACCCATGTTATTACAATGATATTGCACCTGCACCATACTGCATAACATAACAAAACTTAATCTCTCTTATTCAATTCCTAGTCTCATCTTTGTATATTATAAAATCTGTAATCTGAGTAAAGTAATCAGTACCATGAATATTTATCCCCTTCACCACCGCACTGTGATTAAATAATAAAAAAAAATTATATTATATTTGTTACTATTGAGGAAAAACAAAATTAAATGTGAATAGTTTCGTTCAAACTGCATCTCTTGTAATGGACGTAGGTTGTAAGCTTGTTAGTGTTTTTTTGATTAAAGGACATTAGTGATCAATTATTTGATTAACGACTAATGTGGTGACAAAGAACATATAATAAGAAGAAGTCTCATTCCATACAAATTTTTAAAATATTATTTTTATATAGCGGGTCGTCACATTACAACCCGCATTTTCATTTTATGTTCAAAACAATTTACTCTTTAAGTCTTATACGAATAAATAATCACTGTGGGCTTAAAAATAATTACAATAAAAAAATAATGGGTCTAATAATAAAAACAAAAATTTGCACATACAGTCGCTATATTTAATTAAAAGGTTCGATTATTAAAGTTTCTATAATACTGAATTCAATACAAAAAAAAAACAATAGCAAAAAAAACAATCAACATAGAATACTTTTCCTTTGTACGATTTTAAATGTCAATGAATTGAAAGGAAATACAAAATAATTTTCCTTCATTTAATTTTCATTCTATACTTTTTAAATTAAAAAAAAAACAACAATTAAAACAGAATAACAACAAAAAAAAATTTTTTTTTTCTTTTAATTTTCTTTTTAGGTTGAAGGGAATATTTTTACTCGACCAAATTCAAAAAAAGACCAAAATCCTATCGTAGACTTTTGAAATTATTTTTTTATTGAACTTGAATAGCAAACGGGAATGAACATAAAAAGTAGAGAAACTAAAAAAAAAACATACAAATAAAATTTAATTTTAAAAATAAAATTTAAAATTTATTTGGCTTCTTCTATATAAACTTTAAATAAATCAGCATTTTATTTTTTTATTTTATGGTGTTTTTGCTTTTCATCAAAATAAGTTGAACTTTTCCAATGAAAATTTTCTTTAATAGAAAATTAATAGAAATTGAAATTGAAATATTTGTTTAACCCTAATGGGATAAATTTAATCAAATATACATATATGTAGAAAGAAAAACAATGAAAAAGAAAAATTTAATTGGTATATGGGAATTTTCCGGGAATATTTATAGGCATTATCATTTTTCTAGATTTTGAATGTATTTTTAGAAAATGGCAATTGCTCCAAATTATTTCAGTTAAAAATAGTATTTAGATTTATTCAATTCAATTGTATATATATATGTATATATATATATGTATATATATATATGTATATATATATATGTATATATATATATGTATATATATATATGTATATATACTTATATCAAGATTAATCTATTAATCTTTTGACCAGTCAAAATAAGCCGATAACCACCGTAGATCCTACTTAAACAATTTTATCATGGTTGGTATAAGTTACCTATTCCCCTCTATGCCTTACTGAAATTGTTTCAGAACACAAATGATAATAATGACGATAATGAAGATGTTATTGATGATGATGATGATAATAATGAATCCATCCAATGAATTGACTAATTTTAATGTACTGAGAGGCTTATTAAAATTAAAAACTGGAGCTTCAAAGAAAATGTTTGTAATAGATTATAAATAGCTGAATAAATATGAGAAATATTTCGGCAGTAACATCTAAGTACGCAAGTAAATACAAAATTGTGAATATTCAAATAGAATTGTCTCTGTCTTCTACAATATAAATGCCCAAGTTGGGAAGTATAAAATATCATTTTTGCCAGAAGTCGAGTCTATCTACAAATGTCTTTGATGCCTCGAGAAAAAAAAAATTTATCTCCGAAAATAAGAAACTACAACTCCAACTCCATCAATTTAAAAACCGCAAGAACATCATTATTTTTCATAATAGCCTCGTAAAGCTATTTTGTCCAAATATTTACGCAAAACCATTGTTTTGTATTTTATTTTAGGTTAAGCCAAACATTAGGTTTCAAACGATACCTTTATACACGAATGCACAGCTTGGACTAATTGAGGATTGTAGAAAGAAAAATATCTCTTTGCACTATAGGGATATTTTGAATAAATTTGTTAATCTCTTGAACTTTTGTAGATTGTAGGTAAGTATATTTTTGCATTGGGGAAACTAGTTTGTTTGAATATGGCTCCAGATTCAAGAAAATTTGACTACAAACGAATTTCCATAGCTAATTTTAATTATTTAACAGGTAAATTTTTATATGATAGTGCTTTGCTGCTTCTTTGCGTTTTCGTCTAGGCCAGTTTCGCTTGATCTCCGGTAAATTAGATAGTTTATGGATTTGGTAGCAAATTGGAAGGAAAGGTATGACAGAAATTAAATAATAATTTCACATTCAGAGGTTGTTCAAAAAATATTTAATAGGGATTTGTATACATTTTTTCCGAAAAAGTCTAAGGGAATTTCATTGGACGACCAACGGGACCATTACACATTTTGATATTTGTTATTTACATTTAACAAGAAAATAACATCCGCTACTAACCAAAAATCTCAGAACCAATCGACCTAAAAGAAAATGATATAGTCATGAATGTAGAACTATATTGTAAAAATGAAGTGTAAAGGTGTGAGATAGTGCAATAAAACCATAGTGGAGAAGTGAATGTGGAGTGAAAAGTGGATGAGTGAATACAAAAATGGCCTTTGAATGAAATACACAGTAAAACAGAGACATATGGTCAAAAAGATACGATAAACAAAACTTATTAAGTATAAATGGATTGGTATAGGTGTTATAAAGGACAATTGAGGAGTAAAGGGAGGCTATAGAGAGCTAACCGGTAATATAGGGAAACTTAGTTAGATATTTATTTATCTAATCTTAATAATGTGATGCCAATGGATCAACAACTATATAAAATTATAATACCACAATTTTAAGAATCACCAAATGGTCATTCAGAATAGAAATACCAAATGTACATCAAATTTCACATGTGTTTCCTGTGGCAAAAAAGTTTTCCTTTTTTCTCTCCTACATAACAAAAAATAAAGTGAAAAGTATAAAACTTTTAACCTAATATTTGGACTCTCCATTTTCATATTAACAAATAAAAAAAAATTTCTCATTCTCTTTTTCATCTCATCTCAATCTCAATTACTTACAAGGAGTGAGAGAGATAGAAAAAGAAAAGTAAATTAACATTTAAGTTAAGATCAATAATTTAATTTTTATTTATTAGAAAAGTTCTTTAATTAATTACTCCTTAATTTTAGACTAATTATTTTTCATTTTATATATATATATATATATATATATATATGTATATTATGTATATATAGATGGTGAAAATCTCACGCAATTCACATTAGTGCTTTTTATCAACTTTTGAAGAACAAAAATAATATCAAGTTTCAAAAACAAAAACAAAAAAAACGAAAAACGTGAAACCCAAATAAACTTGTATAACACATTAACACCAATATCCTTATTGGTACACATACATATATATTTGTCCAAAATCTAATTAAAAACTTCCCAAAAAAAATTCTAATTCTATACTCTTGACTGATACAGAGTGTTATGAAACGTGTTTAATAAAATTTTTTTTCAGTATATGAATGGATTCCGCTCTACGCCCCACGGATGGGTTTGCAGGACAATGGTGATGATGATATGAATGGATATCAGGTCGTTAAATTAAACAATATTCAGCGATCTAATATATATATATATATGTATATAGATATAAAAAATCCGTTGACATTATTATAGTGCGGAATTAGATATACTAGACTAGAACTAGCGAAGAAAAAAGCGGAGCATAATGTTCATATAGAAAATTAAAAGATATGGAATAGAGTAGTCTTGCTAATGGAATTGCATTTGGACTGGCTTTTTCTACTGTATATCTTCTTCTTCGTTATTTAAACAAATATCCGGTTTTTTTTATCAAACGTTATAAAAAAAATATTTTACATTTTCTTTTAATAATCAGATATTGGTTCTGAATTCCAGCACTCGTAACACCACTTAGACGATCTGCCCGATAGTCTGTTAGACTTTGGTCTTCTCATCAACACTAGTTTTATTGACATTTTTTCCATAGTTTTTAAATTTTTTCTGCAGGTTGATTTTCTATAGGTTGATTAGAAGGTATAATGGGGTTGTGATACATTTTATGCCACTTAGTTTCTACCACCTTATTTTCCTATTCTTACCTTTACGTCGGAATTCTTGTTAACCAAAGCAACCCTTATGAACGATAGGGTTCCAATCCCGGTGAAGTAAGATGGGTAAAAGCAAAGGAGAAGGGAAGAATGGAGTGCATCAGACATGGCCCTAAGGCAGAAGATCCATGCCAAGAACTGAGCAACTTTCACATTTTGAATTTAAGAGTATCCTTCGTAACCATATGTCTATATCTCCTCGTTCGAGCGGCTGCAAAAGTAGTCTCTACTCACAATAAGCAACCGGTAAGAAGATAAATATGATCACCCAACGAGCGTGCATGCGTCTGCTAGGTTTGTGATTATGGTTTTACAATCCATATTTAAAAAAATGCCAAAAGATCAACCAATTGATAAATTTTTCTGAAACATGACAACAAACGATAGGTACCCAAGTGTTAATCGCAATCAAATCAAGTGAATGCTCCAATAGCCTAGATTGTATTAAATCGCACATCGGATTTGGTGGATTTGGTGTGAGCGGAATACCGTGATAACAGAATCAGAATTCGCCCAATGCTCCCGAATAGGGTTACAATACAATGAAATTCTTTTTCTATAGTTTGTAAATGATTTTCTATTGATTGAGTTTCTATAGGTTTATTTGAGGGTCTAATGAGCTGGTGGTACGTTTTATGATCGTTTTATTCAGTTTACTTAGCCCGCTTCTACCTTATGTTCCTGCTCACACTTTCACATGGTTAATCATGTTAATCCTAGTAACGCTTATGAGTGATCGCGTTTCAATCCCGGTGTAGTAGGATGGGAAGAGAACAAAGGAGAAAGCATGAAGAAAGCACGGATGAGTGTATAGAAGAACGGTGGAGATAACAACTAAAGGCGGAAGAACAAAGATTCTTTCTTTCGGTTGACAGAAATATATTCTTGGTTAGTAAGTGTGTATGTATTTCATCATCAAGTTTTGAAAATAGGTATTTTAATTTTGGAGGTAAATTTATATCTTAATGGGGTTAATACTTAGGTTAATGCCTTTAGTTCAATCAATGATACTGTCAAGAGCAGATTTCATGATTTCACTAATCATGGAGAGAGATATTTCTTGGAATAACTATAAATGATCTGTTCCATAATCACTTTAATACCATCCTTTTCAAAACTTAATTATATTTTATTTAATGGCTAATAACTAGTGTAGCGGAGAGATAGCACTCTCTCTCTTTTTTTTTTTTTTTTTTTTTTTATTTAAAAACGGAGGTGGCATGTCAGGGCCGGCAAGAACAGGCTTTTAGCCCTTTATGTCCTCCTCCACCCTCAACTTATTCGACCCTTTTAATAATTGCGAATAGGTTTCTGGGTTCTGACTCTCTCTCTTTATAAATTAAAAATCCAATTTATCTAAAAAAAAATTTCAAATCTGATCGAAATTTAGCTATACTTACAGTTAATAACATTATTCTTAATTCTCTTTCAATCTTAATTAACCGATACATTTTTTTCAACACCCTGTATTCAAATACTCATTTAATAGATCTTTCAATTTTTGATACAAATTCGGATCTAAAATAAATATTATAATTAAATTGGAACTTATATTAAACTTTTAATCAGTATATATATATACCCATCCATGCTGACCTTTCTATTCTAGACCACGTAATCAAAACAACAACAAAAATTAAGACACTGGCGTACCAAAAAAAAAAAAAAAAAACTTTTCCGAAAACAAAACTCCTTATTTATTTAAACTTAATTTCGCATACAGATCACGTCTTCAAAAGACATTAAATGAAGACCCACCAACCAATCACCCAACCATCTTGGATTAAGTTATTAATAAAAGACGGTGAATCATTAAAAAAATCTAAAAGAGTTTCTTTTTTTGTTTTTCTTTTTGGAAATCGTGTAATTTAAATTACTTAACAAAAAAGTCGGTGTCGAATAAAGTTTTGGAATGGTACCATGTGGGAAATATAAAATTAATTTGAATATAAAAACGAACAGCAAAAATAGTATATGTGAACGCCAATCGCAATTTTCGCTAACTGGTATAAACAATCCAATTCTGTTTGTCGTTTTCTAACCAAATTCAGTTCACAGATCAGAATTGTCTGTGTTAGCATAAGCTGTACAAAGCTATACTTAACCCTAAATGATCTGAATTATCTTTGGTGCTGCTGTACAAAGCTAAACATAAACCTATATTGTCGTGCGGAATTCAACCTGGAGGCGCTTCAGCTAAACCCAACATTAATGTAATTCAAAGATTTCAAACGTCCTAATACAATTGGAAATACACTGGAAATATATCTAAACATCCTGGCAAATAATTTTATGAGAGACCCAGGCTTTAGAAGATTGAAACGTAAATGCGACATAATGCGATTTGTAAAATTATATGATAAGCAGTGAAGTGATATCATATGATACTCTTCTTCAAGCCAGTATTTAATTTATTCAATTGTAAGTCATTCAGACTGTAAATATTAAATGAGAAGAAAATTTTTTTTTTCTGAGTTCCTGGTAGTTTTTAATAGTTTTACAGTGAAAACCTATAGTAATTTTTAAGTTAAATTTTTTTTAATTGATTCTTATAACTCAAAGATATGTTTATAACATTTCGATTTAAGTATAAAATTAAACATACATACGAATTAGGTGTTGTATAGGTAATCTAAACCTGCAATACTTACAGATGAGTTTAAGTAGTGTTAAAACACAATTTTATTTTGCTAAATTTGAAAATTGAGCATGATGAGGATGAGTGATTATAATATACCAAAATGAATAGCAGACAAAGTTCATAAAAATGATATAATGCTTTAATGAAGTAAGTCAAAAGCAATAATCGAAAATTGGAATTAACTAATACAGGACATTATTCCGACAGACATCATCCCGGCTCATAGAAGATAATGGATTTGCTCATCCCAGCTCATAGAGATTATATACATAGCTTTCAAAAATACTGTAATTTTTTTTTACTGGACAAGATTCAAAAAGTTATTAAGCATTTTTGCTTCATCAGTCCGATTGAAAGACAGGCTCTACTGCACCAACCAGCCTTATGTCATATTATGTCATACAAAGATAATATAAAATAATTACTATTCTTATTAAATACATTAAAGCAAACAGAACAACTATATACTAGAACTATATACCACCTACAACAATATCACTACAAATTTTTATGGTTTATTATTGTAACAGAATGTTGCCAAACCATTTTTGGATACTATACCGATGATTATTATTGTTATTATTATTATTATTATTATTATTATGGGTGGTATACATATTTATGTGATGAGAGTAAAAAAAAAAAATAATAATAATTGAGACGCACAATTTTTTAAATTTTAACCAAACCATTTATGTTCAGGTGATGCTAATAAAGTGTATAAATGGCACTGTGCCGAATAAAATATTATTGTTATGTTGTACTACTCACAAAACACTATTAATTTGTTGTTGTTTCTCTTCTGTTTTAATTCTTCTTGTTTTGCAATAAATTTCTTTTGTTTTTTTTTTTGTTTTTTTTTTTTTATTACTCGCAATGGTGAATACTAATAATAATAATAATATATACTTCCCAACAACTAAAAAAAAAAATTAAATTATTTTAATAAATTATTATTTTTATATATAAGTTGCCGGTATATAAAAGTAAAAACACCAGTACAATAACAGTGAGAGGTTTAGCCTATTTTTTTATAATCATGTTCTGAGATGGAGTGATTGGTCTCTGGTATTATTATTAAAATAATAAAATTAAAATTATGGTGAATTAAAATAATGTCACAAAATTGTTGTGTTTCCATTTATTTCTATTTATTTTATTATACTGTGCTGTGACAGTAGTATTACTGTCCAATAAATCATACTTTCATTTGAAGGGAAAATGTGATGAGTAGGATGATGAGTTTTGTAAGAGAAATCTTTATAATTTTTTTTTTTTTTGTGGTAAAGAAATTTAGGTTAAAAATGATTTTATTAAATTAAAAAATTTGAATTTAGAATATTAGATTTGATTATATGACATTTAATTAGACAAATTTCTAAATTATAGTTCTTTATTTCTTTAAATAAAAATTATTAGTTTAGTATATATTTGGACATTCATTAATGGTAATAATTTTTATAGATGTATTTAAAATTAATATGAGGAAATCCAAAGTAAGGATAATTATAAATAGAATATACAACAACAAAAATTGTTTAAAATATTATAATGCAATGTTGTAATGTTGTATAATATAATGTTGAGGTTAAGCGACTTTGAAGAAAATAATTATGATAATGGATGAAATTTGAACTATTTATTAAGTTTTTGACGTTTTGTTTTGATTGTAAGAAAGTTGGACCGAATCTTAAAATTATTATTCGATAAACTCACCTATACAAGCTTTCAAAAATATATCATAATGATACATTTAATACCGTTATACCTATACATTAAATTTTAAAGGTTATAAAATATTTGTGATTCACAAACAAATTATTATTAGGGATTATAAAATTAAAATTAAATTGAATCAACATTTTAAAAAAAAAAAAAAAACATGTTTTTTTTTGTTTACTGAAAATCTCTTAACTTAATCCAAAAGTACAAAATATCCTTTTTAATCCTTAATATTCATATAACTTTAATTTCTATATGTTTTTATTTTCAAATAATTACAAAACAATTTTTTCATAAATAATTTCTACAATTTAATTGAATTAAAGTATTTTTAATTTTATATTTTTTTTTTTAATTAAAAAAGTTTTTAATTTAAAATTAAAAAATAAAATCATTTAAATAAACACAATATAGGTATAGGTTAATAATATTAAATTCCCTATACAAAAATAAAATATAAATAAAATTTATTATTTATTTGTCATTTTATTCTATTTAAATTTCAATGAATTAACTCACACTTACTTACATGTAAACAATTAAAGTAGTGCTTGCAATACATGAATATGTAGAATTAAAATAGTTATAGACAATACAATATAAATAATAATTTGAAAATAAAGTATATTTTTTATTAATTTTCAATAATTTCAATAAAATATTAAATTTCAGATATTATATTCAACACACGTGCAAAAGCATAGATATATGTAGATATTATATATATAGCTTACATGCCTACGAGTGTTATAGGAAAATTGAATATTGCTATAATTTCTTTAATTAAATAAATTTTAATATATTTAACATTTCTTCTTCTTCTCAATCAAAAACTCTGTTTTCTCTCTCTCTCTCTCTCTTTGTGAATTTATTTTTAAATTTAATTTAAAATTCTAATAGAACATAAAAGGAAAAATTTTAAAATAATAACAAAAATAGAAAAAATAATAAAACATTTCAATTTTAATTCTATTTGGAATATAGTTTTAATATGTATTAAAAAAAAAATACAGGATGTGTCAAAAATGTGTATTAAAATATTTTTATTTTTATTTGTCTAAATGAAGCAGATTTCCACAAACAACTAGCCAAATAAATTAAGTCTCTAGAAGAAGAAATTATTTAATTTTCTTTTTTCCACAAGCCCTCATTCAAATCAAAATTTATACTTGTATTTTATTTATAATAAAAATATTAAGATAGTTGTAATGAATATGAATTTAACAAAAAAAAAAAAAAAAAAAAAAAAACAATTTTAATTTTGAAAATAATAATTTTTAAAATACTTCGATTCAGAACGGATTTGGAACATCACCCAATTTTTATTTTTACTCTGTCTATATTAACACGGTTTTGATTTAATACGATTAACAAAGAAATAAATTTAAGTTCATTTTGACACGATTTGATTAAATTTTTGGCACGATTAAAAAAATATGTTTTTTTTTTTTAAATTTTAAATACGATTATTTTTGTTTTTTTCTTAATTATTTTCGTTAATCGACATTTTCTTAATTCATTTTCAAAAAAAAATTTATTCAAGCTCAAATCAATATCAAGTTTAATATCAAATCTAATTACAAAAAGAAATATAATAAGCAAAAAATGTCATGAATACAACTGTCACGAATGACACATAAGTATAGAATACTTAAGTCAAACTCTGTCAAAATTTATAGCAATTCAACAACAATGCACCTAAAAAACAAATATTTTTATTTTATTTTATTTATTTACATAAATTGCACATAACGACGATTAGAAATTGATGGTTGATCTCGTTGATGGTTTTTCTGTTTTGTCTTTTATATCGTTCGTAAACATATTTTATATTGCTCGTAAACATTTCTAACTTAGCAGCAAAAAAAAAAAAAATATATAGCTTGCAAATTAAGTGAAATTAATCTGAATCAGACCTTAGTGATATTTTTCTCAGAAATTATTACTTTATTTTCATTACATACAATTTCAAAATGCAGTTCGATTGTGAAAACATACTATATTTTTTATATAGTTTATTATAAATTTTATTGAAGCACCCTGTTCACAAATATATATTTTTATATTTAAGGATATTTTATATTCTAAAGAATTGATTTTAAATTTTCATTGTAAAGATTTTTACTCTTCTTTTTCATTTTTTAATTAATTTTTCACTTAATTAGTTTTAAGCAATTTTTAATTTAAATTTCCATTTAAAATTTCTATCATTACTATTAATATTATAATAACATTTTTATTTATATATTATTTGTTAGTAGTTAAGACTTATGTCAATATTATATATGTACATAATAATGTACATAATTTTTAAAAAATAACAATATTAATACATGAGGAGTTTATATAAGACATTTCCATTGGCATATTAAATTATATTTTAGTATTTAAATTCTTTATTTATTTATTAAATATTAATTAAATAAGATTATATTAAATTAATATTCATATAGTAAAAAAAATATTAATTGTTATTTAAAGTACATTTTCCATAAAATAATAAATTAAATTTTTTTGTTGAAAATCTCTATTACATTATAATAAATTAAAATTTTACTGTTTTAATTACTTATTTAATAAATCATCTTATATATTAATTTGCAAATTAAATTTGCAACAATGAATTTCATTATATAAAATACATAAAATGATATTAAACTGATTTGTATCTTGAACCGAATTACGAATAACTATATATTAATAAAACTGTATCTAAAGATATAAGTGTACACATTTCGAACAAAATTAACAGTTTAACAGTTAAACTTTAAAAACATTGTTTTTATTAAAATGTAAGCAAATTGTATATTTTCAAATGTAATAAAAGTAGTTTTCATAAACAAAAACAATTTTGGCATTTCTAACTTAGCAGCAAAACTGCAAAATTATAGTAGATAGCCCATGACAATGAATTGTGATGCTGTTTAATATGTTTTTGTTTTAATTCAAAATATATAGAAATATATAGATATATAGATACAAGGAAGGGTTTTGGGCCCAACACTATACTCAAAGTTTACAGGGGACATGCCATCATCAGGAAATAATATAGTTTCAACATTCGCTGATGACATACTGTGATCTTGACTACCCATAAAGTTTCTGTATTAGCGACAGAACTTGTACAAATAAACTTACTTCGTAGATTGGTTCAAGAAATGGAGAATTAAAGTAAATGCTTATGACGGGATCAAAATCCCAACTAACACTGCAAAAACAAATTGCTTCTATATAAAGCAATTGTTAAGCCTATTTGGACATACAATGGGAAACAATTTTGGGGCTCAGCTTGTTCAGTCAAAAAATTTACGAATGGTATAGTGCATGCTCCATGGTATGTTACCAACAATATTATTCAACATGATCTTGGGATGCTTAGCGTAAAAACATCCAAACATTCTTGACAAAAAATTGCTGGATGAAGTTCAAAATCATCAGCGAAGACTAAAGAAGGCTTCCATAGAAGATTTAAAATTCAGATTTATTTAATCTATAAATGATAGATGTAATGTTATTTTTTTATGTTAAAATAATGTTAACATGTTAATTTGGATCATAATTGGATGCTACACCCGCATGTCCTGCAATTTTTTATAGTCAAATATATATCTGTTTGTTCCCGTTCAAATAATGATATGAGGCGCTGCATAATATATGGTTACGGGTCCATACACTGGATACATGATGGTTAAATATTCAGTATGTAAAAATGCCTCAAATGCCCTAATCGCAGTATTCATAACACAGGTATCAGGGTATTATAACACAGGTACCGCTTAAATGATGATATGCGGATGCTGCATATATGGTTACGGTCAATTCACTGGATACATGATGGTTAAATTCAGTATATAAAAATGCCGCAAATGCCCTAATTGCAGTATTCTTATCCCAGTTACCATGGCATTTAGATTTAAACCAGCAGAGAAACGCATATGAGTTGCCGTTCTCGTGTTGTATTGATGTACAGCACTATTGTTTAAAATTACAGTTATGGATTGGTCATCGCTTTTAATTGTGACCTCTACGAATGTTTGAAATATACTCCATAATGAGTGTTTTCTCTCTCTGCTTGTCTTGTATCTTCTCTTTTATGTGAGTTAAAGTTAATCTACCTAAACATAAGCTTCTATTATAAATATTGTTTTCGAAAAATGAATTTAAAATAACTGTACTAAAAACAAAATAAAACTGTTTTTGAAAATTTAAAACTGTTGTCAAACTCTATATTTTTCCTACATTTTGTTAAATCAAACCCCATGGTTGCAAAAAATAGTGTTAGTCTATATATATATTTTTATTATACTCATTGATATTTTCCCAAAATAAAATAGTATGTTTTTATAGTCGCATTATGTACATACGTATGTAATTAAAATATTAAAAAAAAACTGTTCCTTATCTAAATTTTATAATAGTTTTAATTACTTAATGATTGTAATAAAATTTAACAAAATAAAAAAATTTGATAGTTTTTGATTTAAATTTGATAATTTGTCTAATTTAAGTGTCTATAATCATTATAAATAATAATCACAATTTATTTTATATGAGATTAAGATTTGAGAGATCAGTAGTTTTTAATTTCTTGTATTTTGGAATCTATTCTATTTCTCTCTAACAATTTTTTGTTTATATATTTAAAATATTTTGCTTACTCTCTGCCTCGCACGCTTTATCAATCATTTTAACAACATTTTTATTATATTAAAATTTTTAATTTTCTAAATGTTTCACAATTTTTATAGCTTTAAATTTTTTTGTATAGTAGAATTTTTATTTCTTTCTTTTAAACAAATTTTTGATTTATTTCAATTATTTTGCTTTTTTTGTAGTTTTGTAATCATAATAAAAATATAAACAAAAAACACCTTGAAATTTAACTGTTGTTATATAAACAAATAAAATTTAATTGAGGTGTGTTATTTTGCTAAAATATTTAACAATAAAAATTATACAATATTGTATAAATTAATTTTTAATATAAGAATTTATATATTAAAATCATAATTTGTAAATATTTCAGTTGTAAGTAAAGACAACATTTTTCTTTAGTCTAACCTCTGCAAAAATAATTAATAATTAGTATAGTAATAGAAACGTTTGTATATTTTGGATTAAATAAATAAATATAAAAATTTCAATTTGTTGTCTACAATTATATATTTCAATTATATTTTCTGCACATTTAACGAGTATAGCTATACACTTCCTACGACTAATCATATTAATTTCAATTCGACTTACCAATAATGATTTTTTTTTATATAGAATAAAATAAAACTTTACTTTAAACTGTACTCACCTGAAAAAAAATTAAAAAAAAATTTATTAAAATTAATTAATAAATAAAAAAATATATAGTTATAATAATGTTTAATTAATTTTGAAAATATAATAATATGACGTATGCATTAATCTAACAAAAAAATTATAATACTGGGCCAAATTTATAGATACAAAGGATAAAAATCTTTATCCTTTCATATAATTTATATATACATGGAAAAATTAAATAAAATGAAATTGAATTAAAAAACTAAAAATAGATACATAACAATTTCAAGTTCATGAAATGCCATCTTTAATTAAACTAAATTTTTTCGTCATAAGATAATTTTTTTCTATATATATATACCATTTCGTATCCGATATGTACTCACATAATAAAAAAAAAAAAATTGTTTTAAAAACTGTTATCATTTACGCAAAAAAAAATAATTACGATATCTAAAATTTACACAAAAACAAAAACAAATTCAAAGGTGTGTTCTACTAATTGGAATTTATTTATTTTTAGATGACATAACAATAATAGAAAGAGCAAAAAAATAATCAATATATCGATTAATTAATATAATTTACTTTTCTATTTTTTTTTCTATTTTCTTGCCTTATTAAACAATTTAATTTAATTTTTTGCATATTTTTAAATTATTTTTTTTTTGTTTTGTTTTAATGGAAAAAAAGTACTTTAATACGAAATACACGGAAGTGTTTTGAAATTAAATTGAATGTGAAGAAATAAAGTATATTTTGCAGTCCTGTAGAATAAATTATAAAAAAAATTTCTATGTACTATAAATGAACAACACAAAGTTTATGTCATAAAATACTTAGCCTTGAATAGAGACATTGGAATGTTTTATAATTCGATTATTAAAATTGATCGATTTCGATCGTCATCACCAATTTGATTCTTTATCTTCTTCAATGACGTATGACTGTAGTCTAATTAAATTTTCATACAACATTATGTATTTTATTTATAGATATTTTATTTATTGCAGATTTGTTAAACATATAATATATAGAGTTCATAATACATACATACATGTATGATAAATAGAAAATTTCTTTTTTTAGATTTATTTGTTTTATTGATAGTGTGAGCTTTTTGATATCTTATCTATTCCCAAAATATAACCATGATAATTCTACAGCTTTCAAAAGGATAATTTAAGACATGGAAAACAAAACAGTCAACAAATGCTTCACCTAGAACCCCTTCATCTTCTTATACGAAAAGAAGCAATGGTTCATACCTAGAAATGTATTAATGTATTGGTGATAATTCGCAAATTAAAAAAGTGGTACACCCAGAGCTAATTTGTGTACTCCAGAAGGATGATATACGCTTTCGATAGCATTATCCCACTACTACTGCTTTCCAAGAAATAATTTTGTGAATACATTTAAAATAATCATGTCAAACAGAGAGACGTTGTAACTCACCCTCTTTCGATAAAGAAACATTAGTGTGGTATACTGACGGTTTTCAGAAAATGAATGGATAAAAACCGGGAGTATATAGAAAAAGCCTCAAGGCCCATATTTATTCAAGCCTACAAAACACAGTTTTCCAAGCGGAAGTACGTGCTATAGAACTCTGTGTGTGAGAGAATTAAACAATAAATTACAAAAAAATGTAAAATATCGGATAGTAAAGCAGCCACTAGCTATTATATCATATACCATCGCATCAAAGCTAGTATGGGATTGTTTAGAAATATACTTAAAATTCTGACAAAAACAAATAAAATCACAATAATGTGGGTATCAGGTCATTCTGGCATAGCAGGAAATTAAGCTAAAAATTATTTAGCAAGAAAAGCACCGGATACGCCTTTCAAACGGGCCAAGTCCGTTCTGCGGAATTCCCCTGAGCACAGCTAAAATACAATTAAAAGCTTGGGTAAAGCAAAAAGCTGAAGATTTCTGGAAAAACGTTCCTGTAAATCTGCTCAGGTCTAAACGCTCGCTCAAGAAAACCAAAATGTCTTCTAAGTCTCAATAGAAAACAGGTACGTATTTTGGCAGGGATAATAACGGGCCATTTTGCCTAATAAAGAAACACCTTATAAAATGGGTCTAACCGAAAAGAACTTATGCAGAAATATATGTGAAATAGAGGAAGAATTTATTGAACATCTGGTTTGTGAATGCGAAGGGCTCACTCGTATCAGACTTCCCACTTGGGTAAAGCATTGCGGGAACAATGGGAGCTATCTAGCATATTCTAGCCTCAATTTATGGAAACTTTCTTTATCCTGCATTTAAATGAAGCCGACAGGATTCAACAAAAAAAATTTATTGACAAAATTATCAATGAAAATTTCTTTTGTCGAGGGTGTGTTGTTCTCTAACCTCCGCTTCACATTTACTGAAACCATGTTTTTGGTAACGGTTTCCGTTTTTGGGGATTTTCTATTTTGAAGATTTTGATATTGGGGCTTCTTCAAAATCTGAAGTTTTTCATTATGACGATTTTAAAATGGAGTTATACTCCCTAGACAATTCATTGGTTCGAGATTAAAGGCAATTCATTGGTTCGAAATGTTAAAGATAGACGTAGAGGTAGAAAACAAATGTTTTGGTAAACAAAATAAAGAGTTTTGAATGGCATTAGGTTGGCTTTTTTTATACTTAGCCAAAACACTAGGTGGGGGGCCTTATAAATCGATTGGTAAGCTTGACTAGGATCGAAAAGAAAACTTAGAAGGTAGAAGGGAAGGAGGACAATTACAAACGAAAGTGTTAATGTTCGTCTTGAATTTTTGTATAGGCCAAAAATATAGAATTTATCATGTTTGGGGAACACATAAGGTAGAATTTGATTCTACATTCGGGGTGTTGAGATTATAAACGAATTTCCATAACTTGTCTGTCATCCATAACTAACTGCCATCTAGTGGTTTCTACGGTGTAGGGATCATGGTGCCCAGGTTTCATGGAGGAAGCACTTAAGTGGAAGTAAAATGTATTTAATTTAGTGTCTACGAGCTATATGTATATGAAAAAGGGAAACCTGGCTTATATTTGAAATGGTTCATTCGCTAATAAAAACAGCGTAGAATATACATGATGAATAGTAAGCATCATCAACATCAACACAAACATCGAAATCAATATTACCATTTTTAATGTAATTCCCTTACATACAGCCAAAGATCAGCACAGCACTACGAAACGAACAATCCATGTAAATTAGTAGTTTTTATTTATATTTCAACATTTTAGACTTCATATAGAGTTAATTTTCATTCAACTGTTGTATACAAAATCATTAAATTTCCAACAATTATTTCTTCAAATCGAAATAAAAACAAAAAAATTAATTATTGAAAAAGTATTTAAAAATAAAAAAAAATAAGAAAAAAATTAAAAAATAAATAAATTTCAAAATGTCACATATCTGTCAGCAATAATACTCTTTTCCATATAGTCACATTCATAAGTTATCACATCATCATCGTTATCATTATCATCCTAACAAAAAAAAAATATATATATATAGAGATATATATATATATATATATTAGTAAAACAATCATTTCGATTCAACCAAGTAGAATAAAAAGTATAAAAAACAAAAACAACAACAAAAAATACTGCTGCATCTTCAAATGTAAAAATGGGCAAGACAAGAAAGCGTCAACAAAAAAAATTAAAAAAATATATAATAGCAAAAACAACAATAGTAAAATATATAATATGGTGTATAGTATGAGAGGAGAGAAAAAGAGATAAAAAATAATTACTTTTTTCGTCAATTGTTTGAAATCTTTTCTATTTACATCTTGTCGTCATATATTATGGGTATTTAACTTTTATATACAACAAACAGTCATTTTATTTATTTTTCCATAATTTTTGTTTTTTTTTTTTTTAGCTTTAAAAGAAGAGACACAATAAAATAACAAAATAATAACAACAACAACAATCAAACAACACATTAAGAGTTGAATAGTGGCTTTTGCAATGTCAACAAACCGTTAAAATGATCTCCTGACGCGACGATGCAATTTTGCTTATTTTTTTGCTTTTCTTTTATTTGTCAATTTTTATGCCGTTTCATTTTTGGTTTTTGTTGTTTTTATGTTGTGCGTTTTCATTTTTTTTTTTTTTTAAGTTTTTTAAGTTGCTTTTTCAATTTTTGTTGTTTTTGTTTTTTTGATGCATTGAATCTTTATTTTTCGCTCTAGGGTTGGTTTTCATTTAAGTGTTCTTTCTTGGTAGACACGTCATGACATTATCAGGCAAAGCAAAGCCTATAGTAAATAATTTAAGTAATGAAAAAAAAAATATTTTACTGTTATAGAAAAGTTAGTAAGAAAATTTTTTATTTCAATTTGAATTCTAATCTGAATAATTTTAGTTGTAGAATTTTTGAGAAAATGAGAATAGTTGATTAGTTGAAAGTGCATATACAGTAAAAGCATTTAGAAATGCGTTGTAGCCTTGAATTGGATTCATAATGAATATTTAGAAAAAGTTTGACAATCGAATTGTTTCCATTTATTTTAATAAAGTCTGGCCAATTTCTATTCTTCGGAACAATGTGCAAGTTTTTTTCCATGTTTTTGAAAGAGTATAGACAGAGTATAAGAGGATAAGCCGAAAAAAATAAAAAGAAATAACGACTTATGACAGTTATAACATTGGGTATCTATGTAGTATTTTCGATAGACTTATCATACATTATAACCGAAAACATCATCGTATTATAAATTTGCTGCATAGTTTAGATAAAATATCGGATGAATAATCAATCGACTTATGTTAAGATGTCCCCCCAAACAAACTTTTTAAGTTTATCTTAATGAGTGATATGAGGAGAGTTTTTTCCCCCTTTGCAAACATATGACTTCAACAAAGCTCTTCCATCTGACTCTGTTCTACCCTAACTGTTTAATTTGACTGCATTTTCTCTTTATGGGCAGATCTGCGTCATGTTTCACGCGGTTTAACTCTTCCTCTTTTAACCTGTCTTGCTTGCTATATTGTTCGTAGGTTTTCTAAGCCTGTCCACCTCCATTTTCTTTATTTGTGTGCTTATTGGCTTTTGTTTGGCCAATTCCCAGAGTGCATTGTTTCTAATTGTTCTGGGCCACAACATTTTGCATATTATTCGCAAGCATTTGTCAGTTAAGACCTGCATTCTCCTTGTGTAATTTTTGATAACGAGAAAATGGTCTCCTAAAACAACCAACAACAACAAATAGGTCAAGTCGTATTATCAAAAAGACATAATTAGGTACTAATTGATTTTTGAGAAGCAACTGCAATGGTCATTTCTGCCTACCTACCTACATTAATTAAATAAATGTATAAAACTATTCCCGTTGTAACATTCGCCAGCATAAAAAAAGGATTTCTTAATCGGTAATTTTTTGCGGTTATATGTTGAAAAAGTTTCCCGTTTGAATTTTTGTCAAGAACATAAAAAAAAACATTCACCGGTCTAACATAAAAAAATTTATTTCTTAATCGGTAATTTTTTGCGGTAATATTTTGAAAAAACATTTCATTTGAATTTTTGGGTTCCTATCACTTTTTGCTTAGCAGAAACACAAAAAAAAACATTCGCCGGTCAAGCATAAAAAATTTTATTTTTCAATCGGTAGTTTTTTGCGGTTATATTTTGAAAAAGTTTCCGATTTGAATTTTTGGGTTCATATCACTGCCATTTGCTTTAATTAAACAAAATGGAAAGTTTTACAGATATTATTAGCGTAATAATATTATATAGATTGGTATTAAGGATTACAGCAAGACTATTTTTACAATTTTGAAAATTTTTAACTTTCACCTAAATTAGAAAAAGGGCGAAGAATCTTTATTGATTCCGACAACAATTTTATTTTGTGGTTTAGACTGTGCTGACTAGTTTAAAATAGTTCTCTG
Source organism: Argyra leucocephala (assembly GCA_963942445.1). Taxonomy (NCBI): domain Eukaryota; kingdom Metazoa; phylum Arthropoda; class Insecta; order Diptera; family Dolichopodidae; genus Argyra; species Argyra leucocephala. The sequence continues at coordinate 132,101,507 of OZ012681.1, read as the reverse complement.
TTTCTATTACATAAATTTTCGTCAAATTCCTAACAAAATAAAAATATATTGAATAAACTGCTTCCTCTTACACTAAATTGGCATTGTCGCAATAATAACATTCAACAAGGACATAGGCATTCAGTGTTAAACAAAAATACAATAAATCTGAAAATCTTGCATCTACATAGTGCGTCTACATTATGGGTCTACATAGCAACAAAATACACCCCATCTTAAAAAAAAATATAATACTGTCCACCGTAGAAAAAAACATTAAAAATCTCTCCCAGACAACTTGCAAAAACTAGTATAATAGAATCATTGTTCGATGACGTTTTAAAGAATGACACTAAAAGCCAATTAACTTGAAAAAACAAATTATTTTCTATTACAAGTCAACTAAGCCGAAATTATAGAAAAAAAATGAAAGATTAAGACTTTGTTGGTCAAGGTATTACATACGTAAGTCGGATGTAAAAATCCTAGTTAAACAAAGTTTGCTTTATTTAACTAAACAAGGTTTGAAAAATTTATTTCATAAGCATCAGCTTTAGTTTGAAACAGTTGGCGCATCCCCCTATATACGGTGACATCGTAAATGTATTAAAAAAAATTTCAACCTGATATAATATAAAAAAAACTAAGTTGTCTTCAATGTTACCCGTAAAATAAATTGGCTTCATTGTGTAATGAGAGCTTTCTGAGACGACTTGTGATCAAGCACAACGAACAAAAATTTTTGTAAAACCAACGACTGTAAAAATTGTGATGAAGACATCGTCAACAACAATTGATCATGTAGTCAATGTATTAAGCTTTTGGGAGCTTTTGTAGATGTTTAAGATATTGTGGACGTTGTATTCAACTTTTTGTTGAGACATTTACGATGTCAAGGATACTCTCCAACAAAAATAATAAATTCAATTTTTTTCCAGGTTTAAAACAGAATTTATAAATTAAGGTACGTAAAACTATCAACTCAATCTGAATTTATATAATTTACAGTTTGCTATTTTGCACCATATATGCCCCACTAATTGGGATGCAGGATAATAGTGATGATTATGATAACGATTTATCATTTCAACAGCCTGCATTTACTTCACTAATTTTTGAATTGATTTTTTTTTCTAACTAAGTGAAGACTAACCCTAATTTTCTAAAACAATTTTCATTATTTACTTTATAATTAAGTACTATTGTTATTTTTTTTTTCTTATTTGCTTTTTTTTTTTTGTTTTTTACAAGTAATTTTTCATGTGGATTCACTTGTCAAAAATACAACGACAAAAAAAAAACAACAATAATTGGTAAAAAAAATCCACTCAAGTGTGAGATCGTTTGGTAAAGAGTGGGAAGAGAATAAATATTATCTAATTGTATATGATTGTAAGTATGTGTGTGTAAATGAATGAATGGAACTGAAAACTAAAAAGAAAATTGCAAATTACAAATTTGTTTAAATTATCATGAAGTGAAATGCAAACTGATATTATTATTTGATAAGAATTACGTTCAGAAGAATTTTCTAATTGATTGCAATTTTCTTTGAAATATAGCTGAAGTTTTGGAAATTATTATTAATAGGGGATGGGGTTTTCAACGATTCAAAAATGATTTAAAAATGAATTTCTAGTGTAAAATAAAATTTTCTATAACAAAAAATAATCAATAATAGAGTGACAATCAAAATAGAGTTAAATTATGAAGTGAAAGTGTTAAATAAGTAAATTTGGTTAAATAAAAAAAACGGTATATGCAAGTTGCCCGTAAAGTTGCCCATAAATTAATACAGGTAAAACGTTAACACTATAATTTCAAATTTTCTAGTTGAAAGGATCAATTGGAATAACCTCACGATCGCCGAGATGTTTCACATTCCATTTTATCATACAGAATATGGCAAATTTGAGTTCGGTTCTACTAATCACATTGAATAATGATTGAAAATTGCTCAAAAATATAGTATAGGATTTAATAGACGTTTGATGTGCTTACTCTAAGTATAAAATCTGACAGTATTAAAAATTTACTTGATATTATTAGTCATCTAACTCAACTCAACTCAACTTAAGCTATATAAATTTTTTTTATTATTAAATCTACATTTTTTAACCAATTTTGTTGATTTCGAACTTTAGGTTTATCGTTTTTAATCAAAATAGCGAAATGATATCAACTCAATCTGAGATTTAATTAAAACATCGTCAACCTTTCAAGTTAGCTCTAAAATTTAATTTTGCTGGAAAGCTTACACTTCGCCTAATCTCTTCTTTTATTATTTATAATTGTATGAACAAACATAGCTAGATCCATTGTGGTAAAAAATAAAGTTTAAACCGAATTATAATGTTAAAAAACAGTAAAAATGTCAGTCGACCTACCCAATGTGTCAGTGGGATAAAATAAATGACTATAAAGAATAATAGGCTCACATCTTGAAAGGGAAAAACACCTGGAAGTTTGGTTACACATTAATATACACCTGCTCTATACCATTTATAATCCATTTATAATCATAAAAATATAAATCCATCTAAAAAAAAGCTCGAACTAAACTTAAACCTGCGTTTTAATAAAATATTATTTAGATAATAGTATAATGTAGTTTCTAATCTAGTAAAGTTTGGGTCCAGTTCACCAACAACAATGTCAAGTAAATACGATTAACTATCTCTCTTCTATTAAAATTATTTTCTCACTGCAATTTACTTATACCGACCCTACACCTACTTACACAATATATTAAAAAACAAAATTGATTTATTCTCTCAATTCTCATTCTTTCATTCATAATTAACTGTTTTTTTTTCATTATTATTGTTATTAATATAGGCTTCAGACAAAAACAAAATTAGTATTATATAAGATATCAGCACAGATACTTAATACTTAATACTTAATACTTAAAAAAAAAAATAATATGCAAATTAAAGTTTCGCACCGAACTTGAGTTTTGTGTCTAGGTAGATAAGTTGGAGTATTGGGTATTTCTACGGGTAATAAAATTCTAAACCTCCGCCTATAACAAAAGCAAATCATTTAATTTTGCTAATTAGATTTAGGCGTGAAAATTTTTTTGAAAATTTGTCTCTTTTGCCAAGGTGTATATCTGTCACTTCAGCCAACCACAGTTAACCTATCTATCTACTTGGGGTATAAAGTTATTGGATAAAAGAAACATAATATTTTTAACTGATTTTCAATTTTTGTAAATCATTGCAATAGACAATATTTATACCTATACGTACCTACAGTCAGAACTCAATTTCGGTTCGGTTATACTTTAATTTGCATTTTATTTGTTTTAGAAACATCACAATACAAGCATGTATATAATATTCTATCAAGAAGCGGGTTCAAGTTCGGTTCGAGCATGTTAATATTTATATTATATAATATTAACCCCATATAACCTTAAAGTGTAAATGTATACTATATAGTTTTTGTTTTTTAGAAAACATCACTGCATTCGAACAAAAACAAAAACAACAAAAACAAAACTATTTAAAAAGAAATTGTTTAAAGATATGCAGTCAAGTACACATCCATTCATCAAGATCACAATATTGTGCATAATATGTATGTATGTATGTATGTATAGGTCAAACAATCTAGAAAACAAAAACTCATTCATTTTCCACATAATCATTTCACATTCATCATCATTATCACTATCATTTAAATAATTTAGAAATTGTTTTTAATATGAATATGTGTTAAGAATTTTATTTTTTGTTTTTATTTTTTGTTTTGTTGGTGTCCATTGTTTTTTGGTGCCATCATCATCATTATTATTATTATCATCAGCATACATATTATTATTATTATTTCATTCAAGAATGAATGTGAATTACTTACTTAATTTACTCACATTTGTTTTTCTTTTTTGTTTGTTTTTTTGTTTTTGTGTTTTTTTTTGTAAATATTTTTTACATGAAAGAATCTTTTATTTACTCATTTCTATGTAGATATACATCATATATATATAGAATCTTATATATGTGTGGGTAATTTTGAATTCTTGTGATTTTTTTTTCTTTTTGTACATTATTTTACAGCAAGTCATAAGCCCATTAGCATCATTTACAATATTTTTACTACAAGATTTTTGTATTGTATCGTTCTAAAGGAAAAAAAATTAATTTTTTTTTTCATAAATTTTGCAAAAGAATTTCACGACCATTAATTCAAGTATTAAAGACATGAAGAGTTTTTGAAAAAAAAAAAAAAATGAAATGAATTTCTTTTTGGGTGGATAAATTAAGGTGTATACTTATGCAAGAATAACAACAACAACAACAATAATTATTATTAGTATTATTACTAGATTTAGAAAAATGTTATGTACATATATTTATTGTCATGATAGTCTGAGAAAATTTGATAAAAATAGAAAATGTGAAAAATATTTCAATAGTTAGATAATACAGGGTTACCCAAAATAATATCAAACAATATTGTTTCTGTTCCTTTAATCCTTTAAGGCCCACTTTAAGTGATAGTGCAATGTAAGGCAATGCTTCTATACTCCACACAAATTGATATTTTGATTTAAACTCCAAAGATTGATACATAACTGTAGAGTTGTGTAGAACAAGTGTAAAGTTGTGTATAACAAAGCGAAGAAAGGGTCTGAAAGGGTTAAGATGAAAAAATAAAAATTTTAATAATTTCTAATTAAATTTATAATTATATAAATTTATTTTAACAGTTATAACAGATTTTACGGTGAAATTTTGGTCGATTTTAATAACTCACAGATGTATTAGTAACATCTTTTAATCTATACTGTTAATCTAATTGCATATGTATGAATGAATGTATGTTTGTTATAAAGTATTGCCCACTCCCAGTTGACCTAGAGATTTCAAATTTTCTACAATCGTAAGACTTAGGACCATCATATAGGAAAAAATAAATGTTTCAAAAACTTATGAGGGGAGGGAGTAATCTTACATTTTCTTTTTTTCATGACATCACTGTCTGTTTGTTTGTTTATGTTTGGAAAATTCAAAATAGTCAACATTTTAAAATGGGGTCATGATTTTCCTGATTCTATTTGCAAGAAAAAAGTTGATAGATGACAGGATGACAGATGACAGGTGACAGATGACTGATGAAAGGTAACAGATGACAGATACCACATAACAGATGACAGATAACAGATAACAGATAATATATAACAGATAACAGATAACAGATAACAGATAACAGATAACAGATAACAAATAGCAGATAACAGAGGAAAAATGTAAATGACTGGTGACAGATGACCGATGATATTAAATTAAATTTAAAAAATTTATATTATATTTTCATATTTATGTCATTCGATCCGATAGCTAGTAAGTTATAAAATCAATAAAAATAAAAATCAGAAGGTGTATAGGTATAGTCTAACACTATTAATACCTATTGATTAGTTCAAGTAGTGTTATGATGAGCGAAAAAACTCTTAAAAATAATTATTATTATTATTATGAAAAAAGTAGTTTCATAAAAAAGTAGTAGCCTGATGCTATAGTTGTGGAAGGTACAAAAATGTAGGTAACCTTGTAAAAGGGACGCAAAGGTCTATTTCCACGAAGAGTGCTAACGCCATGGTTAACATACGTTTCATACCCCTTTGTTTACAACAATCCCCTCAGCAAAATTAATTTGTAGGCAAAACGGTATGTTAACCGTTGTGTTAGTACTCTTTAAGAAATACACGCCAACAACTGAAAATAAAAAAAAACGATGGATGAACGTAGAAGATTTTGTTGTACCAGCTTATCCACCATTTGAACTTTATTTTCAACTAAAAAATTTATTAAATTGATGATGTGGAGGTTTACAATTGGTCAAAATACTAAAAACAAGCAGATATAATAACTAAATACGACCACAGTTGTTTTATACGTACCTTACCTGAAGAAAATTAATTATGTTTCACTTAGAAAGAGGGAAAAGAGAGTTATAGAAAAAGCCAGAAAGCAGATTAAAAATGTTGGGGTTTGAAATAATATTTTTAATGTTGATTTTAAATTTTTCCAAACCAAATCAAAGAAAGTGATTTATAGTGGAGTACAATTCCAGAATCTAAACATTTTTTTTTATATAGATAAACAGTCAAGCTAAGGATAGGAAGAAAGAAAAAGTTATTGAAAGATAGTTAGCAGCAATTTGCAAAATAAGATTATTTATGTTTTGCTGGAGTTGTAGAATATGAAATTTTTAAATCGTAACTGGAAAGCATAAACAAAGAAAATGGGCACGATAAAGTCCCAATAGCCCTTTTTAATATTTTTATGTAATATAATCAATATAATTAACACAATAATATGATTATGTAAAATTTTTATTAAAATATGTTTTACTGAACTAACCAACCACCCATTTGGTTATGGAGTAGTATTCACAAATACGAGTCCATAACATATATATCCTTTAAGTATAAGAAAACAATTTATGTGCTAACTGCTAGGATGTTATTTAAACAGAAAATTTTATTAAAATGATTATTAACACAAAAAAAAAAGTTTAAATTTTATATAATTTATGTTTATTTTTTGTTAAAGGAAACTTGAAATTTATTTACTTGGAACTCTTTTATCTCTAAAAACGATTAAGAATGTTGAACTAAAATTTAATTTTAAAATATACCACTGCAAGTATTATATTTATTTATATATAAGTATATAGTTTCAGTAATTTGTGTATCTGTCTGACGCTAACGCTAAATTTCACCTGAATATATGCAGTAAATTACATTGTATGCAGTAAATTGTGCATTCACAAAAATTTTTTTTAAAAGAATATTAATTATTCATGCGAATATAAAAAACAACAATAACAAAACATCAGAATATAAAAAAATTGTGTTGGTTTATGAGAGTTTACTAATGAGTTCTGTCAATTTATATGAAATCCGAATGTGTTATATAAGTTTTTGTAAACTGTTACTCTTTCTCATATAAAATTATTTTTGATTTGTGTTTTTCTTTATATTAAAATTTATTTTTCAAATCTAAGTTAACTCTTGTCCACTACACGTCCCAAACAAAAATATGTTTGTATCACAAATAAAAAAACTAACATATACATATACAGGAACATCAAATCAATTTTTTTTTGTTAATGGATTAATTAATATGGTCAAAATATTTTATATACTATTTTCACTACAAAAGCTGTACTGAAGCCAAGAATGCAATTGAGTCTTTTATTTATAAATTTTATTTACAGTCTCTATTTATAGACTTAATAAACATTTTTGCAGTATACCTACAATATACAGACTTGTGTCCATTAATTTTATATTTATTTTGATTCCATCTCTTATAACGGGTTGACGTTTTCTATATTCCACTTATATGGTTCCATAATGCTTCTAAAGCTTGAAATCTTTTCTCTACAAAAATTAGCAGATCTTCCACTGCCTGCAATAGTTTTGGTGTGTGTATTAATTGTTCAAATAAGGAAATAGTTGTTTTATCCAATTGTTTCATGAAAATATTGACTATGATTGAATCCCAATGTTCCTTTATTGTTAATTCCATATTTTGTCGTATCATGCAGAGCTTTTAATGCAGATGCAGATTCATATTGAATATTTTGTTGAGCCATAAGTTTGTCTATGAGGGTGTTCACTAATAGCCTATTCGTTATTTGTTAGCATTTACAATACTTCAATAATTTTTCTAATTATTTATCTAAAGTAGATAATTTTAAATTTAAACGTTCTTAAACACTCACCTTTGCGTTATACAAGATTCAATTCTTTAAATAAGCTTTAATCATTAAAAATTTCTAATCAGTCTAACGAATTCTAACATTAAAAAGCTCACATTTTCATTTTGTGAAATAAATCTATTCAAATAAACAAAATATAATCCAGAATCATCTTGAACCTACTTAGTAGTACATTTACATATAAAATGACTTCGTTATTTTATGAACTCTTTATATTATATAATAAGTATATAAATATCCTAAATTTCTAACTTTTATCGAAGTAAATTAGATTTTTATTTTTATTTTTTTGTATACATAATTTAAAAACCACTAAAATCAGAACATAACAATATCCTTTTTCTTTAACAATTTCAAATTATCCTTTTTGAAGTGCATTTTCTTTTTTTTTTTTGTCTTTTTCTCTAATTCTCATTTAAAATTCAATATTCTTTTCAAATCGATATTATATGGAATAATATCACAAAGATTTTTCTGCCACACATAATGTATACATAATATTAATATATATTAGTATATATATATATATATATATATTAGAAAAGAGAACAATGACTTCGTCCTTTTTACTGTTATAAAACAAAAAAAAAAAACAAATATTTACATATAGAAATACATCTTTCTATATGTTAAAAATGTATAGGCTAGAAAATAAGTAGAGGTAAGAATCAGTACCATAGATACAAAAAGAGTTCAATCCTAATATTAACTTTCATGCTTCTATACTTTTTTTTTTCCTAAGCCCACAAATAGAAAAATTCTGAATGTTATTTACTTTTTATTATATGTACAGTGCTATCTGAAAATATTTAGATTTTTATTTAATCCATCGGCATAAATCGATCAGTTTCAATATAAATTGAGTAGCATAAGTCAATCAGTATCAAATAGTATAAATTTAACAGTATAAATCGATCAGTAAAAACCGAACCGTTTAAATCCATTGGTATAAATCGATCAGTATCAAATAGTATAAATTGAGCAGTATGAATCGATCAGTATAAGCCGATCCATTTTAATCCATCGACATAAATCGATCAATACCAAATATTATAAATTGAACAGTATAAATCGATAATTATAAACCGATTCATATTGATCCATCGGCATAAATTGATCAAATAATATAAGTTGAGTAGTATAAATCGATAAGTATAAACTGATCCATTTGAATCCATCGGCATAAGTCGATCAGTACCAAATATTATAAATTGAGCATTATATATCAATCAATAGAAACCGATCCGTATTAATCCATCGATATAAATCGATTAGTGTGATGTGATCAGAATGAATAGCGATTTCAATATTTAAGTAGAGCTTAATCAGAAATATAATCAATATCAATCGATAATTATGTATCGATCAGTAAGAATCGATGAGTATAAATCAATCAGATTGAATCAATACATAAATTGATTAGTATTAATCGATTAGTAAAAACTAAAAATCGATGAATATGAATTGATCAGTATGAATTAATCAGTATGATTCAATTACTATGATACAATGAATCGATCTGTATTGGACGGAACATTAAAAACTACTTAAAAAAAAGGGAAAAAACTGTGTATAACTCTGTTCAAAATAAATTTAAAAGACCATATTTATTTGCTTTGCGCTACATGACTTAAAGAATTTGAACCGGGCTCAAAATAGATCTTTACCGGTTACAATTCTCTCATATTAGTATTCAAAATTATTTATTTACTTGCTTAATTATACTATACCTTTGAAAGTATTTAATTCGATGTATTTGTGTATTTTCGATTTTTATTACAATCTTGATGGAATCGTAGTTTCAATCTGTAATTTGAAGTTTTCCATATTCTAATTGATACTGAGTATTTTATCTTGACTTTGCATGACAGGTTTGGCACTCCCATATTTGAATTACGATTTACTAACATATGTGAATTATATAGGTATTTTCTATGAAATATAAATTTCTGGAGTGACATCTTGTAAAGTTCAAAAATCATAGTAATAGTAATTTTCAAATAATATAGTAGAATCAATATATTCAATTGGGGCCCTAAAACCTGTATAATATCACATACTGCTTTCTTTATTTACAACTGTTTATTTATCATTTATCCATTTACTTTTCTACTCCTTTTCAAAAACCATTTAGACTAAGTGTCAAAACCAGATTCAAATCTAATTAAAAATATTTCAGACTGCACTGTTTGACATAAAATTTATATTCCATATGTACCTGCCACACAGTATATATTACTTGTGTCTATATGCGAATTGATTTCCTGATTCCTTTTTTATATTCATATTTATGTGTATATATATATGAATGTACCTTGACAACACCGAGTCTCAATCATTACAATAAAAAAAAGGTAAAAACAAGCAAACCAAAAAGATAGAAAACAACAGATAAACTTCCTCATTTCTTTGCTTTTATTTTGTTTTATTTTTCAACTTTTTTTTTATTGTGTACACAAAAAATTATCATTCAGGATATTTTCTCTGGAAACTTCTTAATATTAAAGCCAAATAAAAAAACTAAAAGAAACATTTTTAACGACCTAAAAGGATACATAATACATCGCAATGAAATTTACTATAGCAAAGTGATACTTCATATTATCATAAAAATTTCAATAACTGAAATTTAAATTGAAAATTTATTTTCATTAAAATTATGATACGTCCCTGATGAGTTTTTATTTGATTTAATCGAAAAGAAGAAAAATGAAAAAAAAAAAACAATATCTCTTCTACTATACATTATTACGTCCATTATCGTTAAGTCCTTGATTCATTTTTTGTTTTTTTTTATTTTTCATATAGAATATATATGTATATATATAAAAATATTTATATACATATTAAACTTTGAATATATGTGCCAGGATTTATTTCTTATTATTCTATCGAAAAAGGATTCCCCCTCTCAAAATACAGGAATTGCAATTTTAAATGTGCATTGTAATAAAATAATTTCTCTATAATAATATTTAAGAACTGCATTACATTCATTCATACATAGACAATCATCATACTAACATATAAGTTATATCATATACCCCAGCTGTAGAGTTGCGCTAATAATTAAATATGTGTTTTTGTTTTTTTTTTCTAGTTTTTATAAAATATATAGGGTTGTTTCATCATATGGTTACCATAGTAACCATCATGTAGAACCCATATAATATCATCATTAATACCATCATCTCTAGAGTTCATGTATTTAAAAAAAAAAAAATTTATTTCACTTTCCTCTTTATTGTCATCATCACAGCACAGTAGAATTATATAGTAGAGTACAGTGCATCACCAAAGAGTAAAATAACAACAACAGAAAAATAATAATAATAATAAAAAGAAAATATAATGATACAATAACGAACTCTTTCAATATATGTGGGGTTGGGGTGAACAAAAAAAAATAATAATAACAAAATAAGAAAAAATAAAAACAAAACAAAAACACAAAAACCGCCTACATAGAAATACATTTTTTTTATTATTTTATTTGTCCTTGTTATATCCTTGTTATCCTTGATTATATTTTATATGTGTATATGTGAAAGTTTATTTTATATTTTCATTTTGTTTTCATTTTTTCTGTTATAAATTTATAAATTTTGTAAATTTTTCAACGGACATTGAAAAATTATTTTAAAATTACTTGTGTTTGTTTTTTTACTGTTATATAACTCTTTCTTGTATATATATATGTACACATAAAAAAAATTAAAGTTCAAAAAATTTGATTTTATCATTTATTATTTTGTTTGTAAACTTATTATAGAACTTTCAAGAAATATTTTTCTATTCCCGTAGGGTTTTGTATTGTAACCCTTCAAAAAATAAGCCATAGGGTATACAAATTATATGAGAGTTTTAATTTGACAAATTAAAATTTAATGAGTTCATGCACTGATTTCATATACACTTTATTCCTAAATATTTTAAAAATATTCCCTGTAGAGCTTAACAAAACTGTTAAATCTATTTTCGTGTGAATGCAGTGAATACAATTCGGTATCGTATCAACATTTGAACTTTAACTCCTTTTGGGTATATACGGCATGGCATATACATGGCTTAGATATTGTCGTTTTTGAGCAAGCTTTAACATTCGTAATCACTATATTTGTTCAAAATAACTAGTCGTATTTTTTACGAACTAATCGTCTGCTTTCTCTATTCCTCTATTCTACTTAAGGTCGCTTGCAACACCTATATTTTGTAGTAGAAAAAAATAAATTTTATCTCCCATCAGATTTGAATTCTTTATTTACACTTTGTTATGTAATATTCTATGCTGTTATCATACCGATTAGACTATAATATAGTGTAATATATTTCACGAATGGTATTTGAACATTTTCGGCTACAAATTTTCCTGTTAATTGGTGATAAAGAGTCAGAGAGATTGATTCACAATTTAATGGGTTTAAATTTGATTTTTTTTTCTCGTTCTTTTTCTTCTCCTTCAATAGGTAGAATATAAAACTAATTGTTAAACTTTAAATGATTCCATTATATTTGTTGTATATTCATAAATTGTGTTGAATGAACTACATTAATAAGACTGAGGTATTAGTGACTGCTGGCATGCACCAACATGCTTATAAAATTAAGATCCATTCTGGTACCTCACTGTATGCTTGTACCTAATAGTTAAACCAATTTGAGCGTTTTGTTATGCGGTGATAATGTTGAAGCCCCAGAAATGAATAAATTTCTTTTTAGTATAATTTCTCTAAGGTTATTATATACCTAACTACAGTGCTATACTAACTAAAAATTGTTATGTCTATTCAAGCTTTATTGACATTCGGAGAGTGGGTCAAATATTTTATAAAATGAGTTAATCGAAGCTTTTATGCTTGCCTTATTGTTTGATTTTATCACATTGAATATATTTTTCTTATCAAATTTAGTTTGTTTAAATAGCTCAAAATTTTCCTCAAATGAGTTGCTCAAAGTTCTATACTTGGCTTATTTTGCTACTCTTATTACATTATTTCTCTTTTCAAATTTAATTTGTATGAGTAGATCAAAATTTTAGGTCAAATGAATCGCTCAAAATTCTGATACTTGCTTTATTTTTTTACTGTTAGTTTCTACTACATACTTCTAATTAATTTCTACTCAAAATTTTACTCAAGTAAGTTGCTCAAAGTTCTTATACTTGCTTTATTTTTCTACTCTTATCACATTAAATCTATTTTGCTTTTCAAATTTAGTTTGTTTGAGTAGATCAAAATTTTAGCTCAAATGAGTTGCTCAAAATTCTTATACTTGCTTTGTATTTCTGCTATTATCACATTAAATATATTTTTCTTTTCAAATTTAGTTTGTTTAAGTAGCTCAACATTTCACTCAAATGAGTAGCTCAAATTTATTGTGATTTCTTCATTTTTCTACTCCTTTCACAAAATATGATTTAATTCTAGAATAGCTAAAAACCGAACTCAGTGTTTGAATTGAGCGCGAGCTAAATCGACTGGTAAGTTGTTTATGAAATTTGGGTAAACTTTAAATCAACGAAAATTTTCTTTCTCTTTCTTCCAATAATAAAAAATAAGAAAAAAAAATATATATATTAATATACATTTCAAAAATATCTACCAAATTTTAAGTTTTTTCTAAATAATTTGCCCACGTCTGTTACATTTTTAATATTTTAAATTTTTTCTACTGGAAAAAGGATTTTTGTATTATAAATATATTTAAGTGTATTTGTTTTATTTTATTTTTTTTTTCTTTTTTTGATTTTTTTTTGTATATTAAAATAATTATTCGTTCTCATTTTCTCTTTCACTTAAATCATATAATTCTATCTCTTTTCTTTCAATTTGTTACATACAACAGCATCGACAAGATTCGAAAATGAGTTTATTAACATTGAATAAACAATATTTGTTTTTGTTTTTATTATATTTTTGGACAATATAATTATGCAATATAAAAATGTAGGTGTATTAACAAAAATAAAAATACATGAGAATGTATTAATTAACCGTTATAATATTTATTTTTATGCATATAAAATATAATAATGTTATATTTACATATAATTATCTGCTAACGAATGAAAGCTTATTTTTTATGTTATGGATTTGTGTTAGAGAAAATGAAAGTAGGTATGTATAGTTTGAAATTTAATTTTTACAGAGGTTTGCACAAATGTACGAAGTTTCCAGAAGTTTTTTTTATTATGCGAATTTTTTACTAAGGTGAATATTCTCGAATGTTTAAAATATATTTGTTATTGAAGTTAAATCAATTTCAAATATTTATTTGTTTTTATTTATAACCATTAATACATTTTTTATTTTATAGCTTTGGTTAAGGACAAACTTATAAGCTTAGTAATATATATTGCATATATATTTCATTTATTTTATTTAATCCACGTTGATGAGTTGATAAGCCAATAATTTGATAAATAAATACTCGAAAAACATTGTAAATATTGTAGAATAAACTTGCAGTACCGTACTTAATTAAGCACGAAAAGGTCTATTTTACTTAAGTTACTGTCAAGAACATAAAAAAAATTACTAAATATTAATCACTATAGGATGTACAGTACCATATATTGCTACATATTATGTTACCGATACTACAAGCATATGGCTACATATCATACAACGGATAAATAATTTTGTAATATGAATGTTATGTGTAAAATTATTTCTGTTTATAAAATATATATATATATATATATCAAGGACTATATATATATGATTACTGTGATATTACTATATACATATATATGTTACCAGTAGAATCCATTTTGAAGCTCATCTTATATCTGGCTATAAGCTAATTACAGTCATAATCTAATGAATAAATGGATAAAACTAGTTTTGTCTGAAATTATTTTAGGCAAAACTAGATTATCTGAAAAAACGCTTCTGCGGATATTATATTTCTTATGACATATTTAGATAGCTTCCATTCTATTCCCATTTTAATAATTTCAACATTTTCTTATAACTTTTTTCTTCAAATTTCAACATTGTTGTTATATCTTATTTCTTCATTTTCAGCACTAATTTTTTTTTATCAAGTCGTACAAAATATTTTTGTGTTGTGAAAAGAAATGTCATTTTACATTTTAGAATTTTCATTTGTTTTTTTTTTATTTTTTCTAATTTATAACAGGACTGCATTTTCAATTTCCTTTTTTTTTATTTTATTTTCTATTTTTTGATATTTTGTTGTTTTTTTTTTTGTCGTTTTTTAATATCCTTGATATGTTAAGTCATTAACAAACAAGGATATTTTCATCTCAATAAATTCATTAAAAACCAAAATAAAAATTTCTCAATCTTATGTAGGTACGTATCTAGATAATGTTATACATATATGTACGTACATTCATGAATACACACAATTATAATTTGATAAATGTAAAAACAGAAAAATAGAGTGGTTATAATATTGAATGTCTGATGTTAGCAAATTCTATTTTTAGCATTCAAATTAACTTGAAAGAATGAGCCAAAAACGTGGGTAGAATAATATTCATTTCATATTAAAAGGAATTGGAGGGCAATGCTCTTATCTTATGTTATGAATCGAAAAGAGTAATTTTCATTTTAAATAAGCCTGGAAATATTACAGATATTATGTTGTTTTGGACAATTAAATTTGCAAAACTTCATGCCCTAATTTTATTTGGGTAAAAAAGATTAGATGATTAGATTATAAGAATAGAAATGAATTTTCAAAAATTTCACTATGCGTTTTATTCGGGTATGTTAATACAATTTTCTCTGTTACTGTAAATTTGCGTATAGAATATAGAATTATATTATTTTTGTTGTTGTAGGTTCTGCTTGAATTTAAATGGTTTTTCATACTGTATCTACTTTAGTAAATAAAATATTTTATTATAATTTTACCAACACTCTCTGTAAAAAATTTTACTCCAATGATTTTAAAAATATTTTTTTTTGGTTATGGTTAATAATTTTGGTTTTGACTGTAGGTATATTCCATAGAATTCATTCCAGAACATTTTGTATATACAGCATAATGTATCCTTTATTTTTCAAATATTTTATTTTATATGTACATGTCCATATATATATATGATATATTTATATACAAAATAGAGTGTCTGAAAATATTGTCAAAGGCAAAAAAATAAAAATTATTTTTTGTGGTTTGAATTCTAATGAGATTTTGTGGTTGCTTGGTATTTTGTTGTTATTGTTGTAGTTGTAAAATTAATTTTGAAATGTAAATTTTATATCGACATCCTAGTAATCAAATTACATAAAATAAAAATAAAATAAAAAGAAAACATAAAAAAAAATCCTAAATAATATCAGTTGAAAGGGAATGAAAATAAATTTGAGTATACCTAGGTTTAATAAATCCAAAGGACACTTAACTTAAATTTTATTAATATACACATGAGTAGATTTTAATTTAGATTTTTGAATATCGTCATTTTGAAATTGAATTTTGTATACAAACTGTAATTAAATTTCTGAAACTCTTCAGAATATTTGTTGGTAACAAACGTTTATTTAAAAAAGGACTAAACTTTTCTAATTAAAGAGAGAGAGAGAGAAAAAAATTTGTATCCTATTCAAAATTATATATATACATATAGAAAAAAGAAATAATATTTGGGTGGATAATTAAATGGAATTATGGGATTTAAAATTATAAATTTAAAATTTGATGAATAGAACATATTTTGCTATGTAGGATTATAGGAAAATGTGGAAAATTTTTCCCAGGAAAATTTTTGTATTTTATGAAATTCAAAAACTACTTTGTACTATACTGAAATATTGTGTTCTGTATAAAATATGTGATCTTTTTCTTTATAATCTTTAATTAATAATCTCTAATTATCTCCCTAACAATGTAACATCATCTTTACCAGGACAACGATTATAGATTAATGTGGCTTTTCAACAATATTTTTTTCCAGATATAATTTTATTTTTCGTTTGTTTTTTTTTTGAAAGAATAAAATCGTTATGAAGAGCCTTCAATTGGATTTCTGCTTTCCATTACAGTATGTACTGTGTCGACTTTAACTTCTTCTATCTATAAATTTCTCTAAATTATAAGATTTTTATTCATAAAATAAAATTTTAAACTTATTCGATTTAATTTTTCTTAGATAACTTCAAACTGCAAGTCTAACATGAAAGTCATTTATTGAAAAAATGCATAGGTGTTCAATGCATCAAATCATTGTTTGTAAATATTGATTTAAGCGAACTTTTCGAAGATAATTAACAAAAATTGTATTGCTCCAGCTTACATATCAATGGAGTTGTAGGAAATATATTTTAGACATTATTTATATAATACGATTTTGTTATCCTCTTGTAGACCTGGTTAAACTTCAAAATTGTTTATCTAGGCCTTTCATTGCATTTCCAGTGTCCAGGACAACATTTTTTGCCAATATACTCTAAGAAATCACATCTTATAGGATCAGTTCGGAGTGGACAACCCGTATATCATAATGCATGTGTATCATAATACTTAGAATAGCTACAAATAGATGGGGCAACTATGAATATTAATAACATCTAGAATAGCTAAAAACAGGTGGGACAACCCTGTATATTAATAACACCTAGAATAGTTACAAACAGGTGGGACAACCTATAAATAATACCTAGAATAGCTGAAAAATATATGGGACAACCATGTATATCAATAATACCTAGGATGGCTGAAAATAGATGGGACAACCCTGCATATTAATAACACCTAGAATAGTTAAAAATAGATGGGACAACCCTGTATATATTAATAACACCTAGAATAGTTAAAAATAGATGGGACAACCCTGTATATCAGTAATACCTATAGCATAGCTAAAAATAGATGAAGAGAAATATTCGCAAATAATTGGATAAGAATTTCTACGAAAAGGACTTGAAAAACTGCTAAAACAACAGATACAAAAAATTATATTCCAAAATAATTTGGCAAAACACTTTTTTTTTCATTAAATTTAATCTTAAAACCACAAAAAAAAAACCCTTTAATAATTTTCTTCAAAAAATAATGTCAAGTTTAATATTATCAAACCTAAATGCATGTGGTTTTTAATTTATGAAAAATTTCTTGGAAATATTTTCTTTTGAAGTTTTCTTTTTTCTTATCTACTTCCAAAAAATAATTTCGCATAATTGAATTTCATAAAATAAACGTATACAAATCCTATTAGTATAAAAAGGATAAGTGAAAACACAAAATATTTTTATGCTCTTTTTAATTTTTATTTTTTTTTTCTTTATAATTTTTATAAATATAAAAACAATATTTGCGTTATGACGTCATTGGAAAAATAAAAAAATTATGAAAATAATAAAAATAATAATAAAAAATTAATTTCAATATCATCAGGATGCCACCATTCAAAACATTCAAAATAAGTATACATACTTATTTGTTTATAAATTTTTAACCCTAAGGAATAATAATAATATCCTTTTTGTATTTTTTATTCCTATTTTTTTTTTATGTGATTTCAAAATTATTATTTTTTGGATCAAGTGATTCCAATTTCATTACAATTTGTTGGAAAACATAAAACCTAAAATGAATGAAAATCTTTGAAAATTAAAACCAAATCGTCCATCTTTCAAAAAAATAAAAAAAAAATGTTTTTTCCTCTATTTTTTATTTTGTTTTTGTTTTGTTGGAATTTAGAAAAATGTGAAATATACTCCCTTAATAATTTCAATGGAATATCCTTGCTATTCCTGTTATTTCTCTAAGGTAATCATAGAAAAAATTTCATCATCTCAAAAATAATTTTTCAAAATCTTTATCTATCCTGTGATACACACACACACATACGTACATATATCATAACAGTTTCTATTATTTAAAAATGTACATTTTGTTTTTTAATTTTTTTTTACATTTACACTAGAGAGTATAAAGCTTTGGTACAGCGTAAATTCATTGTTCTGAGACTATGCTTTAACACAATCATAATTATTTTCACAAATTAATTTATTAATCCATACTTGGGACTATAGGGCTGCGATATGGGTCAGATTTGTTGTTCTGAAACTATCACCCATATTCTCTTAAATGCATCTTGCGAGATCGCGTGAAAATATGTGTGAAGAGATAGTTTTGTATTATGTTAGACACCACAGACGCGATAGCAAATTGGCGCCACAGCAAATGTCAAAATAGTCACGTGAGTAATTTTTATTAAACCTTTCAGAGGACGCAAAAGCCATATTTTATATCCCCAAAAATTGTAAAAGATAGAGCATCTCGCCAAAGTATTTAGTTTTTTGTATCAACAGGTGAAAGTAAATAAATAAATTAAATGAAGAAAAT
The DNA here is from genome assembly GCA_963942445.1 of Argyra leucocephala. Classification (NCBI taxonomy): domain Eukaryota; kingdom Metazoa; phylum Arthropoda; class Insecta; order Diptera; family Dolichopodidae; genus Argyra; species Argyra leucocephala. The sequence continues at coordinate 132,082,463 of OZ012681.1, read as the reverse complement.
AGCTAAGTAAAGTATAATAATCAATTTTTCATTAATTTTTTTGCATTATTATTAAAAAGTGTGTTTTGTTTTGAGAAAAAATAAAAACAAAACAAAAAACTATCTTTACTATTACTGTTTCACTACTGTTTATGTACTAAACTGTAATAATTTTATTTAAAAAATATTTTAAACCTTTAAACGAAATCCACATACTACTTAATACTATCCAAATATTTTATAAGGTATATTTTGTTTATATACCAATTATCTTTTTTGACACTAAAAAGTGGTCAGTAATACCAACATAACAAAATGTTCAATCTACTCGCTTACAGTGCTTAGCAGAAATACATATTCAACGAGACGAGACACGATCAATTTTTCTTTTCGTCAGCGATGGGTCTAAGAGAATATGTGGGTGTATAGCTATGAGAAAAAAGAAAATAAGTTTGATTAGTTTCCAAACTCATATATATAAATTTAAAATAAAACCATATGTGAGTTATAAAAACTAAACAAAATTCTAATTTGCTAAAACCTCTTTGTTGAAAAAATATAATATGAAAATTTAATATTTTATAGATGTAAATGAAATTAATCTAAATTATGTATATATAGCCTTATTGGAAGTTAGTACACACCTACAAACAAGTTAAAAACTAATCAAGACAAATTACAAATATACTGACAGTTGAAAAATATCTTTGAATACCTAATTTTTGCAGTGAGAAATAATAATATATACAACCACAAATCAGAATTTAAAATTTAGAAGTGCATTTATAGAAGAGAGTATTTTTAATCAATTATCATTAATATTATTTTCATAAAATAGATGATTAGTCTACTGTTGCCATTCTAGTTATACAAATCGTCTAGTAAAAGAGATAAATGTTATCTCCCTCGTGATTTTTAACCCGTGCTTGCCACTTCTTGCTTCTGCTATCCTGCCAATTAAGCTATACAAATAGAGGTATTTAAAAATGAACTTAAAAACATGATTTGTTAATAAAAAAATTATGAAACGCTTGAATGGCTGACGAAGATCAGTATTGAATAGTTAACCAATAAATGAAGATCGAAGAAAAAACATAATACTTAGTATTGCTATTATTTTTAGTGTGATAAATAAATAATAAGTTATACATTTATTTCGTTATACATACATTTTATTCAGTATTATTGACCCGATAACACTTATATAATATATTTTGCATTCTATTTATCGTAACAATTATCTTAATATTCGTTTATAATATTCTGAGTGTAAAGATGAGTACATACCTACGAGAATGGAATACACTCACTATTTGGCAATGGGCAATCTACTTTTGTGTGCTCCATTTTTATGTGCCAATCAACTTTATGTGCCACTACGCAATCAACAATTATTGGTTTAACATCCCAGAAATCACAATTTTATCACAAACGAATTTTCATAACCCCCACACATGGTTATAAGTTTCTTCATCTTAATCAACAAACTACTGTACTCATTCAAATGATATCAACTGTATTTAATCTAATTTCTTCATTCATACATTTTTTTATTTATTTTTTTTTTTTTAATAAGAAACTATTTTTAATATGTGATTTGAGTATAGTATATTGGCCCCACAAAAACTATATCTAAACTAGAATAATACTTGTTGGATAGAAATTAAATTTTTTTTTATATTTTTTTTTTAGGTTTAGGAAGTTTTAGAAACTTTTTAATCAAAAAAAATGAAAAAAAAAAAAACAACAACAAAATAAGAAAACTTCAAATTACATGATAAAAAAAAAATTGTTGTAAAATATTGTATTTTGTAGATATTGGATGATGATTACAATTTTGGGAATTTGGGAACAGATTTTTATTGAAAAATTGTTTTTGGTTAACATAAGTTTTTTTTTTTTGTTTTATTTTTCATTTATTAGTTTTTTTTTTATATGAAAAAAATTCATCAGTTTTATCAGCTCTGTTTGTGGTTGAAGAAAAAAAGAGTAAACTAATTTCTTTGTGTATGGATAAAAATTAATGATAGAACTCATAAATTGAGTTTTTATACTAAATATGATATTAGAAAACCAATGAAATATTAATAATATTAAAATCAAGCCTATATAGGGTACTGGTCAAATCAACCAGACTCAATAATATTTTTACGATTTAATGATTTTAAATATTTTCTATACCATAAATTTACTTCTAAAGGCTAAGTTATGATTTCGCTGCTATAATTAGGATTTACAGGTATTTTTATATTGTCAGTATATTTCTAATTTGTCGTGATTAGTTTTTAACTTGCTTGTAATTTTGTACTAGCTTCCAATAATGCTATATGTACATTCTGTACATCAGATTTTCAATTTTTATGTGTGAAGACTTCATAATCCCAAATTTAACATTAGTAGCCTACAGTCGCCCAAGATAGCCAGAAATTTTATTTAAGATAGCCATCACCTTCTAAACAGGTTGTTGGCCAAGCCATTAGTAAGCTGAAAAACAACAAATCTATTTTGGAGTCTATTGCATGGTAGACTCCAGCTGAACTATTCAAAACTGGAGATGATGTTTTGGTTAACTGCATGCACCACATACTTGGCAACATCTGAATGAAATAAAGCATGCCTTATGACTGGAGTACCAGCTCTATATGGCCCATTTACAAAAAAGGCGACGCCATATCCTGTAAAAACTATAGAGGAATATCCCTGTTAAATATCGCATAAAATATCTTGTCTAACATTTTTTGCGAATGTCTGAAGCCCTATTATGACGCCGTTATTGTTAGTCATTAATGCGGCTTTCGTCCTGCAAATTCAACATGTGACTAGATGTTCTTCTTTTTGCAAATCATAATACAAAATTTACTGTAGTGACTGGCATCTTCAACTGGAGAGAATCCACCGCGTGACCGACAAAAATGATGCATTACAAAATAGGAATTTTCAGTTTTTATAACTCACATATGATTTGATTTTAAATTTATATATGTGACAGTTCTGAAACTAATCTTTATCCTAACTGTTAATTTTTTCACCTACGCCAACAAAATTAAAAATATGTTAGAATAAAATTAGTAGAATAAATTAGAATAAATTAAATTGCTATTTTTAAAAAGGACTAAAATAGATCTGTAAAAATTTTATAAAATTAATAATCACAAAATATAATTCAACTAAATATGTAATATGAATTGGTATTACATATATAGCATAAGGAAATCAGAATTATAAGTAGAAATTATTTACTTCGACACTATGATGCCTACTGATGAGTTCCAGTTGTGTTGGTAAACGAAAACCTATTTTAACTTAATTCAATTTAGCTTAATTTATTATTTCCACTTCAAATTAATGTACGCTGATAATATTTAGGCTCTTTTTCAACATGGATAAAATAAACTTTATTTTATTGAAAGTAAAAATAGATAACCATAAAAGTGGCTTAAATTCGTAGAAATAACACAAAGTAAATTTTTTTAAACCCTAACATCTCATTATTTTGTAATTATTTTGAAGTACAAACTCGTGTTCACGTACAAACTATATTTTTGTTCTTAAATTTTTTTTTTTTTTTTTTTGTTATTCTACAGTTTTGGTGTTTTCATTAGTTAATTATGTTAACCACAAAAAATAATAAATTAATTTCGCTACAGAAATCACAATTAATATTAGAAAAAACTTATATAGATAGAAAGTAATAGAAGAACCTATTAGACATTCCATTTCACTTCAATAATTTGATAAATAATAAACAATTTATATTCAAATAATATTTTATTTAAAACATAAAAAATTTACTCAACACTTAAATTTAACAAATATCAACAAAACACTAAAAATAAAATTTTATAAATATTTTTCTGAGTGTACAGAACATGTAAATAATATTCTTCTAAACAAAAACAGCATTTTATCACTCAGAAAAAATTGTTTATAACAAAATAAAATTTCTCTTAAAATTTTCTGTAACTGAAATAAATAAAAAAAAATTCATTTCCACGTGATGAATTTTCTTATCGATTTTTTTTTTTCTGCCTACCAAGATACACATTAATATAATAAGAAAAACAAAAAAAAAATAACAAAAACCAAAACAAAAATAAGAAGGAAAAAAAAATGGAAAATTGTGAGAAAATTATTTTTTATTACCCGGCGCGTTACGATGTCCATATTTTCATATGTATAAGTAGGTATATATATATTTTCTTAAACACACACACTAATGCATACAATTCCAATAACACTTATGTTTGTGTATGAGTGAATATGTATCTATTTAAATAGGGAAAAGAGTAATGAATTTCATATAATGTTTTTTTAAGTCAAGTATATATATATATATATATTTAGATCTATAGAACCAAAAAATATGATACAGGGTGCTTTATTTTTATGTATTAACAACTTCTAGAAGTTTATTCATTTCAGTTTATTAATATTGTTAATTACAAAATCGTATATTTAAATTATAACTACAATTCACCTTACGCCCTAAGGATCGGATTACAGAACAATAACAATGATTATAATAATTGCAAGGACAATTAAAGTATGTATTTAATTTAATCAACTATACTGGCTAGTAGAACAATCCACTAAATTTCCACCTTTTTAATATAGAATGGAAATTAATACTAATCTAAAACCATAATCAAGCCAACTCAGATGATGGCACAGGACCAAAGTTGGCAGATACAGATGGCACAGGACTAAAGTTATGGACAGGGTTAAAGTTATGAGAAATTTATTATATAACAATGAAAGAATGAAGTTCATTAGTTGAATTATAATTATTCTCACTGTAAAAAAAATGTATGACTTATTTCTAGCAGTGGTTGTGGGTTATACACATTTACTTATTTACTGGTTGTAGATCCGAGCTATGTAACAATTCAAGTAAATAAGTAAGTGTGTATAACCCCAATCTCTGAAAATAAATCATAAAATTTTTTTATTACAAATTTTGGGACTTTACTATGTTATTTAACGTACTTGTATCAAACTTTGAATTAAAATTTAAATAACTGAAACATATGAAATGAAAAGTGGGGTATTCTGAGTCAACCACAAGTCATAATTATTTAGTTACATAAATTAATTAACTTAATTCCTTGTACGAGTTTTAAATCATGGTATAAAACTCTAGTAAGTTCTGTAATTATATATGAGGTCTGGCTATTTGTCAAATTAACTCAATCGAACTATACTTTTTAGCTCATTGGAACTATGCTTTTAAACTATACTTTTTAATTCAACTTGAATTAGTCAAATTTACTCAATTTAAATGAATCTATGCTATGATGAAAGCAAAGTTACAATATATGTATGTAATTAATTAAATACATTGAAAGCTAATTAATATGTCATTTGACTGACTGACTGACACATAATATGCCCAGACTATAATATGGCAAGACTTACAAAAATCAGTTAGGATGTTCATCCTATTATCTTGGAACTATAAAAAATAAACAAAAATAAAAACTCATGGTTTGTTTTGTTTATCTTTATATTATAAAACCCTCATTTCGAAAGGGAAAATGGCCTGTAGTTGGCCTGCAGATTAATCTGTAGGTCTACTACTAAATAAATGAAAAACGCATTGTTCAACACAATAGTCAAGTTGGCCAAGATATGTTGACTCAAACTATGAGCGAATCTAATATATTATAACTATACTCAAGATTTGAGTTAAATTATGAGTTAAATTAAAATTTCAGCTCTTTACAACTCTAAGGACTCTCCACCTAAGTTTCTACATATTTTTTGTGTCCTTTCTATTCTTGAAATTTCTAGAAAATTCTTCACAACATTAATTTTTACTTTTTAATCCACCTGTATCTGTAAAATACACGCTTCAATTGAATTTTTTCACAAATTTAGAGCCTCAAGGATTCTGAAAAAAAAAACAAAACAAAAAATTTGCAAAAAATACATATTTCAACCATACACCGAGCCATCATACTATTCTTCACAGAATAAAATCTGAGCATTAAAAATTGAAACTGTATACATTTTTTTTCTTCTCTTAACAATTTTATGTTTCTGTTTTTTTTTTGTGCTAAAATAGAAATATAGGAAGTCAGAAATTATTAAAAAAAAAAAAAACTGAAGAGAAAAAGGATCATGAAAAGGATTTTAAATTTTTTTACTTAAGTTTTATATTTAGCAAAAAACAAAAAAAAAATAAAGTCTAGAAATGTGAACGAACCAAAATGTACCTAAAATAAAAAAAAGAGACCAACCAAATGAATAAACAACACTACACCACACCACACCACACCACATCATCATCATCAATGTATGGAAAAAATTATTCACCGTGAAAATAGAAGCAAAAAAAAAAAAAAATAATAATAATAAGAAAAAGGTAAAATAAAATCAATAAATTACCAAACAGAAGTTTATATTCATAGTTAGAGAAAATATTTTTAGAACGAAGAAAATAATGATCGTACCAGAATGTATAAATCTCCAAATTGATACTTACAATTTAATGGTTGGTTATGGTTATGGTCTCAATTTTATTTTATTTTTTTTTTTTGTAATATTTTCAAGAAATCTACATAAATTTTCCAAATGAGTTTTTCACTTTTTTTCTCTATTTTTTGTTTTTTTTTTGTTTTGATATGTTTTGTAACAAGGACTTTTGTACAATCAAACTAGTAATTGTATTGCAATTATAGTTGATTTAACATTGTAGATTTGAATATATAGTTATATGATGTATGTATATATGTGTTTGTAAAGATGGGTTATTATTTTGTGTTTTAAAATTGCACAATTCAACTCTTTAGTTTGAATCCGGTCACTAATTGAATGCTTTTACACAAAAATAAATCTTTGAATTATGATTTTCCTTTTAATTAATTTTTAGTTGAAAAAGTTTATGAATTTTTTTTTTGTTTTTTTTTTATTTTTTTTTTTTTTTTCAAAATGTAATTACGTAATTTGAAAGAAATCATATTGTACTGAAAATTACATTTCAAATTTGTTTTGAATTTTTGTAAATCGATTTTTGTTTACTGAAATGGTTTTTTTTTATTAAAATCAGAACTTCAGATTATTTAAAATAATTTTCATTGTGCCAGAGTTATATAAGAGGCAATTTAATTATGCAAGAGACACTATACATCCTAATGGATAATCTTAAAACTGTAATACAATAACATTGTAGTGCTCAGAACAATAAAGTGGATAACATTTACAAATAAGCAACAAACACATTAATTAGTTTAATATAATATTTTAAATTTATATATATATATATAAATTTATATATATATATATATATATATATATATATATATATATATGCTATACGAAATGTCAAATTGAAAAAGTAAAGCATTATAAATATTTAGGTATTGTTGTTGATGAAAATTTAAGTTGGAACTGTGATCGATTTTTATATGAATTAATCAATAAAATACGAATGATAGCTGGGGTATTTAAAAAAATTGCAAAGCGGGTTCTACAAAAAAACTAAAACGGGATATCTTTATCAGTCTATTTAATAGTGTAATATCGTATGGTGTAGCCATCTGGGGAAACACATACGCTAACAATATATAATTAAATTACAAAAGGTTGAAAACAAGGCTATCAAAAATCACTATGAACGTCGTAGAACATTTACAAATCGCATATATTAGCAATACAAAATCCTTGAATTGGAAGACAGCAGAAATTTGGCAAATACATAACATGCAAATAAAAAATTATAAAATCGAGCACAAAGCTAATTACCAACAATTAAATACATAATAGACAACACCGGAACGGCTAGTAATCTGCGTCTATGATCTCAGGATGTAATTTAATAATAAACCAGTCAATAAAATTCTATAATACAGTTCCATGTGACATTAAAGTTTTATCTTTATTGTTTGTGTCAATTGTAAAATCATAGTAATTATATATACACCTTATACGAGTCATTGTGCACTTTTAAGTAGTTTTTAAGATCTTTGATAGGGCTTAGGAGTTGTATGATAACTATCCGAAATAGTCAAAAGTTAAAAAATCGTATACCTAATAGATGTGTTCTTTTAATTTTAAAGCCTAAAACACCTTTAATTTTTAAATAATCTTTGATAGGTCCTAAGAGCTGTATAATAACTACCCGAAGAAGTCAAAAGTAAAAAAAAAAAACGGTAGAACACATCTATTCCTTTAGTTGGAAAGAACTATTTTTATACAAATGTTAAGGCTTATAACACCATTAGTTTCTGAGTAAAGTCCTAGGAGTTATATGATAACTATCGGAACCTGTCAAAATTTAATAAAACGAGAATAGATATTTTCTTTTTATTTTAAAGCACTATTTATGTACAAATTTTTGACCTATAGCACATTTAGTTTTAAAATAATCTTTGATAGGTACTAGGAGCCATATGGTAGCCATCCGCAACAGTCAAAAGTAAAAAAACGATAATAGATTTGTTCTTTCCGATCTGCTTAGACGTAATAAAGGTGTCATGTCATAAGTCCGAGAACCATAAGTCCCATTGGGATATTTATGTCCCACTAAAAGTGAGTCATAATTCCCATGTGAGTTTTGTTTTACTTTCACCTATTAATATCGTTACAAATCCCAAAACAACTGAGTTATAAGTCCCAAAGAGGTAATGGAAATGTTTAGTTTATCAAAATTCGACAGATCCAAAACTTTTATAAATATGCCATAATCGAAGAATATCACGACCATATTGCATACACAATTTTCATGTCACCAACAATTGCAGAATTAACAAAATCACACTATTATAGATATTAGATGGCACTTGTAGTATGGTTCCAAAATGCCGGTACACACAATTAATGATTATTTATATTGCTCATGCAGAACACGTGAATAAAGTTGAAAATTACTTAATAAGCGATAGTGAGCGGAGGTGGGTCAGGTTAAACAAAACGTGCACGGCGGGCATAGTACGGTCGCGTGACACCCGCGACCCCATCTTCTTTTACATATTATTTTCTTTAATTATATTCTTTACAGGTTCTTTTATTCATCGTTTTTTATCAAAGCTTATGTGTGTGTGTGTAAAAGTTTTATTTGATAAATAAATTACAACAATTCAACACAGTTCCTATTTGTCTTATTCACAAATAAATTCATTCAATCCTTTGGTAAAACTGGACTCGAGGGATGTTTATACAGTGTGAAAAAAAACTATGAAATCAGATTTCTGTTCAGTATTTTGGTCGCGCTTGAAATTAACTTCCTTCATCAGTGCTTGCAAGTGTATTAGTTTATACTGCTTGAGTTCAATTATTGTGAAACGATTTATGTAACGAAACATCAAAAGAGAGAGGTATACAAATTTTTTGAAATACGTTGTGTCATAAACGGCTCAATAATTGCGATTTAAGAATTTTTGCTTGACTTAATGATTCGTAGGTATGTATGACACAAAAAATCAAAATAGAGCGGACTAAAATTTTTAAAACCTCAGAGCTCAATTGCATTGGAGCTCAATTGCACTGGAATTGCAATTTAAATATCTTTGAATTATTGACTTAGTATATAGATGACAATTACATACTTTCAAGCATTCTACTTAATATATATATAAATAATAAAATACCAAATTGTAAGGAATAAACACTCAAAAATAAAAATTGTCTGCAATTCCATAATCTCAATCCATTTACAAAACTTATTTAAACAAATTATTCTCATTTGTATAAATTTTTTTAACGAAGTTCAATGTCTTTAGTATTTCAAAAATATCTGAAAAATTTTACAAACATTTTTTTCTCTTTCCTATCATGATTTCAAAATCAATATAAAACGAATCAAATAAATTAACTTATCATGATAAATAGATTCTTTTGATGCCTTCTTCATATACAAATCGTGTACAATTTACACGCGATTTAATTCTAAATTCTTTGCAAACTCACAAAATATACAAAAACAAAAGCTACCATGCATCTATACATAACCAAAACAGTTTTACCTATAACTTTTCTGTGCAAAATAGATTGTTTTGTAAAAAAAACAAAAAATAGAGGAAAATTGCATAAAAAATCCGATAACTGTTAGAGACAATAAGAGAAAAGAATTAGAACCGACAATAAAAATGGCAAAAACAGTAATTCTCATATTAAATTCCACTATTATTAAACGTGAAAATTATAATTGAAGCCAAATATTATATATAGATGCTAACTAAAGAGGTATATGTATATTATTAAATGATTGTCTGGACTTATATTTTGCAATTAATTAAATATTGATAATAAATTTGTTTAAATAAAGTTGTAAAGAATTGGAATTTCTGAGAATGAATAAATGATGAGTAATCAAATTGATTGTGAAATATTTTTTAGTTATACCGTTATGTATATTAGTTAATACTTAGGTTAAAATAACATTTAATACTTATTTATGATTGACTGATGACGGATTATAACTATTTCGGGTCAAATGGTCGGATCTAATTTTTGATTTCGTAACAATTTAAGATGGTGGTCAGAATTAAAAATCAAGAATAAGAAAACTGGATTATATATAATTACTTCCGACCAATGGATCGGGTCTAATTTTTGATTTCGTAACAAGCCAAAGTGATTAAAATCCAGCGTTAATTAACAATCCGAGACAAGCAAACTGGATTATAATTACTTCGGTTCAATGGGTCGATTCTTATTTTTGAATTCGTGATAAATCAACATGGTGAAAATCAAGAATTCAAAATTACTGAACTCCTTAGACTGATGGATTTATATAACTTCGGGTCAATGGATCGGGTCATATTTTTGACTTCGTAACAAGCCAATATTTGTCAAAATTAAATCGTTCAGATCATTATCAAAGGCAAGCACAATCAATATTTTCGTTTTGACATTTGGGAGTTCTATGTGTGATTTGAAAATAGAGTTTTTCCATCTTAGAATAGCTAAGTATACAATATAGATCCTAATGATCTAAATTACAGAAAATAGCCGCTGTTCGTAAAGCTATCGCACGGCTATAAATTTTTACGCACCAAAATTAAAAGGTATAAACTTACAGAAATACAAAAACAAAAATTTATTTATCTATTTCAAAACAATGTCTAAAGAGAGTTGTTATCTAATTGCACACTCTAAGAAAATAGATTAATGGAAAATTTATTACGCCCGCTGGGACCTATATACAAAACCAGTCGTATACAGTTTTTATTATAACCTCATAACACCTAAATATTTAATTTCTCTCCTATAAATTGTGTAATACATTTTAATAATAAATTGTTACTAGTAATGTTTAATAGTTGTATTTGGAATAATATAACTGACGTCTGGCCAAGTAGGTGCACGACGCACTAATCGTATATACACATAGAATAGCGAAAACATTAATATTTCAGAGTAAAGAGAACAGAATCTCACATGTTTTATTACACATAATTTTTTTTTTATTTTAATTTTTAAATTAATTTCAAAATTTTACACGTAATTTAGCAAAAAAAAAAAAATTTTTTAATAGCATTAATTTTGTTAAAGATAATTAATTATTTTTTTTTATATTTTTTCTTGTTTTGTTGTTTTTTTCTGCTTAAATTACACTCTAATTAAATCTAGCACAAATTGCTTTTTTTTTGTAAGTTAAGTTAGAGTAGGCATTTAACTATATTTAAAATTAAAGCCTTTTAATTTTTTTTTTTTTTTTTTATTTAATTAACATTTTTAAAATTTTAACAACCCTATATTAATTGAATAAAGTGGCTACTTAATGGTTCTCATAACATATTATACACTCAGTTTACAACAACAACAACAGTAACAATTTTTGTTATTACTTTAGCTTTTTTTTTATTTCTTTCTTTTTTTTCACTTTAGTTAGGACTTGTAACAATCTATTACAAAAGTTGAACAATATTTTAGGTTAGATTTTCTACTTTTAACATTTTTTTTTTTGCTTTGTTGTAACTGAGTCTAATTACCTTTAGTGCAATTTAATCTTAGAAAAAATTTTTTATTCGTTCTCTTTCTCGCATTAGTTTTTTAGATTGAATAATAGTGTTTTTTTTAATATTATGGTTTGTTGACCAGCATAATCTGATGCTGGCTGGATGGCTGGCTTGATATATTATAGGTACTCTGGTCAAATTTCATTATTCACACTACTTTCATATTGAAATAAATAAAATAAAAAAAAAAGTACAACTCTTACCAATCTGATACGAAGTTTAATGATGCGATTCGATAGATTTGACATATTCTCAGTTTTCATTTGTTGTGTTGTTGTTTTTTTTTTTTACAACAAATTAAGACATTACAGTACAGATTAAAAGTAAATGTATTCTGGTATATATTTTAAATTGTGTATGAATTGTAATTAAATATAAATAACTGGAAATAAATTAATGGTTTTAAATAGAAAACAGAGTTGCATGGTCCTTTAGTCAGTTAAAATTTGTCACTTTATTAGGTTTAAGGGTGTGCGAAGATATTCACGTTAAAAAAAAAATATCAATTATACTGTTAAATTTTGACTTACATATACATTGTAGCTATATATATATATATTTGTTTCTTTTTTTATGTTTTGACCAGTAACTTAGGTAGAATTACCTTTTCCTACTTAATTAAAGTACGGTACTGCAAGTTTTACTACATATTTTACATGTTTAATAAACTCAATTAAAAAACGGAAAAACATTTCTATTGCCATTATTGAACTAAGCCTTCTTAAATAGCGTAGTCCATTTTATTTTAGTTGTTACCAGATTATACTCTTAATTATTTTTGGCCATTTATATTTTATCCCAGGTAATAAATAAGGATACATTACCAGGTAAAAAATCTCATACATTTGTTTTTTTGCTTCAACGGTATTTGTCATGGGTTTAGATTTGATTTGATTCAAGCCAAGGTAATTTTTTTATGTTTCGATAAATCGGAATATGATATTGACAACAAATTGATATTATTATAACTGCAAAATAAATATAAACAATTTATTGATCATTATATTTTGCTCCAAACAATATATTCCCAGCTTCCAAATTTCACTTCATTGTTAAAAATTCTTCTGATTTAGTTTAGTTTAATTCGCAAGTACATGACAAGCATAGCGATCCGTCGTTGATACAACGTTAGCCCAATAAAGAACGCCTGCAACACAATTCAACTTTAATCCATTTTATTAAATTGTTATATTTATTTAATTGTTTTATTTATTGTTCAGATGTCCTTAAATTATTTACTCTGACTGTACATTATTGTTAGAAACATTAAAAACTTCACAACATGGTATTTTTATATCAAATCTGAGAGTTGAAAGTATAATCTTAAATGACTAACTGACTGACTGACTGACTGACTATTGGATATTAAATGACCAAATATGGGTTAACAAAACCAAAATTAAATATATATGCCTATATACATACATATTACACACTACATACACAAACATATAAAACCAACTAGTCACAATTCTAAATTAAACAGATTAAATAACAGAATTTGATCAGAAATAATTTCAAGACTCGAAACCAATTTTTTTTTTTTTTTACAATGTTGTTTAAAAAAAATCAATTCAAATAATTACAATGATGATGATGATGATGGTTATGTTGATGGAAATTGGTTAAAATTTTCTAATAAATCAATAACAAATTTAGATCTTATTTTTTATTATTGTTTTAAATCTAAATGGATGCTTGCTTACAATCGAAGTCACACTTTATAAATTTTCAAATAAAAAATTATTTAACAATTTCTAGTCAAACAGAAAAAAAAACAAAAACAAGAAAAATAATAAAAAAAAGTGAACATTTTAACCCAGTTATTTTTGTGTATGTATATGTATTTTTGAAAAATGATGCTGGAAAATTGAAATTTTCATTTTTGGTCTATTAGAGAGAAAATCTGTGTTATTTGAGAGAATTATTATAAATTATTGGTTTTTAGTGTTGAATGTTTTTAAAATAAAAAATAACATTTTTTAAGAGATAAATTTAAAATACGATATTAATTTAATTCACAGTTAGCTGATTGTGAATTTGATCTTACTACAGAATTATTTATTAGTACAGAATTTGTTAGTACATATATGGTATGTTAGTATGTTAAAAAATACAAATCAAATGGAATGAAATTATATGATAAAAAAAATATTGATTGACAGCTAGGAACAATGGATTCAAATTACAAAAATAATTTGCTTTCCTTTTTATTTAGTTCCGAGCTTATATGTCTATAAGTGAAAGTATATCAATTTCATAAATTAAGTGGTTAATACATTTGTATTCAAACATTTTTTATTACAATTTTAAAGCTTCTTGCTCCTCTATACTAATCACCTAAAGAGTATATATATACATTTTTTGACAATATAAAGGATATGGTAATTTCCTGTTATCATTATTAAAAATAAATATCTTCAAGTGAAAATAAGCCACATCAAATACAATGAAGTGCAATATTGCTCTACGTCCAAAATTTTTACGATCGCTCACATGTAATAAGTTAAGTGGGTATACCTAAACAACAGTCCGTAAACCCTAAGTGTTATAAACTAACTGATCTAAGTATATATTGATAAATAAATGCTTGAAAAATTGTAAATATTGTAGTATAAACTTGCATTACCGTACTTAATTAAGCACGAAAATGTGATTCTAGCTAAGTTAAAAAACAAATCAATCCGACCGGCAAGACGACCAACTGAGGAAGCAATAATATAAAATATTAAAAAATTTATTCTATTTAATCTGTAAATTGATAAAAATACAGTACAAATATTTGAACAGCTGATTTTCATTATAATTATTTTAAATGATTGACAGATTTAAAAGGGGACGTAGCGAAAATAAATACTTTTTCAAAATTTATTATAATATTTAATCTGTAAATTGAAAATAGTACAGTACAAATATTTAAACAGCCGATTTTCATTATAATTCTTTTAAATGATAGACAGATTTAAAAGGGGACGTAGCGAAAATAAATACTTTTTCAAAATTTATTATAATATTTTATCTGTAAATTGAAAAAAGTAACAGTAAAAATATTTGAACAGCTGATATTTATTAATGTTCTTTTAAATTATAGATACTTAAAAGGAGACGTAGCGAAAGTAAATATATTTTCAAATATTTTTAATTTTCAATTAGACAATTTCAATTTAAACTTTCACGCCATATTTAGTATACATACACATTTACCGAATTCACCAAATTGCAGAGTTCACCACATACGTTCACCGAAGTACATTTTTATTCTCTTTTCCTCTTCATAATTAAATTTAAATTTGATTTAAATTTTTTTTTTTTAAATAAATTATTACGTGAACGGTGGTTGTCTAAGATAAATCAATATATAAAAGTGCCAAAAACAAATTGAAATGATGCAAAAAATTCATACTGAAGAGTAGGATTTTTTAAAATTTGCTTGTTCAGATTTCAAATTTGCGAATTTATTACAAGTTCACATTCCAAGCGACGTCAGGTTTAGAACCTTTATTAAATATTAATACTAAATTCCGGTGGAAAATAAATAAATATTCAGTATGTTGCATTAAAAAATAGTATAAAATGTATTTCAAATTAAAATTTTTATTTTTAAATCTATGCATGTATTTGTATAAACAATGAGTCATATCAAATATAAATTTTACTTAAATATACATAGTCATTGGTTTAAGTGAATCATGATACCAAATAAATAAAATCAGGTATATTGCACCAAATATGTCAAACTTTATTTTATTTGTTTTTTGTTTTTTAAAAAATTTTCTAATTCGTCCTTGATTCATTGATTCATTCCAGTAGTTTTGGCTCAAATATTAAAATGTAACAGAGAAAGTGGGAAAGGAGATAAAATATTGTATTGATCCATATAAAAAATGTAACAAAAGTAAGAAAGAGATAGAACTATTATAGTGAGTAATGCATTATTATATTGATGCATTTTTAACTCATTTTTCAACTTGATTCTTTCTTCTTTTTTATTAAATAAATTCGATCTTTGTTTAAATGTGGTATGAAATGAATGCATATATTTAAAAAGACAGATGATGACAGATGATTTGCAATATTAAATTTTAGAATTTAATTTAATACGTGTGTGGTGCGGTTTGTTTGTTTTTATTTTATTTTTTCAATTTATTTATTCACAAATTTGATTTTTATACTAATGGCATTTTAATTAAAAAATTATAATAAATTTATACCATTTATGAAAATATTTTTATTATATTTAATTTTAAATTTGCATAATTAAAAAAATAAAATTTTTAATTGAAAACTGATGCATTATTCCGCCCTATGTCCCACGGACGAAGTTACAGGACAATGATGATGGTTAAGTTGAAGTTGAATATTTTTCAATGTAAAACTGCATTACATTAATTTGGTACTTTATACAGATGAAGAAAGACTTAGCGAAAACGAATTTCATTATAAAAAAACTTGAAACAAACCCAGAAAATTGAATTTAATCCGACATTATCATTTCATCTGGATTCTGTCATCCTAATTGTATTATAGAGGTCTCCGCTCTTTTAGCAAAAATACTTTTCCCAACTAAACATTTAAGAAATGTCCACTTGGCAAATCTATAATTTCAGTATCTACATTATATGACATATCAGTATCTGTAGACGATGGTGATGTAGACGAGAATGTAGGTGAAATTTTTGAATGTACCAACTGTTTTTTGCCAACTTTTATTTATGTAAACTTGCCTTAAAATGTTATATGTCCATTTGCTAATGTTCCTTTGTGTTAAGTGTCCATTGTGCCAAATATTTGTTTACCAAATAAGTTTTTGTGAGATTTTCAAAGACAAAATGTCCATTTACGACGTATGTTAAATTCGCCAAATTTATACTGTTCCTATAATGGGAGCACCATTTGGGAAATTTTTTTCTATGTGCTCAATTTTCAACTAAGGTTGTCCATTAAAAACGTTCCGTTTTAATAAACGAATGATATTTACATTTTTTATCCAACTATTCAACTCGATATTGTTTTGCGCTCTATTGCACTGACCTATCCATTTTCGAACCTTTTTACATCAGTCGCAGTATTTTTCTTTCAAATATTCTTTCTCTATTTGTTTTTGTTCTGATGCTGTGATGCGTTAACGTCCACATTTCACATCCCATTTGTCACTACCGATCTTATAATCGTTTTGTACATTGTAAGCTTGTCTGCTCAACAATTTTGTTTGTCTGCTCAATAATTTTTTGATCTAATAAAATCTTTATTCACAAAATTTGTCGCATTGCATTTGGTTGTTTTTATATGAAAAAGTACATAATATACTATTTTTGTTTTTGTTTTTCCTTACTTCTCCTTACGCTTTTACTTGACATTTTCAATCGTACTCGGTTGCTCATCATTTCTGTTTCCTATTCAATGTCTAATTTAATTTTTAATCTGTTTATACTGTTTAAGTAGAGGATTGGCTTACTGTAGAAGACCAATTTGATAATTAACTCTATCTACGCTATGTGGTGGTAAGACGACGTTATATTTCTATATAATATATATATATAGCGATTTTATCCATCCCTGACGTTAAGATGCCTGGTGTTACTAGCTGGGTACGTCGTGTCACTTCTTTTTGTCAGATGTTGTTGAAAATTGTGTAATTAGTGCTTTGTCAATATTTATTTATTGTATTATTGGTTATTGTGTTGTATGATATATATAAATATTGATATATGTAGGTAATTTTAATAATGTATATTTTTTTTATTATCATTACGTATTGTTGCACCCAGTTAAGTATTACATTTGACCCCTTCAAAGTAAACAAGTCAAAAGTGAAAAATTTATTTAAAAACATTAAAGATAAACCAGAAATGTCGTTCAAATCTATACCTTCCTATAATTGACAGATGCCTAATATTATTAAATTATGACAAATACACAATCGTCTAATAATATTCATATATGTAAATAACATTTCTAAAAATGTCATAAATATTTTTAAATTCTCTCTCAATTGTCAAAATGTTGACGAATTCAATTCGTAGTATGAAAATATAAAAATCCCAGAAGTGTCTATTACCTCAGAATAATTCATAACAAAAAAAATTTGAATAAAATTATAATTAAAATTTAAAATTCAAATTTATTAATTACATAAAATTGAATAAATATACAACATTAAAAATTTTATTACATAAAAATTATATCTCGTTATTGTAATTACACGATGATAAAAATCAACATTATGAATTGAAAAATTAAAATTTTGAAAAAAAAAAAAATATCTTAAGTTTGTTCTTATATGAAAGAAAAACTTTAAGATACAGAAACAAAAAAAAAACATAAAATAAAGAAAGTAAGAAAGAGAAAAAAGAAAAAAATATAATCAAAAGAATTTCTCAATAAAATGAATTATGCTATTGCAGGCATTATAGTTGTGTTGCATCGTGAGAATGATTACAAAATAGATCTTAATGTATGCAACACAATGTATATATGATAGGATCTCTAATGTAATACGAATTGTATGAATGAAAATTTTATCTTAACCCAAATAATAATAGTTACAGCAAGCACATTAATAAAAAAAAATAATAATAAATAAATAATAAAAAAAAAACTTGTTTCGTGATTGCGCACATTACTTTGTGTTTTTATTTTATTTATTTTTTTCTTATAATATATTAAATCCCGGCACAACAGTAAAACGCGCAATAACACAAGAAATAACACATATTATAGTGTCTAGCGCTTTTATTATACAAGTATATCATAATCAAACTACGATTTTAATTCTGAATTTAGTTCATTTTTATTTGATATCAACTTTATAGTAATAATAATAATAATAATAATAATAATAATGAAAATAGATAATAAATATGCCAACAATACTATAATGCCAACCAATCGTCAATACTGCGAAAATATTGCGTGGAGAATATGTAAGTTTTGTGTAGAATCAATTTAAAATAAATAATTAATTTTTTTTATTTTTATTCATTTTAGTAATTTGTCCGTCTGTAATGTTTTTTTTTATATTTGTCTTTATTAACTTGCCACGACGTTAATTTATTTATTAATTTGTTCAGTAAACTGTTCTATAGAATGTTTTAGAACGATATACAGTAAAAAATAACACTTTTTGTGTTCAGTATAATTTCCGTTAATTGAACTTTTTTGTCCAAATTGTGTTCTAATCGGCGTTTGGTAGAATTCCCAAAACAGTTCTAAATTGATTGTTTTTGTTCTAAATTATTTTGAGAACAGTTTTGGACTACTTTTTTTGTTGTTGTTTTTTTCTTTAAATTTTGACAATTAAACAAAGAAGTTAGAGAGTAAACAAAAATTAGAACAAAAACAATTCAAAAAATAAAAAAAAAGTGTTCAGTAGTTTTTTCTGTTCTGAGGGATAGTAAAGCGTTTGACTGTTAATTGTTATTGTCCAAAACTGTTCTGTCCGATTCTGTTCCAGATGTGCTGAACAAACTTTATATATATTTGCTTTTTAACCGAATGATTTTCATTTATTTGTTTGATGAATATTCCCCTCTAATATAGTTTAGAGACATAGCTCAAATCTATTATAGCTTTAAAGCTTTGTTTCTATTTCTGGAAATCATTAAATATTTAGCAACGTAATTAAATAATCTATCGGTAAATATACCGGGTATTTCAGAGCATGCGTATCAGGTTTAACCTCTTCTTGTGCATACAACAATGTGGAAATTAAGAAAAAGGTAGTTTTATAATTTCAACACCAATTGAAGTAAATAGTCAATATGTCCCTTGATATGTTCTCTACAATATTTTGGATCTGGTGTTTTACCTATAGTAAGAATTTTTAGCAAATTTAGTGCATTTTTTAACATGGCAAAGCAAAATTAAGCACCATGGTAACGATGTGAATATCTTTTTTGTGCTTGTCAATATTTTGTTTAACAAAAAAAAAAATTCATTTGAACTTGAAAATATTTTTGCATTAGTCAATTAGAAACATTTCAAGATGGCTCAAAGACACAAACTAGGAAAAAATTTTAACTGTTTTGACAACTTTCAAAAATATTTCTAATTTACAAAAATCTTCATATTTTATTGATTTTATGATGTTTTGCTATATTTGGTTCTTGTATTGAATATACATAGTTTTCCTATATTGGTTTAGAACTTGGATATGGTTTTCTATAAATTATTTATTTGAAAGATGAGCACAAAAATTAGTAATTTTCAATTTTTTATTTCTTAATCGGTAATTTTTTGCGGTAATATCTTGAGAAAGCTTCCTTTTGGGTTCCTGTCACTATACTTTTTGCTTTAATTCACCGAGGTGGAAAATTTCACAGAATCACAGACGTTAATAGTTTATTATTTTTTTTCTAATCGGTAGTTTTTGCGGTAATATTTTGAAAAAACTTCTAACACACATTTTTTTAACGGTAATTTTTGCGGTAATATTTTGAAAATGCTCCACATTTAAATTTTTGAATTCCTGTCATTGACTTTTGCTTTAATTCACCTAGATGGAAAAAGTTTGACAGACATTATTAGCGTATTAATATACTATATTAGATATCTATGATTCTTTACAAAAAATGATTAAAATAAATAACTCTTGATGATATACAAATTGTTTGATCACTATTACAAACTCTTCAATCATCCCTTATCCAATATGACATTTGCCGAAACATATTTTATATATTTTTGACAATTCACATTACATTACAAACATTTTTTCATATATAATATTATGCATAAAAAAGTCAAATAAAATAATTTCTTTACATTTATAAAGAAAGACAGACCCGTATAAGAAGTGTGGATTATTTTTTTTTTTATGTAGATAAGTTTTATTAGGTTTTTTTTTTATTTTGGAAATCTTAAGATAAGAGAATGTATACAAATTAATATGTATGTATGTTTGTATATGTTACAGGTATGAATTCGGAAAGAAAATAACAAACTGGAAGTATAATTTATTCTTTTGTTTTGTTAACACTTCACCTATATGATTATATATAGAGATTCATATATATTATTTTTATATATAGGTAATTTGTAGTTAAAAATGTTCAGAATATCAAGTTATTGACAAATTTTCCTTTCTGACTATAAAAAATATATTATTTTATTATAATATTCTATTCAATCATACCATTGTTAAATCTTAATACTGTTTACACGGTTTCCGGTTTATATTTTTAATATTTATTTTCGTTTTTTTTAAACTAATTTTTATTTTAAAAATATAATAAAAAATTAAAGAATTAAAAAAAAAACAAAATATTTGAAATGCAGAATAGGAAAAAAAAACATTAAATCGTTTTTTCGAATAAAAAATGATTTTTCTTTTAATTCTGAGAGAATTTTGTACTAACAAGAATGTATTTTAAAAGTAAACAATACTTCAAGTTTATGATGTAAAAAAAATTTTAATTCTTATTTTTATTTGACGGTATATAATATATAGCGACCGAATTCCCAGAGATGTTTAAAATAACAAACAAAAAAAAAACATATAAAAATTAAAGCAGCTAAACTATAAAAAGCAAAATAAAATAAACAAAACAATTCTGGATTATTTTTTTTTTTTTTTTTAGTTTAATTTGCAAACTTTAATTATGCAGTTTTATTAAAACAAAAAAAAAAAAAAAAAACTAATAAAACATAAATATAAGATAAAAAAAAAGTAAAACGAGAAAAACAAAATCTCATTTTTTGAAATTTGTATTTATGATTTAATTATGTAATTTTTGGAATGGAACAAATTATTGCATATTTTAAATTGCAATTCACACACATTTTTAATGTTTTATTTATTTTTAATTTTTTGTTTAATTAAAATATTGTAGATTTTTTTTAAGGAAGTTTTATTGAATTTATTGCTTTTTTAACTACATATAGTCTAAAAAAATTTTATGAGTTAATTTCTTTTTATAAAATTTTACAAATTTTCAGACTATTTGATTATTGCAAGTCTCTTGTAGATCATATAATTGTATGGTATTTAAATTTTGTGAAATAGAAATGTAAAGATATTCTGAATAATCCATGAAGTTATATCAAAAAGGAACAATTAAGTGCTAATTGATTTTCCAGAAACAAATGGAATGGTCACTTCTATACCTACCTATCTATATCTACTCCATGTAATACAGTTATAAACTGTATATGAAAAAAATGTTTAAAGTCTAAATATACATCTTCTTGAAGTGCAATTCAATTTATTGCAATTTCTCTTCAATTGATTTCAAACAAATTTCTGTTCTATTCAATTTCAATAAATTTGTTTGTTGTTAAGTCATAGTGTTATGTTCCTCATGTCCTTGAATTTTGTATTTGTTTCTTATATCTTCTGAATAATTCATCGATGATTTTTTCTTGTCATACCGATTGTTTTGCGACCTGCAAAAAATACTCTCTGGTTCGTCCGAAACCAAGTAATTACTAATTACAGATTTTGACAGTAAAAAATTAAATGCTCAAAACATTTGTAAGCATTTCAACTCTTTCAAATCAATATCCTGATGAAAGTAGCAAATATTAGAAGATTTAAAAGAAGCTTTTTTTTTACTTCCCCGTTTGTTATCTTAAAATTGCACTTTTATGTCTCTGATGAACGCCATTATTGCGTTGATATGAATTTTATAATATTTTGCTATTTGGTTTTTGTATTAAATATATAGTTTTCCTATATAGGTTTAGAACTTGCATATGTTTTTCTATAAATGATTTGTTTGAAAAACGGGTACAAAAATTAGTATCTACTCTTTAATTTTTTTTTATTTCTGAATCGGTAGTTTTTTGCGGTAATTATTTAAAAATATACTCTAATTCACTGTGGTTCAAAGTTTTACAGACATTATTAGCGTATGATGAAGATGGACACAGATGGGGAAAGATGGATATGCATTTTAGTACTTTTTAATTGTTTTTATTTCTCAATCGATATTTTTTTACGGTAATATTTTGCGGTAATATATTTTGAAAAAGCTTCACATATAAATTTTTGAATTCCTGTCACTGCTTTTTGCTTTAATTCACACCCAGTTGCAAGTGTTACAGACATTATTAGCGATGAACGTACGATTGATGAACGCTATTATTTGCTTTGATATGGCAATGTTGTAATTATGGAAATATTTATGTCTTTCGTGAGCTTTCGCTCTCGTCTTAATGGAGAATAAAGAAGCTTACCAGAAAATCAATTAATATTTCAATCATTTGAGTATATAATATTTGTGTATTGGTATAATAAATGTTAAATATAACTCTACCACTGGGTAAGCTACGTTAAACTACTAAGTATTAAGAAATAAAGTTAGATGTTATGAAACCATATAAATTTTCCTCCTGCCAATATCCATTTAAGTTCAATATTTTCTTGTTAAAATAATAAACATTTCATATTTCGAATATTTCAAAGAGACTTAGTCTATATTCAGCTTTGAGAAAAGCAAAAAGAGCTCAACTAATGGTTTAAGTTCTGCGAAGGCAGTTAGGATTAGGGATAAGATCCAATAATTTTGGCTTCAATGAACAAAAAAATACAGGTTTGTTTACAACTTAGATTTTATGTTCCAAATTCAATTACAAATCTTTTTTACTTTGCTCAGTTGGAACAGGACACACAATCAAAATCGATTATAATACGAACATCAAACTAGAACCCGGATTTAGAACTAAAACTGAACAAAAATAAACACTTTATAATTAATTAAACCCCAACTTTTAAAAGTAAGTAGGTATGTACTCTAAGTCTGTATTCATATATATACAATTCTAGAATCTAGTCAATTCATATTCAAAACATTATAAGTAAGTAAATATGATTTGCCAAACGAAAAAAAAAAAATACAGAATGAGATCACAATTTTTACCCACTTTATAATAACCAACCACTTCATTATAGTAACCCATATGTAAATATCATATTCATTTGACATGAATTTGAAAATAAATTAAGAAAAAAAAACGAAAAGTAAAAAAATAAAAATAAATAAATAAATAAAATTTAAATTAATTTCTTAAAGAAAATATATATAATAAAACACATTACTCAATATACATACATACACATACACACATGTGAACACCTCTTTAAATCATTATTTACGACAAAAATTTATTATATGAGTGCTAAATATTAAAAATTCATAATTTCAAATAAAAAAAAATATATATAGGTATATAATGATAAAATAGAAAAATAATAAAAAATAAATAAAAAAATAGTAAAAATTATGACAACAATAACAAAAATTTAAAAAAAAATGTCCATTAAATTTTCTAAACACAAAAAAAAAATTTATTTATATTTTTTATTTATAATTTTTTAAAATTCAAATTATAAGTAAGAAGAAATTTTTGAACACTCTATTTACCTTCTTTACCCCACACTAAGTTATTTTTTAGTTTATTAAAATAATGAAAATACATTTATTTCATAAAGTATATATGTAAGTACGTGTATTTACAGGTTCATTAAATATTACGGATTTTGAGAAATAAATAATCCCGGATATTGGAATAGCAATATGTGAATATGTCGTATTAGTGATAAAACACCTTAAGCAAAATTAATCTGCATTTTAATAACAGTTTGAGAAATCTACAATATTATATTTTTTGTATGTATATGTTAAAGTAAAAACCGTTTAAATACATTTAAATATATAAGTTCGATAATTTTTACGTTGCATGATAACTGGTAAAAGACATTTGCTAATGACATTTTATTGTCCTTATGGTTTTTTTATTCAAGCATTACAGTGCAGTTTTAGTCAGTATAAAAATTGTAACTTCAATTGAAATTTTCCGATAGCAAAGACGACAACAAACACCGATATAAATATTCTGAAAAATTCACACTTAGTTTTTATAAAAACTTGTTTTCCAGCGTTAGAGTAAAATTTTGGTATAACAGTGAAAATAGTCAAATATTTTCCTTTTAATATTACTGATATGCTTATCATACAGATCCGCGTATTTCGTCTACTACTTGCAGACTTCTTCAGTGTTTTGTACTCGACTCATCGAATTCACACTGTATATTGTATAGATCTAAATAATTAGATTAATCTAAATTTAAATATTCAAAAATATAGAAAACTGTTGCCGTTACCACAACATCATAGTCATGAATGAACTTGAAAAATTGCGCATTACTATACATTTTGAATGACAAGAAGGCTTTCACCCCCAAATCAATATTTTTTTTTTCCAGTATCATAATTCTAACGATACATTAACTGTTTTTTTTTTTATTACACTCAATTACCATCATAAAAACCGTAGCTACTTCTTCTAATAAAATCAAATAATTTAAAAACGATTATAAAAAATCTCCAGCATTTTAGTTAACATAAAAAATGATCACCCTAATGAAAAATATTCAAAATTTATGCGTTAATGTTGTCATAAATTTTAAATCTGTTATTTTTTTTAATATCCCAAAACTCTTTTTATTCTTTTGTTTTTTTTTATTGTATTTTTTGATTGTCATATTTACCTCAATTTAATTGTTGTTGAAGATAAAAAATTTGTTTATTTTTTTTGTTTTATGTAAAATCTAACCTCAATAATTTTCGCATACAATTTATGCAGTGCAATAAAATTTGAAATATTATATATGTTTGTATATGAGTATGTAAGTCTTATATACATATGATTTTTAATAAATTGTAAGTTCAATTCAGGCATATATATGTACATACATACATATATAATATGTATACAGGGTGTTTCGATACAATATACGGTATATTATAGTATATTTTTATAATAAAATTCTCTGTCCTACATTCCAATGAGGGTTAAAGCATCAAAAGTATAAAGTAAGTATAACTATATAATTTTATCATAATCAGTAGGGCATTAACAAATTTGCTTCAACGAACGCTCATGATTTTGAGCTCATGATTTGAAATTTTTTAGATCCGGTTATAACTGTTCGGCGACACGTTATTTTCAGTCCACCTAGCTATATGTGACATTGCAAATTCCATGTTTTAAGGACTCTATTCATGTTATACTAGTTCCTACGGATAACCGCGCCCCACCTACAATCATACTTTCTTTAATATGAACACTCTGCAATAAATATTCGGGAATGCATGAATTTTCCAAAATTGAATACATATCAAATTTATTTGAGACCTTCACATTACTACATTGTAAATACCAAACACTTTATGTAAATTTTTTTTGTTTAAAAAAAAAATATTTAGATTCTTGAATATCTAAAAAACGAAAAGACAAAACTCAAATAATATTAATGAAAGTTCTCTCATAATAATTGATGAATAATTTTTATTTCCGGTGTGGGGCAAAATGAAGAATAGAAATATTTTTTTATAAGAAATGAATTCAAATGACATTCAAATGAACGCATCAAATCAAGAGATTTGAATATTATATGAAATTTAAGAATTCAGAAACTGATGATGCAAGCCCATATTGAATTAATTAACAACTTAAAATATGCATATTGAAAAAAGTGAATAGTTACAACAAGAAAAAAAAAATGTGTAGAGAATATTGAGTTGCGTTTTGTGCTAATTTCAGGTTTGTTTTTCAATAATGAATATTTTTTTTAACGGATATTTATTTGGAATAAAATACAAACAATGAAAAATATTTATTATTTTTATTACTATTTGGTCGTGTTAACTCAACACAATATTTCTAGATTTTGCTAAAGGACAATCGTACCTTTCATTTTAATTGGTAGAAATTGCTCTTAACTAATAAAGGCAGAATTGTTACTTTTTATTTAATTACAACTGAATTTCGTTCACGTTTTCAAAAATATTGTTAAAATATCTTTAAGAAATAATATCCTCCGCCAAAGTTTATAATATTCTCATTAGAGTAAAATTTGGAGAAAATCCACACAATATTTTCTCTCCAATATTTTCAGAAGCATTTTAAAAATAAAGTAAGTTAACTAAATTTAATCGAATACCTATAAAAAGGTTGATTAAATTTTTATTACACATTTGTTTTTTTGTAAAATTTGGAGAAAGTCTCCACATCAGATTTTCTCCAAAATTTTCAGAAGCATTTTAAAAACAACTTAAAATAAACTAAAATAAATAGGATACCCCTACAACAGTGGATTGAATTTTCATTAAAAAATTAATTTGGAGAAAATCTCCACATCAGATTTTCTCCAAAATTTTCAGAACCATTTGAAAAGTAAACATAAAATGAACTAAATTCAATGCAATACCTCTACAAAGGTTAATTAAATTCTCATTTCATATTTTTTTTGCAAAATTGCAAAATTTGGAAAAAAATCTCCACATCAGATTGTCTCCAAAATTTTCCGAACCATTTTAAAAATAAACTTAAAATGAACTAAATTCAATATAATAACTCTACAAAGGTTAATTAAATGCTCATTACATTTTTTTGGTTTTGTGAAATTTGGAAAAAATCTCCACATCACATTTTCTCCAAAATTTTCAGAACCATTTTAAAAATAACTTAATATAATCTAAATACAATACAATACCCTTACAAAGCTTAACTAATTTCTCATTACATATTTTTTTTTTTTGTAAAATTTGGAGAAAATCTCCACATCATATTGTCTCCAAAATTTTGAGAACAATTTTAAAAAAAACTTCAAGTAAGCTAAACTCAATAGGATACCCCTACAACAGTTGATTGAATTTTCATTACATATTTTTTTGTGTAAGATCAATTTGGAGAAAACCTCCACATCAGATTTTCTACAACTAGTGCTGCGAAAATAATTGAAAGTAAATTGAACTCAATAGAACACCTGTGCAAAAATTTTATATATATTCATGTTAGCGTTTTCACATTCGATTTTCTCCAAGATTTAAGAACAATTTTAAAAATAACTTAAAGTAAACTAAACTCAATAGAATACCCATAGAAAAGTTGGTTAAAGCCTCATTGCATAGTTTTTTTGTGAAATTTGGAGTAAATCTTCACATCAAATTTTCTACAACAATTGCGAAAATTACTGAAATTAATTCTCATTACATATTTTTTGTATAAAATTTGCAGAAAATCTCCAAATTAAATTTGCTCCAAAATTGTTAGAACCATTTTCAAAATAACTGAAAGTTAACTTAAACTCAATACAGAATAATGGATTGTATTGATTACATTTTGTTTATCAATCAATATATCAAATTCATGATCATTATATTTCTAAATTGGAGTTATTTAATTGATTTTTCTTTTCTTATTGCAATTTTTTTTTTTTTTTAATAAATCTAAAATTTCATTGCCAAAAATTACACAAATATCTAGGTCATTTGGATAGTACAACGCAGGCGCCTCTGGCTTCTCTCTATATCTGAAATATTTTTTTGTTATATGTATTAAAATTTGTGTGCATCAATTTAAACACCATTTATGTCTTAAGTATAGTCATTTTTTTACATTATTATATTTCCGAATCATAAATTTAACAATGAACCTTTTTTTGACAGTTATTATAGAGATCAAGTTAACATATTTTTTTTTCATATATTTTAATATTATAGAACCCCTGCTAAGAACATACAATAACAATTCAAAGATTAGAGAATATTGTGTAGTAAGATGAGATTACCTTGAATAATTTATTGTTATTAATCATCAATTAATTGTCTAAAAGCAAAAAAAAAAACTGTTAAAATTGAAAAAAAATAGTTAAAATTCAACCAAATGAATTGAGAAAATTCCAAAATTGAATACTCACACAAATTGATAATTTAAAAATACCTTAAGTTAACCAATAATAATATTGTCAATTTGTTCTCATAAAATCGTGAATTTTGTCATGCCTATACATTTTTTAATGAAAATATCAAATTTCATCAGAAAACAAAAAATCATTTTTACTTCATAAGAAATTTGGAAAATTTGAAATCATCTTCAATACATCACCTAACAATCACATCGCCATCAAATAAATTTTTGGAAAATTAAAAACATCAAATTAAATAACAAAATATTCAAGGTTAAAAGTAGTATCGATTTATTTTGTTTTATTTTAATAATCTTGAACCCACCACAGCCAATTAAAGATAAGAATTTCATACAATGACATTAAATTGGCCATAATATTAATGTCATCTTTGGTTTTTTCAAATCTCTCCAACAATCATAATAAAAATCATAAATTTCTAAACATAAACCAAAAAATAAAATAAAAACAAAAACAAAAACAAAAAAAAAATAAAAATAAAAAATAAACCCGCCAAAAATGATAGCATCTCGTTTGTTTTTTTTTTTTTTTTTTGGTTTTTGAAAAACGGCAACCGAATTTATTTATCCAAGTTTCAAATTAATTTTAAAGATTTAGGCGAATTGATAAGTATTTTTTTTTCAAATAATCAATTTTTTTTTAAATTGTAGGACAGGGGTGAGTAGTTGAGTAATACTTGTTTAATGTTGTTTTTAGCTCCATTTACATGTTAAGACAAAATTGAAGATTTAAATCTAATATAAGATTTATGGACCATTTAAAATTAGAGGTACTACTATCCACAATTCACGATGATTGCGTAAATTTTGATCCACATTGGATTCTTGAAGCTTTTTTTTTGCTATTGTGTGTGTGTGTATTAATATTTTCATTATATATATAGTTTGATTGGAAAAAGATAACTTGTCTCGAAATATTATTTTGCAATTTGAAACCATAAGGAAAATCATAAAAAAAAATCTGATCCTGTCAAATAATAAGACAGAAGAATAATTAAAAATGTTTGTTGAAAACTTACCCTTTCTCTCAGGACATTTGCAAGGTGAAGTGGAATAAAAAGCATGCTTATAATGGATTCTTGAAGTCTAGTGTGGATTGGATACAATTTTTGATTCTGCTAAAACATTTGAAGACTTGTATTTAATAAAATATCGCAACCTAAAATTTATTTTTAATTTAATTTTTAAGTACTTAAAGGGGTTTAAAACAGATGATTATAATGTATTCTTGCAGTCTAGTGTGGAAGTGGTACAATTTCTGATTTTGTTTAAACGTTAGATTTGTGTATTTGAGTGCAATACAGAAAGATGATATTAAGTTGAAATTTTTTGAGACAACATTCGAATCGTGATCTTGATATGGACATAGGCTTATATATTTCAAAGAAGTTTGTTATTAATTATTCCTATATATAACATCGATATTAAGTCAATTTAAAAATGCATAGCAAGTTCTTTAGTGCTTCAAATGAATGAGTTTGGGGACATTGCATTTTGATGCTATAACTGCTTGTACCAATATTAAATCAATTCAGCTAAATGTCATACTTTTACAGTCTGATTTGGGCTTTACAGTCTGAAATTGAGTTTAGTGAAATTAGATTTTGATGTAATAATTTCTGATTATTAATAATTAATCAATTCGATGATTTTCGAAGGAGCTCATTACTATAATTTGAACTAATTGTTTAGATAAATTATAATTTTCTACGATATTAGGTAAGAGCATTTCTGATTTTAGTATGTCTTCTTTGGATAACCTAACAACTACAGTTTTAATGAATTTTTCTTTTTATATTTATTTTAACAGTCTGAGGTCCTAACCTCATTATTATTATATTGATCGCAGTAACACATATAATTTTACAGTACCTACACATCATATATTTTGTATACTTGATATTATAATAATGTAATATTTTTATTTCTAGGTACATAAAATGATTCTTCGCCCCTGACATATTATTAAATTATTGTTATATATCTATTTTTTTTTTATTTTTATTTTAAGTGATTTTAAAATTTATTGAAAATTCATAAATCACTAAAAAAAAAAAAAAATACAATTTTTATATCATATTTCATATAATTGCGAAATTTTTTAATAGAGTGAGAAACTCATTGAATTTGACAACTTTAATGAATGTATAAATAAAATTGGTTGTAAAAGATACTTGAATCAAATTATAAAAATTCATTAAAAAAAAAAAATAAAAATAATACAAAACAAAAAATTGAGTACAAAAATATTTTTTTAATATTTTAATGGACATCAAATTATATGAATAGTTAATTTTGTTAATAAACAAACCGCAATTAAGAAAAAACAATAATCACAAAAAAACAAAAATGTAAATGAATTTTTAATAATTGAAAACAATCAATAATTTGAAATTATAAATTTAAAATCAATTAAAGTCAGTAATTTATTCAATAGCTATTAAATAAAATTATTTATTTACTGATAATTGAATTTCCTATCCTATGTCTATTTTTGTTCTGTCTGTTCTATCTAAGTATTTTTTTTTTTTAAGTTTCAATGATAATCTTGAAATATAACTACAGAAGAGATGCGGAAGTAAATTTTGAGAAGCATAGATTTTTTTTAAATGTAAGTTGGAATATTTTAAGGCAATTAGAAGGAGTTGGAAAAACATATAGTTTCAGATACAAGGAGACGCATTGATCTTTTGAAATCTTTGCTGAAAGAATTACCGAAGTAGGATCAATTAAACCTACTGGTGAAAAAATCAAGTGATCGTAGATCATAAAAAACTTTTCAAATCTTTGATATATTTAAAAACGAAAACAAGTAGGGTCAATTAAACCCATTGGGTCCATCAACACCTTCTCGGAAAACATCAAGTTGTTCATCCATCATTCAAATATTGTAAAAGGATTGCTGCATTAGTTAGAGTTGTTTGAAATGGAAATAGATATTGGGTAAAGTCAAAACCTGGTTTAAGGTAGATTATATAGAGCGGCAAAATTAAGTAATAATTAAGTGAATAAATCATATTTGTTGAGAAGAAGGGAGTAAAATATATTCTAGAAATAGTAGCTATTCCCGGCGTAACATCCAGTATTAACAAAATATTTCTCTTCTCCCCATTTAAATATTTAACTCAAAACAATTAATTTTTCTTACCAAATCGTCCAATTTAAGCATAACATTTGTGTTACAAAGAGTATTTTTTTTCTATCTCTAACATCCTTGTTGTTACCTTCGTGGAGTCACCGTTGTACAGCTGTTCATTCTGTTGTAAAATTTTATTTTACATTCAATGCAGATATCATGTTGAGATGAGCAGGTGGTAGCTTTGTAATTTCAATACCAATTGAAGAAATAGTCAATATTGCAATTGATTTTGGTGTTTTTCCTATATGAAGGATTTTTAGCAAATCTAGTGAATTTTTAAAGGTACCAAAGCAAGATTTACTACCATGGCAACAATATTAATTCGGAATATTATTTTTCTGCTTGTCAATATCGTATTTTACAAAATAAATATTTATTTGAACATAAAGATGAGTCTGCATTGGTTAAATATATCAAGGTGGCTAATTCAAAGACACAAACCAGTGAAATTTAAAAATTTTTAATTGGTATTTTATTTTTTGAGTAATTTCAATTGTTTTGACAACTTTAAAAAATACTTTTAATTTGAAAAACCTTCATATTTTATTGATTGCATAATGTTTTGCTATTTGGTTCTTGTATTAAATATATAATTTTTCTATATTGGTTTCGAACTTGGATATGTTTTTCTATAAATTATTTATTTGAAAGTTGGGTATAAAACTTGGATATGTTTTTCTATAAATTATTTATTTGAAGTACAAATGTTAATACTTATTTAAATTTTTGCGATAATATTTTGCGGTAAAATTTTGCGGTAATTTTTACGGTAAATTTTTGCGGTAATATTTTGAAAAAGTTTTTATTTAAATTTTTAGTCTCTTGTCATTATTTAATTCACCTAAATAAAAAGTTTAACAGACATTGTTAGCTTATGATGAATATGGACACAGATGGGGAAAGATGGACACAAAAATTAGTACTTTTAAATTTTTTTTATTTCTTTATCGGTAATTTTTTGCGGTAATATTTTAAAAATACTACACATTTCAATTTTTGAGTGTGTATAATAGTAAAAAAAAATATTAATAAATACAAACATTAATATCCAAGTCAATGTATTGAATTCAATTATAGTCACAATTTTAGTTACACCTAAACTCCGAAATATACGTAAAACTTTTTGCAAAAATTTAGTAACAGAAAAATTAGAATTCTAATTGACTTTGTACAACTTTACACATATTGGTTATTTAGAATTAATCTTGAACTAAAGTACAACGATTTTCCAGAATTCTCTAAAACACTTCAATTTACCTACCAACACGTTCACTAGCTTTCGATCAACTAGTATACAAACAACACACATTCTTAATTTTTAACTATTTCTACACAAAAAAAAAATGTATACAAAAATCGAAAGTTAATTCAGACAGTTACACAATGAATTAAGCAATAATCTGTAAATAAAATTTTAAATCAAACATATGTAATTAAATTACAATCTCAAATCATTCACGCATTTCAAATCTTTCAAAAACTATAATTCAGTTAATACTACTTAACTAATTTCAAAAAAGAAAATTTTCGTAATTTTTCACTAATTTTTTATTTTTTAATTTACCACCCATTTTAATACATATCCTCCTCTACACCCCACCTTCTAACTCTATAATTTTAATCGGATTTTATAATTCCCTCTTATAGAATAAAATAAAAAACTAAGCAAGAGTACTCAGAGAGTATATGTACGTAATATTTTGTTATTAAATTACAATAAATATAAAAATATAAATCGTATCATAAATTCAATTGTATCGCTTTTTTATATGACTCGTCTGCTAAGGTAAGTTATGAAGATTATCAAAAACTGTTCAGATCACACCCACTTTATTATTTGTAGTACAAAAAAAAACTCAAATATATTTTTATTTAGGTACATTTTATTTGCTTTGCTTCCATTACGATCTATTCAATAAATTTCAATTGTATTACATTATTAATTGTATCTGGAAGATATATTTTATGAGTAACATCAATATTAACAAATTTTCCTAATTTATTCGAAATTCACATTTTTTCGAGATATATGGATTGATTGAAAAATACCTACGGGATTTGAAAAGGTTCAAAATATACTTGCAATAAAAATTAAAATTAAAGAATCATTTTTATGTAACAACAAAATCTAGTCAAGGTTACACAATGTCATCTAAACAGAAGAAGAAGTTCGATTTGAGATGACAAAGCTTAAACATTTGATTTATATACGCTTAGATATTACCCAATACATATTTAACAAAAATTTATCTG
The DNA here is from genome assembly GCA_963942445.1 of Argyra leucocephala. Lineage (NCBI taxonomy): Eukaryota > Metazoa > Arthropoda > Insecta > Diptera > Dolichopodidae > Argyra > Argyra leucocephala. The sequence goes on along the minus strand of OZ012681.1, from coordinate 132,048,422 downwards.
CTATATATACATTTTCTGTTTGACATGATGTTTCTTCACATTACTACAAAACTATTTCATCATACCATTATTACTATATTATCAATTATCAACAACATAAAATCAAAAAAAATTTAAAACTGTAAAAATTCATGTATTTTGAATATTTTGCACCATCATATTGATTGAACAATAATTACTAGACAATTTTTCATTCCCCCAAAAAAAAAAAAAATCATCGCTTCGCACCATTAATAAAACCCAAATTTTGGTTTTTATCACTCGGGATCTCAACAAAAAAAAACTTTTTTTTTATACAACTACACATAAAATGTTGTTAATCTAATCAGAAAACTATATCACACATAAATGGTAACAATCAACATTTAATGTTTACAATGACGTCATATGACACAGTTATTGCTATCGCAATTCATAATGTGTATATGAAAAAAAATGAAAATTCAATAAGAACAACCGGAATCTTAAGATTTAAATGAAGCAGAAGATAAAGAAGAAGTAGAATAAGTAGAAAAAGTAGAAAAACAAAAAAAAAACACAAAAAAAATAAACAAGTTTCAACATTTAAATTTCGTAAATACAGCCGTTCTATAGACACATACACACAATATAACATAAACTTTGCACAATTATTATGATAGTTGTATATTTTATCTCGAAAGATTTCATTTTTTATGTATATCTTTAAGATACATTTATAAGATACAAAATATTCTTATGAATTTTGTATATTTGTTAAATACAATGTCACAAATTTTTTATCTCAATTTTTTTTTTCGGCTGACGACAAGAGTGTCAGTGGAATGCATTTGAAACGCATGGTTTTCCAGTTTTTCTGGTGTTTTTTTGTTGTTGTTGTTTTTTTTCGAAAATAATAATTAGAGCATAATTTTTATGCTATAGCTATATGCCAAAAATAGAAACATTTTAAATTTATTTTTATGGGTTGGCATTTTATAATAATAAGCAATTTAAAAAATTGGCCCTAAAAATAATGAAGAAAAAAAAAATGTTTTGTCGACGGCTACGGTGGCGATAATGAAAAATAAAACTGAAGAAAATAGAAAAAAAAGCGGAAACCCATAAGGAATCGCATCAAGAAAATATTTGTGAAATTTTCCACACTGTATATATACGTGTCTATATATGTCGTACAGCAGTGTCGTATATTCTGGCTAGCACCTACAGTAATAACAAAATTTTAAATTCAACAGATTTTTAATAAAATTGTAGACCCGTAATACAAGAAAGCTTTTTATATCGAATTAAACTAAATGTGACCTATGTCTAAATAATTGCACAGACCTAATTATATAAATAATGTAAAAAATTATATTATTATTTCTTTATTTATAATAATTTAATTACTAACGGCTATCGGGTCTTATTAGACGACCTTAACAGTTATCGTCATGATCAAAATGATATTGCTCTTATTTTTGTATTTGTGAAATTCATACCGTGCGGGATATAATTTTTAGTCTACAAATTCTCTCTCGGTGTTAATACAAACTTCTCCACCACAAAATTAGTTTGTTGACAAGAGGGTGAGAGACAAAAAAAAAATACATCAGTTGACATCGTTTAATAAGGCCCATCGGCTTCATTAACTATTACAAATATAAATAAAAATAGAACATATTTAATTTTAAACAAAATGTCATGCAAAAAATATTTTTTGCAGTCTAGAAAAGGGATTATATGTACAGTTAGTAAAAATAACAAATTATATAACACTTTATACATATAACAGCTATCTGTAGAGAATTTTCACATCATTGTCATTCTTGGAATATAATTAACTATAGTTAGTACAAACATGTAACACAATGGACCCTACTGGTCTATGTGTGTCGGCGTACTGTCGGCATCTACATTTTTACAAAACTGGCTTTAATTAATATATTAACAATAGAATAATCAAGTTGTCAATAATCGGACCCAGAATATTTTTTAATTAGAAATTATTTTTTTAATTTAATCACTAATTTTTTTAATTAAAACCAAATTTTATTAATTAAAAATATTTAAAAAAAATTTCAATATAAGAAAGATTTTTATTAATTTTTTTAATTGATTTTTATAACTCACAGATGTTATTTAAAAAATTTGATATAAGTTATAGAATCAATCAAAATTAAAAATCAAAAGATGTATAGGTAGTCTAACACGACAATGCCTACTGATGAATTCCAGTGATGTTAGTTGAACGAAACACCTCTGAGGTTTGACACATTTGACACATTTGACATATTTGACAAATTTATGATCTTAAATTTATGCCAAAACGGATTTTTAAGAAAAAGTTTTATGCTAAATTATTCTTAACGAATTTTTAACTATATGGAGACTGTACAGCGAATATAGAACCATAAAGTCAGTCATCAATCATTCATTATTCATTCATCAATCATCAATTGATAGGTCGAATCAGAAATTGTATGGAAGGAAGAGGCTTCATTTTCAACTTTTTTGACGGTAAGGAGATGTATAGAGAATACACCAGCTGATTGCAGTGAAATTTCTTTTCATTTGATGCTTTGTTATTTTGCAGAGCTGAATGCGTATGATGCCTACAATATTGTTGGTTAAAATTAGGTAGGTCTAATCTTAGGCAGGTCTTCTTAATGTGTAATATACACTTACAATAATTGTTGGTTAAACTTAGGCATAACTAAACTTAGACAGATTAAAATTAGGCAGATCTAAATATAAAATCTAAAACTGACAATAAGCTGACGCAAGAACAAAATGTAGAGATTAGAATTCGACATGAATAGAACAGTAACTCTAAATAATCTAAAAAAAACTCTATTAAAATTCAAACAAAAAACATCTTTATAATAATTCAAAACCATAAAGAATCAGTTTTTATTCTTAGAATTCTAAACAATTTTTATCAAAATAAAATCTATTTACTTTAGCAAAAAACAAAAAAAAAGGCATTCCAAGTACCGCCACTGATTCTGTCATTCACTTTTTTATTTTTTCTTGTTTATGTTTATTTACTGACCAAAAAAATTCTTTTGTTGATGGGTTCCATATTAGCATATACAACGAGTGAATTTTTAAAATTTTGAAAAAAAAAAAAATTGAAATATTGATAGACAGACACGCTCGATATCATTATACAAAATGATCGTTTTATCGTATGTTTTTTTTTATTTTTCTTTTTTTTATTTCTTGTAAAAAAAAAAAAAGGGAGCCGAAATTTATTCTTAAAAAAAATATTTTTGTCTTTATTTTTTCGTCATCATTGAATTGTATACAAAAAAAAACAGTAACCGTTAAAAATTTTAGAATAGAGTTTAAAACTTTGCTCCATCGAAAGGTATTTAATAATAACTATACTTGAGTTCTAAATATATTTTTCGATTAACACAATTACTATTTTATTATTATATAATTAACTCTGTAAAGTATGAACTAATAGCTCTTTTACAGATACTGCAATAAATAAATAAATATTAATAATAATAACCTATAAGCTTACAAAGAGATTAATAAAAAGAGCGAATATAAAAAGCATAAAAATATTTAATCAGTTGATTTAACATGTTGTTATACAACAAAGAAAAGCAGGTTTATAGTAGGTTTGACTCCTATACTGCTAATAACTACTGATAAACAATTAAAACAATGCTGAGCTAAGCTGACCAGGCTCGGGACATATTTATGAAAAGAAAAAAATATATTTTGCACTACTACATTCTACACAACCAGTAGATTTCTAATATTTCAACATTTTTAAGACGATTTAGTCGAAAAACAATGATGTTTTGTAAAAAGAATAAGAACATAAGTAAAATTTGTTTTTATCAACTCATCAGAGCCTGTTATTCGTATAAGAACTATATGAATGCTCAACATTGAGCTAACAAAAAAAAAATTGTTTTCATCAACTCATCAGAACCTGTTATTCGTATAAGAACTATATGAATGCTCAACATTGAGCTAACAAAAAAAAATTTGTTTTCATCAACTCATCAGAGCCTGTTATTCGTATAAGAACTATATGAATGCTCAACATTGAGCTAAGAAAACTATTTTTTTTTGTTTAACTTATTTATTGATGAAATTATAGCACTAAATAGTGTTCTAGATTCTAGAGAGTACTCTGGTGCTACTTAATCAGTATTTTGGTACTATAAAGTAGCATATTTTGGTACAAAAATTTAGTTAAACAACAACAACCTACCGAAATATTTATTACAAAAATTGTTGTAAAATCTTTGAGACTATTTTGGTATATCACTACACAAATATTTTAATGAAAAGGCTACAAATTCTTTCAAAATTTATTTTTTAGAGCTACAAAATTATTTACCTTCCGTTTCAAGATGGCATATCAGAAATATCATAGTCGCGATTACCTTTGATAAAGCTTGTACTATTATTGTTTAAAGAATCAAATGATTTGGCCATATCTTAGAAGGCATTAGAATTATTATCAATTATCAGATTATTGTTAGTGATCAAACCAGTTTTAACGTTGTTAAAAAATCGTTACTAGCTTGTGAATATTGTCTAACATGCTTCTTGGCAGTCCTTTTTAGTTATGATAATCTTCACAAATAAAGAAAGAGTCTAAAAACGGATGGTACAGTCTGTATTTAGACCTACGCGTATCCCAATTAACTTTCTTATACAAAATAATCTTACCTATAAATAATAAGACGTTAAAAAACCTAAACATTTTAGTTCTACTTAGCACAATAGATATGTATATATATATACATATTGTATTAATAACTAATATTCAAATTCAATATAAAATAATTAATATTAGTTTTTATAAAAACTTGATTTTCTAGCGTTAGAGTAAAGTTTTTGTTATTCGAAATATTCGAATATTTTTAACAAATAAATTTTATTTTTTTAAATATGCAATTCATTCATTTTTATACCACACTGTATTCAAATATTTTGTTGTAATTTATGTGGTATAATTTTGAATTTATTTCTAAAATGAATTTCTTAAATTAATTTTTAATTTTAATGGTGATTTAATTTGTTCTCTACTATATAATTAAATTTTTAAATTGGATTTTGAGTGAGTGATCAGATTATTTTAAGAAGTTTTGTGGTTTGATGTTTTGTGAAAATAATTTTCAAAACAAAATTTAATAAAATTAAAGAAATTGACATAATAGGATCCTTAATGATGAAGTTTAGTTTAAGCAAGTTTATTATGATTTTTATGAATTTATTACGAATTTTTTAAACATTTTTTATCTATCAAATACTGCACTAGAAAATATAATGAGTTTTCATTTCTATTCAATTAACTTAAGTAAAAATCGACTCTGCAATTATATAAAAATATAGAAAAAAAAATTGGAAATAAATAAAAATAACTAATTAACAGTTGAATTTATTATTAGTTATATTTTAAAATCAATATTTAGTTATATATGTAAACTTTATTTATCATATATGTCAATATACTACTCACTTTATTTAAATATTTATATATCAATGTACTACAATGTACTAACTACTCTATTGCAAAAAAGTTGGTCCACATTTTGTTTATATTTTTAATCCATTTCAATCCTGGCATACTGATTTCCATCATTGATGAGAGATAAAATCAAAACTGATTTATAATTCTACTAGTGCGTCTACCACTTATATATCTAGTAATTCGCCTATCCAACATTTTTTATTGTGATAGCCAAACTTTCTTTCAATGAGGTAGTAATGGTAAACTTTCTGAACCTTTTCTTTTTAGAACTGTGGGCCTAATATTTATTATTTTTATCATTTATTTTAGCTCAAAGCATTATGATGCTGATCAAGAAATCATGGGTTGGTAATGAAACCCACAAACCGAAATCCGGAAAAATAAATCCAAATACCAAAATCCCATTAACAAACATCCATAAAAGATGTGCCAAGAATAATTCTGGAAAAAGCAAATATGTATCCAACAGAGGCCGAAATCAGAAATCGAACCTGGGACATTTCGATTGAAAACAATTAACTAGTTATTTAATCTTTTATCTAACTAATTCTTAAATTTAATATTACCAAATGAATCATCAAAGATTAATGGCTACACGAACAAATAAAAAAATCAAAGAACATAATTTTAAATAATTTGTAAAATGACTTTCAATTACTTTCAATTTCTAAAATATGATTTAAAATGTTTACATTTTTTTCTTTTTTTGATTAATAAATTGTAAACACCAAAAATAAAATTTGAGTCTCCATAATGTCCCAAATTATAAAACAAGAAAAATAACTAAAAATTTAATTTTCAAATCATCACCTGCACAGCATAAAAAATTGTTTCTAAAATTGACTGAATAAATCTTCCCAATTCATATTCGTTCATTTCTATACTAAACAGCTTTAGCTCTCCTCTTTAATTTTATCATTGGTCCATATTGAAATGATATATAAAAAATAAAAGTAAATTTCCGTGTCCAAAAAATACAAAAACAAAAACAAAAAAAAAACTTTCATATCATCCACAGAATAATCCACCATGGAATTGAATACATGTACATATATATATATATATATATATATATATAGGAATTCACCATGTTCTATTGTTAGTAATATTAATGGGAAGAATGAAAGGTATTTTTATGAAAGATTATAGAAAATTATGATCTTCATTCAATATCAATTGTTTAGAAGATGATGAAGACCGCCTCTGCACCTCTTTTTTTCAAATTTCTATAGGAGATTTTAAACTCAAAATCAGTGCTCAATAAATAAATGGATAACAGACATATTTTACATATATTATATAATTACATATACTCGTATATATATATAATGAAAAAATTATATAACAAAAGAATAGGTAGGTAAACCACTTTTCAAATGAAAAATTGAAAATTCATCAACAGGTGCTTATAAAAGGGGGGGAAACAAATGCATCAGACTTCAATTCAACTTTATTAAAGATTCATAAAATTATTTCAGATTTCAAATTAATGGATTTGAGATGAATAGAATATAAATTAGAAATATCTACAATATCTTTGATTAATTACTCTAAGGATATGTACTTGATAAGCATATAAAAGCTATCTAACAAGAGGATGAAATTTAAACTTTACATCAAATTTTGTTAAAGCTATCCAGAATAATGCATGGAATAGCGCAAAAATTTGTAAATCCAGAAAAGTTGGGTATAACTAACTTCCCCTAAAAATATTATTGAAAGGATAAATTAAAAACGAAGAGCTAGAAGAAGGTGGTAGCAGTCACGTGATCCAGTTGATAAAAATATCCTTAATTCCAAGTCTCAAGAATTAAAAAGGGAAATAATTGAACTGAAAAATAAGACAATGCAGAACTATATTTACAAAATCTATCTGCTACTAAAGAAAGTAAATATTCACTCTGGAAAGCATTCTGCTCCACTTTTTACTCATAAATAAAATAAAATATTTTTTAATGCCTCAAAGCAAATAAAAAAAATGTTCAGATATTTTTATTTAGTCCAATTTACAGTTTCTTATTGCATACATGAATTTCTTCTAAATATTCTATACATCAGGACTCTCTTGACATTAACATCTGGTTTGCACCAGTTTTTTAGTCTGATTTTTATCTGCTTAATATTCATTTATTAAATTTGTGAACCAGAAATACTTTGAAATAACTTTTACCACCTTCTAACAAGTCTGATTTTAATTATTAAAATCAAATTGTCACATTTTCTAAATATTCTATATATCGGGACTATCTTGAAATTATATTTTGACATTTTTACCAATTTGAAATAGTCCGATTTTTAACTGCTCATGAATTAAATTCCCGAACCAGAAATACTTTTAAATAACTTTTACCACCTTCTACAAGTCTGATTTTAGTTTTTATCAAATTTTGACATTTGCTAAAAATTCTATACATCATGACTCTCTTGAAATTATATTTTGACATTTTTACCAATTTGCAATAGTTCGATTTTTAACTGCTCATGAATTAAATTTGCGAACCAGACAACACCTTTAAATAATTTTTACCACCTTGAACAACTCTGATTTAAAAATTTTCTAACTATTCAAATAAATTTGTTTACTCTACCAATTTTATTAATTTTTAGATTATTGGACCTAGATTACATTTACATTCAATACCAAATTTTTTTTTAACAGATTTTATTGATTTCTTCTATATTTTTATTAAATTTTTCTTACAAAATAACATAACATAATGAGGAAATCATGTTAAACAAATTAAATATAATTAAATAATAACAAATCGTGAATTGTTTTTTATTTATTTAACAAAAAGAAAAATACCAAAACACCATCTTGAAAATAAATAAAAGAAAAATTTTTGTTTATTATTTTCTCATAAAAATTAAAAATTTCTAATAAACCCCTTTAACAAAATCCTCTGTGATATTTATTTATTTTTAAGTTTATTAAACTATCAGATACACCATAAATCTATAATTAAAATCCATTTTTTTTTTTATTTTCAAATGAAAATTCCTTTTCACTTTTCACAAAAAAAAAAAAAATTATTCCTAAAAATTAAAAAAAAAAATTTCTCATTACAGCATCAAAAACAAAATATTATTAAAGTATCACAGCTGACAGAAAGACCGTTAAAATAAAAAAAAAAAAACTTTCACCTAATAACAACTTACAATGTTTGCATCATGTGTCATATGCCTGTATGTATGTATGTATTTATTTGACATTAAAGAATGAATGAATGATGATGCCAAACTCTACTATGACCATATAATATCACCATTACTATCATTTTCATCATCATCATCATTCTGATCATAATCATCATCAACATCGTAATGATAATCATCATTTTGTTTATATTTTTTGTTCATCATTATATTATTAACAATAAAAAGTGAATTGAATTCAAGGCTTAAATTTAAATGCCAATATCATTAATTTCTACTTATATTATTTTGTTTTTTTTGTTATTTTTATTTTGCTATTTGTCTTCTAGCTACTTAAAAATGTCTAAATAAATTTTTAAATCAATATTTCATACTTACTACTGCCCACCCAAATGTCATTTAATATATTATGAGAAATTATAAGTCGATAGAAAAATGACTAAATATTACAACAGGTACCTACTATGTATATATATGCGCAAAGTGTAATTTAGATTTAATAAAATAGTATAAACAAAGTAAAGTGGTCAGTGAAAAGTATTAGTATATATATATATGTATATAAATGTTGTAATTTGTTAATATTGGTACGACCTGTGTGCAAAGTATACATATATATATATATAAATTATTAATTTGTAAATAGTCTCAGTACGACCTAACTGCTTTATTAGAGATATTGAGACTAATAAATAATAATTCTGATATCACAGGACATTATTTACGTAATTAAAAGAAGCAGGAGCAGTCTGTTTTAACTAAATAAGGTTATATTGAATTCTTCAGTCTCAATTATTGATATAAATAGCTTAGATCAGAGTGCAAAAATTTCTGAAATATGAAATATGTCTTTTTATTTTATTAATGTAGTTAATGAACAGTTTCATTTCTAATGGTGAGAGCCAATATCAATTTGGATCTATCTAGCATAACTGTAGTATCTTCCAAACTAATTATCTATAGTAAAAATAAAAGCACTATTGTTGTCTGATAGTCATACTAGCTATATTAATTTATATACCGTCACATCAAAGCTAGTATGGCATTGTTTAGAAATACTTCAAACCCTGACAAAGACAAATAAAGTCGCAAAAGAAAAATAACAAAAAGAATATTTAACACTTTCACTATACCAAAATACAACGGATGTTCCAAAACATGCGTATCAGCTTTTTAAGAGGAGACGGAGCCGTTCTCTATCGATTAGTGATATTTTCAACTTCCGAGAAGAACCGGAAATGGGGTTTTTAAAGCCGAAATTAGCCAAAATTCACCGGAATCGAGATTTTTAAATTTGAAGAGATACTTTTTTACACAAATTCGGATTCTACATCAAAAAATAAGAAACTAACCTCTCCTCCCCTCTTTAAAAGCTGATGCGCATGCTCAAATCACCCTATTATATGTCGCAGTATACAAAAAACAAAAATTATTTAGCGTTCAAATTTTTACTGTTTCAAAACGAAAAAATAAATAAAATGATAAATAAATAATAATATAAATAAAAAAAATATAGCTAGTAAAAGAGTTAAGGATTACCCAAACAAAAAAAAACAAATATGCCTGTACCTAATCCACCATAATGTTAACCTATACACTCTAACGAAAAAACCCATCTAATATCAAAAAGTATTATACTAAAACTGAATAACCGAAAATTAAAGAAAAATTTCTCTCAACTGAACATAATTAAACTCTTCTAAGTATGAGTACGTATATAACTCTTCTTGAACAGTTGTAATCATTTCTGGACCGGTTTAAAAAAAAAAAAAAAATTTATTTAAAAATTAATTCATGAAAATCTTATAGTAAAACTCAAAAAAACATAATTGGTAATTCAACACCAATATTGCAGCTGTTCAATGCACTTCACTTAAAATACAAAAAGAACAACAACAAAAACAAATCGTCATGAATCTACAATCATATCCATGGTGAAATCCGTATTGTACAAATCTTTAAATTTATTTTTAAAATTTTGTAATTACTATTATTATTAAAGGTATCCATTTTTTTTTTATTTTATTTTCATTTTATTTTTATTCTTTTTACAACATCAGTCAGTATTAAATTGTTAAATCCGTGTACAATATTATTGAGTACATCTGGGTAGAAAAATTAGGATAGAAAAATATATATATAGAAAAAGAGTAAATTAAAGAAAGAAATAGAGATAAAATAGAAATAATAAAACAAGCCAAGCACATCAGGTTTGTGTTAATAGCGACACATAAAATAAATAAAAACAATAATAAAAAATCAAAACAAAATTTATAAGTTGAGTTTGATAGTGTTGCAATGCAATGCAATGCGATCCAATCTTTATAGTACATAAAAATAGAAAAATATTTCTAAAATCTGTTCATTACTGTCCATTACCGGATGAGGAAGAGTCAATCGAATCAGAATTCTTATTAATAAATTGATCAAACACATAAATTTCTTTAACTGCACAACTAAGTTAAGTGTTTATATACTTTATTTGGAAGCATTTAAAATAAATACCGGTTCATATTTATAAAAATGTATAAATGTTAAGATTTTCATTATAATAATTGTAATTGATTGTATAGTATTTCTAAAAAGGAAGTAAATTAATTTAATGGAATTTTACTGATTTAGATATAAGACGATTATAATCATAATTTTATTGATATACTATGTATACAGATCAGATGTAGGCTACAAATTTTACAATAAAACGTTTTTAACATTAAAATCAAATCTGAACGAAATGTTGCCAGATAGAGATCTACTACCGATCGACCGATCTACTACCGATCTACTTCTAGACCGTTAAATATTCTACGAGCAATTATGTATACTTGCACTGGTTACTTGTACGGGGTACTGGTTATGTCAAATTCGAATAGCCACTTAATTTTTCAATTATATATATAGACATACTTCACTTTTCTCACTATACCGTTTATAATATCAAATAATTTTCAATTTGTATATATAGATATATATATATATAAATAGATATTTAAATCCTTTAGATATAGCTTTTTATATAAAAATAACTTCTGAATAAAATTGATTCTAAAAACATAATTAACATATTTTCTCTTCAATACATTTAAATTATATGTAGGTACCTGTATTTGATTGAAAAATGAAACTCTAATCCCTTAGAAATAGATCCCAAGATTACAATTTTTCTTTTTCCTTTTGTGTTAGACTTGAGTCCGTTTCAGGGCCGACCCTATACAATTTGACGCCCTTTGCAGTTTTTGAAAAATGGTTTTAAATAAAAAATTATTAGTTCTATTTACAAGCCATTTTCCCGTTACCCATCAGGTAGGCTATTTTAATGGGATTATAATTTTAAAAATTTGAACAAATTTTCACCAATATTAACTCCCAGAATTAGACAACGCTTGGGTATTCTCTTTTTAAAAAATATACAACAACAGAAAAAATAAACGTTATTTTTAGAAATTGAATATGCCAACCTAGACCGATAAATTGTTTTTTTTTCTGTTAAATAAATTTGTTTTGCGCAATGATATATTAATATGATTTGTATCAAGCGCCCTGTGCAATTGCACAACTTGCGCTTAAAGAAGGATCGGTCGGGGTCTGTTTGTAACTATATTACACGACTTGAGATATATAGAACTTCAACTGTAGAAACCAAAATTATAAAAAAAGCTGATAAGTGTTGCCGTTTTGCAATTGCACAACTTGCGCCTATAGAAGGATCGGTTCGGGTCTGTTTGTAACTATGTTACCCGTCTTGAGATATATGAGAGATATATATTCCAACTGTAGAAACGAAAATTATAAAAAAAAATTTTTAAGTGTTGCCGTTTTGTTCAATTTAAAACTTTAAAACTAAAGCTATACTTAAGCTAATAGCTATTTTTATACCATCGTTTTAAATTTCATAGTTTTTTTTTAAATCCTAATAATGATTGTGTTATAACCCCATAGGTGAGGTAAAGGGCGGAAATAAAATATTTCCATTGGCTCCTATGTACGGCAAATCTATTCAATTGCATCCACGTCATTTGTTGGATACTTGCTTCGCCTAAGACTGTTGTTCTCCATCTCAGCCTTCCGGCACAACGTGTTACCATATTTTTTCATAATAAAAACATCCTTTTTTTAACAGTTACATTAATGATACAGCAATTATGGCTTCAGACATCGATCCATTACAAGCCTCAAATCTCCTCCAGCAGAACCTCAATCAAATTTAAATCTGGCTTCACAATTGGAAAATAAAAGTTAATGAAAAGAGGTTAACACATGTGACATTTTTCAGGTAACTGCACTCTAGTAATTTTGAACAGTACAGTCATGCCACAAGAGTATTTTGTCAGATATTTGGAGATTTATCTTAATAGGCGTTTAACTTATTGAATCGTAAATCATTCAGATTGTATACAAACATTAAATGAGCAGAAAAAAAACGTTATGTCAGTTTTTGAACAACTTATTTATTATACCGGAAAATTGTTTTATACTTCAAACTAGGTATACATATTTTGCGAATTCGAGAACAATAATCATCGCTTTATTACTTATAAATAATAACTATTTTTTCACAATATAACTATAATATACTATATATAGAGTATAACGGTATTAACTTCTGGATTTATTTCACTAATAAATTATTTCATAACTAACAATCATAAATTTATTACCATCATATAAGTTAATATCAATTTTAATAATCCGGACTTATTTCACTGTGGAAATTATTCAACACTACATCATGAGATAAATTTCATACATTTATGACAACCAATTAACCTGTACCATTTTCAACTATTTTACAATTAACATCAACATCAGCTTGTGAACTTATTTTATATTTACTACCAATCATTAATTTAATCAACCATCATCGTTATTTATTTATAATAAAAATCTTATAATAAAAAATATTATTTTTTTTTATTTTTTTTATAAATTAAGTATAAACAACGCTTTCCTTATTAAATTTACTCAACATAATTTCATAATTTATGACTATTTACCAACAATAATTAAATTTTTCATAAAATATAAATTCTTCAATATAAATAAATTATTAGATATTTTCTTCTCAAATAAAATCCTTTTTATTCAATTTCAATAGAATAAAAATAAATAAAAAAAAAACCAAATTAAAAACAATAAAAACAAACAAAAAAAATAGAAACCAAAATTCAATTATTTGTTTTTAAATCCCTACCTATATATATATGTATATTGAAAGAAAAGAACTTCTCCATATCAAAAATCCTTTTCATCATGCATATTTAAAAAAAAAAAAAAAAAAAAAAGCAGAAAAAAAAATCATACAAATAATTTTATAAAATAAAATTCCATAAAATTAAATATTCATTAGATTTATTAAAGAAAAAAACAAAAAAAAAAAAAAATAATAAATTAAATAAATTGAATATAAATTCTATTTTCTCTATTATATAAATTTAAATCCTTTTTAGTAGCATCCTTAAATTAATTTTTTTTCTTTTCAGTTTAATTTTTTTCTTTGTGGTTTTTTGATTTTTATTTTTTATTTTTGTTTAAAAATTGAATTTTTTTTCGTTTGTCTGAATATAATTTAAAAAATTATTATAAAAAAGTTTTCTAGGTACGAATCATCAATGAACCATCATCAATGTAATGAAATTATTATTTTTAATCTGGTATATCCTGTATACTAGCTATCAGTGGGTTGTTGTCATCCGTAAGAAAAAAGGGAACACATGCAAAATGCATTAATTTTTGAAATTTCAATTTTCAGTTGTTTTGTTTTGGTTTTTTGGTGTCAATTCTGATCAAAACCTTTGAATTCTGTAGTATTTTTACTTATTTATATAGGTTTTTCCAATTATCAATATTGATATTATCTGTATCTAATGATATATATATATATATATATATATATATATATATATATATAGTATGATTTTATGAAATAGGTGATTATTATGGTGTCGGGACAAAATTAAATATGAGCAAAAAGTACATATGGACAAAATTACATAAGACAAAATTACATATGGACAAAATTACTATACTTATTAAATGTACTAATAATAAGACATACTAATTACTGTACTAAATTAATGGACAAAATTGCCTGCAATTATTTCATAATAAAATATAAGTAGTAAAACAATGTCTTATTAAATCTTACAGGGTATTATGTACTTCAAAAATTACATTTTCATCAATTTCAATCAATATGCAATTTTTTCTATATCAAATTTTGTCCATATGAAATTTTGTCCATATGTAATTTTGTCTAATGAAATTTTGTCATATAACCCATATTATAGTCTATTGTTTTTAGTATAATATTTGTGTAATTCATCATTATTAACATAACACAGGTTAGATTCAAACCTGGATCATGTATACATATTATGATCTCAATAGTCAGTACACTGATGAACAACCTAGGATCACAAAGTTAATATAGACTTTAGTACACTTGCAAATATGCCGACTTTAGTAATACATATTCATAACGAGGTATGCAAGGTATGCCGTTATATACCTTGACATCGTAAATGTCTCAACACAAAGTTGAATACAACGTCCACATGATCTTAAATATATATAAAAGCTCACAAAAGCTTGTGAGATTGTCTACATCATCACAATTATTGTTGACAATGTCTCCACAACCGGTTTGACAGGTATTTGGGTTTACAAAAATTTTTAAAGACCCAATATTGTACAGTGTCAACAAAAACTGTATGTTCATTCTGCTTGATCACAAATGAATTAAAACACCATGTCTCAGAAAGCTCATATTCCACAATGTTGCCAACTTATTTTACGGATAAAATTGACAACTTAGTTTTTTTCATATTGTATCAGGTTGAAGTTTTTTTTTTAATACATTTACGATGTCACTGATAATAACTAATATATTTTTTTTAATAATTTCAAGACAGTAATTTTGAACAGTTTAACTACACAATGTTTTGATATATATTAACAATAACATACAATAATTTTTTTCATTTTGTAAATCTTCTAATTTTCAATGTTGATATATTCTAGATCGAACTTAGCACTAGCATGCATAGTTTAATATTATTTTAGTGATAACCAAGTTGTAGTAGTTGCAAGCAATTTTTTGAAGACAATTTGAATAGAGTGTTTAAAACTTATTCTTTAACTCACAACATTCATACTCTGTGGGCTGTATAGATTTCCAACCCAACGTCTACGTTCAAAAAACGAAATTATATTCCTAATTAACTCTAAAAAATAATTTAAAAAAAAAATTATTTTAGAAATTTAAACTATGAGCAAAATTTAAATTTGGGGCCTTCTGATTAGTAGAGTCAGGTGAGATAATATACCTAATTACGATAGTTAGTATAGTTTATTATATATTAGTCTATCTATTAGTGTAAAAAATTCAGATTAATAAATCAAATTTTTCCAAATCATATGTACAAGAAAGCATATATAAGATGAAAGCGTGTTTCATAGTATATAGAGATGAGTTTAGATTAAATTTTAAATTTACATCAAACTGGCAGTGTGTAATTTCAGCATTACAAATATATAAATATTTTTCTTATAAGATTTCTTAATTCCATTTCGGACTCATCTAAAACACTTTTCCATCAAATAAACTAATCATAGAACATGTATTCGGGCTCAAGTTTATTAAAAAACAATATTCGTCTCGTTGAACATTGTGATTACAGAGCTCAGTTAGTTAGTACAATTAAATTCGCTCAGAATTTATACTTTACAAATAGAAATTATTAAAAATGCAGGTATTCCTCTTACAATACACACACTTTATGTACACTAAACCGATAGAGCAGTTTTTTGAATGTAATGCTCAAATAAAAATTCATTATTTTGAATTAAAATTTCTCATATTATAAAATATCACGTTTCTTGTCTAAAAATCTCATAATCAAAATTCACTTTTCTCGAAAAAAAAAAATAATAATAAAAAGTAAAATAAAATTAGTTAAAGTGAAATTCGAAAATTTTTTTTTTTCAAATTCATAATTTTTTTTTCTTTTACACTCCCTTCTTCATCACACCATTTCTCTCTTTTTCATTTTTATCTGAACTGAATTCTGATCAATTTGCATCTACGTACCGATTCTATATTGCATATAAATTCTATATGTGTGTATATATAAAATTAAAGTGAAAGGGAATGATTATATAAATATATACATATTATTTATACATATGGATATGGATTTGTGAAATGAGAGACAAGGTCCTGAATATTAAATAATATTATAAAAAATATATATGTAATATATATAAAATATATATATATATATATTTTTAGATTCTAAAGAAATTAAATCATAAAATATGAATTTTACAAGTAATATGCAAAAAATATAAATAATATACATTTATTTTTAATGCACCTTCAAAATACAGGGTGATGCAAAAAAAATTTGCAAGCTTATCAGTTTCGTTTTAGTATATATAACCTATAGTTTTTGAGTACAGGGAGCTATGATATGAGTTTTTCGTATTCATTTGCATAATAACAATTTATTTCTAAAATACAATAATTTGTATATACAAATAACTATTATTATAATAGTTACGGTATATACAATCATTTTGTTGTAATAAAGTATTTTAATTTAATTTCAGAAAATATTACTCGTGAATTGGTAAGTAAGAAATTAATAAACTGAAGAATAATGTTGAAATTAATTATTGTTAATCTGGCAACTCTAATTTTTAATTTTGTAATTGTCAATATCTATAATTATAATTGACAAGCATTTAAGGACCTGCGCAGTAGACACCTTTTCATTTTGTTTTGCTTCTCTTTAATGAACTCCTAATTAATAAATAAGTTGTATATAAAACAATAATGCGCACACAGTTGAAAAATTTTTACTCATATGGTTTTATTATTCAGCAAATATATTATGCATATGTCAGTTCTTATTAAAATAAAAAACAAAAACAAACAAATCAGTTATTAGAAAATTACTTGCAGTGAACATAATGTACATTGTACGGGTCAAAAAAATTTCTATTTCGTTTTATAATATTCAAACTTCTAAATAAAATATATCCATTTTGTGTCATTCAACATCTTATTATTTTTATACATAATTAAAGGAAATCTATTCTATTTTTTAAGTAACTGTCTCAAATTATTGTTTTCTATATTTTGGTCATTATTGTAGTAATCATATAGTTTTGGTTAAAAATATGTATATGATGTAACTATATACCTCTTTAATTACAAAAATATTTTATTTTTAGTGATTTTATCCATTAAATGCCACTTAGTATAGGAATATGTCGAAACGAAACGGTATAAGAAGGAGCAGTATTTATGTCTCCTAAATAAAACCTGCTAACCTCTAAATTTTTATGAAAACATGAGTAGTTTCTACTATAACGTGAGGAGTGTATGTCAGTACGTAAATTGATGTTCTGTTAAAAACTTTAAATTTGGCTTCAACTTAAATTATAGTTACTCAGCAGGGGCCCCTAGTCGTTATTATCATTGCCATTTCAATTTTAAGTAACACTGTAAATTTATTATTGTATTTGAATTTATATTTTGATTTATGTAACGAATAGGTATCAATAAATATATTTTATAGAATATGCTGTAGGCTCAGCTTTAGGTGAAACATTTTTAAAAATAAAGATTAAAAATTCTAAGTATGTTTCATTAATTTTATTATAGTTATATCTTAATCGATTTCGGTTATTACACCATTGTCAGAAGACTGATATTAATAAATATTATGCTAAATTAATTACTTAAATCTAGTTCTTGCAACAATGTTAATCGAAATTATTTAAAATATGCAATAGTAAGACATGGGATATATCTCACAAGCCATCATACTAAGGTTAAGAGCTACTGCAAGTGTATATTTCTCTATCTAATTCTTCATAATTATTAGATTGAACCGATTATAATTGTACATAAAAGGTACAACATCATTAAGTCAAAAAATTGAATTGTTAGGATTTGGAGTACCCTATAATTAGTAGGAGAAACATTTTAACCGAAAAATTTAGATATAAAACTAATTTTCGAACACGAAGATATTCTTGAGTAAAATTGAGATGATTCAACGCATATTTTTGTGCTGATACGTTTTGCAGCAAAATATTTTATGTCGTTATAAGTTAGTTTTCATTGTGTAGAGTCTTACATAATTGATAACATATGTCTTCAAGTAAAACAGCTTATGTTGACAAAATTTAGTTTTAATTTTCACCCAGTGTCTCATACAACTGCAGTTATTTCATATTTATCTAATTTTTTGCTCAAGTTGACTTAAGATATTATACAATTTGGATAGAGATAATATATGAGAGTTAATTCACGAATACCAATATTATAATCAGGCTGTGCTAATACTAATTAATTTGGATAATTTATGTAGTTAGTTTATGTATATGAATTGGTCCTGTGGCCCACTAATGCAGTTGCAGGACAGTGATGTCCAACATACATTATACCACTAAAAGTAGACATGTTTTTACTTAATTAAATAAATTAAATTAGGTATATAGTAATTTAAATAGCACTGAATCGAATTGAATGGATTAATTAGTATAACAACCATTTGTACGACCTTTTCAGTAAAAGCTCTTTTGAGTAAAAATAATTTAATAAAATATATTTGAAAAATAAAAGTACATATTTGAAAATTCTCTAATACGAATCTGATATCTAAAAATTAAATTTTTATATTTAACTACAGTCAACCAACAATATCACTTTTTAATCAATTATTTAAAAAAAAAATAATACATTATCTTCCACATAAGATTCAAATATAGATTCCAGAACATTAAAATTAATTAAACTTTTGTTTTGTAATTAACATTATTATTCAACAAAAATATATCCTTTGATATCCTCCTGTATCATATACAGACAAAAAAAAAATATAAATTGTATTTACCTGAATTTACCTGAGCATATATTTTCAGATATACTTACATACATAATATTATAATTCTGAACAACAGAAAAAAAATGAATATACAATATGAAACTAGAGAAGTTCTTTTCTAAATTGATTTTAACTACCCCTTAAAGTTACAATATTTAAAATTTAGGTCACAATACAATTACATTGTACATAAATATACGCTTACATAAACATACTCAAGCAAATACATATATGAAAAAAAAATAAAATGCTTTTAAAAAATTCTAGAGAAAGAAAGAGAAAGAAAATAATGAAACAGAATTTTTTTTTTTTTCAAATTGAATTTTTATTCTTCTTTAACAAAAAAAAAACAAAAAAAAAATTATTAATAAGGACCCTTTGGAAAAGAAAATGCAGTCAAAACCCTTGATATATACCCAGAATAATAATATACCATGAACAGGTGAATGCTCTTGAATATTTGTTTTGTTTTTTTTTGTTGTTTTTTTTTTGTTGTAACTATATACAACCTGATATTCATTTTACATTATATATGTATATGTATATAAACAAATCTGGAGAATAACCTGTATCTATAAAATCTGTTTTTTTTATTTTGTAAGACAGTCAACAATTCATCTATCCAAAGATCAATGATTCTACATGTATATACGTATCCAATTATAGTAGTTCCAATTTATGGTGTTGTTTAGAGATCTTATTCAGCTTAATTGATGTGTTGTATTGTATTTTACATAATATTGTAAAGAAGGATTAACACAGAATATTAAGAAAACCTGTTTTCTCTCTAAATTTGTTACAATCGCATATTTAAAGATAAAGATAAAGATAATCTGAAATTTGATGACGTCTGATCTGATTCAAATAAAAAATGAAAAAAAAAATTAAATTCATGTCATTAGGTGAACTCTTATTAATCCTTTGAGACAAATTCAATAAAATATTTGATATACGAATCAAATAAAGTAGATATATTACATATAGGTAATTAACCCTTTGAAGTGGATATAGTAAAATGGAATCATATAATAAAAAAACAACTATTTTTGTCAAATAATAAGTAATTTTTTAACCCTTTGAGACCGATGTTGTTAAATGAAAAAAATTATTTAATTGAGTTTTGTAGAAGTTTAATTGAAAAATTTATATGTGGAGTTGGTCCATAACTACTTTTCTTTTCAAAAGTGGTATTTTTCCTAATTACTTCTTCGTCAATCCACGGTTTACTATATATATACAATTTTTCTACTATAAACTACTGTTTTAGTCACAGATTGTAAGTTAGTTTGGATATGGTTTTTTAATTCACGATAGATGTCTTCGCTTTCTTCGAAAATTTTTTGTCGATAATATAGTTTGATAGCTGTCTCTTAATGACATTGACGTTTGTTTTTTTGCTTATGTATTTTAATTTGTTTTTGTTTACAAAATCTTCACCTTTATTATTATTATTATTATGGAGTTCAATAAATATAATTTTGTGGTTCGAGATATCAACATCAGCGTAATTAATGTACATTTGATCCGAAATATTATTGGAATATTAATGGATTGTGATACATTTCGTGTAGTTGATCTGTCTAGGAATCGAAAACAATTAGATTCAACCAGTGTGACGTATTTATCAACTTGTTTGTCCCCGTCCCTGTAATTTTTATATTGAAATTGAAGTCGCCAACTATTAGAGAATTTTCATTATCAAATGTTGGCAGATGTATTTCAAACAAGTTCAAAAAACTATCAATGACTCGAAAATCATTAGTGGGTGGTCGATATATGGCAGTTAAATTTATATTACTATTTTTCGTAAGTAGAACAATTGAAATTAAGCTATTGAAATTATCACAGAATGTTTAGAATGAAGAATGTATAAATATTCCGATTCCACCATCTCTTCTTTTGGATCGACATGAGAAAATTTTATTATAATATTTTATATTGACTAAATCAATTTGATCTTCAAGAATCCACGTTTTGAGCAAATGTTGAATTTATCTGAAAAAATGTTGAATTTGAATGAAAAAAGTATAGATATATATATCCTCATCCTCAATATTGTGATAACGATGTCCAGCATTCATACCATCTTTTCGGATATGTTTCTGGTAGACGTTTTATATTAATTTGGCCATTCATTACTAGCTTTGGCAATCGACCTTCTGTCATCCTATTTACGTGATCTCTCTTAATTGTGAATTAGGAAATTTTGATAAATAATAAATTCTGTATATCAATATACAAATATTAGGGCACTAAACTTGAAAGATAATTTTAATAAGTGGTTATTAAGTATGATATACGTTTATTAGCAACAAATTTGACAAACAAAAAACTCCAGAACATTAAAAAATAGTTCAGAAATAAATTAACAAAAGTTTTAGTTACTATTTTCAGTATTTATTTTTTTTTTATTTATTTTACATATATTATAAGATTAAATCTAAGTAAATATGTTTAGAAATGAAAAGAGCATTAACTATATGGTGTCTTATAAATAAAAATATTAATAGAGTATATTATTTACATTTTTTCTTTTTATAATGTTGGTTGATATATTTCTATAAATTTATTCTTTTATTTATTATTTTTTTTTCTTGTTATTTTCAGTATTTAATTCGTATTAAATGCAGAATTTCAAAACTATAACATTTTATTAGAAATTATAAATAAATCCGAAGCTATTCTAAAATGAAATATATATGAAAATCGAAAGTCTAAGCCGCTTTACGAAGTAATTGAAAACTATTATCAAAATCTGTCTATCACTTAATTACATTTAAATCAATTACCGCATGATCATCATCATTCACATAATTAATGTTCAGAAAACCCTTCTGTATATCTATAATTATAATTGTCCAAGCATTTAAGGACCTGCACAGTAGACACATCTTAAATTTATTTCGCTTCTATTTAATGAACTCCTAATATATAAATAAGTTGTATATAAAACAATAATGCGCACACAGTTGAAATTTTTTTACTCATATGGTTTTATTATTCAGCAAATACATTATGCATATGTCAGTTCTTATTAAAATAAAAAACAAAAACAATCAAATCAGTTATTATTAAATTTGGCTTCAACTTGAATTATAATTAATCAACAGGGGCCCCTAGTAGGGTATAGAGTACACAAAATTTATTTTTTTCATATTTTTAATATATTAATAAAACTATACTATTAGACCTGGCTAGACCGCACAATACCCGGAAAATAACTATCCTATACAAAAATATGAATCGCTCAGTAAATTTTGGATCAAAGGCGAGATCAAAGCAATCCCTACCATATGTAGTAACGGTAGTAACCGTACAAAATGTAGATGTATAGTTGATCGCCTATATTCACCCACGAAATGATAAAAATAGTTAATGACATGATAATTAATATATTAAACTGAATCAGAATGTTCAGATAGCTATAATAGAATTCTAAAAATTTATAACACCCAAAGGGGTTAATAATTATTCAATATAGGAACAAATCAAACTTCCCTGTTTATTTTTTTATTTTTTTTGCATTATTTTTTTTTTACTTCCTTTTTTATTATTTCGTTTTACTTTTATTAGTTATTCCTTATGTTGCACAATCGAATACTAATACAATCAAATCCAAACCTTGTTTTGACCTATTTTGTTTTTTATTGTTCTAAAAATTCTAGTTCAATTGACCAAGTGATTTTAGAAAGTGAAATAAATCAATGAAACAAGGGAACACTGATAAAGAATACAAAACAAAAACAAAAACAAGGACAATTTTTTTTTTCATTTCCTATGATAAATTGCATATCCTTTTTTTCCATTGTTATCCTATTATTCATGAAATAAATAATATTTGCGATTTTATATATGACTTTTCCTTTATTTCAGTGTGCGTGCTTACCTATTTTTAATTTTTTTTTATCTGTTTATTATTTTGAATTTTTTTCCCGATTTTTTGTTTTTGTTGTTTTTTTTTTTTTATGAAGTCCCTTTTAAACAAAACTAATTTAAATTCAAATAGCCAACAAAGTAACAAAAACAAAAAAAAAATAACACAAACAAAAACAGGTTAACATGAACCTAAAGGAGATAACAATGGTAATAAAGGTAAATTTAAACAGGTAAAACAAAAAAAAAATAACGTGTAAGTATGTTTGGTGTTGTCTTTCTGGTTGTTGTTCTTATTGTTTTTGTTGTGTATAGTTTTTATATGTGTGTCAATATGATGTTAGGAATTATGATTATATCAGATAATGAAATGGAAAACAAATTGAATAAAAATTGAAAAAGAAAATGAAAGGTGATTTTGATGTTGTTGTTGTTGTTAGTTTTAAAAATATTTTTTGAATTGCGTGTTTTTAGAAATTTTAAGGATATTATAGAGTAATCAAAATGAAAAAAATTAGAAACATGACCTGAACATTTTTAAAATCATGCAATAATTAATTATATAGGTTTGCAAACATGTATCTAACTTACTTGAAGACAGTTTTATCGCAAAATAAATTTATTTATAAATTGCATACAATAGTCCCTTTGTACAGCTGCTACAAAAGAAACAAGTATAATAGTTATACTCCTATCAGTATTCGGTATATTGTTAATATTAACAAACAAATTGTAGGTCTCAAATACTGTCTTCAAAATGTCAAAAAAAAATAATCTTTTAATATCATTTGGTTAAAAATTTGTTAATTTGATATTTAATAAAAATAAATATTATGGCTTCAAGCCAAACAAGCTTTTAGCATAGCTAAAATTACAAAAAAAAGGTATATAAAAACTGCAGTTTCATTAAATTTTGTATACCACACCCAACAAGCTAACTGTCAATGCTTAGTCAACTATCAGAGTTTCAATCAATAGGGAAAATAAGCTTGGTGACGGTGTGAAATATATCATTTTTAGATCATTCTAATCTGAAAAATCTTCTCAATTTATAAAAATGGACCTATAGCTGAGAGTAAGCTTATGTTTATATGAAAAAATATGGGATATGCAAAAATAAAATAAATAAATATAAAAAATGAAAAAAAACAATCACAATCGAATGGCTCCAAACTAACTATAGTAAAATTTATTCAAAATACATTCAAAGAAAAATCAAATGCTCAATAATAAAAAAAATTGTATTGAAATACATAATGTATCTCAGCAATTTTGTCTGACAGTTATTTCTGATTTGCTGTTCCAAGTAAAGCATTTCCGTAGTCCTTAAATGGTATTTTGGTGTTAAATTTATTCCTTTTTGGAGTTACTACAATAATGTTGATATTCCTAACAGTGTTGTTTTGTTACAGCCAATTAGATTATTTTTTTGTTCGTTGAAACTGAATATCTGAGCCCCTACCATTATTATTATTATTATTATTACTATTATTATCATTATCTAAAACGCATCACAAAACAGTGTTGCCATTGAATATTTTTCAAATTGGCATTGCGACATTTATTTCTTGCTTTACAATTTATAATTTTGTGAAAGTTGAAATTGTTTATTCGTAAGTAAGCAAAATTAAAAACATTTGATATAAAGTTAAAATAAGTTGAAATTAAAGTGTAAATCAAAGAAAAATGGACTATAGTTATAGCAAAAGTGATAGTGTGTAAATGTATTTAAAAATTTAAATTAAAAAAAAAAAAATACTATTAATAAAATAATTTAAATAACATTTTGTTTAATTTGCGAATTAATCACGTATTTTACTTACATTTTAAAAATACTTAATTCCATAAAAACTTAAAAAAAAACCAAGCGAACGAAATACGTCAAAAAAAGAAATGCGAAAGTAGCATTATATGGTAGCTACGATTCTGTGGTAGCTATGATGCTACTTTCTCCTAAGCAAATTTTTAAAATGCGTATTATATGCTGTAATTTTTTAACATGCGAAAGTCGTTTGGCGGAAGTAGCAATAGATGGTTGCCTATCAGGTCATTCTTAAGCCGTAAGCCTCTAATGCTAGTGCTTACAATTTGACAACATTTAAATTTTATAAATAATAATAATAACAATTTGGTCCATCTTCACAAAACAAGTGTGGCATTATTCCAAAAATCAATATCATTTTTTCCCTACTAAGTTAATTCAAAAAAAAATTCTAAAAATAGGTCTAAAATTCCTGACATCAAATATTTTGTTGATGTCATTTGCACTGACATGTTAAACAAACTTAATCAATATTTAAATGTAAATATTTTAATCAAAATACCTCAATTTAAATATACAAAAAAAAAACAAAAAAAATTTTTAATATGGTGGGCAAACACAACAAAAACAAAAACGAAAAACAATCATTAAAATCACATACACACCCGCATATGAGCAAACATAAACATTAATTTAATACACAGTAAGTATTAAAAATGAATTAACAAATTTAATAATTTAATTAAATATATAAAATTAAGGGGTAAATTATTTGATTAAATTATGAGACGGCACTATCATCCAAAAAGGACATAACAATATTTTTTATATATTTTTTATTTATTTGAAAATATTCTCAAATGAGCCGAATTGCTCGTACAAGAGTGTATTATACAATCAGTATATATAAACTAAAATTTAAAATATATAAAATAATATAATTCAATGTAAACAGTGTAGGAGAACTCGACAAAAGGGTCCCAAAGAGGTTGATTGGTCCATCATAAAACTCTATAAATTAAATTAAATTAAATAGTATAGGATAATAAAAACACAAAACAATAACAGTAACTACTTACAAGCTCACTTAATTCTATAATATACATTTATTACAATCTCTTTTGAATTTGTATAAACTACTAATTTTTTTCATCTCACTAGAGAGTATATTGTACAACTTGTACGCTCTATACGTGCATATCTAATCCATTGAGCCTGATTATATTAGAAGATATTAATTTAATGTTTCCTGATAAATTTTATTAAGTTACAAATATGCTTAAATAAACTCATTACAACTATCGAATACTTGGAGGACAGTTTAAATATTCAGTACAGATTAAAATGAAGAAATATTGTGAACGAGATCAATGCAAACCTTGAGCTCAACGTATACCTAATAAATTTTGTGGACACAGCTGACATATTATTTTATTTATTAACTTTTGATACTCCCTGCTTAACTATTGCAAAATCATTTTTTTTTTTGTTTAAGTTATAATGTAATTTGATATTTTAATTCTATGGTTGGTTGAGGTTTTGATTAAAATTCACGTCAATTCATTTTTTTTTGTGATTAAAAATTACCTTCATTATGTATATATATAATATAAGTAAATTGAGAAAACTTCATCCAGGTGAGTACATATACAATTGAAACGTGTGTTTTTTAAATGTTAAATATAAACAGGATATTACAAAAATTAAAACAAAAAGCAAATTTTCAAATTATCTTTAAAAATAGAATTGAATTTCTTTATCCTTTGACATACATTCAAAATTTTACTTTATATGATGGCATCTATATACACAGAGATATTAAGTTAATAAAGACAGATTTTTTGAAGGGTTTATTCGCCTGCTCCCGAAGCTTGATAAAAAATCGTACATATTAAATTTCATTATTTTGAATTGTTTTCCATTATTTCAATATATTCGTGGTACCTTATAATTTTTTATTGATTTATCTTAGACAACAACCGCATTCGTAATACTGGTAATACTTAATTTATTTAAAAAAAAAAAACATTAAATTTAATTTGAATGCTGGTCTTCGAGTAGATAAACTCTATACTTTGGTCAGTACACTTTATATACAATGTTTGTCCAAGTACACTTTCAGTTCAATCACACTACAATATAACAACTTCCACATTATAAATATAATATTTAAATTTTTCAAATATATATTACACAAACTGCATATAGTTACAATCAATTTAATCAATTTAATCAATGCCATATACATGGGGTTAAATTTTAAATTAAAATTTATAATTGAAAAATATTTAATTTCGCTACATCTCTTTTTAGATAAATATAATTTAAAAGAATAATAATGAAAATCGATTCAGACATTTGTACCGTACTTTTTCCAATTTACAGAGTAAATTTAATGAAAGTGATTTGTTAAATGATATTATGTATCATTGATAAATATTTTGTTGTTCTAAAAACATCCAGAAATAGAAAGTAACATTAATAACACTTATAAAATGGTATGAATAATGGACATCATCAACGCAAAATTAAAATGCAACAAAAAGTTAGAATGAACAAACAATATTGATGCCTAAAACAAGAAGAAGAATATAATAATGCCCTATACAACAAATTGCTCTATTGAGGTTGCACCATCTACAAGAATTACACAAATGAATTGGTTTTTTGAGTTATTCTGTTCCATTTTAATCATCTTCAGTTAGGTAGTAGGTGGTAAGTACCGGCCAATGCACCGTACTGATGGCTATTACTCTTGATATATCAGTGGACCTGGCTAAGAGTTATTTGGTTTTTTTTATTGTATACTTCAGATCGCACAGAGTCTATGCTACCTTTCATTAGTTCTGGCCAGAAAGTATGCATTTAAAACAACAATAAAAATCCACAAATGTCTTTGAAGAAGAAATTAATAAATTTCTGATAAATAAAGTGAAATAAAAGACCCATATTGAATGAGACACAAGATTCAATTTTATATTGTAAACATATTAAATAATTTAAATATCCCGATTCCCAACTAAGATATTTTCCAATAATTTGTATTACAATCTATTTTTTTGTAATAAGTAAATTTTTAATGTCTAGCGGTGAAAAAAAAAATTCATTACATTGACTCAAAAAAATCCAAGCATTTTATATAACAGTTAAATAGCTCTAAAGAATATTTTTTTTTGTATATATGAAGAAAATGAGGTTAAAATTTTACCAAACAAAAACAAAATTGTTTTTTTTTCTATATTTTTGAGGCTAAGAAAACAACACTGATGCAAATTGAATATTATTACCTAATCCATACTTCTAAAATAGGTGCATATATATATATATATATTATATATATTTATAATTTATTCATTTTAAGAAAAATGAAAATTCTACTTAATAGAAAGTTTAAAATTATATTCAAAGATACTTCACTATATATATACATAGGTACATACTTTAACATAATATAGAGTCATCATCATTGAATAAATTCATCCTATATTAAAGTATATTTTTGACCTGAATGTAATCCTTTTATTAAAAAACAAAAAAAAACAAAATTTAAAGGTGTCTTTGTTTATTTTTTTTATTTTTTTTTTATTTTTTTTTTATTGCTTAAATATAGCTAAGATGCATGTTAAGATGATATTTTAATAAGATATTTTTATTAATAAATAATGTTTTTTTCTGGTCTCAATATCAAAGTGGGTTGGCCCTATTCTTTATTTTTTTCTTGTTATTGTAAGAAAATAATTCGGTTTTCTATTAAAACTGTGTCTTTGATAACAATTTGAGGTTTTCTCAACTCTGTTATGCAATTGAAATATTAAAGAATAACCGTTACTTATTTTTAATAAATTTAATTTATTTGAATTATAGTCAACAAATGTGATTATGACTTGTGAATTAACAAGGCCGAATAAAGTAAAAATTGTTACACCTAAAACTTTGAGGGAAGCTGAAAAAGCGTGTTGCCATCGATGGAATATTAAAACTTCGTTAGGGATGTTAATTATAATTGAATACTGTCGGTCTTAGGACTTTTAAAGTCTGTACCTATTATTATTCTTTTTATAACGTAAGCGGATTACAGGTTAGGGAAACAATAATATATTATACATGTACACTTGTACTATTCCATATTAGTTTATATATTGATTTATTTAAATATAGCGATGAGTATACATTTTCTAAATTATTGTTCAATCCAACTATTATCTACCTAAATAGCAAAATACTACAATATAAGACACTTCAAATTACAAATATATGTATATATAACTATAGCTATTCCCATTTGACTATTATTCAGATCATCTTACACGACATTTGGCTCTTATATTAAATTATATATAATTTTACTATATGGGTTTAGAACTTAGATATGTTTTTCTATAAATGATTTATTTGAAATATGTGCAGAAAATTTAGTACTTTCTAAATTTTTTAATTTATTTAACGGTAATTTTTTGCGGTAATATTTTGCGGTAATATTTTGCGGTAATATTTTGCGGTAATATTTTGCGGTAAATTTTTGCGGTAAAATTCTGAAAAACATTTAAATTTTTAAGTTCCTTTCAATGGTTTATTAGCGTATTGATATATTAGATATCTAAATTTTCCAAATTGTATATATATATGTATTATATTGTATTATACAAATTGTATATATATTAAATCAATGTCTGTGTAATCAATTATAATTATATTAAAAAAACTTTATAAAATATATCATATATTTATAATAAATATATATAAAAATATTTCATATATATAAATATATCTAAAAAATATATATATTACGTATTTAAGTACCATTTATTTGTCTAGTATCTTATGAGTATCATTTATCTCTCGTTATATCCTTTTCTATAGAAATACTTAAATTATTTTTAATAGCAAATATTTAAAAATAATATTATGAATTATATTAATAATAATTTGAGTAATTTTAAATAAAACATTTTGATACATTATTATGATACAATTTACCCTTTTTAAAAACCATCAAACTCAAGAAAATTATCAAAGAAAATTATATTATCATCTCAGAGGAGATGAAAATTTATTTTGTAACTGAGAAATGTTACATACATATACAAACAAGTAGACATTTTTTGTAATTCTTTCACATTTCAATTAAATTATATAATTATTATTTAGTTATTAGAAAAAAAAATATAAAACCTAAAATTTATATGATATTATATATATATGCATCATATCTATTATATATGTGTATATACACTATTAAATTGCAACAATACTTACCACAAACATCTAACCATCCTTCAACTCGACTTGGATAATTGATGGCGCAAACTCGATTTAATGTTCTGCGACCCATTTTTGGTTTTTGTTGTTTTTATATTATTATTATATAGTTGTTTTTTATTTATAAAATTTAATTTTAAATTTTAGAATGCTGTTGCAATTAATATTTATATATATAAATTTTTTTTTTATGTATTTATTATGTTTTGTTGTTGTTTTTTATGTTTTTTTTTTTTTTTTTTTTGTAAATCCTTTAATTATTATGATTTAAAAAAAAAATGATTATAAATTGTATTCTTCAATTATTTATTCAAATTCATTTTGAATTCATTTTAAATAAAATGCATGCTTGAAGTAGTCCTGATGAAAAAGGTTGTTGAGGACAAAAATTTAATAAGTAAGGATATATATATATATACTTAGTATGTATATTTATATTATATGTTGTTGTTTGTTTAACTATATAGATATATATATATATATATATATATATATATATATATATTCTTTTTAAATTCTATAACTTTTTTTTGTTTTACATTTTATTAAATTATTATTTTATTTTTTTTTTTTACAATTATATTCCATTAAAATTTTGAATAATAATTTATTTTAAATACTTATTAATATAAATAAAATTTGTAAATTAAACACTGAAAATAGAAAATTTATTAATATTTATTAAAAAATTCGAAAATTTGAAAATTTTATTTATTTGATTTATAATAAATTATAATTTTTTATTTATACAGCAATTTAATTTAGATAATTTTCATCTCTTATAAAATTTCATTTCTGGCACTTGCGAGGTGCATCACACTTGCTTTGTGTAGCAATATACTTTAAATTTATTTTTAGCTATTTTTTAATATAAATAAGAGTGGTAATAATAAACAAAAGTTCTTATTTGATTAATTTCTAAAAATGTATATCAATTTGTAAAAATGTATATCCATTTATAGGCCGATACATGTGGGTGGATTTGAAGTACATGGCTATCAGGTTTTAGTGCAAATTATCAAAAATTACAACAAAAATTTAATAGAATGTAAAAACAATACAGTATCACTTTGATGAAGCA
Organism: Argyra leucocephala; assembly: GCA_963942445.1. Classification (NCBI taxonomy): domain Eukaryota; kingdom Metazoa; phylum Arthropoda; class Insecta; order Diptera; family Dolichopodidae; genus Argyra; species Argyra leucocephala. The sequence continues at coordinate 132,016,926 of OZ012681.1, read as the reverse complement.
CTTTGTAGACTTTTCATGTTATTTTAACTTCATTAAAACACTGGGTGAAGCAATAGAGTACAGATGAAACGCCTGTATGTCATTTAAACGAAAGGACCCAGGTTCATGTTTCCCGATTAATGTAAAAAAAATGTATCGATTTTTAGATCAGGTCAAATAGCACTTTTATTGGGATGATAAAATGATTGACAACAAAAAAATATTAGATCCACGTTATTATCCAAGGTTCACGTTATTCCATATTATTATCCAAGATAAAATAAAAATAAAAATTTGAACTTGATGAGGGTACAAATATATGGAAAAACTATTTCAAAGATTTCAAGTCAAATCAAAAGAAAGCAATTGAAGTCTAAAAACTACAGTGGCTCAGACACCTGGAGCAGATAAATGAATATGCTCAATAGTATTAAAAGAATTAACAAAAAAGACAGTGTTTCCTAAACTTTTTTGAATTTTAAATTTTTTTCAATTGGTGTTCTTTTTCTCATTAGCGCTAATCCCACAAAGGACATCGTACGACCGTAAACCGTTGCTCATTCGGTTTGTCTAAGTATTTCGATTGAAAGCTTCTATCCCGAAGCATCAAAGATCAAATCATTAAAATGCACACATTCCCGGTTCTACACTACAGATCAGAATCATTGACACTGCCCAACGCAAGTGAGCATGAACTTGGTGTCTTCGAGATGTAAATTGTGTGTCGGATATATTGATATATTGAGACTACAGTCTCTCGGACATCTAGAACGGATGGATAGAAATGATCCATCCATGAATCTTCGAATTCAAAATCCAAGGTACTAGACCAAACAGGGCAGACCAAATTTTCGTGAAGAGATGAATAGCAATTATGTCCAAATTTTTTCGTATCTTTAACTAGACCGAAACCGCCCGTAACCGGCAAAAATGGGCCTGCATGAACAAATTTTTGATTAAATATGAAAAAAGTGAGTCAACTGAATATCAACTCCATGATATATTTACATTTTTTAATGTTACCATGCGCTGAGCAGAGTTATCGAGAAGTCGAAATAGTTAAAACAGTAATAATAATCCAAATACATGTGCATTATTTACATGCAATGCTGCATGCAGATATACAGCAACGCATGATTTAAACAGAACAATATAATTTTTTGCAGATTATTTTAATGTACTTTGACATGAAATTTGACATTCTATTTGTCATATTGCATTTAAATTTAACAATATTGCTTAATATTTTGTAGTTGAACAGCGAAATGAAGTTTCCCCTTTACTTGCACCGAATTACATCTAGTTAGTTACATATAAACTCATCAATTTCTCAAAATAATTTTTTCTACTCTGCATACAAAATTCTGCACATGTAATTCAGATATAAACAATTTGTCTAATTAAATAATTAGAATTATATTAAAGAAAGTTGACATGTGCAACAATTGAACGATAAAAGATTTCTTCATGCAAGCTATTAGAAGCGAATCATGAGCGAAACAACCCTTTAATCCTCAAAAATTTAAATGGGCCGAAATTGAGATGAACGTGTATTAAAAATGATGCAGAACAAACTATAGAAACTATATTAACCAAACTATTAACTGAAAACCGGATTCCAAAGATAGAAACGAATGGAAATGCAAAATTTGATAGGCTAACTTGTCTAGCTATTCGTAAAATATTATTTACATTTTTTTCTGACTTTTTACTACTCTACAAAACAAAACCGAATTTTGTATTCAATTTGATCCATTCACTTTCATGATTCAAATAAATTGAATTAATTTAAATTATTAACTGTTTCAGTGTTAATTGATGGAAAACTTAATTTTAAACTATAAATTTTCATTATAATTTTTTTGAAATTTTTTCCGGAAGTTAAAATTTAAACGAATATGGCATTTTCATAAATAGTTAATTTTAAATTATGGTAAATTCAATAATAATAATAATAATAATATTTATAATAATGCAATAACATAAATTTATAAATGAGTTGAATTAAATCAGGTCATTCCAGTTTCCAAAAGATGAACTATAAATCAAATACTGTTCAAATTTAAAACTCTATATATTTTAATTCATTTTTTTTTTACTGTTAATTAATAAGTCAAGATTATATAAATTTAATCACTATTTCTGTTACCATGATTTAATAATGGCAAACTAGTTCTGTATTGGCTTATATTTAAAAAAAAAAAAATATAAAGAATAAAAAAATTTTAAATCAGCAGGGGGGGTTCATTTAAAAATTAAAAATTTCATCAATATTCTAATCGGTACTTAATTAATGGAAAATAAATTAATTATGTGTAGAATAATAGATAATTAATTACTAATTTAAAATTCGTGTGTGACAAGATCAAATTAAAAAAAAAACAGAAACACTGAAAGACTTGTTAAAAGCTTTAAATACAGAAAAAAATGTATTTTCCAATACGTTTGTGACGTAATTTAATGTATATATATATAACTTTTCTGGCAGCTGGCAATAAGAACTTTATAATTTTGAACTTTTATTGAACTGCTCAATTGAGCTTACAATAAAGAGTAATAATTTATCGATTTCATTAATTATAGTATCAGTCGCAATAATGTATAGTTGTAAATGTCAGTTTACAAAGTTATAATTAAGAAAAAAATTCGGTTCCAAATTCCATGGTGAAGTCAATATTGTTGTAATCAATCAATTGCTTTAACGATTATAAAAGCGTGAAACACATCACATTAAATTTCTACGTTTAACAATCTAACTATATTGTATGAATTAAGTTGTTATTAAGCTGTAATACCGTTATTATCTGAACATGCATATAGATTCAGAATACAAAAAGATTACTGTTGTTACAAAAACATGGTCAGGCTTAGAGTATAGCTAAATATTTTATGATTGGAAATACCCAAAGAGAAATATGTTAGGACTTATTTGTTAGAATTACTTTCATTTACCCTGTTCAGAGGGTATAGTGAAAATAGAGTTGAAATACACACCAACAAATTCTTCGCATTTCATGAGCAAATTAAAGAATCAAACTATACTCAGAACGGAAAGACTTTAACGTTTTCATTTCCCCGTTCAAATTCAGTACAATTTTATTCTTCTTCCAATGCCATTACAACCCACATCAATCATTGATATTGTTTTGAGATTTTATTAACTTAATTATAACGTTGATCGCTTCTTAGATTGCTCCGCCTCATCCATCTCCAAATCTCCAAGTAAGATGGTTTAAGTATGATTACAGTTTTAGTTAGACTAGATTCCTTCCCGTTTACTCTACCACCTTTCCTAACTTTCCTTTCCCTCTTTAGCCAAACGTGCCGGTTAATCGATGTTCAAAAGATCTTCACCTAGTGTTTTGACTATGTAAAAAAATAGATAACTAACTGTTGTTACAAAAACCATTGTGCGGCGGTCACCCCGAGGATATAAGGCAAGTATTTTATGATTCGAGGGTTAGCGGTCTACTAGTGATCTCTTGTTTTCAAACAAAAATAAAATTACCAAACAATTTTTTAAGTTAATTAATTTCTGTTCGGTAAATTTTCTGGAAAAGAGGAATGCATAGGTTGGACTAGTTAAAAGAAAGAAAAATGTCCCTTTGATCAGTAGGGATATTTTGAATAAATTTGTTAATATTGCTCTTGAACTTTTGTAAATTGTGTGAGGGAATAGTTTTGCATTGAGAAAACACATTTAATGGCATATGGTTCCACATATTTTATTTTTAATTTATTGAGCTTATTTCGAGCTTTCCAAAATTTTTATGTAATTTGTTTTATAGAAATAAAGCCCCAACAATCATACCAATGTATGTAGTATTTTTTCATTTCGGTTTTGGGGTGTCTGATTTCACGGAGCTTCCAAAGAAATATGAGCTTTATAAGATAATTCTGGAAGGATAGTGGAGTTAATCACTAGGAAAAAGAAGGATATATTTAGGGGTTAAAAAATGTTGGTCAGTAGTTCAATACCAGTACAAAATGATTATTTTGAATTGTACTAGACAAAATAAATATTGTGATCACCGTACTAACAACGGTTGAGGTATTCAAAGAAAGAAACGAATTCAATTTTGTTTTTTTTTTGTAAACCCAAAACATTAAAGCTTATAAAGTTTATTAAACCACAATATTTATATTAATTCATAATTTATTCATTTTTTTATTATTATTCAATTATATTATATCATTTTTGTTCTTTTATTTATTTATTAATTATATTTGTTTAAATATGTATGCCAAAACATTTAAATAATTTTTTTTTTATATTTTGTTTTAAATAAAAATATAAATAAATATTTCACAATAATATTCCACTTAACTCCAATGAATTTAATATTAACATTAATACTATAATGTAATATATATGTTATGTCTGTATGTTTGATATTGTTTTAATCCATTCACACAAAAAAAATAATATTTATGAATTAATTTGTTATCAACGTTTTATTTTATTTTCTGTTTTTTTTTTTTTTTTAATTAATTAATTTAAAAAAAATCTAATTGAATATTTATAATGAAAATATTATCAGTATTATGCTACAGTGTTATGATAAGAATTAATTTTTTTTTTTAACAATAATTATTATTTTACTATTACAACACCCTGTGATAATTACAACGATAGAGGCATCAAGAGTGTATTTATAAATAAAATTAAATTAAATTTTGAAAACTTTTTTATTATATTATTACTATTAAACATATACCAATATGTTATCAATATATATATATACTATTATCAATATGATGACAGGATGAGAATAAAAATAAATAAAATGTTTATTATTGTTTTCTGAATGATAAAAATAATTTTATGTTCGAATAATTTAATTTTATTTATTTTTTTTCATTTTTGTGTGGCGCTATGCACCACCTTCAGTCCTTGGCCTCCTTTTTAATTTTATAATTTAATTAGTTTTAATAATTTTGATTGTAAATTAATTAATTATTTTGTATTATTTACTTTAATTTTTCATTATTTTGTTAAATCGCTATGATTTGACATTTAAAATCTTGACTTGACTGACAAAACACTGAAGTGAATCGCAATTTAACAATTAATAAATGTATTTTGCACGAAAAAATATAATAAATTATAAAGTAGTTATGTTTTATAATTTAAACATACAAAACATAGTTAGTTATAATTTAAAATAATTTGAAAATTAATAAAAGAATAATTAAATCAATATTTATTAACACCTGTACAAAATTGTATCTATTAGATGATGTACTTATATAGTATTCATTAAATATTTTTATTAATTAAATTAAATTTTTAATCAAATGTATTTGACAGTTTAAGCGTACATGTAAGTTGTGTTAACATCAATGAAAACAAGAATTAAATCATTAATTAATTACAAAATTGTATTTCGGATGATGCATAGTATATTATGTTAGATATTTTCATTGATTAATGTTAAAATTACAATCACATAATTTATATACATAGACATGTTTTATTATTGTTCATTTATTTATTTCTATTATAACCAACTGCCATTATGTTTATGTTATTTTATATAATTAATTAAAATTAATTTTTCAATTTAAAAATCACAGGTATTTTATATTTTATGTGTAATAATAAGCGTGTATGTGTTTGTTTAGATATTCTAAAAACACCACGTTTAAAATGTTAAATATATAATTAACGTTTTCAAAGCAAAATGATGTTGAAGCATTCAAAATTACACATTTTTTTGTTTTTTATAATTTAAATTTTGTTTTTGTTGTAAATTAAATAACCAAATATTAAAAGGTAAATATTTAAACAGAGAGAGAAAAACAATCAGCAGCAGCAACAAAATATTAAAATACATTATGTAAATATATATATATGAAGAAAAAAAATCGGTTCTCTTCAATTAAAATGTTCCGAAAAGCAAATTAAATCTAAAATAATTATTTTTTTGTAATAATAATGTGGACCTAGCCAACACACACAAGTCAGAAAACTATATAAACAAAAATTAGATTTTCATATATTTTTTATTTTGATTTTTAAAATACGTATCTACTTACTAAATTCAAATTTAATTAGCGGTTATTTCTGATAAAATCTGTAAAAGTTGACTGGCCTTCCAAAAATTTATATAAATAAATAATAAATTTAAATTTAATTAGCGCATATTTTTTTTTAATGTGAATCTACAAAATTTCTTAAGTATAGATACATACTTAGTATATTATAAAGTATAAATTGAATGTCTTTGCAACTGTGACTTTAAGATTTTATTTGAAAACATTGTGATTGTGAAATACCCTTTATCACGATTAGGTGTAGATTGAAGTTGTAGTCTTGTACTAGGTGTAAAAGTATAGAAGTGTATTGCCATTGTAAAAATTTTATATGACAAAATATTTTACAAGACTCAAACCTATTGCCACTGTACTTTTTCAGTTTGATATTTGTAAAGTCAATAAATATATTTGGAAAATGGCTTAGATCAAAATGAAATGGTAATCAAACCGCTCTCACAATTCTACATCGAATAAAACATCGAAAGTGCAATGGTGTGTTCACGAAATCGTTGTACAAAATAATTGTAGATCTACACCTACTACATTTCTACACTTAATAGTGAATAAGTACCCTTTTAGATTTAAATGTATAACGACAAGATGAGTGAAGATAGTATAGATAAAATTGTATTGACTAAAAAGCATAGCTGAATAGACTCATAATGAGGAAGATCAACAAAAAGATGGTATGAATGTTGCACATTAGCATTGTAAAATTAAAACGAAATAAGAAGTTGGAACAAAAAAAATTGGTGTTGCCTACCCCAAGAAGAAGAACATTTATATGTACTCACTAACTTTTAATATATTTTATCGAATATGTTTCAGCCTCTAGGTGAAATTTTTTTAAATAATAAAATATCTAAATTTAATGAGCATGATGTTGATTGATTTCGGTTGTTATACTATACTTAGTGTTCTGCAGCTGATGGTGAACAAACCAAATCGATTAGAATATTAATTAAATTTAATAAACAACATAACTATCTTATTTTTAATTTTATATAATTATTTATTTTATTTTATTTATTTCATTCTTTTCTCAATTGAGCCCAATCGCTCGTTAAATTAATATAGAAAAAAGGGAAGAACAAAAATTGTATATACACAAAATAAAATTATTCTTCAACTTATACCTATACGCTAATTCTAACTAACCGCTCTACTACAAATATATAACAGTTTAATATACTAATAGTAAGCCTCAGGCTATTATTACTTATCATTATGACCAATAACGTGAATTATCACAACTCTGTAAATTGTACAACATGAATAATGTGATATTGTGGTATGAGTGAATGAATGCAAAGAATGTCTAACTTGCTAATTAAGGATTATTTAGCAAAAAGAATTTAGATCGAAATAATTATAAATTTTGGATTGCTATTTCTCATTAATAACTCTAATATATAATCTTCTTCTTCTACTCTTCAAAATCAGCATGAACAATTTCAAATCAAAACCCGACCCCGTTGGGGGGAAAATGTGAAAAAAATACAATCTGAATTACTTAGAGATGAACATGAGTGTTAATTTTTTTTTGTATTGTATATAATTTGAAGTTTATGGGATGAACACTATAACTGCTTTTACACAGAGATTTGGTATACACAATTATACACAATTATATACAATAATTTTTTTCCTTTAGAGGGTTTTATGATATGAATATATCTACTAATTTAAATGTGGAAAACTATACATATTATATAAATTAGATTGTATACCCTAAGTATATATAAGTGTTGGATTTTAGCCATACTTCACTGCAGCTGCAAATTAACTTATTATGATTTGATTATAGATTGTGACTTATGTTGAAAATCATATTGTGTGTATAGGAATAAAATAACTGACATTCAAATAAAAATGTGAAGTTTTGTGGAAGATATTAAAACTTATAATTAAATAAATTTCAATATTTCCCTTCTTGTTTTTTAATCCCGTTATAGCAGCCCTTCAATTCTTGATGCTTTTGTCTCATTTATATAACTATATTTTTTAAATCAATTTTTCAATTAATGATCTGAATTATTTCTTTTGGACTGTATTGTTTGTTCTGAGATAGGTCTAGACACATTTTAATTTTTGCTTACAGTTATGTCAATTATTGATAACGTATATCTGTTAAAAAAATAATAATATTTTTTTATTTTACTAAAATTTAAGTGTTTTACTAACTCTAATGAATGATGATGATGCCATATGCACAATCAGCATAAAAAGCTTTACTTTACTAACTCTACTGGATGATGGTGATGCTTTATGCAGTGTAGCAATAGCTTTCGTCTATTAATAAATGTCTAAAAATTAACTATGTCGGTATTTTACTAACTCTACTGGATGATGGTGATGCTATATGCACAATCAGTGTGACAAGCTTTCGTCTATTAATAAACGTCTAAAAATTAACTATGTTGGTATTTTACTAACTCTATTGGATGATGATGATGCTTTATGCACAATCAGTGTGACAAGCTTTCATCTATTAATAGACGTTTAAAAATTAACGATTTCTGTATTTTACTAACCCCAGTGGATGGTGATGCAATTCACACAATCAGTATGACAGGTTTTCGTCTATTAATAGACGTCTGATGTGCTTTACTATACTCTAATCATTAATCTGACAGTGATATGTAATGATCCTATATCATCATTAAATTTTAAATGTTTTATAATTAACTGGTTAAGCTATTTTTGATAATCAGATTTGTTTTTTTGATAATTAGATTTTCAAATATCGATATTTCGATCAACTTACTTCCTTCGCAGTCAATGTCCAACTAATTTTATCGTTAAGATTTTGTGAAATAAAAGTTAAATAATTTTTGTTTATTTGCTTGCCAAATTAAAATGTTTTTAACCAAAAAATTATAAGTGCAGAAGAAGAATTGTGTGATGCCTTATATGATAGATATGTACCTAAGTACATCCAAGTATTAGAATTTAAATATAGTTTTGTTATGGGTAACCACTTGTTATATTTTACGATACAACTATCTTATCGTTAGTTTTGTTGTAACTACATGTCCTAGTTGAATTTTATGACTATTTGACAATAGAGGTTTCTGGACAAATGTTGTTAACTTTCTATTATTTAATATATAACTTTCTATACGACCGTACAGTTTAGGCTAAGGTCTTAATCATTGAATTAAACTATTTTAATTTCCTTTATAACAACTTATCAATTGATGAAATTATTTTACATATTCTGTTATTTGTTTTTGTTTTGTTTATATAATTTAAAAGCTTAAACTAAATTAAATTGTATTATACTAATATTATAAAATCTTGTAAATAATTTTTTTAATAAAGAAAAAAAAAAAATTGTAGGTCTCACTATTGAGTGTTTTAATTTGATTTGATATGTCCATTTACGAATTTCTATTCAATAAATTCGATTCAAATCTAATTTTTAATAAAAAAAAATTCTATTTATGTTTTCATAATAGTTTTGTTGTATATAGTCTATTTTTAGTCTTGTTTTAACTATTACATTAATTACACTACTCCTATATACATAATTAAAATTTATATACATATTATCATTTAGAACCCACAGACTTTTCTTCAGCCCAAGTACATCAGAATTCATATAGAACCATAATATCATTTATAAAAGTACCAGTTTGTAATTTTCTTTTCTTTTATTGTGTTACACATTTTCGCAGTCCTATTCTCATAATCATTTCAAATGTAATTTTACCACTATACTATTCAAATTAAATAAAACTAAATGTATAACTATATACAATCGAAAATATATAAAAACACTAAAACTCTTCAAATACTTTTGCAATTTGAATATCTTGTTGCTGTGTTTTTGTTTTCTATTTATTTTTTTATTTTTATTATTTTATTTTGTTGACTTAACAGAAAAATAAAAAAAAACAAGACATTCTTCTATTATAAAGGTATTTTTAAACTTATTCTTTTTAAATAAACAAAACGAGATTCGTTCTTCAAATAAACACACATGAAATATATATTTTTATATACAAAAATATTTTATACACACACACACATAAACAAAATCAATTAACAAAAAATCTTTATAATTATTATCTTTAATATTTATTTTAAATTTAAATATTATTATACCTATTTTTAAATATAATTTTCACTCCATCCATATGTATATATATATATTTTTAAAAATAAAATATATATATAATTATGTATACCTTTAAAAAGGCTCCTCAAATGGAAACTAAAAATATTTTATAAAATAACAATAACAACACTCAAAATAATATATTTAAAAAAAAAAAAACAATATTCGCACGATTTATTAGCAAACACCTACACACAAACTAACTATACGTAATCAAAGGATACTTCCAATCCAAAAAAAAAAAAAAAACAAATATTTTAAACCGAATTAGCTGAAAATTTCAATAATCACGATTACAAATTTAATTCAAAACAAACGCAACCGTCGTATAACGCCATTTTATTTGCATTTTTCAAAATTAAAAATAAATTTTTCTAATAATTATTCTTATTTTTTTATAATCTTTTATAAATCTCAATAAAATATCCTTTTTTCTATATTTTCTTAAACATCCATCCTAGCAACCAGCTGATTTCTTTTCTTATCCTTCTTAAAAACAATTTCTCTAATTTTTATTTTTTTTTTTTTATTTACACTTTCTTCACATTTCTTATAAGCCGGCTGTTTTTAATTTTCACTCTAAAAAATATAAAATTAAATTTTTTTTTTCTTTTTTTGTATTTTAAATAACTTTAATTAGGTATGTATGTATGAAAAATAAATTAAAAATAAATTATTTTTAGATTTAATCCTTAAAATTGAATATCCTTGTAGTAAAGTAACCGTGTGTTGTATGTCAATTTTTCATTACCCCCGTTATCAAATTTTCAGCCATACATTTTTTATATGCGACCGATAAAATTCTATACCAAATAAACACCGAGAGTTTCAAATCACGACTGAGAGAATATTTTCAATTTTCATTCAGCAGCACAGTTTCATTTGTTTTCTCATATTTTCAATTTTTCAATTGGAAAAGAGTCATTCATCATAAACACATTGGAAAGAGTCAAACGATACAAAACTAACACAACACATCCACAAACAATGAATAATGAAAAAAGTTAAAAATGAAATGAGTGAAATTTATATTGAGTAGCAACAGTACAGTAAAATCACTTTATTTAGTACTTTACATTACCATTTATTATATTTAGATAAATTAGTATGTATATTAGAAAAAAATACATACATATCTATAAATACATTAATTTCATATACGAAATGAGTAGAAAGGTAATTATAATTTTTGTATACAAATGAGTGACTGGAATTTGGAAAAGTTTTCTGATTAAATTTATTTAGAGTGAAAATTGGTAGCTCAAAGCAAGAAGTGGGCTGTAGTGGGTGGAAAAATAAATATTAGATACAAAATATATTTTTTATTTATTTTATTATTTATTTATTTATTTATTTATTTTTTCTTAAAGGTACGATTTTAATTTAATACAATATATACTTTATCTAATATATACTTTTTTGGAATACAGAATGGAATTATGGAAATAGTATGGTTGGTATTGGTTACTGTATTCATCAGTATTTAACTATCTACTACAGTTTACATGCAATTGATTGAAACTGAATTGAATGACTATTATTTGTGATTTTTTGAGTAATTCTTTGTATAGTGGTAGTAGTACCAGTAGTAGTACTGTAAAGAATGAGTGCTTATTTAAATATTTTGATTAGATTTCTTGGGAAATAGAAAATTGACTTTATTTCAATTTTGAATGGAATGTTTTTTTTTATTATTTTTTTTTTGGAAGTGGGTAATAGGGTAATTTGTAAATTACGTTAATATAAAAATGAAATGTTTGAATTAGAAAAATTACAATATTCAGGAAAATATCATATTTATGCTCTTAAATCAATATTTACAGAAATTACTAATTCAAAATTTTAAAATTTTAATAAAATGAAAATAAAATTAATAAATTTTTGTCTATATGGAGATAATATGCAAATTACCCAATATCTGTAATACATGGTTTATAATTAATGAAAAAATTTTCAATAATAAATTTAAATTTATGGATTACGTTTGTGATGAATTATTGGGATCACCCCATTATCAGGAAAAAAAAATATCTCGAAAAAACAAAATCTGGAAAGCAAAAATCTTGAAAAAAAATATATTGAAAAAAAAAATCACGAACTTCAAATCTCGAATTCGAGATTTTTTAATAACATTTGTTTACATAATAAAATCGTTTTCCAATTACAATATAAGCAAATTGAAAAGAAAATTCAAATAAATATATTGGAAAAAATAATTATTTAAAAGTTAAATATAAAAATAATTAGAGGGAAATAAAGAGTAGAATTCAAAGTAAGCCAATCAAAATATTACAGGGTATTTCTTTCACTAGAATATCTATGCAAGTGTATATGCTAGATCCTGAACTAGAAAAGACTTTAGAGTGGGACTCAAAATAAGGATATTCTCTATTTCCAGAATATTTATCTTAATTATTTTTATGCGTAGCCGCTGTTGGATGCAAAAAAGGGGATATATTATCCCTTTTTCCAGAATATTTACCATAATTATTTTGGAAGTTTGGAAATTGAAAGTTTGGATTTTAATATTTGGATTTTGAAAGTTGGATTTTAAAATTTGGCTTTTCATACAGATCTAGAAATTTCATAATTTCTGTCAGTAATAACGGAAACTAGCTTTGTATAATTTTTGAAACAAAACAAAAATTATGTTAAATTAACATACGAGTATATTTTACCTTATTCGACATTTTTTTCTTCAACATTTTATTTTTCAATATTAAAAATTGACTTTATTTACTTAAGTGAATTTAGACGCTAAACGATACTTTGCAGAACTTAATTCGACGTCATGACGTGCCTTTTTGCAAAATTTCAAAAAATTAGGTTTTTTTTTAAGAAAAGTTTTTCGTATGTATACCCTATGTATACCCAATATTTTTTATTCGAGATTTTTTTTTTGAGATTTTATTTAATTCGAGATTTTATTTTTTCAAAATATAATCCATTCGAGATTTTTTTTTTCGAGGTTTATCTTTTTCGAGATTTTTGTTAGTTCGAGATTTTTTTTTTCAATATATTGGGGGTGACCCTGAATTATTTTACGAGAACGATTATGATGAATTTAACGATTACCGTTATAACGTACATACAACATGAGACTACCTAAAAACTATTATTTTTTTTAGCTTATTAGTTTAGCTTTTAGTTATAGTTATTAGCATATTATGTATTAATTTATAACTTTTCTACTAACAGCATGTATTTTTAGTAACGGACATTTAGTTGAATTGTTACTAAATTACACTCTAAATTATTTTTTATCATTTATATGGTACTGGACCAGGTTGAAAAACCTATAAATTACTCTGCTTTCCTTTTATTAAGCAAATTCATTGGGTATAGTTAATCAGATAAACAACTCACTTGATAAGAAAAAGTATTGTTCCGCATTTATTTGAATGCAGTGGAAAGATATAAATGATTTAACAGTTATTTCCGTGAATGACGGCTTGGATTATATTCAACGTGCGATGTGGCCAAAAGTTACCAACAACAACTAAAATATAGAATAATTTACTATTGTAGAGTTTTTGTACCATTATTTGTATTCTCTTGTTACATAAACAGTTTATCTCGCTTGAATCTGGTAGGGAAAGTTTTAATATTATGCATATCATATCATCTTGCTGTAGTACCTACAAAGCGTCAAACCATCATAATGATCATAAGCTTAAAATTAACGTTATAGGTATATGGTGTAATTTTACTAGTCATATAGCTACTAATTAGAACGTCTCGGGTTCGAATCCCACCCAGGACATGTATATTAAAAAAAAAAAAAATCGAATGTCCAGGTCTGGCGAAAAGTAGTCCTAGGTGGTTGGTGTATTTTTGACAGACATCTCAAAAGTTATTTTTTTACGATATTCACAGATTTGACATAGCAACGGTTTGCTCGAAGAATATATAATAATCCAGTTTGTGTTTATAATGTGTCTAAAACTCGGCCTCGGTGGTCGGTGTATGTTTGACAACCTGATAGAGACATCTCAGAGGTTCTTTTTAGGATATCCACAGATTTGACACAGTAACGGTTCGCTCGAAGAATATATAATATTCTAGTTTGTGTTTATGAAGTGTCTAAAACTAGGCCTAGGTGGTTGGTGTCTGTTTGACAATCTGATAGACATCTCAGAGGTTCTTTTTTAGGATATCCACAGAGTTTTTAGACAGCAGACACGTCTCTGCTTTGTGAATAAGTAATAGGGCAGCTTGTGTTGTGTTCTACTATTTTTGTATTTAGTTAGATTAATGCTTAGAGCAAGCACATCATCAGTCATCTATTACTAGACGTAATCTTGCTATATTTAATTGTGCAATATGTATATTATAATCCAGTAGGGTTATTAAAACACCACCACCTTCGATTATAAAAATCTTAAAATAAATTAAACGTCCCATACTAAAATACATGCTGTTAGTAGAAAAGTTATAAATTAATACATAATATGTTAATAACTATAACTAAAAGCTAAACTAATAAGCTAAAAAAAAAATAGTTGTTAGGTAGTCTCATGTTGTATGTATGTTATAACGGTAATCGTTAAATTCATCATAATCATTCTCGTAAAATAATTCAGGGTCACACCCAATATCTTGAAAAAAAAAATCTCGAACTAACAAAAATCTCGAAAAAAATAAAGCTCGAAAAAAAAAATCTGGAATGAAGAAAATCTCGAATAAAAAAGTCTCGAATTAACTAAAATCTCAAAAAAAAAGAAATCTCGAATAAAAAATATTGGGTATACATAGGGTATACATAGGGTACACATAGGGTATACATACGAAAAACTATCTTAACCGAATTTTTTGAAATTTTGCAAAAAGGCACGTCATGACGTCGAATTAAGTTCTACAAAGTATCGCAAGTAGCGGTTATGGCATTAAGGATTCATTACGTCACTTTGGCAATTTAGCATCTAAATTCACTTAAGTAAATAAAGTCAATTTTTAATATTGAAAAACTTCGCTATTTAAGAAAGCTTAGTTCCTGACGATAGTAGTAGTTGTTCCACATTTCATAATTGTTATGCTAGAAACGAATTAACGAATAAATACTCGGATAATATCGTTGTAGCACCGAATAACATCGGGTAACATCGTTAATTACAACTGTAATCTTCTCACATGTAATAAAAAATTACAGTACAGTATGAAAAGGTATTTATACACCTAATTTACTGATAAGAACATAAAAAAAAAATAAACTGCTAACCAATTATTATTTCAATTTGTATTCAAAAAATTTTTAAACACTATATACCTTACAGTTGTACCTACTGATTATATTTAAATTAATATTCGTTATCATTATGATAGAGGTTATTGTTTTCAATTATAGCTAACATGTATTTTATTTTTTATTCTCTTTTATTATCAATTTTAACAATCTTTCATTATATATTCTTTAAAATAAAGTCACCTTTATTTGTAAATATATAATATGTAAGTATATATTATTATGTACCAGAATTCAACATGATAATAATTTTCTTTGAAATTACATCAATATTAGATTTTAATCATCTTTTGTTTATCATTCGATTGTCGCGACACTTCAAGAGCCTCTAAACACTTTTAATGAATATATATATACACTTTTAATGATATATATATATATATGAAAAACAAAACCCATATATCCTTTGAACAAATTGAACAATTGTTCTCTGTTAATTCCACTCAAAAATTCCATTGTAATAACCATTAACAAAATAAAAAAAAAAAAAAACACAAAAAAAAAATAACAACAAAAAATTCAATTTTATAATTATTTTACAGTGTTCTGTAGAAATTTTTTTTTTTTTATTTATGAATTACCGTTTCAGGACCCTTTTATTCATTATCCTCTTTGGAATTTGTACAATAAAATTTTTTTTTTTTTCATTTTTATAATTTTTTCCCCCCATACATATTTAAGAAAAAATAAAACTAAATTTCATAAAAAAGATGTGTAAAATACACCTTACCATCCATCTCTCTGATTCAATCTATATATGTACTTAGATTTTTAGTTGAACGACCGTATGTGTATAGTGTGTACATTCTTTTCCAATATTATATTATTAATCTAGGATAATTTGTTTACTCTACTGACGTTTAAAATACCAAAAAGGGACTTGGATTTTCTATTTTTTCTATCTCTCAAATTTTTTGTCAAGGGTTCATATTTTGTAAAGAAATTCAACACCATTCGAGAAATCTTAATACACGACGAATGAATGATAAATATTTATTATAGTATACATAGTTGTATAGCTATTCGAATATGGGGGAAGTGCTAAATAATAAATTTGTTTATTTGATTAGATCTCAAAAATGTAAAAGAATTATGTTTTATAAAACTAAAATTATGGAAGAAGATTAACTCTCAAACAAACTAAAAAGAGGGATGTAGAATTTCATAGGTTATTAGGACATATTCTTGATATTTGAATTGAATTTTTTTTCAATTTTCTTGAAATGTGAGTTTGTGACTTTGAATTAATTCATTTTTTCGCAATCTACTATATTCTAATGGTCATTGGGGTCATAAAAGCATGTGTGGATGGAAAATTAAAAAAAAAAAAAATTGAAGAGGGGAGGTTATAAATATTATGAAGTTGTGTTCAAAATAATTTAAATGATTTATTAAAAAATATAATAAAAAAAAAATATTGTAAAGCTATGAGGAATTAAAATTATTTTTTGTTTTTATATCTATTTTTTTTTAAAAAAATTTATTGTTTTATTTTTGAAAGTGTAGAAACAGAGTGTTTCAGAAATACATACTCGTAAAAATGAATTATTAACCACCAACATTTTCGCAATGGTCTATATTTCACGAAGATTGATAACGTGATGGTTAACTACAAATTAATTTTGTAGAGGGGATTTTTTGTACTCACGCAGGATTATTCAATCAAAGTTTTAATAGTGGTTGAACCGGAGCCACACACACCCTAATACATAGATAATAACAAATAAAAGAAGTAGACCTTGTTTTCATAAATCCAAAACTTGCAGTCAATCTGCATATTCTGAATTTATGAGCATACTTGGCAGATTTTCTGAATGCTGTTCATAAATGCAGACTGAAAGTCTACTGGTCGTCAACTTGGCAGAATAAATTTTTAGTATGCATATAATTTTTTGAAACAGTTTTCTTTGTTGTTTTGAGTATTTTAGTTTTTGTTTTGTTATTAAAAAAAAAATTGTTATTTTCCAAATGTCAGTATTAATAAGCAGAAACTTTACAGAATTATGTCAAGTAAATGCAGAATATACGTAGAGTTTGTACCACTTCAATTCACTTCAATCAAGAGTAAACGTACCATTCACTTCAATTTTTATTTTAAAATGAAATTTCTTACACGCACGCATAGATAAATGACGCTGGTTATTGGAAACACAAAAGTGGATTGATGAGTCGGTTCAATACATCCTATTATGCATGTTTATACGGGTAGAAAAATGGGTAGATTTTTGACGTTTAAATTTTTTTTCTGGAAATATGTCAATGTCAAACTTTTCTTATTATTTTTTATTTACAAAAAACCAGGAAATCGTTGTTGACAACGTAATTTTCGGATCGAATATTAGTCAACTAAAAAAATATAAATTATAGAAATAATAATAATGTTGGATTGATACTAGAATAATAATAAAAATTTATTTCTTTTATTCTTTGCCAATAATTTCAATTTTCGGCCCTCTTGATATTTCAATAATCTGACAGCAACAACGGCAGAAATCTACCAGTTTTTTTTTACGTATGAACATAATGGTAGATTTCTGCGACAGATCTGCGGGAGATTTCTTCCTCGTATAAACATGGGCATTGGAATATAGACCAATTACTGTAAATACGATTTTATCAATAAAATGTTTACGAACACTAGACCAATTTGTTTACAATAATAACAAACTATCGCATCCAAAAATCTGTTTGAAAAATCGGAAAAAATATTTGAAAGACATTTTCTTAAATGCATATTTGAGAATGAAAAAATTAAATTGAACATTTTTTTTTTTTTACTAAATGATGTAAAAAAGATGGAATTTTATTACGCCCTTTGAACAAAATTGAAAAAAATCTGTAGTTCTTGCGTTATATACGTAGTCTTATCACTATAATTTTCCATAAGACTGCGTGTAAGTTCCGCTAATAGAGGTAGCATTTTTGAGCTATTTTTACTTGAATGTCATGGCTATTTATAATGTAGGTGGTGATTGTGGACTATACTTTACAGTCAAAGTAAACTGATATACTTTTTAAGATTAGGTTTTTTGTTGTATTTGAATACATTTTTATATTTGTTAGATATTGTATCAGAATTTGAATAGGGTGCGAACACTGTTATAAATATACTAAATAAATAGACAACAACTTGTGCAGAATATGCGAAATAGAGGAAGAATCTATTGAACATCTGCTCTGTGAATGTGAAGGGCTCACTCACTCACAAGGACTTAGCCACTTGGGAACAGCATTCTCCGAACAATGGGAGTTACCCAGCATACCATTGACGAACATCCTGAGTGTTATCACAAAATCAGGTATTCTTAATTACTCAAACACTAGTTACAATAACTAATAAACACGGGTTATCACAATAACCCCATTTGCGGCTGCGATGATATAGGGGAGCGATCCCCTCCCGGAAAAGCTTAAATCTAAAAACTCTAAATAAATATATTACAAATTTAATATTTTTTAGCAATTTTCAGTTCAGTTTTCATGAACATTTTATATATCTGTATCTTCATTAAGTATATTTAATTCCAAATATATACTACTCTATTGCAAAAAAGTTGACCCACCTCACTTATCATCACAATAAAAAATTTATAGGTAATTAATTACTATATCTATGAAAGATTTGATTTTATATCGCATATACTGAGATTTTATGGGAAAAATGAGAAAAAAATGAGAAATGCCAATACTGAAACGGCTTTACATACAATCCAGACAAGAAACAAGATATGGGCCAACTTTTTTTTACAATAGAGTAGTTATATACTGTAATTCATATCTATGTATGTGTACTAATTTTATATTTCACATTCATTTTTGAACCGCGGACAGTTGCGTTGTCAAATGTGTTGAAAAGTGATTGGCGTCAAGCCATCACAGGAACATGTATATATGTAGGCATATTTTTAGTCGGTCCATCAAACCAGTAAAATTAATGTTTAGAATAAAGTCATATTTTATATAAGTTTACAGTCAATTTGTTTATAATTTATTGTTGAAATTTGTATAATTGTCAAATATTACTCGTATTTCCTCTACTACTTGCAATCTTCTTAAGTGTTTTTTAC
This sequence comes from Argyra leucocephala, assembly GCA_963942445.1. Taxonomy (NCBI): domain Eukaryota; kingdom Metazoa; phylum Arthropoda; class Insecta; order Diptera; family Dolichopodidae; genus Argyra; species Argyra leucocephala. The sequence goes on along the minus strand of OZ012681.1, from coordinate 131,997,476 downwards.
TTAATTCTCAAAGTATAATTAAACTAAAATTTTCTTAATTAATAGGTTTTACAAAGGAGGAATTTTGTTTTGTTGTTATAACTCACATATCGTTTTTTTAAATTCTAGATATAAGTTGTTAAACTATTAAAATTCAAACTAAGATTCTGTTAATGTCTAAATAGTTTTAAAATACTACAACAATACCTACTTGTGAGTTCAGTAGTGTTGAATGAACCAAATAATAAATACTTCAAGTCCTCCAATACATTCTACGTCTTGTAAAATATTATCAAAACAAATGGTGCGATGTTTTGATATATTCAAAAATTACTTGACGTTTTCTTCGCGATTCTATCAACACTGAAATTTCTGTTAAGTAAAGTATGAGAAAATTTTTCGAGGCAATGAGTAAACAAACGACAATTCACTTTTTCGATATTTGATGAAGTAAAAATATTTTTTTATACATTTTCTAAGAGATAGAGAACTTCTGTTTTACTTCTAAACAAAGAAAGAAAAAATCTTTAAAAAAATATTTAATTTGATGAAAAGTCGAAAAAAATTTAATTGTTAGTTTAAGTTTGAGTAAAAATTTGTGCATAGTGAAATACCGTTACTGTGTTGATTGATCGAATATTTCAAAAATCGTAGCGACTATTATAGTATTTTCTATTGCATCGAAAAAAAATGTTTGTATAGTCAAGTACCGTTATTTTGTAAATTGATTAATTATTTTAAAAATCTTAAGGATTGTTAGAGTATTTTTTAACTTATTTTAAATTTCATATTCGTATTTTTTTAATTTTATGTTATTTAAAATGTTCTGTTATTTGTTGTTTGAGTAAGAACAAAATATTTTTTTCTTTTTCATATATATTTATTTAAATTATTGATTTGTTCTTTTTTTTGTGTATTTTTTTTTTTTTTATATATATATATATATATTTTTTTTTTTTGTCCTGAAACAATTTATTTTTATGCTCAACATATATATTAATTTTACTTTAATTCAATATAATTAATTTTAATCAACTAAAATTATCTAATAATAATAATCATAATATGTAATAAGAATTGAAATTTATATTTAATAATTTGAGAAATAGAAGATTTTAATTAAAATTTTTGTGTTGTGTTTTTAATTTAATTGTTACATAACTTATAATATATATTTTTATATCTGTATTACGTTTTTGTTTATTGAAACAATAAATGAATTTTTTTGTATTTTTTATTTTTTTTTTTTTTTAAGATAAAATCAATGCAGTCTATATTATTTTTATTAAAAAATTATTATTTGAAATAATTAATTTGTGTATTTTTAAAATATATATATCTTAGTTAAAAAATATTAACAAATTATCTACCAAAATAATGTTTTTTTTTTTTTTGGTGTAATAAAATTATATTTATAGAAATGAAATTTAAATTAATTTTGGAAAAGTGTATTTATTGAAATTTGTTAAATAAAGTTTGTTAGTAAATACATAAATATAGATTATTAAATTAAATTTTTAAAAACCGGAAGGATTCAAAAAACTTAAAATATAATTAAAGAAAATAGAAATAAGACTAAAAAAAAAAAAAATTAATAAAATTTTGAAGAATATTTTATTAAATTACATGATATATTTTTCAGTAATAATTTTGTGACATCGAACAAACAATATTATCATTTTAACTGCAATCTAGTATGTTCCATAATGTATACTATATACAATGTAGATAGTTTTGAAATGATTGCATACTGCCTTAACTATACACATAAAGAACGAGAATGTAAACAAATTTTGGATTTAATTGATTGAATTCAATATTTTCATTTTCTTATACTTGTTTAAATATGGTTTTATACATCAATATTACAATCAATTATTAATAGTAAGGGTTGCCATTCGTTATTTGTTTTTTTTTTTTTTAAATAAAATTTTAGTTCTTGATTAAGAATCAAATTTTATCATATCTAATCGTTTTTAATAATATACAACCGGTACTGTATATAATTGATAATAATGTATGTCCAAATATATCCAAATTATATTTCATTTTTACAATTTACAATTTTTAGTATTTCAAATATTCTAATCAGATTACCATTTTTCAACACAACCCTTCTTATTTAAAATTTTCCAAACTTTTAATCACGATTCAATTCTGAAATTGTTCTATTCAATATTACAAATTCGCTACATATGAAATATTTATTTTACTGTTGATTGATACGTTTACAAATATAATATTTCTGTCGCAATTGCAATAAAAAGAAGAAAACCGTACAAAAGAAAGTAGTTTAAGTGCGAAGTGATATATACAACACATGATGTAGTTTTATACAATTCAATCGGTTAATATAGTAAATTATATTGCGTAAAAATAGAATGAAAGCAATTTTGGTTAATCCTAGGTAATCCCACAAGGCACATTTTAGTTGAAGTAACTATGGTGTTCTAATAAAATCAAAATAACTATGGTGTTCGTGAAAATGTGGTAATTGTAAAGCAAATATGTAATTAACTATACTATCGCACAGCTTAGGCTAAGTTCTGAATCATTCAATAAATCTATATTAATATTTTTTCCATGAATTTTTTTAATAAAGAAAAAAAAATATTCACATCAAATTATTATACAAAATTATATCTTACAATTCGATGCTACACACACTTTATTGTTTAGGAGAGTGTTTAACCAAAGAAGATTCATCAAAGTGTTATATTATATTTGATAATATTTTTCTAATACATTCTTAGATTAAATTAAATTAGTAAAAATTGATTGTACGCATTCGCAACGAATAGAATCAACAAAATTATAATATGATCATATTTAAAAATAATAATAACTAATAATAAATAACACGAATTTCAATGTATTTTTTTTTTTTTAAAAGCAAGCAATAATAATATGGCAGAAAATTTGTTAAAATTTTATTTAATTATTTAAATGTAGATTAAAATTGTGACATATATTAATGATAATTCACAATTTAAAGTTATAAAAGAATAATTATTATATTAATTATAATAATTTATTAATTTTATTTATTTAATTTAATTTAATTTTTTTTAAATAATTACAAATTAAATAAAAAACAATTGAATTAAAAAAATTGAACTAAAAAACAAACAAATTAAAAATTAAATTAAAAAATTTAAAACTAATAAAATTTAATATAATAAAATTAAATTTTCTATTAAAAATATAATTTTTGGTCGATTTAATTAAAAAAAAAATGATTTGTTTTAACAATATAATATTTTTTTTTTTTTATAAATGTCCTGTTATTTAAAATGGTGAAACATAAAATGGTTACTATATATATATATATAATTATTATGGGATGCGAATTTATTATAATACTAACATTCAATATTATAATCAGGACATTTACAATTGAAATACTCATATTTTATTATTAATTTTTTGTTATATAATTTAAATAATAATAATAATTAGAAATACATATAATAAAAGTAAATTATAGAAGTACATAATTTAAAAAACAAATATTTTTGAGGAATTTAGGCAGTTTTTTTTTTTTTTTTTTATTTGTATTACAAAAAAACAATATTTTTTTTTTCTACATATTATTTGAGATAAATTATTAAATTTTTGTTCAAATGATGTAATATTTATTTATTATGAATTTTAAGTATGTATTTATTGCGACTATTAAATTAAATATGCATTGAGTATTTAAGAATGACTTAATGATTTATATTTAATACAATTATTAAATATTGGTATTTCAAAATCTTATTGAAATTCCTGTATATAAATGCATATATAAAATATTTAAACGTTTGGTAATTGATATGAAGAATCTACTTGTGGGACAACTTGTTTCCGTTTGTAAAATATCAATGTGTGTTTGCAAATGAACAAAATAGGATATTAAAAATATTGAAAACAAATTAATTAAAAATTAGTCAACAAATAAAAGTTAAAAAAAAAAAAAACTTTGAATTTTCATTAAGAATATATGAAAGACTTAAGCGAAAAACTTGATTATTTTATTGGAAACTTTGTTTTTGCTTTTTTAAATTCACATTGAGGTTTTCATTTGTACAATTTTAAATTTCCAAAATTTTGTAAATCAAGACAAAACGATTTATGAAATATTCATTGAACTTATATTTCATAAATCCATTTTTTGATTACGAAAATTTTTGAAAACGTTTGAAAAAAATTTAAATGAAATAATTGAAAACATTAAAATTTCAAGTTGAATTTAAAAAAAAAGATAAAGTTTATAATAAATAATAAAAGTTTCTCGCTTAAGTCTTTCATACAATCTTAAAACGAATTCAAGGTTTTTTTTTAAATTTTGTATGCTCTCTTAGTAATCTTAATTTTTTGTTTCCAATTTTATATTTTCAATTGTTAATATTCAAGCATATTAATTTGAAAATACGAAATCGATTAGATTTAGAAATACCAAAACATAATAATAATATTTATACATTGCTAATTTTGAAATTTATGGATTAATGAATTCGCTGGGTTTTAATTATATGTAATTTCAGAATATATTTATTTATATTATTACAATTATTCAGATTCTACTATTAATCTATGAAACCTTTATTCAATTTTATTCTTTTTTTTTTATATAATTAATTAATTACGTTAAAAAATTTCAAGTGCATGTTAATGCTCATCGTAACTTACATTCACATAAACATTATATGCATAATATTTTATAAAATTTAATTAAAAAATTTCTATATGACATCCGAAAAAAAAACAAAAAAACAAAGCAGAAAAAATATAATTTAAATCATTTGAACAATTATTATTATTTAATTTCAAAACTTTTTGTTGTTTTCATTAATTTTAATTAATTATTTAAAATTATTAAAATATGTAGTATTTAAATATAATATAATTTTAATAAATATTTAAAAAAAGAAAAATGTTATAATATAATTTAATTATTATATATAGTATTTTAGAAATGTGTTTATGAATGTGTTTAAGTGATATTTTTTTTCTTTCTTCTAAATATATATATTTATTTCTATATATTTATATAAATATATATATATATATATAAATGATGTGTTTCTGTGTTTACTAAAATTTTTTTGATAACATAATTTATAATGTGATAAAATATTTTCATTTTAATTTTATTAAATCTAAAAAAAAATTTAATTTTAATTTCTTTTTTTTCATTAAATTTTTCTGTGATATAAAAAATATTTTTTTTTGTTTTTTTTTTTTTTTTTTTAATTTTATTTTTATTATTTATTTACTATACTATCAATGTGACCATTAACCACTATGTTTGGGTGATTCAAAGGAATAAAAATAAATTAAATATTTTCATAATTTTAAAATGTATTTTTGTATTGGGTTTTGAATCAGTTCAATTATATTTGAATACCCCAATCGAATAACTGAAAATCATGCATAGTTGATTTAAACATTTTTTCAAAATCAAAAAAAATAAAAGCTTTTGTTTGAATATTCAACCAACAAAAAATCATCGAGTTTTATTCTCTAATGCGAAATATGACAATCAAATTTAGGATTGTCTATAATTATTTAAGGCGTGTGTGTCGAATGACATTGAGAGTTTTACTTCTTATACTATAACAACCTCTATAGAGGAGCATAGGGTTGATATGTTAAAAGTTTTATTCTAAGAAATGATGGAATTGTAAAAATATAAATGATCATATTAAATTTGATTCAATTTAATCACATTATAGAATACCCAAAATCATAATTTGAAAATACCAAATCATAAAAATGAACACTAATATGAATGAAAAACATATAGATGTAATTTTTTAAGAGAATCGATGTGATATGGGTTAAAATCATAAAATTTAATGATGCAAATATGTTTTTTTATTAATTACAATTTTCGAAGTCTATTAGTTTAACTAATCAATTTTATTAAATTTAATTTGAGAAATTACCTTTTTGCATCATGCAATTTTAAAATGAAGTATTTCCGAATTTATCCATGATAATTTAAAAAAGCAATTGAGTTTTGGTGTTCTTTAATTAAAATGGTTTTTAAAATTAATTGCACAAATGATTTTACATATTCAGTTTCAAATGCACCACATACATTAAAATTCAATTTTTTCAATAATTCAATTCATATTAAATTTTTTTCATTTATATTGATTTACCATTGGTGAATAAATTTAAAGAACAAAAAATTTAAAATATAACATTGTATAACCGTTGTATAACATTAATAATAAAATTTTGAACTGATTCTAATTTTAATTATGGTACTACATATACTAAAAAAAAAAGTAAATTTAAGTTAAATAGTAGAGTTAGTTTAATGAAAATAATAATCGTAATAAAATGTTTATTAATATAGGAATAGGACATCGATATAATCCGTTCTAGAAATAAACAGTATAAATGGAGATCCTTTTAATGCATGATTCAATGAAATTTGTTAGGGGATTTGTTTTTTTTTCTTTTTTCTTTTTTATGGGTGAAACAAATGTTGGTGTGGATTGTGTGAAATTATGGAATTACTATATATACTTATTTATACATATAGGATGATAGAGGGGTTTTAAATTACTAATTTTTTTTTTATTTTTTATTATGAATGAAGGCCAAAGTTTGTATATATGTATATATATATATAAATATGTATATTAATTAAAATAAATGACTTGATTTTGATTTTAATTTTAAATAGTTTTTCTTTTTTTTTTTTGTTTGTGTATAAATAATTTTTTTTTGTTTTTTCTAAAATAATTAATGACAATTTTATATAAGTGAAATATTTATTATTACAATTTTTTTTTTTGTTTTTTCAATAATTAAATTTAAAATTCTAAAAAATTTTTTTTTGCAAAAAACAACGTTTTTTTTTATATTATTGATTTATATATATGTATATATATATTTTTGTTTTGTTTTGTTTTTGACTTATAAAACTATACTGACATTTGGTATATTATTACGATTATTTAAAATAAAATTATTACTATTATTACTACTAGTACCATTATTACTACCGTTATTAATATTACTACTATTGTTATTTGGAGTAATATTTAAAATTTTATTATTGTTATTATTATTTGTTGTTATTGTTGTAATTGTGGTTCCAGCTGGTATTCTTGATGTAGCTGATAATGATGATAATAATGATGACATAGATGATGATGATGCGGCTCCTGCTATTGCTGCTGGATTTATTGTTGTTATTTTATTAACTGTTAATAATTTTGAATACCGACACTGTGGATATAGGCACTTACAAGTAAAATATCTTTGTTTAACTGACCAGAATTTTTCACCATAATCAAAACTAATAGGAAATAAAAAAATAAAAATTCAAAATTAAGAACATTTACGCAATTTAATGATTATTTACCATAATTCATCGCCACTTGATATGTCTTTTGATGCAAAAAATGCTATTTTAGGAAACCGATAATCTTGATGATCATAATATACACGAACTGGTACAATATTTGGTATACATGAATGATTAAAGAAACGTGTTAAATTACCATAAAAATTTGCATCAATACAATGTTCTGATGCACCCAATTCAAAAAAATAACTATCATCAGTACGACGATCTGCTTCTAAATCTGTTAAAATTTCACCAGTATATTCAGCTATATATGAACCACGTGGTATATTTATAAGACTACGAACACCCCATCCTTTAGAACGTTCTTCACATTCAAATATTTGTAATGGAATTTTAGGACCATTTTGTACAACTCGATTCTTACAAATTAACTGTAATTAAAACAACAAAAACAAAAAAAAATAAGTTACAAATCATACGTAATAATAAAATTTATAATTTTTCATTTACCTTATTACAACCACAAACATCATTACACTCAAATATCATAGCTGGATCATCAAAATTAAATTCACCAATTAATCTACCTTCTGGTGTATACCAATTTTGTATTGATATTGTACTACATTGACATTGTTCTGAATTACAGCTAAAAAAAAAAAATTTAAATCAAAAAAAATTAAATCAAATTAAAAAAAAAAATGAAAATAACAAAAATATTTACCCATCATTACAATTACATATTCGCATTTGTGATACTCTTTGATCAATTTGTATTGAATTTTGCAATAAAATTGATTTTGTAATATATTTAAAATCAGGTAATATTATATCATCAACTTCACTATTACCAGATAGATCAGTTGACGATGTTGAACCAGAATTTGAATCATTTAATGGACGATCACGTTTAATTACTTGTATTGGATTGTTTTCACGTCCATTTGAAATATCACTACATATTATTTTATTTTTTAATCCAGTTGAACCAAATGAACGCATTTGCATATTAAAACCTACAGCTCTAGCACAATGATCTAAAATATAAGAAAAATAAAATTAAAAACAATTCTTTTTTTGTAATACTGATATTTTCCTAAAAATTTACTAAAATTTTTATACATTACACTTACTATCTTCACTTTCTATGCAATCATATGGCAATTCACCGGCTTTATTTTTAACCATTAAATCGGCTCCATTTGCTATTAACATTAAACAAACACGAGTACTTGATGATCGACATGCAATATGCCTAATAAAAATAAGTTTTATTTATAATTAATTTCTGCTTGTTAAACAATATTAAGAGTTACATACAATGGTGTATCACCAGTGATATTTTGTATACTACAATCAATATTTGAACGTAAAAGTACTGAAATTGTATCAACATGATTTGATAGTGTTGCCCAATGTAATACAGAATTATTTTCAGCATCACAAATATTAGGATTAGCTCCATAATTTAATAATAAACTAAATATTTGAAAAATAAGTAAGAAAAAATTAATTTAAATATAAAATTTTAAACAAATTTATTTAATTATATTTTAAGCTTCTTACCTTACAATTTCAGTAAAACCAAGTTCAGCGGCCCAAACAATTGCTGTCCAACCGCCATCATCTTGTGAATTTATAAATTTATTAAATTTACATATACTTGTATTATTTTTATGATTTTCAACAATTAATTGTGCTGCTTCAATATTTCCTAATTTAGCTGCAATATGAAGGCATGTCATACCATCAGGACCCTAAAAATAATTAATTAAAATCAAAATTTTATTTTTAAAATTTAATAATTTAAAACATTTTTTACCTTTAAAGTTAAATTTGCACCACATTGTATTAAAAGTTTTAAAATATCAACTCTTTCTCCAATTATTGAACACATTAAAGCAGTTCTTAATTCTTTATCAACTAAATTAAGGAATTCACTTGAAGATTCTCTACACAATAATAAATATGCCATTTGAACGGTACCAAAATGTGAAACTAAATGTAAACATGTTCCATTTAATAATTCAGTCATTTCACAAGTTATATCATATCCAGATGCTAAAAAATAAAAATAGAACAAAATATATAAATCAAAATTTATTATATATTTAAATTAAATTATAAATAATACCTAAAATTTCAGCAACTCGTTCCAAATCATCATTATTAACAGCATAAAACATATCTCGTGAAGTAAAGTCATTTGAAGTATTTGGTGATGTATTTGCTTCTCTTACAACTACATTCATAACTGATTCTGGTATTAAATTTTCTAATTCAACACAAATCGGTAATTTTCTTTTTGGTAATTGTTGTGATTGTTGACCATCCGAAATAGACATTTTAGCTGGCTTACTAAAAATATAATAATTAAAATATTTTGTTAATAAATAAATAAAATCAATAAAAAAAAATATTTACTTTAATGACTTTTGACTAGGTAAAAATACTGGTAATGTTTGACATTTCATTGTAACAATTGATGTTTTCTCTGGTGTATCTTGACCACAATGTGGGCATTTTAATACCAATGTTGGACTAGTATAGTTCGTTGCATTCGATGGATCGTATGGACTATTCAAAATGAATTTTTGTGCACATTCAGCATGAAAAAAATGTTTTTGTTGACACAAAACAAATTTACCCTGAGTACAAAATATTCCACAATTAGCACAACAATTATGTGCTCTTAAACGTTTTAAATGATCATCACATAAAATCATATAACCTACACGTTGACTAGGCCTTAATAAATTTAATAGTTCACCTGATAACTGATTACAACATCCAACTACAATTAAAACGAATTAATATATTGTATATATATATATATATATATATATATATATTGAATTTAATAATTTACCTTTTTGTTCTTCAATATTATCAATGGCACAACAATATGCAGTTCCTGGTATATTTCTAGTATAATAATGTGATGGTTTTTGACACATACAAATTAAATTATCAGGTATTTGAACTTTTGTTGCAACAACAACATTTGGTATAATAGTTGTAACTGAATTTTTTTGATTATTATTATCAATTGATTGAGATTGATTTGATATCTCTTTTGTTTTAAATTGTTGAGAATCAATTGGAGATGAAGAAACATTTACTTGCAATCCAGATGATTGATTTTGATTACGTTTTTTACGTTGAACAGCAGTTGTTGTTATTGGTGTTATTGTAACTGATCCTGTTGTTGAAATTGGTATTGGACATACTTGTTTTATTAAAGCTGATTGTTTTAAAACATGGTTTATTGTAGTAGTTGTATATTGTTGTTGATATTGAGGTTGATGTTGCTGTTGTTGTAATTGCTGTTGTATTTGTTGTAGTTGTTGTTGTTGTTGTTGTTGTAATTGTTGTTGCTGTTGTAATAATTGTTTTTGTTCTTGTTGTTGTTTTTGTTCCAGTAGTTGTTGTTGTTGTTTCTGTTCCAGTTGTTGTTGTTGTTGTTGTTGTTGCTGCTGTTGTTGTTGTTGCTGCTGCTGCTGTTGTTGCTGAATTTGTTTTGATTGCTGTAGTTGTGATTGTTTTATTAAATTTCCTTGACTATTATATTTATTATTAGGAGTGTTGAGACCAGTAAATTTACTAGGACCAGGTATTGCATTAACATTTGTATTTTTATTATTTGAAATAGTTTCTTTATTGCTAGTGGTACGAATACGTAATGTAACATTTGTTTTACCAACATTGATTTTCTTTGAATTTGCTGGAACAAATTCATCTTCACCCGATGACATTTCTGTTTCAGATGGTTCATCTTTAGTATTTCTACGAAGACCCAATTTTTCCAAATGCTTTTCTTTTTGTTTCAATAATCGTCGATGTTGTTTTCGATTAAGTTTTTTATCCTCAGGCGAACGATTTAAATTCAATTTAGCAGCTTTAATTTCATTTAGAAAAGTTTCTGGATCTGGGCATGGCTTTTTTTCTGGCATTGGAGGATATACAATAGACGCAGAATGAATTGAATGAAGATGCTTTTTTGAAAATAATTTCTTTTTAACATCATTTACTGCAACTGCTGTTGTACTCGATGCAAAACGATCACTACAAACAGACGAATTTGATGATGTTTTCCCTGTTGAAGAAACATTTGTTGTCACAGTACTGCTATTATTTATTAATGAATCTTTTGAATCTTTTTTACCATTACTACCACCATTATTACTATGATTTGTTGAATGTTTTAATGATTCAATTTCATTTGATTGCATCTCTGTACATGCTGTAATTCTAGCAATATTTTTCGTTTCAAATTCATATCGTAATTCATCATTTTCAAGAATTTTTGGTGTTGGTTTAATACGTCTTAGAGGTCGTTGTGATGTTAATGATGGTGGAATACTGGTATTTTCTTTGGGTATTTGTTTTGAATGATTGCCTGTTTTTGATAATGATGTTGTTGATGTTGCTGTGGTTGTTACTGTTGATGTTGATGATGTCATTGATGTTGTTGATATTGATGAAATTGTTGTAGTAGAAATACCGTTGGTAGTAGTAGTTGAATCTGGTGATGTATGGGGTGAAATATTTGTTGTTGCTGTTGTTATTGTATCAGTGGTAGTTGTATTACATGATGATTGATGTTGTGGTTGAACTTTTGCACGTCTACCACGTTTTTTTGGTGGTGTTTTTTCAGCAATAATTTGTTGTAATGTAGGTTGTTTTTCGACTTTTTCACCTAAATTAAAATGTTTATCTTCAATTGGTGTTGTAGATTCTTCTTTAATATCCGTTGCAGTCGAATCAATTTCTTTTGTGTCCTAAAAATAACAAAATCAAAATTATGTATTATAAATTTTATATTTTGTATTAAATTTAATTATTACAAGAATGACATATAATTCTGATAACGACGAATAATTTCTGTCTGATGAATTATAAGTAACGATTTGATTGATTCAAATTTGACAATTAACCTTATGCAATTTTAAAATTTTGATAAATTTAATTAAGTTTATATAAGTATGGTAAAAGCACAGTATTTTAGGTAATTTACGGTAATTCTATGCTTTCCAAAAAGGGAAAGCAGGAAAAAGAGGCAATAGTGATGTAATCTAATCAAAAAAATTATAAATAAAATGTTTAAAAAACCTGCTTTGTGTGGTAAAAGAACCCTTGTAAAAATATTCAAATTCTATCAGGAAGTGGCGGCAGAAGCCGCATATAGTTTTAGGATAATTTAAAAATAGAAACATCGAAAACATAAAAATTTTCTTTTGGCAAACAGGATAAACAAATTTTATTTTATATTATTATAGAGAAGTTGTATTTAAAATTTTAATTCAATATGCAATTTAATATCTTGGACCATAATCTTTAATATAAAAAAAAAACAACACAACAAACAGAAAAAAAAAAAACCAGAATTGCTGTTAAAGCAAAATAACCACTATTACAAGCACAATTTGAAAATTTGTTGTAAATTATACTACTTAAAAGTAAAATAATTTTTGCAGCACAAAACAAGAACAACAACAAAATAACAACACACATAATATTCATACCATACACACTGAAATAATTTTTAAAATAAAATTAAAATTAAAAAGACCTTCAAATGAGTGGAAATGATCACGAAAAAGCTCAAACAACATTATATTTATTTTAGCTTCGAAAAAAAAAAAAAAATAGGAAAAAATTTACACAAAAAAGCTTTGTATTAACACAGAAATTTTATTAAATTTTTTGTTTTTCATATTTTTTCTTATTTTTTTTTTTTTTTTAATTTAAATACACACGGATTCATGAACCTTTTAATGATGTCGAAAGAGATCAAAACTTATATAAAAAATAAACAAAAAGTAAAAAAAAAAGTTTTTATTAAAAAACAAAAAAAAAAAAAAAACAAGAATTGTAAAATTTTTAAATGTAAACCGATAATAAATTTTTGATCATTTGTTAGCTATGAACTTTAAGAAGATAAAAAAGAAAATTTCTTTATCCAAAATTTCTCTCAAATTAATTGATATTCAATATTCAAAATAAATTATAATAATTATTTGATTCCCTTCCCCATTCAATTTAATTTAAATAAATGTTACAACTTTGTGGTATGTTAATTATTTCAATGAATTAGCAATAGATTATGTTAAATAGGGTGTACAACAAGTTGTGAAATGTTTAAAGTGCAAATTGTTGATGAATATAAGAATATATCCTATAATAAAATCAATCAACCAACTTGTCTTTATAACATTATATTCAATTATAATTAATTATAATTGATTATAATTTTTTTTTTTTTTTAATTTTCTTAATGACATATGCATAATATTAAGAATTTCAATTTCAAATTGCAGTATGTATGTATTTCTTCAATTCAATTTTGAAATTTTCTTCCCTGAAACCAAAAGTGTGTAATAAAAATAAATTATTATAAAAAAATGTATATATATATATACATTTATATATTTTTAATAATACATATACATTAAACTGACTATTCAGATAAGATAAGTATTTTGTGTTATTATTCTCTCTACAACTTGATTTAAACCATTTTTGTTTTTTTTTTTAATCATACAAAATTTCAAATAAACAAACAAAATAATATAGAAATAAACAAAGAATAAAAAAAAATATAACAAAATCGTCATATAGGATCACAAAAAACACCACAATGAAGGTGTTATCTAGATCTTATCTATGTATAAAAGGAATGAAATGAACCACAAAACATATAAAAAAATTAATATTTTTATATTTCAAGTGATTTTTGTGTCCAAAGTTTCTATTAGACTAAGATAACAATAAATTTAAGCTATAAATGAAACATAAACTCCTGGCTCCAAAGCTAAACCGTACAAGGTTATAAATTAAGGGTATATACACATTCATTCATACAATTAATTCCGAATCTATACTATGGAATTATAAAAATTATTTCACATATATTTCTTTGAATCAAATCTAAATTAAAGTTATAATGTAGTCTATAGACTCAGACTCAATACTAGACAGTTTAAGAAATTAACGATCATTGTCTTAAAATATTCACTAATGTCCAAAATTTATTTTTTTGATTCTATCTCAAAATATCAATTCATGACCCTCATTGAACATTTATTTCTTTGACTCGAATCTAAATTTTTGTTATAAAGTAATCTATAGACTCAGCCTCGATACTAGACAATTTGAGAAATTAACAATAATTGTCTTAAAATATTCACTGATGTCCAAAATTTATTTTTTTGATTCTATCTCAAAATATCAAATCATGACCATCATTTCACATTTAATTTCTTTGAACCAAACCTAAATTTTAGTTATAATATAATCTATATAGACTCAGACTCAATACTAGACAGTTTGAGATTTTCACTAATGTTTAACATATTCATTTGAATCAAATTTAAATTATAGATGTATAAGAATCCCAGACTCAAACTTAATTCTAGGAAGTTAACACAATTTGTATAAACGTAAACATACCATTAACAAAATACCACATCACTATATTCTACAACATTTAACTGAATATTATTTTCTACGTTTATAATATTTTAAGAATTTATACTTGTATATTATAATGTCACTGATGATTCATTCAAAAACGTTTTTAATAAACAAAAATAAAAACAAAAAAAAATTTTTTTAATGAAATATCAAAACCACAAAAAGAAATTTAAAAAAAACCACTTTTAACAATTAAAAATATTTTGATAACATTTTTTTGTAGACCTCTTGCAGAAAGAAAGAACATCTCAAAAATTATGACGATAGAAAAAATAATAAAAATTAACTAACATAACTAATATACATATATAATTATTAAATATTTACTTACATTATTAATCTCTTCATTATTATCTAATTTAATTTCTAATCTAGTGCTACGTCTTGTTTTATGTTTTTGTTGATTTTGTTGTTGTTGTTGTTTAGTATTACTACTACTTGTAATATCTGCATCTTTTATATCTAAATCTAATTTTTTACCAATATCATTATTAACTAAAGAATTTTCATTAGATATTCCTGTTGTTGTTGTAGTTGTTGCTGTTGCATTTCTTGTTATTCCAGATGCTGCTATTGTTGATCTACGTAATTTTTTTGGTCCACTTGATGGTCCATCATTACCACTTATTAATGATGATGATGTATCATCATTTATTATATTTTTATTATTAATTTCATCATCAACATTTGTAATTGGAACTTTTTTAGATCTGCCACGTCTACGTGGTTGTGGTTGTTGTAATTGTTGTTGTTGTTGTTGTTGTTGTTGTTGGCTATTACTACTATTACTATCATTATTATTATTATTTATTGCTGTTGTTTGTGACTTTGAATCATTTGGTGTTGTTGTTTCATTTGGCCTTGAACGTCTTAAACAACGTTCAGATGGTGATGGTTCTGAAGACTATTTCAATAAACAAAAAAAAAGTAAAAAAAAATATAAATCAAATTAATTAATTGATAATATTTAATTTAAAATGTTTAAAATTAAAAATAAGCTTTCTTTGTAAATGTGAATGAGTTTCTGTTAAAAATACTTTACTAAGTACTTTATTAACCCTTTAGGATGAATGAACAAAAAATAGTATGAATGAAAAATAATTTATTAACCCTTTAGAACAAATGAACAAAAAATAGTATGAGTAAAAAGTAATTTATTAACCCTTTAGTACGAATGAACCAAAAATAGTATGAATGAAAAATAATTTATTAACCCTTTAGGACAAATGAACAAAAAATAGTGCAAATGAGAAAAACAAATTAGAGCAAAATAAAATTCATTGACAAAGTTTTGCCTTTTACGAATTAATACTCTCAAAGCGGGTGGAAAAGATAATAAAAATACAAACTATCATCTCATGGTTATCTACAGGAGAGTGGGACAGTTATCAAACTCTATTTAATCAAACTCAACTTTATTGATGAACTTTAGAATGGTTTGCTCCGTTGATCTGTTTGCAATTTTTACAGTTGAAACTGTTCTAACTAAGCCCGTTTTACAGTTTGGAAGGTGAAAGTATTAACTCTACGTTAGGCGACTTTGTCTTCATTCGTTAAGTATAATCATTGGATTACTGCCCTAGACTTTGTCCAGCCAACTTAATATTGATATACCTCTTCCAAATAGTATTGTATACGATACTTTACCTAATATTTTTTTGGTATCATTTAATCATTCGTTCTCATTGAAAAACTTTACAATATTTTGGTTTTCAAGTACTGTTCTTACCTCCTCATTTCATTTTATTTGGCATTCACTATCGTCATTAATTTATGGGGCCTAAATAATTTTCTTAGTATTCTTCTTCTGAATATTTTGAATATATTTTCGTAACTAGTGTTGAAAGTTGTAATAAAGCTACCCTAAAAAAATTTGAGCCAACCACTAAGAGTACTCCGCCACCGCGTTCACCTAGTATTAAGGAATCTAGTTATATAAAGCTATTCTTACACTCCTTCAAAATTTATTACTTCTTATAGGCATTTCTTAGCACATTGAAATCATTTCTTTACTGGTTCAAAATTATAGTTTTGCTTTTATGCACCCACTTTTCATAAATTTGGTTTAAGCTTCGTTAATTGTCAATCCTACAGTAGCTGAGAGATTCTGTTTTTAGAATTAGAAATAATCCTTTTAATTTGTCGTCAAACCGAACAAGTCGACAAACCTGGAAGATTACTACGCAATGCGAAAATTTCAGAAATTCTTCATTTTTGCAGTGGTATGAATTGGCTCAGTGATGAAGTCTAGTAAACAGCAGAAGAAAAATAGCTGAGAGAGTTTGAACAAATCGTTAAGACTTAAATTTCAGTTTGAAGATAATAGATAATGAAAAGCAACAATACATTACATATAATAATTTGTAGGTGCTGTAGGCTGGTGTTAGGTGCACCGCCACGCTAATTATATTCAAGTCGATGCCGAATGTATGCCTTATATATTAAAATGAGGTTGAAAATATTTTCTACTTCTGCTTAAGAATCCTAAATATTTCGCAGCATCCTTTGAAACAAAAAAAAATGTGATCGTGCCACGACAGTCTGTTGTTTATTTCCATTCCAAGAATTCTTAGAGTTGCGAAGTTTTCGATATTTACATTTCCGAATAGAATATTTGGCATTGATGAAGTTTTCTTTGTTGATATAAGAAAACTCTGGGTTTTTGAAGCATTGAATTTTACCCATTTACACTTCCCCAGTCATGTATTTTCCGAAGGTAGCTGTTTAGAGAGTAACATAATGTTATTTCGTTCTCTGTGAAATGAAGCCTGTGTCACTTCAACAGCTTTTTCAAATAAATACAAAGAATCAAGGGTACTATCATCAGCAAAGCGCTGTTGATAGTCTATAATTTATATAGACTCAGACTCAATACTAGGCAGTTTAAGAAATTAACGATCATTGTCTTAAAATATTCAAATCTGTTTTGAAGTCGTAGAAAGGAGATAATGTTGGAGAAAGAACTGAGCATTGACAGACACCAGCATTGATAGTGAATTTTTGCGATATAAAACCATCCAACGCAACTTGTATTGAACGGTTTGAAAGGAAATCGTACAAAAATACGAAAAAGTATAAAAATATATAAAAAATATAAAAAAATATATATAAAATAAGCATTAATCAAATGGTGAAAATTACTGAAAAAAGTAATTTTCAATACAACCACATCGGTTCAAATATAATTTAATAATTAATAAAAATATAATATAACTAATAAAAAAAAATAATATAAATATGTAATATACAAAAATATATACCAAATAATTAATACAATTTAATAAAAAGGCCCACATTTCGAAAGGGAAAAGGACCTATAAAGTTGGCCTACAGATATTTATCTGTAGGATCAACTGTTAAAATAAATAAATAAATAAATAAATAAACATTAATTTAATTAAATTTTATATTAATTTTGAACTTATTATATTTCATTCATTATCTTTCAAAAAAATTTTCCGAGTGATAAACTTATTAATTTTTATGACAGATAAATAATAAAATCTCTTCTCAGCATACAATTAAAATCCAAACGTTGCAAAAATACTGATAAGTTGGGTTATATCGCTTCGTAGAATACCAAAAATATTCTTCTCAGAATAAGACCCAATAGTTATATTTGAATTTGTAATTTCTATCAAATTATTCTATCTAGTTCTATTATTTAACTTTCGGCTGTACTATAGAACAGATGTTGTGAGTGATTATAAATTTTATTTTTATGCTCTTGACAGTAACTTATGTAAAATAGAATCACCTTGTCCCGCTTAATTAAGTACGGTACTACAAGTTTATAATATTTACAATATTTCGAGCATTTTATTTATCATATTACTGGGTTATCAACTCATTAAATGTGGAAAATTACTGATATTGGCAGAAAATAAGCCTTTTTAAAATAGAATATCTCCATTTAATTTAATTTGTTACCAGATTATACTCTCAATTATTTTTTGTCATTTGTGACATTGTGGACCATGTCGAAAAACCCATAAAACAATTTTTTGCTTTATCGAGAATCGAACCTGGAACCTTTCGGTTCATATGAGATAACACTGCATCAAATTTTATTAACATATTTAAGGGTCTTTATAACCACATTTGGCCTTCAAGGGTTAAAATTGCCATTAACGTTTATTCTTAAATAACTGTAAATATCTTAAAAACCGCAAAAATTAAACTAACCAACATAATATTAAAATAGAGTTCATTGAACAAGCCAATATAATATGTATATATAACGGATACAGGCTGTCTCATTTAAGTACAGGGTACTTAAACTGAATTTTTTTTTTTTTTTAATTAAAATTTTGGGCAATCTTTTTTTTTTTAAATTGTATGTATGTAATTGTATATTGTATTTTTTTCTCCTCTTACTCTTCTTTCTAACAAGTTTTCGTTTTCTACCCCAGGCCTTCAAATTTTGAGTTATTATAAAATGTTCTATGTACTACAAGATAATAAGAGTGACTGAAAATCAAAATAAGTTTTCAGAGACACTGAAAATCCAAAATAAGGATTTATGTTCTAACTAGTCCTTTAGGATATTTGGATATTTATTACAATTGTTTTAAATATTATTTATCCCTTCACTAACATAGAATTAGTTTATGGGAATTTCATATATATATAGCAAAAAAATTATTCTTAACAAAATTTAACACATTAACGAAATAATTTTATGTGAAAGAAAAAAAGAAAAAAAACAAAAAAAAAACAAAAATATTTTGAAAGATCTATAATCTTCTCAATATGACACACTTAAGGGTTAATTTCTATCTAAGATATTAATGTTGTTTCATATATTTATATTAGAAATTAATCAAGTTATTTTTATATTATTAGTAGTAACAAACTTTACATATATATACATATCTATATATATATCATATCAATATATAAAATAAAATGAAAACTACTTTTCTTTTTTGTTTTTTTTTTTTTTTTTTTGGTTTAAAGTCTCCACACGGTACACGCACACCTTAAAAACGCAAATTTTCTTACCGTCTTTTGTTTTTCTTTTTATATTTCTTGAATTTTTCTTATTTTATTTTTTTATTTTTTTTTTTTATTTTTATGTTTTTCCAATTAACTCACCCTTGTTCTTTTAGTCCCTGTCGTTATTGTTGTTGTTGGTGTTATTGTAGTTGCTGCTACTATTTCTATAGTTGTAGTGGCTACTAAATTATTTTGGTTGTCAGTATTTGAATTAGTTATTATTGAAGATTTTTTATTAATTTCATCAGCAGCAGACTTTTCTTCTTTAATTTCAATTTTTAAATCATTATTTTCATCAATTTTTTTTGTATCATTATCATTTATAATTTTTTTATTTAAATTTGTATTTGCATTTATTGTTGTTATTTTATTATTCTTTTCAGAACAATTTCCATGATCATTTTCTAAAGATTTTTTTGATATCTGATCTGATTTCATATTATTTGTATTATTGTTATTATTTGTAGTATTATTATTGATTTTAATTTCAGATTTAATTGCATCTGAATTTACATCTTCTTTTTCTTGTTGTTGTTGTTGTTGTTGTTCTGGTGGTGGTTGTTGTTGTAAATTACATATTTTATTAATTAATAATGTTGTTGGATTATTTGAAGTAGTTGTATTAGATATACCACAACTACTAATAGAGGTATTATTATTAATCGTGTTGTTACTAATACCACTTGAATTAGTTAAATTATTATTGCTATTAATATTATTATTACCATTTGATGATGATGATGATGATGATGAAGAATTAGATTGTTGTTGTTGTTGTCCCTCACTTTTCTTTTTAGAAGCGAATTGATTATTATGCAAACTTCTCCACTAAAAAAGAAAAAAAATTGAGTAGAAAAATTAGTAAAATATTTGATTGTTGTTGTTGTTGTTGTGGGGTTTTTTTTTTTATTGTTTTTGATTTTAATGGGAAATTTTTTTGTAGATTAACAAACCTTTAATGTTTTATCTTCATTTAAATCCAAAACTGAATTATTATCCGGTGTTGATTTATTAAAAACAGATGACATAGATTCTAATAAAATTCCTAAATCTGTCATGACTATCAAGATGTCTTTTTATTTTTACTTTTAAAGTTTATTTTTTTTTTTTTTTTGCTTTTACTCACTACTCTTCTCACTTAATTTTTTTTTGTTTTTTCTAGTTTTTTCTGTTTCTTTTCATAATTTTTTTTTTCATTTTTAATTTAGACACATTTTTAGTATAAACTAATTAATTGCAATTATTAATTTTTTTTAATTAGTTTTAATAACTTTTAAGATAAATGGTAAAAAAAAAACAACACAAAATCAAAAAATCAAAAAAAAAAAATTTTTTTTTCCAATATCCCTCGACTACTGTGTGTGTCCAATAAAAAAATTATATCCAACTTGATCGAAATGAAAGAATATGGAACATTCGTCTTAACATCATTTTAAAAAAAATATATAATTCTCCGTTCAAATTACACTATAGAAAAAGAGAGGAACAAGAAAAGAGAGAGAGAGAGAGGAAAATTTCCACCTTAATTTTTCTTTCAAAATTAATATTTTTTTTTTTTTTTTTTGCTTTTTAAACCACTAATGAATATTACACTTAACAATTTTAAATTATTTCAAATAATTCAATTAAATTTTGAACATTTTCACAACAATAATTTCAATTTTATTTTTATAATATTTTTTATTTCTACCAAATTTAATTAATTATTTAGGAGAAGTTAAAAAAATTTTTTTTTATTCCAACCCCATGATAACAAAATTTACGAACTTTCAAAATTTGTTGTTTTTGTTTTTTTGTTATTTTTTTGCTATTCTCATTTCAATTATTTGACATTGGAGAGTCTTATATGACAAATAAAAAAATGTCAAAACGTCAAAAGTAGTTTTATTCATTCAATATGTCATACCAACAGATGTCTCTTATGTTTTATAATAGAAATTATTTAACCAGGTACTCTAAAACTTAAATATGTTAATTTTATAATAATGTTTTTTTTTTAAAATGATAAAAAAATAAGGTAAATTTATAAAATAGATGAAATAAACATTTTAAAATAAAATGAAAATTACTTAATACAGTTTTGTATTTACTAGTAAATCAGCCCGTTTAAAAACGGGCCCCGAGTAAAAAGATACCGAAGTTTTTTTCGAACATAACCACTCAGTGGCCCCAAGAAATTTTTTTTTCTAGAAACACTTTTTTGTCATAATTTAAAACAAATTAATAATTTATTTTCCATCCATTTTATTTTTTATCCATTTTTCTTTATTCTTTCACAATTTAATTGAAAGGAAAAAATTTAAAAATTAAAAAATCATATAAAAATAATTGAAAGGAAAAATATTGTTTTTTTAGTAAAAACAAAAAATGTCAAAAAAGCGTCGTTTACAAACATACAACTCTGGTCTTTTATAATATATATATAATTATAATAATTTGAAAGAATTAATTTACAATATTAAATAATTTAAGTTTGCCAAACACTGATTAATTATTTGCAATTTTGATGATTCGACTGAAAAATAAAAAATAAGCCACTTTTTCAGCTGCGGTTTAAATTACTTGAAATCTTGAATGTTTAAATTTAATGATTTAATTAATATGAAAGATGATGAAAGTCTTACCCTATTTAAAAAAAAAAAAAAAAAGAAACAAAAAAACAGAATATTTCGATAAATAAATTTAAATTTTTAAATGCGTACGTAAGTCGACAAACTTACTAGCAAAAATAATATAAATAATTGTTCATATTAGGTTTGTCACTACATAGTTGGCATATTTATGATGAAGTGTGCAATATTTATCCTTGGAAAGTTCTTTTGATATTTTTTTATTAACAATAAGGTTACAATACAAACAAATAGAATTTTTTCAATATTTTATTGTATAAAATATTCTCAAATTATTTAAATTTAATAATTTAAAATCTGCATTATTTATTTTATTAAGAAAAAAAATTGAAAATGATTCTAATTAACAATATTCCAATCAAAATCAATTTGATAAAACAATCTTATTGGAATATTGTTGGAGAAATAATATTTCTCTGAAAATGAGAAATTCCTGTAATTTTTTTTCAGCAACATAAATTTTAACAACATTGTATATAAACATTAAAAAAGTTAATTAAAAGGTTAATTCATATTTAATAAAAAAATGTGGTAAGTTAAATTTTAGAAAAAAAAAAATTTTAATTTTTATAATTTTCATTTAAATTTATTTATATATTATAAAATTTAAATAAAATTAATAATAAAATAGAATTAGATTACGTGTAAGCCAACATTAGCAACATTTGATAATGATTAATTTTTTCTTTTATTATGAAATGGCTTATATACATTAATACTTTGTACATGATGCATACATGTATGTATATCTACATATTAGATAATTTTGTTGCTTGGAAATGGTGAAATGGAAAATTGTTAAAATTAACTCAATCGAATATTTTTATATGCTTTTTTTTTATCTTTTATTTAGATTAGATTTAAGGTTAGTTTATAATTGCTACATATCTCAAAATAGATCAATTTTAAAAATAAATTTGTTTAATTGAATTAATTTATTTATCCATTTAATTAAATTTATACAATAATTTTACTAAATTTGTTTTTACAGAGAACGAATTATACAAATTAATTTTCTATAGTAGTAGCTAGCATGAATATAAATGATTCATTTTGTTTTGTTTTTTTTGTTTTTTTTTTTTTTAATCGTAAGATTTTTGTTGTGTATTTAAATTTGTAAAGAAAATTGGGAGAATCCCTTTTATTAAACATTTTGGTTTTGAAAAGCTTTCAGATTTCAGACTTTGTAATAGAAAAAATTGTAAAAGTTGATTTTTATATACTTTTTTATTTATTTATTTTTTTGTATTTATTTCTTTTGGTATATAATTATTATCTAAACATGTAATTAAATTACATATATATTATATTAATATGTAAATACATATATGCAAATATTTATCAAATGTATGTAGAGTAGGTTGGTAATGTTAAAATCTTGACCTACAAATTGGTTCTACATAAACGTGGTGTTGTTTTTAAATTTCAGATATTGTTCGTTTGTA
The DNA here is from genome assembly GCA_963942445.1 of Argyra leucocephala. Lineage (NCBI taxonomy): Eukaryota > Metazoa > Arthropoda > Insecta > Diptera > Dolichopodidae > Argyra > Argyra leucocephala. The sequence continues at coordinate 131,973,633 of OZ012681.1, read as the reverse complement.
GTCAGGAATAGCTAGAAATGGTGAAATGAATGATAAGATTATAATAGTGCTATAGTGAGAAATTGTTGCGAGTCGAAAAGTGTGGCAGCTTTCAGCTACCCAGGGATACAATTATTAGCAAATTTAAAGGAACCCTATAAATTATACAAATACCTTCCGCTTCCCAATTCTCTAACAACGTTAAGATATTGAAAAAAATTTAGGTTTAGATACCAAAATAGAAATAAACGCAATAATCAGTCAAAATAATGCCAATATTTGTTTTTTTTTTACATTTACTCGTTTCGACTTGATATTTCAATTGGACATGATTTACTGCCAATGCTTTTTTGAATTACTTCATATAGGGCTTACTAACTTACTAACATCACTTGCATCTGCTATACAGCTCAGACGATCATCATATCTTCTAATGAAATGAAATTGTGAATCATGTCAAGCCAAGCAGTGCTTTAGAATTGATTTGATGAAAATATAATATTCCAATTCAGGTTAAGATATTAGATTTTGAAGTAGAGATATACAATCCATTCATATAAGCATCAAAATTGATCGTATATCAAATTTTTTATTGAAATTAAAAATTGAAAACAATTAGAAGTCAATAAGTTGATTTGATATCTATAATATTGTTGAATGTTGTTCTATATATGATGCGGACACCGACCTTATTATGACAAAAAATACTTTTGTAAAAAACAAAACAATTAAAAATACATTGTTTTAGAAGTATAAATCCCCAATTTTATTTACATTACAATTATTTAAATATTTAACTACATTTAATATAAAAAAAAAATATTAATATAAATTTATTTTGTAGTTTATATAAATTTAATTAAAAATGATTTCTATTTTTGATTTTCAAAAATAGTCCATTTCTATTCCTTTGTTTTTTTTTCAACAAATTTTCTTAATTTATAATTTTTATTCTTTGGATTTTTTAATATCATTTTCAAAAATTATTATTATTTACTTTTTATATATATAAACAATTAAGTAATATTAAATTTATTATATTAAAATAAATTTTTAAAATTATAAATATTTATAATATTGTATATATATATATATATATAATAATGTATATATAAAATTTAAGTAGATTTCTATGTTTTATAACATAGGTTTTTTTTAATAATTACAAAAAAAAAAAATCACAAAATTTTAACATTATTAAAATTAATTAAATTAAAATAATTGAAATGAGGAGTAAGAAAAAAAACAAAATTTGAGTTTTAATAAATTTTTGGTATGCTATATGAGAACAAAATTTCAAACATAAGTATATGTAGTTGTATATAGATATGTATTTTGACATGTCCATTAATTAATTTTAGTACATTTTGTTTTTTTTTAAATTAATTAATTTTATTTTATTCAATCTTTATAGAAATTTTCAATAACATCTTTATACATTTCTGCAACATGACTACGTTTTACTTTAAATGTTGGTCCTAAAATAAAAAATAAAAATTATATTATATATGTACATATATTGGTATAATTAATATAAAAGTATAAATTTGGTAAATTCTAGGGTATGAATAATATGTAAAGTAAGACGGTATAGAAATTTTGAATTGTATTATTAACAATTTTTGTTCGTAAGTAAAATGTTAAGTTTTTTCATATTTTATACCAATCTATAGATTGTGAAATTGTATCAATAGCATTACCGATAGTTATACCAATAAAAATAATAATAATAATAATAACAATAATAATGATAATAATAATAATAATAATAATAATAAAAATAATTTTGGACCGATACTTGTACCGATACTGTACCGATACTTGTCACTATGATATGAATGTAATTGTACAGATTTATTATGGGATACTTGATCCCACAGTAGAGTCATATCAAGCACGTCCTATCGAATGTTAAACTTAACTTGTTCGGCAGATATATATTGAATAATTTAGAGTATATTTGTAACAATTTAATTTATAGAATTTATTTAATTTTCTTTTAAATAATATATATATATATGTACCTAATTCACCAGTTGGTATTGAAAAATCATGTGGTAATATAGCAAATTTTTGTACTTTTTGTGCATTAGATATTGCATATTTATTAGCTCTTATTATACCATCATTTATTGATTTCCATACTCTTGGACATGGTCCAGCTTCTAAAATTTCTGTAACTGTTTTATGATCAACATTAATTTCTTTCATCCATAATAAAGCTTCTGTTGTAAGCTCATCTTTTGGTGACATATCACTTAAATTCATTTCAGTCTAAAATAAAAATTTAAAATATTAAAAATAACAAATTATATACAGTGTGTTATAAACATCGAATGAGTGTATTTTTATATGCCATTACATAAATTTTGTTCATAGGCAACGGGATTAGACTTATTATTATACTAAGCACTCATTATAATATAAAAACCCTGTAGTATTGATAATTTGAAAATACAAAAAAAATGCATTTACCTTAATTGTTATCAAAACAGATAGAAATTTTCTACGATCACCAATTAACATTACATTACTAATAGCAGGTAATTCAGCTTTAATTAAATCTTCAATATGCACTGGTGGTATATTTTCACCTCCAGCTGTTATAATTAATTCTTTAAGACGTCCTGTTATAATAACACATCCTTTGTCATCAATATATGCAATATCACCTGAATGTAATAAACCTTCATCATCTAGAGCTTCTTTTGTTTTATCTTCTTGTCCAACATAACCAATAAATATATTACGACCGCTCATGCAAAGCTATTAACAAATTTAAAAAAAAATATTATACACTATTTACTCGTGTATGTATTAATACATTATTGTTATAATATGTATTATTGTGTATATACAGGGTGTTCTTAATTCAGTTGTATTGTTTTAAAATGAATAAAAAGCATAGATGGAATATTATAGAACTTCTAAATTACTAACAAAACTTCAACTTTTCAAATAATTTTTTGTTCATTTTAACAATTCAAATAATTCAAAGAATACCACTGAATCAAAGACCCCTAATTCCAATTTAATAGGTATAAAATATATTTTTATATACCTCTCCATGTCCATTAGCATCTGGATTCAAAATTTTTACTTCACAACCAGGTAATGGTACACCACATGATTCCATATATAATGGTCCAGTTGGTGGACTTACAATATGTGGTGCTGTTGTTTCAGACATACCAAACGCATCTAAAATTTTCATATCTAAACTAAGAAAATATTTTTTTGTTTCCAATGACATTGGAGCTGCACCACTTGCAAATGTTAAACAATGATCAAAACCAAGTGCTATTTTAATTTTTGACATAATAAAATGTCGTACCAATTTAAAACTCCAATCTTCAGTTGATTTTCTAAAATATATATACAAATATATTATATTAAATTATAAAAAAAAATAAAATTATTAATTCTTACCCAGTTGAAATTTCATTTAAATAATGTCTTAAAATAACATTTTTACCCCATGAGGCAATTAATTTTTTCAATGAGCCACTATGAGCTGCAACCGAATTCATTTTTTCTTGAAATTTTTCATATACTCTTGGTACACCAAAAAATCGTGTTGGTCTAGCATCTTGTAAAGTTTTAACTAAACTACCCTTAAGTGCATCACGATCTGCAAACCATGTACAACCAGCATATGTTAAAAATAAATAGAAATCAAGAACTTGAGCTGCAACATGACTTAACGGTAAATATGATACAATAACTTCTTCACCCATTTTAAAATTATTAAAACATTTAACAACAGTTCGAGCTACAAATACAATATTGTCATGTGTAATCATTGCACCTTTCGGTAAACCAGTTGTTCCAGACTATATAAATAATTTAATATAAATAATTATAATTATAGTATTATATAGCAATTTTATTTATAAAATTTAATTTAAAAACTTACCGTAAATACCATAGAACAGCATTCATTAATAGCAACTCTTTCTAATCTATTTTGATATTCTTCATTAACATCTGTTACATTCATGTATTCAAGTTCGGCCCACTAAAATTTTATAGTATTTAATTATTTTAATGTATAAATCAATGGATCATATTTTTTTGAGTTGGTCCCAGAGACTTATAAGACAAGGTCATTAGTTTAATTTTATTCTAAATGAAACAGAATTATTTTAACAATTGAAACAAAATTATTTAATTTATGAAAGTATTTAGAATTTAAGTATTCGGGCATTTGGCCGTAAAATTTTGTTTTATATTACATCTAACATTTTAATTTGATTTTGAATCACTGGAACCATATTGGAATATGAAAACAAGATTGTAAACAAATTAAATATAAATAGACTGCACTCATCATACAACTCAAATATTGAGCCAGCTTATACTTTGAGCGAAGGTGCACGATCACAAATTGAATGGGTTTAAATTTTAGCTATGGATTCATTTGAATGGGTTTAAATTAAATTAATTTTTATAAAAATAATTAAATAAAAATTGAGATGAGCAATTAAGAGAGCGTATATAGAGTTGAAATTGGATTGTAGAGTTGAGCGTAGATTTGAGCAATGGAATTGGTCGTAGAGTTGGAATTTAACAAAATGTCTGGTTAACTTAATAAAACAATTTCAATATTATATATTTACCCTAAAATATCCATCTTCTTTTTTAACATATGGTTCATATGGTCCATTCAATTGAACAACAGCTTTTAATAATGGCAAACTATTTTTGATTTGACGAATTTTTTCCATTTGTTTTGAATCATCAACAATAACAATATTAGCACGTGATGCTTCTAAAACATGTCTTACAGCCTCCGGTGAATTTGTTGTATATATACCAGTTATTATACCATGTGCATGTATTGCTCCTAATGCTGATATAAACCATTCTGGACTATTAAATGCTAATACACCAACTGAATGATGATCTTCAAGACCCAATTTTATAAATGCTTTTGCAATTTGATCAACTTTATCTTTGTATTCTCTAGAAAAATAAATAACAATTAACAATTTTAATATTAAAATAACATCAGGGTTGGAGTATTGTAATCGTTGTGTCACCGGAATCTGTATACTCTTTCTAAACACGAACAATATAAAATATTGATAACCTAGAAGCATTGATTTGGGTAGGTATAGGTTATATATTTAAGCGATGAAGTACAGTAAAAGATAAATATAGCTTTAATAAGGCAGTATACATATATAATGGAATCTTATATGAGGGGTTTTAAGTATATGAATTTAAAAATACTAAAAGTTATTCATCGTTGAAGAAATAAAATATCAACAGATTAATTGAATGAATTGACTGCATTTCAGCATCAAAATTGATTATTAATAAAAACAAATTATGTAATAATAAAAAAAATCAATCTTACCTATATGTAACTGGTGTCCATTTTGATTGTTCATTTTTATACATAAGTGCTGGATTATTTGGATATTTATCAACAACATCATTAAATACATCAATAATTGTTGTTGGTTCAATTGATTGATCTTTATCAAGACGTAATTTAATTGGTTGTTCTGGATCTGTTGTCCAATATACATTTGATGGTTTTATTTTGCTACCATTTAATTTTGTTTTTAATTCAGTTTCCATTTTTTTTTTTTATTTTATTTTTTTAACTGATGCTTTCTATACAATTAACATTAACTGTTATACTGAAAATAAGATTTGAAAAATTAAAAATATGTTACTATACATCATAGTAAGATTCAATAATTTTTATATTCTTATCAAATAACATTATTTTTAATTATTTTCAGAAATATGTTTTTTTTTTATTTTCTATTTTTCTTTTTTAATTATAGTCTAAACTCTAAAGATCAAGGATTAATAATTTTTAGTCTACACACAATATTAAGAGTCTGTAAATTAGGTACTGTTGTTATTTAAATATTATTATTTATAAATATAAAAATACATAATTTGTTGTTGTTGTTGTTATCGAAATATTCATTAAAACATAACATTATTGTACGTAAATGACTGATAAAACAATTTTTTTTCTATTATTTTATGTTTTAAATTATATTATTCATAATTAGGGTTACCATATTGTAAGCATTAAAATAGAGGACAATTTTAAAGTTGGATATTTTTTTAAATTAACTAAATATATTTTTTTATTTTATTTAATTCTTATTTATTTTTTTATAATATATACTAGTGAATACCCTGTGCAATTGCACAGAAGTAGTTCTTTCAGACACGTTTTTATATAAAAAAAAAATATTTGTTTTGGTATAATTTGTTGTTATTTTCTGAATGGATTGATTCTTGAATACATATACTTTATAATGAAATCAAAGTATAATATCTATACTTTACCTATACAAAATGAATAATAATTTCATTATAACTTAACACAATAAAATCCCATTACTCTCAACGTAGTAGATCAATAAATTAGTGTTTTCGCATAAGATATTTATTTATTTATTTATAATCTACAAGGCTAGAACCCATAACAGATTGTCATTAAAACTAAACTAAAACTAAAGCATGGAATAAACTAAACTAAAATAATTAAAGTGGGTCTGAAGCGTATATTTAAACAATTAATTCATCAGATTTGGTTCTTTATATAATCACAAAATCAATATTAAAGACAGCCATTAATTTAGACGAACTAAGATAGTGTATAGTGGTTATGTTATCCACTATGTTATCTAATAGTAAAAGTATAATTTTCAGTTCGAATCCAACTTGTATCATGAATGTACGTACATACAAAGTTTTTCAAATTATTCTTTGAAATTACTTCTGGATGAAATGGAACTTTGTTATTATGAAGGCAAGGTTTTACTTTACAATAGATGTAGTTTTTCACATTTAAATTGGCTGCTATACTAAAAATTAAAAAAAAAAAAAAAAATTATAAGTATAGACAATGTTATTGCCTATGCCATGTCTTGTAGATATTATTGTAAATACCAAGGAGTTGAAGCAATCTTATAATTTTTATGTGCTTGTAAGCTTTTATAGTATTTTATTCATCCCATTAACAATAACAATATTAGCACGTGATGCTTCTAAAACATGTCTTACAACCTCGGGTGAATTGGTTGTATATATACCAGTTATTATACCATGTGCTTGTACTACCTATGTAGTACGCTCGTTAACAATTCATTTCTAATTATTTAACAACCCCATGATTGAATGCCGTAAAATATACAATAAATGTATATTATTTATTACTTCTATTTTTGATTTATGGTTTGTTGGTATTTAATTTTAAATGTTGCCAGTATTTGCCACCGTTTTGTATACTTTTTATTTTTGATTTGTGGAATGTGTAACTATTTTAAATGCTTCGCATATTTTTATTTTTAGCTTAAGAACTTGCTAAAATTTATTTTAATATTTTTTGTGGTTGTAATTTACTATTCAATTATTCTTGCTTTTATACCCCCCCACGTCGTCGATCTTGTGTAATATAATATAAGATTTATATTTTATAATACCTTATATTGTTAGTAATTAGGTAGAATTAGCTAGATAACGGTACTAGCATTTTATATTCAGTATAAAATGGAATGAGGAGTATTTTAGAATTGCACTTGGAGGAGCAATACAGCAATCCAGGGAAACACCTTATGTATAATTATTATCTACAAATAAAGTGATAAAAAAAATAGATTTGTCATCTGATCTGCGATCCCGATTCGAATATTTTCTTTGATAAAAATTTATCAAACATTTGGTTTGTTAAATAGAATCTATCATTTGGCCTCCTTTCGATTAGATAGGTTGCATAAACCAATCTTGGTTTTTCAATTGTTTTTACCCTATCAATAACCTATTTATATGCTTTTTAATCATAAATTCGATCAATATCCGATTGTTATTATATCATAAATTGTATATTTCAACTACATATATGGTAATTAGCCAATCGCAGTCTATATTACAAATTAACGTTGATACAATAGTTTTTTTTTTAAATAAGGTTTATTTTAATAAACTCAATCTGGTTAATCTGGTATATATGTAGTACCAAATTTAGATTTTTTTAACTTACATTAACTTACTTATACCTAATAGTAGTATTGTACTAAATAAATCTATTTATAAAAAAAAATACAATTGGTATCTCTAACGCAATAGCATCTGTTTTAATTTTAATTTGAAAGCTTTTCAAACAGCCAAACACACTTACAAATGCAAGAAATATCAATTTTTAAGATTAAAACATATGAGATGATAAAGAAATGAACAATTAAAAGGTGTTAAACATTAAAAACGTTTAATATATATATATATTTATGTATACCTATACATTATAATAATTGTATATAGATAATGAGATGATATGATTCAAGTGTTTTATAACTTAACGATAACAAATTTTAAAATAAAAGCACGTTGTTATTTTATCATATATTTTTTTATTGTAATAGAATTTCTACTACCTGATTTTAAGTAGTTCTGAATAGAATTTTATAACGGGTGAATGAGTTTTAATGATAATAAAATTCTAAATCACTATTTTTTACATATTTGTATATACATATATACAATTTCTAAACGGAGTAATAAAAATTGAGAATACATTTTTTTTTAAATTTTTTATTATGCAAAACTCATGGAAGAATGCAAATTTTTAATATTCTTAATTTTTGTAGATCAAATTGAGTTCGATTTAATATATATATATAAAAGAAAAATCAATAAAAAACTGTAATAAAAAGATTTAATCCATTTCTGTTTAACATAAAAAAAATAATATTCAGAATGTTCTGAAAGTACTCGTATAGATTTGATGGAAAATTTGTAATAAATAAAATATTGTATGAAAATATAGTTTTATTCATGTTATAAGAAATATTTTAATTCTATAGACTAAACTAAACTAAAAAAATATGTTTCAAGGCTACCAAAAACACGAAAAACATCAATTTAATATACATATAATTTTGTTAACAATAATAAATAAATAATAAATAAATAAAATTGAAATTATTACAATTATATCATTCGATTAATTTCGAACCACACTGTATAAATTTAACATACATTCAATTGGTACGGTACATGAACATCCTATCATATAATACAATCATTAAATTAAAATTACTAAATCTATTATTATTATTACCAGAATATCATGTTGACATCCAAATTGCAACAAAAAAAAAAAGATTAACAACAAATTATAAAGTATAAATATGGTATTTATACTTTGTTAAAAAACTATTATTATTAGTTATTAATTGACTAATTTTTTAATTAAATGTGGAGAAAACCAGGCCTTATAAAATAGTATCAATAATTAAATCTAATTAATACAATGCTTAAATTTACTTATAAATACAATGTAAATTTTAACCATTTGGATCACATTTTTTTTACATTTTTAATGCTTTTACAAACATATTCAATCAAATCATATATAATCAAAAAATAATAAAAAAAACATTTTTCTATTCAAATATAGAATTTTTGTTTATGTATCGTTGATTTTGAATTATCAAATGTCAAATAAAAATCATCAAATTTGAAAGCATCTGTGATATTTAATATAAAAACTGTGTATTAGATACAAAGCATCATGATTCAACACGTATTTTTATCGCTTTTGATATGTATTAAATGATTTCTATCGATATTGCAAAACACGCAACATCTCTGAATTTAAATGCCATTGATTTTATCGCCTTTAAAGTTTTTTTTTGTAATTAGGATATCATCAGAATACAAAAAAAAAATGTATTGAATTGCATACACAAAATACACAGTAGTCAAATTTGAAAAATGCATCTATTATTGCAATGCTTTGTATAACAGTTTTATTTTGAAGCACAAGGACTTTGTATTTATTGCGCAGTAATACCTACATTTTGTATTTTAGATGCCACGGATACTTTGTATTTACTACTCAGTATTACCTATATTTTGCATTTTAAATTTAACAGACACTCTGTATATACTGTATATATATATTATTACGATCTTTACATTTCAAAACAAACTAGTAAATACAATCTAAATTTATTTCTACAACATTATGGATCGTATAATATTCATTATAATAAATCTGTATTGTAATTGAGTACAATCATCAAATATTAATACTCATAAATCACATTTACAGGGTAATTAACAAAAATGCAATGTAAAACAGAGTAAAATAAATTAAGATAAAATGGAACATTTTTATTATATATCAATTGATAAGTACTCGTATATGGGTCTTAAATATTGTTAAATACATGAATAAATCTCAAAACATTTTGTAAGCGCTTGTAATGCAACATTTTAATAAAAAAAATTATAAAACTGTCGTACTCAGTATATTTTACTTAAAAATGAGTAATTGTACAGGTGTTTTTTTTATTGTCTGATAAACATAATAAATAGAAAAAATTCTAAAATAACAGAAAATATTTTAAAAATAATTACGTATTTAAATAATTATTGTGTTACATCTAAAAAATGTAAAATTTCATATTTTAGAGATAGCAGAAAGCAGAACAGTACAGTACTGCTCGTAATTTATATAAAATTTACTTGATTATGGGTTCTACAGACAATTTGTACATGTTTGGATGGATTCTATGCAAATGAAATCAATAAAAAATCTCTGATGATGATAGTTTTCATATACAGTATTATGAGTAATTATGCCGCATATGTATATAGACCTAAGGATACCAACAACAGTCAATAAAGAGATTTAATTTTTTTAATTTAAAGATTTAATTTAATATGAAATTTTTGTAGAAAAAAAAAAAGAAACAGAAAGTAAGAGAAAATAAATAATATTTAAATCTAATAAAAAAAAAAATATTTCAATTTAATACGAAATTAAATTAATTTTAATTCTACAATTATAGCTTAAGTTTTTAATCAATATTTTTTTTTTTTGTATTATTAACTAGAATAATTTTCTTATCAGAATAATCACACGTTCATTTAAAACAAAAAAAAATAAAATACTTATAATTTCCAAAATTATCATCTTAATTTTCACTATTTTATATGTACCTATATATACTTATATATTAGGTATATACACATTTTTTTAATTATTTGACGTGGAAAATTATTAATATTTTTTGTTCAATTGAATTTACCGTTAGTTGAAAGAAAAACACACCATCACGGCATGCATTCGTTAACAATTTCACTGTATGTATTCATGTATGTATGTTTATGTTTCTATCACGTAAAATATATATATATATAATTTAATTATATTTATTTAATAATTTTTTTTTCAGTTCTGATCAGATTTAAAATTTAGCTGAATATTACAAATTTTTAAAATTATAAATTTAAAAACACATTTACTATTCCGCTATGTAGCAAAAACAAAAAAATCCTTATAGGTATAAAAATTGTATTACAAATTTTTAAATTTACAACTAATATTACAATTATATATATATATATATATATATATATATATACATGTATATATATATATATATTCATTTAATAATATAATTAATTACTTTGTACATTATAATATGTTTCAAAACATTTTCATATTTTCTAAACTCACCAATTATTTATTTTTAAAAGTTTTTAGACAAAAAAAAAAAACCAAAAACAAAACAAGTAATAAATAAATATTTATTTAAAAATTAAAAAATTGAAAAATTAAATTTAAAACAAAAAAAAAAACACTATAAATTATAATTTAATAACTGAATATAATATATTGAGTTGGAGCACTTCAATTATTATCAACAATATTCACCGGACATTGGTCAACAACAAAATGAAAATGAATCAAACGACAACGTGTTTATCAAGTCAATATTCATTTCAGTTCATTTAAACAAAAAAAAAAAAATAATAATAATAATAATCATGAAAAAAAAATTAACTCACGCGATTACATTCCTTCTCCTGTAATCACAAATCAAATAAAAATTATATTAAAAATCTGAGATGTAAGAAAGAGAAAATAAAATGATGTAGAGTTTGGAATTTAGATTAATGCATATTTTTATAGCATTTTCATTTAAATATATACATATCTATATAACTATATCCTAACTGCATTTTAATCAAAAATCCGTACTTTCAAATTTAAAAATTAAATATAGCTAATATATGACTCAATAATGCATATCGCATGTACGTAAATAACTTATAGGGGGATGATAAATACACTGATGATTTTGTTTTTTTATTTTAAGTCCCGAAATCAAAACTGTAAATACCCATTTTCATCTATTAATACACAATTATATATAAAATAACTATTAAAACCCATTTTGTTTATTAATATATATATATATTTTATACATATATATTTTATAATATTTTATTATGTATATGTATATACATAAATATATATATATATATATATACATGGATTACTTAAAATATTACTGCTAGGATAATCAAATAATCTTAAATAATAATTTCCTTATCATTTTTGATTATAGTTTTTTGAGCCTATTTTTGTTTTTATTGTTATTGTTGATACCCCTTAAACCCATCAATTATTTTTGTTTTTATTTTTATTTTTTTTGTGATAAGACTTCATAGAACGATAGAACGACAATGTTAGAATGTTGATATTTAATGAGATGGATATAAAATCCTAAATTCAAAATCCAAAAATACAGAATACAAAATTTTTCAACAGTATATATAACAGAATGTGTATCAGCATTTACAAAGTACCAAAATACCGAATTTCAAAATCCCATGCACTTAACAGTTATCGGTGACATCGGAAATGTATCCAAAAAAAAACAACCAGATGCAATGTATACATATATATATAATGTATCAAATTTTCTTACAATTCCGGTCACTATAAACACTTTGATTAACTGAAATAAACGTCAAATCAAATGTCAGAAAATTATTCTTATGTGCATTCCTATTGTTTGAAATCGAAAATTGAAATTGGGTATTTTTGTGTGAAAGTATGCAATTTGGAAAACAATTTTTTTAATCAGTTTTTGGACTCATGCAATTTTTTTGACTTATCACTTAATAACTACTTGAGTCATCAACATTTGTACGTATTAACAAATTTTTAAAGTTACATTGCGAATGCATTGTCAAATGAATTTCCGATCATGATACAATGTTTATTTTTTGTTTTTCTTTGTATCACCAACGTTATATTTCCGATGTATATCCATTTCCGATGTCAAGATATGTATATTACAAAATCCCAAATTAAAAATATGTTATTTTTTTAATTTATTATTTATCAAGTTGCAAGCACTGATTAAAAAATAGGAAGTTGCTTTGGAAATACATATTTGCAAAACAAAAATTTAATTTGTTAGTGAAAATATATTTGACTTTTAATTCCCAAATTTATTTTTTTATATACCTATATATTTTTTTATTATATTTATAAGCTTGAAGGTAGTTTTGATATTTAGATATACATATTTATATATATTGATATATATATAATATTAGATATACAGATTATACAGATATTTAGGTATACAGAATTATGTCAATGCATTTTCGAAAAAGTGAACTCTGATTTTGTATAATCAACTATAAAATCTTTTCTGGCTAAAATTTTTGCAAATACATTTAGATATATTTTGTAAAAATAGGACAAAACTGATGATCATTTATAAACAACTATAAAATCCCACCTAAATGAAAATCTCGCATATATACATAAACAATTTATTTATTTCTTAATGTTTTGGTAAAATATGGTATACGGTATATTTGGTTTTGTGTACCTCTACCCTTCTTATTACTAAAATTTCAAATTAAATTGAATCTTGAAATTGAAAAATCTTCATAAGTATTGGTATATTAATAAACAAGACGATGAGTCTTCTAAAGTGGACACAAGTGATAATAATTATTATAAGATATTTCTAATAAACAAATAACAAACTAACTTAGTCAAAATTGATTGCAAATCATAATATATATACATATATATACATTACCTATACATTTATATCTGTGATATAAGAAATTATATCACATTATTATCTGTCATTTTTGCAAATCATAATATATATATATATATATATATCTGTAACATAAGAAATTATATCACATTATTATCTGTCATGAGTATTATCATGTCATGAGTATTGTCTGTCAAAATTTTGTTTGATTCTGACACCTATAAGTCACATTTTTGCTAGGGTACATAATCGATTATGTCAATATGATCTGAAAATGTTTTTGTCATAATCGCTTATTTAGCTTGAAAATATTTTAAATATAATATTTATATATTAAAAATATATATTAAATATTTTAAATAGCAGTAAAAATTAATAAATTTATAAGCATAAATTTTAAAATTTTCAAATGTTTTATAACCATTTAAACACTCGGCTTATTTTACTTAACTGATTTTTAGTTCTTAAGCGTTTTTTTTTTTACAAAATAAATTTTTTTAATTTTAAATGCTTGCATATTTTAAGCGATTTAAAAAATCAAAAACTGGTATAGTACTATTACTATATTTTTAAACTCTTATTTAAACTTTAAAACTGATTTTACTCGAAAAATCAATTTATAAACATAAGCGGTCTGTGACTTGTTACCACAGATATATGTATATCTAAAAAGCGTTAAAACTCTGATTTTGTAACGAACTATAAAATCCGTAAACGTAAATTTTTAATTTTGGTATTTTGTATTTGGGATTTTGGTGTTTAGGATTTTTTTATTATGTATTTCGAATTTTGTAATTTGAGATTTAGTAGTGGGATTATGGTCTAATTATATAATTTATAATTTTTTTAGTTTTTAAAATTTTTTGAGATTTTGTAATTTTTAAGATTTTGTAATTTGGAATTGTGACCGTAATTTGATTTTTTTTGTCATACAAAAAATAATTTTTCTATTGTACTCAAAATTGAGAGTAATGTTATAAGAAAGAGTGCATAATTTAGAGTTGCCAACACTATTTAAATTTGAAAGGTGTCAAAATATTATAAAAAATATTATATGGTTCGGAATTAGTCTTAATGCAACAATCGGGACAAATCTTTTTAAGAGTATAGTTTTAGCTTTTCAAATATTTCTGATATAACGGCTATTAACAATTTTGTTCAGTATGATAATATTATATACTAGTTTTGTAGCCCGCCATAAATAGCGGAAGCAAAATAAATTCTACCATTTCGTCCTTCATTAGAGTTTTCATTTCAAGTTTAAGAAAAATATATATTTGCTTACTAATTTATCAATATCATACCTTTATTAGAACTATTATAGAACGCTTTTAATTACCATATAAACAGAATATTTGTAGTAAGGTGCAAAATTTTCAATTTCCTAAGGGTTATTTACTCGATCATTTTAACGACATCTTATTTGCCATCACTGTAAATTTAAACATATATTATCCTAACACCTCAATAATTCTAAATAATCAATATTCTTAGACATTCTATTATGTTCAATTAATTATCAAAGATAATTTCAATTTAAATTAATATAGAAATACTAAATTCAAATAATATTTTTATTGAAAACAAAATCTAACTATATAATATAAACTTACAATAATTTTATATTTTTACAATCACAGCAGCGTTCTACTGTAAAATTCAAATTGTAAAATGAAATTAAGTAAGACATAATAAAAGTAAAAAGTTCTATTACGCCATCTAAATTTAACACTTGAATGACATGACAATCATTATGAAATTATGAGCAAATGATACAGATAACAAATAACAGATGTTAAATGACAGCTGACAAATGACAGATGGCATATGTATATAAGCAATAAAAAACAGATACTATGTTTATGACAATTACATGATGTTACAATTTGTATATATATTTCAATTTGTATATGTGTTGGAGTATTCCGTCGAACTTACAAACATCCAGATAAACGCAGAAATTTATATATATATATATATATATATATATAATGGAAGCGTACTTCCTTACTTCAATATGTTATCTTGTATTTTATATTTATTTCTATTTGTATACCAATTATCGACTATATTGAAAGATACGAAGTTTATTATCCAATGGATTTTGAACCCGTGCTTGCCACATCGTTTAATTGCATTTTTCTGCCATTCTATAAATTAAACTACAAAAAGATGCAATTTATAAGGTAACAAATTGTGTTTATTACACTCTTTTAGGATTTCAAAGCTCTATTTGTCAAATTGATTTCAAACCTCTAATTTTGCTACATATTATACTTTATATACTCCTTTAGAGACTTACCGTCTCATGTATATGTACGAATTAAAATAAATAAATAAATAATAGTGTAATACGATATTGAAACTAATATATTCCCCAACTATAGAAAACTGAATGGAGAAGATATTTTTAGTCAACCAAAAACTCATTAGTCTCGTAATAACTTTAGTAAAGGTGCATTTTCATTTAGCAATATTTAAAATCTTAAAAATTTTATTGGCTCTAAAAAGAGAGATAGCTTATTGAATTTTTATGTAAGAAAAAAATAGACCGTTGAAATTTTCTAAATTTCGATTTGGGAAATTTATTTTATACACAGAAAAACAACAATTCAACCATCTGTTGAAAAAAAATATTTTTTTTATATGTACATTTACTCAAAAAATTGTTAAATAAGTGTTGCCGGTGGAAGAAAACTATCCCCGATATTTTAAAAATATATTTTATTAAAGTATAATATCCCAAATTTTTTTAAAATATCCCCAATTTTTGTGAAAATATCCCCGGTAAATAATATTTTCTTTTCTTGTCGTACGAATTGAGCTCTCATAGAGGTCTCATTAGAGCCGATAAAATTTTTAAGATTTTAAATATTGTTCAATGAAAATCCAGCTTAACAATAATAATTTTTATATATGGCTCAAAAGAGATATTCGTTTCATATAGAATATTTATGCTGTAGGTTCTAGGTCAAACATTATTAAAATGTCTGGTAGATATGTTTGAGTCTTCTGATGATGGTTTAATAACCGAAATCGATTTAAGATACTTAATCAAATTTGTTAAAAATATCTAGAGTTTTAATATTTATTTTATTTTCATATATATAAAATAATTGCAGCCATCCTATAATTCATTGAACTATATAGTTTTTCACATACAAATTTATTATTTATCAATTCTAAACAAATTGGCGCCATTTATTTATTTATTTATCGTAAAAATATTAAAATTAATTTTTATTTGAACTAAATAATTTATTCTATTATTTTTTTATTATTAATTAGAGTTGACACTTGCATTCTCTTTCTCTTAAATGCGACTGATATACATAATTATAATATATATACAGGTTTAATATGAGTAAATGTACATCATAGAATGTAGGTTAGGATGTTAAAGTAAACTTAATAAAATAAATATAGTGTAGTAACTAATACTAATTAAAAATAATATATATACAATACATATATATATATTTCACTTTTATTCAAAATAAAATTTATGATAAGAGAAATGAAAAAAAAAACTTTAATTATTTCAAAATGAAATCTTCTTTTGAAATGAACTTATGCAACCTTCGTCTCATTATCACTATAATTTCTAATAAAACTACAGAATACAAAAAAAAAAGAAATTTTTATTTTTTTTTTAAATATTTTTCCCAGATGCACGTACAGAGATTTTTGATGTTAAAAAAAATTTTACTACGATATTAAATCACTGTCATTAATTTATGAGTATATAATGATAACCTGATAACTCTAATTGAACCCAAAGAAATTTTTAAAATTCATTAAACTATTCTGTAAAGCTGAATAGTAGACCACTATTGAACTTTACAACACTGAAAATATTGTAAAATGAATGTTTCAGCCTCTTCTATATTCTTCCTGCTCCTCTCAAAAAATTATGGAAAGTTTTTCATTAATATTTTTTGGTGCGTTATCAGTGCGTTAGACATTAAAAAATTGTTAATGTATAATAGTCATAGTACACTAATACTAATTAATTATACTTTGAACAAATAATGATGACTAAAAATTAAAGAACAGTCTCAGAACCATAATATTTGAGCTATGCCGAAGCCCTATACTCTCAAGTTTTACTTCATTTCATTCAATACATAATTGGATCTTCAAGACATACATGATCTTTAAAATATCAATTTTTGTTGGTGTATATTACGACAGCCATATTTGTTTAATGTACACTGTAAATGACAAGAAAATATGTCTTTAACGGTATGTTTCTGCAGCGTTGAGATGATTACCTTAACTATTTTATTCATAATTATATATATATATTTTTTTTTTTTTTTCGAAAGATAGGAGGTAATCTCCGAAGGACATCAAGAGCTCCAGCCACGTGTGCGTCTTGATAGTGTAGGAATCGAACCCACTAAAGCCCACCTATCCTTTTTTCGTTATAACCAATCTACGTTAGATCGACTAATGACTTTTTTTTTCGTAAATTTTCGGTCGCGTGTTTAGGAAATTATTATAGTATTGGCATATGGTACTATTTTGTTATTGATTGAGATAGGAATGGTT
The DNA here is from genome assembly GCA_963942445.1 of Argyra leucocephala. Classification (NCBI taxonomy): domain Eukaryota; kingdom Metazoa; phylum Arthropoda; class Insecta; order Diptera; family Dolichopodidae; genus Argyra; species Argyra leucocephala. The sequence continues at coordinate 131,955,241 of OZ012681.1, read as the reverse complement.
GCAATGTTTTTATAAGTAAAGTTTATATGAGTTGATTTGCTTTCATTAAGTTTTATGCGCCATCGTGGGGTCCATAATCTTATTTTATTCACTGCATTTTGAAGTTTTGCTGTGGAGTTTTCGACAGATACGTCAACTGCAAGAATCGCAGTGTCATCTGCAAAGATAGCCATAAAAATGTTGTCAATTTGAGGGATATCTCTTGTATATAGCAGGTAAAGTATTGGACCAAAAACATTTCCATGTGGGACTTCAGCAGATATTTCTTTTATTTCTGAATATTCTTTGGCATAACGTACACGAAAGGATCTATTGGTCATATATGATTTTAATATTTCATAAAATTGTCTTGGTAAATCACGATGTAGTTTAAATTCAAGGCCTTGGTGCCACACTTTGTCGAAAGCCTGAGCAACATCTAAGAAGATTGCTGAGCATACTTTTTTTTCTTCGAACGCTTTTTCCATTATATTTGTGATCCGATGCACTTGATCAATTGTAGAATGTTTATTTCTGAATCCAAATTGATGGTTCGGGATCAGATCTCTTTCTTCAATAATCGGGGCAAGTCTTTTGAATAATGTTTCAGAAAATTTTTTTTAAATTCTTCAATTACAAAACTAAAGTCATAACAAGAGCCATCTTAAGATTGCAGTTATAACGATTTGTAAAATGAATACGTAACATTTTTTGTTGTTAATTTGACTGCAGCTGCATCTTATTGCTGTAAAATTAAAAAATAAACTCAAAAATTTTTTACTACAAAACTATTATTTATTGCTACGGTCATATCTTATCGAAAGGCACATTTTGGTGAAGTATCCTATACACATACTAATGAAATTATGTCAGGTGTACGATGTATCACAGCGCAGCGTCTTAGGTCCTGTCTTTCATATATCATTTACACTGCAAACTTACCAACAAGGAATGAAACAACCACCGCCACTTTCGCTGATGATACGGCCTCACATAGTAACCCAGTGCATACTTCAGAGATTCTGCAACACAGCATAAACAAAGTTCAGCAATAGCTAAAAAAAGTGGTGAATCAGGGTGAATGGAGCAAAATCAACACATATCGCACATTTACACAAAGGAGAAAAACTTGTCCGGTGGTTGTACTTAATAACGAAGTAGTACCTCAAAAAGAGGCTGTAAAGTATTTGCGCATGAAGTTGGACAGGAGACTCATATGGAAAATCCATATCAATAACAAAAGAAAACAACTGGGCTTGAAACTAAACAAATTGAATTAGATGATTGGCCAAAACTCGCCGCTATCTGTCTGCAAAACAAGCTGCTTACTTATAAAGCTGTCTTGAAACCGATATGGAATCCAACTTAGGAGAGTAGCCAGCAGTTCAAATATTGCAATATTACAGCGTTTCCAGTCAAAGCTATTAAGATTGATAGTTAGCGCTGCTTGGTTTGTCAATAATAATTATACATCGTGATTTGAAGGTGAGGCGACCATTAAGGAGGAGATTAGAAGCATAAGCGGTAGAAAGTACCAGGTAACATTAGCTGCACATTCAAACAGATTGGTAAGCAGATTGTTGACTGCAAGTGATATAAGTCGCCTCAAGCGTCCTAGCATCCTGTAGGTAGCCAATAGACAATAGGAAGAATCAAATGGTGGTCAAAAAATACAATGGAGTATAATCTTGGCATCATGGATGGTTGACCATTAGGTTATCTCATCCGCCAGTGCAATTTACCTGCATAGAAATGTCATAAAAACTACTGAATGTCTCCTTCAGAGACAGATTGTAATGTTTCATTGGGAAATAAAAATAAAATGTTACTGCAGTGGTAGACACCAAAAGTTGATATAAATAATATGTTCTTACAAATAAATTCAGCTTCAAAATATTTACAATAATTTACGTCCAATATTTCATATAAAATCAATTTTACTGCCATTACTCATTACTTTTACATTTTTATTATTACCTACAGATATTAACCACATATAGAATTATATATAAAATGATATACTCTATAGTATTCTAGAGGTATCTTTAAGCCCTACAGTTTGAACTATATAAGTGAATAGAACTAAGGAATAAGGATTCGATTGAAGATATTTTAATATACTGATGCAGGTTAGAATATAGTTAGTTATATTAACATAGAATAGTTAATCGTTTTGTAACCAATTTCAAATGCTATCTTTCTTCCATGCTATTAAATTACAATCATTATCTGCTGAATCCATAAATAGGCATTCATATTGAAATTGTATTCTACATGTTTGCAAATACTATAATATCCTGATTAATTTAGATATTTTTAATATAGTTTTAAATCAATTCAATCATATATGGTACAATCGATGATGATGATGATGATGATGATGATTATTCTAATTAAATTTAGAAGAGAATTGAAATTGATTTTGTGATGATTAATTTATCATTAAATAAACTCCTCGGTTGGGGATTTCATTTTTGTTGTTTCGATAATTTATTTTTAATTTTATATTAAATAATTTATATATATATATATATATATATATATCACCTTGAATTTTGATTGAGAAATTAATTTAAAAAAAAAATAAAATTTAATTTAAGGTCTTTTGTAATTTGTTTTAGGTACAATTTCAAGGTGAAAATTAATTAACTAAGAGTTTCTTAATTCATTTTTTTTTATATATATATATTTAATAAAAGGATTCTAATAAATTGAAAATTAAGAAAAAAAAATCTTTTATATTATAGGTGTAAAATTGAAATGAAGAGTTTTAATAAAAATTTGAGTTTTTCCCATCTTTTTAGAGCTTCAAAAAATAATTTTAATTGTCCTCTTTTCAATCCAATTTTTTTTATATATGTAAATAAGGATTTTAGATTCGATCTACGTTTTTTTAAAAATTGTATAAAATATATTTAACGATTCTTGATCTTGACATCTGACATGCTATAGAATGAAATGCTAAGACAGGCTAGGCTGTCAAATCAAATCATATAAACCAATCATAATTTGTTTAATAACAATAAATTTTAGGAGTTGTTTCGTTCATCACAACACTACTTGAACTCATCAGATTGTTGCTTTGCTTGATTTTATAACTTATTTATATAGATGTTATTATAACACTGTTATTATAACTGTGAGTTATAAAAATCGACCGAAATTTTTCCTATAATTTGCTGTTTCCTATGACTGCGAGATCGTATATTTGAGATTACGACTATGAAATTGATCTTATCAGTCAGAAGTATTGGGCTCTTCTGAGGGGGATGTTGTATTACCTTAGGACCTAAAGACGACTTCGTAAAATCCTAGTTTTATATAAACTACCCTAGAAAAAGGGTAAAACAAAATTTAATTAATGCTTATATCTTCTAAGCTATTTGACATAGACATAAAGTATGTATGTATGAGTTAAAGCAAAAAAGAGACCTCTCCAACAGTATATATATATTAGTCAGTATATATCAGTATATATTATAAATATTGGGGGGTTTTATGGTAAAATCTTGAGGTATTTGGTTTTTCAAAAAAAAAATAGAGATGTTTTTTTTCTAAAATTTTCTACTTTGAGCTACAATATATCCATAACGGTAGGTGGCAGCACCAATCATCATCAAATAAATGCTAAAATGTGCTTCAGACCGTTATCTTTCTAGAATATGTATATAATCCTTCAACAGAATTAACGGTTTTTATACAAAAACATCAAAACAACAAGGATACTCTCAAATGTCCTTTTCGTCCTTTAAGGATAAGATGCGCCACTAAAGATATATATTTTTGGAAAGCTAGCAGTTCCAGCTATTCCTTGGGACATGGTCATTAGGTCCTACATCGATATAACATCTCGTTCAGAATCCCCAAGTATTTATACAATTCAATGACTCCAAACTGAATCAGTGTTCAAGAAAAGAAGGAGTTATATATTTTTTTGTTTTCACTTTCTGGTACAACGTTTTTTGACCTGGAAGTAACGGAAATAGTTAATTTCTTTAATAAGGTAACCTAAAATGCAATATTAAAATTTACTAAAGAAATTATAAAGACAGTCAAACCGAAATTTATTCACTTCCCAAAATGGTTTGAAACTTCACTAATATCTTTATAATTAACCTTATTGTATAGGGTTTGCCGGAGCATGCGTATCAGATTTTTAAGAGAGGAAGGAGGCGTTATTATAAAATTAAATAAAAAATTTATTAACTAAATGGAGAGTGCTCCACCGATTGGTGATATTTTCAACTTCGGGAAGGACCGCAAATCGGTTTTTTAAGACAAAAAATCGCCGAAATTGGCCGAAATCGAGATTTTCAAATAGGAAGGGGTACTTTTTTATGCAAATTCGGATTCTACGTCAAAAACTAATAAACTTAATTTAAAATTTCTGGTAGATTTTTGACGTTTGAATTTTTTTTAGCTGGGAATATAATGTCAATGTCAAAATATTTTTAATTTTTTTATCCTTCAATAATCTGACAGCAACAATGGCAGAAATTTACCAGTTTTTTGTTACGTATCAACAACAAGGTAGATTTTTGTGACAGATCTGCGGTAGGTTTCTGCCTCGTTTAAACATGGAATATATGTAATTCAATATTCACTAAATTTTGGTTCATAGACATTCAATGGCATTTAATGGAATTTAATGGAATTTTAAAGAAAATTCACTGACTGGATTAGCTGCAGTTCATGTCAGTAACAAAAATTTTACATACATTATAAAACCCTAACAGCTCTTTTACACATGAATGTTTTTATCAATACTTGTCAATTAATTGACCATGAAATGATTTGAAAAATTAATAAAAAAATGTTTATTTTTTCTCAAAGTATTTTATTTCTTAATTTCTCTTTTTTTATGCAATTTTTTTTTTCATTTTTTTTTATTTATAAATTATTAAATAATTAAATAAATATTTATATAAAGTTTTCTTTTTTTTTTATTATTATTATTCTTTTTCTTATTTACTTAACATTCATTCATAAAATTCACATCAAAAATTAATTAAAATATATAAAAAAAAAAAAAAGTATTCTAAACATGCACGCACATAATAAGATCATACTCATACATACACAAATGAAAAATTACAATTAAAAAAAGAATAATGTATAAAAATGTAGTAAAATGACATTTAATTAAAATGACATAAAGTATGAATAGAAGTATAAAATGTAAATGACAGTTTGTAGTGTTCTTAAGAAATAAACATTTTTTGTTGTTTTTATATTCTTTTTGTTTTTGTACTAAAAAAAAATTAAATGGAGCACGTTTCTAAAATATTCTTAACAGTATAAGTAAAATGTTAAAATTATTTGTTAATGTTTTAAGATGTCAAAAGTTATGTAGAAATGTTCCAAAATGTTAGTGAATGGTAAAAATTAAATTTGTGAATTATTTTTTGATGTTTTAAGATGTCAAAATTTTTTTTGTAATGTAATAACTTTCCAATATTGAACATTTCTAATGTAAATTTTGTTATATATACATACATATGTATTTAAAATTTTTCCCTTATTTTCGTACTTTTTATTTTAACAATACTATATGTATTACATTATCAGTTGTGTTGACCAAATTTTTGTGTTTTTATCATCCTCTTAATTTGAAATTTTTGATTAAATTTTTGTACTTGAACAAATGTATTACTAAACGATGTTAATTGACATTTCAATTATGATATTGACATATTGTCATTTAGATTAATTTTTTAACTTTAAATCTAAGTGTTGATATTTCAATTTATTTAATTTCTAGTTTTACTAAACGTTGAAATATATAATTAATTTTTTTTTGTTTTAACTAAATTTACATTAAATTGATTTAAATGTTTATTATTTTATTAAATTAATTAACAACACAATTCTTATAATATTTGAAGTAGTTATACTGTATCAATTTAATAAAAATAAAAATTTGTGTAACTGTTGTCAATTTAATGACAGTACATTGTAAAATTTTGACATATATATGTATGTATTAATGAAATTTAATTTAATTTAATTTTATTTTATTATTTCAACTGCACATAAATGTACAGTCAAAGATATTGGAATTAATTATTTGTCTAATTTTAATTTAAAGTATACAGTACAAACATTATTTAATATTGATAATTATTCTAAACTATGACATGTTAGAACAAAATATAACTCTCCATTTTGATTTTAGTACAATATAGAAAATTAGAAAACTAAAATAAAAATCACAAAGTAAAGAAATCATTATTATTATATAATATTATATTATATATATAAAAAAAAACTATTTTATAATTATTTAAATACATTAAAATTGAAAATGTCAAATTTAATTTAACACAATTTAATTGACAATTTTTTTTTCTTTATATGTATTTCAAAGCCTTAGCTAGTAGCTGTCTTAATAATTGTGTGTCTGGCTTAAGTCTGACCATAGACTAATTTTAGTCTAATGTCTGTATTATTAGTCTATGGTCTATGTAAATAATTTAGTCTGATTTTTTTAATTTTGATTGACATATTTTTTTTGTATATTTTATCAAATAATTATTCAAGTTATTTTATTTTATTTAAATTAAATTTAATTTTATAAATTAAAAGTAAGTTTGACATTTCAATAAATAAATGTATTTATGAATTTGTTGAAAATTTTGGAATGTTATTTTATTAGATCAAAATTAATGAATAAATAATCAGAAACTGAATAATTTATTAAGAAGAGGAAAATATTTTTTGACAGATATCAGATATAATCAGATATAAGATAATTAAATTTATATCTGTCAAAATTATATATGTTTACATGAAATTTAATTTTTTGACAGTTATAATATAATTAAATGTATCATACGTATATCTGTCAAAGTTATATTTTTGACATTAAATTGATTGACAGTTATTAATATAAATAAAAGTATCATACGTACATATATCTGTCAAAGTTGTATTTTTTAAATGAAACTTAATTTTTTTTATATTTTTTTGACAGTTCATATAAATAAAATCATTATGTATCTGTCAAATTCATATCTTTTATATGATATTGAATATTTTGACAATTAACATGAATAAAATTATTACATATCTATTAAAGTTATACTTTTTATATGAAATTTAATTTTTTTAATTTTTAAATAAATTTAAAAACTAAAAAAATAAGTAGAAAAATTTATTTTTATTGGAAAGAAAAATAAATTAAATAAATTAAATAAATAAATCGTTTTTGTTTTATTTTTAATAAATTAAAATGTTGAAAATAAATAAATTAGTGCAGTTTTAAAAACGATTTTTTTTTTTGTTTTATTATTATTATTCTTGTTATCTATTTTAAATTATTATTAATTTATTTTTTGTCACCCCTTATTTCCAATTTTTTTTTTTTTTTGATAATTTTTTTTTTTAATTTGATTTTCTTATAGTTTAAGGTATCCCATTTTTAATTTTGAAACAAAAAAAAAAAAAATAATTTAACAAAATAAATAATTATAAATTATTGGGTACATTTATATTATAGAATTTTCCAATGATTCATTTTTAAACTTCATTACATTCCAAATAAACTGATTTACAATCAATACCAGATCTGCCACGTCTACCAGCATCATATAAATTTTCAAATTTACTATTTGTTTGACGTTCTAACATAAAACTGGTGGCATATCTAAAGATAAAAATTTTATTTATTAAATCAAAATTAATTTAAAAAAAAAAAAAAAACATAAATAAATAAATAATTTAAATTAACTTACGTTCCCAATTGACAGAAAATGCTTGTGCCACCAATTTCATTAAGACATTCTGAATTTGCTTCACATAAATATTTTTGCATACATTTATCTTCTGTATTTTTATAGGTTTTAACATATCCTTTTAATAAGGATATACTGGCAACAGCAGCATCACTAACAGCATCACGTTTACCTAATGAACGTGCTGTCAATGATCGATGTGAAAATGATGTTTTCAATGCATCCAATAAATTGATTACAATATTAATGAACTATTATTATTATTATTTGTGTATAAATAATATTAAAATTATCAATATCATCGTAGTAATCATCATCATCATCATCAACATTGTTATCATTATAATGTAATTTTGTTGTTGTTTTGTATATTGCAATAGTAACATTGTCATCATCATCATCATCAGCATGTAATTTTATTGTAGTTTTGTATATTGCAATAATTGTGGTAACATTATCATCGTCATCATCATCATCATTAGAATCACGTTATATTTAGTATATTGAATTGTATATTGCAACAGTAACATCATCATTATAATCATCATGTTATTTTGTTGTTATTTTGTTTGTACATTATAATGAATGTGTCAAATTTAATAAAATTTCATGTTAAATAAGATGTAATTTGTGAAGACACACACAATGAAATGAAATTAAAAAAAAAAAGAAAAAAAAAATTGTATAAATAAAATTATTTTTTTAAAAATAATTTAAAAAATTGTATTTTCAATTTATTCCAAAGTACAAAATATTACACAACTAATAACTACTATATTAATGCCCTAATATTATACATGTAAAAATATAAATGCCTGTGTATTTACATATGTTTTTGCAATAGTGTTGATTTAGTGTGTGTGAAGTTAAAATATTTTTCTTTTGATTTTTCGGGCATTGAGAAGTATAAAAAATTAATGTTTTGTTTCAGCACGAGTTCAAATTCCCTGGCAGATAAAGTTCATCCCTTCTACCAGACGATAACTAGAGAAAACGACTGCAAGTAGAATATTTATAGTAAGCTAAACAATTATTTTGTGAAAAATAATGATTACTGGAAACTGATGCATAGTCTCAGGATCACCTTATCACCAGAGCTATGCCAAAGCCATATACTGTCAAGTGAAGGGTAAAAGCAATTTAAAAAAAAATGGTTTGTTTAATAAAGATTAATTTTTAATTGAGAATAGGTATGATAAGATATAAGATGACAAAATTTATATCTGTCAAGTACATTTGTTAAGTTATATTTTTGATATGAAATTTAATTTTTTGACAGTTATAATATAAATAAAATTATCATATGTACATATATCTGTTAAAGTTATATTTGTTATGAAATTGATTTTGTTTTAAATTTTTTAACAGTGTTTTGACATCAATACAATAATTGTTATGTACCTGTCAAATTCATACCTTTTGATATTGAATATTTTGACAGTTAACATAAGTAAAATTATTGCATATCTTTCAAAGTTATACTTTTTTATAAAATTATAGATAAAAGTAAAGATAAATTTTTAATTCAGAATGTAGGTGTATGTAGGTGTCATTAATGAAAAAATGTTTCAGATTTAAATAGTCTAGATCTTTTTTGGGGTCGTTTTATGAAATATTTTTACATAAAGATGGTACGCTTGGTTCAAGGTAAGTCAAAATACAAATATATATATATGTATACATATATATAACACAACTTACTATAATTTTTCATTGAAAGCAGTCCTGATTTCGTTTGTTTGTATGTATTTAATTGCAATCGGGCAATATTTGGGTACAAAAATTTGATTGTTGACAAATAAACAATTAAACCAAAGGTGGTAAAACTTAAAAAAATGATCAAATCAATTATCAACAACTGATAAAATGGACAAAATATTGATATACAGGTGAAAGAAATAACGTTATATCGCAACAGATGAAATTTTTTTGTTGAAGCCCTCTCTTTGCTCCAAAAAAAATATTCAACTAAGCAAGTCACACACTAAACAAACATTATTCATTTTCTATTCATATTTAATTCTCTTAACATGATATTAAGATATGTATAGCAGATAATAGTATTATAATAAAATTATTTAATTATAATGCATAAATAAATAAAATGTGTATGTACAACAAAACAAAAAAACAAATAAAAAATAATAAAAAAAAAAAATATAAAAAACAAAATAATAATAACGGTATTTAAAACCGCTAATTGTAGCAAAATTTCTATACATATATTCACTAAAAATATATACGACTACATAATACATATACAATATGTATATATATATATATATATATATATATATAAAATCAGTATTTTGTTGTTTTTAAATTTTTTGTTTTAATAATTTTTTTTTTCTTTTCGTATGATACTTTACCTCACCAGCTTGTTTTGCCATTGTATTTACTTGCTCCGGATCTCTGGCACCAAGAACAGATGAAAATACTGCAGCTAAGATATTCTGTAGCAAAAAAAGCGGAAAGAATAACAACAAAAATAATAAACAAAAACAAAAAAAAAAAACAAAAATAATAAAAAAAGGAATGCAAAATAAAAATAAAAAAACCAACAAAAAACCAATACAAACATAATATAAAATAGTAATAATAATAAAATAATAAAAGAAAAGCTAGGATGACAATATATTGCAATTTTCAATATAAAAAAAAATACATTTAATTTGTGGGTTTGTTTTTGTATTCTAATTTTAGAGTCAAGATTTTCATTTGTTTTGTAATGGGGTAGGTATTCGAATTTTAGTAATTCTGATTGAAAACAAAATTGAAATTGAAATAGAATATTCCAACTATTGTATGTATGTATATTCCAACTCTTGTTTTAAATATCTATCTACATTGGGTAAGAGTTGACAACCTGTTAGTTTAGTGATTCAACTACAACCAATTTTCCTAGACTTGATATTCTAACTTTAGAGAGATTTTTTGAAACTGTACAATGATCTGGTTCATCAGTTTCAGATTTGATTGGTTGGTTAGATGGGTGAGATAAACCCTTATCTCTCGTACTCCGCCCTACTAAAGTTTGAACTTTGACGTTTTAAGACAGTGCTAAGACATCTTATCAGCTTTGAAGCTTTACTAAAGTTTGAACTGTTTTACTAAGACATTTTCAGACGTTTATTAGCTTTAATAAAACATTTTCAGGCGTTATTAAATTAAAATAAAACTATTATGCCACTCGTATAAAGCTAATTTATAACCGTTAGTATAAAATGTAACATTTCCGCCTTAAAAAATCCCACTCAAGAAATATTGGGCAATAAAAAAATAGTTGTATAGAAAATAAGAAATGGCAATATTAAACAAAGTGACAATATAATTAAAAACGTTATAAGCCTAAACAGAAGAATATTTCTATACGATGTAAAATAAATTATTAACCATAACTGAGAACACTTCGAATTTCTATAATTGGAATAAAATGATTTCAAAATTTATTTTTAACAAGTAATATGAATCAAATTCTCCACATTGCATCAAAATAAGCTAGTTTATATAAAAACTAATTCATTTAACCTAAACGTATATAGAGTAATGACCTCGTTGAACAAATAACTCCTATATGTAGTTTATGTACAATTTCAAGCACAAAATTAACATTTTCATTTTTCAATTTTAATATCTAATCTCAACTTCGTTCCTAAATCCAAACTATACATTTTGTAATGTTTGATTATATTTATAGAAAATAACAAAAATATAATAAATTTAATATAAACATCACCCAATTACATAATATAATAAAAACAAAAAAAATTAAATTAAAAGCATGAAACGCCCCTGCTCACTACTAATTTAATAATTAATATAGTATTAAAATATATAATTTTATAATTTAATATCTACATAATATTTATTTTGTAAATAACAGTATATTTTACATATGTATATGTAATAAATAAAAATTTACAAAATATTTTCAATTTAATAACAAGATGATGGTGTTGGGGTGGGCAAGGATACCAAAACATTGCATTCTATTTTATTTTGTGATTTTGTTTTTAATCAAAATATAAATTGCAAAAGTTGAACTAGTGACGGTAGTGCTTAAAATTTACCATAATTTAAATTATTGTCAAATAATAATAATAAATAATAAATAAATAAATTGTATAAATTTTGTTGAAGGTGGACAATGAATATTGAATATAATAAAAAAAAAAAAATATTATTGTTCTTGAAAATTATACCCATATTTGCTACTTGGGTATCAAAATATTTCAATTATTATTATTATTGACTTTACAAATATTTTTCTCTGTACGATTATTTTGTAATGAAAACAATTTTTAAATTTCCAAATTTTCCACCTTATAAAATTTATAGCCCGGTAAAAATCCCGAAAAAATTTGATATGTCCCTTAACAAATATTAATTCAATTCAATTCCACCCTTTTAAATTGATCAATTTTTATTTGTAAATCTTGACTGAGTTTTGTGGTTTATTTTGAAATTTAAATTTTATTTTTATAAATTTACTACTATAAAATTCTAAGCTCTAATCTCCTAATAAAGCAGTTAAAAAATTCAAATTAAAATAAAAAATAAATAAAATAATGTCATTATCCTTTGAAAATTTGATTTGTACAAGTTTAATATATAACTTGTTTATTTAAATTACCTGCATTGGTGATCCACCATTATCAACTTTATCAATTCCATCAGATGGTGGTCCGCCACCCAAAATTGTTGTGAAAATTTTTAAACCTGTTTTTTTTTATAAAAAAAAAAATATTTATAAAAACAAAATTTAGAAAATAAATAATACAGAATACTGCAAAAATAGTGTAACCACTTTGAATGTAATTTTTGACATATTTTACAATTTAACATTTGAACACTATACAACTAACTGTACTATTTATTTATATTAAAATATTATTTATTAATTATTATTATTATTATTTTATTTTACCCATTGAAATAATATTTGTCCATGGTGATACTGGAAAACCATTATCAATATCATCAGATTTATTTAATGCATAATTATTGAAAAACATTTGTAAAACAGATGATAACATATTTGACCATGAAAATCCACCAACAGGTGTTTGTTCTTGAATTTGATTTGATTGTAAATCTTCATCAATTTCATCTAATGCAACTTTTTTTGATGCATTCGGTTTAACAGCAAATTTTCTACCACTTGCTTCAATTTGTTCTTGTTGTTGTTCAATTTCTTCTTGTTTTTGTTCTACTTGTTGTGGCTGTGATGATGTTTGTTGTTGTTGTTGTTGTTGTTGATGCATTTGTAATGATCTATATTGTTGAGCTAATTGTGGTCTATATACTGGTGTTAATTCTGATTTTTGTTGATTTCCATAATATTGAGCACGTGCTGTTTCATATTGTTGTTGTTGCTGTTGTTGATATGCTGATTGTCCATATTGTTGTGGATATGCTAATGTTATAACAATAACTTGTAAGCTAATACTAGCAAATAATGCCCAACCAATTGTTGTTCTTTTGTTATACATTGCTGTGAAAAAATAGAAAATATATAATTTTATTATCATGATGGTAATTGTTATAAAATAATAAAATGTTAGTGTTATGTTACTATTCCTATCATGATAGTAGCATAAATGGTAAATATAACAGAAATTATTACTATTTTTGTGAATTTTTCCCTTCAAAAGCTTTTTTTCGAAATAGAAATATTTCCCCTCATCATAAATTTACTGTCATACAATTTGAAATTTTTGTTTTGCGCAAGTTTGTGTTATTGTTTGAAAAATAATATCATAATGAAAATGTTATTCCATTCAATAACTGGTGTTATCTTTTGAAATACTGTTTTGTTCATGTTTTTTTTTGTTATAAAAGTTTTTTTTTTATAATCAGTTTTTATTATTATTTTTTCATTTATTAAAAAATTCTTTTCATTTGCTTGCACAAAATTTTATATTTTATTTTTTTTATAAGTGTGTCACTTGATAAATAGCGAATTAAAAAGAGAAAACAAACTGAGTAGAGAAAAATAGTTGAAAAGTAGTAAAGAAGAAGTAAACACTTAAAAAGCCGTTCATATGATGATTTCTTAATTAAAAAGTACAGTTAGAATTTGAATAGTTTTGTTTTAGCGAAATTATATACATATGAATGCATGTATATTCATAGAAAGATACAATCATAACTATTATGAGTAAAATATGATTTGTATACAATGATTTATGCATGTAAAAAAAAATAAAAAACAGTGCATTGCCATTTTATTGTGTAGCGTTTATAGATTTTTTTTTTTCAATGTTTAAAAAATAGTAGAAAAAGTTTTGCTTAAGAGAACGTGCTAAGTAAATTTTGTGAAACTAATAAAAAGCTTATTTATTCGATTACTATTTAATTACGATGAAATTTGTATTTTGCTACTGTTACTGATGATATTAAAGAACAGTAATATAATTCAAATTTAATATGAATTTACTGTCTTAATGAAACTGAATAGACCGTTCGATAATTTTTTTTTGAATTTCAATGCCCAATTTAGGTGTCGCAAAATATTCTTAATACGAAAAATAACGAAAAAAGTTTCAAAAATTTTATTTATTCTTTATATCAAAAATTTACAATTAACCAAATATGAAGTTGTAGTGTAATAAACTTAATAAACCTTAATACAGCGATAAGCCCTTTAAAATGAAATATGAAAGTGTATAGTTATCACATTCCCTCCATTTATTTTTCATTTCGTATATTTTTCTTCAAATTTGTATAACCGATAAATCACTATACGAATCTTAAACTGAACTAATAATCGATATGAACTGACATTTGATTTCATGCAATCATGAAAATGTAATTTTGTGTAAGACGACATCGTACATGCATAGAGCAGGTAAATGCGCTAAACTTGATTTTAAATTCGAAATAAAAAGTATGAAATTGAATCACGTTATAATGTACACTTATTACTGTTACACACGCCGACTTAATCCGGTTTAGTTTTAATTATTCTTTAAATGGTATTAACCTTTTCAAAACGACCTCAATTAAAGACTTAACTTTAAATCACATTTTTGTAAAATTATCAATAAAACTAACTCTATGCTGGAGGTTTTGTTAAACGTTGGTCAAATGAATTTAATAATCCATATGTTCTCAAATTTTTGTATTCTATAGTCTTTTTAGACCAAATTTGGAATATGCTAGTCAAGTTTGGTCACCTTTCTATGATATTTATGTCATAATAGGATTGAGGCAGTGCAAACAATTTTTTTAAGATTTGCTTTGCGTAACTTCCAATGGTCAAATCCATTAATTTTACCTTCATTTGAACATAGGCTGAACTTAATTTATTTGAAAACTTTGAAATGAAGACAAAAAATGACGGATGTTAATTTTGTTACTGAAATTATCAAAGGAAACATTACTTCTACGCCTACGAAATACAAACTTCTTTACATTAAGTTTCCATAGGACCAATTATGAACCAATTCATAGAATGTTACTAATTAGTAATAAACACATAAACTATATTGACTTTACACTTTGGAAACAGAATCAAAAACTTAAATTGTATAACAAATCTGTATAGTAATTAAAATATGTATACATGTTTATTCAATGTATTTTAACTATAGTTCTAAGTTAGATATAATTTTAATTTGTAAACTATGAACATATACATAAACTATTGAAAGTGTTATGTTGTATCTATTGTAAAAAAAAAAAAAAAGTTTGAGCTAAACTAAATTAAAATAAAATAATCTATAATCACTTTATTTTATTGTCATCGACGAATAATTTCCATCAATGCATGTATTATGAATGGAAATCAATATCTATTATGAAAATGATATTGTTGACAATTGATACAGAGAAATTAACTATATTATGTGTTCCAGAAGATCATATTTATTATTAATAGAAAATGTCATCTCTTTATTTTTTTGTTTTTTTTGTTTTTCACAATATGACATACTTTCATATTTCATAAGGTACATTTCAATTCGATATTTTGCCCTTGTTCGTTAAATTTCTACAAAAAAAAAAAATCGCTAATTTTAGGCCAATTTGTTTTGAGGAAATAAATAGATAACATTTTGGAGATATATATACACTTATTAAAATAATATAATTAAATTTTAAATATTGTATTTTTCCTCTTTGTTTTTTCTTTTATTTGGAGTAAGCCCCTCTTAGTGTATGTCTTTAAGTATTTATATTGTATGGTGTCAAACATGCTAGATTGTTTCAATACACGTATTATTTATATGCTTTTGGTAGCTTAATAACATTCGTGTTGACCTCCCTCGACTTTTGGTAGGGTCTCGACGTTGAAAGCTACTTCGATTTGTATGATTGTATGTTTGAAAAAACAAATATACATATACACAATCAAAAATAGTTTTAAATATCTATCTAATGCATATTAATTATGTTTTACAAATACAACATATTTTTATTTCACTTGTTTGGTTTTGAATAGTAAATAAAACAAATTAATTA
Source organism: Argyra leucocephala (assembly GCA_963942445.1). Taxonomy (NCBI): domain Eukaryota; kingdom Metazoa; phylum Arthropoda; class Insecta; order Diptera; family Dolichopodidae; genus Argyra; species Argyra leucocephala. The sequence continues at coordinate 131,939,066 of OZ012681.1, read as the reverse complement.
ACATTAATTTTTACTCTAATTTGAATTAAATTGCAATAAAAATATAAATAAAAAAAAAAAATATTTAAATAAATTTAATAAAATTTCTATTTACTGCTAATTAACATAAAATGCATTTAAAATTAATAAAAAAATTAATAAAAACAGTTAATAGATTTATAATATTAATGTAAATTATTGTTAAATAATTTATGTCATTTCTTTTTCACATTTTCTATTTCTCTCTCTCTCTCTCTCGTTGTCTGTACCAATTTTTATTTTTTTTTTTATTATTTCAACAGTTTAGTTGCATTCGATGATAATTTACTTAACGTGATCGGATAACCGTTTTTTTTTTTTTTTTTAAATTTAACTGGACCTACTTTCTTTTTTTGTTTCCATCTCTTTCGTTATTGATTTAATATAATTATACCATACATATTTTCTTTCTTTCTTCTAATTGTAAATTTTTTATTATTTTGTTTTATTTTTTTTTTATTTCATTTAATTAACATTATAGTGTTAATTTATGATGAGCATGAGTTTCATAATTTAAATAATAAAAATATTATTAAAAATTTAGAGTTACCAACTTCTTTTTTTTTTTTTAATAATATAGATATAGTATGTATAGTGTATATGTTAATAATATAGTTATAGTGTATATGGTGTATACAACATAGGATTATAAAGATAGTATAGAACAAACTATGGTCAGAATGAAAGTATCGTATTTCTACGTATATTTTTTTTTTTACAAATTTATTTAGCCAATAAATCACTACGACGATTGTTACACTAAACTGATGAGTTATGTGAGCTGAAATTTGATTTCATTCAGCCATAAAGTTGTAACTTTATATAAGACAACATCGTATGCATAAGACATGTAATAGTCGCACGAAGCTACAAATTAATATATAGCTATTAAATAGTATGTAGTCTTACTAACAAATAAAAAGTAAAAGAAGGAGAGACCCATTATTATACTAGTGTCACTCTTCGTTATATATTATAGTTTTGTTTCAGCAAGTTTGTATATTTTAATGGTTGCTAATTTAAAAGTGAATGATTAATTTAATTATTTCGATTACGAAAATGGTTTCAAATTAATTGTGTGTATTTAAAAATACTGTTATTAAAAAAAATAGGACATTAAATGTTTTAAATTTTTTTTTATGTTCTTGACAGTAAATTAGCTAGAATTACCTTTTCGTGCTTAATTTAAGTTTTTACTATACATATTCACTACAATGTTTTTCAAGTATTTATCAAATTTCTGGCTTATCAACTCATTAAATGTGAAAAATTGCTACTATATTCAGGTCTAGTATTCTAAAGAAGCGTAGTTATATTTTTTTTAAGTTGCTATCAGAGAATGTTCTTAATAATTATTTTTTTTTTTTTTTTTAATTAAACTTTTATTATGTGCCTTTAATGTACAAACTTAAAACTATCTTAGCCTATAAAAAGTTGAAGAAAAACGGCTTTAATGGAACTAGCTACTATTAACATTGAAATTAATTTTAAATTTTTATGTTAATTCTAATTGCTTAATAATTTGTTTTTTTGTACATTCGTAATTATTATTGTATGCTTACATACTTTCTTATATGTATAATATATTGTAAAAAAAGGTTGAAAAAATTAATATTATGTCTTGTTATTTTAAATAAAACCTAACCTATACCTAGGTAACCTAACTTAACCTAATAATTAACCCTATCTAAACTAACTTAAACTAATTCTTCAACCTAGAATTTAATAATTATTTTTTGTCATTCATTTTATCCCAATGACAAAGGGTACTGAACTAGGCGAAAACGATTCACCAAGCGTGTTGACACATACACTAACATTAGTAAACATGCTAATTGCTATTTATATATAAACTATTTTTATTATTTTTAGTATTAATAAACTGTAATTACTCATACTTCCAGCATAAGCTATGATATCATATTATTTTTTAAATTTAAATAAATATAACAAGCTGGTAACCCTAATTAAATAATTTATTAATCAACTATCTTTTTTTTACACACTAATCAAACACAATAACGGGGTTTTCAATTTCATACTTATTAGACTGTAAATATTTTTTCTAACGAAAATTAGAGAGAAAGAGAAAGGAACATAATGTAATCAGTGCATTTGAATATTGAAAAAACAAAAACAAAAACGGAAATTCTAAAAAATGCAATTTTTCTTATTTTTCTTTTTTTTTTTTACTTTTTTCTATAGTCTGGAATAGATCTAATGGACTTGGAGTGGAGGATATAATTGAATTGATTACGAAATATTGATCTTAGAAATTATCTGTAAAAATGTATGTTAATTTTTTTTTTTTTTTTTTTTTTAGAAGATTATAATTTTTAGCACGTGGATTTGATTATATTAAAAAGGAAGTGAACAGTTAGTTATATTTTGCATTATGAAGGTTTTGGAAATCTGTAGATTCAAACCTGAATGACTCCGTTTTATTCAAAATTAGTAAAATGTATTTATATTTTATTCAATTTATTTGAGTGAGTGTAAATTTAACTCATGTCAAATAATTGAGTCAAAATAATTTAAATTTAATTAATGAAGGGCCCAATTATAATATAATAATCGTTATGCAGTAATCGAATTGAACAGTAGTATATTTGGACAAATACAAATAACAGTTTACAACTGTATACAAATAACAGTAATAAATCTTTACAGTAATAAATTGAGACCAATTTTATTAGAAATCAAATAAGAAAATTTAGTAATAATGTCAATTGCAGAATCCAGTATACAACAATTTCAAAGTTTGTCAAACAAAAACTATTTTTTAATTTAAATTTTAAAGCAAAACTTTAAAGTTATATTCAAGATCCCCATAATTTAAATTTTTAAATTTTTTATTTTCATTTTTTACTTTTTGAACAACAAAAATACAAAAAATAAAATAGAATTCAACTTGCCACTGTATTATTCTTATACTTCTCCTCTATTTTATATTTACTTATCAACTTGTTGATTTTCCCTATTTATTTACTGAAATTGGAAAACTTTAAAGTACTAGAGAAGAGCCATGGATAAATGAAAATCATTTTTTTTTTTCTTTCATTTTGGATTTAAAATTGAAATTTTTTTTTATACTATACATAATGAGTTTCACCAATCAAATTTTAAAAATAGTGTGTTGCAATTGTTAGTGTGAATAAGATATTCTTCAATTTATCGTTATTTATCTATATGTATATCATTTCTGAATATTCAACTGGTTCAGAGGTGATATTCGATACTATATAGTTGTAGAAAATATGTTTGTTGTTCTCTAGAGTACGCAAGATTTATAATGATTTATGGAAAATTCAATTCGAAGTATTAATAATGTTTGAAGTGTGTATCGTGGTGAATATTTAAATTGAATAAAATTACAAATATTGAAATGTATTTAGAAACTGCCATCGATAAACCAGAAATTTGATTAATAATTACTTGCGACTATACAAAATTAATTATTACAAATAAATCTACTTACGAAGCAAAAAAGTCTAATAAAAAAAAAACAAAAAACTCGGTTGTATTGTGAGCATCATCAATGTCCTGCAACCCCATCCGTGGGGCATAAGACGGAAGTTATATCGTAAGTAGAGGATAATTGTATTAATATTTAGATTTGCCCAAGTGGGAATTTGATTTAATTTTTATAACTCACATATTGATTTCTTTGAAGCCTTATGCATATTAAAATAATTCAAATTCAAAATAGGAGCTGTATAAGTTGACCAACACTATAATGCCTACTTAAATTAGGAACTGTCTAGGTAGTTCAAATAATCATACCTACTGGATCAGTTCTAGAGTGTTGGTGAACAAAATCCTCCTTTAATTTCAAAATACTAAATTACTCGGTTATTTATCAACTCAGATAGTACGACAGTTCAAATCATCAATATTTTGATTTATTATTTATTTTAAGGATATAAATTTTTATTGTAGTACACAAAAAAAAATAATCAATAATTCCGATCGTAAAATAATTCTAGAAAAACTGAATGTTCGATTAGATGACTTTAAGTGGTGGGATATAAAGAAGCTTCGAATAATTAACTGGGAAGAGTGAGATTTTGAATCAAAGAAAATTGTGTGAATAAATGTGAGATAAACCAAGGCGGATCTTTACCTATAGTAGGATAAACATTGAAGTATTACCCTATAAAGAAATTGAATAATTATAATTAATTTTATTAAAATAAATTTGTTTCGAGGAGAAAAATTGAATATATTTTATAGAATATGATGGTATGCTCTAGGTAAAACATTAAAATTATAGGTATGTTTAGAAGGACAATATATGGGCTACAAGCTGTGGCCGAAGTGTTAATTCTGCCAACACAACCTTCAATCTCCCGAAATTAAAGGGTCAAATACTCATACTCAACTATAGTCGCAAATACTTAGAAATCATACTTGATGAAGCTTAGCTGGAAACTGAACATAAAGAATAGAATCAAGAAACCGAGTATAGCGTTCTGCACATGCAGTGTACCAAAGGTAAGAATTGGGACTCAAACCGAAAATGTTGCTATGGATGTACATAACCGTGGTACTTCCTATTCTTAGATACGGATCGTTAGACTGGTGGCCAGCGGTAAATAAGGCATACAATATTAACAAACTTGGGAGAATACAAATAGGATTACTGACGCTATAAATATGATCCTGAATCTCCTTCCTCTCGATTTGTACATAAAATATGACAGACTAAGGGAAACTGCTGTGTGGTATTGAAATGAAGCACTACAAGACACAACCGATTATATTACTGCTAAACTGAACTTCAACAAAAAGCTGGAGGTAAGTTTCCCTGCTATGGCCGATTGGAAGCGTGGTTAGAAGAAAAGGAAAAATGATATAGTAATTTACGCTGATGGATCGCAGATGAACTGCGAAGTAGGTGCAGGAATTTCCTCAGAAGATCTAAAAATATCAAAGTCTTATGCTTTCCTTAAATGTGCTAGTGTCTTTCAAGCAGAGCTACTTTCAATTAGATAAGCCTTTAAATCCCTCAATCATATTATAAGATCAAAACAAAAGTCACCATCTTCGGGGATAGTCAAGCCGCTATTAAAGCTTTGCTGTCGGACACTATCTGCTCTAAGCTGGTTAAACGATGCTGAAACGAAATTGAAAGCATAGATAGCCGTTTTTCAATCTCTCTACTATGAGTTCCTAGTCACAGTAACATAGATGGGAATGAGATAATAAAACCAAACAACTCTTAGCCAGGTCACGTATTTATGTTTAAACAGTAGTAGCTATCGGTATGGGTAATTTGCCGATAAGAAAACACACTGCCAAGCTAGGTATTCCATTCAATCCCCATTTTCGCAGCTGCAAAGATGAGAATGAAACAGAAACTATTAAGCACTTCCTATGCAGTTGCCCAGCATTAGCTAACATCAGACTCCGGATTTTAGTTGAACCTTTCCCAAGCAATACAAGTTTTACTGCGGAAACCAAAATATAAGATCTGACCAACCTTCACATTTCTCAATCACACAGGGTGGCTCTAGTATTGTGTCGCTGAGGAGAGTAAAAATGATGGGAAAGTAAAAATGATCAAATAGGTCACTTGAGTTGTTGTCATCAAAAAGGCATAACTAAGTGTTAATTGGTTTTCCAGAAACAACTGAAATGGTCACTTTTACCTACCTACCTACCTCGGTATGTTTAACAAATTTTATTAAATACCTTAATCGATTTCGGTTGGTACACCATCATCAGAAAACTGAAACAAATTGAATTGATAAAATGTCTTACTTCTCTTGTGAGATGACAGATATAATTGTTGATGAATAGTTCAATTTTCACAGCATTTACACAAATTTCACAATTTTATCAGTCCCGGGATTTAAAACCATTATTGCCACCTCGTTGCATTGCATTTATTTGTCTTTGCTCATATTAATTACTCTACAAAGAGTTTGCTAAATACTTTTAAATCCCATTATAATTACCTCTATAAAATTTAGTCTATGAGAGAGTGAGACAGAAATAGAATATATATACAAAATTCAATTTTCTATTTCAATTTTATTTAAAATACATTTTCTTAAATATTTCAAATAAATATCACCTCTGGTTATATACTTGAATAATAATTCAACTGAGTATTAGTAATGAAATTGTAATGTTATGTAGTTTTGTTTTGTGAATTGTAAATAAAATCCTTGTTCTCTATGCCATAGTAATAATAAGAATGCCCTCAAGTATAATATTTTATTATTATTATGATTTTTATTTTAGTTTTATTCTTTAGTTACAAATTCCGATTCACATTACATTACATTTATAAAGTGTATAATATTGCATTGCATTTGGATTCGGTCGGATTTTATATCCGTATTGAAATTATTTTGTGAATCTGAATATAGTGTTGATGATAATAATAATGGTATATTGTTCTTAAAAAGAACAAAATGAAAACAAAAATTGAAATGATAGAAACAAAATCAATTTTCATTTTTTTTCTTTATAATTTTCCACAATCAATAGAGATTTCAAATAATATGAATTGCATACAAAACAAAAAAAAAAATAAAGATTATTTTCCCCAAAGAACATTTTTCCCCCCAAAACCATATACATAATAAAATATGATCTTCCGTATTTTGTATCGTAAGGTTGTTCAGTAAGAGAATTTTTTGTTTTTGTTATGTTCTTACATAGGAAATAATAATAATAATAAAAATAGAAAAATTTAAATTAAAAAAAAAAACAGAAATTTTCCGGAACAAAGTAGGAAAATAACAGAAAAATGTATGGAAAACGGAAAAATTTAATAATTTAAGAATAATAAGATTATGATTAACTGTGAAGATATGTAATAATTTTAATTTAATTGATTCTCATGATTTAGTCAATAATTTATTATTATTACAAAATTCAAAAGTTACGTTATTATATACTGTTATCGTGATTATTTGGGCCACATCGATCCGTTTATATTATCTTTACTGTTTTGTGACTTTAAAAATTCGAACACTACTTATATTATAAGAAAATATAATGTAAACAACATATTCTAATATCTTAGGCTTCATTAATAATTTATGTATTAAAATTTTCATAGGCATGATTCTGAAGTCATAATACTAACCGATAGCTTTAGTTGAATCAAGTCAATTAAAAATCCCTACAACAATAAATATAATCAGAAATTCTATAGCCAACAACAATGGCAAACTGCGATAGACTTGGATATCGGGCCACGTAGGCATAGATGGCAACACAAAAGCAGACCATATTAAAGTAAAAATTATCGGCCAAATGCCCCCTTACAAGCGGTTAGGTTGCTATGCTCTTATGTTTGTTTGTGCTCTGTTGTTTATACTCAATGCCAAAAAGATTTGTGTGTTTTATGTGCTCATGCCAAAAATATAAAAAATAACGGCGCATATCCGCCAAACCAATCCACCTAATGCAAATATCCCCGGACCCAAAAAAAATTGCCTAACACTAGGTATCAAACTATTAAACTCACACAAGTACGATTAGCGTATACCTCCAAACCCATGAACATCTATAAACCTAAATAGATCCCCTACACCTAAAACATGTATTCATTGTCCTGAAATCCTCATATATTCATTTTCCTGGGTCGAAGAGGCTCTACTACAAATTTGTGAGCGAGGGCTACCCTGCAAGTATTATGCTGAAACGGTTGTATTTACCCATTTACTAATTGACCAACAGATATTTATAAAACAGAGTGGTTGCTCCTACATAACAGCGATGACTTAATGATGTTAGGTGTTGTGTAACATCTCCATCATTGATAATTTTGATGTCTCGCTTTTGTACCTTATCTATCTAGGTACTGTAGACTGTTACAAACCCCCAAATATGCGATTTATATTCAAGTCGAGGCGGAATGTATGCTATAATGTTGGATCTAGTCTCCCTGATTACCTGTCACAATTCCCGTTGGATACCTATTTAAAAAAGGCTTTAGACTGAATGCGTAAATCATTGGCAACAATATCATATGTTTTGGGTTACTATGTTTTAAGTCAAGCCTTTCCTGAATCCTGTAAATTATATTATTAATCTTATTTCAAAGGTAATTGTCAGTTCAAATTTACATAAATTGTAAGCTATAGATAGCATTTTTTAAATCCATGAAATTTAATTCCGAAATTATACATATTCTAACATTTTATATAAAATATTATATTTAACAAATATCAATTGATTTTGTCCTTTTATGTCTACCATTTCAGTTAAATTTTATGACCCATTTTTACAAAACACTAATTTTCCAGAAATTTGCCAAAACTAATTTTTATTCAAACAAAAAAAAATATTCACTCTTTAATACCTTGACTATATGTTAACAGAATCAAACTAATTAGTAACAATAATAAATAATGAATTTAATCATTTGATGATATTCAGTAAAAAATTAAATTATAATCAAAATACCACATTAATTTGCTTCAAACAAACAAAAAAAAAAGTAAAAAACAAAACAAACAACATTTTTTAATTAAAAAACCGTTGCTCAACCATTATAATATATGTACACCAATCTCAATATGAATTGAACAACCAAAATATTTTTAACAAGAACATTTAAAATGTAATGGTCAATTATTTATGTAACAATAGCGAAATTTTTTTTTTTTGTTAATTTATTTGTGAATTTTCAAAATATCCAATTATAAACCTTTGAATTTTAGTTTATTTAATTTTTCAATAGGTAGAAAACAAATTTTCATATTGTTCTACGCGGTCTTCTATAAATATTATAGTATTTTTTTATAACCTACATATATTAAATATTTTATTTGAATTTAATTAATTTTTGGAAACTTTATAAATGTTTACAAAAATAATATTATTTAATAAAATATTATTTAATATGTATGTGGGGAGGTTGATTCAATAAATTGGATAACTAAAAATATTCAGATAGGCAGTATTTGGCACTTTAAGTAAAGCAAATTTTACATTTAACAACTCTCTCTAACTAACATAATAAATTCAATGTATAAATGAGTATTCGATCGAAAATATGAAATTGTTTTTCTGTATTGCAAACTGGATGTCTCTTCTTAAAACGTAAAAATCGAATTAAATAAATAGTTTAAATTTTTGTAATTGTAACTGAACTCTTACTGATTCTCGTTGCTTTGTAGAAAATTAGCAATTGTCTCTAAATAAATATAATATAATAATTTTAGTAAACCTAATTTAATTTTACATGTACACCACTTTATATGTTGCCTAGCAAGCAATGTATAGCTTTCAGGTACAGTTATCACCAGTGATAATTAAATTTTTGCTTCTACCAAGTACAAATTTATATATCTGGTGTTATACATTTCAAAGACAAAATTCATCACCAAATGTAATTTTTTTCTTTTGATTTATTTAAAAAATTTAATTTAAAGTATAAATGGTACAGATTTAGAATTGAATAGACAAGTACAGGTTCGTATACTACAAAAATAAAATTAAATAGATTATCGTAGTAGAATTTAGAATTATGTAACCAGATCAAAAAGATTATACCTGATTGTCACCGTTTATATTAAATAATACATTCCTAGTTATTGTGTGTATGCCAAAACTCTAGGTATTATATTTAGCGAATTGTGTTAGCAATTGAGACAAAAAACAACGAGTTTATTAGAGATTCCATTAATTTAATTCCGCCCTGTACCCTACTAATAGCGTTACAGAACAGTGAGGATAATTAACTTTAATAACTTTGAACAAAGCCTTTGATTAACAATTCTGGAAAATGAAAACTAATCAAAGACATTGCATTGCAAAAAAAAAAAATGTAAACAAAAACTGCATGTCAAAGTAAATTCCCAAATAATAAAACAAAAAAATAGAAATAATAAACCCAAATTACCAATTCAGGATCTAAATATAAACATTAAAATCTTCAAATACTTCATACTGCAATTGTAATATGGAAATTATAAAATTTAAACATCGTAAATCTACATTTTTAATAACTGACTATAAAATAAATAGAGTTTAATTTTTTAATAACTTACTCTAAACAATTACTTAAAATACATAAAATTGTACAAAACAATTTAATTGTTCATTTATGGCTTAAAACCAATTATCTACTGAAACAAATTGCTTTACTATAGAGAGTCACATCCTGAATGAAATAAAGTCATACACGACGAATAATAGTATTGATATATATAAAAAATTAATAATAAAAATTAAATTACATCACTGTCTATGTGAAGGGGTTAAAAAAACTATAAATGAAGGGGTTAAAAAAGGATATTAAAAATCCATAAAAATAATAATAAGCAAAACAAACAAAAAAAAGTTAAAAATTAAAAATTTCACATACATAAATTAAAATCGCAGTCAACAACAAAACAACTAAAACTGCAATCAGTAAAACACGCAACATGATGGCGATGGCATAATGGCCTGTTGTTCATTGTAACTTTTATACAGTAAAATCGATTTGATTTTTGTTTTTTTTTGTGTTTTTTTTTGTGTTTTTTGTATTTTAATATTATCACCATGAATTATTTGACATGCAACATGCATAAATAATATTCTCATATTATATTAAAATACATGCATAATACATATATATAAATAAATATATGCACTATTATAAGTAGGCCTATATATGTAAATATGTATGTAGTTAGCGAAATTTAATTCAAATCGCGAAATAGAAAGTTTCATCGTATATTATTTATTGTGGAGTTTGTTGATTTTTTTCATTTTGTTCGTTTTTTAAGTGAAATGGAATGGAATTGTTTTTTTTTTTTTGGTATTTTGACGTCCAAATAAAAAGCGGTAAAATTATAAAAAAAAAATTAAAAGAATGAAAATTAGAGGTTTTTTTTTTGGCTACAATTGTTATTTATATTGTCATTGATTGACTATTAAATAAAATATTTATAAATAACAAAGACAACAGGTGTTTTGAATAAAAAAAACTAAAAATAAAAACTATTAAATTAAATATTTATATTGATATTATGCAATTAGGTGTTTTTTTTGGTTGATATTATACGTATAATGTATATCAAATAGATATTTTTAATGTCAAAATTTTAATTCATTTGAAAATTTATTAAATTGAATTTTTTTACCATTGTTCAAAAATGCAATCATTAAATCTAGTTATGTGAGTGTGGTATCGATTTTGGTTTATGCATTATGGCTAATAAAATTTTAATTAAATGAAATTCAAATTAAAAACTGATTTGCAATTATATAAAATCTCTAATTATATCTAATTAGCCATTATAATGGTTTTGAAACCAACTTCATTCAAATAAACATAGTATAACAGTTTACGTTAATTTAATTTTAAATTGACTGAACTATCTGTTTTACCATTCTGTTAAAACATAATTATATATTTTGTTATCTAAAAATGATCTTGAATATTCTACTAAAGTATTACAATAGAGTTAATAGAGTAAGAATAATGCTTCAAACTGAAATTGATTTGATTGAAAATTTTAATATTATTTCGTCGGTATACCTACTGCGAAAATATCCCAAGTGCAATTTTTGTCATATCCGAATTAATTAATATCAGAATATTCAAAAATCATTCTTTAAAGTCTAAAACAGGAATTCTGGTTCCACAAATTTATAATCCCGAATATTGCTTATGCTTGATTATGCTTGTTTAAAAGCAGTTCAAGATGCTCATCCAATAGACTTGGATTTATATACAAAAACAAAAAATTTCAAAATACTGTATTAAAATCAGAAAATACTAAATTTTTTCTGTATTGCAAATTGGATATCTATTCTTAAAGTGTTAAAATCGAATTAAAGAAATAATTTAAATTTTTATAACTGTAACTGGACTCTTACTGATTCTCGTTGCGTTGCAGAAAATGAGCAATTGCCTCTAAATGAACATAATATTTATTATTTTAGTTAACTGAATTAAATTTAATATGTATACGTAATACGTTGGTTAGCAATGTATAGCTTTCTTGAACATTTCCATTTTCGTTTTCAGGTACCGTTATCGTCAGTGATAATGAAATTTTTGCTTCTATCATGTACAAATTTAATATATCTGATGTAAAATAAATATTAAATGTGATCAGGAGTAAGATTTATTTATCACTACTGATGACAGAAGTATAACCAATGGTAGACTTCAAAAGTAACATTCAATACCAATACCGCAATTTTTTCTTTTAATTTTGAATAAATTTACTTTTAATTATAAATGGAATAGATTTAAAATTAAATAAACGATTAGAAGTCGGCATGGTACAAAATTAAATTACAGAGGTTGTGTAGTAGAATTTGGAATTATTTAAACAAATAGAAAATATTACGAATGACGTTTGGTTATGACCTACTTCCAAAATACTGTATTAAAATCAAGAAATATCATAGGCTTTTATGCTGCATTTATGGACTTGAGATATTTTTGCATTATACCGACGAGTTATTTGATTAAAATCTATTGTAATCACCTTTAGTACTTACGTGTACGGTGTACGGTGTACTGCTTGGTTGTGATAGAACCGGATAGGACTACGATAGGACTTGTATATAAACAGTATACAAATATAATACTATATAACCAAGGTTAAATGGAAAAAAAAAAAAATAATTAGTGATATTAGGAAGAGATAATGATTTTAAATACCTCCTGTAAAAATACTTTTTATGGGTAAGGGCTTATTTATATCACCATTGACATGATAATCGAAGATTATAATTTTATTAAATATCATAATCGATTTCGCCTATAACACCATCATTAAAAGACTAATACCAATTTTATGTCATTATCAGAAGACTGCACACAGTGTCATGTCAGTCTTCTGATGATGATGTAATCCGAAATGCATATTCTATAAAATATATCTAAGATAATTTAACATTCATTAAACTTAGACAATCTATTATAGAAATAATATCACAAAAACACTAATTTAAAAAATGTATAATACATATACATAATTTACAGTAAAAATTCTAAATTGCGCAATTCTTATAGTGGGATATATTTTTATATTAAATAAAATAATACTGTAGTATCACTTGAAATGAATAGAAATGAATTTGAATGAAATTAAATTAATTATTGTTTAAATGTAATTAATCTTAAATAATCATAAAAGCTACATAAAGAAAAAAAAAAACACATTTTAATTGAAATAAGAACAAAATTAAATCTAAAAACTAAAAAAATCCAAAACCCGGAAAATAATTCGTTTGCATCGAGTGAGAAATCTTCATTTTTTTTTTATTATTATTATTAATTTCTTTATTATAACAAACTGTACAATAGCTTTATAGTTTAAAATATCAGTATTACAATCTAAAAAGCCAACGGCAAAATTAATTTAAAATTATATTTTTCTAAAAATATATTTTATTACAATAACAACAATAACAACAACAAAAACATCTCATTATCTATTTTGAATTAAATTTTCTACTCGTATAACAATACTATAAATATTCAAGCAACACACTACAATTTAAAATACATAATAAGAAGAAAAAAAAATTAACGCTAACAAATAAAAACTACTTAAGGCTATCATTTAAATTATTTAAAAAAAAAAACAAGATTTTTTTTTCTCAAACAAGACAGACAGCTCGACGCCAAAATTTCAATTCAAGATACTAAACAAGATAACTTAATTTTTAAGAAATTTTCAAAATAACACCCAAACATTAAAGAGTAATTACTACAAACACTGCTTCTGTTATACTCAATTAACTTGTAGAAAATTATATATTTTTATTATTTAACCCTTTTATTTCCCATAGAAATTGTTTTGGATTTTTTAATGAAATTATTTTTAATGTTTTTGTTCAATTTGTTGTTTTTGTGTTTAGTCTTTTAATCACACTGTCTTAACACTTTTTAAAAAATGACCAAACTTAAGTTAGGAGCCGACCTAAAATTAAAGACTATAGTTATTCATTAAAGGATATGCATTCCAACATACAAATGAACTTCTGAATGTTCATGAGCAGCTTCTCGTGATTTTGTTACGTTAAAAATAAAATTGTCTTAACATTTTTAAAAGTTGAGCAAACTCAAAATTTGAGCCAACTTAAAATTAAAATTTTTTATCCATTAAAGACTACGACATCCTACCATTAAACCAGATTTATTGCTTTATTGCTTTATTAATGCTATAAAATTTATGTATATATAATTAAGTGGATGCAGGGCGAAATTCAGAGCCCTGCACCAACTTAGCTTATATACGTTATTTTTGTTTTCATTGTCAATTTACTTCAACTGCTACAGAATACTGGTGAGATTGACTTGTTACTGACTACAGATTAGTGATAAGGTTAAAATCATCAAATTAATTTTCCAACGCAAGCATTTATGTGAACAAAATTTCACTAGCACTCAATTCATATATTCATTCTTTTCCCATTAAATCATCTGCAATTTTTTTCTCTTTAATTAAATTCACCTTCCAGTGATAAAAAAAAGTACCTACTCGTAAATGGAAAACAGATAATTTTTTATTTTTTTTTTATTTTTGTTTATGTGAAAAACACCCACATGAAATCTAAGAAGTTCAAGCAAATTTCTTTACCACAACATCAAGCTTTATTTCATATTATGAAGTAACACTTAACATTTATTTTTTATCTCCTTTACTCTAAGAAACAATTTCAATTAAATGGAAAACTTGTGAATTGTTTGAAATTAATCTTCTCCTCTTTGAAAACGGATTTTGGTGATGGGAATTTTCTTAAGAAGTGAAAATCATATTTAAAGAGTCTAACTTATATATTGTGTACATATAAAATTTTATCATTTGAATCCATTTTGTTCTATATGCCATTTTTTGTTATTTTGCAAACAATTAACTGTGGTGAAATATTTTAACTTTTCTGCTTATGGCTCGCTGATGGGGTGGTTACAAACAATGCTGATGATGATGCAATTTGTTTGACAAGTCTTCAAATGAAAATCAATGTTAACAAACTTGTGTTAGAAAATATAAAAATGCAGTTATGTTTGTAAATTAAGTAAACATTTCCGTAGTTCTTCTTGGAAACATAAAATTTTTCTTTTGATCATTAAATGTTCGAAAAGTATACATTTATGTTCCAGTTGCTATTCTAAATTGTATCGTTCACAATATCTAGTAGAAGTTGATCGAAGAAGACAGATGTATAGTGTAGAGTAGAAAAAGTGAATTTTATTTTTGACGGGATTTGAACGCGAAATGATTAACCCATAATTGAATTAAATTTCTGTCGTTCACAATGCCTATCGTTTAGTAAAACAAACGAATTTTATCATCTACGTGATTTGAATCCGTCATTAATGAATTACATTTTTTCTTCTCTTCATTGACTAGACTGTATAGAGAATTTATATACGTATTGTCGTCTAATTCTCTTAAATAGAAATGTTTCATAATATAATGACCTAGTTCTTGTATAAATATAACTATCTAATTAACACGCTATAATTATATAACTATAATTAAACACATTATACAACACATCGCCATATACATACTGAACTTAGTTTTATATTTTAAATTTTCAATCCGTCACCGAAACAAAAATTATGAACTAAAACCAACGTTATGTATGTATGATGGCTCAGTGGAGATTAAACCTGTATAACCTCCACTTAAGCGCTTCCCTCGTAAACATCTAGGGTAGTATGTACTCATCCCTATATCGTGGAAATTTCTAGATGGCAGAAGACAAGCATAAAATTCGTTTATAATCTCAATATCCCGAATATGGAACCAAATTACATCTTATGTGCGTCCCAAACATGATTAATCCTATATTTATAACCTATACATAAATTCATGATGAACATTAACATCTTCGTTTGTAATTGTCGTCCTTCCCTTTACCCTCCTTTTTTGGCAACTTTTCTTTCCCTCCCTAGCCAAAAGAAAAATCAATCGGTATAAATCGTCCTCACCGAATAGTGTTTTGGCTATGTATAAAAAGTATAAATCTATTCAAAAGACAACATTTTGGCGTATAAAACAAAATAGAACTAAAGTTTATTCCCATCATTTATATCTAATAGATATAAAAAGAAGTCGCGCGGCGCTCTCTGTTGTTGTTTTATTTTTTAAGTATATACATAAGTAGATAATAAATCAATTTTTGTTTCATTTTAACAATAGAAACGGAAATTTAATTCCTTAACCCATCATCAACTAAAACAACAATAATAATAAAAAACAAAACAAAAAAAATAATAAAACCTATTGAAAAGCACACCTGGAATGGTTAGTAAAATTTTATGGTATTTATTTAGTTATAGAAAACTATTGAGAAGCACTTGGAAGTACTCTCGGGGTGATCTTTGATGGGTAGTAATAAATATTTTTTTTGAAAAAATTGTTGTTATTATTTTGTTTTTGTTTTTTATTTAAATTTAATGATGGCATTAAATACTCAATTCGTTATTTGAAATATTATTTATTAGTGAAATTAAAAAGAAAGTGATCAATTCATTTAGATTGTTATATAGATAATAAATAATAATATAAAGAAAAAAGTTCATGACCAGATAGGTCACTTGCTGTAATTATTGGGTCTATTTAAGAAAATTGGTTAAAACATAAGATTTTTTTTGTTGTTGTTTTAGGTTTTTATTACCTATGTAGGAATTTATTAAATTTAACTTTCAATAATTATTAAAAATAGAAATTTTGTAAAAAGAAAAAAAAATGTATATTACACTTTTAATAACAGTAAATTAATGGAGAAAATATTTACTTAATATAATTTTAAATTAAAATAATAGTCAAAGTTAATAAAACAAAAAATAGAACGTGCTTTCCACAGTACTACCATAAAGAAAAGAAATTGGTGAAGGTTGATAGGGCATGATGATTTGGAAAAATAAAAAAAAAAACAATAAGATGGCAAACTTGATTAGTAGACTTAACAATAACAACTAAACTTGAACAGACAATACAAAAATAATTGTGGGAAGACTTCAAAATACATGACGAAGAGCAATTAGAACAGTTATACAAAAGTCTAATCCGAAGTCAATAGCCTAGCTCAAAAGTGCAAAAGCACCCTATAGTAGCATATTTTGATTTACATCGAAAACTGTTATACCAAGCGTAATACTATGCTAAGTATACTCAACCGCAACTTGATCAATATTTTCGACTGGTATAAAAGTAGTATATTTGATTTGAGCGGTTTTAAGACTTAAAGAAGAGGCTTGTGATTCGAAGTAGTACATTCGAATGCTTGAATATCCTTGGTACTCAGCTAAATTATTACGGATATAAAATTATAATATTTTTTAAATTGCCAAAAATATCACCAGATGTTTCAATTCATCAAGACTTACTGCTCTTAGTAGGACATTTGTTAAATATTGCGAAATCTAGAACTAAGTCAATCCCCCAAAATCTAGTTTGGTGGAAGATAGAAGTTTTTTGATGTCCTATATATACCTATGACTAATAAGAAGCAACATGATCGATGATTAAATATTACAATAAGATTAGTGGGTCTATAAATAATTTAGTAGGTTTTACCATAAGTAATCTAGAACTGTAATGTAAAACAAAAAAATAAGTGTAGAACTCTCGCCTATATCTAAGTCTAGAATAAAGAATCTTTAAAATAACTGCAAATGTGATATAATTTTCAGTGTTCAGATTTTACGCGTTAAAATATTATTTTTTTTTTACATACATAATTACAAAAAAAATTGACATTAATTTGGTATTTTGACTCATTCAAAGTTCGTAATACCGCTATTTTAATTATTGTTTTTAATTTAAAAAAGCTCCAACTCTTAAAATAATATAATTCTTTGGTATAAAACTTTTTATTGTTAAAAATGATTAAATTTTTATATTCTCACCAATATTTCTATATATTCACCTCAAGTTTTATTGCATTAGTAAATGTTAAAACTAACCTGAAATTAAAACAAAAATAAATTAATTATATTTAATTATATATTTTCATAAAATTATATATATATATATATATATATAATATATATATATATATGTAGCATATTATTATTGTATGAATTTGATAATTAATATTGATATGTATAGGATAGTTATGGTATACGGTCACTATAACTGGTTATAACCATCATTTTAAATAAATATAAGAAACATATTAAGTATATACTCTGTAGAAGCTTCTTAGCCCATTTTGAGTAATTTAATAAATAACTAAATAAAAAATAAAACATAATGTGAATAATAATAAACTACCAATTATCAGAGACAACCTACTAATTCATTTATTTATTTAAAAATAACAATATTTCAAAAGTATATTAGACTTCCTTAATTAGTGATTCGAAATTACTCATTTTATTATTCAAACTATTATTATAACAACTTTCATTGATAACAATTATTATATATCTTTTATTTTTGTTAAAACAAGTGTGTATATGTGTGTTAGTTTAAATATAAATACGATACGATATAAATGTGAATGCATACGATAAATAAATAAATAAATCTATCTGATATTCAACATTACAAGTATGTCTGTGAGATTTTAACATATTTATACTTACAAAGCACGATTCTCAAATATTATAAAAGTATTAGTTGCCGGATTAAATTGTTATGATAATAAAAACAATTACTAGAATATTGGTTACGACTATTTAATTAGAACTACTTAATAGTATCTAACAGTAATAAACAACATATCAAATGGAGAACATTCAAAATAAAAACTAAATTATTATAATTACGAAATTTAAAAAAAAAATAGTGTGGTGAATTTCTTTCAATTCCAAAGAAATTCACCACACCATTTTTTCTTCTTAATTTTCATATTTAAAAACAACAGAAAAATAAATCCATATTAATTCCTTATAATTTTTCCAAATTACCTACATACATTGTTTTCTAATTCCTGTCCCACATTTTTGATTACCATACATTTTTTCATTAAATTGATTAATTGAATTGAATACAAAAAAAAAACCAATACAATATAAACAAAACATAAAATCAAACATTCCTATATAATTAACTTACCATATATAAGAATAATATCAAAATAGTTAGAAAATGAAAATAGAAGGAAAAAAAAAATTAAAATTCTATAATCATAGCACGATTAAATTGGTTAAAGCTTAACAACAGTTTCTTTTTAAATTCAAACTTAAAATGGACTTCTTTTTTTCTTTTTTTACTTTTCTAATTTAGAGACAGGTCGGTATTCACTTCTTCTATTCACAATTAAATTATCCCGTACATACAAGTGAACAGCAAAAACAAAAATATATTATGTAGGCAGGATGCAAGAATTTCATTAACTAAACTGCAACAATATACAACAAAAAAAAAAAATACATCAATAAACAAAAAATTAAACTTGTTCTAAAATTTAGAACTCAACATATCAAATTTATACTAGTCTAGTATACAATTATTATAAATGTGGACATGTGTGGTTGTTGTATAAAATGAAACTGGATGCATTTCAATTTAATTATAATCTATAGAATAATTTATATTTTTTATATTCATAGCAGCCAACGATAACTCACTTATTATTAAATAGAATTGATAGAAAAAATAAAGAAGATAGGTAATGCTTATAAATATTCTATATAATAATAATAATATAAATAAAATTTTCTCAGCCTACTAACACATACAAAATTAAAATTATATATATATATATATATATATATTTTTTTTAATTCAAACTTGATTTCAAAAATCAGTTAACATTTCTTTTTTAACGGTATTTACCTGTTATACACAAAGTGAAATTATTTACAGGTATTTAGTTAGTTTTTATTTTTTTATTATATTACAATACAAATTGCAAATTATTTTCAAAGGGTATACAAGTTTTCGGAATTTGTTTGTAACATTTTTTTTTTGTTTGGTTTATTAATTTAAATTATTATTCACCTTCAGAATAATATTTTAGGTTTCAAAATTGAAAAAATATTTTGTTTTAAATTGTTTTTTTTTTTGTTTTGTGAATTAAAAATTTTTTAGGTTTATTATTTGTGGGTAGTAAGTTGTGTTACTTGTAATTGTATGTTAGTGGTGAATATTAATTGCCATTGAATTATGAATTAAAACTATATTTACCAATATTATATACCAACATTAATATTTAAAACAAAATTTAATAGACTTGTGAGAATTTTTAGAAAAACCCAATGAGCCCTAGTTTATTTATCAACCGGCTATCAAAAATTAAATACCTTATAGATGTCATGTTCTACTACAATTTAATTTATTTATGTATTTTTTTTTATTATAATTCATTATGTTGAATTATGCTTAATTTATAATTTTTTTGTTTTTGTCGTTGCCCATTGCTCGCTGTTTGTTGAAGATACAAAAAAAAAACAAATTAAGAGGTTCAACTTGTATGGACGCACAATAACGAACAACATAAATTTTTTTCTATTTGGTTGTTGAATGTTGAAAGACAAGTGATATTTTTTATTTAACCGTCATTCCGCCCCTCATTCACCTTTTCTTTTTGGTTTTTTGTTAGGCTTTGCTTCTTGTTAATCTTGTTTTATTTTTTTTTATTTTTCTTTTCGTATTGCTTTTATATAAAAGGATGACCAAAATAGGAAGGTCATTAATTCGTATTTTAAATATATGCGAACGTTTTGAAAAATTCGATAGAAAGAAAGTCCAGTCAAATTGAAAATTATTTTTAAATTAAATTCTTTTTTTTTTTTTTAATTAGTGTGAATTTCGAAAAGAATTTATCTTTTTACAGTTAATATTCATAAATAATGTTTTTAACAGTAACTGGTGTGATTGTACTGCGGATTGTATTGGAAAGGATGATTTTTTTTAAAAAAATTATAGAATCTTCGATAGAGATAAATGTAATTGGACAGTAATGGTTATTTTAACATTTGGGTTTATCAGGATTTGGACATAGAAAGGGTCAAGACAATTTGGGTTTATTAGGATAAATTAAGATAGAATGATTTAAATCGTAGTTATGATAGCAGTGGTTAAGAGTGGCCAATATTACATAAAAGAGATCCATTGTGATGGCACAACACAATTAATTTATCTAGAAAAAATATTTGTTAAAACACCACCTCTGGGGGATATCGAATAATTCGTATACATATACGATAAGATGTTATGCAGATTATCCTGTACTACTCACAGATAATGAAGATGATCTGCTGCAGAGATTATTATTCAAATTTAGCAAAATTACCGAATTGTGCAACATGGAGGTATTTCATAATAAAAGCCAAATACATGACTATTTCGAAATAATCCATTAAATGTGAAAATATCCGTTAACAACAAAATTATCGAACAACTGCTCAACTTTGTACCTTTTCTATTGTAAAAAAAAATAACTTCCGTTATATCGTTCATACCGTTTATCACGGTTAGCTTTAATAAATCGCATTTGATTAAATTAAAACTATAAATATCTGAGCGTAAATATTACCAGCTCTCGCAACACAAATATAACAGAAATAAGAACCCAAGCAGGAAAAACCGCTTCCATTTCAAGATATCTCCTGGATGTTGTATGAAGAAATAGATAAATGCTAATAGAAAACAAAACACGAATATACAAAAGCTGCTTCAACCTATAATAACGTAGGCTATTACGACAACCGTGGGCACATCTAAATCCAAATAGAAAATGTGAACAACAGAAATGCGAACCTTAAGGCAATAAGACAAGAGATAATAAGCGTATTAATGAAGTCAAAGACGAAATATGGTCCGTTGGGATCGAAATAGTAGACCACAACCGACGAAAGTAGTAATGAATGGCTAAACCCATATCAAACATCTATCAGGTAGACCTCCAAAAAAATCATATGAATGCTAGACGTCGTCATATTGATAAAACTGAGGACAAGATGTATTGAAAAAAAACTAGGCACTAAATGCACTAATTAAAGAAAAATTTCGGTTTTAAAAACATTATTTCAAGAAGTTGTCCAGTAAATTTGGCTCCGAAATAGTGTTTGTTTATTAGGATATTTGATATTTTTCTATATTTGAATAAGCCAGTTATTATTCTATATACATGTAAATAGCAATAGTGTGACGCTTTGGAAGTTAACATAGCTGTTTCAGACACAAAGCCTCAATTGCTTGAATGCATGTATGCTTCAATTCCTTGATTAACATATGACGGACCAATGACTCATTTTCTTACAATAAATAAAATAATATTTTTAAAATTTTACTTAAAGTTCTATCACTCTAAAAAAAAACAAAAAAAAAACACCCTTTATTTACAGTCCACTTAAGAATGTAGGTTTGTTTTAAAATAGGTAAAAAAGACAGGTAAAATATTGTTGAATAAAAATTGTAACTGAAATTTATCAGGTATAGATAGAATCAATAAAATAAATTTACATTTAACACGTAATTTGATATATTAAAGGAGGCGTCTGCTCATTAACAGTTGTTTAAGTGAATTCTGTTGTTAGATTTTTTTTTTATTTAATTACAGGAAATTATTTCTAGAAAATCATTAAAGTATTTTAGCGATTATTTTACAACTGGGACTTTGTTTTTTTTTTTTTTAATTTTATTTATGAGTAGTTAATATTTATCAAAATAATAAATAAATAAAAAAAAGTTTTAAAAAAATACAGAATGGACTAGACAAGTTTTTTAATATTGTATTATTAAAAATAAATTAATTTGTAAATAATGAATTTAGAATTTCAATTCTGAATCGGTAAATTTGAGAATATTCGTGAACTATTTTTCAGATATTGGAAAACAGATCAAGTTATGTAATGAATATTATATTATATAAATTATATTATATAAATGATATTACATTTCGTGGGCTGTAAACACTGATGTATGTTCTATACAATTTCCACTATTAAATTTGTTAATTAATTGCTTAGAATATAATCAATGTTAATAAAAATATAACAATTAATTTTATATTATAACGGTAAAGGCATACCATACTTCTAAAAATAATTTTTAGAGTATTCTGCGCTATTAAATAATTAATTAATCATTATTATCATCATTTTTGTTATAATCATCATCATCATCAGCAGCATTATAATCATTATCGATATAATCAGCATCATAATGCAACTCTTTTAGTGTGCCGGTTTAAAGAATGTATGTATATGAGTTAATCCATTTTTCTTTTCAATTTAAATTTTTTTTTTTATTATTATAAAAAAATAAATAAATTAATAAAAAAAAAATAAATCAATATAAAAACAAATAAAAACTAAGACTAAAATATAAAAAAAAATTAATTAATAAGACATAAAATATAAAATAGCATTCTTTACCGATATGAAATGAGATGAAAGACTATACAAATCTATAAAACTAAAATGAATTTCTAAACTCATTTAAAATCACATCTTTTTTTTCTAACCTATGATCTCAATAAAATCTATACATTTCTAATTTCTAATCTCTAAATTTCTAATGTCAAAAATTTCTAATCTTTAATTTCTAAAAAAAATACGAAAAAAAAAACGAAACCTAAAATATAATACCAAAAAAAGCAAAAAAACTGAAATGGAAAGTGAATTTAAAGTTCCAAATTAAACCCATCAAATCAAATAACCGAAAATTTGAAACACAAAAAAAAATGAAAACAATAAAAAAAAAACTTTTCACCACACCACATCTGATGTGTTCCACTTTTTGTTCACAAAACAAAAACTAAAAATATTCGAAATGCTTTAATAATTACACATAAACACATACAACACACACACAACCAGTATATTACCAGAGTAGTAAAGAAATATAAATTTTAAATCGTCACCCATAATTTATCCACAAAAAAAAAAAAAAAAAAAAAAAAAAATTCGGATTTTAAAAATTTTACTTTTACTGCTCTCATTTTACTTTTCTTTTGGTTTAATTAAGATTAACATATGGTTCATTGAATTGAAGCATTCAATTTAATTTGTGAGTCTAATTTTTGAGAAAATTTTTAACTATATATTATTAAAATAATCACTTTAACCAAGGTTCAATCATTTATAATATATATAGATACCATAAAATTTAAATTTTGTTAGCCTACTTAGATTTCAAGTTAAGAAAAAATTGTATGTATGTAGTGTTACAAATTCCAGAGGGATTCAATATTCTTGAATAATAGAATTTGTTAACATTATTTTAAAAGCGTTTTATTAATTTGACTTCTTCACATTGTACATATTCAAAAAAAATAGTGTTTAGTTATTCTTTACTCTGGGCTACTAAATAATTAATTCATCATTATTATTATCATCTTTGTTATAATCAGCATCATTATCATCATTAACTCAATCATTATCAATATAATTACCATTCATCATCATCATAATCCAACTCTTTCAGTGTGGCATAGGTCGGCTCAAAGCATTTTCATATTCAGATCTAAAGCTACAAGACTGATTGGGGTACTCCAAACCATATTTAGAGATATGAAATGTCGGCAGACATAACAGAATTTCATATCTGGGCTACTATATAATTAATTCATCATTATTATTATCATCTTTGTTATAATCATCATCATCATCATCATCATCATCATCATCATCATTGACTAGCATTATCACCATTATGATGCAACTCTGTCAGTGTGTCATAGGCCAGATAAAAGAATCTTCATATTCAGATCCGAAGCTATAATAGTGATTGAAGCTTCGGATTGAACACCAAACCATATTTGTAGATATCGGCAGACAATATAACAAAATTTCATATCGTTACCAGTGATCGTCAGAAATTGATGACGTTGTCAACCCAATTTAGTGAACCGATTTAAAGTATAAATACACTTTCGGTTTTTTATTTGTCACAAAAACATAATCAAATATTTTTTTAAGGTCGGAGAACTTAAAAAATATTCTAGAAATATACATTTGTCATATAATTTATTTGAAGAATAAATAAACGTTAACAATATAGAAAGAAGGGTTGAATGACAGTTAATTATTTTTACCAAAATTTTCAATGTTAAGAATTGTAATTATATGTTAACCTATTAAGGCTTTCAAACATTTTGTTAGAATTCAAATTACATAGTTAATTACAATATTCATTTAACCCTTAACTTTCAGTGATATTTTTTTTTCATTTTACTTTATTTTATTTTCAACTCAAAAGAGCCATAAGGCTCGTATAAAGTGTTTCATAATTCTTAATTCAAGTTCATTTATTTTTACAACAAAATAATTAAAAAATATAAGATGCAAACAAACTACATACAATATAATTTACAAAAACGATTTATAGAGTCTATAACATTGATACCTTCACAATTAAATTAGTACGACATAAAATATAAAACATTTAAGCCTATCACAGTTCAAACAATATTAAAAATGTTTAACAATATTTTGATTGTTAATTATGATTGATTGATACTGATTGATTGATTGTTAATTTTTTTTATATTTATTTAATTATCTCAAAAACAGCAATTCTGCTTGTACAGAGTATATATTTAGCATATAGGCTTAACAAATTGTACATACTAATAATAATTAATTATTACATTCTTTAACAGTCTATTTACATTTTTAAATTCAATTCAAAGATTCGTTATACTTACTTAGAACTAAATAATATTTTAAAATACTAAATAAATTTAAACTATAAATAAAACAAATATAGGTAGGCAAAAATTAGAAAAAAATAAAAATCATAAATTATAGGTATAGGAAATAATGGTAATGATTGATAAAAAAAAATAATTAAAAATATATAAAAGGTCAAAAGAGTCACAACTCTTACATTGGAATTGAAGTAGTATAGGATCATGACTATAATTATAAAATTAATTATTTCTGACAAATCTTTAACATTAAATTGTCTTAAAAATTTCTCCGCTTTGTATAATATTTTATCAATAAATCAACTGGTGGTGTATTAAAATAAATCAGTTATTCAATAAATCATTTCAAAATCACAAAATCACACATATGACTCACATCACACCAATACAAAGCAGCACCTTTCTAAATGATAAAATTTTCTCCAAAATAAAAAAAAAACAATTAACATCACTCAAACCAAATATTACATATTATTAATTATTAAATAATTTTAATTAGAAATTTTTTGCGCAAAAATTTCGATTTTTAAATATCAAATTTAAAAAAAACAACACTTAACACGATTCAAATGAAATATCATAAGAAATTATATAGCATGAGACAAATTTATATCATGCAATAAATTTAATTTATAATAATTAAAAAGAATTTCTCTTTCTAAACAATCAGAAATTTAGATGATGTCATAAAATTAAAAAAAAAAATAATTTATGTATTGTACTTTTTTTTTTAGAAAAAAAAAAATAATTATAATTGATTGTCACAAAACTATACCGTTTTTTTGGGGCAAACCAAAATATTTTATTTGGTTTTATGTTAATTTTGGCATTGCAAATTTTATTAAATAATTAATTTGTTTTTTTTTTTTGAAAATTTAATTTACATATTTATGTTTATATCTACCCTAATGCCTCATTAGAGGTTAAGGAAACTAAAGTAAGTATTGACTTATTTAAATGATTTGAAACTATAATATAATTAAAGATTATGTAATTAATTTATATAGTCTTTCATATAATAATTTTGTCATTCAAAATATTACAATTAAACATTATTGTATTTTTGTTTTGCAATTAGTAAATTTAAACAATTTAATCATTTATTATTAATTCGTCATTGTTTATTTTTAACTATATCAAACATATAATTTGTTTTGAAAAACATTACAATTCAAAGTTTTTAAGCAGTTATAATAAAATCGATTTAAATTGGAATTAAATTATGCAAATGGAATTTTATTTAAAATCAAAGTTAATCAAATAGAATTCGAACTACACTGTTAAATGAATTTTGTATGAAGTTATAAAATTGATATGAAAAATCAAGTTGCAGTGATAATGCAGATGTATTGAAATTAAAACCAAAAATCAATAAATTTGTTTATATACAATAAAACAAATTTCAACAAAATGGAATAAAACACCAAGTTAGAATGGAATCGGAATTATTATATACAATCATTTATCAAGTATGCAAATACTTCAGGGGAAAAAAAATAATATTTTCTATCAAGCTGAAAGCCTTTGCAACCTAGTGCTTGTAATTAATAAGTAATAATTTAAATTATGGCCAATTACTAGTTCGGTCTAGCTTTTTAAAGTATTTTTAATTTGTGTATAATTATTAAAAAATGTATTAATTTATGATTTTTATTTTTTTATTGGTTTAGTTTATTTTAACATTTTTCTAATCAGATTTCTTTAATCCCACACAAATTATGTTATAAGCACATTTTAAAATAACTTATTTAAATATAAAAATAAGATTTTACTATTTAACCTTAAAATAAAAAAAATTTCAAATCAAAGGTGGTGGTATTTTACTAATCCTACTAAATGATGATATATTATAACAATCAAAATGTAGCAAGCTTTCGTTTAGTAATAAATGTTTGATGTGCTTGCTCTAAGCATTATTCTGACAGTAATAATATTTATAATAATAACATTTTTTTTTTGTATCATATGCAGTTAAATTTAACCAATATTAATTAATTATATTCTTTAACAGCCTGTTTACATTTTTAAATTCAATTCAAAGATTCGTTATACATACTTAGGACTAAATAATATTTTAAAACACTAAATAAAACAAATATAGGTATAGGCAAAAATCAGAAAAAAATTGACCATACTTCATCATGAAGCTTTGCTTTTTCTAATTCACTGTTCACAGAATTATAATTAAAAGATTAAAATTAATTAAAAATTAACAATCGAAGACTTTATCAGTTAAAAATTTATATTTGAAACTAACTATATAGGTATACTGAACTTGATTCACAAAATAAATTTCTGTTATATTCTGTTATACATCATTATCACAATACTTAAAAACTGAATGTCTTAAAGTTAATTATTTATTTATTCATTTATACAAAATTTGGTTTAATAAATTTAAAAATGTTTCAAACATCTTAGATGCTTCATTTGCATTCGTTAAAATTCAGGAATAATTATTTTTCAATATTTTGGATTGCCCCCAAAATATAATGCAAATCAAATTATTTTACATATTTTTTAAACAACTGTAATAATAATACCTTTCTCTTAATAATCTAGAAATTATTAAAACAAATTAAATTTTTTTTTGTTTTAAGTTGGGGCACGCTAATTTCTAATTAAAACAATAACAATCCGAAAACAGAAAAAAACAAAATAATTCACATATCTTCTTTTCAATAATAATAAAATATGCAACACACTCACACAAACACATTTAATTATTTTTA
The DNA here is from genome assembly GCA_963942445.1 of Argyra leucocephala. Taxonomy (NCBI): domain Eukaryota; kingdom Metazoa; phylum Arthropoda; class Insecta; order Diptera; family Dolichopodidae; genus Argyra; species Argyra leucocephala. The sequence continues at coordinate 131,910,777 of OZ012681.1, read as the reverse complement.
AAAAAATATCTTAAAAATAGTTTTTATTTATCTCTCATGATTTAAAAAAAAAAAAAAAATTATTCAGAACTTTCTCTTTTGAAATCAAATTGCTGAAATATTTCTTTAACAAAAAAAGAAGAAAAAAAAAAACAAACAAAATAATGAAAAATGGAGAAAAAAAATTTCTTTATATAAATTACTTTATAAATAGAATCTTGAATCTTGAATAAGCAAGCACCACTACCCCACCCCAATATTATTTCCATTATGAATATGTACATGGTAATGTACATATTAGAGTTGCGCATAATGTTTTGTTGTTTAAGTTTGTTGTCCGATGATAATTATTGTCAACAATACAATGATGTTGATTACAAAAATGGCATCAATTAACCCCATAACATAATTTTGTATTTTTTTTATTGTTGTTTTTTAAAGTCTGAGTATTAAGTATTTTTTTTTTTAAGAAAATTTGAGTTTAACTATTTACCCACTACTAGATTATTACAGGTGTGTCAGTTCAAATGCAAATATGAAATTATTCAACAATATATAAAACATTATTCAATTTGTTCTTGTATTGAGATATTTTTATGGAAAATATATTTATGGAATATTTTTGTGTACTAAAGGGAAGTGAAGGAAAAAGAGAGTGAAATAGAGAGAGAAAGTTTGTAATAGTATTTAGATATTTAAAAACCATTCAATAAATGTAAAGATTAATAGTTCTAATTTAGGAATTAACTGTTAAGATTAAATTAGTAAATAAGATTTTATTAACGAGAGAGAGAGAGAGAATAACCAAGATGAAATATCTAGGATAATTATTACTCCTTAAATACCACCACTGTTGCTAATCATCTAATGATGACACAAAATAATATATTTAAGATAGTCAGAACTCACAGTTAAGTATAGTTTTAAATTCAAAACTCGCCTTCTTAATTTCATGAAATTAAATATCCTGATTCCGCCCTATGCCCCACGAATGGGCTTACTGGATAATGATGATGATACTGAATACCATAATACTTAAACGATGTTTGCACACCCATAATAACCATAAAAACTATAGAAAATGTCCAAAGCCGGCTTTTAATGGTAGCTTCTGGGAGTTACATTAAACCACCCCAGATGGTTTGGTTAAGACTGAATAAACTAAATGCTCTAAAGATTGTTTGTCATAAATAAATCATTACAGTTTATAAATTTCAACCTGATTCAAGAAATTCATATAAAATTCAAGTCAAACAGCCAAAAACAAATTTGTATAATATATACGAAACATATACTACCATATTGCCAAAAAGTTAGCCCATATCTTGTTTGTATTTCTAATGCATTTCAGTACTGGAATAATCATTTTTTTATTGTTCCCAAAAAATGCCAATAGATGCGATATAAAACCAAATCTTTTATATATATAGTAATTTAATTACCTATATACACAACATTTTATATTGTGGTGATAAGTTTAAAGGTAGGCCAACTTTGTTGCAGTAGAGTAGTATATACTAACAAAATTTAAAATGTAAAGATCAAATTCTAAAATCAAATTTATAATCTTAAGTGTGAATTTTCTAAAATCTAAATTTTCAAAACTCTCCTCAAACAATTACTAGGCATCTTGAATTTTTATTTTATTCATAAAAAAAAACAACAAAAAAAAACCAAATATAAATTCCAGTTCATTGTATAGTTAAAAATATTTCTAGAAATAAATTCCCAGTTATTTAAAATCAACTGCAACCACTATCAACTATACAAAAAAAAAAAAAAACACAAAAAAAACAAAATTATGCAAAAATAAAATTAAAAAAAAAATAAAAAAAAATTTTCTTTAATCTTAATCTCTTCAAAAAATATTTAAAAAAAATTACTTAGAAAAATAACCGGATATAATGATTAACAATGATAAGTCACACAAACCATACATTCACTCTGAAACCAAAACTCTGTGTTTTTATTTTGTTTTATACAATTTTACCACTATACGACCAACACTTGGCTTTGGCTGTTGTAACATTTTTTTTTTTTTTACTAATAAACAAATGGAATATAACAGTAAAAATTTTATTTAAAAATTTTTTTTTTTTTTTACTAAAATGTTTATGTATACACCAACATGGTTTATAAATGGCTTAATCACAATAAGATACGATGGGGACAAATTGAAGAAAATAAAAAAAATAATAATAAAAAGAAAATGAAAATTTAAAGAAAAATCAAAATTGCAAAATTGTGTCAATATCTGCAAAATAATAATTCCATGCGAAATGAAATAACCACAAACTGATGTATTTTATAATGAAAAGTTGACATTATATCGATTAATTTTCAATTTCGAGTGCATAGTTCGATCAGCTTTGAACTGTGCTCATTATTTTAATTTTTTATATTATTTGGTTTATTATTCATGTATATATTATCAATATACTTTTTGTTGTATATTACTGTTATTTGTGACTGTATATTACTGTGTAAAATGCCGATAGTCCTAGCAGCTAGTGCTTGTAAGTCGCTATTGTGTATAAATTAAATTATATTGTAATTATTATTATTATTTCTATATTACTACAATTAAAATTATAATAAAAGGAAGGACTAACTACCACGGCTATCGGCTTTATTTGAGTTATTTATTTTATTTATTCATACTAATAAGCATAGATGAACAACCGAATTATTATCAGGTTCTTCTGCAATAGGGATATGTGAGCCATATTTTAATTTTTTTTTTCAAATTTCTACTTCAATAGGGCCCATACTATATTTTATAGAATATGCTGTAGGTTCTAAGTATAATTTGTATAATGTATAATGTTTATTAAAAATATGAATTAAGAACTCTAGGTTTAACTAATTTTACTAATTTTATTAAATATATTAATTTATTTGGAATATTACACCATCATCAGAAGACTAACTTGTATAAATCATACTAGTATACATTTTTGTATAGCTTCTAGAATAAAATAGAATTATAAAATCAATTTAAAGATTCCTGAAAATTAGAAATTGAATTAAATTTGAATTAAGATCAGTACAGAGTTGAAACAATTAATTCCAGAACAGTTCAAAACAATTTGTATAACTGTATAATATAACTCTCTAATTATTATTCTAAAATTGAATAGGTTCTAAAACTGTAGTGTATTCATACGCATTATTTTTATTATTGTTTCCAAGACTGACTTTACCAATGATTGTGCACATAAAATAACACTATAGATTTATGTAATAAATACTTTTATTTATAGGTACAATGTAATAAAATGTATAAAAGTGTTCTACAATATGCAATAGATAATTAAACACACAGTAAAGTCATGATAATTAAACATTATGTAAAGTCATGTCATCCAACCTAATATTTGTAGCTATTTTTAAAACAAAAAACAAAAATTAAATAATACTGCACAGACCTGGTCTGGTCTATCAAAAAAAAAACTAATACTTCGGATAAATTATAATTACTAACGCTTTTATATATAGCCATTCTATAAAGCACATATAAATCATCCGGAATCGAATCTGGGACTTTTTGGTTTATATACTGGACCCCACAGCGTGTAGTTGTGTATTACTGAAGTCGTATTTTTCTACTGTAAATCAATTCGCTTTTAATGTTGACAAATATTTGTATTAAGACATGATTTTTAAGATATATGTACATATGTACAGTCAATAGATTTGTAGAATTAACTAGAAATTGAATTAAATTTGAATCGAGAGCAGTACAGAGTTGATTACAGAAAAGATTAAACGCGGATTATAAAGGGTGTCAAAATTTTCACAGTGAGACTTTTTTTCGTTCTTTATTATCCCTTTTTTTTAATTGGGATGAAAACACTAAAACAAAAATAAGACGAAAATGAGTACAAATGTATTAGTAAAGGTCAATTGATATTCAATTTATTGCTGATTGTAAAGAAAATAAAAATTGACATTAAGATTATTGCAGTAAAAGAAAAAGAAGAAGAATAACAAAATGTATGAGATGTTTTATAACTATATATCTGTATAACTGTATGCAAATATAAATCAATAAAATTGTTATAGAATATTGTAGAATTACTGTTCTAGAACTGTAATTAACAGTACAAAGTTAATTAACATAATTATATTTATTATTGAAAATATTTTAAAATTTTGAGAATTCATTTTATGGGTGGGTTTACGATGACATTGATTTAAGTGTCTGAAGCCTTAGTTTCTAACTTTAGAGTTAAATATGTATTGATCAATTTATGAGTTTGATTTAAAAATATGAATCAAAATTGTTGAAATATTGAGTGAGAGATAGTAGTATAGTAATATAGTATAGCTTAGGTAATTATCATAGGACAAATGAGTTAAATTTCAAACGCAGACAAAACTCAAGGTTATTTGATAATTCGTAAAGTATTTTAATAATAAAATTAATAAAAAAAATAGTTAAAGAAACACATTCCGATTTTTAGATTAAAGAACATAGGGAAATATATAATTATATATTACATTTGATTATTATTAATTCAATCCACATTTGAATTCAAGTTAAAAGTAATTTAATAAATTTGTTTTTATTGAATTAATTTTTTAAGTGTTATTAAGGAATAAATTTGAAAAAAAAAAACAAGAAAAATTTTTAAAAAATCTGATAGCCTTGACAGCTAGTGCTTGTAAGTCGCTATTGTGTATAATTTAAATTATATTCGAATAAAAAATAATAATAATAATTTGAAAAAAAAAATAAAAAGGGCAATATTAATCTCTTATGAGATGAATAAAAATTATATTCTAATTCAGCAATGATTCGGTATTCAAGCGATATTAATCATTTGATAGATGTCTATTAGATATGTATTACTCCAAATAATTCCCACATTTCAATTTAATTCAATTTGAATCAATTTAACTAAGCCACAATTAATATTCCAACATAAATTTGGGGCAAGTAAATCTATAAAATTATTATACAAAACAATTTTCAAACAAAATTCACATTTCAAAGAAAATACAAATGGTTAAAATAAAATGTTTCGCAACTGTCAGTATTCAGAATATAATTAAAAAATATTTAGTAATTGGCAACAATTAATTCATTAATCAAAAAAAACTTTCAAAAAAACTCATCCGAGTTGAAATTTAATTTTAAATACATTATGACTCGTATATGATAAATTACATTATAAATCACACTCATTTATTTAAATTGTAACTAAATCCGTTATTTATCCAAAAATTCAATTTTTCTAATTATTCTTTTTATTGTGAAATTTGAAAATACAAAGAATTTTCTACATACTTTCATTTCAAATACAAAAACAAAAATATACAAAACCAAGTTTCTCGCTTAAGTCTTTTATATTTTTTTATACAAAATTATCAAAAATGTCCTTTTCGTAATTTGAAAATTTTTCTTTTATTTTTTTCTTTTTTTACTATGAAATATTAAATGTCTAGAATTCCTTTTTTTATATTATTAATTAAACACTGAATTTAATTATTATTTTTATTATAATTTGTATAGTAACATTAACAATGTAATTATCAATTTCGGTTGAATTTTTGTAGATGTAGGATAATTTTGAATATTTTTAATTTGAAATATTATATTTTCTCACCTGTATAATAAATTTATAATTTGGGGTTCTAAAAAATGAATTGAAAACTTAATCCTTTTTTTGAAAGTAAAATTATTTTTTTTGTAATTATGTATTATTTATTTCTTTTTAATTTTTCTCTTTTATATAATTTTTTATTTTTTCGATTGTTATTAAAAAAATCACACCGCGAATTTAAAAATTTCTCTTTTTTTTTTTATTTTCCTTCGTTCAATTTTTTTTATTTATATTTTTTTTCTGTTTATCCGCGATCTTTTCGTTTCGAACAACAAATACTTAATATCTGAATCGGTAAATGCCTTGAACTTGTCTTTATATACTTTGACCCACTTCTTCTCATACAAATATAAAACTTCTTTCTCTTTGGAAATTTTCTCCAAAGTAGAAGAAGAAGTTTTTTTTGTTATTGTTGTTTTTTTATTTTTTTTTTATTTTGTAATTTTACAATGTTGAGATTTTTGTTTTTATAGTGTTGTTGTTGTTTGGATTGTTTGTTATATTGTGAATGTATTTGTGTGCGTGTTTGCATTATGTTTAAATAAATTATGTGTGTTATATGGCTTGTGTGCGGTATTTGAAGAAGTTTTTCTTTTTTTGCTTTAATAAATATGAATTGAAATTTTTCATTTCTAACTATATTTCTTATTATTTGTTTTTGTTTTAACCAGTTAAGTTTGTGTAATTGTGAAAAATTATAATAAAGAATAAGGGGTAACATTGTGAAGGTTATATCTGGTGAATAGATTCAGTTTTAAAGTTTATAGAATTTGATATTCAAAATTTAATTACTTGTCTTACTTTCGTTTAAGATAGGTAGATGGACCGATTATGGAAGATGGATGAAAAAATTTCAAATCAACAAGTGGGGAGATTCTGCTCGTGACCGAAGTCAGTGAAGGACGATTTGGCGTCAGGTCTAGGAGCTTCAAGGTCTGTAGCGTCCAACAAGTAAGTAAGTAAGTAAGGTAGGTGGAAGGGTATTGACTCGCTGACATGAAATGAAATGTTTCACAATTCACGTATAGATGAACTGATTGATAATAATTGGTTGAGCTATAAGAAAATTTACAATTAAAACCTAGTATGATTTTCTTTACTTTGGTTTATACAAATTTATTAAAAAATATTACAATTCAAGTATAGAAATGATGATCCATGACATCGGAGTAGATCAAAGTTTTACTGGGTATAAAAAAGTTCATCAAACGTGAAATAATTTTGCATCTACAACTGTATATAAGTCATTCCATACTTACAACAATGGAAAGCGATATGAATATAAGACTTATTCCATCACAAATCCCATTATAACCCTTGAACTGATATAATCTATAAAGCTAAATGTATCGAATCGCAAAAAATTGTTAATTTCAATTAACAAAGTTATATAATACGATAAAAATCAGTACATGGAAATGAGTCGGATTTGATTTTCGACTGAAATAAAGGCGTTAAATCAAATATTGATGAACTTAATTAAAAAACAATTGCTAGTAATTTACATAAAAATTAAATAATAATTAAACAAGACTCAAAACAATACTTTAAATCTTTTACAATGTACATAAGTCCAACCTAACAAAAACAGAATATCCAAAGTGATTATCAGATAAATTCCAGCCCAACATTCCAACATGAAACGATGAGTACCAAGTGATGCTTGATACAAACTGAAGAATGTAATATGAGTGAGAGTGTTCTTTTCTGTATATTTAAAGGTTTTGAAGTTAAAAAGCTTAGAACCATTAACGCAAAATCAATCCTTCTTGTTATCATACGGAAAGAGGAATTATTTTTACAACAATGTACTATATTTTTCACATACCTTGCCTGTTAATCAAAGAAGGGTTCAATCTAAAACAAAAAAAAATCTTGTTAATATTTAAAAATTGGTATGCAAGAGAAATGTTCAACACCAACAAACCCACTATTATAAGTCTTGCATCAATTTAAAATAATCAAATGGGAAAGTACAAAAGGGCTGAGGGTTGTATCTACATAAACATCTTGTGTATGATCTATAAAGTTAAAAAAATAAACTGAAATGTATTGCATCGTAAGAATTTGTTAATTTCAACAAAATAATGTACTGCGTTAAAAATCAGTACATGGAAATGAATCGGAATAAAGGGGCATTAATTTAAATATTATGTATACCCCTAAAACGATGTATATAAGTCCAACGCATGAAATGGATTTTCAAAATTACTTATCCAGGAAATTCGAACACAATATTGCAACAAGAGAAATTACATAAACGATGAATATTGCTTAAAGTAGAAAGTAGAAAGAAACTGAAGAACATAAAATGTTGGATATTAGATTTACGTTCTTTTCCGTTCTTCATTCTTCCGCATTTAATTAAATTCTTTGATGTTGGAGATCTTAAAATCATTGACACAGAATCAATCAATCTTGCTATCATAAAAAAATCGCATAATTATTTTAACAATAATGCAAGATATTTTAACATACCTTGCCCATTAATCAAAGAAGGGTTGAATCTAAAACAAAACAAACAAAATTTCTTGCCCATATTCAAAAAGCGGTATGCAAGAGAAAAAAATGTTAAACACCAACAACCCAGCTAATATAAGTCTTGCATCAATTTGAAACAATCGAACAGAGAAATATAATAGATCTGAAAAGGTCCCATCTACATAGAACTTCAACACTTGAATTATTAATAAGTATTCTAACAGGTAGGATTTTTTTTTTAAGTTAAGCAAAACATGGGGTTTCAGACGATACCTTTATACACGAATGTACAACTTGAACTAATTGAGAATTGTGAAAAAATACCCCTTTTATCAGTAGGGTCGTTTTGAATAAATTTATTAATATTACACTTGAACTTTTGTGGATTGTATGTAGATATAAATTTACATTATGGTTCCACATTAGAAAAAATTTTACTACAAACGAATTCTCATACCCAACTTTGAGCCACCTTGCAATTAGCACTGAGTAGAGGTGGGCACTTCATGCCTCTGTTTTTCGTTCGCAGAAATAATTGAGAGATGGCATTACGGTTTTTATTTCATCTGAAAAAGTGCTTCAAACTACGAGATATTTATAAAATAGGAAAAGTGCTCCAAAAACATGACGATTTTGAAGTGGTACAAGGGAAGATGTCCCATTAGGATTGTCGATAAGATGAATGTCATGCTTTTGAACTTTGTCTAGAAAATTTAGTGCGGTTCGTAATGCACCGGCACATATACGTGAATTATATTCCAAGTTGGGTCGTATGTATATGTATATGTGGCAGAAAAATATGTTTTGCAGCAACTCAAAATGCCCAAACATCCCGCGTCATTTCTAATAATGTCAAATATGTGGTCATTTCATATCATTTTTTTCAAGTAATTGATAACTAAACGAATTTCTGTTAACTCATTTGAGCCGGTTCATTTTTGATTGATTTTTTTTAAATAAAATTTCCCACAATTTCTTCAAAACAAAATAACGAAAACTAAAATTTCATAAACATAATCTAATTCAATTATTTAATTTTTTTTTTTTTATTTATAATTTCTTTTTATTTATTTATTAATTTTTTTTTTTTTTTTTTTGATTGTATGAAACACGATGCATATAGTTTTTATTTGTATTTGAATGAAAGAAATAAAATTAAAAAATATGAAAAATATAACAACAATAAAATAATTAAAACCTGTAAAGTAAAATTCAATTCAGACATCATAAAGTTCAAAAGAAGAAGAAATGATCTAATGTCCAAGTCAAGTTGCAACACCATCAGACTCATCTAATTCATAAAACAAAAAAAAAAAGCAAAAAAAAAAAACAAAAAAAATAATAAAGCACAACAACATGTGTGATTTTCTGTAATGTTAATTGATTTCCATTTCAGAGTACAACAAATTGAATGATAAAACGAAAACACGAAATGAATTGATATTAAATGTCGATGAACACTATACAATTTTTTTAGTTTTTCTTTTTTATTTTTTCGAAATTTCTCGTTTAAATTAACTCTGAAATTTTTTATTATAAATTTACAAAAAAATAAAAAAACTGTAGCAGTTATGATCATTTTCTATCGATTCAATTTAAGTACAGGTTTAATTAAGTAAACATAATTGATTGGAAATTGAAATTATAAAATTGGATTAATTTTTTTTTTTAGTTTGGTTTTTATTATTAGAATCTTAGATTACATATACTCGTTAAGATAAGCTAATTTTTTGTTTTCGAAGTCATTATTTAATAGTCTATTATAGTGGTTCTGTATTAATAAAATTTTTTTTTTAATCTAATAAATACATAAATTATTTTGAAAAATAAATAAATAAAAACTATTTTCCCATAATTGATATTGCTTTAAAATGTATTAAAAAACTAGGTGAGCCCAATAAATTTTTAATGTTCCCAACAATCGGTAAGAAGCTCTAAAACAAAGTTATATAGTTTAATTTGGTAGATGGATCTACGAATTAATTATATATTATTAGTATATATATAAAATACGAATTTTCTTAATTAAGCCTTTCACACAACACACACACATGATTTTATTATATGTAAAATGCTTTATAATCTACGGTTTCTGTAATTCTGCCGTTTTTTGCAATTTGCTTATGTAATTTTTTTGACTCAGGCTTTTAGTCAACATACACGCATGACTAATGAATATACAAACGATTAGTAGATCTATGACATTGTTTTGTTCATATAACAATTAAACTGAAATACACACGTAATTTTATATTTAGATTTATTGTGCTAAGAGTTTGGATTGATAAGAACAGTGGAATATATGATGAAAACCGCACAATAATTTTCGTATGGCAAATAGTTTAAATACGTATGTAGTTTAAATATGTATAATAGTAATGTTTGTTAAATTGAGGCATGGTCTATATTAATATTTTAAATAAATATAAATTAAAAATCATATTTTTTTTTTAATTATTAAATTTAAAATAATTTTAAAATAGTTGTACGATATGATGTATAGTGATTGTGTGAATGTGATTACTGATCAGAAGGTTCCAAGCTTAAATGCGTATCATTGCATAAAATGTTTAGTTGAATTTTTAACCGAATGGCTTGGTGCAAAAAATATCCCTTCTGACACGATCTGGCATATACATTTTCTTCAACTATTTAAAAATTTATTTTGTTAATTCTAGTACAGAACACGTACTAGTTTTATTGCTACAATGTCAGTCCTGCACTTTTAAGATTAATCTAAAATATTAAAAGTGCTCTTATATAGATTTTGACATTACTAGCTTTTGGTCATGTATTTATTGTTCCATATGACATTATGCAAACATGCAAGACCATGAAGACCCTGTTTGCTTGTTCTTTAATTTCGACTTACAAGTCTCTTTGTATAATGCTGGCAAGGTATTTAAAGTGCATAAATTGTTCAATAGACTTTTCACATAATTTATGTGTTTTTAATGAAATAAAATATTTTGTTTTTTATATATTTGCATACTAATAGTTTGTTTGTAGCTTTATTTTGAGTATGTATGTTGACAAAAGCAAATAGTAGTTTTAAATCCAGCCATCATAATTCTTGCCATTAATGCGGTATCGTGACATGGAAAATAAAATATTGTTCTTTTACTGTTCTCCATTTAAATGTAGTAATGTAACGACCGAAGGAGCATGGGTTCAAACCCCGTGAGAACCGAAAAAAAATTCAAATGGTGAAAATTACTTACAACCACATCGGTTCAAATATAATTTAATAATAAATAAAGATATAATATAACTAATAAAAAAATAATATAAATATATACCCAAATAATTAATATAATTTAATAAAAAGGCCCACATTTCGAAATGGAAAAAGAACCTATAAAGTTGGCCTACAGATTTATAGAATAAATAAATCTCCATTTAAAAACCTGCATCGACTTGTTTTGTTTCCTCATGATCTTATCAATTATTTGATTGAATAAAATGAATTTTAGATACTATCGGCTTGTTTTATTACCATTTTGTACCGGCACATCCTTTATTCAACTTTTGTTTAAGATTAATTTTATCACATTTTGATTATTTAAGTCTTTTATGATATTGATAATTTGAAAATGTATGGACTTTCGTTTATAATGACTTCGTTAATAGCTCGAATGATTTATTTTGTAAATTTTAATTTTAATTTTTTTTTTTTAAATTTGAGAGTTCTATGCAACCTCGACCTCTTAAGATCTATTGTACTTCCCCGTTTATCTCAGAATTGCAGGTCTATGTTCTTGATAAATGGTATTATTGCTTTGATGTCAATTTCAAAATCAGGCGATCTATATCCCTGGAGCTCTCTACTTACGCACTACAAACCATTGATTCAATTTATTTTAACTAATTCTTGTCTATGTGAAATTTTGATCACTAATCATTTCTAGACCTTCAATTTTAACAACCCATACACCTAAATCCTAATTGCTTAATTTTTCTACAGCTTAATCGGTAGCATGGCATATTTAACATGTAACTTGGAGGTTTCCAATAGACCGGTAAATAAATATTCTTTTAAACTGCCGGTAAATTTATATATTGTGCTTTCCAATAGGGATGATAAAATTTAAAAATTAAAAAAAGTGTGAAATCAAAAATTTTTTTTCTATTTGAAAGGTTACATTATGCCATTATGGGAAATATTCAAATGACCACCACAACTTCTCCGTACGTACTGCATTCTGTTTCTGTCAACCAAATTTTCCATCTTCTTTCACTTAAATTTGGCTGTATTTCATCAATAGCACGTTCAATGTTGATTTTCAATTATTGATCAATTGTTGTTGGATTATCAGCATCAACTTGTCCCCAACCGAACCCAAATGATATAATAAATGTTAAAAAATCATACACAGTGTTGCCAGTTTAATCATTTAGTACGCAGTTCAACCATTTTAAATTGTATCATCACTAAAGGGAAAACCCTTTACTATTTCTTTTATTCTATTCTATCATATTATATTTCATATTCTTTTCTAATTTAACTTATTCTTCTTTACTATAATCCTACTAGGGGCCCCTGTTGAGTAATTATAATTCAAGTTGAAGCCAAATTTAAAGTTTTTAAAAAAACAGTAATTTACCTACTGACATAGACTTCTCACGATAAAGCCCAAACCACTCATGTTTAATAAAAAGCTTTGAGCTTAGTAAGTTTTATTCTGGACACATAAATACACCTCCCTCATATACTGATTCGTGTTCGATATATTCTCTATAGTCAGTGGCATTTAATGGATAAAATTACTAAAAATAAAATATTTTTTTAATTAAAGAGGTATATATACATCATATACATATTTTTAACCCAAACCATATGATTACTGCAAATTACCAAAATATATAAAACAATAATTCGAGACAGTTACTTAAAAAAATTAATAGAATTAATTTCCTTTAATTATGTATATAAATAATAAGATGTTGAATGACACAAAATGGCTATATTTTATTTAAAACTTTGCATATTATAAAACCAAATAGAATTTTTTTTACCCGTATGCACATTTCGGTCGTATATGTACACAACTTATTTACATATTAAGATTTCATTAAGAAGAACCCAAATTAAATGAAGTGCGCAGGCCCTTAAATGCTTGTCAATTATAATTATAAATTTTTTCTTCCTTTAATCTCTTAAATGGCTAGAATTCTACGAAAGTAGTTAGGGTGCTTATTCCATTACTTTGATCTCAAATAAAAAACAAAAATGGGTGGCAAAATGTAATATACTGATGAAGCAAGCACAGATGCAAATCCCTTGCAAAATAAAATTCTTCTCATCTATTAAGAACGATAGATAGCAAAGACGGTACTAATTAGGATAGTAGATTAGGATAGTGGACTAAGTAGAATAGCTGCATAGTATACTATTCACCAACTTTGTGAAAGATGTTAATGATTGAAAACTAAAGCACATTTTCAGAACCATAACATTGGAGCTATGCCAAATCCCTATACTTCCAAGTTAAGTGAAAAGGTTAACTGCAGATGATTAATCTAAGCTCTGAATTACTATAATTTAATAACCAAATTTCTTATAATATAGATTCAATCTCTTAATGAGTTATTAATAATAATTTTCCATATTAAAATTAAATTAAAAATTTAATTTTTAAAATTTCATTATCGAATATCAATTATACTTAATTCCTTCTCTTGTTGTCGTCCCCGAGAAAGCAGGTTTTCCGTTATTTTTTTTTTTTTTTCATTTTTCAATTTTATTTTAAAAAGTCAAGTTTATTACCAAGTTGGTATGAAAAATTGTATTTTTATTTTTCGCAAAAAAAAATTTATTTTTACATTTTTCTTTTGCAACAGGAAAGACAAGAATAATTCAACTTTGAAATGAAAAAAAAAAAAAAACAATAAATAAAATTGTAATATTATTATGCGTTCTTCGTTAGCAAATGGGTTATATCAAGTAACATTCATACACACTAAAATATACTTGTATACGTGCATAAGTGTTAAACTACTATACTTCTTCCAAGTTCACAGTAAATCCTTTGGTTCTCACATATTATTATGAAAATTATTAAAAACAACAACAACAAAATATTATTGGAGAAATTCTCCTTCCTGATTCATTTGAAATTCATTTAAATTTGAAAATTCTTTATGATATTTATAATTGATGGTGTTATTGGTATGAAAATCGGTTAGAAATTCCAAAGTTTTTTTGTTTGTATTATTTTTTTTTTTTTTTAATTTAAAAATTTAAATATTTTATGAATAATTTATAACACAAAAAGAATATAGGTAGATTTAAAAACGTTGATATTTAAAGAATCTGTACTTGAAATTCTTTTATTAAAGTTGAATGAGTGCAGGGCGGGAGGGGGTTATAATATATTATTAAAGCTAGTTAGATGATGGAGTTTTTATTATTAAAGCTATAGTTGGATGGGAGGTTATATTATTAAAGGTAGTTGTTGGCTAGTTAGGGGAAGGGTGTTAATATTTTATATTTATATTTATTAAGCCACAAACTGCAGTAAATAAATATTTTACACCTCACCTGTAATTCCAGAATTATTTATTTAAAATTCTATTTAAAATAACATTATATTTGATGTATTTGAAAAATCCAATAGAAGTACAGTCTTAATATTAAAATATGCGCAACTGATATTGTCTTCAAACATCTATTGATTTAAAATAAAATATAATTGGACCCTTTTAAAATAGAATACTGTTCAAGTTAATTTTAACAAATGTGTTGGTATGCATCAACATTTATAAATGTCTGAAACCTTAGTCTGCATTATTCAACTTTACATTATTCAAACTGTTTGATATTTCGACTTTATTCTGTCGCCCTTTAAGATTTGTTGTAGCTCTCTAAACTGAATATTTTATTTATTAGACAAAATTTAGGTTGTGAACCTTTTAGTACTTTACTTATTTGAAAAATTTATTATATAAATAAATCTCTACAAATTTATCCTAAACATTCGTTGGCCACAAACTATTTCCAACAGAACGCTGTGACAAAAAACGAAATATACACAAATAGACGTGGAAATTCGACACAGGAAATGACGTTGGATCGGGCATACTTTGAGTAAACCTGACAACAACAGTGCGCGAAACAATATTTCGAATGGAATCCTCAGGGTACACGTCGCGTTGGAAGGTCTAGAAAAACGTGGAGAACAACTGTCTTAGCCGAAGCAAGTAGCCAGCAAAGAACGTGGCCACAATTGAAGAGGTTAGCCGCAGATGGAAACAATTTATTTCCGCCCTATGCCCCACGGATGGGATTTCAGGACAATGATGATCTCTACTACAGATCTAATCTCTACTGATTGAAATAATATGTTATATGTATAAATATTGGTATGCTTCAACAATTATAAGTGAACGCCTGAGTCTAAATTATTCAACCTTACATTGTTCTTCTTGAAAGTATGCCTCTCGTGTTATGATGCGATGGAATTGCTTGAGAAGAAGAGGAAGTGATTTTAATTCTGAATGGCGGCTCAAATTTTTTCCAAACAATGTAAAGCAGTTTTTGACGCATTTTCCCATAAATGTGAGTTGTATTCGAGCTTGGGTCGTCTGGGTTGTACGATGAAGAAAAAACTTTGCAGCGACTCAAAAAACCCAAACATTTGGCTACGCTTTACGCAATATCGAAAATATTACATTGCATATTTTGATTCGTTAACATTCCGAAAATGTTCAGGTGTTTGAGTCGCTGAATAACTTTATTTTGAAATCGAAGAGCTGGTTTGAATGTGGTTACTAACAAAGCAACAGTTTTTGGCGGACTTGCCCATAAATGTGAGTTGTACCCGAGCTTAGGTCATCTGGGTCATACGATGAAAAATAAACTTTGCATCGATTCAAAAAGCTTAAGCATTTTGCGACGCCTTACGCAATATCGAAAATATGCTCGTTACAGTACATATTTTCAATCGTTTGCATTCCGAAAATGTGTAGGTGTTTGAGTCGCTGAATAACTTTATTTTGAAATCGAAGATCTGGTTCGAATGCTGTTTCTAACAAGAATTTTTGAATTTTTTGCTTTTGAAAGCTTTGAATTTTTGTGTTAAACTCAACTCTGTTATTTGCTTTACCGCAGTCGGCAATTTGGGTAGGTCGTGATTGAGCGCACCGGCCATCATTGTTCTTTTGGAGTTGACTACGGAAGCTACTACTATGCTATGATGCTACTAGAGTGATGTCATCAGCAAAACTATGGATTAAATTTAAAGTTGATTTGAGGAGGTCATTAATAAAAATGATAAATAGGGCTGGTGAATGAAGGGAGCCTTGTGGAAAATCAGGATTGATTTGAAGTTATTCGGAAAAAGAACCGTCCACTGAAACTATGATATGTAAATCAATTTGAAAGCAAAACTTTCAATCCATTTCGAAAAGGTAGAACCAAGGCCTATAGCGCTGCATTTTGCTATTAGAGCTCGATCAAAAACTTTAGATATATCCAGAGCTACAACAGCAGCTTCACCAGATTGATAAAGGCTGGTGTTGAGCTTTGAGGGGGAACTTTGAGCTCGAACTTTTGATTGTTTAAGATTTCCATCGTTTTTTAATAATAGCTATGGGCCTATATAGTTCGAAGGATTGCTTTTGTAACCGTTTTGAGAATAGGTTAAATTTGAGCAACTTTCCAATAGGATGGGTAAGGTCAAAATTATTTCAGAGGTTCAGGTTCAGAGGCAGAGGTTTAGAAATGGCGAAGGCAATATATGTCACAGCACAATTGAAAGTATACCATCAGGTATACCATAAATAGTGCAAAGCTATTATCAGTTGTAGTTTTTATTGGCATTTTGCAGTTGTAATTTTTGTATGAAATAATTTGCTGGTGTGAATCGGTTATACTGAGCTTTGTCCAGATTTTGATGTTTCCTAAACATTATATATATTTTCTTCCAACACTACGCTTACCTTTGATAATGAAAATCTTTTTCGTCTCATGTACCCTATTCAGGTTGACATATAATAAAATTACATATTAATAAAACTATATAAAAAAAAATTTTAATAAAGTGAAATCGTTTATTTGAATTCTAATTTCTACCAATTATAATTTTATTAGTATTAAAAAAAAAATACATTTTCAACTCAACCTTCTTTGTAAATTGTAATAACATAGTAAACTCGCACAAAAATACTTCAATTATTTAACAATTAAAATGTCAAATGTAAAAAAAAAATATTTTTTATTTTACTTAAATATTTCCATCTCTTTCTCTCACTCACTCTATAATTAAGTAAAATAATAAATATTTTATCAGGTATTCAAGTATAATGTAACCTGAAATTATGATATTTTCAAATGGTATGAACGCATTTTTTTTTTTTTTTTAAATCTAAAGATTTTTGCGGAAGATTCTGTCACATTTTTTTCTCTTACAATAATTATTAGGAAAGAAGAAATAATGAATTTTTGAATTTAAAAGAAGAAATTACAAATATAGAATAGTGTTGTACAACACTTAAAGAGATTTTCTCTTAAAAATTTCATTTTTTTTTTTACAATTTTTTAAGATTATAAAAATAAACAAGTAGATGATATCCATAGATAATTAATGTGATTATTTAAAGTCTTTGGTGATGTTTTTTTAATTGTAATTTTTTTTTTCACTTTTTGACATTTTGTCAGTAAAATATCAAATACAGAAATTTGTGCGGGAAATGGACATGGAAATGAAAATGTAAATGGATTTGAATATCCGTTGTTTACAAAAAAAAAAAATGGTTTAGAAGAAAAAACAAACAAATTAGTTTTCTAAATTTTGTGTTAGAAAAGAAAAGTTTTTAAAGTTTATAGGACAAATTTTTTAGTTTTTATAATTTGTAATTATTTAAAAAATTCAAAACAAAAAACAAATTAGAATCATTTAAATGTAATTTGAAGTTTTTCTTCTTATTCTCTTAACAAAATCAATAATGGGTAGATGTCAAACTCAATGATGGTTGAATGTTTGATGGGCTACATATATTTTTTATTTTTGTTTTTAAATTGTTAAATAGACCGGAATTACAATCAATATAATTTTTTTTTTTATTATATAAAAATAGCAATGTAGGTTTAAGATTAAATTGTAAGACAATTTTTCTTAGTTTTGAAATTTTTTTATTTTCTCTCCTTGAATCTCAATTGGGTTGTTAAAAAAAGTATGCTTTTGGGGTTATAATAAAGATAACTTCCGTTTTATTGTGTAAATTATATATACACCTCTTATATTAGTTTAAGATCCAGCCTCATTACACATCCGATTGAATAAAATTGAATATATCTTAAGATCGTAGAACACAACATTGAATTCTGTCTATTGGGTTGGGCAAATTGAATTCAGACATGCACTATCACCTTAATTTCCGAATTCGCGTTTTATGTGCTATGGTGTACGTTGGGATAATGGCGAATAGGAGTATATAAGTCCATGGGATATAGAACCAATAGACGAGGACCACTTTTCTGATGATAGACAGAGCTGTACAATTTTACCTAAGTAATTAAATAAATCTATATCAACCTAAGGGTGAAGAATAGCCAAGAGGTGAATGTGAAGCATCCTGCAGTACGAATCATTGTTGGATTAGAACAAGTAATGGGTTTAGCTATAGCAAATCCATTTTTAGCTCCAGTGGATTTAAGTATATACTCTGGATATGCGTTTGCTGTTGAATTTTTTTTTTCTTTTCAATTCAATTTTATTAATTTATTAGATAGAATATTTGCTTACAATTAATATTACAACAAAAATTATAATTAAATTGAAATTGACAAATTCTTTATAAAACTACACAGTAATGGGCTGACCATTAGTGTTGTATAATTTATTACTTACTTATTTACAAAAGATTGTGGGGTTAATCTAAAAATATCCATTTACTTCAGCTCAATTTGATTTTCGATATCTAGCAACAAATGCTGAAAAATTTAATAAACCTCACAGCAAAATTGTTACTAATAATAACTGATTTAGATTTAAGAACCAAAAGTGCTGCAAGCGAAGTTGGCGTCAATGCTATTTCCATCAATTAGTTGCCACATATTATATCTTCGTAATCTGAAGATGAAAATGAAGCTGGTTCTTCTACTAGTACATCCACAGCATCTACATCGCACGCTAATGGTTCTAGAAGATCAGACTTAGATTAGACTTAGATCAGGTTCAGATTTGAAAGTACAATATTGTGAATTATTAGATATGTTATGGCATAATGTGACGATTCTACGGCTTTTAGAGAACCTGTTGATACCTAGCAGTGACCAAATGAAAATCCTGATGCTAACAAGTTCAGAAAATAAAGTTAGGTATGCATATACAATAACAAATCTGGTATACAATAACAAAAATTAGGTATGCATTGTAGGGACACTGGTAAGACCACCATCCAGTCAAGAAGCACCTATATATTCAATTAAAGTAGCTGAAAGCTGCAGAATATACATAATAGAAGAAGAATTCATTGACCACCTGTTGTCTGAACGTGATGGTTTCATTCGAAGAAGATTTTGACACAAATGATAACAGTATTCCGCAAACAATAGGTGCTGTCAAACATATTATTGAAGAATGTTGTTAGTCTAATCAATAAATCGGAAATCTTTAAGGATTAAGATTCATGATTTGAATGCTACAAGTATTCACAGTAAGTTCATTTGTCGCTAAGGTGGATATGGGGTTAATATCTTGACAAGAATATAAATCCAAATCTAGTAAGCATGAAGAGATATTATTCCGAGCTCTTTAATATAAAAAAAAATACCCTGGTCTTACTCAAGCGTTTTACCATATTTACGTTTTTAATTAAAATTAAGACCAAACAACGTTTTACGTTCTACTATAGAACTTTAATGTACTACAACAAATTTTTTTTTTACTTTATTTAAATTTTTTTAAAACAAGCATAAGATTAAAATAATAACTCAACCAAAAATTACATGCGTTCAAAATTTAAAAAAATTTTAATTACACTTCAATTAATTTAACTTTAGTTGATTTAAAAATTTACATGCATTTCTATTTAAAATTAAAAACAAAAAAATTTAAGCTCACTCCCCACTTGACAAAAACAAAAAAAGAAATATGTAACTATGTACATATGTGCATATGTATGTACATTATAAATGAACAATCCGGATATTTAATAACGGAAATATTTTTATATACTCATTTTTTTTTTTTACGCAATTTCTTTTGTACAAATATTATATCTCTAAATCCATATGCATATCCATATTATGACGCACGTGCTTAACAATGAAATAACCTATTGTGAACTTATCTGAGTTTAAATTTTTTTTTTATTTATTTAAATCAAATCATATCGTCGTCGTCTTATTTTTAAAAAAATTATTTGTCAATTTAAATCGATAGACACTTTCTCAAAATGAATCATGTGATTTACCTGTGATTTTAATTTTATGTAAACAAACACACAAACATATGCATGAAAAAAATATTTCAATATTATGTAGTTTGCTATAAAATAAACAATTTTATTGTTAACTGTTATTTGTAATTGGATAGTAAAGACGTTTAATGATTTTTTTTTTGTTTAAAGTTAAAAAAAAAAAAACAATTTGGTTTTTGATTGTTTGTTAGCTGCATTGTTCATAACTCATCAATTGAACCTTTTTTATTATTATTGTGAACATTTCAAATCAAATTGAAAACAATAATCAAAACAAAAAATCAAATTTTATGAATTGTTTTTAATAGCCCAGTAATAGATGGAAATACATGTGTATATATTATTCAAAACACTTGTTTAATAATCGTAAAACGCCTTAATAAAGGTACTTCTGGCACGACCACAATAATCTGTAAATTCAATTTTAACAAGATTAAAATCATGTTAAACTTTCTCAATATAAAAAAATGAATTTATTTTATATTTGATTATAAAGTGATAATTAAAATGAAAATTTGAAAATTTTGGGGTAATAATGTGTGTTTTTTTAAGTCTCCAAAATTCTACAAAATTTTAAAGTAGGTAATCAAGAATTAACAATGTACATTTTATCTTGAATTATGAAGCAAATACATAGTTTAAGCAAAATATGTTTGTTTTTGTTTTATAAAGTCTCCAACATTCTACAAAATGACAATATAATCTAAGGTCAACATTATAGGTTTTATTTTTGAATAAATTATAAAGTAATACATTTGAAACTAAAAGGTAACAAAAACTTTTTGTTTGTTATGTAAGGTCTTTAAAATTCTACAAAAAGCTGACAGTAAGTAATCCAAGATTAACATTGCTCTTTTTATTTAATTTAGCCAATTTCAGTATTCTGTTTGTATTATTATTAAGTCTCCAACATTCTACAAAATGACATTATAATCTAAAATTTGCATTAAACATTTAATTTTTTAATTATAAAGTAATATCTTTGAAACAAAAAGGTAACAGAAACATTTTGTTTGTTATGTAATGTCTCCAAATAATTCCACAAGATTCACTTGTAACTTTTTAAATAGTATTATGAATACTACATAGTCTTAAAAAAAATTAACAAAATCATAGTAGTTTTTTTTTTTATTTTTAAAACTCTCCAATATCTGTAAACAATTTAAGATCTGTTCGAATAGTAATAAGAATAGGTTTTCAAGTTATAATAATAATTAAACTTCAAGTTTCATCAAAAAATAAATATTTTTAACGTCTCCAAAAACTCTCCAAAAATTTTTTTGAAAAAAAAAAGCTTTGTAGATTTCCAGAAATATAAACGACATGAAAAAGCACTATTTTAATTTAATTTTGGGGGGAAAAAGAACTCTCCAAAACTCTAATAAATCGTTTTTGTGATGGTTTGTATAATCTTCTATGGTTTAGTTTTGACTGCTCAAATTGATATTTATTTACAGGCACTAAAGCTTTCTTCCTTTCATTAAATTGTAAATATTTTCATTAGCGTTCTTCAGATAATACTAAAATTTATTCCAGAGATTATTCAGGGATATTATAAGCATGTAGCGAATGTAACAATCTGTTAACAGCAATAGTAGAAGAAGATTAAGTTTAAATAATAATATACCGTCTATTTATTTGTCAATAAAAAACCTATTCTATTTCAAAAATTATTTTTTTAATTAAAATTAAATTGATTTCAAATAAATCCTTAAAAATGAATTGTTCGCAAACAAACCAATTAATATCAACAGAAAATCATATAACCAAAAAAACAATAGAATAAATTTTTTACACCTTTAAACTGATCATAATTCACAAACTCTTCCTTGATCATTTTCTTATTTTGTTTTCTTTCGTTTTTTATTCACTCTTTCTTCAAAATTAAAATTTTGTTCTCAATATAGAAAAAAACGAAAAACTAAAATCAATAATAATAATAATCAATTCTTCATCGCAAGTAGGACAAATTAATTATATACACATACATATCTATATATATATTTTTTCTGTTAATTTTTCAAACTATAAAATATTTTAATATTCCAATCCAATCGAATCAAGCAGGTACGTATTAAAAAAAAAAAAAATTTAAATAAAAATTACATCAAAAAAAATAAAAATTAAAAAAAAACAACATTGAATGACCTATTCAGGTGTGACATTGTGTACTCTTGTTATTATTATACAACATTCGCTTTTTTATTTCTCTTTCTTTCTCTTTCTCACCACAACACTAATTCTTATTTATATTATTTTTTGGTAAAAAAATTTCCCTCGTGCCAAAGAATTTTTCTTTTTGTTTTTTGAATCAATAAAAAATATAAAAATATATACCTACATATTTACAACTAACTTTATTATATTTTTACCTATGTTACTTTTTATTTTATTTCATATGTTTGTGCGGTTGGTTATGTTCAGCAAGAATTTGTGTTATGAGTGCAAAGAATGCAAAGTGGATCATCAATATCAATTATGATGATTATGTTGATGATGATGATGATGACCATCATCAATATTATCATCATAATAATTGTCATTTATACATACTGAATACATAGTAACAATCATTTAAATGCAGCTACCTTAATACTGTGTAACACTAACACTAATATAACTAAACCAATATTATTTGATAATATTATGTTGGCTCAGTTCAGTTGTGTTTTAAACGGCTTTTTTAAAATAATATTTTCTTTATAATTAGGTTCAGGACAATGTTTGAAAGTTGAATAAAGAAGTAGAATGAATGTAAATAGAGTGGAGTAGAAGATGAAAGTAGAAGTAAGTCGCAATTAAAATGAAAAAATAAAATACTATTGTGTATACCATTGCGCATAGTTTATTGATTGGAAACCTCCATCTAATTATTTTTAGCTATGATCTTCAGCCCAATTTCAGTCTTTATTGATTTCTTCCATTATCAAGCTTTTTCATTTTTGTTTTAAATACGCCAAAAATTCGAACCAAAACAGAAAGAAGACTATAGAAAGCTGAGAGGGACATGCCAGTCATGAATATGGTCGTACCGGAAAACTACACAAACATCTTTGGGGTCGGCCCACATCATACCTGGAAAAAAATCCTAAGTTTTGACTATACATTTATATTCAGTTGAATTAATAAAATTAAATTAAATTAAATTTTTGGGGTCTTGGTAATGCTGCAGGTTTGCATCAATATCGTATTAACTTCGACAAATACCAAACCGGATACTTTGATGAAGTTCGAATCAGAAATTATCATTTAAGATGTCGAAATAAATTTTATTCAACCATTTACTTATACAAGTTATGGTCGTTGATATGAGAAGAAATGCGAAAAGAATTATAAAAGAAAGAGGAGAAAGCTTTAGTTTAGGGTATTTCGTGGCCCTGTACTAAAGCTTTAGCTAGAAGAAAGCTTTAGTACATGGTTTGTGTATGTATGAATTTTACTTAATAGTTCTAATTAAGTAAATATGTAATAAAATACTGCCAGTAATATGTAATCTAATATGTAATAAAATACTGCCAGTAATTTACGAAAAATCAATTATTTTTTTCGCAGCGGGCTGTACTTTAATTTTTAACGAGTCTTACAATTTTTTATGGTATACGTCAACTAATTAAAAGTGGAGCATTGTAAATATTATCAAGCACTAGAACCTCTTAAAAAGTATAGTTCCAATTTGTTTAACTAATCCTAAAATTATATTAATAATTTGCAGTATAATCACCTATTTTCGCAGTATAATTTTATGGCCGATTTGAGGTATAGATAGGTAGGCGAAACTGAATATTGTAGTTTCTTCAGAAAAACCAATTAGCACGGCTTGTGATTTATCAAATTTATCTTCACTTTTTACAAATTATTATACTTTCACACCTTTTCAGTTCCTCTTTAGATCACAGATCTACATTTTGTAACTGTATTAAGTCAATTTAATTTTAGCACGCGTCCAATGTCCATTTTTTCTGTTATAATTCTATATAAGAAAGCGATTTGAATTTTGGTAAGAATGATATTTGACATTTTCCCAGGTTTCAAACCCATATCGAAGAACGGAGAGGCAATTAAAGTATTTGCCACATTTATGTTTGCTGGAAAAACTATTGAAAATAACTTATAAACTCTTCTCAAAAGTATAATTTATAACTGTTTTTATTAGCTAGAACCTTACTTCGATAGAATTGATTTTCATGTTTATTTTCAGTACTTAATTACCAAATTTTAAAGATAAAATATTTTCGTTGGAACAATTATACCCAGGATTCGAACTTACGATTTTTAATAGTCATATATCACAACCCGATACTTAATTAGTAGTCATAGATCACAACCACTCTCCGAAATCGGTCATTACTAATCTACACAATGGAATTTATATATTTGCAAGGAAACAAGCATTGAAGTTTGTATTACTGATTGTGATTACAATCAGTTATATTCCTGATCTCGAGTGTCCTTAACTATGTAACTATCCATTTAATCTCTACACATACTCGTATAGACAATCTAACTAAATCCCATTGTCAACAAAGCCCACCCATCTTATACATTTACAAACTAAAAATCTATCTTCAACCTTCTAATCTCAAATCATTGTGTTTATTTAATTTACTTTCACATAAATTCTTCCAAATTGAAATAATTTTAATAATCGGTCTACAGTGTTGGATCGATCTAAATCGATCTCATTTTAACCATTTTAAAATTATTTATTCTCAAATTATTGGAAAAGAATTTTTTTGTTTTTTTCCACTGTTTTCATATTTTGCTACTGTTAAGAAAAACAAATAAAAATTAAAAAGAAAAATCAAATTACCGTGGAAGTGTAAATAAACATAAAATAAAAATCGTGCCTAACAGGTAACAAAAAAAAAAAACAAACATTACGGTAAACAGCTTTCATTTAGCCATGTCAAAAAAATAATACGAAAATCGACTTAGAACTGGGTCAAATTATTGTAAACCATCGTAATAGAAGAAAATAAAATTAAGATTTTTTATGTAATTGTTGTTGTTGTTGAAAAATCACCTCCAATTACATTTATCTAAAAAACCACAACAGCGAATCTCAAAAGTGAGCTAAAATTAAATATCTACTAAAAGAATTAATAAAAAAGACAGTGTTTTTTAACCTTTTTTGAGTGTACCTGTTTTGAGAGTGAGTGAGAAATGGTATTTTTTTCAATTAGATAATGCTCGTTAATTAGCGATAATCCAACAAACGACATCGTACGGCGTACGGCGAAGAATAACCCTTGAAAACCGTTGCTGACTCACTTTGTTAAAGTATCTCGGGGCGAAACTGTAATACCGAAGCACAAAAGTTCAAATCTACAACATGCAAATACTTCCGGGTCTGCTCTACGGATCAGAATCATGGATACTGCCCAAGGCAACGGTGTATGCACTTGATGTATCCGAATATATAGTCCCGAAAGCGAATTCTAAATAATTAAAAATATGACTGTAATAATCAAAATTAAATTAGTTTGAAAGTGGATTGAAGCCACGGTTATCTGCCAAGACATTAAACGTACAGTCTTCGAACCACTTTAAACTAAACTTCTAGGCTCGGACGGTAGCAAAAAATATGTTTGATATATATGTTCTGATTTAGATTTAGTTTTACTTTTATCGACCTCCGGCAATTCCTCTTATATTGTAAAACTAAAAATTTATTCTAAACTCATTCATACAGAATTGATGGAAACAATAAAATAACAGAAGCTCATAATTTGACCAAAGTGATCAGTGATGTCAAGGGTTATTTTTGATATTTTTGACTATTACGAGTCTGCTTGAAGATGATATCTGTCTTCTCTCGCACAAATTCAGCGACATCGAGAGTGAATTAGCACATCTGGAACAACTTGCCAAACATGTAGGACACTAGAAATCAACCTGGAGAAAACCAAACCTTCAGAATAAATAACACCAGTACAGAAAAAATTTGAAAGAAAGAAGAATGTCGAAAGAAGAACAAATAGGGTTTGTGAATTTCTGCTATTTGGGAAGTATCATAGGAAATAGTGGTGGAGCTAAAGAAGATGTAGAAAACAGATTAAAGAAAGCAAGAGCAGAATTTGGAAGACTGTAAACGATATGGATAGTCAAATATTCAGAGCAACTACACATAGAATATCCCGGTTTTGCGCAAAATAAACTTGGTTAATAACAAAAATCCTCAACCAGAAGTTACAAGTTATCATTAATAAATGTTTAATGATAATATGCCGAATTTTCTGGCCAAACACAATAAGCAACACAGATACTAACCGGCGAAGAACCCAAAACAAAATAAATCAGAAGAAGAAAATGGAGATGATAGGCCATACAAGCAGAAAGCCATCAAGCAACATCGCGAGAATGAGCTTAAACTGGAACCCACAAGGAAGACTCGGTGATCCAAATCCAAAGAATACGTGGCGGAGAACCATAAAACAAGAATTAGAAAAAACAAACATAATGTGAGAACAAGTGAAAACAGCAGCTAGCAATCGACTATGATGGAAATGTCAAGTGGAAGCTCTATGCTCCCAAGAGGAGTAATGCAAAAAAAAAAACGAGCCTGCACGAAGAATAAATAAAGGTCCAGTTCATATTGTAATATGGTGAATGGCACCGCAATGGGCCCACACATGCCCTAGTGTCGTGTTGGCAACGAATTGTCACCTTTCAAACTAAACTAAACTAAAATTAGTTTAGTTAAACCGAAGAAACCCAAAAAATGAAACAACGTAAAAACTCTTAGATGTCACAGTGCAAATTAACAAAAAAACAAATTTTCACCACAAGTTGGTAAACCCTGTAATAAATAGATATTCTATTAAAAATTAATTTAATAGCCGGTATATAGCTCGATCAATTTTTTTTATGTTTTCTTTTTTTTCTGCTTTTTTAAAAATCTGCAAACAGTGTTGCTGATTACACACTATCACACTATGGCTGGTCAAATAAAATGTTAAAAATTGTAGGCGAAATTATGTTATGGTGTACTTTATGAGAATAGAATTATGTACTTTTTGGTACCTGCTTACAGGCAGGCTCAGGTGTAATTTAAAAAAGTTAAAACAATTTTGTGTGATTCAATCTT
The DNA here is from genome assembly GCA_963942445.1 of Argyra leucocephala. NCBI lineage: Eukaryota > Metazoa > Arthropoda > Insecta > Diptera > Dolichopodidae > Argyra > Argyra leucocephala. Next base: position 131,883,198 of record OZ012681.1, on the reverse strand, counting down.
GATTTGAAAGGTTGGATATAAGCGTTTTCATGGTGATGAAAATAAAAAGCGTAACGAAAAGCAATTTTTCTTTACTTATTTTGTTGTTGTTTTTAAACGTTTTTCTTTATTAACTAACCAATGAATGATGAAGAAGTACAATAGTGAATGTGTAATTAAAATTTCAAATTGATGGTTTCAAGAATTGAATCAAGATTAAGAAAGAAACTTGTTGAAATTTTTTTTTATTTTTTTTTTTTTTTTTTTAGAATCGTGAGCATTTAATTATGGGAAATTGATAATTTAATACCGATTTAAAATCAGCACGTGGGTAAATATGAAATAAAGAAGAATTGTGTTAAATAATGAAACAAGTTTAATTTAATTTAATTTGTGGTGTCAGTAGAATTTTCAATTGTTCTTAGAGTTTGTTTTGGGAGACTATGGAGAATTTTTTTAACAGATTTTTGGTATTTAATTTAGTACTGATTGAAATTGAGCCGACGAAAAATATTGTCGGAGACAATTTTCACTCAAACACAGTAGGCATATATATGTTTAATAGTACGTTGGTATGTATTTTGATCGAATATTCAAAAATATTTTTATTTTGATAGAAGACAGCTTTACCTATTTTCGCCCTATGCCCCACGGATGGGATCACATGACAATGATGATACCTTTACCTTTTCATCCTTGTAATCACAATAGTAAGTTGATAATAGTTGAAGAAATTGCATTTTGATAATTCGACAAAAACGCAGCGCAGCGATTGTCGAATCCCAAGTAGGAACTTGGTCGGATCCAAAAAAAATATTTATATTTTGTTAGTTCCGCACTGAAATGATTTAACGACATTCTTCAGTATTATTGAATTTTCGTCAAAGTTATTTTTGGATGCATAATTGCAATTAATCTGTTTGCAGGAATTGAATTGATTCAAATACGTATGTTGAATAGATTTAGATTTCAGTAAGGGTTGGATTACAGTGCAGTGAAAGGAGCACAGAAGTGCCAACACATACATAATTTCAGATACCCAAGCTGCTTTGAAAGCTCTGGCTTCCCCAATTTTTAAATCAAAGCTTATTTTAGCTATTACAGAAGCTTAATAAAGCTAGCCGAACGAAACAGAGTTACTCTAATGTGGACTCCTGGACATGAAGGAATACAGGGCAATGAAGAGGCAGATATCCTTGCAAAAACAGGTGCGAAAAGTCAATTCTTGGGACCAGAGCCAAGTATTGCTCGTTCAAACGCTTACCTACAAGGAATTGTTTCCAACTGGGAGTCCACAGAAATCCAGAACATATGAGATAGCTGCTAAGTACTTACGCAGTCCAAATTCTTTTTGAAGCTAAATATTCATGGATTGAACCAGATAATCAGGGAGACTAGACTCAATGTCAGAATGGTGACATGGTTCATCACAGGTCATGGTCCATTCAACAAACATCTCTTCAAGATTGGTAGATCGAGCACAGACAGATGCAGATTCTGCTTAGAAGAGGAGGAGTTTTCCTCCCATATTCTATTTGATTGCGACGCTGTGGCTCGAAAAAGATATAAACACTTCCAGGGATACAAATCGCCTGATTCTGACTTTGATATCAAGGTAATAATAGCGCTCGTCAAGCACATAGACCTGTAATTATGAAATGGACGGGGAAGTACAATAGATCTTAAGAGGTCGCGACTACTTAAAACTCCTCAATTTAAAAAAAAGGGTTGGGTTGTTCATTTGAGTCCCAAGAGGGAAGTTTGATTCATTGTTGAGGCACAAGAAATTCTTCAATTGCTTTTTGGACAACTCACATTGTTTGGGAAACAATTTTATAAATAAATTAAGAAATAAATAAGATAGATATTTAATTTTCTTTTTTCTCATTACTATAAATATTTTTAAATAGACAGTTATTTTCATAATAACAGTTAATTTTAAATTCCTGAAATGATTCTAATAATTATATAGATAATTGGGGGGTTCTGAGAGAGATGGTGTACCCGCGTGGGAACCAAAGAAACCTGGTGTTGCTAGCTTTCCAAAAATATATATATTTAATGGCACATCTAGTCCTTTCAGAATGAAAAGGACATTTGAAAGTATTCTTCCTGATTAGATTTTTTTGGATTTTTAGATATAAACCGTTACATCTGTTGATCTATTAAATATATATCAATACACATATATTGTATATATAATTTGTATTTACAAATTAAAAATTTATTCATTCATTTATTTTCACATTAAAAAAGATTTAACAAAGATTAAATTTAAACAGTTAAATAATAACTGACATTTAGCTAACTAACGGTTTATTTAAAAAAAATTCAAATATTTTAAAACCAAACGGAAAATTGAAACTGCAATTATTGGAATTTTATCGTCAACTTTTCCATATGGTTTGAAACTTTGCTAAAATCAACATTGACGAATAAAAAGCTTTTTCGTTAAGAAATAATTTTGTTGGTGAAAATGAAAATAATTTTGTTTTTCTTTTTCTTTTAATTTCATTTTTAACTTTGCATAATTAAATCACTGACTTAATTTGGTTTTTTTTTTTTTTTTGATTTGTTTCAAATAAAATATGTTGTATGTATACATAATATAATATTATATATATAAAGCAGAATTCAGTAGATACTATCAACTCTATTTAGTAATTTTTCAAGACTAGATCAATTTTGGTTTTAGAAGAGTTCCTATAAAATTAAATATTTTTAGAAATTGTATGAAGACTAGGAGGAAGAATTAAGAATGAAGACTTTGTAAGATTTGCAAAGGACCAAAGACTAAGATGACAAAGTGCCAAAGACTAATACTAACATGACTATGTAATTAGAATGCATAAAATTCGAAAACAGGCAGTGGTGTTAAATAAAAATCCCAAGGAAAGTTGTGGGAGATGAAAAGCAAGAATCAGATGGGAAGATATTGTTCAAAATGATGCCCAAGGTCTCCAAATTTCAAATTGGAGACAAGCAGCACAAGATCAACCAGATTGGAGCAGTATTGTAATAAAAGCCAAAGGTCAGCCCAGCCCATTAGCACTATAAAGATGATGATGACGATGAATCAAAATGCATTAGAAATAGCAGAGCCCATTATCCAAGAGAGCTATAGTATTTCCAAATAAGACATTATTAATGGTAAATTACATAAGAGATTCGAGAAAACTAAACTCAGCTGGAAGCATCGAAATGTATAACACCAAGAATAACTCAGTCCTGAATGAAGACAAGGCATCTATCCACATAATTTACATAAACAAAAGGAAAGAGGTAAGGAAAACAAAAAGGGAAAAAGGCCAATAGTTAGCCTCTTGCAGATTTATCTGTAGGTCTTAATAAATAAATAAATAAAAAGATGAGAATTTAAATGAAGAGATTTTTATATGACGGTATTTTGAGTAACGCACCCTAAATTTATCTTAGACAAAAGAAAGGTCAAAATAAGAAGTCCTTAGTCACTAGATATGCCATATACAATAAATATCGTTTGATTGCTCTAGTTAAACAAAAAATTTCGTATTCTAGCCCCATCAGGGTAGACGTCATTGAAAAAAATAAAATAATTAAAGATATGAAGTATTAGGGGACATGAAAAATATAATATTGGGGAACGAATGATATTTTATCAGACTGCGGACTTTTTAAGTCTTTAGGCCAAGTTAGTGATTTTAAAAATTTCATACAAATACAGTCAGGAACCGTTATATTTTTGTTTTTATACTCAATATTATTGAAACAATAAAGCTTTAAATAAATTACATATTCCTTGACATCGTAAATGTCTCAACGCAAAGTTGAATACAAAGTCCACGTGATCTTAAATGTCTATACAAACGCTCACAAAAGCTTGAGACATTGACTCCATGATCAAAATTGTTGTTGACGATGCTCCGCGACTGGTTTGATAGGTATTTGGGTTTTTAAAAACCCAAATTTGTTTAGTATTAATAAAAACATTCTGTTCATTTTGCTTTATCACAAATGAATTACAACACAATGTCTCAGAAAACTCCATTATACAATGTTGCCAACAACTTACTTTACGAATAACATTGACAACTTAGTTTTTTCACATTATATAAAGTTGAAGTTTTTTTTAAGACATTTACGGTGTCACCAATTATTTAAATTTCTCAAATTAATTGATATATTGATGTTCTTCGTACTTCGTTCATCAGATTGAATTAGATTTTTTTTTAAATCTATTTAACGGTTTTTAATTTTTTAAACCATAATAGTAGTCAATAATATAGCCCATTCCTTTTACTAAATAATTATTTTTATTAATAAAATATATTACAATAAAAATAACATAACTAAATATAAATCAAAAAACAAAGTAATTTTGTATTTATAAATAAATTGTCCCGATAATTCTATTATATTTTTTTTCAATCAAATGGTCACTTTACAAACTCGAAATATCAATTTTTATTTCTCCTGCAATATATTCTGAAAAATATTCAACAATATTATTATATTCATCTATTAACAGGTTACATTGAAAATCTATCATCTACACAATATCATGCATGATCATCAACATCATCATTACCAGCATCCAAATAGACTTGTCTATCAACACATTACATCAAACTAATTAAAGCTTAGTTTTAAGCTTAAAAAAATATTTTCTTTTACTTCTTTCTTATTCAACACCACCACCACCACCATCTTCTGTTATTTCAATTTGTTTTTTTTGCTGTCTATGGGATTCTAATCAGTTGGTTATTAGCTCGCATTGCATTTACATGTATTCATTTACACAACATTAAATATTTAAATCGAAAATCGAAATCGAACAATTTTTTTTTTTGCTTTTCCTTGTTTTTCTTTGATTTTCTTTCGTTCAGAATATGTAATTCGGCTAATTTCGTATCGAATTTTTTATTTTTATTATTGAAAATTTTCTTGCTGTTTTTGTTTCTATTTACCGGTAAATTTTTTTATTTTTAATTTAAAAAGTGAATTATTTTATAATTTTCGAATATATAATAAAATTAATTAATATAATTAATTAATTTAATATTATTTATTAAATTAATTTTAATTAAATGTAAAAAAAAAAATAAAACAGTTAAAATAAGAATACGAAAATATTAAGTGAAATAATAATAAAATTAACCCTTAATGTGTACTAGATAGGATAAATTCATGTAGAATTTGATTTTAATAAATATGTACAGTTATTATAAATAAAAATCAAATTTAATTAATTTAATTGATTTAAATTGAAATTAATATTTATTAATAATTATTTTTTAATAATTTAAAAATAGAAAAATTTAAAAATATATATTTAATTGACTTTAACAAATCAGTTTATATTGTAATTAATTACAAAACTGAGGATCTTTGATACAATATTGAATAGAGCATAATTTATAAAACAATAAAATTATTTAAATATTTATAAATTATTTAATTATTACTAAATTATTTAATTATTATAAAAAAATATATGATTTAAAATTAATTAGTTGGATGTTAAATTATTTAATTATATAAAGAATTTATTTAAGACAAAATTTTAATTAAAGTTTACTAAATTTATTAATATTTTGTTATTGCAAATGCCAATTCTATTTTTTTTAAAAAAATTCTAAGTCATTTAACGAACAAAGTACTTCTAGTATTTAAAAGAATCCATCAAGAAAATTAAAACAAAATAGGATGGTCTGTAAGGGTTAAATATAATTACAAAATTATTATATCACCTGTCAAAACAAATCTAAATATTTCAGTGAATTAAAAAATCTTTTGAATTTTTATTTTATGGAAGTGTAAATAGTAAAATTTTTTAATTTAAAATTAATAAATATATTTTTTTTAAATTAATATAATTGAAAAATAATCTACATAAAAAAAAGAGAATTATTTAATTTTTATTAATTAAATTAAATTCATTTTATAATTTAAATCGAATCAATTAATGGATTACTGTTCAAAATGCCCGCCATTAAGGTAAGTTTACAATTTTAATTAAATTAAAAATAAATTAAAAATAAATTATAGAAATTCAAAAACAATTTTTATTTACTTTATTTACAATTTTTTACAATTTTATATAAAAGTCTAAAATATTTGTTTTTTTTATTTGTTTATCAATTTAAAATTTTTAATAATTTACAATGTATTAAAATGTATTTATAATGTAAAAAATGTATTAAAATGTTTAATTTAAACAAATCTATTTATTATATTTTTAAACACAGACAGTATTTTTAATATTACATCAAGGGTGCTTGAAAACTTTAATTGAAACATCGTGAGTAGTCCACAATAAATACAAGATACCTTAGTTAACAAAAATGTCATATTTTAACTAAATAAATCTACTAAAATTATTGTCACTATACTGAGTAAATTTCATTCACTAACATTATGAGAATATAATTTGGTTATTGTTGTTGTTCTTCTTCTTTACCTCAGACTTTACAGATCATAGTATAAAACCTAATAGCAATTCTAAATAAATAATCCATCGATTGTTTGAATGGCCTGTGTTTCAAGATTATGTTTTCAAATCTAGATTTTTTAATATTTTTATTAAATATTTTATTTAAAAACAAGAATATTTCAATTACATATTTTTATCATTTATTTTTTTATTTCCTTTTTTATACTCTCTTAAATTACATTAATAACACTAATGTCCAATATAGTTTCTGAAGGTTCTTTTCTGTTATTCTTTTTTTTTTGTATAGTCTAGAGAGCGGCAATACGTCTTATCTTATTGATTTGATTGAAAATTTTTGCAATATGAATCTAATATGAAATTTAATTGATGAGAAATGGAAAAAACAAAAAATAAAAAGAAAAATAAAATCAATGCGATTTACAGTATAGGCAACCTTACGAAAAATATTAATTTACAAAAATAAGAATAAAATAACATGTACATACATCCATACATACTATTTTTGTTGTACGTACAATATTATGACATTGAGTTTATTTATAATAGTTATTAGGGTAGAGAATTGGGGGTAAATATTACAAGTTATTAGTTATTATTATTTATTTATTTTTGTTTCACTTTAAAATTTTAAATTTCCTAATAGTTTTAACTATATATTATTATGTACTGTTTCACTTTTTTTTATATTATTATTATTATTATTTCAATATTATAATATGATATATATATATATATACTATACTAAAAAATTCTATTCTTTAAATTATTGAAGTAGAAATTTTTGAAAAGTTTCTTATTTCGAATTAATTGTATTGATTTCATCACGGAAGACATATTACTATCTATATATTATATGTATATGTATTAATTGATATACAATTTGTTCAAGCTTAAAAATTTCAAATATTCAATTTAAAAAAAATATATATATATATTTAAAGAATTTATGGTAGAAAATCGATGATTCATTTTTATCTAGATATCTAAAAATAATTATATACGAATCATTATCATTCTTTTGTGAGTTTTTGCTCAATGCAAACTTGTTCTAAACAGATCTCGTTTATTTGCAGTAATTTGACAAATTAAGTATATTGTATACCAATTAGGTATTTAGGATTCACAATGAGGTAAATTTGTAAATTGTAATTTATTTATTTTAACTATCTTTGACTAAATTACAAGTATGTATTCGTTATTACCAATGACGTATTTGTAATTGACAATGAGGTATCCGTAATTACCAATGGGGTATTTGTGATTCTCAATGAGGTATTCGTTATTACAAATTAATATATTCGTAATTCACAATAAGATATTTGTGATTTCCGATGAGGTATTCGTAATTTCTAATTAAGTATTTGTGATTCACAATGAGGTATTAGTAATTACTAATTTTGTGATTATCAATGAGATATTTATAATTTAAATTGAGATATTTGTGATTACCAGTCAAATATTCATGATTCTTGGTGAAGTATTCATGATTACCAATGCGAAGTATTCGTGATTACCAATCAGGTGTTGGTGATTCACAATAAGGTATTCGTTATTACAAATTAATATATTCGTGATTCACAATAAGGTATTCGTAATTACTAATTAAGTATTCGTAATTCACAATAAGGTATTTGTGATTTACGATGTGGTATTCGTAATTGCAAATTAAGTATTCGTGATTCACAATTGAGTATTTATAATTGACAATGAAGTATTCGTGATTACCAATGAAGTATTCATGATTACCAATCAGGTGTTGGTAATTCACAATAAGGTATTCGTCATTACTAATCAGGTATTCATGATTCACAAGAAGGTATTCGTAATTACAAATTAAGTATTCTTGATTCACAATAAGAGATTTGTGATTTCCGATGAGGTATTCGGAATTGCAAATCAAGTATTCGTGATTCACAATTTGGTATTTTTAATTCACAATGAAGTATTTGTGATTACCAATCAACTATTCATGATTCCGAATGAAGTATTCGTGATTCAGATTTAGGTATTCGTGACTCCCAATCAGGTATTCGTGTGATTACCAATGAAGTATTCATAATTACTAATTACGTATTCGTGATTCACAATAAAGTATTCGTAATTCACAATAAAGTATTTGTGATTGACAATGAGGTATTCGTAATTGTCAATGAGGTATTCGTGAAAATAATTATATTTCAATTTAAATTTAGTAACAAAGACAAACAGTTGGCAGTAAGCAGCGCCATCTAGTAAAATTTAATATTAATATTTGCTAAGAAATCAAACTTATGAAGAAAATCTAGTAAATATTGCCATCTAGTAAATATTAATATTTCATCTATGCCATCTAGTAAATATTAATATTTCCACCAAATGAATGTAAATACTATGCCAAGAATAGAGGATAAGTTCCATGTTATCTATCGAAGTTGAGTACTTTGACTTACGAAGAAATTTATCTCAAAAACCACATGTTATATTTACAGTTACTTTCATGTAATGATAATCATCACAACTCTTTCATAAACAAAATACAAAATTTACCAAAATACCAATTTTAAATGCTTCAAAGAAAAGCTTTTCTATTTTATTACTTCAGTTTCTCTGGGTATTAAAAACTGTGAATGTTCTATGCCTGATGGTACAATATTATATTATTTGACTAACGATCACATCCCAGTCAGAGACCCAACAATTTTTTTAAAATCGACCGGTACTTTATTTAACGGTATTTTACCACTCTATTGAAATATCTATGATTTGAATTTGAAGTTTTATTAATTGAATTCAAACATTTTTGTTTCTGCTAAAGCATTAAACAGTTTATTAGCATTAGAAAGTATATACTAATTGTGCTATACATTTTTACCAAATTCTAATATGTATTAAAAATAAATTTCTGATATACAAAATATATTTTATTATTGTCCGCATTGTTCACAATTTATTGCACTTTTCTCTCAAATAAACAATTTATTTTTATTATTAAGTCTTTTATATATATATATATATATATATATATAATTTACCTTAAAATGTCAATGAAATAATCTAAATCTAAAATTTGAATTCTACTATCACTTTCATTTTATTCTTTTTATTTATTTAATTTATTTTGATATTTTCTTTTGTTGTAAATAAAGTGAAAGAGAAGTTATTAATAGCTTATTTAATCAAAATTTAAAAATAAATATTTTATTTATTTATTTAAAATTTATTCTAAAAAAAAAAAAAGAGATAAAATAAAATAACAAACAGGTGAAATGAAATTCAACTCTATTACAATAATATATTATTAAGCAAAAAAAAAAAAATCCAGAGAACAAAAGAGAACAAGAGAGGGAGAGAGAGACAGAAATAGATTTTCAATATAAAATTTATATTCCATGTGAAAATATTTGAAAATCATTAAAAAAAAAAAAAAATTTTTTTATTTTAAATTTATGCACATAAAATAGTATAAATACACGCCAGGTTACAACATTAAATCACAATTTAAAAAAAAAAATGTTTAAATTTAAATTTAGATTATTAAAAAAAAAAAAAATGCTTTTTTATTTGTTTAATTCTTTTAAGAAAATCAATTTAAAATCTCCAAAGTCGAACTATATTTGTCCTACTTTTTAATGTCATGTTTAAAAAAAAATTATTATTTTATTGTTGTTTTTTTTTTTTTTTTTTTAGGTTTTTAAATTCCCAATTTCCATCTCTCATATTCTGAACCACTCATCATCATTCAGTATTATCAAAACAATTTATGCAAATTATTTAAGTTTTTATAAATTTTATTAAATTTTTTTTTTTTATATGTATATAGAATCACAAAAAAGATGGCGGTCATAACAAATTAATCTATGCGATTGTCTATTGTTTTTATTTTTGCTGTTTTTTTTTAGTTTTTGTTTTTCTGGAAACGATATTGTCTTGACAGTATGTATACGAAAATTGACATTTTAATTTTTTGATTGTTTTTTTTTTTTTTTTAATTTCTATTTAATATTATTTAATTAAAAAGAAAAGAATAAGAAATTAATAAACAAAAAAAATAAAATAGAAATATAAATTAAATTGTTCGTCCGGATGTATTTTACCAATTTTGGTTAGGATTTATCGGTTTTAAGTTCCATTGATTTTTTTCTTTTACGGTATCTGTTTTTGGAATTATTTTAAATTGTTAAAACATAAAAAACGACAAAAATATTTTCCATGAACATGAGTTAATATAGAGAGGAGGAGACTGTTATATCTTACCAAAAAATTAATTTTTTTTAACTAATTTAGTATGTGTTTTTTTCCATTGTTTTGGAAAAAATTCTGTTCAAATTAAAAATAATTATGACAACGCGTGACAATAAATTTACATACATTTTATACGTTGCATACATAATAGGACACACAATATCTGATATGTACATTTAAATTTTCTAAATTTCTTAACATACCCTGAAATTTGTGAAGAGTACTAGTATATTCTGTAAGGCAAAATTTTTTGTTCATAAATACATAATAAGACTAGGTAGTGCAGTAAGCAGGGTGGAGCAGGTCCAGATGAAAGCAAAATGTTTAATTGGTTTTGGTCGATCTGGTCTAGTATTTTGTGTCATTAGGATAAATTAAATTAAAATGTAATATGCCCACATCTCGAAAGCGAAAAGACCTGAAACAGTTTGGATTCATATTAGTATACAGTTAAATTGATACAACTGATAACTAATATGAGTAGGTACAAGCAAACTGATGATGAATAAATAAATAAATAAAGAAAATGAGATATTAATTGGCATTCGACAAAATGTACAAACAATAATCGAATTTTAGTCGTACTACTACTCCTACTGCTACTACAATTACTATTATTATTACTATTTCTACTGCCAATACTATTTCTACTAATATGTCCTCTACTATTACTACTATTCCTACTACTACTCTTACTGCTACTACAATTACTATTATTACTACTATTTCTGCTACTAATTAATACTACTTCTACTACTATTACTACTATTTCTACTACTGCTACTACTACTACTAATATTACTACTATTTATACTACTAATACTACTTCTACTATTACCACTATTTTTACTACTACTACTACTATTTCTATTAGTAATACTACTACTACTACTATTATAACTACTATTTCTACTACTAATACTACTTCTACTACTGTTATTACTATTTCTACTACTAATATTACTTCTGCTACTATTATTACTATTTCTACTACTGCTACTACTACTACTAATATTACTACTATTTTTACCACTACTATTGCTACTACTACTACTACTACTACTAATATTACTACTATTTCTACTAATACTACTACTACTAGTATTTTTACTACTGCTACTACACTGTTACTACTATACTACTATTATTACTATTTCTATTACTAGTACTACTAATACCACTACTATTTCTACTAATAATTTCTGTAATTCCTATAAATGAAACTTCATCATACTTCAATGAAATTCGTTTATTAATCCTCAGTTTATTCTTATAATTGTTTTGTGACGTTTTATATTCCGGTCGATCATGTCTTCTCGGCCGATCATGTCTTCTGTTCACCGGTTGTTTTAGCTCTCAAGTGCAAGTCATCTCTACCTAAACATCTAACTTTATTGTCTACATTCAACTTAAACATCTAGCTTTATAACATTACTTAGCCAGCTTATAATATTCTAAAAATAAAAAATAACAAAATAATGGATTATTCAAATCAACGCATCATAAAGACACACTATGCGTTAATTTGCTTTCCAAATACTTTGCAGTTTTAAAAGTTATGAGTACATTTTCTTACATCTCTTTTCCACCTTTAAAGAACTAATCTATTTTTAGAAATAAAAATTTTCCACAAAACAAAAAAAAAAACAAATACACTACCAATTATCACAGTTTTCAATCGTAAAAAAACAAAAAATCAGAAAAACAGAAAAAAAAAATCTGAATTGAATTAAACTCCTACAGGCGTTTTCAAATCGATTTGAATCGATTTATTATGCAAAAATATAAAAATAAAAAACAAAAAAAATTTGCAACAGCAACAAAAACGAAAAACCGCGACTGACCTGATGCATAGGATATATACATACATATTTTTTTTTTTGCAACAGTTGTTATATTTGCCAGTCTTAATTGCAAAATTTATGAAATAATTACACAATAATACACCTAATAATGTTACAGACATACTGCCACAATGGCACACACAATTTTTTATCTGATATGTACATAATAATACACAACATGATGTAACACTATTTTCATCAATATTGTCATCATCAATTCATTCATCATCATCATTTTATCATCATCATATTATCAATATCAATATCATTGATTAGCCCACCGCAGTGTAGTGCATTTTTATTTTTATATTTTTAATTGAACTTTAGAATTTTAAAATTGTAGAATTTCAACCAATTTGAGAGCAGTTTGATTGGAGTTAAAAATTTTGAAGTACAATTCTCGATTTTAAATTGAAGACTTTAACTTAAAGCCATTTGACATACATAAATACTTGTTGCGTGCGCGTTTATTATAAACAAAATACTAATATTGACAAAAAAAAAATGATTTAAAAAGAAAATACAGTAGAGTCGTAATAATTAGAACTGTTACAGAGTGTGTTGTGAAACTAACTTAGATTATTTTGGGAAATTTGTTGCAGAGCTTGCAATTTGAATTTTTTTGTGACTTTTATGTAAAGACAACTTTAAAATATATATAAAAGACATTTGCCAATCAAAAAAATTTGTTTAAATATTAAATTTATTTATAAATTTACAATAATTGTCAAAACCAATGTGATAAACACTCCAAACAGCTGATGGAGAGTCATAGCATACTTATAATTTTCTTTCCCTTTTTTGATGGGTATAAAATAAAATATAAAAATCAGAATAGATTTACATCCCGCAAAAAAAAGCTTGAAAACTTACTTAATAAACTGCACTTAAATATAAAAAATTAAACAAAAATACATTTTTTTTAGCAAAAAAAATAAGAAAAACTGTTTTAGAGCAAATTAAAAGTTTAATCGCTTCATCCAATTTGGAAATTTGATACTTTTAAAGTCTTTTATAATTTTTTGCTTATACTTTAAGTGGTTTGTTAATGTGTTTAGCTCTGTTTTTGATGATAATACTGTCGAATATAAATCTCTTAAATAAATTTAAGATCTTGAAAACGATGATACGGTACTGGAGAGTTTTTTTAAGTTTAAAATTCTTTATTCTCAATAAGTACAATAAAACAAAAATCTAAAAATTTATAATCCAATATACAAAAAACTTACTATAATTAAATAATTCAATTATGCTTAAAACTACAGAAAACTAATTTAATGTTATTGTTAAATGTACAAAGAGAGTCTTTTCATAGGTTTTCACCGACTCTATGTGCTAAATAATCGACATTTCTTAATTTTTTATAATTTTCAATAATTGGGTTATAATTTTCAGGAATAAATAAAATTGAGTCAGTCAAACAACAAATGCAGATACATCACTGAAACAATTGAATTAGATCAAGCTTAGTTAATTAATAAGGAGTTATCAGATATGAAATATGAAGTGAATACAGTTTTCTATTTAAGATCAAGAACTGACAAACCACAAACATTTAAAAATATTTTTGCTTATTGACTTCTGAATGTCAGCATTGATAAAATTATAAGGTGTTGGCAATGATGTTAACTTAAATAAACCAAGCTTGTATTTCTAAACAATATAAAATATTTTTAGAAATATACACCATTATTTGTTATTGAATACAATTCAAACTATACACAATAGTGATTTACAAGCACTAGTTGTCAGGGCTATCGGTTTTCAATATAAAATAAATGAATAAATATTTAAAAATTAAAAAGAGTCAAAAGGTGGGATTCGAAAGAGTTGTTTGATTCAAATATGAAATTCAAGGATATTAGAGTCCTCCAAGTTAGTTATTTTGTAGTTTGTAAAAAGCCTGTGAATTTCAACCTGAACATTTACTGAATATTTTCTAGAAATTGTATTTCACATTACTATGTAAATAGAAAAGTATGTGGTTTCCTCTTTTTTTACTTTAATTTTACCCTAAGTTGTACACTGAACACTTATAAAGTATTTGTTCCAAATTTTTATTCTGATTTTTTTCAAATCTCGTAAAACTGTCCACTGTTCCAGTAATGTGGCTTAGAATCACTTGATAACCAATTTTGGAAAAAATATATTCAATATATCGTGACTCTACTGTATAAATAATAAAAGGAAAATAAATAATATAAAAAACAAAAAAAAAACATATGTACATGTAAAAGAAGTGGGAACATACCTTTTTCAATTTACATAGTTGGCTATAAAGGCACCTGAAGAATTCTCTCCAAAATATAGGCCAAATATGACTTTGCTGATTTTTGATTTATTTCTATTTTTTTTTTTAAATTATAAAAAGTGGTTTGAAAACCAAAACGGTGTAAGTCAATATTTTTTTTATTTCTTCTATTTTTAACAGTTAGCAATGTAAATGTTGAAATTAGTCAATTTATGTTAAAAAGTAAAATTAGACATTTCAGTAGTATTTGATATTACTGTCAGATGTAATGCATAAGAAGAAGCATATCAAACGTCTATTTAGAGAGGAATGCTTGCTAAATTTTTAAGCAATATTTAATCACCCAACACCGATAAATAAAAAAAAACAATCTACATTTAGTCGACTAAATTAGTTTTGTCCAATCGGATTGGATAGTTAGAAGATGATTCTGTATCAAAAATATTTAGAGTATCTGAATTTGTTAGAGAGTAGAATATTTTATATAAAATTGAAATTTGTGTCAATTGATTGAATCTGATCCTATCGAATTGTTGGATTATTTTTTCTCATGTTATTTTCTATGATGCTTGTCTTTCTAACTACTAATATATAAAATGAAATAAGTAAAAAAAATTGTTATGCTATTTCAATTATTTTAATTTGATGGTTATTGATAGTAAGCATTGTTTTGAAGTAACAAAATTATGATTAGGAATAATATTTTTCACATACCAAAGTATAAAAACTAAAAAAATTGAAATAAATTTATTAAACACTACTGTGAGGCTTCGTTAGGTTTTCCAGGCTAACACAAGACACGAAAAATTTATAAAAAAAAAAAAAAAATAATCCGCCACATCTTGTAGGGGAAAAGGGTCTGTAGTTAAAATAAAAACAATAACAAAAAATTATCAAAAAAGGATTTAGAACATTTTTATAATACATAAACAATAATTCAATATTTTGATAGATTCAATGGGATTCAGTTTTAAAGAGTCATTATTTTTTTTTAGTTTTTTTTTTTTTTTTAGAGTTCATGTGGATTTAAGTGGTGATTTTTTGAATCAAAAAAACAGCAAAAAGTCAATTTACTTACAAAATCAAAATATTTTGCAACAGACATACATACATGTATAATATGTACCTAGATTTGCTTATATCTACAGATATTCTGGATATAGTAAATTTTAACACCTCCGTATTTTAAGAATGAATTATGAGATGGCGGTTATATTATATGACATATGTGTATTTATTCCTCTACTTTATTTTTTTCTGTTTAGAGTGCGGAGTTTTTCATAAATTTTCCTTTTTTTTTGTTATTTTTATTTTCAAACAGTTTTCCACATATTCAAAAATAATTCTTAAGATACATGTTTTTTTTGTGTATTAGAAAAGTGTTATAAGAATTTAAATAAATTAAAAAAAAAAAAAAGGAACTTGCACAGAAATATAAAATCCCGTAGGAGTTGTCATGATTTTTTTTTTTTTTGTGTTTTTTGTTAATTATATAAAAACACGAAGACGTCTCTGATTTTTGGTTTTTATTGTTTTTGTTTTAAAGATTGTAAGAGAATAAATTGGAATCAAATGAGTGGATCAATTGAGATTAAAATTAATTCCGGAATTGAAAAATTCATTTTACAATTGACATGGTTTTTTTGTTATATAAGACTAGTCTCTTTAGCCTGTTCGGTAAAGTGGAAGAAAAATACAATTTAAGGATGTGGGAAGTATAGGTTAAGAGCCTCTTTGAGATAAAATTTGTTTGAAAAGACGATAGATAGCGCAAGTAACACTAAATAGAATAACAATAGAACTGCAATCTACTACTTTGTAAAAATATCGATTACTTAAATTATAGCACCGTCTAAGAACCACAATATCTGATATATGTTGCAGCATTATACTCTTAAGTGGAAACTAAAAAACTAAAAAACTACAAGACTGAAATTGTTAATCTAATATTAAAATTTAATGAACCATTTACAGTAAATATTCAAAATTTAATATGCGTCGCTGTTTGAGATTTGAATGTGGCTTGAACGGTTTTAACACTCTTAACAGTTTTAACATGTTATTATTGTTGTTGTTTTATTTTTATTTTAACAAAATATTTTTTCACTATATTATTGAAAGAGTGTTACATCTATCTTACATTACTACTGATGGATGGAACTTACCAGTACATATTGTAGTGTTAAATTACCTAGACAACTGCTGGTTTTGACTTAACCTCTGATTAATTTTATAACTTACTAGTATATATGAAGCTATTGAAAAAAAAACGTATGTGAGTTATAAAAACTAATCAAAATTATTCATCAACTAATCATCATCAGCCTAGAATATGTAGTCTAGGTAGGTAGGTAGGTAGTAGTGGTAGCCGACAGTACGCCATAAACATTTATTAAGCAGTAGGGTCTATTGTGATACATATTTTACATATTCTGAGGCTTCATTAAAATTGTTTCAACCCATGGAAAATATTTTATTTAGAAATATTTGGCAATTTAAAATTCGCACATTTCATTTTTAAACATTTTTTTTTTGTTTTTTTTTTTCTTTTCTATTAATGAAAATTTGTAATTTATTTGTTTTTTTTCAAACAAAAAATTATTACAGAATTTGTCATAGATTTGAAATTATAATTTAAAAAATTTAAAGACTTTGTTATTTTTTTTTTTTTTTTTTTTTGTTATTAAAAAAGTAATTTTTCATATTGAAATTTCCGTGTAGGTGGTTGTAATAATAATAAATACTTAACGTCATTTAAAAAGTTAAACTCTTGGACTGAACCTATTATGTTATGTATACATATGTTTGTATGTATGCCTTATAATTTGCTGAAAATTTACAATGATTTTTCACATTTTCCATGAAACTTTGTTGCACTTTACAATCTACATTTTTTTAATATTTTTTGTTTATAGAAAATTTTTTCTTTATATTTTTGTTTTTAGTTATTATTTTTCTAAAAACAAAAAAAAACAGGGAATACAATGTTATTTCCAGGTTTTTGTGCAGTAGCTAGAATTGAGTTTTT
Source organism: Argyra leucocephala (assembly GCA_963942445.1). Lineage (NCBI taxonomy): Eukaryota > Metazoa > Arthropoda > Insecta > Diptera > Dolichopodidae > Argyra > Argyra leucocephala. Next base: position 131,865,442 of record OZ012681.1, on the reverse strand, counting down.
TGTTCTGTTTAATTCTGATCTGTTTTGCAAAACTGTACTACTTCAATTAATTCCAATTTTGCGACAGTTGTCTACACCTTGGCTTACCTTTTGTTTTTGTATGAATGTAAATACGCTAGGTGTAATACAGTAGGTAAAACACCAACCTTGCAATCGAATAGTCACAAGGTCGATTCCCGATGAAGCAAAAACAATGCTTTATGGGGTTTTCGATCTGGTCCCTTTATCATTGCCATAAAATAAATGACAAAAAAAAAATTTAGGGTATAATCTGGTAACTAATTAAAATAAAATGGAACTACACTATTTAAGAAGGTTTTTGATGCTGGACAGTTGTAGTTTTCCATAGATTTAATGGGTTGATAAGCCATAAATTTTATAAATAAATATTCGAAAAATAATGTATGTAGTAAGATATGTAGTAAAAACTTGTAGTACAGTACTTAATGAAGCACCTTCTCGTGCTACAGTAATTTAATTAGCTACTTAAATTACTGTCAATAACATTAAAAAAAATACAGTTTTGCTAGATAGATGACAATGGTTATTTCCAATTGACATTTTTCAGTCAATTTCCATTTTTCCAATTTGACAATTGTCACAGTTTTTGTAATTCCAATTCGACAGTTGTCCTAGACCTTTTTAATTCAAATTTGACAGTTGTTCTAGTCTTTTTTTTTAATTTCAAATTTGACAGTTGTTCTTTGCTTTTTTTTAATTTCAATTTGACAGTTGCCCTAGACTTTTTCAATTAAAATATGACAATTGTTCTCGTTTTTTTTTTTAATTTCAATTTGACAGTTGTTCTTGTCTGTTTTTGTAATTCAAATTTGACAATTGTTCTCGTTTTGTTTTTAATTTCAAATTTGACAGTTGTTCTCGATTTTTTTTTTAATTTCAATTTGACAGTTGTCCTAGACTTTTTTAATTCAAATTTGACAGTTGTTCTCGTTTTCTTTTTTTTAATTTCAATTTGACAGTTGTCCTAGACTTTTTCAATTAAAATATGACAATTGTTCTCGTTTTTTTTTTAATTTCAATTTGACTGTTGTTCTTGTCTGTTTTTGTAATTCAAATTTGACAATTGTTCTCGTTTTTTTTTAATTTCAAATTTGACAGTTGTTCTCTGCTTTTTTCTAATTTTAATTTGACAGTGTTGTCCTAGACTTTTTTAATTCAAATTTGACAGTTGTTCTCGTTTTCTTTTTTTTAATTTCAATTTGACAGTTGTCCTAGACTTTTTCAATTCAAATTTGACAGTTGTTCTCGATTTTTTTTTTTAATTTCAATTTGACAGTTGTCCTAGATTTTTTTAATTCAAATTTGACAGTTAATCTCGTTTTTTTTGTAATTTCAATTTGACAGTTGTCCTCTGCTTTTTTTTAAATTTTAATTTGACAGTTGTCTTAGACTTTTTTAATTCAAATTTGACAGTTGTTCTTTGTTTTTTTTTTAAATTCCAATTTGACAGTTATCTTCAGCTTCATCTAACATTTTAATATACATCTAGCTCTTGATTATAAATTGGTATGTAGGAGAAGTAACTGTTCCAGTTGTGTGTGTCCTTGTAACATCAAAACTGGAGTGTGCCATTTATTGTTTTAAATTTCTTTTTACATAATTATTTGTTTAAAATCGATTCCAGAATCTAACACCATTGTTTTGGACACGAACAGTGTTATTTTTTTTTCAATTGGACCTGACGAGATTTTTGACGAGAGTTTAATGCCAATTTAGCCCATCAAATCTCTAATTATACTTCCTCATATGTCCTCTATACAGACCTGTCTTTTGTTTTTATATGATTATTTGTTTAAGCTCGACTCTAGAGTATAATATCATTGTTTTGAACACGAACAGCTTTTCCAATTATCACAGGGCCTAACGAGATTTTTTTAGAAACTTAATTCGAATTAAGCCACACAGTAGTGAAGTGAAGAAATCCATTAGATCGCTAATTTTACTTGCTCATATGTCCTCTACATATGGATGGACCATGGTATGTCAAGGAATCTTAATTTAACTCTTTTATAGTACAGAATTTCATTTTTTTTGGTTAAATAAAATAGTCAATAAGAAATATACAAAATGTTGTGAAGAGTGGTTTAACATATCGTTTCCTAGAATCTATCTTTGGTAGTAGTGACTGCCAACAGTACTTCGACACACATTTTGACCAATAGGATCCATTGTTATACAGAAAGAGCCTATCTTAAGAAATTTTACAACTTGTACGGAATTTTCATCGGCTGTTATCATTGCAAATGATATTTCCTGAAATAGATACCATAACAGAAATTGTTTTACATCTTAAAAATCCGTTATAACAACCGTTATATCACAAATCATTAAATCCGATATTATGAAATTGATAGTCCTGATAAGTATTGTAATATATCGAAAACGGACCGTTACAAAAGTACATATCTACATTCTGACTGTTTTATACAAATTCTAAAATAGTTCTAAAGCATTCGAGATTTAATTTTTTATTTGATTTCTAATGAAGTATAATCGCCCTTTAAACACAAAATTACAATGAATATAAATTGTAATTCTACTATTCTTATTATTATTATTATTATTACTATTATTTTTATTTTATTTTTAAAAAAATTGCAATTTTAATGATGATGATGACGATTACATCAATTCAAAACAACAACAAAAACTAGAAATAAAATTATTAAAAATCACGCGCCAAATTTCAAATCTTAACCCATACATCGGAGTAAATGACGAGGAGGGTAGTGTAGTATTATAGCTAAAATGTTTATTGAAACAAAATCTGAAAATAAACCCGAAAAAAAGAATTTAATGACATGACATGACTAAATTGAGAAAAATGTTTATATACCTACATACATACATCAATTTTTGTATCAAACATGTGTGCTGTGGTGTACAATACTGCAAATATACTTAACTGTAATTCACTTTCGATATACGATTTTAACACTTTTCATTTCGTAATTTAAAAAATTTTTTTTTTTTTTTGTGGTTGTTGTTGATGTTTTTTTAGTTCACCTTGTTGAAATCTTTTGTTTTTCCAGCCCATACATGGAATCTCAAATTTAATTTTATCATGTTTTGTTTTGATATTTATTTTTTTTTTTTTTGATATTTTCACATGAAAATTTATTTGTAAAAAAATTTGCGCGTGTTTTTTTGTTTTGATACCGTTATAAAATAATGGTTGATTGTGCAAAATATAGTTGGTTTTCTGAGCATATGTACATAGTTTGTTATTGTGGTTAATGTGTGGGAGGAATTTTGTTTTCAGAAGTAGTTTTCAGTTTCTTTTCAGTAATTTTTATTTTTCTATGTTCTGATAGGACATGGGAATTTTGCTTTATTGTTTTGTTTTGTTATTTTGATTTTGTTTTGTTGTTGTGTGTAAATTACAGAAATTTAATTCTTGTTATTTTTCTATATTATAACAATAAAGTAACCGCCTTCTGAAAACTTTGATTTTTTTTTTTTAAATTATAAATTGACGTTTAAGAATTAAAGTTAAAAAAAAAAAAAAAAAAAATTAATTGATCACGAGATCTTCCGGTTACTAGGAAATTACTTATTTATGGTTAATTAAATTACCATATATATAAAATAAAAATAAAAAATGTAATTAATTGCTTTTATTAAGTACCTAGTATAGTAATATGTACAAATTAATTGTAAAAGTCAGATAAATATTAAATTGAAACACTCTGTAAGCATTTTTTTATTATTTTTTGATTCGTAATTTTTCACAGCACTAAAATTTGTTGTGAGACTTGGCATTCTATAAATATTAATTTTAAACACTCTGTAAGAACTTTTTTTATTATTTTTTGATTCTATACTTTTTACAGCACTAAAATTTAGTGTGAGACTGGACATTCTATAAATGTTAAATTGAAACACTCTGCAAGCATTTTTTTTATTATTTTTTGATTCTATACTTTTTATAGTACTAAAATTTAGTGTGAGACTTGACATTGAATATGGAATTGAAACACTCTGTAAGCATTTTTTTTATTATTTTTTGATTCTATACTTTTTACAGCACTAAAATTTAGTGTGAGACTTGGCATTCTATAAATATTAAATTGAAACACTCTGTAAGATTTTTTTTTATTATTTTTTGATTCTATACTTTTTACAGCACTAAAATTTAGTGTGAGACTTGGCATTCTATAAATATTAAATTGAAACACTCTGTAAGCATTTTTGTTTTATTTTTTTTTGATTCTATACTTTTTACAGCACTAAAATTTAGTGTGAGACTGGACATTCTATAAATGTTAAATTGAAACACTCTGCAAGCATTTTTGTTTTATTTTTTTTTGATTCTATACTTTTTACAGCACTAAAATTTAGTGTGAGACTGGACATTCTATAAATGTTAAATTGAAACACTCTGCAAGCATTTTTGTTTTATTTTTTTTTGATTCTATACTTTTTACAGCACTAAAATTTAGTGTGAGACTGGACATTCTATAAATGTTAAATTGAAACACTCTGCAAGCATTTTTGTTTTATTTTTTTTTGATTCTATACTTTTTACAGCACTAAAATTTAGTGTGAGACTGGACATTCTATAAATGTTAAATTGAAACACTCTGCAAGCATTTTTTTTATTATTTTTTGATTCTATACTTTTTACAGTACTAAAATTTAGTGTGAGACTTGACATTGAATATGGAATTGAAACACTCTGTAAGCATTTTTTTTATTATTTTTTGATTCTATACTTTTTACAGCACTAAAATTTAGTGTGAGACTTGGCATTCTATAAATATTAAATTGAAACACTCTGTAAGATTTTTTTTTATTATTTTTTGATTCTATACTTTTTACAGCACTAAAATTTAGTGTGAGACTTGGCATTCTATAAATATTAAATTGAAACACTCTGTAAGCATTTTTTTTTTTATTATTTTTTGATTCTATAATTTTTACAGCACTAAAATTTAGTGTGAGACTTGACATTCTATAAATATTAATTTTAAACACTCTGTAAGAACTTTTTTTATTATTTTTAGATTCTATACTTTTTGCAGCATTAAAATTTAGTGTGAGACTTGACATTCTATAAATATTAAATTGAAACACTCTGCAAGCATATTTTTTTATTATTTTTTGATTCTATACTTTTTACAGTACTAAAATTTAGTGTGAGACTGGACATTCTATAAATGTTAAATTAAAACACTCTGTAAACATTTTTTTTATTATTTTTTGATTCTATACTTTTTACAGTACTAAAATTTAGTGTGAGACTTGAGATTAAATATGGAATTGAAACACTCTGTAAGCATTTTTTTTATTATTTTTTGATTCTATACTTTTTACAGTACTAAGATTTAGTGTGAGTCTTGGTATTCTTCATTAATTGGCATTCTCATTGTCGTGACACGTATTCAATTAGCAAATTCTATAACAGTAAACTGTATACTGGGTCTAATGAGTTCTTCCAGCACTTTCAGTGTTTTCTAACTCATTGTCTACTTTTAACTCTTCCCCTTTATCGTACATTTGGGTATTCTGTACTCAGACATACTTTAATACTCATCTGCTACCCAATGTATGTAATTTTTGCAATTATGTTTTATTTAATTTTTTTAACTACATCATCAAGACTTTCAGTTCGTCATATGAATTCAATACAGCTCAACATACATCTCTATTTGCCATTAGGGTCAAAAAATTTAATTTGTCATTAGGGTCAAATACCAATTGCAACAACCTAATCTTTATTTGTTATTAGGGGGTCGTAAAAGAAACTATATCCGATCCCATAATCGTTTTTTTATTTGTTGTTGTTTTAAAGTTCATTTTTTTGCATGTAATTATTTATCGAACCGAGAAATATGTCTTTTTTGTTCACTACTCTTATTTTTCTATTGATTTAAAAATTTCACTTCCATTTTTTTTGGAAAAATTTGTCCCAATATAAACTCAGTTTGACACATTTTTGATTATTTTTGTTAATTTTTGCTCAAATTATGATAGGATTCTGTGCTCGAAATTATCAATCAACCTTGGTATGTCTCTTTATGATTGCCTTGTGTAAATAATCAAAATTAAAAAAAAAAAAAAAAAAAAAAAGTAACAAATTTTTATTTTAGAAGCCCTCTATACTATCTTCGTCAGACCTAATTAAACATTGAACCTGACATAATATGGTTTTGATAGTCCGGGTTATAGGAATTCCTGTCTGGGAAATATTGTAAGAAAAACTAATTGTGTTGAAATAATTCAAAGCTTTTACATTCTGGGCAATAAAACGATCTAGGCCGGATAGACACTAAACTTTATATACTGACTAATGATAAGTTCGAAATAATCCTTCATTTTTTTTATTTATTTGAATTTTTATTTAAAATACATGTGAATCAATTTAAATAATAATCACTCCATAATTATACAAATGAATTACCCTGTATAAATTGTAATAATTATTATAACTCTAATTTATAAAAATAATTTTATTTTCTCTTCTTTTAAAACAAATCACCTAAGACACAATAATGTTCTATTATTAAAAAATCATCTCCTCCAAACTATACCCACCACCTCTTTCTTTCTTCCATCAACTCACCTTCAACAAATTATTTTTGTTTTGTCATTTCAAATTAAAACAAATCTCTTGACATCCAAAACTAAAAAAAATTAATTCAAAAAGTGTCACTTTAAAATCACTTAATAACCCCTTAAATAATCTAATACGACTTAATAATATAAAAAAAAACAAAATCACACAATAAATAACGGAGTTGCAAAAACAAAACAAAAAACAAACAAAACATAAAAAAATATTCTGCAATTGAAATGCATATTATTATTAATTATAGCCCACATTTGAAGAAAGTGAGGGTGTTTTTGTTTTTTATTTTTTTTTTTTTGTTTAATAGTTTTATAATGTACAGAACTGTATTTGACACTTCCCAGAACTCATTTATTTTATTTCCATTATTTTATGCAAAATACAGGTGATAATTATTTTTTTTTTTTTTTTAAACATATTAAATCATTGACATAATTAGCACCATTATTTAAAAGCAAAAAAAAAAAAATTATTTTTTAAAATAATAATATTAAAAATTTTGCAAATTAATTTTTATTAGTGGGCTGGTTAACTAACTCACTATTATAACAAGATAAGATGAATAGATTCTTGATGAGAGCGTAATAACAATAAACAAAAAAAAAATCTATAGTTTATAAAAAAAAAATTAATAAATTTAAATGATAAATTAATATTTTTGTATGCAATTATACTCTATTTACAGGATGTCTTAAAATTGAATTTATTAATTAATAATTGCATATGTACATAATATTAGTTCTTCGATTGTATTTTTTTTTTTCATTTTTTCTATTGTGCCCAGCTATTTTAACTAATAAACAACTTTTCTAGTGCAACGTCATATTTTTAAGTTGAAAAATAAGTTATCTCGCTAGCCACAGTTCTTTTTATTTTAATATAATTTTGTTAACTTCAACATTCTCGTGATGTTGGGGTCTACACTGATCTTTTTCGTCTTTTTCAGCTGCATATCCATGTCTCACTACCACATGTCTGCGATCACATTTCTGAAATTCTCTCTATTCTGCGGTGCGTGATTAATTCGCCCACCGTTTGCAGGCCCCTTTATTTCTATATTCTATTCTTAGTTCCAGTTTTCATTTAGCCAACATCCTTGATATTTAAAACTGGAGAGTCGTTCAATTATGGTGCTATTTATATGGCTAATTTTATTAATGTATTTGGTGTACAGATTAAACAGTAAAAGTGACAATAGAACTGAATCTAGTCGTACTCCTCTTCGAATTTCAATAACTAGTCTTTTATAGCAAATATTTTAATTGTTTCGTCAGACTGTTGGTATTTTTAGATCTTTATGGTGGCCGATGTTTCGCAATTATAGATACTAACGAAGTCAAACATTTCATATCTTTAGATGAAAAATATGGATGGGATGTGGGAAGGCGTAATGAAATGTGGAACGTAAAATGTAGAATGTGGAATGTAAAATATATGATGTGGAATGTAAAATATATCATGTGGAATGTGGAACGTAAAATATGTAATTTAGAATGTGTAGTGAAAAAATGCATAATGTATGTAAACAAAAAAAATTACTTATAAAATTTAAAAATGATAAAATGGACTGGCTAATGAGTATAGAAAATCGCAGCTAAATGTGCACAATAAACTGCTAAGAAATAGGTGGGTATTGAAATTAATTTACCTCTGGAATGGAACAAATTCGACAAAAGATCTATCAATCAACACAATAGTGTAGATATTAAACAGAGTGTTTAAACAAAAATGTTCACACAAATATCCAACACTCTGTAGTATATTAGAAATTATATATTTTTCATGTCAATGGACATATAACTATACTTCAATTATAATCTATATAATTGAACAGGCAATGTAGAAATATGTGGTAATAATGATTCACCAGAACAAAATCTCACATATATGACAAAGATCTTCTAAAACTCAACTGTAAGTACCAAACTAAAATATTTTTATATCGTACCAACCTGTTTAAATTATAGAACTTATCATTGAATCAGGATATCTCACTAATTGCAATAGTAAAAAAGATATATATATAAGTTGTCAGAGATAAACCAAATACAAATTTGATCGCATCGCAAAATACACGGAAAAAAATTACAATGTTGATCGAAACAAGATTCTTCAGTACAAATTTTCAAAGATAAAAATCTAAAAAAAAAAATTATGATATCGCTACATTCTAATTTATAGATCTTTCATCTTTGCTTTAATCGTCTATGTATTGCATCATCATATATTAAACAAACATAATTCACACATTCACACACATTATTCACACATTTCAGTAACATCTTCAGTTCAAATATAGACATAAATATAACCATATAATCGTTTTTTAATAATTTTTTAAACATCCTGTTTAAAAAAAAAACTGCAAAATTCTTTTTAACAAAATTGTATTTACATATTTTATGGGGGTATTAAGAATTGCATTTTATTATTCTTATTACTTATTATTATTATTATTATTATTATTATATTATTTTTGCAATTCAAAATTTATAGAATTTATAAAACTTAACTTCTATAGTGGTGATTTTCTGTTGTTGTTTTTTTGTTATTGTTTTATAATAAACCAAACAAGTCAATAACATCCACCCACCCACCCTTATAAGAACAAAAAATAAAAAAAAATTTATATAAAATAAAAAAAAAAGTTCTTATTACAAATTGGAATGGAGTAGGGGTTTTTTAAAATGATGTCATAACTGTATTTTAAAATTTGAAAAAAAAAAAAACAAAAATAAAAAAAAAAAAATGGTAGAAAAAAAATCCGCCCATTTGTTGCGATTCTATTTACATAACATTTGTATATATAGTATTATTAATTTGAGTCATGGTTGTAGACATGGCATGGCGCGTTAATGTCTACTATATTTTTTTGACATTTTTTCTTTTATTTTTTTTTTTTTTTGTTTTTAATCTTTTGTATTCAAACAATTACACTAATGACTGTTAATAATTAAACAGTATAGGTACAACAGATTAGATTTTTAAATTTTTTTTCTTTTTAATGATATTTAATAATTTTTATAAATACATTTTTTGATTAATACATATCAGTTTAATTGTTTATAGTTTTAAGGTGGGTTATCAATAGTTAAAAATAGCTTAAAATTATATGAAAAAAATATGTTTTAGCATTGGGAGAGGTAACTGTTGTCATTAATACATATATAATATATTTTACAGATTTTTCAGATTATTTTAACAACATTGTTCAAAATTATCTACCGTACCTTACTTGTTTTTATTTTCTGATGTAATAAATATACTTCTCTCTCGCCCCCTTCCTAACCAACGTTATGATAAAAAAAACTATATGTTTATAATAACATTTTTTTATTTTTAGATATTTGATTATACATTTACTTAAATTTATTTAAATTAATTATAACATTACGTTACGTTTATTTATTTAAATCTACAGGTGTTAATTTACCTGAAAACATTAAAAAATCTATTAAATTAGTTTTTATCCTAATTTCACACTCCTAATTTTAACTTTTTCAGGTATGCATACATTCAAAATACTTTTTTGCAACTGTAAAACAGCTGTATACATTTCAATATTTGTTACCATATAGACACAAAGTACTACATAATATAATATGCACATGTACATACAATATTTCGGAATTAATTATAATTTGATAATTACAGTAATTTTTTTTTTTAATTTCACTACTCCAAAAACTACCTTTTTAAAATGTCCTTTATAATTTTTATAACTGTAAATTTCAAAATTAATACAGAAACAGACACAACAATCACCTTGAAGTAAAAATTCAAAAACTCTTCCAATACTAAGCAATAAAAGCTTCATTACTAAATAAAGTTGCAATTTGCAATACAATGAAATAAAAATTTATACAAAAGAGACATCTAGATGTGAATTTTAAAAGTTTGATTAAATATTTTCGCCTTTTATAGCTGAATACAAAGTTAAATATAAATCGTGGTGAATTTCATTTATAATTATTTCGTTCGTAATAAAATGTTCAATTTGAAATACTATTTAGAGCGAGGTGTTAAAGCGAATATAATATGTATATGTATATATGCAAGCACATTTTTTCCATCAACAAAATACAAAAACGACAGCAACAAATAAAAAATTCAAAAATTAAAAAATTCAAATTTAAATTCTTTTAATTAAAATTGATTTTGAATTAATATATTGAAAAAAATATTTTTTGGCTAATAAGAGATAAATAAGCTTTAGGATGTGTATCATACATTCATAGCTTAGGAATAAATATACCTATGGTAATACCTGTAATAACAGTTGATATTTTGGCAAACAAAACAGGTGATAATAATATACTTAGATAAATCATAATGTAATGTAATTCATAATAAACAGAATAGTAGCGTAGAGGTAGAGTGGTGAATCGATGGTGAGTTATTTTTTATATTCTTTTAATATATTATCTATCAATTTCTTAGGCTGTACAAAAACAACCGACACTTATCTTAAGCCTCTGAAATGATAGCTCATAGTTTTTTTTTTGTATATGTACATTTCGGCTTTATTTCAAATGTGGTATTGAAATAAAGCCAAAAAGTATATAAATTGATTTTTAATCTTATTTTTTTTTTTAATTTTAACTTTATTTCAACACTCATATAAAATAAAGTAAAAAAATGTCATTTGGCTATTTCTTTCGGATTTACTTCAGGTAACAGTTTCATAAACTATACAATCATTTATTTGATGGTACGGTAAGTACGGTAGGTAACGTGTGTGGTAACTAAGGAAATATGTACTGCATCTATGTCGTCAAACCAAAAACAAAATTAGTATACATAAGATATATGAAATCAATATATAAGCGAGATTCTGCGTTAGGATATATTTTAAAGTTGTCTTTTAAAGTCTTTTACAGAAAATTTATATAAAATATTTTTGTGCGTATAGCGCATTTAGAATTTGAAAACAATAAATTAATTAAAGTCGAATTTTGAATATTGGTATTTTGGGGTTTTGTATTTGGTATTTGGGATTTCGCGACCAACGCATAAATTGTATATAGGTATTAATACAAGCAAATGAAATACAGGCATGTGTTAGTAACCCATGTGCCTTCTTAATACTTCCAATATTTAATTTTGTTTGTTTGTACTTTTAATGATGTCAACTGCTCTTGATAGATTTCAAAAATCGTTAGAGTTTAGTCTTTTATATCTCTTTTCCTTCAGATTATCCTATTCAAACGAAACATGAAACTGTTAGTTACTTATCAAAAACTTATAACTTACATCAACATATTATTACAATTTTTGTATTGTATTAAAATATTTTAACGATGTTGTCTACTTGGATATTGTATACTTACTATCTTCAACCTCTCTCTTATTGCCTCTTTGTTTATTATTTTTAATTATTCTTGCCTCTAAATCTATTAAATAAATTTTTATAAGTATATTCTTATTAAGTTTATATTATTTTTCTATTCAGATTTGACGATAATAAATCAAAGTGTCAAATACACTTTAATTGTTGCGCAAGGTGTATATCTGTGCATTTAGGTACTATTTACATTCCAAAGCATACCAGTTTAAAGAGTTTAACACCTTTATTAGGTGTTCACATTCTTAATCAAATTTGACATTCTGATTAATAATTCAAAAATATTGTTATTAATAAAATAAAAATTTGGATGATACCCATTACATATAGGACTAATTTTGATATATAATCTTTTAAACTAAAATATAATATGTAAAATGTATACTAACTGTTCTAGAAAAACTACGTAAAGCAAATAAAAAAATTATGAAAATACAAATCAAGAGAAAGATATAGATTAGTTGATACACGTAAATACATTAATTGGTCACTTAATTAGTAGATCTATCATTCTAACCTACCTTACCAACATTTGAATAAAATTTCCAAACTAATAGAAATGACTTGGTATATACCTAAGAAAACCCATAAAACGATAACCAAATAAATAAATAGATAAAAAATAAATAAATATGGACACAAATAAATGAATTATCACTTAATTAATATACCTAATTAATTAATCTATACCTTACCAACATTTAAATGAAATTTCCAAGCTAATAGAATGACTTGGTCTACCTCAGAAAACCATATACATATATACAAAAACGATAGCCTTGATAGAAATAAATAAAAATATAAAATAAAATATGTATGAGTGCACAAGTAAATGAATCAACACAAAATATAGTACAATGTATAGGCTAATATAAATTTATTGATAATTGTACAAAAAAATGATCTGATATGACCAGAGGATGACTTCCATTAACTCTTGTAAATAATTCAAGAAATAAATATCCACTTTACTATCTATAGATAAATATCTTTTCAAATACAGCATCTCTTTAGCTTCAATTAATTTATTTATATCCATAGTATCCACAAGAGAATAAAATTTTCAACAATTCAGTCTGTCAGTATGTTAATTTTAAATAAATATCCTTTTTTTTTTTTATTTCATAAAAATTAGTTTTACTAATACATATACTAATATACATATTTTTTTTTTTTTTGTTTATCTTATATTTAACTATTAAAGGACTCTATAGTATAATTTTTTTTTATTATTTAATCTCAAAGGTCCTTGTAACATATATTTCTATTCACAATGCACGCATACACATACCAAAATACATAAAAAAAAATTAATTTTTATGAAATCAAAAAAAAAATGAATGCACCTTTTTTCTACCCAGACTATTCGATAAACAAAAAAAAAATAATAATTTTAACAAAAATAAATTAAGAGGTCCTTTTATCTTTCATGTTCCTGCAGCCTGCTATTTACATACAATTTTTAGTATACTACACTAAGAAAATGCAGTTTTTGTGTTGTTGTTGTTTTATTGTTTTCGTTTTTTTTTTTGTAAAGTTTGTTATCCTTTTGATAATGGTAAAATTATATGTATATGTATATATAATAAAACATTTGCTTCATATCCTTGATTAATATTTTTTTTATATTTTTTTTTAATGTTTTTTATAATGTTTTCAAATAAAACGAGAGAAAGAGAGAGATTAAAAAAAACAGACATGATGAAGGAAAAGGTGAAGTACTTGTATATACATATAATAACTGCAACGTCCTTCGCCTAATATCCTATAAATGATGTAATATTGTTGAAATATAATTTTTTTTTATACATACCACTACTACTTTTACATACTACTACAAATACCAGTAGCAATTAAAATAACTATACTTTCATTACTACTACTACTCCATACCATTATTATTATATTTTAGATGGATAGGCTAGACTACATATTTTTGTTTTTTATAATTCTCTCTTCAAATTTACATACTATGTTTTTTGGTATATTTCAATTTAAAAGATTTTAAGTAAGTGCGCAGAATTGTCCTTTATATGATATTAAAAAATACAAAAAAAAAAATATTTAACCTTCACCTGGCCAGGAAATATTTATTTTCATTAATGAGTACAGTATATATACACAATACATAAAAAAAATTTGTATTTTAATTTTCAGAAAAAAAAAGTTGATTGGCTTTAATAGATGGGTACAGAAAATTTTTGTCGATGGTTAGACCTAACTTTTGTATCATTAAAAAATGATCAACACAGGAAAAATACTAATTCTTTTTCTTTTGTACGTAGTTGAACTTTTATACACTTAATATCCTCTATTCTACTTATCATAGCTTTTAGCCTGTCACAATCAACTCATCGAGTTTGACAACTTAATTTTTAAATAAATAAATTATTAATAATATAATTCTTAAATAAATTGATTTTTACAACTGACATTTAATTTGGATATTTTTGAGAAAAAAAAAACAATTGGCTTTTAATTTTTTCATAAAAAAAAATATCTCACGAATATTCTAGAACGCTTTTAAGATTAGAAATTAATTTTATCAACTTGTCCCAATATTTTATAAATAAAAATATGTATTTGACAGCATAAAAACAACACTAAAAATGCTTCGGTTTCATTCATTGATTTCAGGTGCAAAATTGATACATTTTTTTTTTATATTGCAAAGCCAATGTCAAACTGGCATTACTATATTATTTTAATTTTATTATTTTATTTTTATTGCCTTAATGTATTTGTACAATACTGTTTAATTTTATATATTTTAATTCTATATTTTAAGAGCTTAAATTACTAGAATATTTACATCTTAGATTTGTACTTATTTAGACTAACCTTACTTATATCCCAAAATAAATAAATTACTAGAAACTTCGAATTAAATTCATTTCCTTATAAATGGACTTAGATATCTATGTTAATCAATTTAACTTCATTTTCAAATTTTTTACATTCTTTATTATTGTTGCTAGAATATATTTTCTCTAAATTGACCATGTAAAAGTGCACTTTAATAATTTTTTACATTCTTTATTATTGTTGCTAGAATATATTTTCTCTAGCAACATTTAAATATAAACAAACACATATAAAAAATCAAAAACCACTTAAATTTAAAGTAAACACCTTGTGTTTTGTTATGCTGCTAGTGCTATGTTAATTGCTATGCTATCCTTTTTTTGAAGTTTACCAAATCTAAATTCATATGAAATTGTGATGCTCTTTTTTTGTTTCCAATTCCAACAATCAAGTAACAAAAAAACTAAAATAAACAAACTGAAGCGAATTCAAACGAATTCAACTCGACTCTCATCTTAACTTTTATTCCACTTTATTTATACTGTTGTATGTGTTGTTTTGTTTATGCGCATATGAAACAAAACAAAACAGCAAGCAAATTTCATACAAAATAAAATCCAATACACAATTGTAATAGCGTTGCCAGGTTTCTAACAATTTTTGCGGTTAAATTAATTAGGCTTGAGGATTATCATTATCATTATTAATCTGTAAATTAAAAACAGTTCATAATCGATTTTAATTATTATTCTTTTAAATAATAGACATACGAGGAAAAAGGAGACGTAGCGAAACTAATTATTTTTTAAAATTTTCAATTAGAAATTTAAATTTAAAATTTCACCACAAATGTACAAATATACAACAATTTTAATTTATTAAATTGCTGCAGCTCACGCTTGTACATAGTTTTTTTTCTCGCCCGAATTAGATTTAAATTTTTTTTTGTTTTTGTTTTTGTTAAATAAATTACTATATATGCGGTTGTTGTCTAAGATAAATTAATAAAAAATATATGGTATGTATAGTGCCAAGAATAAATTGTAATGATGGAAATGGAAAGCGATTCATAATAAAATTACGATGTTTCTTATCAAACTTCTTATCAAATTCCGAGAGACAGGCGTGATACTGGTATAACTTAAAATTAAATAGCATAAATTGAGTATTTTGAAAGTATTTAAAAATATATATATATATACTTTTAATTAAAATATATAAATGAGAGTTTTAAAATTTGTGAAATAAAATTTTAAGACGAAAATTATGTACCAAAAATATTAAGTGATTACTATATAGATTTAGAAATATTTGACAACACAAAAGATTTTCTTTTTTATTATTTAACTATCATCTTGATTGCTGTTTTGAATATTCACCTTAGTTGTTTTTTTATTTTCATAATAAAACCAAAATTTATATTGATCAATGTGTCGATACCTGTTATTTTATATATTTAAGTATATATATAAGGTTGGACAAAATAAAGTCCAAACAAATGTTCTTTCAATAATTGCTTCTAAATTGTATTTCAAAAATACTGGCAAATTGCAAACATAATTTTTTTTTAATAGTACTTTAGATTAAATTAATTCGTTTACTGGTTTTCAAATCTTCGTAATGTTTTATTATTTATGTTCTTGGCAGTAACTGAATTACCTTTTCGTGTTTAATTATAAATAAATAAAAATATTTAAAAAAAATATTATCGATACTAACTGAACGAGTATATGCAACTACAACAACATATAATATGCCCCATTCATCATTGTCAAAAATACTTTCAATATTAATCGCACGAGTAAATGCAAAATTACATTGATTTTTGGTCATAGTATATAGTTTTGTAGTTGTAACATCCTTCACTTTGTCTTTCACCGCCCCCTTCCTTTCAAACTAAATTTGTTGTTCAAGGAAAGAGGGTGACCAACAAAATGATATAATATGCAACTACAACAGCGTGTAATATGTATAATATATATCCAATTCATTATTTTCAAAATGATAACACAAATGACCATTCTCTGCCAATACACTGGGGTTCATTAAACAAAAATTGTATTGTACTTGTCAATATTACTTGAACGTGTCAGGTCACCTATATACTACAAGAGGATGAAAACATTGAAAACACAAATAAACAAAACACACGCACACGCCACAAAAACAAAATTAAAGCGAATTCAAAAAATATTTTTCACCATGATACAAACACAATCACACAACAGAAAAACACTGTACAAAAAGCAAAAAAAAAATAATTAATTTTTTTAAAAGCATGTCATTTTGTTCGTCGGCTTTAAAAAAAAAAAATTGAATTTTTCTTTTTAGTTAAAAATTCTTCAGTATTAGCTGAAACTTCGCCGTGACGTGACGACAACTTATTCAAATAAAATAATTTCGAGAATCGTTTTTGGAGTTTAGAAAAAAAAAACAATAAAGAAAATAAACAGAATTAAATTCGGTCGCGTCCGTTTGATAATTAAAAATATTTTTTTTTTTATTTATGTGTTTTTTCTGTTGATTTTTTTGTTTATTGTTATTGTTTATATATTTCAAAAATTCAACAATAACAAAAACAACATCAGAGCAGCAGTTAAATAAATATATATATATATTACGTATATGTATATATAGGTACATTATGCATACAAAATAATACAAGAACTTGAGGAAGAATTTTAGAACAGGAATTTTTTGTTTTTTTTTCTTATTGTTTTGTTTTTGTTTTAATGTTTTGGTATGGTATCAAAACAAAAACAGTGAAGGTAATGTGCATAAACTTTTAAATTGGAATTTGGAATATTTTTGTTTTAAATATTTTTAAAATCAAAATGAATATAATATAAAATAATTAATAATATTATAATTGATTGTACGAATTAAATAAAAATGTTAATTAAATTTTAAAATTAAATTGTTTTTATTTCCAAATTCATCAAAAAATACAAAACTCAAAATTATATTCGCGGCTTTATGTCTTTATTTGGATTAGCAGCCAGCATTAGCAGTTATTTCATGTTTATAATTTTAAGTTGAAAGCGCGGGCTTAAAAATATTTGAAAGAAATTTGTATTTTAAAAACAAAAATTAAATAAATAATAATAAATAAAATTTTTAATTAATTTAAATTTTATTCAAATTGAAAAAAATTTCGAATTTTTATTGAATTTAAAAAAAGAAATCACAAAAAAATTAATAATAATAATAGTATATTAACATTAATGCGTCGCTAAAAATTCTTCGATTTCATTTTTAAAAACATTTGATCGTCATTTTGTGTATTTTATTTTTATTATAATTTTATTTTTTGTTTTGGGGAACTACTTCGTCCCAAATAAATTTTTTTTTTCACCTGTGAAATTTTTTTAAATAAGATTTTTGTGATATTCAATAAATTTTATAAAAAAAAAAAAAAAATAAAAAAATAATCATAATTTGCATATAAATTCAAAGATAAAAAATTATGCTAAAAAGAAAAATAAAAAAATAAAAAATAAAGTGAAGTTTTTTTATTTCATGCTTTTTTTTATAAGTTAGTTTGTAAACCACAATTCTGTGAATTAGTGAAAAAGTGAATTCTAATATACTAAATTAAAAAAATAAATAAATAAAATAAATTATAAAAGAATAAAAAAAAAAATATTTATTTTTTTAGAAATATAATTTGAAAAGAATAAAAGGTGAATATTAGATCATTACTTATATTAAAAAAAAAAAAAATAGGTAAATAACAAATGTTTTTTTAAAAACTCATATTATATCTTTTAACATTTTTATTATTTGTTAAATGTTTGGTAAAATATATTATTTTTGCTAAGGTATATAATCACTAAAATTGAAGTTTTATGTTGGCTTACAATTTATTTGTTTTGTTTACAAGCTTGCAATCTGCAGGTAACAAGAACAAGAACTGTAAATCTACAAAAAATGTTTTCAATTAAATAGCTAGAGATTAGGGTCAGAAACCATCGATAGAAAAACAATTAGCTTGCAATATGCTTATTTTTCTTAAAAATTTACAATCAGCGTTTACCTGTCTAAAACAGTGTTTCAATAAATTTGTATCAGTGACAAAAAATGACTTATTTAATTTAAATTGAACGAGTTATCTTTTTTCGACGTTAGACTAGGCGCAAACATTCAATTTTTAATTTCGCAACTGTTTGATTGCACATTTGTGTTCCATCAGTTTATATGAAAGCGTGAAGCTAAACACATAAAATCAGTTGCAGGTGTGTACGCTTTTTATTTATAAATCAATGGAACACAAATGTGCAATCAAATTGTTGTAAAACTAAAAATTGTACCGTTATTTTATTTATCATATATCAATATAATAAATAAAATAATTAAATAACTGCGCCTACCGTTATTTTATTTATTATATATCAATAATATTTTAAAATAAAATAATGAAATAAAGCCGCAATAAAATGAAATAATGTCAAACAAAAAAAAATTATTGAAATTTATATAGTTACAGCGTTATTTTGTGAAGCTATAATTAACTATAACTGCAATGTTAAATTTAAATCTGAAATTGTTTTTTCAAACACTTTTTACTCATTCCTATTATACTTTATATTGAAATTGATGTGTAACGCTGCAGTTGAATGCCTACCGTTACCGATCAAATTGCAAACCAAAAATATTTATGTATTCATTTTATGTGAAAGTATTTTAATTTAACTTTTTTTGACTTGACAATAAAGTAGATATCTGATATACACCTTATATAACTAGGTAGTTCGATTTTACTCGCTCATCAGACACAATACCGTAAATTCGATGCTTCAGCTTCGAAATTCGAGATTCGATTCGATTCAGAAGCTTATTTGGCAACATCGAGGGAATTAGAGTATTGTACAGTTACAACTCATGATATTTTGAGATGTGATTTCATGTCTGATATCAATTATTCAGATAAACTGCAGCTGTACATTTCTGTTAATCAAAGTTCTCAAACATCTTCTATTTTAAATTAAACTAGTATCCGTCCGAAATTCGAGGAAGTTTGATAAAAAAAAAAATTGCATTAAATTTTATTATGAATAATTTAGTGTTTTCCATCACTTCAATTCATACTTGGTACGAAGTAAAGTATATTTAATTTTTGTATTGATTTATCTTAGACAACAACCATATAACTACGTAGTCATTTATTCAATTTCATTATGAATTTATTGTTTTTCATCATTTTGCCAATTTATACTTGGTACTATATTTTATTTTTTTATTGATTTATCTTAGACAACAACCACATATGTAATCATTTATTTATTTTAAAAAAATATATAAATTTAATTCTGGCGAGGAAAAGAAGAAACTATGTACTTTGGTTAATTCCGTACTTTGGTAAATTTGATAAATTTATTTATTATTTGTATACTTAGACATGGAGTGATATTTTAAATTGAAATTGAATTTCTAATTGCAAATTAAAAAATATTTTCGCTACGTCTCCTTTTAAATATTTATCATTTATTCAGATATTTATACCCTACTTTTTTCAATTTACACATTAAATATTTTTCAGTTTTTATAATGTTCATTTTATATAATTATGTTTAGGTTTAATTTTAAATGTACATTGTTTCCTTCTTATTAGTCTTAGTTAGAAATACATACTAACTATATTGCACTGAATTTTACATACTTTTAATTTTAATTGTTAACCACTCTATACGAGTTTTAGCTCTCTTGAGCTCAAAAATGAAATAAAATAAATAAGAGGGCTTGATAAAACCCAGTTGTTTGATAAGCCCACAATAAAGACCTTATAAATAAATAAAATAAATAAAATAAATAACTAAATAAAAATAAAATGATTCTATTTTCAAATTATTTACCGTGCAATTAAATCGTATTTCAGCTTTAAAAAATTTTTTTTCTTTTCATCAATAATTTTTGTATTTTTTTTTGCTTGTCTTTTATTTTTTTGTTAATATCTAACAAAGTTTGTTTAATACGAATATTTAAAAAAAAAACTTGTAACGTAAGTATCTATATCACACAAATATACGCATATAAAATTGAAATCTTTTGCAACAAAAAGAATGTCAAATTAATTTAATTAAGTGCCATACACCTGAAAATTAATAGAAAACAAAACATCAAAACAACAACAAATTCACCTAATCCCGATTCATAGTGTTCACATGTTACAACAAAAAAAAAATAAACGAAAGATTAAGTCGGAATCAACTAAAAGAAAAGTGTATAGGAAACAAATTAAGTTTTTCAGGTCATTTTTAGTTACAAAATATGTAAAAAAAAAAAAAAAATAATCAAAAATAAAAACAAATAAAATTATAAAATAGTGATAATGTACACATGTATGTGAGTGAATCCAACACTAATTGATTTTCAATGTTTTTTTTTTCTATTTTTTTTTTATTTTTATTTTTAAATATTTCTTGTGTAATTTGACAATATTGTGAAGAGGTTTTGTTTTATTGTTTTTTTTTTTTTGAAAATACCATTTTCTAAGCATACACAACAGTACGTACACTCACACATTTGTAAACGATAAAAAAATTGACACAAAAAATTAAATTAAAAAAAATCGCTTGAATTCAACCAAGAAAGGATTATTTACTATTATTGGATCAAATACAGAATATGCAGTATGTTTGTATACGTATGTAAATTTTTTTCATACAATATACACACATACATACATATACATATATAAAAATCTATATAAGGAAGTTAATAGAAAAAAACTGCATGTTTTTTGCAATTTTTTTTTAGTTATTTAGGGGTTACTTAGGAATGTAAAATTGCCATTTAGATTAAAAAAAAAAAAAACAAAATAAAAAAAAAAAAAAATAACAAAATTGAAAAATTGTTACATGATTCTTAAAGGTTTCAAAAACTAATTTGAATTTTTTATTAGTTTGCATATCTATTTAGTTATCAGTGGCATAACAAAATTCAAATAACTTAGAATGAATTAGGAACCACAATGAATCTATAGTATATAAAGAAGACATGGTCTATTAGAAACATACAAACATAAACAATGAAATGGATGGAGACTTTAATTTGAATGAACTTAATTATGGCTACTAAGAGTGAGACCCCTATACACTTAGACTAAATTGGGGAAGGCTGAGATGAAGTGGGAAAGACGAATATAGTTAATGGCAACAAATTGTGTTAAGGAGAAATGTATGGAAGCAAATTATTATTCAAACTAGGACTCACCCAGAACGGTCAAAAAAATCTACCGCATATATATATAAACACAATTCAATACTAGGACCTTAATCTGATGAGAAAAATTTAGATCCATCTATTTTCATTCGATTTTTTGTTAGTTTTATATAAGTATAGTTGAAAATAGGTTTTTATGAATGCACTGCAATCAGTTGGCTTTAAATTGGAATTATTAACTATAAGTACAATTGTTTTTGGCAAATACTAATATTTAGATAATATTTAAGTATGCATTTCTCAAACCCTACCAATCCCGCATCTCAAACTATCGGTGTAATATCGACCTTTTTTGAGCATTATAGTGATGAAGACCACACAGAGCTGTAACGTTATAATATGATGATGATATTTTTAGAAAATGTATAGTTAATACTCAAATTAATATTTAGAAAACTTCAGTTCAAAATATCAGAAATACATGGTATATATATATATATACATAACTATTTTAGCTAACATATTTTATTTTTAGGTTATGTCAAGTAAAATAATAACAATTATAAGTATGTTTCACTAATTTTCTCAAATATCATAATCGATTTCCGTTATTACACCATTATCAATTGACTGTTGTCAGTGTCATCGTCAAAAGACTGGTGTCAGTGTCATGCCATCATCAAAAGACTAATGTCAGTGTCATATCATGATCAAAAGACTAATGTCAGTGTCATGTCATTATTAGAACAATGATGTCAGTGTCATGTAATCATCAGAAGACTGATGTCAGTTTAATTTCATCATCAGAAGAATGATGTCAGTGTCATGTCATTATCAGAAGAATGATATGTCACTGTCATATCATGATCAACAGACTAATGTCAGTGTCATGTCATGTCATCAGAAGACTGATGTCAGTATAATGTCATCATCAGAAGACTGATGTCAGTGTCATGTCATTATCAGAAGACTGATGACATCAGTGTCATGTCATCATCAGAAGACTGATGTCAGCGTCATGTCATTATCAGAACAATGATGTCAGTGTCATGTCATCATCAAAAGACTGATGTCAGTGTAATTTCATCATCAGAAGACTGATGTCAGTGTCATGTCATTATCAGAAGACTAATGTCAGTGTCATGTTATTATCAGAAGACTAATGTCAGTGTCATGTCAGTCTTCTGATGATGGTGTAATAACCGAAATCGATTAAGATATTTAATAAAATTAGCGAAACATAACTAAGTACACCTAGAGTTTTTAATGTTTATTTTTAAAACTGTTTTACCTAGATCGTATAGCATATTCTATAAAATACAATTAAATTCAAAATTTTATCTGGCTTAATAAATAACCATTAGATTTCATATTTGATTTAACTTTTAAATTTTTCGGACGAAAACAAAGTTCTTTATCAACAAAATAATATTAAATTTTCTGTTAACAAAATTCCATTAATAAATTATGATCACATACTTACTCATTTTACTTACCCCTGTTGTGTAAATTTTACGTTAAAATTGAAAAAAAAAAAATTCTAATAAAAAATTCTATTTAATTCAATCTTAAGATTTTTCTTTAAAAAATATCTAACTAACGAGGTACTTTAAAATCCCCCTATCTTCGAACAAAAAAAAAGAAAATCACCTTTAAAAAAAATGTTTTTTTTTTATCTTTAGATACAACTGTGAATGAAAAATGAATAAAGCTTACATATTCAATTTGATATCTATATATTATACGTATATATATTCATATGTATAGAAATCCTATTTATTTATTTATTAGAACGTATCCTTGTACTCAATTCTTTATTTTATATAATGATGTTTTTGGAAATTTTTGCAATACAAAATTTTTAACCTTCAAGTTTGATTTTTTTTTTCTTTCTGTTTCTTTGGAAAAATTAATTTTCACGAATTTTCTATTTAAAATTATACAACGTCATCAGCACAAGACGAAATAACAAATTTCTTATACTCACTATATTTATTTACCTTTTATAAACACAAAAAAAAATTCTCTCACATGTATCTCTTTCTCTTTTTTTATTCTAATAGGGTAAAAAAAATAAATAATAATTCCCCCAAAAATATATAAAAAATTGGGATCATATCATTACTGGCATTATTTAACATTCCTTCTTCTCCAATAATACATAAAATATATTTGAAAAATTCAAAAAGCGAATTGCTTGCAACCTCAACCTTTAAAGGTGAATTTCAAATTATATTTTTCCTCTACTCTTTTTATAAACAAAAAAATATCTTAATAACGTTCACATACGGTAAAAAAAAAACAAAAACCATCAAAAATATTATACTAAAGTCTATATAGAGCTAGATGGATAGAAAAGACTAACTTCAACACCATGAAAAAAGCAATTTTTATAATATATACGCTACACACATCTATACATAGCCATTCATACGTTACATAGAATTTTAATGTAATAAAATGCCGGTATAAACTTCCAGAGTAATAATAATTCAACATTCTCCCTTTTTCTTAGAAGTATGACTACACAACAAATAAATTCGCAACTCCGTGTTATTATTACTATTATTATTATTATTATTATTATTATTATTATTATTATTATTATTATTATTATTATCTATTCTTTCCATATAAGCAAACTGCCTGTTATTATACCTCCCTTCTTCTCTTTATTTATTTGATTTTTTTTAGCTTTACATCAATCGTCGCACTAGAATAATTTTCTATACTTAAATACTTATATATATATCCTTCGTTTGAGAGCACAGAATGTGTCCTTTTTTTAACTTTAAATGAAAGTTAAATTATTGTACAGAAATTTTCTATAGAAGAATTTAACTAGGCCGTTTATATCTTTTTTTTTTGTTTTTAATTTTATTTTTGTTGTTTTTTTTTTTTTTTTGATGTTATAATATGCAAGTAAACAGTATGAGTAATATATATTTGTTATTAACTAATACTATGATATATATAAAAAAGGATATGTTTTTTGTAGTGTACATAATAATAAAATTGACAACAACAACAACAACTACACTGCAATTGAATTTCAATTCAAAAACAAAATTATAAGAACAAAAACACAAACGAAACAACAGAAACAAAATAATAAGAAAATTTTCGTCCTGTTAATAACAGGCTGTTATTTGTATTTTTTTTTTCTTGCTATACAGTTTTTAAAGGGTGTAAATGAACATGTTTGAAGGGAAAAGAGTTGTTAGAGATGTAGATAGAGAGAGAGAGAGAGAATCAAATATGAACGAAACGACTAAAATCGAAAGATGAAAAATGAAATAATAACAAAAGAAAAAATTGGAGATGGGTTGAAAATTCAAGCGCCAAAAAAAAATGGATTTTGGGGTTATATATAGTTGCATACATCAAGGAATGAAGAATTGAAAATGCTTGTAAAATAAAATTCGATATTTTATTATACGGATGAAAATACTGTGTGGAAAAATATTGTAAATGTCAAGTTTCGCTTTGAACTCTCAATTTTCTTTTATTCTGAATTTAATTTTAGTTTAAGCAAACTTTTTTCTTGTCTATTAATTTTCTGTCACTAAAACCGTGACATCAAAAATGCAGGGGAAATGTCAAATTTGTAATGTATTACAAACGTCAATTTTATAATACAAAACGTCAAATTAAAAATGTATATACAAAATGTCAAATTTATAATGTATAAATATTTTGAGATCAAAAATGTTTAATATCTGTTTTAATACCGCAGTGAAACGTCTATGCAGTCTAAATTATGATTAAAAATGTCAAAATTGTATTTTCGCTCAAACGAAAAATATAAATTAACCGTTTCAAACACAAAATGTTTATGCAGTAAGATTTGTGATCAAAAATGTCAAAATTATATTTTTCGCTCAATTATTTGTTCAAACAAATAATATTAATTAACCGTTTCAATCGCAAAAGGCTTATGCTGTCAAAAATAGGTTAAAAATGTCTTCATTTTATTTTTCGCTCACAAAATGTTTATGCAGTAAGAATTGTGATCAAAAATGTCAAAATTATATTTTTCGCTAAAACGTTCGCTCAAACAAAAAATATAAATTAACAGTTTCAATCACAAAATGTTTATGCAATATATAAAAATTATGACCAAAAATGTTAAAATTATATTTTTCGCTCAAACAAAAAATATAAATTAACCATTTCAATGACAAAACGTTTATGCAGTCAAAACTATGATTAAAAATGTCAAAATTATATTTTTCGCTAAACCGTTTGCACAAACAAAAAGTATAAATAAACCGTTTCGCTCACAAAATGTTTATGCAGTAAAATCTATTATCAAAAATGTCAAAAGCATATTTTTCGCTCAATCGTTTTCCCAAACAAAAAATATAAACGCTTATGCAGTCAAAATTATGATTAAAAATGTCAAAAAAAAAATTTTCCGCTCAATCATTTGCTCGGACAAAATATATAAATTAACCGTTTGAAACACAAAATGTTTATACAGTAAAAACTTATTTGATCAAAAATGTCAAAATTATATTTTTCGCTCAATTATTTACTCAAACAAAATATATAAATTAACCGTTTCAATCACAAAACCATAAAACGCTTATGCAGTAAAAATTTATTTGGTCAAAAATGTCAAAATTATATTTTTCGCTCAATCGTTTTTATCGAATCACTATCACTGCAGTCTAACTTAATGTTTAGCTATTTGCATTAAACTGTTAAATACTTAGCCTATTTAATTTGAGAAACAATAAACGACTTTTTGATTTAATAATTTTTTCCTTTCAATATCCTATAGTTATCCGGATAAACTATATTTTTATTTTTGCTTGATTTATTTTCATTTATCTAAACAAACCACGAATCCATGTTGATCCAGCATCGTGACTATATAAAAGGATCTAAAAACTTTTATTAAGCATATAAAAAATAAATAGAAACAGAAAATTGTCAGTAATAGTAGTGGTATAGTTAGTAGTAGTAGTAGTAATAGTATTAAGTATAGTAGTATAGTAATAAAAGGATGAAATTCCAAAAAAAATACTTGTGTTTAAAAATTCGCCACACATCATTTCTGGTCCCATGCATCTTAAAGTTTTTACAACATTTTTTTTTAATATTAAAAAATTATTTGCTTTTTCATTTTGAGAAGGGTAGAGCTTCTAACTCCAAACTTTTAGAATTTATCGTAATATGTTGTTTTTTTTGTATGTCTATTTTTTTTTATGTATTTTATCCAAACAAGAAAAAAGTAAATAAAAAAACAACAAATATTTTTTTTTTAACAATCAACTAAATAAGCGAAGTGGCCGAATCGAATTTTTCGATTAGAATTTTTAAATTAAATTTATTTTGTTTTTTATATTTGACTTGTTTGGAAAGTTTTCGTCCTTAAAATTAAGTCTAAATCATTTTTTTTTCATTTTGGAAATAAATTTAAACTTAAAAAACAATAGAAAAATAACGAATAGCATAATACGTGCTCGCTTCATGAATTTTAAAAAGCGTCTCTTGAATATTCAATTTTTTTGTTTGTTTTCGTTTTAAGTATCTATACACAATATAGTACAGGCGGCTCTCGATATATGTGTATGAATATTTTTCGATTGAAAATACACTATACTTAATAGTCTAATGACAAAATAATGGAAAATTGGTATTTTGGAAATAAATCGATTAACTAAGTTATATTATCTAGTTTCTCAAGAAACAAATAGATGTGACAGTCCAAATAAAGCCTGGCGAAGGTTAGTACCTCAAGATCTGAAATTATGTGTCATGTTTAGTACTTAATTTACTAAGTCGAAACACAGAGGAAGCGAAAACCAAAGTCGAAAATATATGGCGATGAGTCAATTCCAAAAGGCGACCTAAGAGGAATCTAAGGGTGGGGAAAATTGTCTAATTCTCAATACTTAGGCATCTTTAACCTTTTCATAATATACCTCCAATAGGTAATTGGTTTCAATTTCATACCCTTTCATACCTTTTCTTTTTATTTATTTTTTTAGTTTTCCTAAAGCTTCTAAATCATATCAAGTTTCTACTCTAGCACTTGAGGGACGATATTACCTCATCATATTCGAAATGTATACTATAGCTACTCTCTTTTACACCTCTTTATTTATAAGTCTATAAAATTTTGTCGATCAAAGTTTTTGGTTTATAATTCTTCTTTTTAGGTCAAAAATTTCGACTTCAACGGACAATATTAGAATATCGCATGCTGGTCGAAATCCCTGATATCGTTGCTACGATTTCTATCTCTTAATGTGTATCCAAAAATTTTCTTCAGAGTTCGTATTCTGTTTTGATTTAGATGTGTCCGCGGTTCACTCAAAAACGTAGGTTAGTATAGACCGAATACAGCTTTCGTATATATATATTCGTGTTCTGTTTTCTATTAGCATGAATTGACTTTATTTGCTTTGCATATAAAATCCCAGAGATAACCTGAAATGGCTGTGGTTTTACTGCCATATAATTAACAGTAATAATTTTACCAAAATGTCAAATTCCCTATTATTAATTATTGTTACTGTAGGTAGTCCCTGTTCCTTACTTTTATATTTTATTATAAGCATCATCAATATTTATCCTTTCCAATCTCTTCAGGAATGTATAGAGATTTGGCACAGCTCATGAACACATTTCTTATACAAAAAATATTTTTTTGAAATTTTTTTTGCGGATTTTTTTTTTTTGGGATTTAGTATCTGGACATTTTAGTTTTGGGGCTTTTTAAAAGTCTAGATCTTTTGGAATTTGGGAATTCAGAGTGATTCCCAGTGCATTAGTAGAATAGCTACTACTTACTGTTGCTTGTCCTATCTATCGTTTAATAGAACAGACAAATTTAAACTCTGTATGACGGGTTCAAATCCTTGCTTTTCACATTATTAGATTATATTTTTCTACCGTTCTACCCATTAGAGTTATAATAAGCTACATAGAGAAATACTCCGTGGCATCAGAAATGTCGTAAAAAGAAATTGCAACCCGATTTAATATAAAAATAACACAAATGTAAATTTTATGAGTTCAACCACATTGTATCGAAAACACAAAGTGTTTTGTTTACAAATCTGATCACTTTCAACACAATGTATCTGAAATAATTGTTATTTCATATGTTTTTGACATTTGAAATATGATCATATATGTTTTTTTACTTTATAATTATTAATGGAAAATAAATATGTACAATTTTTGAAAACAATTTTTTTTCATCATTGAAGCTTTATTCGTTCTGCAATTTCACCGTAAATATAAGTGAAAATAAAATAGCTTATTTTTAAAATTTACTTAAATTGGATATTTAAATTGGATAAAACAACAACACGCACTGAAGAACAAGCTTCAAAACAAAATTTTGCAATGACATTTATGTATATAACTTGCGTGTATCCTATTGTTCTTCGATATGCGTATTGTGTATTGAGCATTTTTTTTGGGTACATAGCTTAACAAACCCGCGTTGTAAAAATATGTCGCGAATACATTGTCATACAATGTCAAATCTTTTTTTTAACATTTCAGATCATGACACATTGTATTGACGACGTTGTAGATACATTTTCGATGTGAAGGACTACCATAGGCTTAAACCCCTATTTTTATTCAATTACAATTACAGTTTTCTTCAAATATAATTATGTACTATAAAGTCCCAAACAATCAAAATAAATGTCATAACTTTAAAAAAAATGAATTTCAAGCATTTGAAAAATGTTTAATAGTTTCCCTAACGACATCTAAACTTTTTTGTACCTACTGCATAACAACAGAATTTTTTTTAATTACACAAAAACTAAAAACATTAATTTAAACTTTTTGAGTTCATGCCAAAAATTCAACAATAAGATAAAAAAAAAAGTAACTCTCCAAAATATCCTACAAAAAAAAAATTTATTATCCAAAAAATAAAGGATATCAGAGTCCTTTAAAATAAAAATACAATTAAAAAAAATAAATCAATAAAGTGGTTTTAGTTTTTTATTGCTGTTGCTGTTTTTTCGGTTTTATTGTGTGACGCGACATTTAATTCTTTCATGCTAGTGCGCTCAGCAGTAATTATACCATTGCCGTCATAATAGTGGTGGTTATTGAACTGAGTTGTTTTTTTTGTTTTGTTTTTTTTTGTTTTTTTTTTTTTTTGATAGATTAATAGACGTCGTAAGTTGAGTCATTGGAAAAAATTATTATTCAAAGGTTTTGTTTTATTTTTTTTTGTTTTTTTGCTACTTTTGTAAGGAAATTTAATCCTTCATTTAATTTACATTTTCGAAATTTTTGTTTTTATTGAAAAAATTTAGTCCTAAAGGATTAAAAAAAAGTTTGTTTAAAAGTTTTAATTACTGTAATTGTAAGTCAACCGATAATATTGTACTTATAGTGATTATGACTATACTAACCAAAAGGTTAATTTGTAATTTTATTGTATTGAACTGTGCATATTTATGGGTTATGAATGTTATAAGTATAGTTAAGTTATAGTTATGTATGAAAATCTTCAAAGAGTGTATTATATATATATATATATTTAGAACTAAAATGAGCCCAATACAAAGTTTGATTCAGGCTATATAAAAAATACAAAAAAAAGTTAATGGTAATACTTAATTAGAATGGAATCTAAAGGGAAATCGAAGACGATAGAAATAAAATTTCTTCACTATGCTTGTTATGCCGATGATCTAATTACATTGTGACAGTTACCGCAATTGCAATAACACATCAAGAAATATATGACATTATGACAGTATATCACAGTGTTAGCACAATCGAAATAACATAGCAAAAAATATATGACAGTATATCACAATGTTAGCACAATTGAAATAGTACGGCACTAAATATATGACAGTATATCACAGTGTTAGCACAATCGAAATAACATAGCAAGAAATATATGACAGTATATCACAGTGTTAGCACAATTGAAATAGTACGGCAATAAATATATGACAGTATATCACAGTGTTAGCATAATTGAAATAACATGGCAAGAAATATATGATATTATGAAAGTAAATCACAGTGTTAGCATAATTGAAATAACACGTCAAGAAATATATGACATTATGACAGTATATCACAGTGTTAGCATAATTGATAACACGTTAAGCCATATATGACATTATGACAGTATACCACAGTGTTAGCACAATTGAACAAACACACAAAGAAATATATGACATTATGACAGTATAAACACAGTGTTAGCACAATTGAAATATCATGGCAAGAAATATATGACATTATGACAGTATATCACAATGCTAGCACAATTGAAATAACACATCCAGAAATATATGACATTATGACAGTATATCACAGTGTTAGCACAATTGAAAAAACATGGCAAGAAATATATGACATTATTACAGTACAACACAGTGTTAGCACAATTGAAATAACACGTCAGTAAATTATAATACTCCCTCAAGGAGTCATGAAAAAAAAAGTAAAACAAAAATAAAATGAAAGTGACTCATGTGACTTTATGTTCAAATTAAGTAGAGCTCTATTTATATAAATGTAAATATAATTCTAAATAAACTTAAATTAATTTATCTACTTAACTCCACATAAATAAAAAAAAAATTTTTAATTATTAAATTTTAAAAAAAAAATAAACAAAAATTAAAAACTTTTGTCCATCTTAATTAATTTTTTTTTTCATATTTCATTTTCACACTACCACACACTATATGTACACACACACTCATTTCATAATAAATAATAACTATATTAATTACACTAAATTTATACTATGATGTTGATGATAGTGTTGTTATAAGATTAAATTGTTTTTGTCCAATTTTAACCTCAAGCTGACATTAAATTTTTTTTTTTTAAATTATGACTTATGAGATTCTGTTGAAAATTTTTAATTGAAATCCCAGACATAAGGAGATTCTGTATATAGATGCTCTTTTTAAATAGAACAAGTAAGTAAGTAAATAGTATAAAAATTATTCCCATCATCCAGTTCCAAATGCTAATAATAAAATTCATTACTCGGTTGGATTATATTGTATAGTCCATTTTTTTTTTTATATAAATTTGCTAAGCCAATAAATCAAAATTGTTGTCTATATATATATTTATACATATACAAGTTGAAATATTATGCTTGTATATATAATTGAGAAATTGAGAATGAAATAGAAAATTATGGTTGGGTGAGTAAAAGTATGAGATCAGTGTTTATGGACAAAAAAAAATTCTAAGGAAATTTCATATACACAAAGCATAAATTTTTTTTATTGTTTTTTTTTTTTTTTGCAATTTACTGACTCCAAATTTATTTAAAAAAAAAAATAAATATTTTGTGTTGAAACTTGGCCCCATCAATTTTTATTTTTTTTTTGGGTTATATTTACAATATTTTCTAATTTCTATTTTTGTTTATTAGAAACATGGGGTTCTCAAATTATTTTTTATTTTTTTTATTTTTTTTTATTATGTGACTAAATAATTAACATAAATTTAATTGGCACTCTCATCAACAGTAGCAGCAACAGCATCTCTCTAAAGTTGATTTTAACTTAAAATCACATAAATTAATTAATTTTTAGTTATTTTTTTTTTCAGTTGAAAATGTTGCAAAATAATTAAAAATTATTTTGGTAGTTGTTGTTGTTGTTTTTTTGTTCTTTTTTTAATTGGAGACTACATTTTTTTTAATTGTGAATATAATTTTCCAAAGAAATTAAAATTGGACAGTTGACATTTTATTTATTTTGTAGTTACAATAAATTTTTATTTAAGAAATTTGTTATGTCATAATCGTATATCATCGCCTTCTATATAATTAATCATCATCATCATCGTCATCAACATTATCATCTGGTTGGATCTGCAATTTATATTGAAATATATAGTGGAGTTAAAATTTGTTACAGATTTTATCGAAAATTGTACTTTTATTGTACTTTTTAATGAACATTAGAGCAAAATTTCGATATTGGATGATTATACTGTTCAGATTATACTGTTGTCTGCAATCATATATCGTAGATAATAATAAGTATAATAATAGATAATAATATGTATAATCATAACACATAGTAGATATAAGCGTAGAGGCAAAAATAAAATCTGAACCGTACTCTCCCAAACCATTTCTGGTATGATAATGGCTCGGTATAGTACGATTCAAATTACACTGTTGTCTACGATTATATCTATTAAGTATAATCATAACACATAGCATATATAATCGGAGACAACAGTATAATTTGATAAGTACTCTCCCAAGCCATTTTCGGTATTATAGTGTAGCTTGACATAGTGTGGTTCAAATTATACTGTTCGCTATGATTATATCTAGTACTAGCTACTTCTAGCTTAACATTTGCCGATCCAGTATTAAAAAAATATTTATTTACCCTTCATTTAAATATTTAACTCGAAACAAAGATTTCTATTTCCGCAAAACAATTAATTTTTGTTAACATATCGTCCAATTTAAGCATAACATTTTCATTACATAACTAGTATATTTTTTTCCTTCCTTAATCCCCTTGTTGTTACCTCCGTCTTCGTTGCCGATATACAACTGCTCATTCTGGCTTAAAATGTTTTTTTATATATACAACGGAACACCATGTGAAAATGAAGAAGATGGTAGTTTTGTAATTTCAGCACAAATTGAAGAAATAGTCAATATTATCCTTGATATGTTATTTATAACATCTTGTCTCTGGTGGTTTTCCTTATAACAAGGATTTTTATCAAGACTAGTGAATTTTGAAAGGTGACAAAGCAAGATTTACCACCATGGCAACAATAGGAATATTTTTTTCTCCTTGTCAATATTTTACTTTACATAAAATAAATATTTATTTGAACCTGAAAGTATGCATTGGTCAATTAGAAACATTTCAAAGTGTCTAATTCTAAGACACAAACCAGGGAAATTTAAATTTTTTTAATATATGTACTTTATTTTTAATTGAATAATTTTAATTGTTTTGATGACTTTAAAAAAATACTTCTAGTTTGAAAAACCTTCATATTTTACTAATGTTATGACGTTTTGCTATTATTCAAATAGGCTTATTTGGTTCTTGTATTAAATATATAGTTTTCATGGGTTTAGAACTTGGATATGTTTAAAAAAAAAAAAAATAAAGGATTTGAAAAATGGGCATAAAAATTAGTATTTTAAATTTTATTATTTCTTAATCGGTAATTTTTTGCGGTAATATTTTAAAAAAGATTCACATTTAAATTTTTGGGTTCCGGTCACTGATTTTTGAATTAATTTACCGAAATTTTACAGACATTATTAGCGTATTAATATATTAGATGCGTTATGATTATACTGATGGTAAAAATTATACTATTGGTTATTATTAGTATTATTTTTTTGATCGGGATGAACACCCTGACAGCTTATAAGTAGAGACTGGGAGTGGTACATACACAAGAACATACAATAGTTTTATTTAATTAAAAATTAATAAATTAATATAAGTAACTAAGTAAGTACTGTCAGGTATGATTATAATCTCGGTTTCAATTATTATAAACTTAATTATGAGTATACGCTTGTATTTCGGGTCTGCATTGTTTCTATTATGCTAGTACTAACTAATTGTTTTGCCAGAAAAAATTTAAATATTAATTTCCACCTACTCCTTGTCTATATAGTATACTAAATTCATTTTTTTGTTCCAAAACCATATCTTAGGACCGAATTCATTCTAAATTTCCCATTCAATTTTATTTAAATGTCGAATTTAAGCATACTTACTTACATGAAAACTGTTTTAAATAATTTGTAAGCCAAATTACTTACAATCCTTTTTTTTTTTTAAACCAGTTATTTAGATCTAACTTATAAATTGTATACATATATTCAAAATAAACGATGCCCCTGTCATTTCATATATATTTTTATATACTTTTATATTAACTCGTCAACGTCTATTTATTATTCAATAATTACAACTTTCTCAACCACTGCTTCTGCAATAGCAGACTGTTATAAAAACACCCTGCTTATCAGATATTGAGTTATGTCAAACTATTCCCAAAACACTTTACTTATCATGTGCACTTTATTAAGATAATGTATACTATTCCCAAAGCGCCATATGCACCCTGTTATTTCTTGATTATACACAATTAAATATTAATTATGTTGTTCGCTCTCTTCCATAAGAATTATTCTAAATAAATTTAAAACTTACAATTTTGTAATTTTCACAATTTTTATTTTATTTACTTTTCCTTTTCCTCAATTCTTTTTGACACAAAGTTGACATTATTGATACTAAAATTATATAAAAAAAAAAACAACAATAAAAAATAATAACAATTTAAAAGAAAATTCAGAAAACACAAAAACTAATGTAACGAACACACGATGTAAAAAATAGAAAAAAGAAAATAAAAATTTCTCCTTCCTACCCAAATTACAGGGTAATTTAGAAGAAAGATTTTCATAAAATCAAATTAAAAACAAAAAATAAATAAATTTAAGACTTTGTCATAAATTTTGTAAATTATTTACTTTCAAAATAGGTAAATTTAATTTAAATATTATTTATCAATTACGGAATCACTAGAATAGTTTCTTATCTTAATTAAAAATAATTTTTTTTGATTTATCAAAATTTTCACTTTCTTAATTTGAGTCATTACGACAATGTCTATTTGCGTCATTACGACAATGTCAAAAAATTGTTTTACTAAAATAAATCAAAAATAGTAAAAAACTGTGATTATTCACTGTATTTTAAGGCTTTTTTATAAATGAAGTATGACGTGACAATTACATTATACACATGACTGACTTATAGTCATATGATTTTAGCTTATAACGGTAACACTATAATAATTTGATGACGTTTATGAACACGTATTTTAAAATTAAGTTTTCATTGGTTTTAATTTTGTTTACAATTTCAAATTATTAAATAAACCTACAACAAAAATGGAGCAATTAATTATGATAATACCTTGTTTGTTTACCCTCAGCCATTTAAAAATTTAAACAAATCTATTTCTACAAAACAAAGCTCTAAAAAACAAAACTGACAAGAGAACAAATTTTGTACAATATGATATTTTATAATGCGTAGCTAATTTTTTTTTGCTAATGAATTTTGTGTCATATAATTGTTGCAATGTAGCTTATGAACTATAAACAAATGCATAAATCATTTATGAACACATGACAAGGTTAATGTCTTGCATTATACGTTTGCGCAAATGCCTTTATTTTCACTGATGTATATTCTATACTTATGTAATTTCAAATTATAATTTCTTCAACAGTATGAAATATAACAGTAATTCAATATCGATTGCAATTTCTATGAATAAAATATTACAAATTTTATCCCATATCTCAATGCCATAACCCAAAATCGATATTTCTAAAAGGTTTCAATCAATTTGAAACTAAATTAACTAAAATTATATTTCCATTTGATGATTCATCCATTTTTTAGTTTTTTTGAAATAAAATACATTATATAATATACATATATATATATATATATATTTATAAATATATATACAAATATAATTTAATGTCATTTTGATTTATGGATGAATAATCAAATTTTCTTTATTCTTACATTGACATCCCTTCCATATCATTCCTGTTGTAAGTGTAAAAATTATTATTTGCTACCATAATCGTCCCCCAAAAAATGTACAAAAAATAGAAAATTCCCTAAGAAGAACTAAGAAAATGTTTGCTTTTTTCTTTCTTCAATATAGCATCATCAGCTTTCAATTTATATTTAAATAGTTAAAAATATATAAAAAAAAAACAACAACAAAAAAATTAGAAAACGAAATATATTTCATCAGTTGTACTGTACCACCACACCATACCTTTTACCACCTCTTTTTATTTCATCATATTTTTATATATACATAGTTTATATACAGTAATGCTCATATAAATAGAACAATAATATTTTAAGTATATTAAGTAGTACAGAATAACTGAGTATCGAAGCTCTGAGTGGTTGTAATTATGAGAAAAAATAAATTTTGTTTGTCGCTGTCTGGGTCCGGTATCATAGTTTTTTACTTATATTTGTTTAATTATATGTTTTCGTTTTGAGTTGACATTCCCAATATATTAAAATTTTGCTAAATAAGCGGGAATACTAATTCAAAAGTGGTATGCAATTTCTAAAACAGCAAATGTCAAGCGTTATATCTATTTCTTCATTTTTTGTTCATTCATGTTACTACTATATGGAACACACGCACCTACAAATCCGATGTGCTATTTACTAACAAGTGAAGTTTTAACAGGATTGTGATTCGATTACCGCCGTATGGTCAGATTTATCTTTTTACTTATTCTGAGCTCAAAATATTCTTACCGTCGCTCCAACGAGCAGATGAAGACATTGCATACAGTATAGCAACAGAAAAAATTCAATACTATGTTCATTGTGATGATCGCAGTTTTTCAATGGGGACAAACATTTCGTTGTTCATAAATTGCTTAACATTTTAGCGGGAATATGTGTGATAAAAACTAATTTTACCGTTGTATGGTCAGATTTATTTTTTCACTCATTCTAAGTTCAAAACCCTTTTGCCGTGGCTCCAACGAGCAAATAAAAACACTGCATACATGGCTGCAGAAATAATTTAATACTTGAAAGTTGCTCAATTTCAAACTCTACATACCGCTCCACCCAGTGTCTGGAGGTGTTCTAGAGTTAACAAAGATTGGCACGTAAAAGTGAGAATAAAAAAATTAAGTTGGGGAGACCAAGTGGCGTAAACTAGATATAATAACAACTATAACTTTTGTTCAAATATTAATCAGAGTCTGGATAGTAATAAAGTTTGTGTTGGGCTATTTGAAGAAGCCGTTTTATAAGTGTAGCAAATCATATAAACAAAATATTTAATGCTGGTTTCAGGGGCTCTATTTTTAATCTTATCCGAATTGTAGAAAGCAGAGGGTGATTGTTAAAATTTGATAAAAAGACTTTGTCACTGTGTATCAAGTTTAAAATACCTCACAGTTCGGTTTTAAGACCGATACATCACTTTGTTCACTATTTTTTATAATACTACTATTCAAATGGACATGACTGTATATTATAAAAATATTTTTATTAGCCATTTTAGTCCAGTCCTTTCAATTTAAATTAGATTTTCAAAATTTTCCACAACATTATATTTATATACATTTCCACTGTATACATTTATCCATATATATATATATATATATATACCCCAACAACACATATATTTCAATTCTTCAATAATGTTCAAAAGAAAAACCAAAAATA
The DNA here is from genome assembly GCA_963942445.1 of Argyra leucocephala. Lineage (NCBI taxonomy): Eukaryota > Metazoa > Arthropoda > Insecta > Diptera > Dolichopodidae > Argyra > Argyra leucocephala. The sequence goes on along the minus strand of OZ012681.1, from coordinate 131,827,260 downwards.
AAAAAATAAAAAAAAAACAAATATTTTTCCGTTTCCTCATTTTTATTTTGTGGGGCGCGCACATATACACTCGTATACTCGGTCGTAATATCATTTACACTATGTGTAAAAAAACATTTGTTTCTATTTTTCTTTTTATTCACTCTGCTTCACTCACCCGTCTCATCTTCAGTTCTAACAATTATGCGTATAGCAGCAAAGATTGAATGAATGAGTGCATAAATAAATATAACAATGGCGTATAAAATATGTGTGTTTGGAATTTTCATCATCATCAAGGGGGGAATGAACTTTATATATTTTATATTTACATATTCATAGTACAGGGTATATTTTAATATTCAAATATAAAACAAAAACATTATATTATATGTAATACCTAAACGATACCATATACCATACCTAATTTTTATTTTGAAATGGAATAGAAAATGGAATGAGATGAGATAAAAAAAAAAAAAATAAAAAAAGATTTACCAAAACAAAGAAAAAATCCTTTTTTTTTACATTTTCCATTTTTCTTCATTTTAATACCTAGAATAAAATTGGTATAATTTACATTACAATAACAAAGAAAAAAACAAAATAGAAATGCAAACAAAAACAACAAACACAAACAAAAAGGATAAGAAAATTTTCTTTTTTTTTTGTTTAAAGAGGGAAATTCCAATCTAAACATTTCAAGTTATCAAAGATGCCAGGATATATTTTTTTTTTTTTACTATTATTATTTTAAGGAATTCCTTTTTTTCTTTGTTATTGTTTTTGTTTTTGTTTTAAAGAAATGTATAAATTCTAGTGTAGTAAAATTGATAATAAACCGACTCATCCGTATATTATACATATATGCATGACATGCTAACTCAGCATTAACATAGAAAATCACGTAAATTTTCTATTTGTTTGTTTGTAAACAACATTTTTTGAAAATGGAAAACTCTTTTGTTTTCATAAAAAATAGAAAATTTTCTTTAATGAATTGTAAACAAATAACAAACATTAACAGAACAGAATAAAACGGAATTTTCGTATATATATAATGAAAATGTTATGTCAGTCATTGTGCTTAAATTGAAGTCCTGTTTAAAATTTAAAATACGTACATTTTGTGTGATCTGATCTGTCTTTGTAGCAATTTGCAAAGAAATTTATCAAGATGGTTGTTGGATCAAATAAATCTTAGAAGAAAAATAATAAACAGATTACATATAGATAAAATAGACAGGATCGATTATGTGGTCCTTACTTATGTAATAGAAATTTAAAATATTTTAATATAATAAAATTACAACTGAAATTATTGATTTTAGGCTAGAGAGAAATTGTTAAACAAAAAATTCTGAAAACAAACAGAGTTCATATAGAAAATGCATAAATCATTTGTCATCAGGGCTGGTGCTTCTATATACCATTAATTATTATTTTTATTTTATTTTATTATAGTCATTACAATTGAATATGAGCAAATACTTAGTGCATATTGCTCAGGGCACCTAATAAATAGGGCACTAAACATTATTTACTAAAAAAAAATTTCAATGTAAAAAATTATGAAAAAAAAATATCTGCACACACACAGGTTTTAAACCGTTTTTATTATTTTACGCAGATTCTGCTTTGACATATTGACAATGAGACAAAAAATTTAAATGGTATAGGTAATTTACAATTTTATTTTATTTTTGTTTTTTTATTTTTATTTGAATTTTTACTGTTACTATCTAAATTTTTGATATTACCTCGACATTTTTATTTTTATGTTTACTTTGATTTTTTTTTCTTGAATAAGTTATTAAATACTGTATTATATTGCATTAAATACTCAACACGAGCTCTGAGAGCTCCTTTGAGATTATAAATAAATAAATAAATAAAATAAAATATCAAAAACCGTTAGTTTTATCTCCACTTTTATCAAACCAAATAATTGTAGTTTTAATGTTCTTAACCACATAATATTATTTCAATCAGACTTAGAACAAATTTTTCCGAATTCTATAGCAGCCATCAAAATCTAAAATACTTTAATCGATAACTGGTATATTCAGGAGAATGTATTTTTTTAAAATTAAAATTAATTAAAACTATTTACGAACATTAATGACACAAGATAGTTTGGTAGATTTGTCTATCTTATCAATAGAAAAAGAATTAGTTGAAACCTTGGATAATAACGATTTATTAATTACCTTGGATAATAACGAGGTTTTCTTAAATTCATATATCTTCTTTAATATAAAAAAAAAAAATATTGCCGAAAGCCATTGATGCTAGTGTTTGATGGATCTGGGGAGTATAATCTAGTAACAACTTAAATAAAATGGATCTATTTTATTTAACAAGGCTTAGTTCCTGACAATAGCAATAGTTTTCCACATTTAATGAGTTGATAAGCCAGTAATTTGTTAAATAAGTACTCGAAATATTGTAGAAATTGTAGTGTAAAATTGCAGTACCGTACTTAATTAAGCACGAAAAGGTGATTCCTAAGTTACTGTCAAGAGTGTAAAAAACAAAAAAATTTAAGAAAAATGCAAATTTATTTTATCATTTTTTTTTTCTTTAAATAAATAAATAAATTTAATTAAAAAAACACATTAAAAGCCTACCTTATGGGTAAGTTGGGAATCATTTTCATTTAATTTTATTTATTGTGCCTGTATCAAATTAACATTTTATAATATTGTTTCTTATAATTATATTTACAAATATCTATAACTTCATCTATCAAACTATAAGGTTTAGTTTGGTACCCTGTAAGCCGGGAATAGAAAAATTATTTGCACAATTTTTAGTTAATTTTTTAAAACTGCACAGGACGACAAATGAGCGGGATCCGCACTGGTTATCATGGCTTATATATATATACAAAAAAAAAGCTGGTTTATTAAATATTGAAGAATTAAAATTAATTAAATAGCAAATAAAAATAGTTTTGAGAATTCATATTAATATCAACATTCTGTTTAGGGTAGATACAGTGGAAGAAGAAATATAATAGAAATCCTAATTGTGGGCGACTAATAATTTTAAATCGATAAGAAAAATTCTTGACTAATTTTATCCTGTCCTATTCTATTCCAACCAAGCGGTACATAAATACTAAATGTAATATCCTTAACGTTTTGGTGATTATAAAAGATAATATTTTTTTTACTTACTTTATTACTTATATACTTACTATTAATGCGTGTACACTTTTATTTCATTTTCCCTGTATATTCGATTCAAATATTTTTTATATATATACTATACTTATATATTGTTTTAGTAAATAGACATTAGTTATATTTACAATTAAGCCAGGTTAGCCTAAACAAGTACAAATCAAATATGTATGTAAATATTCCCATATAATACCAGCTTTTAAAATATTGAATTAAAACATATGAAATTAAACATATTGTACTTAGGTATACATTAAAACCGTAAAAATAACAGAATAAATAATAATAAAGGGTATAACTATACATTGATAGCAAAAAACGTATGTATTAGATTTTAATAGTTGGCACTTAATTTATTTTGTAAAAAAAAAATAGAATTAGAAACCATATCAAAAGTGTGAACATTAAAAATATCTACAGTGGTGTATTGAAATATTTACGGTACTAGTGAATCCCCTGTGCAATTGCACAGTGACATTTCTTACAGGTACGATTTTATATAAAAAATAATATTTGTTTTGGTATAATTGTAGTTGTTTTTTGAATCACTTTTGAATATATATATATATAGTTCATATAATCGATGTCGTTTATTAGTCACATTAAAATATAACGCTAATTTTTTCAATAAAACAAAAAATGAAACCAAAATGAATTAAATATAGTTACTGCCAGATTTATGCTTAGATTCATTTAATTGTGCAATAACTCATCATCCAGTTAGGGTTAGTAAATCACCGCCTCCTTTGATTAGAAAAATCTAAAAATAAACTAAACCAGATACATGCTGTTAGTAGAAGGTTAAAAATCTAGGTTAATAGCTATGTATAAGTTAATAGCTATGTTAATAGCTAAGTATACATTTATTTTTGTCTTTTTCTGTTCTTTATTACAAATATGTATATATTTTGTGATTAAGTACATAACAGAATTGCTGTTTATGAATAAAATTAAGTTTAAAATTGTTATACTTAAGTACGAAATATATTTTATTGAATTTGATTTTGTTTAAAAATATGCTATTTTTTTTTATTACGCCTATAGTCATAAAATGGTTATAATCAGAAATATTACTGAAATTTAGCGAATGACTATAACCGTGTTTTGCTGTATATATTTTTTTTAATAATAACAGAAGCAAATGAACTAACATTTAACTATTATATCATTTTTGAAGAGTACTTATCTAATCTGATTTTTGTTTTTCTTTTTCAATTTTTGTTTGTGTTTTTGTTTTTGTACTTTTTTCTATAAGTTTGTGTGTCTATTTAAAATGAAAGAATTTTTATGAAGCCTTTTTAAAAATTGTCCTTGATTGAAATTTATTTTAGAGTATAGATGTCGCTCAACTTGGAAATAATTGTCATTTATTTGGTGTAACTATTTAAAATGTTTTAAGTATTCAGCCACCAAGAACTTGCTAAAATTTTAATATTTTTGTGGTGTAATTAATTTATTATTCAATTATTCTTGTTTTTTTACTCACCACATCTTGTGTATTATATATATGATATAAATTTTGTTGGTCAGGAAATAGAATTTGTGTATCGCGATCAATACTATATCGATATTTGAAATAATTTAATCACATAAGTAACTATTCTATTTGCAAAAAAAGGGCTTGGGCGGCATAATGTATTAGGGCGGTGATAGGTACATTTACGTTATGTGATAACAAAATTTGTATATCAAAACAAACCACTGATGGCCACTGATATGATTAGCGAACTAATTAAATCATAAACTTCAACAATAAACTTTATCGAACTAATGAAATTACTTAAACTGATAAAAATTGCATATACCAGAAATAAGCAAATAGCTGCAAATTACCTAATGTCCTTACAAAACAAAATAGAAACAAAGGTGAATTTCTCAATCACTGAAAGCTGCAAATTAGTAAATAATTCATATTAAAAATGGTATGTAACTAAGATATCATAAAAATGGCTTTGAATGGTGAAGATATCATAAGAAAGTGGCAAACAGATTACTGAAAATTTTTCTACAGACCAATGCAGCTTTTATTTATATAAAGTGATATTTTAACAAAATTGGATTGTTTAACATTTGTATAAGCGCTTAACCGCAACCCCCACAAAGGTTCATTATATTCTCAACAATATTTTTTTGTGTGTACAAGTTCACAAAAATCGAATGTGAATCTATTTCGCAGCCGATACCAAATATAAATATATCAAAAGCTTTTTTATCAACTTCCATTTTCGTAACTGTTCTATAGAAGGGATTAGACGATGTCAGCAGTGATCGTTAACACAGGTCAATACTACATCAGATTGCTATTATATATATATATTTTCTTTAATTTAACAAAGCGAGATTTTTATACACGAACAGCATGGCTTTTACTACGAGCAATAGAATTATTGATATTTTGAATAAATTTATTAATATTTCTCTTAAACTTATATATATGTGGGTACATTTTTGTATTGTGTTAACACATTCGCACGAATATAGTTCCATATTCGACAAAATTTGATTACAATTGAATTTCTGTAGCCAATTTAAGCCAACTAGAAATTTTCACTGTATAGTCATCATGATCAATTATTACCTATCTTGTTTTTGAGTGAAAATATTTGTTGAGATGCGACAGTAAGATTTTAATTTTGTCTTAGCAAATGCCTATACCTATTAAATGCCAATAAAATATGAAGAATGTTTCAGCAATAATATTTTCAACTTGTACAAGACTTACATTAGGGATGTCGATAAGACGAACAACACGCACAAACAATTTTCATAAAATATGAACATTTTTAAAACGTTAAACCTGCATATATAAAAAAAAACTAATTCTTAAAGCCTTTTACAATTTCAAACTTTACAGTACAATGAGTTGAAAACAAAGTAATTTCCACAAAGTTCATTATTGAAAAGACCAATCCTTCAGAATATACCATAAAATAAGTAAATAAGTACCGTATAAATTTCTGAAGTGTTATAAAAAAAAAAAAAAAAAAACTAAAGTAAGTAATAGGAAAAAACATTTTTTTTTTGTTTGAGAATAGTTGGAATTTCATTAGGAGTTTTGAAGTTTTTCTCACTACTTCAAAAAAAAAAAAAACAATAAGTAAAATAAAAAAATACTGAATTGTTCCCCAGGATTTTCCTAAAACTTTCAAAATTTATACTATAAAAAAGTAAGAAAGAAAAAAAATTAAAGTTTTGCAATTTAATAAAAAAAATAAAAAAAAATTGTTCTTTCCTTTACTTACTCTTACTTATATCACCTTTATTATCATTGTAATCACCTTAATCAACACTATTATCATTTCAAAAACTAGTAATTTTCATCTCTTGAACTTTAATAAACTTTCATTTCGATGAATAGAGAAATATTGTGTAGTACAAAGTATTTGTAGTGTCCTACTTATATTCATGTATGGGTGTGTGTGTGTGTATATATAGAAATTGTACTGAATTAAGCTCCACCTAATTGTCTGATACTCGAAAAGGAAAAAAAAAGATTTGCTAACAAAGTTCTTTCTCTTTATATTTTTTTTTTTTGTTAAGTTTCCTCGTTCTAATTTTTTTTTTTTGTAATTTTCTTAAAAACCTTTTTTTTTTGTACCAAAGAACAGTTTTTTCTAAAAGGACGACTCTTGAATTAATTTTATTTTTTTTTAATTTTTTGTTCTCATTTTTTATTTTTTTGTTTTTTTTTTTTTTTTTGTTCCGTTAGTTTGTTAGTATAGCAGAACTGCAATAATAAAACAAAAAATAAAAAAAAAAAAAAAAGGATGTTAAAAAGTTATATTCTACATTTCAATTCCTGGTGTTCCTCATTTTCACACAAAACAATAATCTTAAAGTTCCAGTTTAAATATATATGTATGTATATAAGTATATGTTCATCATAGAGCATGTCAAAGAGTGAGAGTGTCATATTCAACTTCATTGCATTTTTTCTACTTCAATGATTTGACACATTTGCATACATAAAAGTTGAATTCACATCAAGAAGAGATCCTTTTTTAACCAGAAGGACTTTAATAATAAAACAGAAGAAAAAAAAAAATATATATATATATATATGTATGTAGTTAATAGAAAAGTCATGTACCCTAAGGAAGGAATAACGTACTTATATCATTTATAGGATAATAAGGCAATTCTTTGTTAACCTAATTTTTCAAAAAAAGCAACAACAACAACAAGGATCATTTTTTGTTGTATTAAAACGAAATGATGTGTGATTCTGTAACTATATACATCTAATACCCCTATACACCCTATACAAATGGGCATAAAATTTTTGGAATTTTGTTTTGTATAAATAAAGTCAAGTCAAGCCTATACCCCTTCCCTATACACATGGTATAAAACTTTTAGAACCTTTTGTTGTATAAATAAAGTCAAGCAATCAAAATTTTTTTTTTTCAACTTCCAATTTCGTAACTGTTCTAATATAGAAGGGATTAGACGATGTCATCAGTGATCGTCAACATTGGTCAATACTAGAACAGATTGCTATTATACCGTTGGACGTTTATCTATTTGGCTTAGTGAATATTTCTCATTTCGATTTTGATTTTCAAATCGCTGGTTTAAACTTTACTGGTCGCTGGCTTAAACTTTTTTTATTTACTTAGATTTACCTAGGCTATACCAAAGATATCTATTCTGAACATCTCCAGTTTTCTAAATACTACGGGATTTCTCGTGATTATGCATGGTCTAATTTTAGTTGCAATAATCAATTACTAACCTTGTGTTATGACAGTAACGGATTAGTGTGCTTGTTACTTCTAAACTAAACTAAAATCCCACACTCAGATTTCAATAGATGCAAAAAAATAAAATAATAGAAGTTGCTTCGCATGCGCTTGAAACTGTAGTTTTTTCTAGATTATCTACAGAATTTCTAAATTAACAAAAAAAATATTGAATTTAATACAACCAATATAAAAAGCGCAATTAATGCCCTTTCCAGCTTTGATTACGAATGACAATGTAGAACTGAGAAGAAAAAATGGCTTTTACTGACTTGAATACAAAAATATTGTTATAAGTATAAGCGGAGATTTGTCTTGCAAACATTTTACATCAGTGAAGGAATCTTAATTTGAGTATACTATTGAAATGTAGTTAACGAATGGAGGGAACAGAATAAAGAAAAGTTGTGAACGAGGCTAAAGCTTACCCCGAGTATCAAAACTAATAGATGACGATGATGATGATGGCTATTAAATATATATGATAATTATATATTTGTTAATAAACAGTTTATGTACCTACCCCTCAGTGATATTTTTTGCACTATAGTATACGATAGTATAGAGAAATTGTTGAAATGAATAAAAACTGGTATCGGAAGAGAGGGAATTGTCATGATCTGAGTACTGTAGAATAGTTTTTTTTTTGCTTTATATTAATTACCAAGACTGGGATTAGAGAAGGGTAGGGTTGATTAGAATAAATTTGGCAGTATAGTTACAGAAAAAATGCCAAGAAGTGGAAGAAATAATCGGCAGAGAGTTGAGGATTAACCTGTTAATGTTACCTTGAATTTTTATTGCTTAAACGCGTATAAACTCTCCCTTCTTGGGAATATTTAAAATGGGATAAGATTACACATCCCAGATTTTCTGACTGTATATACAAATTTTCATAACCAGTTTTGAATCATCATCATGAAAATGTGTAGCAGTGGTAATTTGCTGCCTCTTGCGGTCTTCAACCGAATTATTTTAGAGGTGTAAGTAGTGATTTTAGTTCTTCCGAGCGTTTTGCTAGTTTCTTCTTTAATGGTTATGCCTAAAAAAATTATTGTATGAAACAATTTACAACAACATCTATGTGACTTTAGCACTATGGTATTAGGGGTCATTACGGGTAATTATATCTTATTGGTAAACATGCCAGAAGACTTTGACTCCCCAAAAACTACTTTTGGAGAACATGTAGAGAGGAGGAAGGAAGGTAAAACTGTCCAACATCTATTCTGTTCCTGCCGTGGTCTTTATCATAAAAAGAAAACACATCTATAGGACCCTTCTTTCTGGACTCGTTGGGTGACCTTAAAGGCACTAAAGTCCACCGCTTTGTAAATAGCTCGAATAGGCTCAATCAGTAGAGTCTTATGCCCAACATATACTCTGTTCCTGCCGTGGTCTTTATCATAAAAGGAAAACACATCTAGGAGTCTTCTCTCTGGACTCGTTGGGTAACCTTAAAGGCACTAAAGTCCACCTCTTTGTAAATAGCTCGAATGGGTTCAACAAGTAGAGTCTAATGTCTGGAAAGTTTCTTAAATGTGTCGCCGTACTGTCGGCAACCACTAATATCATGAAACACATTCAGTAGCACACATCCTTGCAGCCAAAATTGAAAACAAAAAATTTATACACAAAACAAAAAAGTAAATTTCTAGATTAACAAAGAATTAGTTAAGGCTCATCTTTGTAAAAAAAAAAAATCCGAGTACATTGTAACTTCATTAGCGTTTCTATTGAAGTATTTATACTTAATATTTTTATACGCTTTATTCTAAACCATAATTTAATCCTGATTTGGTATTTTTTTTAAATTTAAACCAAAAAAAAAAAAACAAAAAAAATTTTTTGAAATCAAACTCAATTGTTTCTTTTCAACATTTTCCTTTTCTCCAATTTCTTAATACCATTCTAATAATAATAATAATAATAATATGGAATGTTGTCACCTACGTTCACAACAATAGCTCCCAAGTCTTGATATATATATATATATATATATATATATATATATATAAAAGTACTTCAATAGGCATTTTGAATATTGTTTTTATTTTTTGTTTTTGTAAAAAATTAGGATTTTGCATTCATCTAACTACGTTTTATGGTATCATCATGGTATCATAGACACAATGATATTGATATTGATGTTGATATGAAGATCATGATGAAATTAAATGTCTTTTTCAACAATAATTTTTTTTTTTTCGTTTTTGTTTTTTTTTAGAACAATAAACTGCGCAACAAACGTATGACAAAAAAAAATTGTTTTTTTTTTTTTTCAACGTCATTTTTTTATATAAAGCCGCGCGATTACTGTCGTCAAGGTCAGGGCGCACAAAAATATTGTTTTGTTTTATTCTTGTTGTTTTTATAACTATAACTATTCTATTTTTAAGTAAAATAACGTCAAAGTAAATAAAAAAATATATGTATATTGTATATATATATATATGTATATGTTGTACGCAAACAATAAGTGCTGTAAATGCTATTGTGTTGAATTTCTGCATGCTGCTGTTCCTGCTACTGCTACTGTTGTCTTTCAAAGTACTTTTTCTGAAAAAAAAAAAAAAAAAAATTAAATAAAAGAATGAAAAAAAAAACAAAAAAAAAATCATTACAAATATGTGCACATTCATATTATGATGCAGTCACCTAGAAGTAGAATAGAGTATGTAGTTGGAAAAATATTAAAACAGTTGCACAATTTTTTTTTTTTTTTGCTAAATTTTCTTTGAATTTCTATGAATGTTTACTGTAAGTATATTATAGTACATAACTATGCCGCCATAATGTGTTAAAAAAATCAGTGGCTCTCAACCTTTTGCGGAGAGTACAATAAAAATAACAAAACAAAACAGAATCAAGTAGTTAAGTGAAGTAAGAAAACCGAGAGAAGTATTTAGTTACTGTTGGGTTTGTAAACCCTGTCAACAAACGCATCATGCTATATCAATTTTAATTTTTTTTTTTTGTTATATCAACTTTAGTACAGAGCAGGTATTTATTTACTTTTTAGAATTCTTTTCTAAAAAAAAAAAATATATTTTCTACTTTTTGTTTTCTATTTTTGTTGTTTTTGTGTCTATATATAATGATACATGTTGCAACAAAAATGACAACAACAATAATTTCAAGAATATCTTTTGAGAGGCATATTTTTTAAGATTAAAAAATAAAAAAAAAACAATATTTACACAATCATCTAGACCTTGTGTACATTTTATTTTATTTTTTATTTTTTTTTAAGAAAAAAAGAAAATTTCATTTTAGAGAATTTCTAAAGGATTTGAACGTGATTGAATCGATGTAATTTTCGGTCTATCTTCTACAGAGAAAACTGAACCATAAATTTTGAGTTTATTTTTTTTAATTATTTAATTGGAAATTCTGTAATCCATTGATTCATGTTATAAATTAATTGTCTTAGATTTATTATCATTAGGGTTTCTGTAATTTTATTTTTTTGATTAGATAAGATTTGAAAATGGTGGTAAGACGTGCTTCTTGAATTCAATTGATTGTACTTAGTTAAAAAAATTATTTTAACTATAATGTTACTTCTCAATAGCCTCAAGTTTTTAATGTTTTTGAATTTGATAGGAATTAATCCTGTGGTAGAAAACTGTAATGTGCTAAGAAAGGTTTAAAGGGACATATCTAGTGAATAAATTGTGTTGCATATTTCAAAAACACAGATTTGTGGTTAAAATTTTAGACAGAATTAGGATCTTCTAAATAATAAACAAACTATAAACTACAACCATAACCAAACTACCACCATAATTTGGCTTGCGGAATCAACAAAGCTGAATTAAGACGTCACTAGTCTTCTAGAAGCTTCATGTAACCATTTATTCACATTTCTATGATTCACCATTTTGACTTCTTCATTCAATAAGTTGTGTGTTATAAGTCAAGTTACCCATCAAAACACAGTTTATATCATTGTAGTGAATATATAAGGACTGTCAACGGTAACATCCGCAGTTAAGTTTTTCTTTTACGTCTCTTGAGATAATACCGCTTCTTCTGCAAACACAGAATACAAGAGTATACTTCTTCATCGTATTTTACTTTCATCTTTACAGCATTGAATTCTATGGTCTCCCACCAGCTTATACAACATCGTTTGACCAATTTCTGGTGTATCGATCTTTCTCATGTATTGTTTGATCTATCATGTTTTTCATGTTGTATTGCTTATTGGCTTTCTGAGTGCATATGCCATTTCCATTTTCCTCTTTAGATTTGCCTCGATTGAATTTTTAGCTGATTAGTCTTCAGTTAGTACTTATTTTTGCGATAATGAAATGAAATATATCTTTACGTCTCATCGGGCTTAAAACTACTCCATTTTATATATATATATATATATATGACTTTGATTACAAAATTAAAAATGTCGAACCCGGATAAATGTAACTAGAAAATCCCAAGATTTTTTTTGCTTTTATCCGCATTTTGAGATTAACCGGATAAAGGTAATTTTTCATGCAATTATTTGGGGTTCGGATAAATTTAATGCTTTTATTCGGGGTCCTAATGTATGAAAAAAATATCATTAATTTGACAACTATATACATGCATGACAATGATGATTCAATGTCAGCAAGCTGTACTCAAATAACATTTGTTACTGTTTAGTAATATTTTATATTGGGATTTAACAACATTATTTTGATATCTAGAAATTTACTTTTGAAATTTCTAATTTTCCATTCATGCGGGGCTTTTTTAAAAATACCCTAAAATTTGTGTGTCTCTCGATTCGGTTTTTCCTCTTAGAGAGGTTGCAATTATTAGCAGGGTGAAATTGTATGCAATAATTCAAAAAAAAAATCTTGGTGTATGAATTTGATGATCTTATAGGGGTTTTGCATTTATCAGGTATGCATTTAAACGGATTCAACTAACTTCGACCTGGTTCGACTATATTTAATTCCAATTTTCTTTAACTCGCTAAAGCATCGAAGATTCCGGCTTTATTTTTGAAAAATTAAAATTTACTTCGAATTTAAACTTTATTAATTGTAATTAGGTAGTTACGTATACCTATTATAGAGCTTTAAAAATATATTTAATTAAATCGCATTTCAAAAATGAATCATAAATTTATTTTTAAGCATAAAATTTTTAAACATTTAAAGGTTAGGTTCGATTCTCATCTTTTTCTCATTTTTTCTCTTTCTTGAATTCATACAATATGAAAAACAAAAAAATCAATTCAATAAATTCAAATTTTAAACAATAAATTCAAATTGATTCAAATGACTGCATCAATTGCATCAAAAAAATAATAACAACATAATAAAATTAATTCACAATAATAATGAAGAAACCACAGAAATTTAGTATAATTTACAATAGTCAGTCGTCGTCTTTTAATTTTCTTGTTTTTTTTCAATTTTTTTTTTTATTTGGTTATTTTATAAATAAAACTAACAAACGAATTAAATAAATTAAAATAAATAAAATATATGTATTATGTTTTTTATTTTATATATATGTACATAGATATATTTGCATATTGTGAACATTTGAATATGTGGTTTGTAATTTAATTGTTCGCAAAAAGCTCAATTCCTTCTTCAATTACTGTCATCTCTGTATCTTTTAAATATAAAATAGTTTAATTATTTTTTTGTTTTATTATTTTATACATATTTATATATATATATATATATATATATATATATATGTATTTCCCTAAAAGACTTCCTTATATTATATTTATAAAAGTAATAATAAAATGAAAACTTAACAATTTCAATTCGCTCAATAGAAGTGAATTCAATTTATATTAATAAAAACATATTATGACATTTATGATTATTTGACAGTTTGGTTTTTTGTTTTTGTTTTTTTTTTTTTTTTGTATTCATAGAAAATATTTAATTCTACAATAACTACTTAAGTATTATAGTTAGTATAGATAAATTCAATATAAAATCAATTAATATATATTATTATGTGTAGACATTATTAATTCATATAATATTATGTATATTTAATGTGAATGAATTGTAAATGTATATATACATACTTATCATACTTAATATTATAGTTAAATGACTTGTGAATTGAATTTTTTATTTCCATTCAAATAACAATTTATAACATAATTTTAATGTATGAATATATTTTTATGATTTAATTAAATTCATACAATAATACATACTTTAATATAAAAATTTAAATTGTATTGAAATTAATTCATGAATTATATTTAAAATGAATCTTAAATTAGTTTATTTAATATGGATATTATTTTAAAATTAGCTCTTTTTAGAGCTATAATAAAGCAGTTTTAGAGGTATAAATAAATAAATTTATTATTCGGCGTTCTTTCATATCATATTAATATGTTTTTGTATTCAATTTGTAATTAAAAATGAATAGAAATATATAAATTAAATTTTGATACACAGTGCCTACCTAATTAAATATATTTAAATACGTTTTTTAGAAATGTTTAAAACAAAATTAAGAATTTAAGATTTTAAATTTAATCGGTTAATATTATTCTATTGATATAAAATATAAATTTTGAGTATTTTGCTCAACATCATTTACATTGTACTCGAAATAGAGCTAATTTCAAATTTTGTCGCTGGTTTTTAGATTTGACATTTCTGAAAACCTTCCCTGTTTTTGATAATGCTAAAATTGACGATCAATCAATTAACTTTTGATTCAACCAATCAACTGTCAAATAGACATATGCATACTTTTGACTTCACGTCTTCGATATTACCGAACATAAATTTTTGAACTGTAAATTGTGATTTATTGTGTGTATTTTTAATTTTTATTTAAATTTTTATAAAGATAATGTAATAAAAGTTACAAACAGTAGACATTCTTTAATATAACCGATATGATCGAAAGCAGGGATTTTCAAACATTATAAATAAAAGCAAAGTATGTCCATATTGTTGTTAATTGTTTATAAAATGTTTGAAAAAAAATGTATTTAATTGTATTTAATTTGTTTATATTAATGTACCCAATTGTACCCATTTCGAAACATAAGTTTTGAAACATAAGTACCTAATAGTCGTTTAGAGAATTCAGATCAGTGATTCAGATTCAGAAGAGTCGTTCAGATCAGTGACATTTTTGCTTTTTAACATGTTAATTTATTTTTGATCGAATTTCTAAGTACAAAATTTTCAGATCTTTAACGTTTTTGGTTCTTAAAATATTCTTAGTGAATGCTGGTAGTATGTCAGCTACCGGAATAAAACATAATTGTGAAAAACAATTTTCTCCTCCATTTCAATAATATACAGTGGAAATTTCATCGAAATCGATCGGGTAATTTTCAAATTGCTAAATTGCAATCAGACAGGCAGACAGACAAAGAGACATAAAAATTCCATTTATATATATATATATATATATATATATGTATATAGATATTTTCTAATGAATTTGTTGTCGTTGGTTCAAAAAATGCATGTTAGTTGAGAAGATAGTTGAATAAAATTATATAATTAGTCAGTAAAATATTTGAATGCGTTACATTCAGACAGACAAACATACAAAATCCCATTATATATAGATATTTTGTAGTGAATTATTTGTCAGTGATGGTGACACTGCATGTCAGCTGAGAAGATATAAAAATTATATACTTAGTAGCAAAATATTTGAATGTGTTGCAACTATCATGCTAATATGATGAAATCAAATACATACAATTTAAGTTAGTTATTATTAATAACTGAACTATCTCATTTCTCAAATTTGAGATTTTAATTAACAGTTAGGCCAAACTATGTAGTATATGACTTTTCGAAATGTATAGTTGTTAATATATATATATATACGTTATAGTTGTTAATATATGTATACGTATATAGTTATCATAAATGTAAAATACAACTCAACAATAGCGGAATCTCCTATTGCCACCCTTATTGAAAACGAACTATCTAATAATAACTGTTATATATATACACACATATATATATATTATTAATTAAGACAAATGAAAGTTTAATATATATTTATTAATAAATCATTAAATTCAATTCATTTGAATCATTTAAATTTATTTTATTTATTATTCGTTTTCAAGTATTGTACATTACGATGACGAGTATATGGGCATAATATATATAGATTTGTGATTCTCAATGTTAAGTTCAAGGCCAATCTTTAAGAACACAAAAAAAAAAATAAAACCAATTGCAATTTTATTTTAATAAAAATTTTCTGTTTTTGTTATAGAAGTGTACATTTTAAATGAATTGAATATTATTTATAAGATATTAATCAATACAATTGAAAATTGAGAATTATTATTATTTTTTTTTTTTAATAAAACAAAGAAACAAAAGTAAATATTGAATAAATTCACTCATATTATATCAGCTACAGAATTGGTTATAACTTAATTTACAAAACCCTTTTCGGTTTAAAGGTTTTTTTTTTATTTTATTTTTTTTTACCATGTTTTTTAAGAAGCAATAAAAATTCAACAATACAAATAATCATTATGCAAATCATCAGATTCCATCATCATTATCAATAATCATTATCATTGATTTGGGATTTAATTCATTCTAGTTTTTTGATATCTCCTTTTTTGTTGTTGTTGTTGTTGTTTTAATAAAGTAAAAATGAAAAAAAAAAAATTAAATTTGCATGTTGTGGTTTTGGTGGTTATGATGTTGAATATATATATTTTTTTAGGGTCGTATAAACCCTTTTTGAATTCCCATAGATGGGTACTTAAAGTATATGTACATATATATATATATATAGTTACGAGTAAAGAGAATTTATTTTAAGAATACAATATTGTCTGTGATTTTAAAGAATAATATATTTATAATAAAATTAAAATATTTATTTAGAAAATACAGGGAGGTTCATGGGGAAAAGTTAAGAAAAAATAATTTAAAAATAATATGTTTGGGTTTGAATTGTTGTTTTATTTTAAATTTTTGGAATAGCTCTATTATTTATATATACATATTTTTTTTCGTAAAGTATAATTACTAACTATTCCTGGTTGTAAACATTCATCGGTCCTGTATTGAAAAAAAATATTTCATTTTTCTTCAGTTAAATATTTAACTTGAAAACAAAGCTATTCTATTTCCGCAAAACAATTAATTTTTCTTAGCATATCGTCCACTTTAAGCATAACATTTGTGTGACATATAAGGTATTGTTGTTACTTCCATGGAGTCACTGATGTGAAACTGTCCATTCTGGTTTAACATTTTCTTTTGCATACAACGTAGAGACCATTTGGAAAAGTTGAAGATGGTAGTTTTGTAATGTCAGCACCAATTGAAGAAATAGTCATTATTGCTCTTGATATGTTCTACATAATATCTTGTTCCGGTGTTTTTCCTATAAAAAGGATTTTTAGCAAATCTAGTCATTTTTATAGGTGACAAAGCAAGATTTATCACCATGGCAATAATATAAATATTTGTTCTCTTCTTGTAAATATTTTGGTTTAAAAAATAAACATTCATTTTAAATTGAAGATGTGCCTGCATTGGTCAATTAGAAATATTTCGAGGTACCTAATTTAAAGACACCAACCAGTGAAATTTAAAATATTTTAATAGGTACTTTATTTTTTTTTATTTTCTTAATTTTTTTTTATATAGGTTTAGAACTTGGATTTATTTGAAAAATGGGCACAAAAATCAGTACTTTTTAATTTTTCTTATTTCTTAATCGGTAATTTTTTACGGTAATTATTTGAAAAAGCTTTACATTTAAATTTTAGGGGTTCCTGTCACTGATTTTGGTGGTACTTAATTTTTTGCGTAATTTCAAGTGTTTTAACGACTGTAAAAAATACTTCTAATTTAAAAAACATTTCATATTTTATTGCTTTTATGTTTTATTTGGTTTTTGTACTAAATATATAACTTTTCTATATAGGTTCAGAACTTGGATATATTGTACTAATAAATGATTTATTTGAAAGATGGGCACAAAAATTGCTACTTTTTGATTTTTTTTTTTTCATTTTTCAATCGGTAATTTTTTGCGGTAATATTTTAAAAAAGCTATACATTTAAATTTTTTAGTTCCTGTCACTGTTTTTTAATTTAATTCAATGTGGTGGAAAGTTTTACAGACATTATTAGCGTATAATAAAGATGGACACAGATGGAGAAAGATGGGTATGCATATTAGTAATTTTTATTTGATTTGATTTCTTAACCGGTAATTTTTTGCGGTAATTATTTGAAAAAGCTTTACATTTAAATTTTTGGGTTCGTGTCACTGCTTTTTGTATTTAATTCACTGAGCTGAAAAGTTTTACATACATTATTAGCGTATTCATATATTAGATGATATCGCATGGGGCACTAACATTGTTTTTCATATTCTTCTAAACTTTGAGAAATCAAATTTGATTAGATATATATATATATTCGACTGGCTTAATTGTATTGTAATAATAAGTACATCTGTAGCTTTTCGTATACCCCCAGATTTATATCATAATAAAAAAAAATATTTTAAGTGTGTTTCAAATAATCGGCATAACATACCTACATTCAATTTTTGTTTTATTATTATTATTTTTTATTAAATATAATTTAAATTATACACAATAGTGAATTACAAACACTTGCTGCCAGAGCTATCAGCTTATTTGTGTTTTAAAGTAGTCAAACCTTGTTAAATTTTTTTTACAAATGTAATTCCACATTTAAGTAAGTACGCTGATACACTCTGTATAAATATTTTAATTTTCTTCTTGTTTTTCTAAATTTGAATTAAATGTAAATATCAACTGAGATTAATATTGGAGACGGGTGGTTGATGCATATATTATTTATATTGAATCAATAGAAATGCAATTTACTTTTTATACTTAAGCCACAAATGGTTATAGGTATGGAAATTATTTAAATTCAAGAAGAAATAAAATCTTGAAAAATTCTTCTCTGATTTGAATTTGTTTTTATTGAAATGAAAATAAAGAAAAAAAAATAAAAAAATTTTTTTTGTTTTTCTTCATTCTTGAATTACATTTCATAGAAGAGATGTCCTTTTTATGAATTTCTCATGAGTATAATACACGTATACTATGTATAGTGGAACATTATACACATCCTCTCTCTCTTAATCTGGATATCAAATTTATATATATTTTTTTTATTATTTATTTTTTATTAAAAAAATATATTTGTAAAAAATTTATTTTGTTAAAATACGTAGACCAGTTCGTAGAGAAAATAATGGTATAAGAAAATAGTTACAGGGATGAATTCCATAGAGAACTTTTTTTTATGTTCAAAATGTTGAAGAAAATTGTTCAGGACGTTTGAGAATAGTAAAAAAAAATTATATAAAAATTTTAATCAAAAGTATCTAGTGTCTAGGAAATCGTTAGGGGTTTAAAAATGGGATAGAGTTGAAGGTAAGTAGTGGTGGCTGTACACCGACATACATTTAAACCACTGAGGTCCATTGTAATAAGCATAGTGTTGTAACATCAATGTGGTAACTGTAACTGTTAACCCCTTCATTTGTAAAATAAAATAAAATTTGAATGTTTATACTTTGGAGCCCAATTATTTTCTTTCTATTTCCAGATATGAGTTTTTTCTGCTTTGGTACACCCAAAACATTACTTTAATTTTAAAGTCAGTTGATTGTTGGTTGAAAGTATGTTTTATATGTCCTATGTTATATTTTCATATTTCAATTTTAAACTTAAAGACTTATATAATTATTGACTTTACTTTATATAGTTAGCTCAATTTTTTCGAAACAATTTATTCGCAAATTGTGCAATTCTTGCAGTTCGGGTGCATAGTTGTAAAATATTGTATTACTTTCATAATGCTTTATCGAAAACATTTTTTAAAAAAAACCATTATGGACTCACAAAAAGCCTAATATTGTAGAGCAGTTACAAAATGTATTATAATTTAGTAATTATTTAAAAAAACTTATGACTCCTCTTTCAATTTTTTTTCTTCGAAATCTATTTTAATTAGGACAATAAACAAATATAATTCATTAAAAATTAAAAAACATGGATGGGGGGGTCCCATTCAACAATGATTCAAATTACAAATTTAATAATTTCTGACATGAAAGTAACATCTATGCATACATATCTCTATCTATCATTTATATATTAGTTAATGTTAATTCTAAGTCTTGGAAATGTTATTAAGCCATCGAATAGCCTGTATTCAATCATTTTTTGCCAAATGCTTGGATGCTTTTGCAGCCCCTCTGATCTTTTTCAACCGAAACTAAGTGTTTGTATCTATTATATTTGCATCGGAGGCAATAAATAAAACAAGTGAGTCCCCAGCTAGAGCCTTTACTAGACTGATCATCATTATAATAATAATCGCATAATTTTGTCAATAATACACCACGAATTTTATAATCCACAAACTAATTTATCGCGTATTGCATCTATTCTAAAATTTTCAAACTAACATTTTTAGACTAACATTTTAATAGTTTGTGAACGAATAGTCCGCAAAATTTTATATAAATCCGGCCCGTATAGTATGGAATAAAATGATTTAATTTCTTATCCTTATAATCGCCAAAAACACATCAAACCTTTTAATATAAGTATATCAAAATCTTCACCCAATGTGAAAATTTCCATATGACCAACAATTGTTCTAGTCGACCAAAAACTGCGTTTATTAGACTGGTAATAATAATTGCATACCTATATATTCTTAATATATAAAATTTCATACATATACATGCATACATACCCCCTTCTATCTAAATATGAATTTTTTGTCTATTGATTTACACCAAATAAGTATTTATGTTACTTTGAATCTCCTTAAAAATAGTCTTAGATTCAATATCATTTACAAATAAATCAAAATGCTTATACATAAGAGTACCATCAAATAAAATTGAATTGAACCAAACCCAAAATAAAATCTTAAATCGTGACCTCTTTTATTTTGTTTCAAATTTCTAATAACAACAAATCAATGAATATGTACATATATATATATATATATAATATTTTTGTATGCACTTGTCTCTATTAAAATTTCATTAATTCATAACAATAACAAAAATAAAAGATAAATATAAAAAAAAATAACATTTCAGGCCAATGCCAAATGCATCACATTTTGTTAAAAACAAAATTTAAAAGCTGCTCCTTCTAAAAAACAAAAATCTATTCATAAAGTCATGAACTTTGTAAATCAATTTTTTTTCTTTTCTTATTATTATTTTTTTTTTTTTTTTAAGAAATACTAGTCTACAAAATTATTTGCTACAATTGAAAAAAAAGAACAAAAAAACCTTCAAGAAACAAAAAAAAAACAAAATAAAATAAATTTTGCAATATTATTGTGTCATGATAATGATAATGATGATGATAATGATAATATTACATGAAAAAAAAAATTGGTATAAGAAAAGCTTTCAAAAATAAAATAATTTGTTTTAACAAATTTCTGTGACAAGATCAATGCACAACAATCAAAAGAGTATACATATACAAACTCCTGGTACAACAACAGAAAAACAAAAACAAAAAATCTAAACTTGTTTAAAATTCTACCATTGTCATTCAGTAGGCAACAATGCAATTTTTCAACTCATAATCAACAATAATTATTATAATCAATCATAATCATCATCATCATCATTATCATGATGCGATGAGAAAAACACAAAAGCTTTAATTTGAAAAACTTTACGTTTTTGTTTTATTACTAAATGGATGTGATCTTCATCCCATGCCACCATGACTTTTTATAGTTGTAGTTCAGTTGTACATTCACAAAAGAAAATCACAAACAAGCAAAACATAATAGAAAAAATAAAAAAAAAAAATAAGCAATCATAAAAAAAATTACTGCTTACTTACCAACCAACAGCAATGTAAGATTATAATCGATGAATGGTAGTAAGTAGTGTGTTAATTCAAAAACAATACAACAAAAGTAGGGGTGAATAATTAGAGCATTTAATGACAGTAGCAAAGCAACATAGCAATCGAGGTAGTTGTTGTAATAGTAATTGTAGTAGCAATAGTAGCTGGTAATAGTAGTAATAGTAATAGTAGTAATATACAAGCAGCAACATATTAACAACAGAAGCGAAAATAAATAAATCAGAACTCATGTAAATGTAATTTACAACAACAACACCGACAATAACAATCAAAACAACAATAACAATAATAATAATTGTTAACTTGAAATAATTTACACAATATAATATTTTGTGTTATTGCCTTGTATTTTTGCTGATTTTGTTGTTGTTGTTTTTTTTGTTTTGCTTTTTCTTTACATTGTTTTTGTATGCGGTGTTACTCTATTATTGTAAATGTCAGTTAACTGTCAAGAATGATACGATGTTTTAAGATGTGATATACAATTTCTGGAGATCTTTTTCTTGTTTTTTTTTTGTTTTTTTTTTGTATTGAGTTAAAATTTCACAAAAAAAAATGTTTTTTTATCGAAACTTTGGAATTACTGTCATGATGAAAATTTTGTTTTGTTTTGATATTTTAAATTAAAATTGTTTGCTTAATTGAAAGTCTAATTAATTGTAGACTATTCAAATTAAATATACTTAATTATGTTTCTTGATTTTGTTAAAATTAAATATTATTATCCTGTTGGCAATAGTCCCGCAAAGCTCTGTTGAAATTTTAGATAGAAACTGTTTTGAAAGATTTTAAATGATTTTTAAACTACAATTCGAAATTCCATGGGTCGTATCTAATATCTTGAATATCTAAGTACATAGTTATGTATATATGTATTTTCTTACTCTTACTTTTGAAAAATTTTCACAATCAATTTTGTTCAAAATTTCGGAAAGAAATTCTGAAAATCGAAAATCCCGAATTTACATTTTATGAAAAAATATAAATGTTGTAGCGTATCTGTGTGATAAATCGAATATGTTTATACGTAGGTACTTATGCTTTTTTATAAAATTTTTTATCATTCGGTATTTTGACAACTTTGAAATTGTTTTATTCAAGATTTTAAATCATTTAAGTTTTTATTCATATGTGGCAGAACAACAGGCCATACTTGTCGTCATCGACATAGCAAATGATGCAGATACACCTCACATTTTATTTACACGGATAGTCTAAGTGTAGTAAATGCGCTCAAATCGACCTTTAGCTAAATTAGTAATACTCAGTGTTATGTATTATAACATGCAACATGAACAAGTGTGCATGTCAGTCAATTGATTAAAAATGCAATTGGTCAATATTATGGATTAGTAATCGATCCATCAGAATCAAAAGTCAAATCTGTTGGTAATTCAACCAAACCATTAGAAAAAAATATTACAAACACTAAAAAATGGCTAACAATAATTAAATTAAGCTGGCTTAAGAAGATAATGTCAAAACTAAACGTTTGCCAACTAAAGTTTTGTAATTTGTTTAAGCTTTATTCATAGTACATTTTAACTAACTTAAGTGGATTTGACATTTATGAATTATTGTAAATGTCATTATGTCAATAAAAATACGTATCGGTATTTTAATTTTGTTATTTCTATATTTCGATTTTTATTAGATTTTGTTTCTAGTTATATATGAATTAATTGATTTTATATTTTTTCCCCTACAAATTTTTAATAAGTAAGTAATAACAGTTCCTAAATCATGGATGTACGAATGAAATCGTCCTTCCTTAAACCATCTAAAGTTAACGAAAATTTGACGAAACTCTCTGATACTCATATTATGGGTGTGTAATATAAATAGTCCTAATTAGCCGTACTTAAGTTAACTAAAAAACTTTCGTTAAACGTACGTTAAAACTAAAAAGCTACTTAAGGCTACCTAGCCAACTTTAAGTTACGCATGGTAACAAACTCCATTTTATTTAACACTTTGAAAGAAGAAGAAACATCATTTTGAATTTTATTTATATTGATTTTTATCCACAAATCAAATGTCATTTCATTCAAATGTAATTTTACTTAAGTAACCTACGAACTGAACCGTATCAGCTTAAATTTAACGAAAAGTAAATTTTTTGACGAAACTGAAACTTAAGTTAAATTTAGTACGCCTGGTTGATATGCAAACTTATATTAGGGTAGATAAGTTTGACATTTACTTCAGTTAACTGCAGTATGACTAGTTAGGCCTTATTATAGATGTGCAATACAATTTGCATATAATCGTACATTTCCGTAAGCTGACTTAAGCCAGTTCAATATCATTATGGTTAACCCTTATGCGCTTACTATACTGACATACAACTACATAATGTGCCATGACAAATATATGTGATCGTATATAAAAAATACATGTAAATGCCCACAATCGACATAGACAGTAATTAAGTTGAGTCTGACAATTCGTTAAATTTTCGTTAAACATAGAGTGCTTATGGTAAATTCCATCGAAAGCGATTTCGTTTTATTGTTGTTTTTTTTAAAGAAATATTTTCTTATGTTACTATAATGTCATTATGGGTCGACATATGCTTAGACAAATATCTAATGTTAGCTTCGTTAGATAATTTGACATTTGCGTATGTATAAGTTCTATGTCATTATAGGTAGCGCATTAACCTATTGTTCAAACGAAAACTTATTTTCATATGTTTATTGTGGTAATTTTTTTTTTATTAATCATTCAGAATTAAATTCAAATTTTTTTAGAAATCTGTTTTTTTTTGTATTCTAATTTAAAATATCGATTTTTAATTTAATTTTAATTTCTCCATTGGTGGGAGAAATTAAAAAAAAAAAACAAAACAAAAACTAAAATTGTGATCGTAATTTCCTGTAATTTAATTTAACCATTTCTAATTACAAATCGATTTAGTTTCAGTTCCAGAATTTAAAAAAAAAAAAATTATCATAAAGGCTTCTGTTTATTTATCCTACCTACATAATTAAACCTACATCTAAAATTATTATAAACTCACTCACAAACGGTTTTTTTTGTTACTTTCTAAATTGGTTCTACCAAATTCTTTTAATTTGTATTTCCTGTCTACATTTGAATTTCAGAAAAAAATATATATATATATACTTTTAACAATAGAATCCAAAAGATGTGATCTCTTGATTATCGAACAGAATTCATTAGAATACATTCTACCAATTCTACATATTTTCATTCAGTTTAAAAAAATGTTTTTTTTTTTGTTAAACTGTGACCAGATGTAAATTAAAACATCTTATTCGGATTCTATTCTTTTGAAAATAATATGTATATATATAAACAAATTTGGTGGTGGTTGGTATCCATCCAGTTGTGAATTGTTAACTTCCAAATTAAAAGTTAATTTATTTGTATTCAACAAAACAAAACAAAAAAATCAATTCCATTTAATCTTTATTCACTATATTTGTTTGATCTTAAATTAGTAGGCTATTAAAGAAGTAAATAGTTAATAAATTTAAAATTTTATATATATGTATATATATACATGTTGATGCAATGATCCAAAATAATATGGGATATAAATGTCGAATCGATAGAGAGAATAAAATTTAAATATTTATTGGTAGTTCATTTGTTTTAAAAGCTGAAATGCTACGATTTCCATCTACGACTATACTACAATATATTATTAATAAAATTAATTTATGAAATTTCTTTGAATTTGAATTTATTTTTTTTTTATTTTTTAATCAGAAGCTAATAATCGAGTTCATTTCAATATAAAATCAGATTAATAATTTAATGAAAATTATAGGCCTATTTTAATTTTTTTTTTTAACTTTAACCAATAGTTGTGGAATGAGAATATTTTATTATTCTAAATGAATTCATAATCAATTCGTGTTACACCTAGATTTGAACTAAAAAATTAAATGAAAAAATTTAAAAAGAAATGTCATCTAAATGTAAGATCATCAATTTGGTATTTTTATTATGTTATTTTGTTTTTTTATATATAATTCCAAGTCTATCGGATGAATAGACTAACTGCTTTTACATATAGATTTGGCATACACGTTTGTACATACAATAGTTTTTTCTTTAAAATTTTTATGATATAATATATATATATTTATTGATTTATTTATTTATGCCCAAACATATCTACATCTACATATCTACATAATACTATCTACTAACTTAAATCTGGAAAACTACTTATATATAATTTTGCCTTAATAGCATAGCATAGCTGCATTTTATTTTTAGTGATAACCAAAACTCTCAACTATTTTTTATAAGGCTACTGAACAAGGTCGAAAAACTTATTAAGCATTTTTTCCCCTTGTGGGGAATCAAACCTGATACCTTTTGGCTCAAAGACAGGCATTCTACTTATTACACCACCCAGCGTGTTACTTACAGTATGCTGGATTAGATTAAAAAACTCCGTTAAGCATTTTTTGCCATCATTGGGAATCGACGTTTTCGGATTTGTGACCGTTTCGGTTGAAAGACAGGCATTTTAACTATTGTACCACTTCCTGTATTATTTACAACGTGCCTTCTTCATATTATCTTCGTCTAAAATTTATTTTTTAAATTGTAAATACAAATGCAATTTTTTCATTTTTCTTTTTCTGTTATAATATGGGTCTACTTACTTACTATTGTAGCTATCCTGTACTTCTAAATTCTATTACTAAATTATATTTCTAAAAATAAAAATTGAGTTCCACAAAAAATTTATACCAAAAAAAAGGTAAAATAATCTATGAATTTGTCCTTCCTTCATCATATTTAAATTAAAGCCATTCTTTCTTCAATGCTTGCCACTACTCTTCATTTCATTAAATTCAAAGTTAGTTGCATTTTAAAATATGTAATCAAAATATGAATTCAAAAATATTAAAATCATCAGTCCAATTAGCATAACAAAACAAAATGATAATAACTTAATTACAATATTCTGCTTCACCGGGGTTCTAGTATTCTGTATTCTGTATCTAATACAGAAAAAAGGAATGGTTCAATACAAATGTATTACTGATGATGATCCACTAAATATAAAAGTTGTACAGCCAGAACTAATTGTTGTGCTCCGAAAGGATGATAAGCTTCCGATTCTGACTATTACTTGCCAAGAAACATAATCTTAAGAAAACATTCAAAATAATCAAGCCAAGCAAAGAGACGTTGGAAACCAACCCAACGTCTTTCGACAAAGGAGCATTAGTGTAGTATACTGACGGCTTTACAAAAATGAATAGAATAGGATCCGGAGTATGCAAAAAAAGCTTCAGAGCCCCTATTTACTCAATCCTAGATTCTACAAACACAGTTTTGCAGGCTGAAGTACATTCAGCTATTGAACTTTGTGTGCGAGAGATATTAAGAATAAATTATAAAAAATGTAAAATCTATATTTTCTTGGATAGTTAAACAACTACACTAGCTATCAATTGATATACCATTACATCAAAGCTAGTGTGGGACTGTGTAGAAATATTTAAAACACTGTCGAAAACAAATAAAGTTACAATAATGTGGGAACCAGCGCATTCTGGAATAGCAGAAAACGATGCCGCAGTTTAATTGGGAAGAAAGGTATTGGATGCGGTTTTCATAGAGTTAAGTCCGTTATGGGGGATTCCCCTGACTATAGTTAAAATGCAATTAAAAGGTTGATTGTAACAAAAAGCTGAGGAGGAATCGTCAACGAAAAATGTTTCAAAATATAGGAAACAGATCCATATTATCATGGAAGGGATAATAACAAGCTACTGCCTAGTAAAAAAGGATTTTTATAAAAGATCCTAACCCTTGTTAAAACAACTTGTGTAGAATATGTGAAATAGAGGAAGAATTTATTATATATTTGCTCTATGAATGCGAAGTGCTGACTCGTAGCAAACTTCACCACCACCAGGTAATAGGATTCCCCGAACAATGAGAGCTATCCAGCATATCATAGAAGAATACCCCGAGTGTAATTACTAAATCAGGTATCCTGAAGTACTCAAATGATTAATAGCATTAACGCGGGTAATCACAATAATCCCATTTGCGACTGCGGTGATATAGGATAGATCAGAATAATAAAATCGACCATTTCGGATCTCTGACCATTTCGGTTGAAAGACAGGCATTCTACTAATTGCGCCATCAAAGCTAGGTGATATAGGACCCAGATCCCCTCCCTCAATTACCTAATATAATCTCTTCTAATTACACTATTCATTGAATAACATCGAAAATGAAATTATTTTCAAATACCATTCCGTTTTATATATATATATATATATATATATATACACTTTTATTCATTCCGCATTTGAAAAACATAGCACTTTAAATTGCTCTAAGTAATAGAAATTAAATTAAAAAGCTGTCAAAAGAAATCACAAAATTGAATCTTAATTGAATCCTACCTACACTCATGAATATCTCTCTGATGGTATAGGCATTTAAATTTCTTTATATTATGAGAATTCCGACTGAATAGATCAAAAAAAAAAAAAAAAACAATGAAAATAAAAACTTATTCCAGATTATCCAATTTAAAATCACATAAAAATCCCACCGTTACAGAATTCTTTGTTTATGTTTTTTATTTTTGTTTTTGTTTTTTTTTTCACATCTCATTGCATAATCTGTATTTATACAACAATGTTGCACAATTTGCAACAATGTATTCTAAAATAAATATCTAGTAAGTAAGAATATCACAAGTAATCTTCATAAATTGAATTGAAATGAAATTAAGAAACTAATATACAACAATAACAACCACAACAACAATAACAACAACAATAACACAAATAAAAACAATAATAATATAAGGAAAATTGGAAAATAGAAACCCACAACCAAAGAAACCTGTCAATCTTTCAAGAAATTGAAAATTTTTATTTTATTTAAAAAAACAAAAAAAAAAAAAAACAAAAAAGACAAAACATACATTCCTATTCCTATTCTCATATTTCTATCTCTTTCTTCAACATGCTATGCAATGTCTTATCATCCTCAATCAAAATTCATAAGAGTTGTACACATTAAAGTAAATTTAAGAATGATACGCAAATATTATAATTATATATATATATATATATATATATATATATATATATATAAATAACTACCTACCACCTTTATTCATAATATTCCCATTACAATTATATCTTTAATGCCAGTATTTATTGCATAATTCATATTACAACAGGTGAAGTTCATTCAAAGTTTTTCACAGTGGATCATGCAAACATGTAACAGCAACAACATAAAATCCCTTCAATCAATTCCTTTTCATGTATTCAATCCATATATGTATACGTATGTGTGTATATTAATATAAAATCATCAACATACATTTTTTATACAGAGTTCTATAGAAAATTCTATATTCTTTTGGTATCGCTTTGTATTTCATTTTCTACTCCTTTCAAATCAAATCAAAAGAGAGATCAGCTACTCATTATTTTTTTTTTTTTTTACTTAAAATCACAAAAGAAAAAAGGATGAACCTGCATTTTAAATGAAGATGAAAAAAAAAAAAAAGAATTAAAAATTCTAATCATCATTACGATTGAAACTTCCTTAAAAAAATTTTTTTTACAAAAAAAAAAAACAATTGTGGAGAAAACCAGTTCTAAAAAATTTAATATGAAGAAAAATTGAAACGCCTGGAGATGGTTTTTTTTGTTAACAAAATCTTATTACAAACGATTTCTAAATCTAAACTGCTGTTCAATCTATAACTACTCCTATATATAATACATTTTGATCCAATCTTATCAACAAAAAATACAAAAAAAAAAAAACAAAAACAACAATAATAAAAAACAGAAGAAGACAAAAAAACTAATGTCCATCCATATCCATTCATTTTGAAGAGTTCTTTTATCTCTCTTCTGATTCATTTGATACTCTCCAGATTTTCTATTCGTAGTATAGGTTTAGGTATAAAATTTTTCACTCTGTATTCAAAAAATTGCTATGATGATGATGATGATGATAGGATAGGAACGAATCATTTGATATCATTTAAATACCATGAATCCTAACTAGTTTTGTTGTATTATACAACTGGATGTATGTTATTACTCCAGGTTAGATTTTAAAAAGAGTTTACTTTTAAAGGAATTGACTTGATTCATTTTTTTTTTATTGTTTTTATTTTATTAAATAATATTTTTGTTATGTTTAACCCTTTAAGAGAATAAACAAATAATTGGGTTCTGTTTTAATTAATTTTTGTAATCAAATTGGTTGGACATTTCAAATAACTTCTACTATTTATAAAAATGTGATGTTCATAAAAATTAAAAAAGTGTTCTGCACTCACGATTTTGAACTTAAAGCTACGAACCAGGTGTTTGTACCTAAATTTATATAAATGTATCATTCTATCGTTTGGTTGTGAACGATTCAACGATCAACAACATTTTTATCTTGGGTTTAATCCTGGACACTTTCGGAAGTCTGAATGAGTGAAATCACTAAATCAGGTAAAATACCGTATAATATAATTAATTACCAAATAAAGAAGTATTGTTGGGGATAATGAAAAATAAAGCTAATCGTAGACATTATTAAATCCAGAAAATTTAAATATATTTCGGAAATACTCGTATAAGATCGGCATTCAGAGAAATATGAATTAGTCATCATTATTCTCGAACGAAAAATTGAAGGAAACAGACGTTCGCTAACATGGAGAGATATTTTGATTGAAAATTCTACGTCTGTGATTCAATAAAAACACACTTCCTTTATTTCGAGTTACAGTAGATAAAATGTAAACTGCTATCATGGTACATAACGTCCGCAACGCAGAATTAAAATTTTGTTGCTGTGTAACTCATGTATTTGAGTTAGGAAATTAAAATTGTCATCTGATTTGATATAAAAGGGTAGTTATTATACGTTTTTTACTTAACCCCTTTTTATTGTGCGCGACCGCTAGTTCAAACTTTCTAATACTTCTATAGTAAACCACAACTTTATACTATTATATGCGTCTCTATAATATCCAAAATTTTAACCAACTATAAATTGATATGTTTAATCATGTAAACCAACAAGCTTATTTGCTGTTGCGGTGATATAGGGGACATATTGTCTCCCAAAATTATACAATTTTATCTAGCCATGTTAGTGCAATAATTATTTTTTGCCTAAGTATACGCTAAATTTACTCGGCTTACCGGTGATACTCACTCTACAATTTTGTTTTATTTTTCATCTCAGACCAATTAATTAGACTATACCTCGTTTGAGTTGTTTGTTTGATTTTTCTATTTTTCTATTTTTTTTTACATCCACATATGGGTTAAATATTTTCCTATACCTTGTACTTCTAATTTTTTTTTTCCATTCTTTTACCTCCACAATGCAGTTGAATGTAAACGTCTACATAATATTTCCTTGTCTTCATTTTTTTTACTGTTTTCTGATTTTATTTTATTTTTTCTTACACAGATTCCATTATTAACAAATTCATTTATCTTAATCCATCTGTCCAAAATAAAGCAACCTGGATAAAATGATCGTAGCAGCAGAGGAGTAAAAAGTAAAAAAAAAAAACAACAACAATATAATCACTAAAATTGAACCCCAAACCTCTTCATCATCATCTTCTTCGCGATCGCTGTCACTATCGTATCTTTTTAATGATGTAATAGCATTTATGGTAAAAAAAAAAACGAAAATAAAAATAAAAAACAATAAAAAAAATAAGTATCTGATATATTAGGCACACTTAAACAAGATAATAATAAAAAATGAAAAATAAAACAAAAATTCCGACCGTCCTTTTTTGAACAAAAAAATTTAAGTAAAAAAAAAATTATTTTGGATATTCTGTAGTAATTGGAGACTTTAAAAAAAAAATTAATTTTGTTTTAGTTTACAGAAATGAGACGATAATAAGTTATATCTGAAAGGATATATTAACCAGCTGGACAGTATATATCTCTGGACAGTATATATATTTACTACCAGCTGGACAGTATATATATTTTCAGATACTTATTGTTGTATCTGAATACAACCAAGTTGGTTCAAATATTCTTTCAGATAATAACTTATTATCGTCTCATTTCCGTAAATTGAAACTAAAATTCTTTATTCAATTTGTTCATTATGAGTTTGAATCTACTATATTGAAAATAAAAATCTAATTGGAGAATTTCGTAGCAGTATATTATTATCGATTAGATTTATATATATGGATAAAAAAAAGAGAATATTTAAAGAGTGGAAGAAAAAATAATTATAAAAACAAAATGAACAAAAAAATTTGGAGACCTTATGAAATTTGAAATAACCAATTTTTAATTATTTTCAAAGTGTTAGAAATTTAGAAATTTTGTAAACGAGC
Source organism: Argyra leucocephala (assembly GCA_963942445.1). NCBI lineage: Eukaryota > Metazoa > Arthropoda > Insecta > Diptera > Dolichopodidae > Argyra > Argyra leucocephala. The sequence goes on along the minus strand of OZ012681.1, from coordinate 131,795,085 downwards.
GCAACATTAATACATGAAAATAAATTCAATTTTGGAGATTTTTTGGAGAAAATATAAAAGAAGAAATTTTGAATATTTTTAAGACCTTAACATATTGGAAATAAATACAATGACATTATATGAAAATTAAAGTGAAATAAATTTGGAGACTTTTCTGAAATATGAAACAATAAATTTGGAGACTTTTCTGAAATATGAAACAATAAATTTTGAGTATTTTCTTTTAACCTTTTGACTTACAAATACTGTTAATTCTACCTTTTTAATTTTTTTTACTCTCACTCTTATTGTACATGCAATATATTTTAAAAAACTGAAATTGAATTCAATGCTTTTAAAAACAACAATACTTTCCTGAAGACTTTTGGAAAACTTTTAAAATTTATAACTATTCAGAGGCTTGAAGGGATGACAGCAAACATAACACCTTCGAAATATTAGAAGAAATAAAAAGCAAGAAAAAGGAAAGTCGCAAGATCCATTTTCGCATAAATTTTGGAGACTTTTAAATAGTTCTAAAATTGTTTGTTAAAATTGTTTGAAAATGTTTTCTAAAGAATTTTGTTGGTTTTGGTTTTTCTTAAGACGTTTTTGCAGAACAAATAAATTTGAACTTAAAAATCTTTACTTACTTCAGTTATGAATTTTCTATAATAAAGCAACGATAGTGTAGGCAAAATAAATAATAAAAAACAACACTTTTATAAAGTTTTCTTAAAAAGTTTTCTTTTCTTTAAATATTTAAACTTAGTTTTAATAAAGTTTAAATATTTAAAAGAAAACTTTATCCATAAAAGTCTACAAACACGATATTAAAGCGTGTGTTTTCAAACATTGAGCTGAAAATCTGGAAATCACAATTAATTAATTTCATGCACAACAACATTTTGAATGTTCACTTCATTTCGAATCAAATTATTAATCAACACTATAAGTAGTAATAATTTTAAATATCAATCCCTGAATCAATATTTTTATGATTATTTACTTTTTTTTCACTTCAAATATCTTAACAAGAAACTAGATAATGGTCTCCATAATATTCTACAAAAATAAAACAAAATTAAATAATATACTACAATAGATTAGAATAGAAATAAATTTGAGTCAATGCCTTAACAAAAAAAAAAAAAAAAACTATTATAAAAAAAAGTATGTAAAAAGTATTTTGTAGAAAATCTTTCATTAAATTCTTTCCACTCTCCATTCCCCCATTATATTCCATTCAAATTCTTCAAACTGTAATCTAAAAAGCAAAAACGACAACAAACATTTTTTTTCTTTTTTATAGGTAAAATTATAACGATTTGATTAGATTTCATTTTTGAAAAATATTGAGTTTTTTAGAATTTGTTGCAACAATGATTATGATGATAACCATCATCATCATCATCATAATAATGATGATGATTGTAATGACCAAATACTTTCGTCTTCAGATTTTTTAAGAACAATTCAACATTCTAACGAACATATTTTATTACTTAATAAGATTAGAGAACAAATTTTTTTATAAACATCAACGATATTTTAAATTGATGAATTCCATAATTCTTGAAGAAATTTAGACATTAAAAAAAAAAACAAAAACAAAAAAAGAAAATATTTACTCCATTTTCCATACATGGAACTTCATTATAAATATCAAGATTTCTATATAGTAATTTAAAATGGATTTTCAATGAATTGCATTAACTAGCTTAATTTGTATTTATCATAAATATTATCATCATCATCATTATCATTATCAACATCATTATGAACATCGTTATCATCATTAATGTAAAATAAAATTCTCAAATGGGAATAATATCAAATAAATTAAAATGGACATGATTTTTATGAATAATTTTCTTCCTGAAATAAAAATAATATGTAATAATAAAAAACAAATATCCCTAAGGAAATAATCAAAATTAAATTGATCTAAACAAAACAAATTAAAATTATTTTAGTGATTGTAGAACATTTTAGTTAAAGTAAAAACATTCAACCAAATTTTGATGTGAATGGAAAGAAAATCTGAATAATGCGATGTAAGGTCCTTGCCAATAAATTTTATTATGCGTTTAAATGAATTTGTGTTTCAATGACATCACAATGAACCATTTTGGTCTAAACAGCCTAATATTTCATTTTTATCAATCTTGAAAGCTATTTCGAAATTGTAAGTTTTATAAAAATACATTGAACAATTTTTGAAAATTAATAATTGTATTTTTTAGTCAACAATGATGGAAATAAGGAATTAACCTCTTAAAATCCTTTATCTAATTACTAAGACCATATTTCTTAATTTTAAATATCTGAGAAAGGCGAGACAGAGATCATTTTGAATACTAAAGTATCAAATTTGCATTAACCCATTTAAACCTAAATCTAATTTAAGTCTATGGTTAATTTTTGAAAGCAGCGAAGCTACGTAAGCAGTGACAAGAAAATTTTATTCAAAATTTTTTTATCAAAATAAAATGCGCCTTATTTTTGAATATTGACTTTTAAGCAATTTAAGGGTTTGTGATGAGGTTCAATTCAAGTTATATTCGTAAATAATTTAACCAAAATTTGTTTTGATCAATTTAAGAACTTTCAAATCGATATGAAGATGTGTGCGCATGAGTGCAAAATGTTGAGTATATAACTGAATATAAAAACATCAGAATATAGTGATTGTGATTCTGATTCTGTTATGATGATTCTGTTATGACCACTGATGGCATTTTTAAAGTCCTAACCAACCCTAATGTTCTGGCTATGAATAATTTAAAATAATTTAAGTAGGTATCAGGAAAGATGATTAGGTACGAATTTAATGAGTAATATGTAATGTAGCGAAAGTCGGTCTTTTTGTCGAAAAATAAAATGTTGAATAGGAACAAATATAACTCCGCAACAAGAAATGAAATAACTTGGTAAATTTTTCAACATTTTTTCCATTCAACATTTTGTTTTTCAACAAAACGACCCACACCCAATGTGGGTAGTATAAATTTGTCTTACCAATTAATCAAACAATCTCATCACTAGAAACTGCAAAGTGAGAGTAGGAATTTTATGGAAGAAGAGATAATATGCCACTTTCCAAATTGAATATGTTAAGTATGAACAATCGATACACATTAATGTTTTTTAGAACAACTCATTTACAGTACAGATCATAAAATTCCGAATTTCTTTTAATTTACAATTTTTTATATTATTACATAGTTTACAAATTTTTTAAATATTTTTAAATTTAAACATAATATAAAAACAAGTGTACTTTTGTTTTGTTTTTGTTTTACACTTTTAAATATTTAGTTTCCATCAACTTTAAAATTACTTGATGTGCATCAAAATGAAACTACAGTGTTTACATTGTTAAACAATAATTTTTTTTTGTTTTTTTTTTTTAATGCGGTTATAAATGCATGACCATTTATTTACCAAGCGATTGTTTTATAAATAATTTACCGCAATGTTGATACAAAATAATTATATTTATCCGCATGTAATTGATGCTTGAGTTGAATTCAAGTTAAGTTGAATTGAGTTGAGTTGAGCCAGGCGTACATTATCATCATAATCAACGTCATCATCATCATCATCATCATATTATCATCATCAAAATTAAAAATATAACATGATGAAATTTAAACATAAGTATATGTGTACATACATGTGATGAGAACCTATATATATATAAATAAATTAAAATTTTTATTAGAATTTAATTTTTAATTAATTTAATTAATTTATTAAAATTAGAATTTACTACCATAAAAAATATATAAATTTGTATAACTACATACAGTTATGTTATATTGCAATATGCGCAATTAAAATTAATTTTTTTTTTTTTTGGTTTTAATTAAAAAACAATTTAAAATGGAGAAATATTTTTTTTACCGTTATTATATCTATATAACTAAATTCTATTATTAACCAATTAATAATTATTTCTACTTTTATTTTAAAATGGCCTTCATGAATCCATCTTGAAATATGTATATATGTAATGTATATGTGTATATAAAAATTGAAGTTTTATAATAAATTAAAGAATCAGAAATCATTCAATTGAATTGAATTAATTAACAGTTATTAATTGTATATATGAAAATTAAATGGTTTTTTGAACAGACTAACTACTTACCATACATTTTTAATAAAGTCGAGAACCATTGTGTTTTTTATTCTGGTTTCATTAATTTATTGTTTTTTTTTTTTTTTGGTATTGCACAAGAGTTATGTTAAAATTATATTTAATTATAGAACTGTTGTTTTTTTTTAATTCATTTATTTCATATTTCGTGGTTGAAGCAACTGACAATAAGCTATCAAATTTTAATATCCGTATTATGTGAATTCACAAAACAAACACAAATATTTTGCTGGTCATTCAATTTTGAACCATCCGTGTAAAGGTGTATGAGCTCTTTGATCAGAATCGAGCTACTCTTCTAGCTTTCCCTGATGGACGGAATATCGGTCTGATATGATCTCTCAAAGAAAATATCCTGTAAAAATCAGATCTAAGTTTTCTGGAATAAATTTGTCATATTCCATAATAGAAGAGTGGTAATTTAATTGTCCACAGTGTCCACTGTGAATCGGCTTTAAATCTGATTGCAGTTCTGGATCCCATCTCTTTGCCATATATATCTATTCGTAAGAGATGAAATAGTGTACCCAGTGTCGCGGAAGAAGTTATTCTAAGTGCTCCATTTATGTAGATGGAGGCTTATCTTTGAACTTTTGCTAGAAGATTGAGTTGTGTACCAATGTTGAGTGCCGTCTACCTCACTACGACACCATACATTAGTACGGGCCTGATAACTGCTCTATATAGCCAGTGGATAATGTATAAATTCACTCCCCATTTTTTTTTCAATAACGCGTTTGCAAGAGTACAGCGCTGTTGTAGCTTTCTTTACTCTTTCGAGCTTAGAAAGATTTACGATTTTTAACGTTTAATAATACGAGTTTAATTAAAGGTATTGTAAACGATTTTTAATAATTTTTAAACAACTTTTTTATTGTATTTTTTTGCGATTCTATACATAAAAAAAAAAATGGTTTATTTTTTTTTATTGACCGTGACGTTGAAATTCAAAAATTTTATTTTATTATTACTTTTCTGATTTTTTATTTTTAATTTTTGAAATTGATAACCTTGAAAAGTCTTCAGAAATTCTTTAAGTAATATTTCATTTTTTTCTGACATCAGCTACTTACTTACTTACTTACTTACTTAAGTTAGTTACTAAATTTTAAATACATACTCAAAATCAAAATAATTACAATTGCCATTACACATGTGAACACTAATTACATTTTAATTCGGTTTGCTAGATTTAATCTGATAATCACAATTTAATAACAAGATATGGTAATAATAATAATAATAATAGTAATAACAATAATAATAATAGTTAATATCGCTTATTAAAATCTCAAAATTTTCGACAATTTAATTATTAGCACACGTTTTGCTTTCATTCAGTTTGAATTGGTGCCTGATTGTCGTGAACCAAGTCATTATGTCATTTTATATTTCGCAGTTAATTTTTGTTTTTATATTTTTTTATTTCCAAGTCAATCTGGTCGTTATTATATTGTATATATATAGATACATATATATATATACTATAGTGATGATAATCAAATTATGTAGAATTAAATGATAATTTTATTTTCCACACCTTTTAAAATTGCAATAAAATTGAATTGGATAAACACGAAACTGTATGATGTACAGGTGGTGGTGGGGGTGGGTGAAATATTCTTACATTGGAATGCACACATTTAGTTAACATTAGGCCACATTTAAGTATATATATAATTTTTGTTTTATGTTTTTATGATCTTCGCTTTTATTTTCTTGAGAAGAAAAAAAAATTAATGTGGGGTAAGGTGCAGCAGCACCAGTTTAAGTATAATTTTTGTGCAATATAAAATTTTATGAACCATTTTGTAATGAATATCTCATAAAAGTTTTAAATAATAAAATATTAATTAAGTATCAACTAAGATTAGCTGCTCATTGAATACATTTTAAATTGTATTACTTTAATGTGGTGGCAACACAATAGTTGTGTTTTTTTTTATGTTGAGCAAACTACTCATGTTCTGAACAGCTTTGTAAGGAAAACGAATAAAATTGAATACAATAAAAAAAAAGAATATAATAGTTATAATAATTTATACTGGTTTTACATTATATATTTGTTTTAAATAATTAAATTAAAATTGAATTTTAAAAATAATTTAAACTCAAAAAAATGTATTCACAATTCGTTTTTTAATTTTTCTCAACTGCACTTACAAGCCTAACAAATGTAGATATCATCATTATATTTAATCTGTGAAAAAGCACTGCAGAAATATCTGAACCATTTTACAACAAATTGTCATTATTAGTCTTTTAAATGACAGATATATTTAAAAAGAGACGTAGCGAAATCAAATATTTTTTCAAAATTTAATTAGAAATTTCAATTTAAAATTTCAACCCCATGTATAAGATTATTAGTATTATAGTTATAAATAAATATAAAATTTGTAATAGAGAGATGACCCACTTTCCACCTTTAGAAGTGTTCCAAATTTTGACCGAACATTTATGTGTAGTTGTAAAATTAAATAAAATTAAATTAAATGTACAAAATACAAAGTACAAAATATATCTTAACCTACAAAAATGTAAAATTTATCAAATTGCCAACTCAAACTCACAAACGCCCAGTTTCTTTTTTTTTTCTCGCCAGAATTAAACTACAATTTTTTTTTCTAAATAAAATATTATTTATTGCATATGCGGTTGTTGTCTAAGATAAATCAATAAAAAAAAATTATATATATATATATATATAGCTACAGTCAAAAATAAACTGAAATGATGGAAAACAATGAATATAATAAAATTGAGTACGATTTTTTTATTGAACTTCCTCAACTTTCGAAGAGCGGGCAAATACTAATACCGAGCGGACGAATACGTATTAATCTTTAAACTATAAATAAAGAATTGTGTAGATCGATAGCCGATCTTCTAACAAAAGCAAAATTTCCAGCCAAGGTCCATCATGAAATCGACTTGGAATTCTAATATTAAAAATATCAAGACAAATATAAGACAAATTTCACCTATTCATAACACTGGATTACATTATTGATCCCACCCAACTGTTCTATTTTATAAAATTCATGGCGTAAAACTCGTATTACACTTTTGAAGTTAATATGTAACTATTTTAAAATTTAATAATTTTTATTAAAGACTTTCAGATCCATTTCAAGGGTTTGTGAAATATGATGAAATGCTTCCATACTGCATAGTAATTGATATTTAAATTAAATATCAATTACTATAATTTATATAATATTTAAATTGATATTAAAACCCAAATGTATCGATTAATAGCTCTTATTTAGTTCCGTAAACAAAAAAATTATCAAGAGACCCATTAAATTTTAGTTGTGTACTACAATCAAAGTGAAATATTTTGCTTATGTGTGAAAGGGTTAAAAAAAACTTTAGTTGAATTGATCCGATTCTTAATTCCATGATATCTCAATTTAAAAAAATGCTATTTTAACCACATATAAAATTGAATTTCATCAATTAAATTTACTTTACAGACAACCATTAACAACTTTTCAATCCCAATCTAAACGGTATATCAGTCTTTCTAATCATTGGCCATTTTGTAAAAAAACAAAAATAATAATTTCAAGCAAAAAATCACATTCTAAGTGTTAGATCTATCTTTCCTCACGTATTTTTTAAATAATAATATCTTACTTCACTTATTTCTATACTCTTAAATTCCAATTGCTTAACTTTGAAAAAAAAAAAAACAAAATAAAAAAATTAAATTTTTTCCTCATGTACACTACTTTGATTGGCATAAATAATTATTTCCCAATTCTAATCTTTAATTGTGGACCTCTAGATCATCAAAATTAACAGGAAATCTCTGATTAATTATTGTTATAAAAATTATTTAAGACGAAAAAAAATAACAACAACAACAACATAAAATTAAATTTGTAATACATAATGAGTAGTAGAAAAGATGACGCGCAGTAAGGTGAAAAAGGGTAAATCATTTATTACAATCCAACAGTTATTGAACACGAATTCCATTTAATTGTTCCTCATTTCATAAGTAAGTAAGTAACCAACTGACTTGCACGAAATTCATGGACAACAACAAACACTGAAATTTGAAGTTAAGCGTTTTTTTTTTTTTTGTTTGTAAAGAAAATTTAATAGAGAAGAAGTTAATATCAAGGCATATTAAAGACTTGAACACTCAATTTTTATAACTCTTTTAACGCTCAGAATTCATATTTAGTGATTTTTAATGCTTATTTTAAGAGATTTTCAATATGCTTGATATAAAATTTATTATTTTTTATATATTTTTTAACCCTTTTTGGGATTAGAAATAAAATATATTATATATATGACTAATCTATTTAGCCATTAATCAAAATTTAAATAATAGTATTGAATACCCCAGTAGCTATTGAAATTAGAACAAAACTGTTCTTTTTTATATTTTCAAAATTCAAAACTGTATTCAAATAATAGTTAGTACAATAAATAACAAAAAAAAATTTAATTAAATATAAATAATGAAAGGCCCCGCAAGATGTGCCCCTTCCAGACTAGGACGCAATATATTTTGTATCAAAACTTACACTTCGTTTGGGTTGTATCCTAGTCGCTTGCTGTTTCTGAATTATTGCTTTTTGCTGGTGAGTTTGTTATGGTGGATGAAATACATACCTCATGTTCATAGGCTGGTTTTAGTTTTGGGAAAAGCATGTTGACTCAAATTGCCTGCTCTGTAATTATTTTTTGTGGTACACCGAATTCACAGATTTTGATGACATGTCAGGAGTCGGTATGGCGTCAGGCCATCGAAGCTTTTTTTAAGCTTTGTTTGATTGTGAAATAAAAATACATTTTGACAAGCTTGGCAAGATTTGACAAAATTTACTAAAATATATTACTACAGAATTGACATAATTTCAAATTTAACGTCAAATCAGATTAATTTGACGTTAAATTTGACATAAATATTCACATTTATTAACCTGAAGAAACAATAGGGTTAACAAATATTTGATAAAACCAATTTTATACAAATTTTTACTAAAGTTTAAGTTCAGTCCTATGGTTGTGGTGGTCAAATAACTCTTGTGCAAATTTTTCTTATTGTAAACTTGTTTGATTTAAATCTAAATAGTTATTTCCTTGTTAATTTTACCGTCAGAAATTAGAGGGTTAAAAATATAAAATCAATTTTACAAATTTTACTAAAGTCTGCATAGTGTCCGATGGTTGTGGTATCTAGTACAAATTCTTGTGCAAATTTCTCTTATTATAAACTTGTTTGATTTAAATCCTAATGTTTTACTGTTAGAAATTAGAGGGTTAAAAAATATTTTATGAAACCAATTTTAGAAATTTAACTAAAGTATAGGCTCAGTCTGAAGCTAACTCAGTTCAAATTCCTCTTGTGCAAATTTTTCTCATCCTTTATATACCAATATTTTTTCCTACAGACATTAGAGGGTTAAAAAATATTTTATGAAATCAATTTAACAAATTTTACTAAATTCTAGACTCAGTCTGAAGCTAAAGCAGCTCAAATTACTCTTGTGCAAATTTTTCTCATCCTTTATATACCAATATTTTTTTCACTATTTTTTCCTACAGACATTAGAGGGTTAAAAAATAATTTATGAAACCAATTTTACAAATTTTACTAAATTTTAGATTCAGTCTGAAGCTAACGCAGTTCAAATTACTCTTGTGCAAATTTTTCTCATCCTTTATATACCAATATTTTTCACTATTTTTTCCTACAGACATTAGAGGGTTAAAAAATATTTTATAAATCCAATATTCATTGTAGATACCCCAAAAAAAATAATTATCAAATTTATCGATTAACGAAAAGTCAACGCCTTCATTTTTTTTTCTTCTGGATTTCTAGTTTTTGTTACTTATTGTTACTACCTATAGACTGAGGTAGTAGTTACCTTAGATTATTGTTACCTGATTTAAACCTCAATTTTCAAAATAATTTTTTTTTACCAAAAAAAAATAAAACAAAAACAACAGAATCGCAATTATCTGTGAAAATTTCTTTGTAATTTTCGATTATCTTCACCCAAAAAACAAAAAAAAAAAACAAGAAAAAACAAAAAACCAATTTTGTTTTTATCGTAAGTGTTGGCATCACTATGTGACTTGTGACTTTCGATTGCGTGTGCAATCTACCTAATCTCATCACAATTTTTTTTTTTCCTATTTATTATTTTTTTGTTTTTGTTTTTTTATGCTTTAAGTCTTAAGGCAATTTAATATGTTTACAATGCGTTGGGTTTTGTGATAATACGTTATTATGCCGGAACGGATAGTGGTGGTGGTGGTGGTATAGTGTTGGTGACACTATAGTGTATAGTAAATTCTTTTAATAAAAAAAAAATCTTCTTTGGAAAAATAATATTGTAAGAAATTTATTTTGTACTTCAAATTCATGTACAAGTGTGTATATGAAATGAAATTGTAATGGGCGGCGATGGTGGTATTAGGATAAAATTAATTTATGATGATAATGATGTTTATGATAATTATGTTGATAATACAGCTTATAATGATGCTGATGATGATGATGATGTTGATAATACTAAAAAGGTACAATAAAGTAGACAGGAAAAAAAAAATAATAATACTTTTCTATGGGATTATGAAATCTTATGAAATTATTGTGAACTTTGAAGTGTGATAATATTGAGTGAACAATAATGAAAGAAAATCTCTTTGCAAAACGAAAAAAAAAAAAAAATTTTATTACGAAAGAATTTTAGATGCGGGGAAATAGAGGGTAAAGAAAATTGTGTGACTAATGATGAGAATAAAAGTTAATAATAAGTCATCATCATTAAATAGAAATTACATAATAAAGAGTTTAATAGAGTTCTATGGGTTTTGTGTTTGTTTTTTTTATTGCAAATTTAAAAATGATTTATGAAAGTTCACTGTTCATTTTAATAAATTTATAGTGCACAGGGAGACTGAAATAATAAATAACATTTTTTTAATTTATTTTTAATTATTTTGGTAAAGCTTGTAATGCCCAACATAGGATCATTATAACAATTCGTTGTTTTGACGTCATTCAACGTCGTTTTGGTTCTTCTATACACAAAATTGATAAAAAATGCTCTTAAAATATTTACTTGCTACTTCCGGCGTAATATTCAACGAACAAGCAATTTTTCCTAGAACTAGAGATCTACAGGAAGCCTACGGATACTGACAGGGTCATCTTGAATACCTCGAACCACTCCTATCAACATAAAATGGCCTCTTTCTACCACATGATCCATCGATTGTTAATCCTTCCCATCTCCCAAAAAGATTTAGTAAAATAGACATATTTTAGGTTATACGAAAGTAAACAGTTATCCAGAAAAAAACATCATTAACTTACTAAGCAAACGCAGAAGAACTTTACAACGGAATTACCTCACTAATCTACTCACTAATTAATAACCCAAAAGAAGAGTAGCATTGGGGTGGCATTTAGTGAAATTTCTCTCCCACTCAGAGCGGGTTAGACATACCAGTAGAACCAATCAATTCAAGACTGTTCTAGGTCCAAATGGAAAAATCAGAAATATATAAAATCACTTGCATTCATTGCAACAAAAATTTATATTTGACAAACCAAGACAAACATGGAAACACGACTCAATCAACACCTGAAAGAAGCAGAACCAACTAAGAAGAAAAGTTTAAAATAATCCAGATCCAAAGTAACTGAACACATTATCCAAGAGAGCCACAGTATTTTCAAAGAAGCGACATAGTAATGGTAAATTACATAAGAGGGTTTAGTAAAATAAATTCAGCTTAAAGCATCTCATTATTAAATCAAAAATAAAAAAAAATATTTCTTTCCTCTTCATTTAAATATTTAACGCAAATATGAGAAATTTTTAAAGGTGGTAAAGCAAAATTTATCACCATGGCAACACTATTGGAATACTTTTTTTGTACTTGTCAATATTTTGCTTTGCAAAATAAACATTAATTTGAACTTAAAAATGTGTCTGCATTGATCAATTAAAAATATTTCGAGGTGGTTAATTCAAAGACACAAACCAAAGAAATGTAAAAAATTTTAATAGGTACTTTATTTTTTGGGTAATTTTAATTGTTTGAAGACCTTAAAAAATATTTCTAATTTGAAAAAGCTTCATATTTTATTGATTTTATGATATTTTGCTATTATTCAGATGGTTATTACATGAAATAAATAGTTTTCCTATATATATGGGTTTAGAACTTGGATATGTTTGTCTATAAATGATTTATTTGAAAGATTGGAATGAATGTCTGTTTTTCAAAACCCCTTTTGTTATTTGTTTTGTTTTTTTTATTTTAATTCAGCAAAAAATGTGTATATGTGTATATTTTAGATTGAATAGAAAGCACTCTGTACGAGCCAAAATTGTTCTTGCACTTGAGATGAAAATAAATGAAATCTATATGAGCTATTACGGTCCATTTGAGAATTATATAAACATAGTAATTTATAGACTGTTAGATTAATATTTAAGACAAGCGTATCAGACGTATATTAGTAAACGAAAGACTGATATATTTTACTGCAATACAACCATCATTCAGTGGATCTAAATTCATATTTTAACTATAGATACATTCTGTTAGTACTTATACAGTATTAATTAATTTTTTTTCATATTTAACCATATATCATATTGAAGTACATATACAACAATTGGAATTGAATAATGTATGAAAATCAAATAATATACCCTAGAAATTGTGAGAGATTTACAATGAGAATAAAACATGCACTGAGCTTCTGTAAAGCACAAACACTGATAAAATAAAATATTAGTGGTTTTCATAAGCAAGCAAATTTTATTGGTAATATTGTCTATATTGACAAGTATGTATTTTGTTCATTTAAACAAAATGTTGCAAATGAAATTTGTTCATAAACATTTCTAATTTAGCAGAAAACTGCAATATTATAGTATGTAGTTAGGGCTGTTCATAAACACCTACTGCAAAAAGAAAATACTGCAAAAAAATTTTGACAGTTATTAAAATTAAAATTTTCCACATTGCCAGTTTTGTGTTATAAAAAAAAAAAGCAACACAACTGTAAGTTTGCAGCTTTCCTGCTAAATTAGAAATGTTTATAAACAAACTTCATTTGTAACATTTTGCTTATGAACAAAATACATACTTGTCAATATAGACAATATTACCAATATTGCTTGTTTATGAAAATCAGTTGTGTTGCTGTTTTTATTTAACACAACCCTGCAAATGCAGAAAATATATTTTTCATAACAATCTGAAAAATATTAAAATCTACTTTTATTTACTCATACTAAAATCAAACAAATATAAATAAATAATAATTATAGATATATTGTGTTGTCATAATGCACTGATTTGTCATTTCATGTATAAAATTCTAATGGATTTGGAATGTAAATTAAATAAATTTCAAGAATTCTCAATAACAACAATCAACACATTTTTAGTACAGAATTTTAAATTTTTTTTTTTTGCTACAAAATACTAAAAAAAAATTGCATTGCAAGCTATTTCAAGCCTACACACAGTAATTTATTTAATTTAAAAAAAAAAAAAATGTTTTTAATTTTTTGTTGTTGTTTTAGTTAATTTTCACATTCACGTTGTATTAATTCCATAGTTTTTTTGCTGTTATTTTGTTCAACTCAAAAAAAAAAAAAATTGCGATCTCACTAAAATGCCCTCATAAATTGAATCAACTTTTTTAGAAAAAGAGTTTTTTTTTGTTTTTATTATTATTTTTGTTTTAGAAAATTCCAATGTGAGTCTTTACACGATCACATTTTATTGTACACAGTATAATGTCGTCTGTAAATGTATATGTATGTAGTTTCATACACATATACAATATTAACAACAATTATTATTGTAAACGATTTATAAACAAAAAATACATAAAATTTTCTTTTACACCTTTTTTTACCTGTTTAGAGGAGAGACTGCAATAATAATAATAAAAACAATAAAACAATAATAGTAACTACAACAAATTATTTCAAGGTGCTGAAATTATAATATAGAAAATTATAGGTGCCTTAGATTTCACTTAAATTTAATTTTCATTATTTACGAAGAAATTATGAAAAGTTTTTTTTTTTTTTTTGTTATTAAATGGTTGGTTGGAGGTGATGTTGGATGGTAAAGTTTTTGAATTGTTATTCAAAATTCACAGATTATATTCCCTTTAGAGTTATTATTTTTTACTTTTACATACAGTTTTTACATAAGATGTAATTTTGAAATAATTTGAATTTTATCTCATACAACTTACATCATAATTAATTACATATGATATTTTATAATAAATGTTTAACCCTTTTAGTGACAACAGGTGTAATAAAAAAATGTTGTGAAATTTTATGAAATTAATTATTTTTTAATTATTTGATAGGTTTGAGATATATAATATGACAATGGCAGTTATTTATTTATTTATTCAGTTAAAGATGATTTGCTGTCCTGGTATTAAAAGTTGTGAATTATGTTGTTTGTTAAAAGCTGAATATTCGCCTTGGTGTAACCTCTCTCTATATTATATATACCAGTCAAACGTCCCATGCTCACGCATGGTTTAATCATTTAAATAAATTTTATCACAAAATTATATTTTAACTTGTCTAAACCACCTCTCTTTCATAAAAGAAATAATAGAGTTATCATAGCAATCATTGATAGAATTATCAATGCAATCATTTGTAATTGCATTTAAAAAAATCTGCTGTAAAAGCAAGCTCATCTCAGCATTTAGATTATGTCATCAATTCCAATTGCATCTTCATATATTATGTGCGTAAATGTTAGCATTCCAATTTTTTCATCGGTTCATTATCGGTTCATTATCGGTTTGAACCCCGTTAAAACATGTTATGGCTGCTTTAAGTGAGTGGAAGGGATGTGTTACAATTTGTGAAACAACTAAATTTGACTAAACACATAGAAAAAAATTTAATTTCGATTTTGCATATGTTCATTAGAAAAAAACAAATCAATTACAAAAGTAAAGTAAATTATATAACAAACCATGATATGATGCGTACCTACCTACCTACTAAATGTATTTTGTGCTTTTATGAATAAAATAAAAATTCGTGTATTAATAATAAATGAAAATAAAAAAATTTACTAAAAAACAAAAACAGAAAGTGTGAGGACAAAGTTGTTCATAACTTCTGAAGCACTGATCACCGTATCGTCTTTCGATTTAATTTTTTGTAAGGAAATTAAATTTTCTTTTCTAAGAAGTCACTTTGTTGCTTAGATTTCATAGCATTAATATTTTCTAAAGCGAATTCTATTAAATTGGAAACCGTTGACCTTCCTTTCTGAAAACGGTCTATGTGAATAAAAATGCCTACCTAACTACCTACTAAATGTATTTTGTGCTTTTATGAATAACATAAAAATTCGTGTATTAAAAATAAATGAAAATAAAAAAATTTACTAAAAAAAAAAAACAGAAAGTGTGAGGACAAAGTTGTTCATAACTTCTGAAGCACTGATCACCGTATCGCCTTTCGATTTAATTTTTTTTTAAAGAAATTAAATTTTCTTTTCTAAGAAGTCACTTTGTTGCTCAGATTTCATAGCATTAAGAGTTTCTCAAACGAATTCTATTAAATTGATAACCGTTGATCTTTCTTTTGGAAAACGGTGTTGGTGAATAAAAATGATTGATTAGGTTTGATTCAAGAAGTTTTGGAATGCAAGAAATTTTAAATGGGCCTACAATTGGAAACTTCAGACCGTGACCTCTTTTTATAAACTGAAAAAAAAATCGCAAAGTCTCGGAAGACACCAGTTGTTTGCAAAGATATATTGAACATTTTTTAAAACAGATAAACTAGGCTATAGGCGCAATTACGCAAAACTATGGAGTGAATTCCGTATTGCCCACAGAAACTTCACGACATTGGAAGTAAATTCGAATTTTTTTATATTTCTTAAAAGCAATCCCATATACAAAACAGCAGATTCGTTTACTTTGTAACCGGCAGTTCCCAAAAAAAAAATAAAGCTAGATTGCAGTAAAATGAGGCAGAGATTTTGGTTCTGCAATCTATTAACAAAATTATTAATTTTATTTTTAATTTTATATTTTCACTAATTTTGAGACTATGTACACATTTCTTCGTTAGCCAACGGTTTGATATGAAAAGGGTTAAGTATATGGGTCCTTTTCAGAAATTTTGTGTAATAGAATTTTGTATTTTAGAATTATGAAAATAGCATTTCTAAAATGGATAGATATTTTTATTTTGTTTTTTAAATTAAATGTGCCCATGCCCAACCCCATTTTGTTTTTAACCTTTCCACTACATAATTAATAATTCAATTATGAATTTATTTATTTTATTTAATTACTTAATTCATTATGATAAAATAAATACATTTAAAAGTACTTAAATTAAACTTAACAAAATAATTTTTCATAATATTATTTTTATTTATTTATTTTTTTTTTTTTCAAATTTTAATAATTTAATTTAATTTGATTACTTATTGACCTTACTAAGTATTTATGAGTAAATTTTTGAAATTTTTTTATTATATTTTAAACTCATTAAAAAATTATGTGAATTATAGTTTTTGTTTGTGGAATTCATCAAATCATTTAATAATTATTGATTACTTTTATTATTATTATTTTTATTTTTAATTTTTAAACTCTAATGAGGTCACAAATTGTAAATTTAATTTTTTTTTTTTTTTATTAATTATTTTTCTTGTTTTATTATAAAAAAAAATATTTTTTTATTTAATTTTACTTGAATTCCAATTTTATTGTTACTGTCATGCTAAAATGCATTATTTTTTTTGTTTTTTGTTCAAGTTTCAAGTTTCACATACAAAAAAAAAACAATAATAAAAAAAAATATAATTAATTGTTGTGCAATTTTAAATGAATATTATGTACAATTTACACATTTTCTTCTTATTTGTTTTTGTTTTTGTTTTTTTTTTATTATTTCGTACGTTAATTATGTCTCTTGAGAATTTTAATATTAACATAAAATGTTCAATTAAATTATAGTTTAAAAGTTTATGTTTTTATTTATTTATATTTTACTTTGTTTAAAATTTAAAAATATAAAAATTAAATTTAAGGTTAAGAAAATTTTAAAGTCAAATCGAAAATCATGTGATATTTGAAAATAAAAAGGAAAAAAAAAAGATTGTTATGACAGTTAAAAATTATGTATGTCAATCCAAATATAGAAAATTAAATTTAATAGCATCATAACTACGCATAGTTAAATGATTTTTTAGTTTGAAGTGAGTGAATTCTGTAAACTGCCATATTAAATTTAACATAAATTATATTCATTCTTAATATGTTAAAATTACCTTAACTGAAAGTATACTCTCGAGAGTAGTGATTTTTTATATATATGTGTACAATGTATATATATAGACAGTTCAAGATTTCATCTGTGAAAAACACTATACTGGTACGGAACTAGTATACTACTGTAATTGTACTGTAAATCTTCAGGGAGACGAAACAATCAAATAATTACTACAAAGCCTTGTTTTTGTGACATTTACAATTTTTAAAAATTAAAAATAAAATTTATGACATTTGAAAATCGTATAAGAAAGTATAAGCATTAAAAAGTTTAATTTAATCAGAAAGTCTGTAAAATAAGAAAAGCATATCAAATCAGAAGAACTTTTTTAAATTAATTTAAACTTTTTTAAATTAAATATTCTGAAAAATATTTTTACTTTTTTGATTGATTAGGGTTGCCATATTTCTAAAAAAATAATTTTGAAAAAAAAATATTCTGAAAAACATTCTTCATTTTCCCACTGTTTAGAGTTACCATAGTTTTGAAAATTTTAATGTTAATTAAACTTTTGTGAAATATTCTTCATTTTCTAATTGATTGGAGTTGCCATAAATTAAATATTCTGAATTATAGCATATAAAGAGTTGCCATAGATTAAATATTCTGAAATTATTTTTCTTTTTTGATTGATTAGAGTTGCCATACACCAAAAAAAATAATTTTTAAATATATATTCTGAAAATAATTTTTTCTTTTCTGATTGATTAAAGTTGGCATAGATGAAATGATCTGAAAAATATTTTTCCATTTCTGATTGATTAAAGTTGCCACAAATTAGATATTCTGAAAAATATCCTTCTTTTTCTGATGGATTAGAGTTGCCATAAAATAAATATTCTGAAAAATATTTCTCCATTTCTGATTGATTAGAGTTGCCATAAATTAAATATTCTGAAAAATATCCTTCTTTTTCTGATGGATTAGAGTTGCCATAAATTAAATATTCTGAAAAATATTTTTCCATTTCTGAGTTATTACAGTTGCCATAAATTAAATATTCTGAAATTTTTTTTTGATTTTCTGATGGATTAGAGTTGACATAAATTAATTATTCTAAAAAAAATATTTTCGATTGATTAGAGTTGCCATATTTCTAAAAATTTCCTTTTTAAATTAAATATTCTGAAAAATGTTCTTTCATTTCTGATTGATTAGAATTACCATAAATTAAATATTCTGAAATTATATCCTTCTTCTGTTTAACTATTTTTAATTTAACTTCTTAATCATCTATAATTTCTACACTTATTGGAAATATAATTGAAAATACCAAAATGAATTTGATAGATAGTATAATTCATTAGTAGTGGATCTCTGTTGCGATTAATATCGACATTAAATGTTTTTATTTCGAAAATTATTAATGTTACAATCCTTATTTTTATCTAAAATAAATTTAAATTTAATAACTTCCTAGTTCTTCCTTGACACTAAAATAATATATCACGTCAATCAGTCTTAAAGAGAATTTAAACAAAAATCAATTTCTCTCAATAATTATTGCTGTAAGAGAAATTGATAAATAATTTTTAGAATTACTATGCTTATTATTGAATTATATATTTATAGGTAAGTACTCATGTAAATAGGGATTTCGGTAACATACACACACATTAATCTGTCAGTGTTTGTCATAATTTCTTATAGCCTTTAAAATTTCATGTAAATAGAATCCCCGTCATCTTTTTTATTTTGATAAATTTTCACTAATTTTTCTTTCTCACAAATTTTTTTGACAGTAATTCACTCAAAATTACTATAGATCGTGATGATTATAATAATGATAATGATGATGTTGATGATGACAACAATGATTATTATGGGAAAATATTGAATAAAAGAAAACTTTTATATAAATATATATATATACGTATAGTTAGTTACGTATATTTAATTCTCTATTCTCAATATATTAACTGAGAATACTGAGAATAAATTGTGAGAATTAGTTTGTTGCTAACAAGCCTGTCAGTAATTTAAAATTCATTTTTCATCATCATCTTCATCATCATCAACATCATCTTCATCATCATGATTATCATTATTATCATTAAAATATTGTTTTTCTGAATGGATGGATGGATGAATGAATGCAGTGCGCGCAATTTAATGCATTTTGATGGTTTTATGGTTTACTATTGGGATATGAATCAACTAAAATCCATATTTTAAAGTCAAATAATTTATTATTATTATTATTGTTGTTGTTGTTATTTTTGTTTTTTGATGGATTATGATGTTTAATTTTAAATATATAAGATGAATATAGTTCCCATATATACAAATCTGCAACTTAATTATATTTTTTTTTTTATCAATGAAAGGATCAACATTAATGATCTGTAGAGTAAATCAATAGTAAATCAAGAATAAATCATTCAAAAATTTTTCATGAAACAGAGTGGGTGTTCAAAGACTAGATGTAGTAAGATTTAAAAAAAAAAGGTTATTTCATATGATACTAATATTTAATAAATGACATGTCGACATTACGGAAGATGTGGCAGAATTCATTAATCGCTTTATTTTATTATTTTGTTTGGAGAATGAAATCTTATCAATTGGTTGACTTTTGACTAAATCGTACCATATACGCAAAAGTCAAATAAATCCAAGATTCAAACCACTCTTAAACAACTAAAAAAAAATGAAAATTATAAATGAAATTTAGAAATTTTTAATAAGGTTTGAGTCTTTACTAAATAAATTATGCAAAGTCTAATAAATCCAAGATTCAAACCACTCTTAACTAACTCAGAATAATTTTTTTCATTTAAATTTTTTTAATAAGGTTTGAGTCTTTACTAAATAAATTATGCAAAGTCTAATAAATCCAAGATTCAAACCACTCTTAAATAACTAGAAATAATTATTTTATTTTAGAAATCTTTAATAAGGCTTGAGTCTTTACTAAATAACTTTTGAATAATATTATTTTATTTAAATTGCTACAATTTTTTTTTTATGATAATGAATTTTTTAATTTTTCCTTTCAGGTGAGTTCAAATATTTATTTATTTCATGGATATTTAAAATTTGTAAGTATATAAACGTAAATGATATTTAAATAATAAACTACGTTTTAAAAATGGCTTAAAAAGTATAAAATAATAATTTCTTAGCCCCTTACAGGCTGAAAATTTGTCATTCTGAATTTTTAATTACTATAAAAATGCTTGTAAGACTTAAAACTAAAATCGTGGGCCGCACGATAATTGATCATATACTATTAGTTCACCAAGTCAGTAACAATTTTATTTCAATTGCAAATGATATGAACTGAATTACGTAAATTTTTTCAATGACAGCTATACTGTCAATAATCCTAATTCTACTACCCTACACTATTATCTAGTGCAAGCGCCCTTTCGTTTTAAATTAATAAAGAAAAAATAATTAAACAAAAATAATAAAAAAAATATATATTATGAATTTATAAATCAAAAATCTGCTGGATAAGAAGATCCTCAAAATTGGGTTAAGAAAATAATAGAAACAATAACTGACAATCTTGATTTGGCTGATATTTATTACCAGTTAAAGTTCTGAGATTCTGAGAAACAGATTTAGTTAACAATAATAATTTTAACCGTTATATTTTGATCGGTTGCTATAGTCCAGATTGTCTGACTTGTTCATGAGTTATCACTTGATGTCTCTGCAAACGTAGTACATATATATATACGTACATAACTATATGCATATCTAAAACTAAAACTTTACTAAAATTAGTTTAAGAAATTATTGCGTAAATATTTTAGCTACTCTTAATGAAAATGTAGGTAAATAATTTTTTCACTAACTCCTCTTGTGCCATAGAACAGAAACGGCAAAAATTAACGTTAATAAATTTGTTTAACTTCATTTTACTACTATAGGCCAACTAGAGGAGATCCTGTTGTCTTTCGGGATGTGATTTTTACAATATTTTACATTATTTTACAGATTGTATGCACAAATAATTGTAGTTGCCTGAGTAAGAATCAGCAGGGTAGACTCTGACCGATTGCAAACTCATGTATTGTAACTGTTAATGACTTTCTATAGCCAAAAATGAATTGTGATATCGACTGTACATACTATTTCAATAACAAATGCAAAATTTGATGACGATAATAATGATGAGGATACTGATTTTGATAATCATATATCATGATGAATGATAATTCAAATTTACCCATACAATTTTCCATACAATTTTCCTTACAATTTTCCTTTAGAATGCATTTTAAATTAGCCATTTGAAAAAATATATAATGTACTTATACTTATACATCATAACACAATGGTGTGTTTCATGATCATTTAATAATCAAGAAGAAGAAGAAAAAAAAAATAAAAGACCACCTAATCATCGGATCGTCGATGTTCTATCAGAAATATTTCATCATGTGATTTGTATTGAAAATTTTGTATATAGGAAATAAAAACTAACCATCAAGTGTTGTTTTATTTTTTTTTTTTTGTCGTTTTGAACTTCAACATACAAATTTGTACAACAATACTTCAAATTCAATTTCAACTTCAATAAAATTAAGACGAAAGAAATGGAGACTTCTTGACTCTACAATTAGTAAATAAATTCAATATATGGAAACAACAATTGTTTACAAAACCAATTTTGGAATTAGAAAATTAGCATGATGGCAGGTTTTATTTTTTTTTTTTTTGTTGTTTTGATGAAATGCAAATAGATTTTTGCTTATATGGGAAATAAAACAGGCGACTTTAAGGAGGTGATATTGAAATTAGTCAATGGTCAAAATGCATGAATATATCACCAGAAAAGAATACTAATTAGAAAATTAAAAACCTTAACAAGGTTATAAAGAATATCAGTTTTATAGAGTTGGTTAACATTTATGGAA
Source organism: Argyra leucocephala (assembly GCA_963942445.1). Classification (NCBI taxonomy): domain Eukaryota; kingdom Metazoa; phylum Arthropoda; class Insecta; order Diptera; family Dolichopodidae; genus Argyra; species Argyra leucocephala. The sequence continues at coordinate 131,772,721 of OZ012681.1, read as the reverse complement.
TCAGTATAAATTAATTTGTATATATAGGTAGAAAATGTGTGAATGATTGTGAAGTTAGTTAGTTCATGCGGTTCCGGTATGAATTATAATTAAATAACTGTAATTTAATTTTAGAATTTGGAAATATTTATTTTAATTTTAGTTCCGATTTTTTTTTATTTTTTGTTAGAAATTTTAGTGATTTAATTTAAAATGGGTGGTATGGAAATAAGTTCAAAATCTTGTATGTATTTTGAATCGGTTTCAGTACTGGCATAATGATTTATAATTTTTTTACATTTTTTGAATTAAATCTCAGTCGATGCCATGTATAAAATCAAATTTTTATAGATAAGTTATAGTAAAAACAAACTGTGATAATAAGTTTGAAGGTGGGCCAACGTTTTTGTAATAGAGTAGTATAATTCATTTTGATTGATCTAATAATAATTATTTAATTTTAGAGCTTTTTTGGACAATTAATTCAATTTATACTGATGTACTGGCTCTCTCATGTTCGTGCCTTTTTTTGAATTGACAGTTAAATATCAATGATTGACTACTGATTGTCAATTTATAAGTCATTGCAGAAAAGTTAAATATTAAAAAGATCGAATACGATATTATTCAACTTGATTACTAATCAATAAAGAAATCAGATTCAGGTCTGATTTAAAAATTTAATATAAAAGTTATATAAAAGGGAAAAAAAGTTCGAAAACTAAAACTATGTACACAAAAAATGTATGCGAAAATATAAAAAATTACAAAATATTAAACATAAAACTGTTTATTATATACATAAGTCCTCTTGCAACAACTTAATATATAATACAGAATACTACTACAAACATGAAAACGTTCTTATGACTGACTATATTTAACCAAATTAGAACCACTTGAGAAACTGCAAATTTACATGAAATACTGATTCGGATTTATTTATTTATAACAGTGGGATCTGCAGATAAATCTGCAGTCCAACTGCATATCCTTTTCCCTTTCGAAATGTGGGGCTTTTATTAAACTATCTTATACCTACAAAAGGGGAAGTTTGTTTGTTTGTTTGCTACACATGTCAAACAGCTTTACAGATAGATTATAGTTATTATAATATAGATACCGCTAAAATGCACAGTTATTCATTATCAAAAGTTAATGTGGTATTAAATGACAGCCTTGAGTAGCTAATGTCAATAAAAATTCAACTTTTAGTATCAATCATCAAATATTTTAAAAGCTAAAGGTGTTACAGACTTGAAAATTTGTACACTGTCAAAAATAAACAAAGCCGTATAGCTTACCGTTATTCAACATTTTTAATGGGGTTAGTTGTCGAGTTTTAAGCACATTTATTAGTTAGGTAAATAAAATGTTAAAAATAACTTAGTACTTAAAAACTATATTATTTTTTTTAACAGTTAATTTTAAAAAATAAAATAAAAAATAAAAATCAATCTATAAAATCAGTAAATAGTGTCTATAAAAATTATAATATATAGAGCTTTGACAGTGCCCGTGATTAAAATCTCATCCGTCAAATTGAGTGTCAATGTTTTATGTGTTTACATAATTGGCAATAATGTTCACTGTTTGCAACCATCTTTGCTTCGTCGTTACCATATAAGACTTCTTACAAAAAAAAAACAAAAACAACAATTATAGATTCTAATTTGATTCTAAAAATTTATGAAATATTAAAAATTAACTCAACTAATTTCAGTTGCAAATTATTATTTACAAACAAAAAATTATCCCTATTAAAATTTATAATAACAAAAAAATTTCCAACAAAATTTAATAAAAAATAAAATTCCAAATTAAATGAAAAAAAAATATATATAAATAAAAAAAAAACGATTTCAATTTAATTTAACGACTTCAAATTACCCATAACAAAAAAAACCATCATACAAACAAATTTTAAAATTGCAATTTTTTCTAATTATTTTTAAAAATCCAAATCAATTCTATGCGTACTACACTACTACTGCACAATACTATACACAAAATAAACAAATAAATAAATAAAGTGCTTGAGATCGGTTGTTGTAATTACTTACTCTTGGTACCAACAACAACATACAAAATACAAAAAAAAATATATATATTAAGATCCCATCTTGACATCAAAATTCAATCTTCAGTGATGTACAAAAATGCAAATTGGTAACTCCCTGATGCAATAAAAACAACAATATCAAAATATAAAAAATCTATCTTGTAGATAGAATGTTGCTATCAATCAAAAAGACTTCTAGAAATCAAAAAATTTAACATTGCAAAAAATTGCAAATTCTAAAATTATATGGTATAGTTATATATCGGTATTCAGTACATACCAATTATTAGATGAGTTTGTTTTTAAGATCTGGATCTGGCAAGAGCAAAAAAAAAAAATATATTAAAAATAAAAAATTTGAGATTATTTGCGTTGCGTTTGAATTTGAATGAAAAAAATTTCTCATTAGTTTTTCTTTTATTGACTGCTGTTAGTAATGCTGCAAAAATAATTACTAAAAGTATTCAATATACAATTACGGTATTCTATATATTGGTAGATATATAAGTATGTATGTTCTATAAAATAAAATTATTATATAATATAAGGTGACCATTAGACCATTTTTTTTTTAAACAAACCTTTTTTTTACCTTGTTTTATATTTGTTCGGTTAAATTTTGTTCAAACGATGAGTACAATACGGCATTTCAATTCTTCTGGCAATTCTGTTTTAAAAGATGTCATATTATATTTATTATATATATATTTTATTTTATCAAGCCAATGTAACACGGTTGGTGGCTTTTCAAATGAAATGTCACATGCTCGATTCTCGACGAAGGTAAATGGCTTTGTGTAAAAACAGTTAGGGTGTTTATATCGACTTGGAATTTATATATAAAAAAGAAAGAGCGATTACAGAACAGCTATTTTTTCTATATGTCTCTTAATTTTAAAATTTTTTTAATAATTCAAAATATAAAAATAGCGATTATTCTATGAAATTGCAGTGGTTATTATGTACAACGGCACAAACATCCGAAACAACCGCATTTAGAAAAAATTATACTCAACAGATGGAGATGGATCACCTATGGAGATATTTATTTTACACACACTATCGAAGATTCCGCCTAAATAAATAAAAAAATTTGAGTAAAAGTAATTGAGTTTTGAAAATTATATTTGAGTGTTTTGGAGTATTGAGTTAAAATGTGACAGCATTTTTAGAAGAAAATGATTAACAAATTTTGTTCTGCGTGAATACTCTATCTATATTATATGTTTACTTTATGGAAACACCAGTGAATGACGAAGACATATATAGATGTCGCAATAAAAACAAAACATTCTAAAACACAATTGAATAACAATCACTAGAAATCGGAATTAATCGTAGAAAAATTATTCATGAAGACTAAAACCCGTCATTAGATTGTAATACCAAAGATGAAGACAAATAAAATAAAAAGCTAGATAATTCACCTATAAACTGGGAACATTGCTCCAGTTTTTGTTTTCATCTCCGAGTGTCGTTTTTTTTTTCAACAAAAAAAATTAATATGGTCACCTTAATTTTATATGGTAAAAATTTTCATTCAGAATCCAGTTCCGAAATGATGTACAGTATATAAAAATTCTATATTTATTAGACAATCAGAATGTTGCATCAGAAAACAGCATTTTTAATCAAATTTTACACACTGCAATTTGTCAATTCTTATAACTTCAATCTATTGAAATAATGGTGGAGAGAATTATGAAGCAATTTTTTACCATTTTTTATTTCTTAGTTTTTTTTTTTTGTTTTTGTTTTTTTTTTTTTTAGATCAAATTCTAAAATAATACCCATGAACCTATTATTGGCTCTTGATTACAATACTTATTCTGTAAAAATCTTTCTCATGAAATTTACTACCATTAGAAGTGGTAAAAGTCGTCTGTAAAATAAAAAACTAAATCTCAGTTTTGTGTGGTGCATAAATTTTTTGTTTTTGTTTTTTATTATTATTAATGCCCAGTCCAGCGCAAATCTGTATATATCTATATATACATGTTAAAGAATATAAAATTACCTGTCTCTTTCTTTATTTGTTTTTTAAATTATTTTTTATTTTGTTTTTCTACTGTCATTATAATCATCGTTTGTAATAAAAATGGTAAAAAATTGTATAAAAACACAAAAAAAAAAAAGTAATAAAAAACAAGAAGAAAAAAATTGTTTTTTTTTTTGTAATGATTTCATTTAACGTCAGGTAATGTTATATAGATTATAGTTTTGAGAACAGTTAGTAAAAGCGGGCCGAGTTATTAAATTTGGCACATTTAAACCACCAAAGAGGCTTAACCGTGACACCACCGAAATCAAGCTAAATGTTTATATTTTAGATAATAGATTTTTGTTTTTTTTTTATATAAGTGTGTAGGGTATAAACCAACTGATCTTGATTTTAATGTCCCCCATAGACCAAGCAAATTTTTAACAATAAAGTAGCTATAAAGGGCTATCTGTGATACCACGAAAATCGATCCCAATGTCTATATTTTACATACCACATTTTTTTTGGTGTACAAGACCTAAGTGCGTAGGATATAAACTATTTGATGTTGGTGTTAATGTCCGCCTTATTGACCAACCAAATTTCTATCTAATAATCGTTAAATGTATCACGTAGGCATTTCACGTAGACATTTAGAAATTGATTACAAAATAAGACGATTTACTTGAACGGCCTAAAAACTATCAAATTTCGATACCTGAATGATCAACGGTCTCGGGTCTCTTCTTAAAATATTCACGAATCTAACATATTTCGTTTCTGCAATGAAAATTTTGTCTGCTCTGACGACTTGATATATTTGTATCTTGATTTGAAAACTCTTTTGGCTGAATCAGTTTCTTCCATTCACTTCAAATGGCCTCCAGACTACATCGTTGTTTTCAGGACCATATTTATCTGAAGAAAAACTTATTTTCGATGACACCAAATGAATACTCACTAAACAAGTAGTAAATCTAACTCCATGCTAGGCTTCGTCAAAAGATTTTCTAAAGAATTTAACGACCCATACGTCCTTAAATCACTTTTTACTTCTCTTGTTTGACCTAATCTTGAATATGCCAGTCATAGTATAAGTTTAATATCTTGGGTTCAAATCTTATATTCAGGATATGGATGTTATGTTATATGATGCAGTTGTTATATCATCAGGGTATATGGATATAACATCCAGGATTCGAACCCAAGATATTAAACTTAGTATAACTTTAATAACTTAGTATAATCCGATGATATAACAACTACACCATATCGATCAATTACTTTTAAATTTCAATATTGATTTTTTTTATAATTCATATTACAGTACAGTCACTCAAAGATTATTTACCCCTGACTTATCGTAATAACTACTTCAATTACATGTTTTTTTTTATTTGTTGTTTTTGTTTTGTTTTATTCTATTTATTTGAATACTTTAATAATAGTTAAAACAAAAACTATAAAATGACAGTAATAACACAAAAAAAAAACAAACGACTTCATGACAGTATATAGAAAAGAAATAAAAATAAAAAATAAAATAATAACCGGCCCGGCACCGACTTTTTGAATACATATTTATTTTTTGCTATTTTGATTTCTATTGTAATTTTCTTTTATAATAATAGTTATAGTTATAATAATGATAATAATAATAATAACAATTGTAAGTTAATATAATGACAATAATAACAATAATAGTAACAATAATAACAAAAATAATAACAACAATAATTATAATAATAGTTTAAATATATATATCGAAATATAAAAATAGAAATTGTAATAAAAATTTAGATATCGTATTACAGACAGACAGAATTCAGTTTTAAAATTTAGAAAAAGAAAAAACTAACTATACGTTTTTTTTTTTATTTTACTGTCACTTTTTATCTACTTCGAATTTTTTGATTCTATGTGAAACTATTTAATTTGAGTTATAAAAAAAAAATTAATTACTTTATTAATTTTTAGACAAAATTATCTGGAATTTAAAAAATAAAATTGTTTACAGGTGATATTCAGAAAAACTGTTGATTTAGTTAACAGATATTGAAGTGATTTTCAGGCATGTCTCTTAAACTAAAATGCAATAATCTGTTATACAGCTGAATATTATAGCTTAACTACAGAATATTATATGTTATACCGAATACCATAGCTCCCAAGAGTCCAACATTGATTGGAAAAATTGTTTATTACTATTCAAAAATAATTCAAATAACAGTTAAAACTATATAACAGTACATTCTCTATTAAATATAAATTTTTTCAATGATATTATTAACATTGATTGTATATATATATCGTATACACTTCCTATATCCAACACGAAAATAAGATTATATCTATATATACTATAATATAATAAACCAGATTTTAATAATTAATTTTTATATGAGATTATCATGTTCATTAGAAAATCTAAACCAAATCAATAAATTGAATCTGAAGTTGAATTCTCTAATTTGATTTTAAAATATTAAAGACAGTGTTTAAAGCCTTAAGAAAAAAAAAAGTATGTCATAATGTTGTAAATTAAAATTTCTAAACAAAAATAAAAATATATATAAAATTGATTAAATACAGGAACCTAATATACAGAATGTTCAGAAAAATAATGTACATAACATAAACTGTATTACAGAAATTTGTATATAATAGTATAACATAATTAAATGAGTTTAAAAACATGGTCAAGGACAGAATTTCGAGAAAGGTCGAATAGCAGCTTGACGATAGAATAGTAATAAACATATTTTCCAATCAATTTTGGATTTTTAAGAGCTTTGGTATTCTGTATATCACATAACAGTTCATTTTTAAAAGTCCTGATGTAGTACAATCGATTACGGTTGTTATTATGTCACTGGAGCTGATTCAATTTATGTTACATAATAATGCGGCCAAACCGCGTAAAAGATTCATTACAAATATGTATAGCATATGCGAATTTGAAATGTATCATTACCGCATAACAAATACGAAACACAAACTGCAATATGCAATACAAAAACGCATTAATATTTTGGTTTCAAAAGTTAATTTCGCAATACAGGGTACGAAATTAGGTAGCTAAATCTCTAATCATTTAAAATTTTTATATGTAAGTAATTTTGTTTTTTTCTTGTTACCCTGTATTAATGCGGAGGGATACAAGTTTTTATTTTTTATTAAAACTATTCAAAATCTCTTAATCCGCATTAGAGCAATTCACACAAAAAAAAAACAACAAAAAAAAAACAAAAATAATAAAAAATGAAAAATTATAAAATTTTAGAAAAACATAATATGAAATTACGATTTAAAAATAAATTAATAACCGATTTTATATACAAATCGATATAATATATATTTACATATAGATTCATATATCGATTATTATAGAGATGGGAGATGGGACAAGATTTTCAAGTTCAAAATTCAAGAGTAATAAAATCAGAGTCGATTTAAATCTAATGATCCTACTTAATATCTAAAAAAGTTCATAAAAATTTCTCAAAATGAGAGAAATAATGATAAAGAGAGGAGGAGATAGATATAAAAAACGATGAATAATAAAAATCGATTTGTTCAATTAGTAAAATTTTACTGTTTTACATTATTTCGATTTTCTTTGGTTTTTTTTTTTTTTTTTTTATAGAAATTATCAAAGAAATTAATTTGTTTTTTTAAATTATTTGTAATTCTATGTGTAATTTAAAAAACAAATTTATGTGAAAGGTGTGTGTACAATGCTGTATTTGTTGCTTTGATTTTTTTTTATTTCGATTTCATATTCGATTTTTTGTTTATAAGATTTGGGCGTTGTTTAGCAGTTTTGTTATTTTGATGGTGAACAGAAAAAAAAAAATTTCTCTGTGTGTAATAAAAATAATTTTTATTACAATATTTCAAATTTGTAATTGAAAAAGAGAAATTTTTTTAATATAATTTTTAAATAATTTTGTTGTTGTTGTTGTTGTTTGTGTAGTAAAATTGCAATAATTATATGTGCTAAATTTTTTTATAGAAAACTAATTTTGCAAAAAAAAAAAAAAAACAAATTAACAAAATTGATCAATTAAAAATAAAAATAATAGAAAAATGGTAAAGTTAAAAGTCAATAACGGTAAAATCGGAATCGAATGTGAACTGTCAAATAACATTTAGCGGAGGACAATAAAACAAGAACTAGAAAAAACAAACATAACGTAGGAATAAACGAATAGAGAATAGCTATCAATCGAGTACGATGTAAATGCTAAATGGAAATCCAACGGAACCAAAAGGGAGTAAGAAAAAAATCCAAGGTTGGATACTGGACTAGTAATTCGCTACAAAGTTTACAATATTAATTCCAACAAACTTAAAAATCAGAATTGAGTAAAACTGACAGTGTTCACAGTTCAGTTAGACTGTAAAACAGTCAAACTGAACAGTCAGTCAATTTGTTCAGTAAAACTGACAGACAGTTCAATTCAAACAAAATCAAAGCTCAACTCGAACTGTATGATGATGAAAAAACTATATGGAATAAATTTACAGTTTTCACTCGATTAGATTTTAGCGGTCATAATTTTCACAAGATTTTGCATATTTTTATTACAAAACCCAACATGGGTTTACTACTTCAAGTCATTTATAAAATCATACATTAATTAATTATGGTTCATAGAATTCTACAAATTATAAACAATAAAAATAAAATACATACGCAATAAAATGTGTCCTTTTTGCTGTAATAAAAATGTAAAATTAACCATTCTATAGGCATTATTTAGGTAAAATTAAGCATTCTTACCTAATAGGCTCAATGAAATAATTCTGAGAACTTCTTCTTGGTGTTGAGATCTATTCCAATAAAATCGATAAGATATTATGTATATAAAAATATTTGATTAAAATAAGCAAAAAAATATTCACGTATATGGAATCCTTAAAAAATAATATATATTAACCTTTAACGTTGTATGTAGGGTCAATTTAACCAATTGAAATTTTAGTTATTTAAATGTTAATATTTATGTAAAAAAAATATGATAAGCTATTTTTATGTATGTGTGTTATGTATTACATATATATATATTAAACTTTAAAGCTGTCATCTCAAATTGTATGGTCAAATTGACCGATTGCAATTTTAGTTATATAAATGTTAATGTTTAAGTAAAAAAAATATTATAATTTAAACATTATGAATGTATATTATGTATTACATATAATATATTAACCTTTAACGTTGTATGTAGTGTTTATTTAACGGATTGCAATTTAAATGTTAATGTCCATAAGTAAGAACAAAATAAAGTGATATCAAATTAAACTAATAGTAAATATTATATCCTATGAAATGATTAAACCTAAAACAATTCATTTTATTTTTCTGATTGCAATTTCGGTTATTTAAATGTTAATGTCCATAAATAGGATCAAATCAAGTTATATTAAATTAAAATAATAGCAAATATTATATCCTATTAAATCCATTAAACCTAACACAATTCCCTTCATTTTTCTGATCTTTATATAAAATAGATTGTTAATTTTAATTATGTTAAAATGTTAAAAATACTCTATGATATAAATAAATGATTAAAAAATTTGTTGGTTCTAAAGATAAAGCTTTAAATAAATTTTGATATTTATAGACCGAAATAATTAGACCGTTAATTTAATGAATTTAATTATAGTTTTATTAATATTAAATAATCTGTATAGTTATTAATGTTAAATTTTTTAATCCTTTATCATTAAAAATAATCAACTTACAAATTAAGATCACATAAAAAATAATTTAAGTTGTTAAATAAATTATATATCAGATATATATATGTATACATATGTGTATAAAAAATTAAAAATGAACAATATAATTTGAAATAGATTAAAACATTTTATTTATCAAAATATGGTTGAGTTCTGGTAGATCAAACGTAAATATATCTTAGTTTGCTTAAGTCAAAATTAAATTAATGATTAGTCTGTAAGACCTTTGCTTTAATGTTTCAATAATGATAAGAGCTTTTAGTGGGTTAATTTGAGGTCCCGCAACTCTCCTTAGTAAATAACAGTCCCTGATACCGTTTTTAATAATCTATCAGATATCTTGAAAACAATAATATAATAAAAATAAAAATATGTAATTTTATCCCGTTTACACCTAGTTAAAGGTTAATCAACAAATTATTAAGAATTATATATATACTTATTTTAAGTAAATTCCAGTTTTGATATTCCTTCAAAATAATAAAAAAATAAAAAAAAAAAACTCAAATTTCTATTTAAAAAATACCATAATCATGTTGTTATAGGATATTTAATTAAAATTCTTTCATTTCTGCAACAACAACAACAACTACAACAATAAATTAAATTTCATAAATATTTTTATTTCAACATTTTTCACTGTACATTATTTTAACAACTATTTTTTTTAGTTTTTTTTTCTCCCAGTTATTTTAACCTACAACAGAAGAAATTATATTATATATTGACTTAAGTAGTATTATTTAAAAAAAAAAACAAAAAGCGAAACAAACAAAAAAAAGTATAATAATATACAATAAATCCTTCCATATACCCCAATTTCAGTATTACAACTAACTATTCCATAAAAGTAGAATTTAAAAACTAGAATTAAAATTTAAAAAAAAAAATAATTCTGATACACAGCTACTAGTGTATACGTATAATATATAATATATAATATATATATGAATACATATAGTTAGCTAATTGATTCAAGATATGAATTTAATTGTCATCATTAAGAGAGACAACAAAACCGACCTGATACATACCCATAAATTGTATCAATATTTTTAAAAGAATTGTGAGAAATTAAAACCGACTAAGTCAAGTTCAGATAAAAATGAGATATTTGGGATCATAATAGTTATATTTATAAACACAACTTCAATTATTTCAAATATTCTCATAATAATTTGAAATATCGATTAGTATTGACAAAATTTTATTTGATGACAATTTATTTAATTTTTGTGTTGATTTGGGTTTTGATTTTAACTGACAGTCTCGTGTTGGATCTCAATCAAAACAATTTTTTTTCCTGATTTGTTTTGTATGCATTTAAATATTTTTTAAAAAAATATTATTTTTAGAGAAAACATGAAATGTATTGCATATATTTAGCGGAAATGAAGCGTTACGGACAAAAAGACAGATTTTTACTGACCGGTCGTGTTCGACTCTCACTGTTTCTTCACCCAAAACTATTTTTTTTTTATTTTCTAATTTTTATGTTTTTTTTTGTTTTTGTATGAATATAAATATTTCTTTTACAAAAATATTAGTTTTAGATAAAATTTATTGCATATATTTAGAAAAAACAAAGCGTTACGGACAGACAGACATATTTATTACAAAAAACTATGTAACTGCGTTTGCCGATGCTAATATAACAGTGTTTTCTGCTCGTTTTCAAAAAAGATTCATTTCATCATAATTCTTACAGCAAATAGACAATATACAGGTCTTTTTTAGCATGTATTGGTTTGTTCATAGATTATTTTTGAATTGATTGGTTTTGAATCATAGATTTTTACTGATCGATCGTGTTAGACTGTCAATGTAGCCAAAACTATATTTTTTTTATTTTCTGATATTTTTATGTTATTTTTTAGTTTTTATATGAATTCAAATATATTTTTAAAAAATATTATTTTTAGAGAAAACAGCAAAGCGTTACGGACAGACAGACATATTTATTACAAAAAAACTATGTAACTGCGTTTGCCGATGCTAATATAACAGTGTTTTCTGCTCGTTTTCGAAAAAAGTTCATTCCATCACAATTCTTACATCAAAAAGACAATAGACCTGTTTTGAGCATGCATTGGTTTGTTCATAGATTATTTTTGAATTGATTGGTTTTGAATCATAGATTTTTACTGATCGATCGTGTTAGACTGTCAATGTAGCCAAAACTATGTTTTTTTTATTTTCTGATTTTTTTATGTTATTTTTTGGTTTTTATATGAATTCAAATATATTTTTAAAAAATATTATTTTTAGAGAAGATATTTATTACAAAAAACTATGTAACTGCGTTTGCCATTGATAGTATAACAGTATTTTCTGTTCATGTTCGAAAATGATTCGTTCCATCATATTTCCTGCATCAAATGCGCAACATACAGTTATTTTTATGAGCATGTACTAGTTTGTTCATAGATAGCTTATGGATTTTTAATTGAATAAATTCGGTAATTTTGCTTATTTTATTTGCATAGCCAATTAAATGTCAATTCGTATAAGCTGCTATTCTCAATACGATTTTGATCAAATATTTAAATAATTTGTTTTAAGCGTTGTATAAAATAAAAAAAAAATTGTTAAAAATATCAATAATTTGTGCACAAATAGCTATAATTCGAGATTGCAGCGGCACTATTGGAAAATCATACTTCTCTAATTCTAATATTTTTAGTCTGCTAAATTAAAGGAAGTAAGATTCGATAATAATTGATCTACTAAATTAATGAAGTAAAATTTGAATAATTAAAGAGATTAAATTCGTTCCGACTACTAAACTATCGCTAACATGACTAAGTAGAATTGTAACAACATATAAACATTGTACTTCCAAAACGAGCACAAACAACAACCAAAAATTTACTATCCGTAAGCTGTATATTGTAAAATTGAATTTTTCGACCTAAGCGTTTTTAACTGTTTGCCACTAGCTATTTTATATTCAGTATACTAGTTATAGTTCGTACAATATAGTTAAATACTACCTGTTTACTAGACCTACTAAAGTTCATTATTAATATAAAGTTTACTATGTATAATTTTGCACAACACATCAATTACACATACATATTATTTTCTAAAAAAACAATTTTTTTACCTTAAATATAATTACAAAGTTGAAAAAAAAAAATGAAGAACATGTGCTTCTTCTTCAATAGAGTGTCATGTCAAAGAAAAACTAGAACCCAAACGAACTTTTATTATTTTAAAAGGAAATTCTACCAATGCTGATGTTTTTTTCTCTTTTAAAGTTCTAGGCACAAGTTCCTTATTTATTTTTTTTATTGTTATTATTATTTTGTTTTTGATTTTTACCATTATTGTAGAATTCTGGCTTTTTGCAATTTTCTTTAAAAAATCTGAATTGAAAAAAAAAAACAGATATGTTTTTTTCTTTTTTTCAAACATGGACAGATCGAGTTTTTATCATATGATTTTTTGTTTTTTATTGTTTTGTTTTTGCAAAATCAAGAATATTGGAACGTTGTCTGAAAACCAGGTAAAACTGAAAAAAATAAACAGAATCCCATCTCTTGGGATTTATCTTTATATGCAATTCAACCATATTTGTTCCATAATTGTGGTCAATTGTTAAAACAATACCGTTTCTAGAACTGTTTTTTTCATTTTATTTCATTTAATTTTTTTTGTTTAATTTTGTTAGTTGATTTTGGATTAAAAGCCAAGCCCAATTGGATGAATTCATCGATTTAAAAACAAGAACTAAATATTGTTTTTTTGTTTGCGTTTTTTTGTAGTTCTTAAATTGCACAGCCAAATTGTAAAAATTGCCTCTTTGTGAAAAATTATTTGGAAAATTCATACGGATTTTTTCTTTTTTGTTTTTTGGCCTAGAATAAGGCAAGTATATGAATTTTATTTACTAATTAAAAATGTTTACAGGGTGGTTGATAAATATAGTTTTTATGTATTTTAAATTGTAATAGATTTTAATAATTTTTCTGTTACAAAAAACGTAGACAAACATTCGTCGACTTAAAGTCGTTTAAAAAAAATTGAATGATTTTACTTGGTCTTCTTTTTGGTTCATCTTGCTTTCAATTTTGTTTGAAAAGAACAAATATCTTAAAGAGTATCATAATATAACCCTGCAGTTCTAATTTTCGGTCCTTCTTTGATTTTTAAATTTTTTTTTAGCATATAAATAGCGAAGCGTTACAGACAGAACGACATATTTATTACAGAAACTATGTAATTGCGTTTGCCATTGACAATAATTAGCATGAATATTTTATATAGATTAGATTAGATTAAATTTGTTAGGTCTGTTAATCTCGGTTGGTTTTTGGGTCTCATATCTTACAGAGTATTATAAAACGTTCACTATTCTGCCAGAGAGGATAGCCATTTGAGAGTGTCATATACTATTAACAATAACCAGTTATGGATTAGTTACCATTGCCTTATATGATATATTCAAAAACTTGATATGTTATAGACTTGTAAGATTCAATTATAGTTTTGGATTACAGAGCATACTACAGTTTTATTATATTTAAGTTAAAGTTTAAATTTTTATATTTTATCAGGTACGATTTGAGCTTTATTTAAATTTGATTAGTATCAGAATGGTAGTGTTTGGTTTAGTTAGTCAATTTAGAAGGACTATACAGTAATCGCGATACTAGTTTACATGTAGGCCCATCCCCTTCATCAACTCACAACCCAAACGGTTTGATCTAAGTTTCCAATTATGGTCAACCACCCCTGTATACATATATCTCTATATTTGATTAACATTTTGTACATATACATAACTTTTCTGCAATGATCAAATTGCAATTGTATAAAATACACACCCTATATTTCAAAAAGAAAAAACCTAACTAAAATGCCTCCAATATCAATAATAAATTCTTATAATATAAATATATATATATATACTTAGTACATATTTTAATTTTTCTCTGTCAGTTCCATAAATAATTGACCCAAAAATGTTTAAAAACTAAAAAAAGAGGTCATGAAGCATGCAACACAAAATTCATTTCCCGGGATTTAAATACACAAATAATATATATATATAATACAAATTATACATATAATATTTTTATTTTCAATTGAATTTGTGGTTCCATTAAATTTGTTTTAATTTTAATTTACCAAAAATAAAAAAAAAAAAAATAAAATTCTCTTTACATTTAAATTTTTGAAGTTTTTTATAAGAGAAGGAGATTGACAGTATCAGGGCTGTTTTTTTTTTTTTTTTTTTTAATTCTATTTCTAGAATATGAAATTTTAATTAAATTTGTGAGATTTAAAAAAAAAAAAAATTAATAAAAAAATGTCAACCAGAATTTTGATAGTAGGCAGCAAACAAAATCAAACAAAAAAAAATTGTCAAAAAAATGTTCTACAATGTTCCTAAACATTTTTAAAATTATTTCAATATGTTGAGCAACAATAATTATTATTGTTTGTATGATAGAAGAGAATTAATTACTAGAAACATTGAGATTAAAATATATATTTAATTTTTTAAAATTTAAAATTTTGTTGGAAATATGTTATGTATGTACATATTTGGGACCCACAAAATGTCAATAAGTGATCGACATTACTGATCAAATTTTAATTTATTACTGAGCAAATTTTAATCTATTCATTCACAGATCACGATTTGATATCCTATATATTTAAAAAAATGTCCTGAATTGTTTTTGTTTACATTTTTTTTTTGCTTTTACTCGTACCTTTTAACCTCTTTCTCGTACCCTTATAATAGTTTGATTATATGTAAATAGGCTCTAACATAGTTTTGAATGCGTCATCGACCTTTGGACATGTCTTTATATTTTGTATTTAGTTTTCTTGAATATTTTAGTGTAATGTTTTTCTAATATTTAATTATTTTATTAGCTTTCTGGTGTATTCAACTTTATCTGGCCTATCTGGTGTAACTAATTAAGTATAGTAAACTACTACTATTGTCCCAAGCTAAACCTTCTTAAGTAGGATAATTTAATTTTACTTAAGTTATTTATACAAAATTATACTGGTAACAAATTTTATAAAATTTTGTTATTTTATGAATAATAAAGAAAACAAACCTCAGCTTCTTCTACCTTATTTATTTATACAAAGCCTAATTGACAGTAAAATTGTATTCTCGACACGAAAAATTGTCTGATTATCATAATTTATTTTCTTTTAATTTTTCAACTATGGTTGTAAATTTGATATGATACTGAAAATATACCACGGTTTAAATCGTAGTAGATATTGCTACCTGAAAACAGATTTTCTCGAACAATGACAGTTGCCAAAAATATCATTGAAGAACACCCTGAGTCTAACCTCTATAATGAATCAGTCATAGTTAGCGAATCAATATTCATTATTACTATACTATAGTTACCATGTTTGCATTTTAAGGGGATTCAGGTTCATGATTAAAATCCTACGTGTATCAAAAAGTCAATTAAAAAATTTATATCTATCTAGTTTCAAGTTTAAAATCGACTTTTTCTAAAGTATGCAAGACATTTACATACCAAAATCTTGCATCCAATATAAGTATGATTACGATAAAAAAACAAATAATTTTTCTCTCTTCTGACACACTAGATCTAACTTGCGAAATATTTATTTGGATTAATACGTTCAAATAGTTAAATATACTACAAAAAAATATATATTAAAGCAAATTTAAATTTAAATTCATCAAATACAATGTAACCTAATTATATCTTAATATGCATATGTTTGTTTATATATGCATTCATTGTAGATTCAAGATTGTAGATGATATGAGCTAAACTATACGACGTAATCTGTTATGACAATATAACATCATCTTTATAATCTTTCAATTTTATTCACAATATACAACATATATATATATATATATACATATACAATATGTATACGTAATATCTTTTAATCAAATTAACAAATCTGACACTTGCACTTCTCTCAACAACATTATCATCATCATCATCATCATCATCATCAACATCTTTTCCTCATTCTTTCATTTCCTATATTAAAATATATATCAAAAATTATATTAGGTATGCAAAACACAAAAATTCCACCTCATATAGATACTCAGATACAAAACGTTTAATTTTTAATTTTTCTACTTCTGTCTTCCCCCCGTCTCTTACTGTTTTTTTTCTTTTTTTGTGTTCTATACGCCTCTTTTGAATAATTCTTATTCTCTTATGGATACCTTATATAGCAATTTAATTTTAAGATGTGCAAAAAAATGTTTATATAAATATATATATATTTTTTTTTTTAAATTGAAAACATTTGAGGAAAAACTCAAAAATGTAATTATATAAGATCAACCAAAAAAAATAATATCAAATTTAGATCAACTTAACTCTCGTACAAAAATAAAAAAAAAATAACTAAAAATTCACCAACCATACCAAAATATTACCGCAACTCATCAACAAAGAACACCACCATAATCAAAAAACCAAAAAAAAAACAACTAAACTAACTGATCCAGACAAGCAAGACCCAACAATTTTAATAATAATCATAAGAAAAGCAAAAAAAAAAAAAAACGAAAACAATAAACAAAAAAAGGTAATTTCTAAAATTGCATAATATTTCCGTGATTCTATCTTCATCTCAAGCGGGTTATTATTATTCAACAACAACAGAAAATACCCAAATCAACAACATAAACAACCAAGTTGTTGTTGTTGTTATTGTTTTTTGTTCGCCTTTAAGAACTCTCTGTATTCCACCAATTTTTTGTGATGATACAATTTGCACTGCACTGTACTTGTTGTACTGACTGAGTTTCGCACTGCCTTTTTTTTGTATATGTATATATATATGTCTATATACATATACATACATATATTAATACATATATATATGCATATATGTGTACTCTAAGGCAATGTAATCTAAATTGTTTTCGTTTTTGTTTTTTCTATTTTTCTTCATGAATTGGTCTTTCAGTACTCATGTACGATACCTGATTTTCCCAAAGAATTATTTCGAAAAATATTCCAAAAAGAAAAAAATAATGTTAAAAATCTATCAGATACAAGTTAGAATTATAGTTAGAATTATACTATATTATAGAAGAAGATAAAAGATATAAGATATTAAAATAAAAAAAAGAAAAAAAAACCAGTTAACATTCTTAAAAAACAAGCCAAATTCTCCAAAATGAAAAATTAAAGAAAAAAAAAACAAAAACAAGCAAAAAACATTCTTATGAACCTATATTAAATTCTAAATCTAATGAAATTTTATATAATATGAATGGGTGTGTGTGTGTGTGTGTGTAAAAATTGTTTTCAATTCAAAAAATGGTACTTAATACGTATGTATAACCTACGGCCTAAAAACTAAAAAAAAAAAAAAACAATAACAAAAGAAAAATTAAACACTTTTTAATATTAAAGTTGCCATATTAAGAAATTGGAGAATTAAAAAAAAAAAACAAAAAATAAAAAGAAAAAATTTGTTACAAAAATGTGTTTTATTCATTTATTTATAATATAATCATTAATTTAAATTTATAATAACTTCCTGGGCGCTAACATATACCTTGAATATGTCCTGATTCTGATGCGGAATATTGTCCTTTACAGAGTATAGTTTCAAGAGAATTTACTCCAATTGAACATTGACGTTTTTTTACAAGTGTCTCTCGATTAAGTGTAAAATTAACAAGGTGTACAAAGCCTAATAATCTACCCATTTAGGTCGTAAGACCTTAAAGACTAAAAAGGTAGGATATAAACCAACTGATCTTAGTTATTTATATCCACTCTATACATCAAATCTAAAATTTTGAAATTTATAAAATAATATCAAAAATATAGCAACAACAAAGAATGTGGTCGAAATTGAAAAAATTAACAGCTGATATGAGGCAATAGAAGAAGTATATTTTCATTAAACAGCCCCACTGAATGGATTATACAGGATAATTAGGATGAAAAAGTGAATTTGCTGTAATAGAATGAATACTACTTTTATATCATTATTTTTATCTGCAAGCGAACATTTTTTTTTATCGGCTTATCTATATGGGGTTTTAATCACAAAACCAATGATCTAGTTTATCTTTTGCAATGAATATATATTTTCTGTATTTGGTTCGATAATCTAAATACGCTATTTTTTTTTGTACAGTTCTATAGTCTAGCTGTATTATCAATAATCTCTATTACTATCTTTTCCAGTTCTGTCAAAATCTCTCCAGTTCAAACACACAGTTCTGTCAAATATACTGAAATTTGAATTTATTAATTATTATTAGTTGTTTTTGTTTTTCATTTTCGTTCAAACATTTGATATTATTTTCACTTTTTATTTTGAAATTGGTTTGAATTGGCTTATCATATTAGAAAATGATATGCAACAGATTACCTAAGTCTTTTCAAACATTTTTTTTTTTTTTTCAAAAATCTTCACAATTAAATAACTTTATTCAGACAATTAGAAAATTCTGCTCAAACAGAACAGACCAAATTAGATGTGATCAAACATTTTATATTAACCTTCTTTGCATTTTTTTTTTGTTTTTTTTTTAATAGATTGGCATTTCAAAAATTGTGTTTTTTAGATGTTTAATTAAAGGTGTTTCAAATATTTGATAGAACTGTTCAAAACAAATTTTTTTCAATTGGTCTCCAATTAAAACAATCTATTCAAACATAATCGAACAAATTAGATCTGATCAAACATTTTATATTTATTTTTTTTGTTTTGTTTGAATAGATTTGCAATTAGAAAATGATGCTTTTCAGATGTTCATATATTTGTTTAAGCATTTCTTTTTAATTAGTATAGTTCTACAGTTAAAAAATTCTATTCAAACAATTAGAAAATTCTACTCAAACAGAAGAAAACAAATTAGATCTGATCAAACATATTTGAATAGATTTTGAATTAGAAAATGATTTTTTTCAGATGTTCAATGGAATAAAGCTGTTCAAATATTTGACTGAACTGTTCAAACATACATATTTTAAATAGTTCTATACAGTTAGAAATTTCTGTTCAAACAACTGGAAAGTCAATCTGTTCGAACAGTTGGAACAATTCTGTTCAAACAAGAACACAACAAATTTGAACAATTCTGTTCAAACTAGAACACAATAGATCTGATCATGTTTGAATAGATTTTTAATCAGAAAGTGATGTTTTTCAGATGTTCAGCAGATTAGAACTCAAACATTTAAAACTGTTCAAACATTTTTTTAAATAGGTCTACAATTAGAAATTTCTGTTCAAGTATAAACGAATAAATTAAATTTGTTCAAACATTTGATATTTACTTCCTAAATTTCGTTTTTAATTGAATTAAATTTATTTCAAACAGAGCAAAATACGATTATAAATATCTTCCGTATGTTTGACATTAACTGTTTAAACACATAATTTTGAATTTAAAGATAGTTTCACTGTCACTGCAACCAGTAGGTCTATTGCAATATCTAGATTTCGTATATTTTATTCCTGAACTTTTAATGAATCTGGGAATAGTTTCTATTGAAGTTAATAGAAGTTATTATGGTTGAATAAATCTCTATTCAGGGAGAAGCAAAATTTCTGGGAATGTTAATAAACAGTGAAGTGC
Source organism: Argyra leucocephala (assembly GCA_963942445.1). NCBI lineage: Eukaryota > Metazoa > Arthropoda > Insecta > Diptera > Dolichopodidae > Argyra > Argyra leucocephala. Next base: position 131,752,354 of record OZ012681.1, on the reverse strand, counting down.
AGTGAAAATCATTTCACAAAATAAAATTAAATGAAAACTTCTGGTTGATGACCTGTCCTTCCTCGCAATTAAAACTAGAAATAGACCTAATAATCAATAAAACTACAATATAATTTGGTAACCCTATTTCAATTACAAAGTAACACAAAAATTAAAATATAAGTTGTAATCTTTACAAGACACAATTTTTCACCAAAAAAAAAAATAATCAAAAAAAAAAAGTATTTGAAGAAAAAAAATTACCACAACAAAACAAAAAAAAATAAAAAATAAAAAACAAAAAATTAAATACCAAGAATTCAAATCATGTTGTATTTATAGCAACTTTGTTGCAACAACATTATAAATAGATACATTTTATATATTTTTTGATTCCCGCTATTTTTTTTTTTTATTCATATTATCTATGTCCCTCCAACCAACCGAACAACCAAAAACCAACCACAAAAATAATTTTTTACTTTATATTGTAATTGGCAATACATCATTGTCCTAAGCTAGAATTCGGATTACAAAAACACAAAATCTAGTATAAAGATGATTCTAAAGAATTTCTTTATAAAAAAAAAACAATAATAATAATAATAAAAAAATTAAAAAAATGTACTTATGGTAAAATATAGGTACATAGTCCAGTGATGGCGGCGGCATCACTACTAGTTATAATAGTGATCTTGATAATAATACTGATGACGATGATGATGATGCTGATGATGATGATGATGATATTCAATGTGCGCGCGCCTCAAGAAAATTACCACTATTCATTTTATGTACATATATATATTGTATATATGTATATTAAAAAGCATTGCAATGCAACATGTACACCTGAACTAGGAAAAAAAAAATGTTTTTAATTTTTATTTTCTTTGCTGCATCGATTCATCATTTTATTCTCTACCCTTACATTTAGTTAAGAGATTTCAATTATATATACATACACATATACTTGTAGATATGAATTTTTTATAACAGTTAAGTATAGAGAAATCCTTGACTGCTATTACTGTTGCTGCTGTTGTTTGCTGCTGTTGCTGCTGATTCTTCGTGATGGTGTGAATACTGCTGATTTCTGATGGTGCTTCTGATGTATATATATATATTCAGTGAAAACATAAAACAAATTCAACAGCAAGAAATGATTATTATAATCATTATGATGATGATGATGATGATGATGACGATGAAAAATGTATGCAATATTCTAACATTAATTCTAGGTATAGTGTATATAGAGTTAGTAGATATAAATCTAAGCGCGCCAATATAAACGCCTGTTCATGGATATTTTTTTTTTTTATTTTATATCTTCTGTACTCTCCTCTCCCCTCCTTCAATCCTTTTCTCTTGCTTGTCTTTTTTTTTCTTTTAAAGAAATTCTCTAATAGCTTTTATTTTGTACCAATGGAATGAAGAGATGAAATTGAAAAATAGAACTGTGTTATTGGACTGTGGCCATATAACAAAGAATCAAAAAATATAAATTTACAAGTAGGATGAAATGAATCGAGTGAAGTAATAATAAAAACAACAACAAAAACAACTAATGTTAAAATTTAAAAAAAAAAACTAAAAGAGAAGATATTCATCTTGTTCAGGTGGAGAACATTGAAGAGCAAGTGTAATTGAAAAATAATTTTCAATGAGATCGTTTTTGATGGTTGATTTTGATTCGGTTCCTTGTTTTTGGTTTTTTTTTTGTTTTTGGACCACGATGACGATTAGAATATCGTCGAAGTTAAGATGTTTCACTTAAAGCTGGGATTATTCAATTCTCATCTTTTTTATTTTCTTTTACACATATATATTTATATATTTATATATATATATATATATATATATCTAAATTTAAATGAATTTCTTGCAATGTAATGATGATGAACAACATAAAAAAGAAATGAAGATTCAAATACAACTCGATCGGTACTCCTAAAATTTGAAAATTATTTTTCAGTTTTGTGGGAATATTTTTAAAATAAAAGTTTATCTGAAGAATGCATACAGAATTGTTATGCCTGTAATCATGTAAACATGAATTTTATTTTTAATTTTCAAAATTTAATTTTAAAAGCAAGATCAATTTTTAAAATTAAATTTTTTTTCATTTAGGGATCATCATTTGATTAAATTTTGTGTATGGAGGCTAAAAATCGATAATAAATTTAAAACAAAAATATGACTTGCTAATTCAAAAAAAAAAAAAACAAAAACAATTTAATTTTTATTGAAAAAAACTTCGTAATTCCTAAAAATCAAAAAGTCTCCACAAGTCTACAAAGATTAAATATTTCAATATTTGGTTTTAAAAACAAAATTGTGTATCAAAAAAAATTTTAAACATTCTTCTCGTGTTCTTAAAAAGTCTCCAGAAGTCTACAAAAATGAAAATTAAAATTTTATGTTCCAAAACAAAGTTTATATTATAAAAATCTGTTTTTTTTTTTTATTTTTTTTTATTCAAAATATTTTTTTTTGTTCTTACAAACTCTCTACGTATCTACATATTATATTAAATTCTTTAACATTTTTTGTGTGGTTCTAAAACAAAAGTTTGTATCATAAAAAAATATTATTTAGCAAAAAATTCTTTTCAAGTCTACAAACATTATAATAGTATGTATTTAAATTTGTATGTGTTCTAAACAGTTCTAAAAGTTTTATACGTTCTGAAATAAAAAAAATTCATCATCTTATAACTCTACAGTGGTCAATCTATTCTCAATTAACAACTTGTTGTCATGACTTTCTATATTCTTTCCCCATATGAGACCCAAACTACTTCTACGAATACACGTTTTTCTATCTACAGCAATTAATTACATTCAACCATTTTGCATTCACAAAATATTTTTTTTTAACTTAGTATTTTTGTTTTTTTTTTTAAACTCTCCACAAGTCTCCGTCGATTGAAATCAATATTTTACATTTGATAATTATATTAAAGGAAAATTTTATTTAAAAATAAAAAGAAATTAAAAAATTATAATAAAAACTATTTTCAAAAATCTACAAAAATCTCTACAAAAATTATTCAAAAATTATACATTTTAATTCATGATAATTATGTACTGTTAAAATATTTACTTTACTGATTAGTCAATACAAATTTCATAGTTACTAGAAATGATTTACTATCGTTTTCGATTTGTGCTGGCAACAGCAGAAGCTTATCTGCAGTAAGACATCCAATTTTTAAAATTGTTAAAATAGATAAATTATTTATATTTGTCAATTAATTATTTTTAATCAATTTGAAAAAGTTGAAAAAGTCCCAATAAAAGATTCTTAAAAATTAGTAATTAATAAAGTTTCAAATATTTTATTTCTTCTGTCACAGAAACTAAAAGTTTACTTATTTCAGCGGATATTTTCATTTTAATTTTGTTTTCTTTTTTTGCGTTGATTTTGGATTTGTAAATAGAATATTCATCAAGTTTATTTATCACAATCACATCAGATATAAATCTGAAGGTATTTTGTTATATAGCGGTATTTTTATTATATTTTTATTAAATGCCTAATATTAAGATAAATTTTTGTATTGTATTCAAAAAATATTTTTCAGTTTATAAGATGTGCTAAAAAAAATAAAAAGAAAATTCTGCGAATTCGATACTAATAATTAGAACAATTTTAATTAAATTTTATAATTTTCAAAGTTAATTTCAAGATTAAATATTAAATTAGAAACTAAATTGGTTGTATTGTTTATAAATCTTAATATAAACTAAAAGATCAGATAAAACCTTAGAGTTCGAAATTCGAATACAACCTTAGATTTTAAATATTGAAAAAGTTTTCTTTTAAGAAAAAATATTTGTATTTCTGAAAAATATTTAAACCAAACTTTGATACGCTATCACTGGTATATAATCATCCGAATTCACTCCGCACTGATTATTAATTCAAACACGAGAACAAGCAAATTCTATACTAAATTAAAATAATTAAAAAATCTATAAAGATTTGAAGTTTTTGATATCTTAGGCTTTCTTTTCAAATAAATTTTAAATGATTTTCATTTGTTCTTGAAAAATCTCCAGAAGTCTACAAAAATTAAATTTAATAATTTATGTTGTAAAAGAAAGTTTATAATCACAAAAAACTATTTTTTTTTAAATCAAAATATATATTTTTTTTATTTTTAAAAACTCTCCCCAAGTCTACAAATAATAAACATTTTTATAATTTTGTATTTGGATATCTATGAATGTTTGTATCATAAGAAAACTATTGTTTGATTTAAGAAAACAAGTTTACAAAAATTCAATATTTTTTCATTTGTTATTGAAAATTCTCCAGAACTCTACAAAGATTAAAATTAATATTTTATGTTCTAAAAATATACTTAAAAATTTATAATTATAAATAACTATTTTTTTAATTCAAAATATATATTTTTTATTTTTAAAAACTCTCCACAAGTTTACAAGTAATAAGCATTCTTATAATTTTGTTTTTGGATCTGTATGAAAGTTTGTATCATAAGAAAGTTATTGTTGGATTTAAACAGAAAAAAAATTCTTGAAAATCAAAGTCTACAAACATTCAATACTTAAATTTTATATGTTTGATTCTAAAATAAAATTTCGTTGTTATCTTGTTACTAGTATTTAGGTCAGGATAAATTTTGACCTTTGAATAACGTTTATTTCTAAACAGTAGAAGAATACCTATACCAAATTTCTCAATATTACTATAAATGCAGTGAGAGGACAAGTGTTATCTACCAATTCCAAATGTATATTTTGCTACTTTATTAGTTTAACACAAACCTACAATATAACAACATTTTATAGTCATATGAAGTCAGGATTTTCATAAAATTATCTCAATCCTTTTGTTCTGTTTAAAGATTACCTTACAGTACCACCAACCAACGATATATTTTCATATTTGTTAAAAATAATTTTTTTTGTCGCTTTTGTTATTATAGTCTTATCAAAAATTTATCTTCATTCTTATCATAACCAAGTTTGTATATACAATATACAAATATCGTAATAACAACAATAATAAAAGCATAAAAAAATCACAAAATTCCTTTTTTTTTTTTTTTTTTTTTTGTAATTCTCTCAGAGTTGCGTTTTAAACTTATTAATTTCGATTTTTAGTCATTATTCTGAGATCGTGTCGTGAATTCTTTCTTAAGAAAAAAAAAAAAAAACGAAAATACGAAAAAAAAAATTATTTTTTTTAATAAAAAAAAAATTCAAATTTTATTGGAAAATTTTGAAAAAAAAAAAAATCCAAATTAATTTTTTTGATTAATTTCTTAATTTTTTTTTTTATTTTTAATTTTAAAAGAAAATTTAAATTTCCTTAAACTAATTTTTAGTTTTTTATTGTTTATAATTAAGTGAAAATTTATCGAATTGTTTCCAAAGCCCTCCCCGATTTTCAATATGATGTCAATTGTGGGAAAAGTTAGAAAAATATTCTCTCGTAAAAATCATCAAAGCTCATCATCATCATCATACGATATTGATGTAAAAGATGATGACCTTCAATGTTATTCGAATTTTTCTGAGAATATTACAAGTCAGCCACAAATGAAAGAACGTCAAATTGATAATAGTAAATCGAATAATCGTAATCAAGTAAGTGTGTGTTGTTTTAAAGATTTAAAATGTTATCTAAAAGTTGTTTTACACAAAAAATTAATGATTAGTCGTATTTGATTATAGTTTTATAATTGTAAATTTAATGCTGTTTTGTAGTCGTTAGTAGATTAGAGTGCGACAGATTTTAGAGATTGTCAATTTTGATCAAAATCAAACGTAGCTTCATTTTCACCTTCAATGATTTTCCCCCAACCTAGAAAGAAATGTCATTTCAAATTTGGCTCAAGTTCTAGACATGATGGTTGTATGGACTTCACTCATTTCACAAAGATGTGTCGGGGTATTGCAGGCAGCCACTATACTACCTAGGCATGGTTTACGAAATTTTGCAATATTTCGTATGACTCCGGCTTCTTTTGTTTTGAGTACACTATGGCTGAAAGTGGCTTTTACCATTTCAAAGATAAATTAGTTCATTTATTTTAAAAATGTAATACCTAAGTTACTGATGTAGAGAACATAAAAACAAAAGTCAGTTATAATAAAAACCTATACTGAACAGAAATGCATAATAAATGTCAAACGCAATGTTGTCAGTTTAACCATTTTAAATTTAAATTGTATCATCACTATTGGAAAACCCTTTATTATGATCGTTCGTCAGCTCATATAATTCGGCATTATATCTTCTTCTATATACATATATATTGTCCATTTTCTAATCTAATAACACCATAGATTTGTCCATCGAGATATTTTTAACATATTTTTGTCATTCAGTGTAAATGTCTAAACTTCACATCCATATGGGACTACCGGGCGAATCAAATTTTTTATATATTTTGTTTAAGTTTGGATCTCATTAATTCATTCCGTCTGCAAGTCTTTCTTGTATGCTGATTTTCATATCATTGTCATTAGATGAAACAACACCGAGGTATCTACTCAAACGATTTTACACCTTCAATTTTTATATTTTCAGGTTATCATCTTACTTGTCTTCTTATCTATTTTAAGTCGATAGGTATAATGATTTTCCAAATTTTGTATGAATAAAATTGTGTCAGCATTTGTTATCCAAAAGCTTTATTTTGTAAAAAAAAAACCTTCGTTGTTGTAAGATGTTAATATTATTAAATTTAGTAAAAATTGCTCATAATACGTTTGCTACTTAATACATTCAAATACATCTAAAATATTATTTTTAAATAAATCTAAATTATTTTAATTTTACATTACCCTCAAATCACAATCATGGTTAATAAAAACCCAATAAATGTTCCTAAATAATTTATCATTTGAAATAACTTCGATAGTTATTCTAATGTTCAGTCTAACCTATAATATAGTCAGTAAATAGTTGTATAAAATACAAACTAAAAACTAATTTTTAAATTTTTTTTTATTATTTATTTTTTTTTTTCGAATTAATTTATGTAAAATGTTCACTTGTCACTTTAAATGTTCTGAACGCACCTGGTTTTTTTATTACTTTTTCTATATTTTTTTATTTTATTTTTTTACTGTCTAAAAAGTAAACAAATTAAATTCTGTTGCAGTTATTATAATTGTTGTTGTTGTTGTTGTTGTTATTGTTGTTGCTGCTATTCTTGTTATAACATAAAGTCTTTATAAATTTACCTTGGAAGCATCAACTCAGTGCAATCAACTCTCTGCAAATCTGAATAAAAATTCTATTTTTAGTTTAGTTGTAATTTATTTTTTTTTATTTTTTTTTTCTTTACGATTTTGGGCTATTTTTGAACCTGATCAAAACTGTGTCACTTGGCTAAATTACAAGTAAATAAAAATCGAAAAAGCAAAATAAAATCATGTTAAAAAATAGTAAAAACCAAAAAAGTGAATAATTTGTATTTACATAAAAAAAAATCAGAAAATAATAAAAAAAAAAAAAAAACAAAACAAAAATAAAAAAAAATTGGAAAAATTATTTTGCTATGCTACTGTGATATAGTCAACATTTTCTTATAATGCTATAGGTACAACATTATTAACTCAAAAGTTATATGTACATAATCTCCAATATTTGGATTGGTTCAGTTTAACTTGAGTTGAATACAGTAATTTTTTTTTTTTGATTTTATTTTTTTTTGTTTTGATTTCTTGTTGGTTAATAGATCAAAACTAAATTTGGACTGGTCTTTAATTGAACTGGATTAAATGCAATTATATATACATATATACGAAATGCAATAAATAAGACCTAAAAATGAGAGAGGAAAATAAAATTCTAATGAAATTAAATTCAATTTTGATGACTTCATTTTTTTTTTTTTTTGATTAGCTGTACATTCTAGTTTTTACTACCCCAGATTCCTAAGAATAGGATTTAATATGAGAAAATTGAAAAATTTGTATTTTTGATTTTTTTAATTATTTTGTAATAAATTTTAATTTTTACAAGGTTATTTATTAGACTTTTGGATGTATGTTTCATATTAAAGCAATAATATAGCGTTCATCAAGGACATAGACCTGCAATTCTAAGATATCAATTGGGGAAGTACAATAGATCTGAAGAGGTTGCATCTACCTAGAACTCTCCATCAAAAAATAAATGTTAAATATTTATAAATTTACACATAAGCTCAAGATGGAATACACCATATATGTATATATAATAGGTCGTAAGCTATACTTGAAAAAATTAATTACACTGATAAAGTTTTGTATTTGTTCTGTGGATAATTCGTTTTTTTCCCTTTTGTTTTTATAATAGACTAGTAAAAAATTTCAAAAAATCTTCAAAAATTTCATTTTTTACTAATTTGTAAAACCAATGAAAATAATAAAATAAATGGAAACTATTTTCATAGACAAACATTGAAGTCCATAGCTTGACACCACATTTGGAATTATTACCAACTAAAACCACTATTTCGATATATTCAACCTAGAGTCTATTAATGAGTAAAAATTAAAATTTAAATGTAATAAAGTGAAAATTACAGCTGTAAATATATTTACAGTTAACTGATTGGATGATTTAACGAAGAATTGATTTATCACAAAACAAATATTGAATATGACCGATTACGTCTTAGAATAGTAGAATATCTTCTTTATCTTGTGTATTGAATCTGATTAATTCAGATATCAATCTATACATTTTTTTATTAATTAATTTATTTTTTTTTTTTAAATTGAGATCAAATATTTTAAATAATAAATAAATATAACAAAAAAAATCACATATAAAACTCTCCAAAAACAATAATATTTTATTTCAATATTTGTACCTAATTTTTTTTATATCTATTAATTTAATTAAATTTAAAAACAATTTTACAATTCTTATCTTATAATTTATATATATATATATATATATATATATATTTATATATATTTCTTTTGAATTAATTAAAATTATTACTATACATACTTATACATATATATAACTACATTATTTGATTATTTATTACAACTTTGTAAATTCTCCGAATTAATTTCATTGCGCCTTTTTTTTACATTTTTGGAGACTTTAAAGTTTTATTTAAGTCATCTTTTGAATTGGATTATTATTTTTATTTATAGGAGAAAAAGTTGAAAAATTTTACAATTTGTTTCTTTTTGTTGAAATTTATTTTGTTACAATTTGTTGAAAATTTGTTTCACTACAGGAAAGAGTGTTGAGAAATAGTAAAAAAAACTCTCCAATTTTAATATTTTTTCATTATTCTCCAAATTAAACAGTGAAATGGTTGATCTATATGTATATTAATATTATATATCAATTTAAATATTTTTTTTTCAATTATTTGTCAACTCTGTCTCCCATATTCATGAAACAGTTTAAATTGGAGAGTTTTTTTATTATTACCATCTGCTTTCTTCTATTAAACAAAATGAATTAGATTAAAAAAAAAAAATAAAACCAATGTGGAACAAAATAATATTTTATGAAAAGAAATTATTTATATATATACATAATATAACTTTTTGATATGCTCGAAGTTGTTAAGCAACAAAATTTTATATGTATCCACAATAAATCTCCAATTCAAATATAGATAGTTTTTAAAATATGTGTATATGTGTATGTAGGTATAGGAATATTCAAGTTTTTCCTTAAAAATTCTTTTGAAGTTTTTTTTTTGGAGAGTATCTATCTAAATCTTTTTTAAGTTAAATAAATACCAGTTCTTGTCAACCCAAGTTACATTTAAACCACAGAGATAGTATTATTATTCCACACCACCTTCCCATTCCAATTTCCCATTCTGAACTATAAATTTAAAATGTTTGTAATTACTCTTAGAAATCAGTCATAAAATCTTTTGGAGAGTTATCAAAAAGTTATCAGTCTTTTGGAGAGTTATCAAAAAGTTCTTAGTCTTTTGGAGAGTTATCAAAATCTCAGTTGTTGTCAATCCGGCAGAGTTAAATCAAATATAAACAATTATAATAGAACACTATCAAATTTCTTAGCATATATATTTTACTTGTTAAGTCATTTCTAAACTTTCATTTCTACAAATCAATGTTAGATAATTGACATCAAGATCAACACCCAGCGAGTTTTAGAAAGCAAAATAATTTTTAGATTTTTTTTACTTTTTTTGATAAAATTTTGGATAAAGTAGTTGGATAAGTTTTGGATAAGTTTTTTGGATAAAGTCTTCGATAAAGTTCTTGGATAAAACTCTCCAAAATACATTTGATTGAAGATCAAGCCTTTACTTACCAAAAAAACTAAATTTCGTTAATACCTTTAGAATCTTATATGGATTGGAACACAAACAAAATAAAAACATTTAATACACTTGCTGTTTACAACGAACATACACGAACGTTTTTCCATCAGCATTTAAGGTCTCGGTTCATAAAAATCTATGTAGTAAAGCTAATTATTTGCAGATGTTTTTTAATTCGCTTTTTACAATCAAGTCTTTTTAACAATATTAACCTGTAAACACATTTTTAGAACTGAGATTACCGAAGATTACTGAAACTATATTCAATGAACAAACTGAAAGACTTACCAGAACTTTTTACAATAAACAAGGCTACTAACTTCTACAACACATTACTCAATGTACTTCAATATACTTTTCTAACCCTAAATCTAATTGTTAACATTTCTATTATTTCAATTTGATATGGTTTTGAAAAAAAAATCTATAAATTATTTTAATTTATGATATGGCATTATGTGTGAATTTTAATAGCATCTTTCTATCACAAAAAAAATGTATTTTAAACACTTAGCAGCTTTCAAAAAAAACATTTTTTTTATATAATTTCACAAAAAAAAAACCATCTACAAAATAATAAGCTTTTAAATTATCGAAGCATACATCATAATCTAAAATTACCGTTACCGACACTGGAAATTTCACAAAAATCTATATACTAGCTATTATACATTAATGTTCACGTCAAACATACATACATACATAACTTTCATTGCTATAATAACTTTATTACCCATTTTCTAAATGTACACTTAATTTTCAAAAAAAAAAAAATAAAAACAAAAACAAAAATTACAAAAAAACTTTTTTTTCATTTTAAAATTTTGCAATTTAAAAAAAAAATATTGATTAACAGCTAGACGACAGTACAACGGAATACAATAAATCTACAGGTCTTTTATTAAATAAAAATATAAAAAAGTTAACACTAAAAGTATTACCCTAATAATAATAATGATAATATGAAATCATGAGGTCTCTCCCCAATATATATTTTTGATAGAGTTCTCATATAGTTTGTTTATTGTACGAATACAGACAATATATAGTACCGTAATGTATTCGATTCGAATGATTTGAAGCATAAAATTTATGTTACCAGAATGAAATGGCTTTAAAAAATTAAAAGTTAAGATTTTTTTTTTTTTTTGATTTCCAACTGAGTTTAAAAAAAACAATAACCAACTCACAAAATTTCACTTTCATTATTTTTTTTTTTTTGCTTTTTTCACTTTAGCCCGTTGTTACAACTCATCATCATTAAAATCATTATCAATATCAATTTTTCAAATTATTATCAGAGATGAAATAACGATGATAACGAAAAAAAAAAAAAGGAACAAAAAAAAAATGCGAAAATTTAAACTATGATGAAAATAGCAATCATTAGGCATAACGAACGAAAATTACCGTCAGACTCCAACGAATAACTGAGTTTTTCCTCTTCTATAATTGAAGTTTTTGTTTTTTTTTTTTTTTGTTTTGCAATTTTTCTGCTACTTCTATTGTTTTTTTTCTAGTTTTTTTAATTACTCCAATAATGAAAAATTATACAGTAATACCTTGGATGATACTTACTCGATTAGCGTTGGTTGTGTGTGGTTTTCAATTTTCTTCATTTCTGTATATTATTATGGGAATTACGTTTTTGAAATCAGAGCATAGATTTGAGCACGCTCTGACTCAAATGAGCACACTTTGAGCGCAGAGCATATACAAATACACTTCAAGGGCTCAGATTTAATAAAAAAACACAATTTTTATCATATTGACACAACTTGTCATTTTTATTTTATATTGTTGTTTCAAATTGCAGACACAACCTGTCATTTTTATTATATTGTTATTTCAAATTGTCAATAATCGAATTTCAATTTTAAATTTTTAAATTTACAAAAGTTTAAGATTTACAAACAAAATGTTTCAGTTTTTCCGTCCATTGATATTTATTTTAAAATGGTTTACTTTCAAAAATATTTATTTTTAGTTTTACTAAGTATAATACCGTGATCTATTTTGTTTTAAAATAAAAATCACTTTTTGACATTTAATATTCAAACGCTCTACGTGTTCTGTCAATTTAAAATAAAAGGTTATACAGTACACTCTGAATGCGCTATGAACGCAGAAAAAAATACGGATTTCAAGCTCTGAATGTTATGATGAGCAAAATACACCATGTATTATTTTCAAACAGATTGATTGAGGTAAGGGTATGCTTATTACATCAGCATGGCTCAATAATTTATATGGTAAAGCTAATTCTTTGCAAATGTTTGTTAATTCACTTTAATTACAATATTTTCATTGCTGTATTCAATGTTTCTCGCAATGTAATTCACATTACTAATGGTTTATAGTTAACTTTAAAACATGCTCACGGTTCAATGAATTACACACTTTAGATTATATCGAGATAAAATTGATGAAATTGAAGATTTTTCACGTGACTTATTTATTAATTTTTTTTATTTATTTATTTCATCTTTCATTACTCAAATGAGCTTATTTAGATCGTACAGAGTTTAATTTCACAATTAACTTATTTACCTATTAAATCTCTATACATAAAAAACACTTCAATTTAGATCGTTGTCTTTAATACGGCTGATAAAGTTCGATATTATGTCTTTTCTTCCAAATCACTTATCAGGTGTTGAACAGTTACGCATTTCGGCCTCATACGATTGCTTTGATTCTAATCTTACTCAGAGATTTGTAAATTCGACAAATAATTTTTTTTTAAAGATACCAAATACACACATTCACAATAATTTATTTTGGTAGTGTTCGCTCACGAAACACCATATTTTGTACGTTAATATACAGTTGTGAAACCAAAAATTCTGATACCAATGTATATGAATTTATTAAAACATGTTAATATGTTGAACATGTTTATATTGGAATATATATATATAAATAATATCTTGATAAACACATTCATATTGAATATGAAGATTAACACCTCTTCCCTATTAAGAAATACTCTTAGAAAAGCATTCGTTCAATTTTAATATCGAGGTGTTACTGTATTTTTTGTTTACTTTTCTACTTTTTTTTTTTTTTGTTTTTTGCTAATATTAACTAAGATTATATTATCGATTATATCTTGTTCACATTTTATTACACACAAAAAAAAAAAAAAAACCAAAACAAAAACAAAAAATTATTGAAGTTGAACGGCCTCATAAATCAAAAAATGGAAAAAAAACATAACATTTTTATGAATTGAATTTGAAAAACGGTTATAAAACATCACTGCTCTCTGCTCGTTATTATTGATTTTTACTATATATATATATATATATATAATATATAGGTACATTTATATTAAATTCATTGAAGTTTTCATTTTTTATTTTTATGTTTTTGTTTTTTTTTTTAAATTGCAAAAATAAAATAAATCTCTCATCACAGTTATCTCTTTAATTTAACGATAATGAAGTGGTAAAAATGTGTACATGTGTTGGTGTGTGTAAATTAAAAATTTTAAATTTATGATAGGATACTGTTTATTTTATGTTTTTCTTTTTCTTTTCTCAAATAAATTGTAAATAAATAGAATAATAAATTCTTATGACATATCTAGTACTCCAGAATTTGGCAAATGTTTGTTCTTACTGTTGTCCATATATATTTTTGCTGTTATCGTCTTCACATTCTTTTAATGAACTTTATTAAATTTGAACTGGGAAGATCTTTTTCTGATCTATGCTCCACTGATATGGGATTACAAAAAAATGTTAAAGATGAAAACAAGAGTGTTAACAGAACAGAAAACAGTCAAAACAGAAAGATGGAGAAGAGAACAGAGAGTAAGGGATTGAGGTAGAGGTGAAAAATGATCAATTAAGTGTTAATTGATTTTCCAAAAACATTTAGAATGGTCACTTAAAATTTTTGGCTTTTTTGTTTTGTCTTATGCAGATACTGATTTCTGCAAATGCAGAGATTCGAAATATTTTATTTTATTGAATATACTGTATTCTGTATCTTTGAGTAAATTATTGGTCTGTTTCTAATATTTTTCATATTTTTATTCCTGATGTTAATAAATAGTCTAGTTTGAGTCCTTTTTCATTCTGTTCAAATGTCATATTAATAAACATGTCAAATCAAATGTCAAACTCTCAATTTTGTGTTCACTTTCTATTTCAATATTATAAATGAAAAATCGTTAATGTATTCAGTCAAATGAATTAAAAAATTATTTGTTCAAAAAATATGTTTATATTTTTGAACATATTCGTTTCAGGAATTCCATTTTCGGTTTTCTCCACATTTTATCAACCTCACTGGAATGATTTCATATACCTCGGGATAAAATTTTACTTACAGTTAAAGCTCAAATTTTCAAACATATTTTCTTCTTATTTAAATACTCAACTGTCAAAATTTTATACAAACAGACAGCTTGAAGCGGGAAGTCCAATGAAAACGACACGACATTGTCGTCGTAGATTGTCGATATAGAATGTCGCATAGCAAGTTCAATGAATGCGACATTTTCACTTTCAACAAAAATATTTTTATATTAAGGGTTTAGACCTGTCAAAATGAAATGTCGTAATGCAAAAACGACCAATTTTGAATTTTGATAAAAAAATTTTCGCCGATGCTGTCGTGTTCACGTACTATTTGATATGATGGCCTTTAAACACATTTGTTCAAAACATAATTTGACATATTTTGTTGACATACTACAATGTCGTGTCATTTTCATTGGACTTCAAGCTTGGCAACTGTAAAAAAATTTCGAGGGATTTTATCAACTGTCAAGTCTGATTTACAAAATTTTCTGTAGTGAAAAAATACAATAATTTGAAAAATTGTATATATTAACTGAAAATGTCAAATTCTGACTAATTGAAATTTGACAGCTACTACCTACGTATTTTAAATTTGGAAACAAATAAGTTTGATACAAATTCAACATTATCTTTTCCAATAATCTCAACTTTTCTTTTAAAAATTGTTTTTATAGTTCTGAAAATTTATTTATAATCAATTACTTATATTATAATATATATACATCAGTATAATTTAATTACTTTTATACTATACCGTTATTTATTTTTTTAAATATTTTATTTTCAATTTTTATTTACAATTTTCTTAAATTTAAAAATTTTTCTTTTTATTACAGAAAAATTCACCAATAACAGCAACTACACCAACTAGAGATAGTGAAATTATATTAAAATCATCAAAAAATATTAAAAGGTATGCAATATATTATTTTATTAACTATTTTTTATTTTTCAGAAATTATATAATGTAGATACCTATATGCACGTTAACATTAATTTCTGTTACTACATTTTCAATTTTCACCATTTTCTTTTGCATTAAAAAAAATAAATCAACATATTCAACAATTCCATAATATAGCAAGCATAGCTACCATTGACAAATTTCCAACAAAACATAATATGTCTACAATAAATTTAAAAGTCAACAATTCAAATATTCATTACTATGGACAATTACAACATATTTTATTTGTAATCAAAGTAATAAACCAAATAAACCAAAAATCAACAACGTTATTTATAATAATTGGTGAATATCCATTTACAATCAAAATGAGATTTCTTATATTATGTGGTGAATAAAATTTTTACAATTAAATTAGATATAATTGGTGAATAAAATTAGAATGAAACAATTTTGTTTTTTTACTTATGGTTTGTGCCTTGGATAAAATTAAATGTTTTGAAATTGTTTATAAAATTTTTTGAATACATGGAATATATTTTGCATATATTTAGGAGAAATTTTTATTATGCAAAAAATCAACGTGCATTAACAGAAGTTGTAATTTATATCAGGTCTGATATAAAAAAAAAAAAAACAAAAAAAGTTGTATAGGTATTTATTTGAAATGATCTGATATCATAAATTCAATATACATGAACATGTGTAACATATCTTCTGATGAATTGAAATATAAAAATTTGTTATTAATTATCAGTTAAGGTATTCGACAATCTACATAATGTAAATATTATGTATTTTATAAATATTTTGGCCAGGATGTTGTATCCAACACTTAAATGTGTTTATATTATGTGAAATAAGAATTTTGAACAATATGTAATTAATAAATATAAAAAGAAATATTTCAAATTTTTTGTATTCATGGTCTATATCGCAAAAATTTTACTTCTTCCAATTCATTTCTTTATTACTATTTTTGACTTAATTATTCGATTTATATACGTTTTCCATTTAACTATGGATTATAATATTTTTTATCTCATCGTACTGTGCTTTATTCATTGTTACCAGAACATTATTTCTTCCTCTGCTTTATCTTCTTTCTCTAGCATCATTAAGCTTAATATTTTCTTCTGAAAATTGCAATTATATTTGATAACGTTTAATATCCATAACTGATTTAATAACAATAATTATATTCAACTATTAAAATGAAAGTGATGCCTAGAAAAGGCCTAAAGAGCATTTTTTTGAATTAAGTAAAAAAAAAAATAAAAAAGTTCAAACATTCATATCCACTTACATTTTAATAAATAAATATAGAACAAAAATAAATAAGTAATATAAAATATATACATTTGTTTTATTTTAGTCCTATAAAATCATCAGTAGTACCGATAATAGAAACTATCAATACATCAGAATATAAAAATTCTGAAATTTTTAATTCATCTGATATTAGTAACGATAACAATAATAGTAGTTTATTAATAGCATCAGAAAAATCAATTGATTTAAGAACACCATCACCTAGTATAGGTGAACGTTCAACATCAACACCAAAAACTACAAAACCCATTAATAGTACTAATGGTACATTAGCAGCAACAACAGCAGCAATATCAGGACCAACAGTAACAGCAGCAGCACAACAACAAAATACTATCACAACAAAAAAATCACAAAATTTACCATTACCACCATTTCGATTATTAACACGTCAGAAACCAATTGATTTATCATCAGCATCATCATCATCATTATCATCACAAAAATCAAAAACAAAATTATTTTCAACATTAAGAAGCTCTTCGTCAGCAGCCTTACAATCAAGTGAGTATTAAAATTATTATTATGTATTTTTATTATCATCCAACAACCCCCTCAGTGGGAGACAAGGCAGATAATTTAAATTATTTATCATGACATAAATTTTTTTTTAATACTTTATTTGAAATTAATAATTTTTATTTGTGTTTTTTTTTTAATTAAATTATAGAAACACCACCAGTTAAAAAGAAAAATTCTATACGCAGTAGTAATAATAATGGTGAATTAATACACAATTTATCAAAACCAAAAAGTTTAACAGATTTACGTTCATCACTTCGTAAGAAAATCACAAATAATAACGGTACTTCAACGAAAACATCAGTTACAAAAAATTCAAAATTTATTGGTAAAAAATTATATGAAAATGGTTTAAATGATGATAACAATAATAATAACAATAATTTAAAATCAATTAATAATAATAATTTATTAATTAAAGCAACAATAAATAATCAACAACAACAACTACAACAACACTCACAAATACAATTAAGACAACATAATAAATTACCATCATCATTATTAAATAATAATCAAAAATTAATAACAGTTAGAAGATCAATTGCTGGTTGTACTGTTCTTGATGAAAATTTAAATAATAATCGTTCAGTACAAAATAATAAATATCATAGAGATCAAATATTATTGAAACGTAGAAGTCTTGATGTAACATCACCAATACAATTACCACCACCACCACCATCACCAACATTATTGACAAAAGTGACAATACCAAAAAAATTTTTAACAAATTTGAACGAAAATCATTTACAACGGTAAGTCTGTTTTAAAAAAATTTAAATTATTATTTTATATAGCATTTTAAATTAAAACGTTATATTAAAAACCGAAATGATCATAAATTTAAATATAATTAAGAAATAAAACAAAATGGCGACGATAATTTGAATTTACTGCATAACTATTAATTAACCGTTAAATTAATGTCCGAAATACAAAATAAAAATTAAATAAATCAAAATTGTGACAATTAATGGCATAATTTTAAATCAACCTTTATTTATTAAAATTTACAATTATTAAATTTAATTTATGTTGAATATAAAATGGCGACGATAATTTGAATTTACTGCATAATTATTAATTAACTGTTAAATAAATGTCCGAAATATAAAATAAAAATTAAATAAATATAAATCAAAATTGTGAGAAACAAGAAAGTTATTTGCATAATTTTAAATTAACCGTTATTTATAAAAATTCGCAAATATCAAATTTAATTTAAGTTAAATACAAAATGGCGACGATAATTTGAATTTACTGCATAATTATTATAATTAATCGTTAAATTAATGCCCGAAATACAAAATAAAAATTTAATAAACTAAAATTGTAACAATTAATGGCATAATTTTAAATTGACCTTTATTACAACTGCCAAATTTAATTTAAGTTGAATACAAAATGGCGACAGCATTACCACAATTTGTTTTTACTGCATATTTTTAAATTAACCGTTATTTATTAACATTCGTTATTATTATTCAATTTAATTTAAGTTGAATACAAATGGCGATGACAATTTGTTTTTAATGTGTATCGGAAACTTCTAAGCTAAGGATTATTAACTTTAATATAAACAAAAAAAAATACAAAATGGCGACAATAATCTTCATTCGTAAATAAACTTTCATTAATTTTATAACAAATAATAAAAATAACATTCAAAACCATTAAATTGAAATTATATAAAAAATAACCATTATATATAAAAAAAAATATATAATTATATATAATATATAAAAATATCGAATTTGACATAATGTATAACTACAAAATAAATTGGTTATCAATAAATTATCATTTACGTATAGACACGAGTACATTTAATTTTACAGAGATCAAATCTTATACTAATTAATTATCATTGCCTTCATACAAATGATAAAACAAGAAAATGATGATATACGATTTAAACTTATCCATAGATTGTTTTAAATTAACGGTATTTACCTTAACGGTATTTATTTACCTTTCAAAATTGTCAATTTTCATTAAATAAAAATTACGATAACTTAAATATGGTAGTAAATATGATTAAACTTGTACCTACCCTACAACAAAACTGTCACCAACCTTTAAAAAAACAAAATGGCGCCATTCTTACTTCGTTTAAGTTTTTTTCAAATTTTTTTTAACTTTAAAAAACTGAAATTTTTAAATGAAAAATTTTAAAATATAAAATTGTCATTTACACCAAAATAGTTCTCAGCCTCATCTCATATATTTATTTTCTTTATTTTTATTTTGACTGAAAACTTGTTGAAATTTTTATCTTTGTTTTAGTTTTTTTTTTCTTCAAAGAAAGAAGAAGAAAAAAAATTGATTTTATATAAATGAAGTTGGCACGATTGACATATTGCGCGAATCGAAGATCATCTCTTCAAATTCAATCAATCAAAATTAAAGTTAAACAAAAAACAAAAATGATTTTCTATTGTTGAATCTTTTCTGGGACAGCTCTATTTTAAAATTTATTGTTTTTTTTTTGTTTTTGATTCTTATATAAAATTAATTAGAAGAAATTTTCATTTTAATTTTCACGACTGCTATTTGAGAATTAAAAAATGGAATAAAAAATTAATTTTTCTAAGTACAGTACTTAGCCATTTTATTTGGCAGTAAATTTCTCAAAATTTGATTATTGGAATAGAATTAGAATTTTATTATTTCAGGTTGTAGACATTGTCTGGGAGAGAAAGAAACCTCCACACATGTTTTAGGAGAGTGTCTAGCTCTTTAAATGGACTCAGGCTGTTGTAGCGCACTATATTACCTCAGAAAGCTTCTGCAGGATAAAACCCACAAACCTATTGGTCTTTATTAAAAGGATTGACTAATTTGAGGGGTGCAGGAGCAAATTCTACAGGAATTAAAGCCTTCATGCCTGCTCTGACATACTAGGGTCACTCCGTACGGGCAAAAAATTGGGATGGGTACTGAAATTCTGAATAATAAAATTCTGGATTAGAAAATTCTGAATTACAAAATTCCGAATTAGAAAATTCTGAATTACAATATTTTCAGTTACCTACCCATATTTTATTAAGTAATTTAATAATATTGTATTTGTAATCACCTGCAGTAAAAAAATGGTCAAATCAATATAAAACGTCTACCAGGAAAGACCTCCGAAATAATGGTATGAATGCTAGACGTCGTCATCACAAAGAGGATTAAACTTATTATAAATAAGAAAAAGTAATCCCAAAGAGGCTAACATCATTAATGAATGTGATAAATCAAATTGGACCAATATTGGGCCCTTATGACATGTCACAGTTAACTAATCTAAATATTATCCCATATATAATATATATACGCCTTCGTTATAATACAACAATGTAATGAAATCAACAATGTTACTAACTATAATTTTAACTATGAATAAAAATTAGGACCCCAATGATGATACAATGTTAGTTATCTTTCTTTAAATTTAAATCTTTTCTTTCTCAAAACATTGAAAAAATTATTTTTATTAAAATAAAAAAAAAAAAACAAAAAGAAAAATTCTTCAATTGGCGCTTTTAAGTCTATCAAGATTTCTAAGGTAAATTTTTTTTTTTTTATGTTCTTTATAACCTGTTTTCTTTTTTAAAGAAAAAAAACAAAACAATTTTTTTTTTATTGTTTTTTTATTTTTTTATGAAAATAATTGCTTTTTTTTTTTACCTTCATTCATTTTCTTGAGTTACAATTAATTTTGGACCAAAAATTTTTCATACAATTTTTTTTTTATTTCAAATTTGGCATAGATTTTTCTCTTTCGACACATTTCCCGAAGCTTTTGAAAAAAAAAAAATAAAATAAAATTTTTTTTTTTTATTATTTTTTTTTTTATTATAATTTTTTTATTTTTTTTTTTTATTTTCCCTTTTCTTTTCTCAAGTAGGTACATACATATTTAATATGAGAGTAGTTTGTTGGCATCGCATTGATGTTTTACAACACTACAGTGTAATGGTGATGAATATTTAAAATGCATTAAAGCTATACATTAAACATTACTAACTTTCAATATTCAGAATTGAATGAATTAAAAAAAAAAATTTGAATTGAACTGAAAAAAAAAACAATAACAACAACAATAACAAAAACAAATATATTTTCATTTTCACCTAGTTTGAAAAAAAAAAAATGTTTTTTTTTGTTGTAACTGACTGCCATTGCAATTGAAATTCACAACATTATTTTCGTTATTATTATTATTATTATTATTGTTACTTAAAGAAGATTATTTATGAGACCAGCAAGCACAAGCAATCAAGAAAGCACTCTAAACCTCCTTTTTATACCATTTTGATTCAATTCAGTTTCATTTCATGTAAATTATGTTAGTATACAATATTTATTGTATATAAATAAGCTAGATTATATATTCATTCAATACATAATCTCCTAATTTAGTATTCCACCCATATAATTTGAAAGATCTGTTAAAAATTACAAAAACAAAACAAAAAATGGGATTTTTTTTTTTGTGTTGAAAAACTGGTAAAGAAGGCCTTGAATTGAGTAGTTGACTTTTTACACGTGAATAGTGTATAGATTCTATACTATGTGTATAATACAGAAGATGACTTCTGTGCCTGAATAAAATTGAAAAAAAAATAAAATGTCTGAATAAAGTGTTTTTTAATTGAATCTTAAGTAAATATGAGCAGAGAAGAAATAAAAATAGCCTTGTCCTATTAAAACCTATTTTTTTGTACATAAATAAAAAAAAATTGACACCTTTTGAAAACACTTTAAGTACATTTTTGTATACAGTATAGTAGAATTTAATAAGTTCAAAATGGTAGAATTATGTCTGAATTAATACTGGGTGGATCTGGAATACCGATTGAAAGAAAAAATTTGGATTTGGTTGGCGGAAACGAATAAAAATTTGTTACAGAGATGCCCAATACTGCTCCAATTTTATCACATTCGTCGCATTCATTAAGTAATATAACAGTTATAGGGCCGCGTTTACACGTCAGACAAAATCTAAAATCTAATTAGATTTTTTCTCAGATTTTATCAAAGATTTTTCGTCAAATATTTTTTGCATTTTACAGACTGCTAGATATGCAAAGTGGGTGATTTTTCACTTGTTTTAACTTTTAAATTTTAGTGCTATTTGACTATATGCCTTGTTCTTTAAAAAAAATATTTTATTAAATTTTGGAATGTACGCCATTTCAAAACCGATTTCAACCATTTCAAAACCGATTTTCATAATTATTCTTTTAAATGATAGATATTTAAAAAGAGACGTGGCGAATTCAAATATTTTTCCAATTTTTTTTTAATTTTCAATTCAATTTAAAATTGCACCACCCCATGTTAAAAACATTTTATTTTATCACATTGCGGCGACAGCACCCCGATTTAAGTTTAATTTTTTTTAATAAATTATTACGTATGAGGTTGTTGTTTAAGATAAATCAATAAAAAATATGCTGTCCACGATAAATTTAAATGATGGAAAACAATTCAATAAGCCAAGGTTATATTCTATGACTCCCCTTTCTATCCAGCTATAGACTATATTAATAATAAATAGAATGAATCAATAATTGTGTTATGACACTATCAATAATAATCTATTCTTCACCTCTGGTATCCTATCTTATCTTCATCACAGATCTGCCGCAGAAATCTACCCATACGTAAAAAAAAAACTGGTAAATTTCTGCAATTGTTGCTGTCACATTATAGAAATATCAATATGGCCGAAAATTCAATTATTTGCAAAGAAATAAATAATTTATTATTATTCTATGTCAATCCAACAATATTATTTGTATAATTTATATATATCTATTTTTTATTTAATTAATATTCGATCCAAAAATTACGTTGTCAACAACAATTTCCATGCACTTTGTGTATATAAAAAATAATAAAATAATGAATGTTGACACTGACATTCCTACAAAAAAAAATTCAAACGTCAAAAGTCTACCAGAAATTGTAAATTCTGATAACACGATACTGCCCAGGTAATTGAACTTATTCACCTCTTCGGTCAGCGTCGGATGTTGTGATGTATAATTTGTGCGTCATGATTTTGGTTTTAGCTATATTGACTTTTTCAGTGGCATACAGTTTTTAGTACATATCATTTAAACCTGCATTCGTATGTGACAATAAACATACATCGTTGGCATAATCTAAGTGGTTGATACATTGGAATGGATGCAACTATTGCTCTCGTTTACACCCACAGTAGTAGTCATTATGTAATCCATTACTATAGATACTAAAAACAATATATCTGATAAAATACAGCCCTGTCTTACTGCCTAACTCTCACAACACTCTCATTTACTTTTAATTTTTAATTTAAATTCAAAACAAAATTATTTTTAAATTTCCTAATTAAAAATAAAACTTTCCATTTACTTTGGAACCATTTATAAATTTGTTCACTTTCTTCTCAACATCTCCACATTCAACTCTTTTCATAATTTTCAATTCAAAGACATTCTCATTAACAATCAATTCTAAACATTTTTTCACATTTAAATTATTTAACCTAATTAATTTATTATTCTTAATGCATACAGACCGGATCGGCACCACATTATATATATGCCAGTATGGCACTATACTCTTCTTTTTATAATCAAAATCAAATAATAATTATTTCGCAAAGAAGATGAATATGCCTTTAAAGATTCAACTGTTTTCAATTTCATTTCAATTTTGCAAATGAGTTGTTTGTTTGTTTTTTGAATACATAAACAAAAAAAAAAAAAAAAATTAATTGCACGCAAATCAAGTCAAAAAAACAAAAAAAAAAAAAAATTAAATATACAATATTTTTTTTTCGCTTGAAATTTGCAATTTTCCAGATTTAAATTTAAAAATAAATTTTATGCAGAGAGTTGGAATCAATAAGATTTGTCATTCGTGTTCCATTTGAACTGATTCTCATCAAAATTTAAATGATGAGAGATGACCAGTGTTGATTTATTTATTTAAGCCTTAATTACATTCGTGTTTCTTTTATATCTGACTTTTTTGTTTTGTTTTTGTTATTTTTTTTTCTTTTTCTACTGTTAAAATGATAAATGTATGTACAAAACAGAACTCTCTAGTATGTTATAAACATCAAAGAATTAATTTGTTTATTTTTTCATTTATTTTTATTTAAAATAAAAAAAAATAAAAAAAGTGTTATCGTTTTCTTTCAATTGGAGTAAATAATTTGACGGTAGATAATTTATTTACAGTGGCTATGCAAATTCTTCTTGGGCTGTCACCCTTGCAGCTTTATGTACTCTAGATAATACTAGATAATACTAGAGGATGTATAGGAACAAATACCAGAGGCTACGGAGGGACTTAGACGTTCTTCATGCCAAGAGATGACATCACTACATACATATCCCTAAAAGAAGAGACGGGTATCCCTAAAAAACACGATCAATCACAATAAGCTCATTTTCGGTTGTGGTGATAATATGGTACTGATCCATTTCCGAAATTATATAATCTATCTATATATTGTAATACATATACATATATATATATTTATATACATATACATATATTTATATATACCTAGTAGACAAACCAAATTTGAAATATTTATTTTTCTGCACTGCTTTAAATCATGTCAGTATATTATGTTCTGGGTCCCATTAAAATACGATATTATAAATTTATGTAATTTTCAAGTACAGGGTTGTTTCATTGTAGTGATTTTTAAATTAATATTTGAACAGAATAGGGCTTCTTTTAAAACCATCATAATATGTATAGATAAATCCATTTGTACGATATTTATGTATATATATATATAGATAGATCTATTTCTACGATATATATATATCTAGACAGATTCATTTGTACGATATATATATATATATCTATATATAGATCAATTTGTACGATATATATATATATAGATAGATCCATTTGTACGATATATATGTATATATATATAGATAGATCCATTTCTACGATATATATATATATCTAGACAGATTCATTTGTACGATATATATATACATAGATAGATCCATTTCTACGATATATATATATCTAGACAAATCCAGTTGTACGATATATATATATATCTATATATAGATCAATTTGTACGATATATATATGTATATCTATAGATAAATCCGTTTGTACAATATATATAGTTACAATTTCTTCAATTGAGACCGAAATGAATTCAAACAGTAAATTTTTGATCTAGTTGATATTATCCCTAAACCATATCATCATGGTCATCATTTATATATGGTAACATTATTGTACGTTGGCAAACTAACTATATGTTAGGTGGAGCTGATCATTCCAGTTTCTTCTGAAAAACCAATTAGCACTTAATTGTGTCTTTTTAATGCCACGATTCAAGTGATCCATTTGTTGCGGTTGTTTTAGGGGGCTACTTCCTAAGGTAACTCAGGGTGGCTCTAATAACCCTGTGCGATTCATAAAAAAGTATCTTAAAGTTCATAAATGTAATAATGGTCAATTCATATAGATTTGGATAGGACAGTTGGGTATTACAATATTCCTTTGAACACGACTACTGTCGATGATTTGTAAAATTAAGAAACAACAATTTAATCTAATTCTGGTATAATAGATAACATATAATTCCAAGTCAACGATGGGATTAACATCCTACCCTAACTGCTTTTGAGACACATGAGATTTGAAATACACAAAATTACATACAATAGCTTTTTCTTTTAGAATTTTTATGGTATATCAATACTAAGAGAGATAACCAAAAATAGTTGTAAACAATTCACTTGAATGAATCTCTATAGATGATTACAGCATAAACCAGGAGTTTAAATATTCTTTCAGTGTAAACTAGAAGATTATGTGGAGGAATTTTTTCAATCGAATTTACAATCACGGTAACATTATCAGAGATTTTGTAACCAAACCCTAATTTAAAATTCTAATCTAATCCAATCTATATAAAAGCAGCACCATTTCAGGAAAAACATAAAAACAAAAACAACAAAAACAACAAAAACAAAAACTAAATATAATTAAGTAATTAAGAACTACTTTTTCAGAAAGCTTAACAATAATACACCATGTGTGGTGGTCAAGATGAAATATTTTGCGAAATTGAAAAAAAGAAAATGTTCGTTTTTAATAATCCTATCACGAGTGCGTGTCTTACAATGTGGACATTTATATATATGTATATATTAAAAAAAAAATTAATTTTGTTTTTGTTTTCTTTGTTTTTTGTGTAATTTTAATACGCTTTTGACCATGACCAAAAACTTCTATTACTTTTTATATTATTCATAATGAATAAGTATGTAATTAAATTACTAACTATTACTATCATGACATTTACTATTGTGACTGCTGCCCTATATATTATATTAAGCAAATAAGTAGTAATAATAATTAAATGTATCAAAGCAAATTAACCCAGGTGCTGTCAGACTTTTAATTTTTTTTTTTAATTTTAAATGTGTTAAATTTTTATTAAGCCATTAAGCGGTCGTGTTGTGTTATTTTATAAATTATGTATTATTTTTTTTTTGCTTGGTTTTAGGTTATTAAGTCGAGCGACTTATTTTTTTTTTTTTTGTTTTTGTTTTTAATTTAGCTTATTTTGTTTTTCCTCCTTTTTAGGTTGAGATTTTTGTCACAAAATTTATGTCAAGTGTATCTTATGAAGTTGAAATTAAATGGATTACTTGTATTAAATTTCAAAATATTTTGTTTTATACCAACTTAAGTTTTGTTGTGTTTGTTAAGGTTATGACAAATTTTTAAATTATTATTTTATTTTTTTTTTGTTTTTGAAAATTAGATGCGGTCTCAAGGATTTAAATATTATTTTGATTTAATTACAGAAAAGATTTGTAATGTTAGTAAGATATAAAATTTGAAACCATGTTTGTTTGTAAATAATAGTAACAGTAATAAATAGTGGGATATATTTTGTTGTTGCAAAACAAAAAAAAAATAAACCCACTCATAAAAATTATAATGACTCCTCTGCTTCTAAAATAGCAGTATTTAGTTTCTTAAACAAATGTTTTTTTGTTTTGTATAGTTGCCAACACTATGGAATGACGTCAACTATTTTATGCAGAATTTTTAACTAACAATCACCATACCATAAATTTTTCATTATTTTGAATTTTGTTGTAAATCAAGTAATTTTAAATTGTGAAAAGCTACATCTATTGTAGAATAGCTTCATCATAGTTCCATTTTATTGTAGTGATAACCAAAAGAATGATGAATAATGAAAAAAAACGTCTCATACAAAGCAGAATTCGATTCCGGAATCTCCTGATACGTATAGTCAGATGATATAATCATTAAACCAAGGCCAAACCTTTGCTGGAGAGACGGTAGATATGAGGAGATACCGCCATATATTAAATGGAGGGAAGCCGCCTGTGAGCTACAAAATTGGAAAACGTTAATGAGTCAAGCCCAGAATCTACATGGTCTGTTGGTTACCTAAGTAAATAAATAAGTAAAGCTCATAGGTTAGGTGGAACTGACCATTCCAATTACTTCTGGAAAACCAATAAGCACTTAATTGTGCCTTTTCGATGCTACAATTAGCCACCTAAGTAAGAAAGTAAATAAAACTAACTAGCTTAGGTGGAGCTGACTATTCCAGTTTCATCTGGAAAAGCAATTAGAACCAATTAATTGTACCTTTTTGATGGCACTACTCGAATGACCCATTTGTTGTGAATCGGTTGGTTTAGGGGATAATTTTCCTAAATAACTTTGTACTAGAACAATTCTGTGCGATTAAGAAAGTTGATCAGATTGTTAATTTTACTCTCCGCAATAATTTCTGTATTGTTGGGGAAGGTCTTACCTAATAATTTTCAGATATTTTTTAAAATTTAAAATTTCCTACATTTGTATTGCAAAACTTTTCTTCCAATTGTGCCAAAGAAAGTAGAGATATAAACACTTAAAATATGCTTGCAATTCCATGTACAACTATAGTAATGACAGATGGATATGTCGTGGGATTAGGCAAATTCTCTGAAGAACTAAAATCACTATACTTCCACCTCCACCTCTTAAACAGTTCTTTCGCGAACCGCGAGAGGTTGCAAATACCCACCCCTACACAGTGGAAATACCTGGTTATGGTTCCTGACTGGTTATGAGAATTCACTTATAGTCAAAGCTTCTAAAATGTGGAACGCATTCCACTACAAGCATTCCCAAGAATGAAGGGGTGGTTTTTATTTGTTTAATTTACAAAAATTGAATATCAATAACACAGTTCGTAACTACCCCCCGAACCTTTCTTCTACTTCTTTCTCTTTTTCTTCTCTCTAACTATCCATTTTCTTTTCCAAACACAAACTGTACGAAAGTACAAACATGTCTCTGACCTAAGTTTTGGCTTATAATTTAAAAAAAATTTTTTGAATAAAATAAATTGCACTTATCTGCGATCACCTTCTTCTATACTGATGCCATCATCTTAGTCTGATTATCAATTTCAATTTTACATCCCAGCCCAGATAACAACTTCATGTAATTTTTTGTTATTCTTAATTCCATTTTTTGATTCTCTTGAATTGATTTGAAAGTCTTTAATCTTCTTTTTCAGCATTTTTATGAAGACCCGTTGGCGCAGTGTGTCTATACCGCATAGAACAGAAAATATTCATGACAACATGAAATATGCAACATTACAAAATATGAGCCTGAAAACCCTACCGAGCCTGCCTGTAGAATCTACCGAGAACGTGCAAATGAGCCTGCAAAAGCTACCGAGATACAATCCTAATTTTGGAAATCTTGGAAGAACCATTTGTTAAGGAATTTCACCAAATGAAATCAATTGGTTGACCTTTCGACCTTAGCCATTCATTTTTTGACGTAAGAGTAATAAAATCATATTTGACAGACATGAAAACTCATTGTATGGTCAGATTTATTTTCGTATAGTTTGATTATACATTGTGAGTAAGCGTAATTGCTTTTACAACCGCTTCAATGCAATAAGATGCAATGCAGATGCTGAAATGCGGCATACACGGATACAACAAATTCAATATGTGAAAGTTATATAATTCTTACAAAGTTAACACTACCGTTATTGTCCAATATACTCCATTCTTCCCTTTCGTCTTTTTACTACTAGTTTTACTACACATGAGCTGAAATGAAATTTATGAAAGTGACACAACTGTTTATTAAGCCATTAAGCGGTTGTATTATGTTGTTTTACTAGTGTTCAACTCTTTGATATATAGTTTTTCCAACTTCAATTATTACTGTTGTCGATGTTAAATACTCTCCATGCTTCCATTTGCTTCTTCTTTGCACTGATTCTATTGCACCGTCGCACCGGTGGTGAAATTCAATATTTTATTGATAAGCTTAACATAATGAGTGGCTGAATCTATAATTATAATTGACAAGCATTTAAGGTCCTGCGCAGTAGACACCTTTTCATTTTATTTCGATTCTCCTACTCCTTAATGAACTTCTAATATACATAATATATAAGATTATATATAAAACAAAAATGCGCACACAGTTGAACATTTTGTACTCATATGATTTTATTATTCAGCAAATACATTATGCATATGTGAGAACTTATTAAAATAATAAACAAAAGCAAACAATTCAGTTTTTATAATTTACATTATATACTTGCAAATGAATCTATGTACATATGCAAAAAAAAAAACAAAAAAACAAATTCATCTAAAATAAAAAATATAAAAACAACAAAAAAACAAATCACTTGAATTCTTCATTTTTATCTTTTTAAGTAACTGTAATCTTTTTATATTTTGGTTATTTGTAGTAATAATATAGTTTTTATTAAAATTATGTATTATGTATGTATATATATACATACCTCTTTAATGACAAAATTTTTTATTTCTAGGAATTTTATCCACTAAGTGCCATTTACTATAGGGAATATATCGGAAACGAAGCAGTATATGAGGGACATGTATTTATATGTGTCCTAAATAAAACTTACTAACCACAAACAGCTTTTTATTAAACACGAGTGGTTTCTGCTATATCGTGCAAAGTCTATGTCAGTACGTAAATTACTGTTTTTTTAAAAACTTTAAATTTGACTTCAACTTGAAATATAATTACTCAACAGGGGCCCCTAGTATGATTATAGTAAATTAAAATGTAATATGTGCTTAGTCAGTGTTGCCAGAGATATTTTTTCTCGATAGCAATTTAAACTGAATGCAACAACCATAAAACGTATCATTCAGAACTCAACACTCAATAACACTCAATATGTTAATAAATGATTTAATTTAATTTAATTTTAACTTTAGACCACAGGAATATTCCTGTGCTAATATTGGAATCCGCTGCCTTAGGCATTTGGGCCATTTCAAATTATTGCAACTAAATATTGATGATTAGTTCTAAAAATTGTTTATAATTGTCCCCGTTTTAGTAGTTAAAAAAACTCTATTTATAAATTATTGTCTAATAAAATTGGATTAATCCAGAGTATCCATCTAGACTAATTACAGCTAAATTTCAATACAAATCGTTATTATCTTCTGTATCTATCTGTCTTTTAAATCATTTTAATGGACATGCCATTATAAATTTCTTTAAAAATATTCATTTTTTTATTATTTTTTTTTTTGCAAGTAACAATTTCATATTCTAAAAAATTTATCGACAACAACTTATTATTATAATTTTTTGAATAACACAAGAAATAATATACAAGAAAAATTTCCTACCCAATGACCCACAAATTCTGTACAAAACAAAAAACAAAAAACAAAATAAAAAAAAAAATATAAAATTTTTGATTTCATCTCAATTGAAGCGAATCCTTTGTAGACCTATAATAACAATATAAAAATGATAACAAAAACACAATACACCACTACTGTACACAGTATAATACAGCTTGATCACAAGAAGTCTGAACGGAAGCAAAAAAAAAAAAAAAAAATAATAAAATAAAAAAATATCAGCAAACTGTTTTTAGTATGAACAGCAGCAGCAGCAACAAAAGCAAAAAAAAAAATCCCAAAATTTATTCATGCGAAACAAAATAAATTTCATCTTTAAGATACATTTTTTTGTTTTTTTTTTGTGTACAGCAACCGGGTTGCATACTTATGTTTGCATGTTGATTTATGCATGCAATACGATTTATTTCATTTAAATTTTTTTTTGTGATAGCCTGTCTCTCTAAATTACATTATATATACTGTGGTAGTACCTATAGGTGTGTACCTAAAATCTACCATACCTACTACTTTTGATTTTTTAAATTTTAGTTCCAAAAAACAATCAATATATTATAACCTTCTTTATTATCCTGAATTTTTGATTGTTGATTATAGGTGACTCTTGAACAGCAGCAGTGCTGCACCAGTATTGCAGTAGTACACACACAGTACACATAGTAGTAGTAGTACTTATAGTATCTTAAAAACATTTTTTTTTTATTTTTGATCTATGCTTGAGCTTCAAAATTTTGCAGATTTTATGATTAATGAAAATAATAATAGTAAAGAGAATAGAAAAGCACTTAAATCACGATTCAATACTGGGGTACTTACGACAATGCTATACAAATACTACATAATATAATTTAATATACAATATATACATGGTTGTACTTAGTTACCAGTTTTTGTTTTTATCTTTATTACCTTAGTTACCTTATTTTGTATTTTTTTTCTTTTTTTTGCAATTATAAAAATATGTTGAAGTACAAAAAATATGTTTTTTTGTTTTTTTTTTTTCTTTTTTTTTGTTTTTAATAAAACTAAGAAAGTACATGAAATGGAGAATAAAATCATAATTTAAAGATTTTTTTTATTTTTTAGTTTTATTTTTGTTTTTTTGCACCTGAATTTTTTGAATGGTTGTGGAATTTAATGGTTGAAAAAGATATATGATATTATTGAGAGGGATAGAAACAGTGACGGTGACTGTATATAATAATGAGGGTATAATTGTATCAACTTATGTGCTATAACTGGTTCTACGTCAAATGTCCTAATGTCAAAACTACTAAAAATTTGTTTTTATGTTAGGAGTAGTTTCAACTACAAATAGCGTTTCCTGGTGTCCCGATTTCGGCAGGATTTTCCCAATTTTAAATCAAATTCTCTTCGTCCCGATATTAGACTCAAAAATCCCGATTTTTCTAACTATTTCATTTTTTTGTGGAAAGTTCTTAAAATTTAAAATATATCCAGTAATAAATACCGATGCTAACGATGCACTCCTATTTTTTCACATGAAATTGTTATTTTGTGTCATCCCTAGTTGTCAATTCAATGTATAATAACATGGCATAATAATATTGATATATGATTTGACAGCTTTGATTGATATGATGTATTGTTTTTATTTAATTAATTATTCGTTGTTTTATTATTCATTTCTGTTTTGAATTTGAACATTAAAAATATGTAAAGTGTAATTATAATTTCAAAACTGAATATCAAATTTAATATAACATTAATATCAATGATAAATATAAACTGATAAAGGCTGCGTAATGACAGAAAAAGCAAACAATAAACATCAAAAACTGGCACGAAGAATATAGTTGGCTAACGAAGGCTGATGTTGATGACAATACGGTAATATAATAAAAAATAAATCTTATAATAAAAAATAATCAATTGGTGGACATGGTGGCGAAAGTGATATTAAAAAGCATAGTAGTTCAAAATTTCACATTGCATGTTTAGCAGCTGCTGTAAGTTTCAGTAAATTATCTGGAAAAATTTGTTGTACCACGGAGTTGCTATATTTATAATATATAAATTACAGACGAATGAATTTCAGCATACGAATTTGGAATAAAAGTGGAATGGACTTTCCTGGTTTGAACAAAATTTCCGATGGACTTGAGCATAACCGTACTAAATCTATGGTGCAAAAATTTGATTTGAGTTTTAAAATTAATAAAGTTGTCTTTGACCTTGGCTATTTTCTATGACAATTTTTTTGCCTGTTTCACCATTATTTACATCAATTTTTTTTAAGTGTCTGTCAGTATTGAAACTTATTTGGAAAGCTGTTGCGCAAATTTTTGTAATTTTGTAATTTTGCTACTCAAGAAAACTTATCGTTGGTTGCCACCGACACATGAACAATACTGGACACTTACTACTTAATCAGAAATTAGTAAGTTACAAAACTAGGTCACTAGTCGATGTTTACTTTAAATAAATTATTAATTTTTTTACTCCTTCTTCATTGTTTTTAAGAACATTAGACTTTTACACAGTTCAGATTTGTGTATGGTTAATGTTATATTTCAGTGGATCAAATAAAGTCAAAAATGGGGTGTTTAAATTGAACTATTAATAAATTTTTTTATTTCACAAGGTATTTGATTAGTCTATTGTTCACTGATCTTTCACAAAGTAGTCGACAAAATTTTCGCTGCAAGCTCTGCTGTTTCACTACCATATTAAACCCGATATCAGACATTTTTTATCTCAAAATATTGTCAATTATTGTTTAAAACATTTTTATATTTTTTATAAACATTTTATTATTCAAACATTGTACATTGTACATTTGACGTTTTCGATTCATTTTGATGTCACGTGTTATTCTGCCTAGTGTTTTTCGTGTCACCTACTGTTCAATGAAGTACACGCAATAACACATTTTATGTCAAACTAGATTTTAAACTATGTTTACAGTTTATCTACTATATTATTGATTTACAGATAAACTATTAATAATATATATAAATATAATATATATAGATAAATTATTAATATTTCTCTTAAATTAATTTTATTTCTTTCACTCTGTCTCTCTCTTTATTTATTTTGTCCTTCACCTCCACCACTCTCTCTCTCTCTTTATCCCA
Organism: Argyra leucocephala; assembly: GCA_963942445.1. NCBI lineage: Eukaryota > Metazoa > Arthropoda > Insecta > Diptera > Dolichopodidae > Argyra > Argyra leucocephala. Next base: position 131,718,149 of record OZ012681.1, on the reverse strand, counting down.
TCTCTGCGGCCCTGTCTCTTTTACTCTCTTTTATCCACCTCTCTCTTTTACTTTCTACTACTTCCTGTCTTTCTCTCTCTCTCTCACACAATATTAATTAAACATTGCACATTTTTACTAATCTACGCTTCGTCACTGATAATAATTATATTTTTTCTTGTTATAATTCCTTAAATTTAAAGCGTTTTCTCTTATGTTGTTAAAGTTTATTTTTTTATTTTTAAATTATCATTTTCTTTTATTACATTTACCATCAATGTTTTTAATTCTTCTCAGGCATATAATTAAGATTTTCCATAATAATTTCAATAAAACAAGAAACAAAAACAAAAAAAAAAAATCAAAAAATTAATGAATTTGTGTAAGTTTCTCCCTTGTATACATGTGGAAAATTACCATTTCATTTTTGTTAACCCACATATGTACGTATGTAAAAAAAATAAAAAAAAAACAATAAATGTAAATAAAAAAAAAATGTTTTTTTTTTTTCAACGAAATTTACAGAATTGATTTTCCAATGGTAACAACGTATTTTTGAACACATTATATCTTAGATAAAGTTCCGAGAAGTTCTGATTTTTTTAAAATTTGGCCAAATTTTACTAAAAATCATTATTAAGGCAATGCTATTGAAACAAATGGACAATAGAAATAATGAACTATATTGAGGAACCTATTTTGATAATGAACTTTCTGTGGGACTTCTGGAAAACTAATTTGATAATAAAAAAAAGTTAATATGTTCTATCAAAAATTGGATAGATACAGTTAATCAAAAGTAAATACCTCAGAAAAGGTTCTTTGAACTTTCACAGAAGTTCGTTAAATATGCTAAAATTATTTTATGTTAAATTTTGTGAAAATTGAATGTGCTTGCATTTCGAAAATGCATCAGCAAAACTATATCTAAGTCAAATTGTAAATAAACTGTCCTAATTCAAAATTGTACATAAGAATGTATAATACAGAGTGATTCAAGTGAAATATTTAAAAATAAAGAGCTTTGTTAATGTCAAATAATGGCTTACGCCTTGTAAAATTTATTCAAATTAAAAAAAATAATAATAAAGCTAAATTTAAATAAATTGTAACAAAACTAATGTACAACAATATGCACAATCCATTAAATCATTATTTTGCATCCTAATTGAAATTGTTCATTTCACTTGAAGTTGTATATACTGACTGATCTGATTACATTACGCTGTTTAAGCTATATATAGAAACCTAACTATGTTCTAATGAAAGTGATTGAAGATAGTTGTTATGATGATAATGAAGTAATATACATGTGGAGTCCTCTTAATCTAATCAGTACATAATTTAGAATCACGCACCAAAAAATTAATTAATATAATTTAGCAGCATGCTTCGGGACTATAACAACATACTTAACAAAAGTATTGGAGTATAGATTAAGAAAAATAGATTAAGTCAGTTGTTAAAAAACTATTAAACGAATAAGATTAAGCCCACATTATTTAAAAACACCAAAATGGTGATCCCGACGTGATCTGAACTGATCTGGAGTCAGAAGATTGCACCAAAAAAGCTATGTGTTTGTAATCCGTTGTTTTGAAGTTGATAGAGAGCTGAGCTGTTCCCATTGTGTATAGTCTGATGCATCTGCGTTCAACGTCAACTGTACGTTTTTAGCCGGGTGGGCTAGCAATAATTAAGCCTCCAATAATAATTGTATTTTTATTTAAAGACACCAAATGTATAATCTATATAATCTATCCGATATGGTACTATATGAAATGATACTGTAATACACGTCAAATATCAGGACTAACTTTAATTTTAATCCTTTTAATTCTAAGTCCTTCAATTTTCTTAATACATTTTCCACAACATTTTCATCAAATTTAATAATTAAAAATATCCTACAGTTTGATGCTCAATTCAATTTAATATTTTCTATCTCACAATCTCAATATTAAATTTGTTACCTTAAAAAAAAAAAAAAAAAAAAACATAACAACAACAAAAATATTTCACTCTTTTGAGATTTCAAATTCTGGGTCATGATAGGCCATGATTCTTGCAGATTTTGTTTCATCAACATTATTACCATCATCATCACCATCATCATCATCATCACTATCATTATTAAGAAGAACTGATAGAATTACAAAATAATAACAATAAAAAAAGAACAAAAAAATAAATAAAATAAAAATAACCAAATCAGTAGCGTAGCATGTCAAGTCATTAAAAAAAAAACCTGGCATTCTTTTTTTATTTTGTTTTTATTAAGTTTTGTTGTTGTTGTTGTTTTTTGATTTTATGTTCTGATCTGACCTATAAAAATTTGATGTTTTCATTGTTTTTATTATTATTTTTTTTTATTTTTGCTGACAATTACCTTTCAGTTTTTCTTTTTGTTTTTCAAAATGCAACATTTTTATTGTTTGTATGTGTTATTATGTAAGTTAGTTGCAATTTAAGACCCTTCTTGGATTCATTTTTGTACATTTTTATTTTGTTTTCCTTTTTTGTTTATTTTTTTTTGGTTTTTGCACTTATTTTTTTTTTTTGACTTTCTATAGAGAAATGTGAACTTTCGTTTTTTAAGAGCTATACTCCAATATTTATGTATGCATGCATGTATGTTCTCCATTATGTTTAGTTTGGATTCAAAATTAAGGGCAATTAAATGAGGGAAGATTAAATAGAAATTAAAAATACATTCATGATTTTTATCTATATAGGTACAGGGTGATTTAAATGACAATGAATTCGTGTGATTTTAATTTTTTTTTTAGTGTAGAATTTTATAAAGATGTCTATTTCCGCCTCAAAGTTATTGAATGATCTCATTATTATTTAACATTATATGTATTATTATATAATTGATATATCTAAAGCATTGTTAATACCATAAGAATAGGTCCCAATATAGTACATATTTCGTTCTGAGAGGTATTGGGATTTAACATCAAATGTTTTAGTAAGAGCTTCTCATCGATCTGTACATACTGATGTAAATGTATAAAATTGGATAAGAGTGTATATTGTGGTAATTATTTAAATATGAAGTGATACACTTTGCTATATAATTAAGTAAGCCTAATTCATGAATATAATGATAGTTCCACATTTAATTAGTTGTTTTAGCAGAAAATGTATATGTAAATAACAAATATACAATACCTGAAGCCATTACTTGCTCAATTTTATCTAAATAAACAGTAATATCGTGTGCTCAATTGCTCAATTGCTCAATATATCTGCGTGCTCAATAATTCTAACTTAATTACTTGCAAATATGATAATTCAAAAAACGAAGAACTGTACTGTACTGTTAAGTTGAGAAAATTATAATAAAACTCCATTCTTCATTCTATTCTGTGCTCTCGACTGTATTCGGAAAATAAATGGGGTAACAAACCTTGTACAGAATGATACTTCATAGAATTAGATGCAAACATCTGGAAGAGATGTATATTATATACCCGATTTTGGTCTTCAGCTTGAAATAGTCCTTCAAAATCTGACGTTCATGCTTAAATAACGGTAAATATGTCAAAAACGATATATTGAGATTTCGATTGACATTGAACACCCATATTGTCTTTGACTCATCATTTTTGCGATTAAAAACCAGTCTAGCTAAATATGTGTATCGTAGGACGCTCTAAGACGATTGATAGAAAATTTTGTTATGTTGGTAGTACTGGTAATTTGTTTTTTTTGCCTTCATATAAATTTAAAACTGTCAGAATAAAAAATATCACTAATTTAAATCACCCTGTACTATACACACTTATAAAGACACTGCAATTTTAGCTAGGTTAACAAAAAAAAATAATTTTCATTTAAATATCTATAGATTTAAATCTAAAGATAGATTTTAGTTTTTTTTTGTTATTCAAGTTGAGGTGTAGGTATTTTCTTCTAATTAAGATTATTATAGAGGTATATAAAATAGAATTAAACAATTAAATTGGATTATTATACATATTACATAATACATACATACATGTGTGTATTTAATTTTAAAATAAAATGTTAACATTGCCATACAAAAAAAAAATAATTTGTTTAATTTCCGATGGGCAGTTTAAAAAAAAAATACAATAACTTTTTTCAGTTGGTATATTCTATAGACGCGACCCTCTTCTCAAAGTCTTCTTAAGTTCTATAAAAATAAAAAAAATCAAATTCCTTCAATTAATGTAATGTGTTACAACATGCAACAACATGTTTAAATTTTTTATTAATATAAATTGTTAAAGAAATAAATAATGTTATTTCATCCTTCAAATTCTGATTTTTCATTTTTCTTCCCTAAAAGAACAATAATAAAAAACTGTAAAAAAATTTACAAAAAAAATTAATAAAAATGGGGTGAAATGGTTTCTTATATTTTATAGGAATAGAATGTCAATCTAAAACAATTCACTCTTCCAAGTTCTTAAAAACAAAACAAAAAAAAAAACAAATAAATTTTCAATTGGAACACCTTTACTGATTTCAATTCAATGTGCTTCCTAAAGTGACCGGAATTTTTATTTCAAATTCTTCAAACATTATTTTTTTCAATTCAGAATTTATTGAGCCCTTCTCTTATTTCTTTCCGAAGTACATTTTTTTAGTTGACCCTTTTGATATTTTTGTACTCAATACTATTTATAACCAATAGACTTCTATTTTTTGTAAAAAAAAAAAAAAAAAAAAATAATGTCAAGAAAACCGATATTTTTTTTGTGTTAATAAGAGTCAGATTCCTTAAATTAATTGACAAAAAGAGATCTAAAAATTATTCGTTCAATTAAAAAAATACATTTTCATAATCAAAACGGAAATCACAATCACTTTCAATTCAATTCAAAATGGTAATCTACTGAAAAAGAATGAACTATATGTAGACATTTATTTGTACTGACTATACACAACAACATATACTCATATAGTCAATCACTGGAAGAGTAATTTTTTTGAAAAAAAAAAAAACAGTAGCCTATAAATTTTTTGTCATGCAAATTTTCTCGATTGGCCATTCCTTAGAGAAATGGTCTCGACATAGGTTGTTAGCTAATCCAAGCAATTAAATTGTATAATTTTGGTTTAGCTGATAAACTTGACAACGTTCAATATTTGAATTTTGATTTCTGCGTTAACGCTGTCCAGTCTATATCAAATTCCATAAGAACATTTAGCACAGTTGATGACGTTAAAATTATCTGAGTCTTTTTTTCTCTCCCAATTATTCACAATTATCCCTATTGTACGGAAAGACATAATGTAATAGTCAATATATACATTCAAAAATCATTCTCGTTGCAGAAGTTTAGGTTTGTGTCTTGGATATTAATTTTCCGCATTATTCACTAGTACAAACTAATATCGAAAACTTTTCTCAATGAGTCGAAAAGATTTTTTTTTTCAATTTGATTGATATTCAGTTTTAGGATGTACATCAGTACATGTCACATACGACAGCAATGTTGTATTTATCGTCACATATGACAACCGACATTTTTATAAAATAAATACAAAGGATAAGATTATCTTTCTCTTTTGATACAAAAAAATCTTCTTTATATACACCCTTGTCATAATAGACTAGGCGATGCGATTCGCATGAGTACAATCGTGTCACTTGAATATGAAATTGGTATTTAGACTTAAGATACTATGAATGAATTGAAACAGTGGCAGCACTTATTTATTATGTAATACCATTTAGTACATTTTTAAATGTCAATTTCTCTATTTGACATTTGTTTACATTCTGGATTGGAATTTTTGAATTTTTTAACCCAAGTCAATAAAATTAAAACATTAAAAAATGAAATAAGATAAAAAAAATTACCAATACCTATACAAAATTGTATTTATTTATTTATAAAGGTACAAATTTTATTATTTTTATATTTATCGTACAACAACCAACAACAGTTTTAATATTTTTATTTTTATTTACAAAACTTAACATACTTTTAATAACACTTTTATTTTTTAAAACTAACACAAAAATATTTAAAATTTGAACTGTCGCCTAATAATTGAACGCGATTAAAAATACGATAATTTTCTGATGTAATGTCAAAATTTTCGTACTAGATTTATGCTTAGGCGAAATTATTCGACAAAAAAAGTTTAATATCTAAAATCATTTTTTTAGTATATATGATAGGGGTTAGTTAATGATTGGGATAATAATCAAACCTAACAAAAACAAGTGACTTTATCATTATCAAAATATTTACTCCTAGTCCTTTAACAATCTTTTTAACCAATTATAAAAATTAACCAGCAATGTTTTCTGAATTTATTGTGATCTAATAACTATACAATTTCTAGCCTTTCATAATTTTAAAATATTTTCTTAGGTCTTTTTACAATTTTTCGTATATCAACTGTCACCTCACTGTTTTTTACATTTCAAATCTTTATGAAAGTCAGTATAGCGAATGTGTCATAGCTGTAAATTTTGACTAAATTTTTCAGTAATTTTGATTTGGTTCAGTTCAAATAGACTTTATAATTTTGTTCATTTCGAACCAAAATATAGGTTATTATGTTTATTTAACTTAAAGTTATGTACTTAAGCTTAACTAGCTAACATTATAAATTACGCCTGGTAAAGCTTCATTTGATTTGACATTTTGATAGAAAAAACACCATTTTGAATTTTATTTATATTGATTTTTATTGACAAATCAAATGTCATTTCATTCAAATGTCATATTTTTCTTAAGTAACCTACGAACTGAATCGTACCATCGCTTAAGTTGAACGAAAAGTAGCTTTTTGAACGAAACTGAAACTTAAATTAACTTAAGTACGACTAGTTAATTATATGCAAACCCAGAAGAGCGTAGATAAGTTTGATATTTATTTATATTAACTTAAGTACGGCTATTTAGACCTTATAACCTCATTATATTTGACATTAATTTATTTATATTTACGTTTGCCTGTTTTTAGCCGGTTAGGTTGAAAAGTTGTTTTAGGAGTTATTTGTTTTTTTTTTTAGATTTTTTTTACAACGAGTTTACCCAGATCATAATTTTTTTTTCTTTTTCGAAAGACCTAAAATGTACCCATAATTTGTTACATGGAACAGTGTAGTATCATTATTCATTATTGATATTTATATTTGATATTTGATATAAATAGTAATATTTATTCAATAATAATATTAACACGTCAAACAAAATAAATACATACAATCATACTTATATAAGTAAATTATTATTATTATTACTACTAAATTGACCATAATTTAAATTATGACCAATGTTATAAGCACTAGCAGCAGAGGCTATCTGCTTTACTTATCAGTAAAATATATAGTTAAATAACTGTATTAACAATTCAAAATATAGCAACATTGTCGGTTACTACATTTTTACATTCCATATTTAAAAGTATATAAATACATATGTATTAATATTTGCTTAAAACCATGCATGCATGTGTATGCATTAACTAAAATAGTCTATAAAGGATAAATCAAATGAAAAATAAAATATAAAAAATCGTTGACATCCAAAATTAAGAAAAAACGGCAACTAAAAATAATTAAAGACCTGATTTTCTATCAAATTTCTCTCCAATCAATTTAAACATTCCCATAACACATTACACAATATTGAAATAACATTGTGCATTAAATCATTACATTACAAATTTAGAATTACAAAATATTTGAAACTATAAAAATTCTTTTGAAATTCACAAATCATAAAATAAAGAAAAAATAAAAAAAAAACAATTCTCTCCTTTTGTTAATTTTCTTCTCAACTTTCAAATAATAAAATTTCTTTAAGTACTCTATTCTATAGTAGAATCTATCTTCCATTTCCCAGAGATTCAAAATTCATATCGAATTGAATGTACAACAAACACCAACATAATTTTTTCTTCATTCATTAAAAAAGCATAATACAAAACATAATACCATCAAATCAACCATCTTCATCTCATACCCAAATATATGTATTTACCTCCTATATCTCTATATATTTTATCTTCTTCATTCTCATTTTATCCATTCCATCTTTAATTATTATTCCTCTCCTCAATCCTCCATCCACATTTCACATAATTATATTCATGTACATATGGATATGTTGTATTGTATGCACATGGAGGATTTATACGTCATGTTATTTTAGATTTTAGATGCAACAACACTTCAAAACAACACAAATTTTATACACTGTACTGTACTGTACTCGTACAGCCGTAAATAACACAACATATTATACATTCATACAAAATAATATAATTACTATACAAATAGATTTTTAAAACGTCAGCAACAGACCAACAACAGTAAACAAACATAATTTATATGTACTTCATCTTCATATAAAAAAAAAAAAATGCATATTCAGCAATTCAATAAAAATTTTTTAAAGTACTTTAACTTCATTCCAAAAATTCAAAATAAATTGTAAACAAAAAATCTGTAAATGTAGTGGTAAAATTTATATTTTCTCAATTTTTCGTTGTGTAGAGTTTGTGTTGATTTGTGTCAGTGAGTACAAATTGACAGTTTTAAAATTCTATATTGAGACTTTTTTGCATTTAAACTTATATCAGTAGCTCTTAAAGTTTTCTTTTATATTTGTTATAAATTGCATATTTTATCTGTCAAAAATTGTTTTGTTTTGAAATAATGTAGAAATTGTAGCCAATTAGATATAGTAATAAAATAAAAATTAAAATATTTTTTGAAAAATTTTAAAGCTAAAAGTTATTAAAAATGTTTAATAAAAGTCTTATTTTAATAATTTTTGAACAAATTTTAATCACATATTTTGTTATCACTATCATGATTGTAACAAAATATAATTATATGATTAAATTAATGCTAGTTTGTTGTGCATATATTTTGTCATATCTAAATATTTTAAAAATTTATGATGAATATTGCAATTAAAAGGAAAGAAAATCTAGACTATGGACAAGGGAAATTTTCATTCATTTCAAATTAATTAGTTTTTCTTCCATTAACAAATTTAAATCACATTTTTACAAAATTGGTTATAACCTATTTACCACAAAAAACAATAATAAATATTAAATAACTTTTATGACGTTTGTCATTATTTTTTTATTAGTATGAGTAGAATGACAATTTTTACAATCTTTCGTGTTGGTAGTTCTGCCGCTGCGCACCAAAAATTATAGAGATATCTTTCATCAAAACGCACTGCGTGCAGAATTACATGTAATTGGTTCCATATAAAACCATACATTCTAATTTATTTTTGCTGCGATGCAGGCATAGTTCTGCACATGTATTTCAGGCATAAAAGTTTTAAAAAAATATTCAAATTTGATACAATGTTAAAAAACTAAATTGTCAACTATATCTGTAAAATAAATTGCAAAATTATGTTTTTCGTTTTTTTGCAAGACATTACGCTCATTCAATAGCAAATAGTTTTCGATTGTAATTATTTGGAGGGAAAATTTGTGATTGAAACTGATTTTTTTTTTGTTCAATAGACGTGATTGAAAATTATATTTTCTGATTGTACTCAGAATTAAAATCACAAACATTCTGTTTTCACATTCACTATTATTCTGACACCAAAGTACTCGGTAAAAATTAATTTTTTTTATTTTTTGCAAAAAAAAATATTTGAGAATAAAATGTTAATATGTTTACATTTTTAAAATTAAGTTTTTTAAAATTTTACTTTCATTTTTTTTTATAAACAAATTTTGAAATTTCAAAAATACAAAACTTTGTTCAATAAGAAAAATGAATTGTAAATGATTGGAAATGATATAACAGATTTTTTGATTGGCTACTGAAATTTTGAACATTTTGAATTGCTTTTGATTGTGATTAATTTCAATCATATGTTATTGAATTAACCAATTGTGTTTTAATATAATTGTGTAATAAAAAAAAATGAATAATGATGGTTTTCTGTTGAAAGTTATCATAAATAACAAATACTTTTACATTTTTTCTACTGTTTTCTTCTTTTATAATATCAAAAATATTAAAAAACAAAAATTCATTTAATTTTCTATTAAAAAACTTTTAAAAAATAGTTTTATATCATAAGAAACCAATCTATTTTTAAATTTTCTTTAAAACACAAATTACTGTCAAATAAATCTCAGATATATCGTCATCAACAATTTCTCAAGCTTTTGTGTGTTTTTTTTAGACATTTTAAATCATTGTATTCAACTTTGTCTTCAGATATTGACAATGTTGTAGGTATAACAAAGATTAAATTTGTTATTTGCAATTGTTTATTATTCATAGATTTTGAAATTTTTTAATAAATGAATGTTTGTGTAAAAAAAATGTTAGTTTTCCAAAAATTTATATTGATAATTTATCTGTGAATAGATATTTTGTCTTTAATTTACTGAAATTTGTAGATAAATAATATTTTAATAAATAAGTTTTATTTTTCTTTTATAAAAAATTTTAATAAATTATTTTAATATTCAATACGTAATGGTTATGTATTTTATCCTATGTAAAAATTTGCAAAAAAATTTAATTGATTTGTTGAGAGCCACTGTTATTAAATTTTAGTTATTATGGAGTACAAATAAAGTTAAATGTCAAAAAAACAACAATTTAAATTATTTGCTGAATAGCTGACTAAAGAAATTGAATGTGTGTGATGTGTGTGTGTGTCGTTTGTTTTGTTGTTTGTTACGTTATTTTCATATTTCTCTCATATTGTATTTGGTTTTTGGATAAAAGAAAAACCAAATAAAATTATAATAATTTTATATTCTCTCAATTTAATTGAGTAGTGTTGACTATGGTTAGGTAATTATACCATACTTAAAAAAACATGTAGTAGAGATAATAAATTTGATAATTGTCTCATAAAAGTTGCGCTAATTCATGGCTATTACTTCACTCTTAAATTTAAATATGTCACAATAAAATGTTTAGAATTTTCAGTGCAACAATGGTATAAGGAATTAATTCACCCCAAATCTAAAATTAGTTTAAGTTTATTTTCGAAATGCATACATGTTATTTGAGTTAATAAAATTGATAGGTTACGCATAAATGGTATGTAATGAATATGTTGACAGTAAAATTGAGCTTGATAAATTACACAAGCTTAATTGCATCAATTAGTTTTTTTTTGCTAATAGAAAAAAATAGAAGTAAAGAGAAGTGAAAAAACTTTCCTCAACAGATTTTTTTTTGAGAGAATTTTGCATTAAAAACCAAACGTGAATTTGGTTGTTTACTTACTGTTACTAACATATATACAAAATGTAAACGTCAAAAATTTATAAATGTCAAAAATATTTTTTGATTTTATTGTAAATTTGTATTATTTATTTATTTAATCTGTCTTAATTTCATCATACAATTTTTCTTATTTTTAATTTACATTGTTAAGAGTTTATAGTAAAGGTTTTTACACCTATGATTTACAATTTACTTACACTTACAATTTATTTTATATCTCCAAAAATAATTTAAATTTAAAGAGTCTTATTCGTATATTCACACATTACCTATGTAATTATAAATAATATAATAATATATAGATACTAAACATTAATATATATAATCTATTATATATATTAAATATTTAATATATATATAGATAATATATTAATATCTTTTATTTATTTATATTTATGTAGATCTTTATATTATATGTTTATATAAACCTATTCGTATACAAAAATATACTTATTCAATACAATTCATTTAAAAGCGACACTTTCATCCTCTGAGGTTGCAAGACAGTGATTAAAAGCGACATTAATCTAAAAGTGCTTAGAAGCAATGACTTGTGTAATTTGCCCCACTATGTAAATTATTTTCATTAAAATTTTATTACGTTTGAAACATTCCCTTAAACTTTTAGTGTACATACTTACAAATTGATTATTTCTACATTTTTGGATTAACAATTATTGACAATGGTAATTCTTTACTGTGATGAACAAAAATAGTTGTTAAAAAAATTTCGCTAACGCACCGAAGTAATGTCAAAATTATAATTTTTTTTAAATTTATACATACATATATATATATATATATATATATATATATATACGATATATATTTGAAAAAAGCTAAAAATGGTTTATTTTGTTTTAAAAAGAAATTTTAAAAATATTTTTAATAAATCTAATGAAATTACTGTAAAAATGAATATTTAATGACGTTTTAATTTTTTTAGATTAGATTTTTTCTAAAGTGGTAAACACAATTGCGACTACCGACGAAAAATTCGTGACGAAAAAATTAAAATACATACGCTCTTATGTATATGCTCACAATCCCAACTACAATCACTCAACCACCTTTTCGTTGTCGTCGAAATAAGGCTATTTTCTATTTTTTTCGCTGGTAGTTGGATTTGACATTTCTCAAACAACATCAAAAAATAAAACAAAACAATTATTCTGAAATCTGATATTATAATATAATTGTTCTGTTTTTTTTAAAGTTATCTACAATGTTCTACAATTTATAATTATTTTTTTTTTTATTTAGATGCATATATAAATTTAGATTTATTAGCGATGTATTTGGATCTGATGATGCTACAAATAAATTAATAAATTATTCAAAATTTTTTTAAAAATATTTTTAAAAAAAAAATGTGAAATTCCGCCATTCACTTTTCTGTTTTTTTTTTGTTTATTTTTGTTTTTGTTTCGCCGGAATTGTGTTTTATTTGACGAAAATAGTTGAGCGAAGCGAATTTCGTTGGTAGTCGGTGGTGGCAATTGTCATTACTGCTTAAAAGTTTTGTGTATTAATTTTAGTGTCACATTCACTAACTGTTCTTGGCTACCACTACATAGTCTATATATTTCTTAACTGTTTGGTTAATATTAAAATTAAAGTAAAAATACTCCAATTGCCTTTAAGTTGCAACTCTATAAACTAATCTAATCCGTAATCTCCAAAATAAAAGTTCTCAGCTCTCCTCTCTCATATTTTTGATTTCATATTGCGTCTTTTTATGTTTGTTTGTTCATGATGTTTTTTTTTGTTTTTTTTCCAGTATTTTATTTAATTTTTATTCTCTTCACTTTTTTTTTTTTAATTTCTCCTCATTCTTGTGAGTTGCCGTTCAGCCGTTTCCGTATATAAAATAATTATAAAAATCCAACGTTTTTCTGCTTTCTTCGCCTCATTTATTTCAAAACACACACATACACAATAAATTAAAAATTCTAAAAGCAACTCGTTGCTTACAAAAAAAAAAAAAAACAAACATAATAAAAAATAATAAAACTGTACACAAAAACAGAAACAGTAAACATAAACACCAGTTGAGTTTGGAGAGTCTCTGAGTTCGGTTTGTTTCATTTTCTCCATTAATTTTTCAGCGTGTTGTTTTGTGACTGTTCGTCGTTTTAAATAAAAGAAAAAAAAAATATTATTTTTATTTTTTTATTTTATTGTTTTTCTTTTGAAAATTGTATATGTGTGCTATTATTTTTATTCTTGTACGTAAGTACGTACCATAAAATATAATTCATTCCTTTTGACATTTCATGATTTTGTAATTTTTTTTATTTTCCATTATAAAAAAAGTAACTAACAAAATAAAGTGAATTGTTTTAAAATAAAAAGAAATTTTTAAAATCTATCTTAAAATTCAATATTATTATAATTTTTTTATTTAAATTTTATATTGGAAATAATTTGATAAAAATACCTACTTATAATAATTAATTCTAAAAAAAGAAATTGAAATTAAATTAAGTGGATGCGGCTTTGATATTTGCATTGTTGTTGTTTTATTGTGTTTTTAGTTTTTTTTTTCATGGTTGCTTCGTAAGTCGTTGTGTATACAAAAAAATAATACGGTATCGAATTTAAATAAGTTGTGCGCGACTTATTCAAATATATTCATTCAACATAAGTACATAATAAAAAAATTATTAAAATTTTATACTTACCTACCTTTTATTTATTATTCAAGAAATTTAAATTTAAAAAAAGAAATTTCAAAAGTTTAATGCAACAGCAGTGAACAGAGTCTAATTTAATAAAAAGAAAGAAAAACAAAACCTAAAGAGGAATACCAGAAGAAGAGACTTGTTTTTTTATTTTTCTTTTACATTTTTAAAATTAAAATTATTTAAAATTTAAAAATAAAATTTTATTATTAAAATAAAACAAAGTGCCTACAAAATTGTAATAAATAATAAAATAAAAATATAATATATAAAAAATGTTTTAAAATTTCATTTTGTTTAATTTAGAAAAATAAATAAATAAAAATTTTAATCTAAAAAATATAATTTAAAATTTTATATAAAAAATATTTAATATTTTATATTAAAAAAAAAAAATTAAAATAAATGTATAAAAATTATTGTTTATAAATTAATTATTCAGATTAATTTAAAAAAAAAGTAAATAAATACAAATTTCATAATTATTTAATTAATTATTTTTCTTTAAAAATAAATTTCTAAATAAATTTTTTTTTTTCTGTTACTAAACTAAAATAATTAATTTTGATTGGAAATTTTAAAAGTATAATTTTTAAAAATATCACAAACCACTTTGCTTTGTTTTTAAAGATAACTATACTACTATTATAGAAGAGATAGTTTTTTTTATATATTTTTTTTATATAAATAAATAACTGATATTTGGCGTGTAATCTACTGAGTAAGTGTTTATTATTAATTAAAAATTATTAATTAAAAAAAAAAAAAAATAAAAAACCTAAGTTTCTGCAATTCTGTTTCAATATTTATACTTACCTATATAATTTACCAAAAGAAGTTAATTAACGTTCTGTTTAACTGTGTTTATTTTTAACTACTTAAGTATATATATATATATATATATACATAAATAACTACTTAAATATGTTTTTTATTTACTTATTATTATTATGTTTATTTTTATTTAATGTTTTTTTGGTTGGTTATTATAAGATGTTATTAAACCAGTTAATCTTGTTTATTACACCGTTAATGGAGAGAATAAGAAGAAAATGAAAATTATAAGTAGGTATGTACAAAATTATCTTAGAGTACATTACACTATAAATCCTACTGACTACTTACCTGCATATAAAAACATAGTTAGTTAGTCAAAATTAAAAAGTTCAATATAATATCCACCTTTAAAGGTGAATCGTATTAGATGGGTTTAAAAAATTAAAAACAAAAACAAAAATTCATAATGAAATATCTTAGTTAGATAAGTAAGTAGTAAGTATGTGCAAAGATTCATAAATCACTATATAGTTAAGTAAATCAGATTATTTATTACAATTAATTTTTATATCTCATTTATTTTGATTCATAAAAAAACTATTTTAATTATCTAAATATAATTTTGTAAAACTGAAAGATACCTAATTAACTATGATTGAAATAATGACTTTGTGGTTAGTAGGAAGTAAAATTTTTATATAATCGAATTAAATTTCGTCTGAAGATGTAACTATATCAACTATAAGTAATTACCATCAGATATAAATGCGTTCAGAAGCAGAAAAAAAACAGTTATTTTCTGAAAAAAGAACTTTTTTAATTTAAGACATTCCGTACTCAGTGGATGAAAATATAACGATTTAAAAATATATTTCACATCAAAAATTTCTTATTAGTTATAAGTAGTTAGTTATAGTTATAGTTATTTAAGAATAGTTAACTATAGTTACGTATTTCGACCATTCTTTCGAACATTAAATTTCCAACTAACTACTCTTACTTAGTTATTCTAGGTTGTTTCGGTAAACTGTTCTAGAACAATCTAGAGTAAAACAACAATACAATCAGTCTTACATACAGTCTTACGACACACAATAAAAAAGTTTTTTGATTTCTATGTAAATTGAGTTATATAGTTGCTGTAATGTTTTCTTAAATTTTTTGCTTTTGAAGACACATCTTTTAAATTTTTATAACAAAGCTTTGTAACATTAAGTGTATTTAGCAGTTCTGAAGACTGAAAAATAGCAAATAAATCGTCTGCGCATTTTCATTAAAATTTTTATTTATTTCATAATAAAATAATGTAAAAATAATAAAAATAAAAACAAAACCTTTAAATATATTCACACATATTAGTTTTGATTGAAATTTTAATCAATTTGTAACAAAAAATGTATATTTCCATTATTGGTCCAAATTAAGTACTGACAGTCAAAAATAATTAAATATTTAATTTTTACTATATTTCTTATAACTTAATGAGATTTTAATAGTATTTAGAATTGCAGTCAATGTCCCTATAATGGAGATATATTTCCACAATAGAATCACTGTTCATTATCAATGTATAGTGGAAATATCATATTTATATATATAGTTACATTAGTTAATTAAAATAATTTGTAACCCCTTATTTATTTTTTTCCAATTTTTAATAATATTTTATCACAATAAAACAATAATTACCAATAGTTACTTAAGAATAACTAGTTAACTACTTAAGTATAACTAGTTACGTATTTCGACCTTTCTTCTCTTGTGAACATTAAATTTCTAATTACTTAATCATAGTTATTCTAGGTTTGTTCAGTAAACTGTTTTAGAACGATCTAAAATGATTTAATTGAACTATTTTGTTCAAAACAGATTTGAATTTGTTTGAGAACAATTTTGGACAACTTTTTTGTTTTCATAATTTGACAGTTAATTAAAAAGAAATTTGAGAGTAAACAAAAAAATTACAAAAAGATAAAAAAAAAATGTTCAGTAGATTTTTCTGTTTTTTTAGCAGTCCTTAAGTGTTTGCCATTTAATTGTCATTATCCAAAACAGACTATGTCCGATTCCGTTCTAAATCTAATGAATAAACTTAATGTACACAAAACTGATAGATAATACTGGTTACATATAACTGGACTACTTATAATGGTAGAAGTAAATTTTTATCTCTATTTGTCTTATTACTTGCCTCTACATCCGTTATTACTGTAAATAACTTCTATACTTATATTATTGGTATCACATTAATAAAGTTTATTCTTATAAGGAAAATATCCATAAAAGTTCTGTCCGGTTCTGTTCAAAACCTACTGAAAAAACTTGATGAAAACTGCTGCATATCTGCACATATAACTTGGTTATAACTGGACTAATTATAATGTATATAGAAGTATAAATATCGAAACTTGCGTTAATTTCTATTAAAATCAACTGTACTACTTGCTCATGCACTTACGGTGACATCGGAAAATCCAAAAAAAAAATCAACCGATGCATGTACACGTATACAAATATAATAGTTAAGTATGTAAAATTTTCTGAATTGACAACATTGTCTCTAAAATAAACGTCAAATCAAATGTCAAAATATTATACTTGTTTGTAGATAAATTTTTTAAAAATTTTTGAATATATTAGAATAAATTTAATCAAACTTGTGAAATATTTTTGTGAAAAAAAAATTTAATAAACTTAGAGTTTATAAGATTATTAAAATTAGACATTATGTCATTATGTGAGTTAGCTCTAATAGAAAATACTTAGTTAAGTAGTTACATAAATCAAGACCTATTACTTAGTAATCTATCAAGAAGCTAAAGGATAGAAAAAGCAACTAGTATGTTATAAATATAAAGTATAGTAATAAAAATTATGTTCGTACTTATACTTATGTTCAAAAATCTTTATTAAAATTAGTTGTAGTTCTAGAACATCGGCCAATCGAATTTATTAGCAGTATAAAGTCATTTGAGTAGAAGATAAGTAATACATTCATTGATAGCATTTAATTAAAAAATATAAAATTAAACATATTAAATAACTATAACCACAAATTGATGACAATGAAATCCATAACAAATTGATAACAATGAAATTCATAATTACAACGCACTAGATATGATCTATAGCTACTCCTTAAACAGCTTAGATCAATTTTTTTTTTTTTTCAATAATATTTCCAATAAAGAATTTTTTTTAAATATATATATTTGTACTTTGAAATCTATGTTACATCACAACAAGACAATTTTAAGATGTAGTATAAGTAAGTAACCTTAAATAAACACCCTCTAATAAGTAAGTAATGGAATAACCTTCAATAACACCCTCAATTTAGAAATTATGTAAAGTAACCACATCAAAAATTATTAAAACTTTTTTTTTTGTTTTTTGTTGTTAAATACAAGTAATTCCAACCTATATTATTTTTAAGAAAAATTTTACTACCCTTATATAACCATAGTACATATATGCATAGTTATATATATTCTTTTACGAAATCAGCTAACTATTTCAGATGATCAAAGAAACGTAAATAAATTTTTTTTGTTTCTATAAATGACCCATACACAACTATCTACATCTTCCAGATTAAAATTCTTATTTTTTTTTTGTTTTGTCCCCTTTTTTCTCAACCCTCAAAAAAAATGTTTACTTATTGCCAAAAAAAAAAAATTGAAAATTTACTTTAATGCAGTTTGGAAATTAAAGGAAATTTCAAATATATGTGAGAGTACATTTATAAATAAGAATAGTGAAACAAAGAAATATGGGACCACTGGGATAAATGGGAATTACCAATACCATTATTTTTTGTTCTTCATCTTTATTTATATATATATGCCCATTTAATCCTTATCTTCCCTTCGTTTCTCTTTTAAATTCAAATCTAAACATTATGTATGGAAGTATGGAAATATATATTTACTATAGTTAACTTCTTAGTATAAAAAATATAAATTTTAAACCTAAAGGTTTGATTGTGTATGCATGTATGTGTTTGTATGTATTAAAAATAAAATGGATATAACCTACAATTTTTTTTTTTTTGGGGTTACAAAATTTAATTTACTAAAATATAATTTACGAAAATATAATTTCTAATAAAAAATAAATTATAAATTAAAGAAGAGATTTACATATACATATACCTACCTACATATATGTATTTTTTCTTGCGATTAAAAGTAGTAGTAGAGTGGTTGGTAATAGTGGAAAAAGGAGAAGCAGGAAGCAAAAAGATATCAAATATTTCATTTCAAATGATTTCTTATATTATTGTAGGTTATTATAGGTTAAGTTGACATATAAATTAATTATTCCTGTTTTTAAGGGTAATTTAAGATTTATAATAGTTACTTAATTGTATTACATTTAATATAATTTATTGCCTAGAAATATAATTAATTAAAATTAAGTAATAAATATAATAAAAAGTACTAAGTATCTGGTTGTTAAAAAAGATCACGATAAAAGGTTAAAATAAAAGATGAGTAAATATAAAAAAACTATTAAATATAATGACATTGCTAATCTAGTAAAGTTTGGGTACTGTTTACAAAAGTATGTAAATTTTGCAATTCAAAACATCAATAACAATGTAAAGTGAATAACTAAGTAGTTGTGTATTATCTCTCATTTCTCATAATGCATTAATACTATTTTATCACTATATTTTACTTCTATAGCTACAGTCTACACCTACTCCTATAATAAATTTCAAAAAAAAAAATTGATTTATTCAATCAATTTTCATTCTTTCGTTCATAATGAACTGTTTTTTTTATTATTGTTGTTATTGATGTTGTTATAAAAGGCTTCAGACAAAAATTCATAATGAATTGTTTTTTTTATTATTGTTGTTGTTGACGTTGTTATAAAAGGCTTCAGACAAAAATTCATAATGAATTGTTTTTTTTTTATTATTGATGTTGTTGACGTTGTTATAAAAGGCTTCAGACAAAAATTCATAATGAATTGTTTTTTTTTATTATTGATGTTGTTGACGTTGTTATAAAAGGCTTCAGACAAAAATTCATAATGAATTGTTTTTTTTTATTATTGATGTTGTGGACATTGTTATAAAAGGCTTCAGACAAAAATTCATAATGAATTGTTTATTTTTTTATTATTGTTGTTGTTGACGTTGTTATAAAAGGCTTCAGACAAAAATTCATAAAGAATTGTTTTTTTTTTTATTATTGTGGTTGTTGTTATAAAAGGCTTCAGACAAAAACAAAATTAGTAAGTATACATATGTATATATATATATATATATATATAATATATATAGAGTTACTTACTATGAATGAAGCTGCTCCAAATAGAGTCCAGATACAAAAATTATTAGTACTGCAAAATTTCAAATGTTTTCCAAAGGTTAACTAAATAAGTAATTTAGTTATTTTTTACTTCTTTCAGCTTTCTATTATTAACCCTTTCATGTCTAAATTATGATACAGTAGTTGAAATATACATTTTATTCTAGAAAGATCTATGATTAGTTACTTAACATTAATCTATATATAGTAACTGTAACCGCATTGTATTTAAATTACATTTCTTAACTATGGTTGAAAACAATTGTTTGCATATAACTAGTTACTTAATCATAGTTACCTAAGTCATAACAAAAAATATGGAAAGAATATTTTTGCAATAATGGCAAAACATATGAATACAAAAATTATGTAGTAAATGAATAAATTTAGAACCGTTTTTGATTTTAAATATCTTATCCTATTTTTTACGAATTTATACTAACTAAGATAAACTGTACGAATTTATTTTAATAAATAAAACATTTTTACTTGTTTGAAACTTCAAAGATTTGTCAGGATTGCACAAAAAAATACAAAATATAGTTGGTTACAATAAAAATTACGATATAACATAAAAACAGGGTTGTGAACGTAAATTTAACATAGTTTAAGTGTAAGTAATTTAGTTTTAACTATATAAGTACTTATACTTAATTACAAGTATTTGGTAAATGCTTATACTTATATATACTTACTATAAATGAATTACTTACTATCAAAACTAAGTATATAATTATATACTTAGTTTTGATAGTAAGTAATAAATAATATATTTACATATATAAAAATAACATTACATTTACATAACATGAAAGCTATGTAATTACAAAATCAAAACTGTATAGTTACTTATATATGGTAAAAAAAATCGTCAGATTTAGATTAAAATATAAATATACGTAACCATAGTTACTAATTTTTACAGTTGAAACTAAAATCGAAAGAGAAATAGAGGTTGCCCTTAAATCGATTTTTACAGAGTATAGCGTAATAGTCTCGCTCAGTAATTACTGATCTTTAATCTAGTAACTGTAATACTATAAATGAATTATCTATTATAAAACTATTTAATACATTTTACTTATATAAAAATAACATTAACTACATATAACATAACATATAACATTATCTGTATTATCTGAAATTGATTGTCCAGAAATCGGATATGAATTTGAATTCAAAATTGATTTTTTGAATTCAGCTTTTCCTCAAATTTTAAAACAAAGAGTGTAAAAACTGTTATATTTCACATTACTGACAATATAAGCAAAACTCTATGAGCAAAACAGAATTCAAATCGAAATTTAAAAAAGTAGATTTTATATAGTTGTTATTGTAATATTCACATATTCTAAGTTCAAATTCAAATACATTTTAGATTTGTGAAAAAATACAGTTATATTCTTAACTATAGTATTTGTTTATTCAAATTAACATTTGTATAACAGTTTTATTATTTATTTCAATAATTTAAACTAATTACATGTACTAAATTGCATAATTACAAAATGGTGTAATAATCATAACTCTAATTAACTAACTACTTATAACTAGTTAATTAAATATTTTTGAAAAAGTTGAGATTTCAAATTATAGAATTTGAATTACCTATACTTATACTTAGTGGTGAAGTTCTGGAAAAACCTTTTATATTTTTTAAACCAAAATGATTCAGTTGAGGAAATACATATCTATTTTTGTCATTTTAATGTTTAACAAAATTTCACCTAATTTCATTACTGTATACGTGTATTAACTAAAATAGTTGAACACTTAACTAGACATTTGTTTTTACTGGGTTTTTCTTTTTTGTTTCGACCATTTATTATTCTCGTATTTATACTTAAAGTTTATGTTTCTGAGATTGGTGACAAAAATAAAAATTTAAAATCCGGAAAATTGTTTGCAATAAATTAATCCTAACTAATTAATAATTTATATATAGTTATATATATATAAATATTTAGTAACTATTAAACTAATTAATTAAATATAGCTTTATTAAACATTTAAAAACTACATAAGTCAATAATAAGTCTTAACTAATAACTATAAATAGTTAATTGATAAAAATGAAATAAAAAAAAAATGTTAAATTAAATTAAAACAATTTACCATAACTTTACAGTTGTAATCACAAGCGATTTTCTTATATAAACTAAGTGTAGTAATTATTGGAGTTATATTACAAAAAATGAAAATTCCTGCATTTCATTTTATTTGATATATATAAGTACTCGTGTATATATATATATATATGAATCAGTAATTATTTTTTTATTAATTAAAGATCACTTTTATATGATATCCGTAATATTAATAACATATGTAGTATATTATAGCAAAATACTACGCTACATAAACAACTCTATAATCAAATGCAATTCTACTATACTTACATCCTCTTTCATACAAAACAAAAAAAAAATAAATAAATATCGAATATAAAAGACTCTCCTCTTTTATTATATTAACTACTTAAATACGCTTAAATGTTCATTTTTATGAATTTACAGTACCTTACAAAATAATATAATCATAAAAAAAATAATTATAAGGTAAAAAAAATTTAGGGTCAAATTTAGCTTAAAATATACCTAACGATAGTTACTAATTTTTAAAGTTGAAACAAAAAATGGAAAGAGAAGTAGAGGTTGCCCTTAAATCGATTTTGAGTATACTGTGGGAGTTTCGCCCAGTAACAATTTTAAACTATCACTCAATTAGCAATTAAAAGTATCTAATCAATTGTGTTTTTGATGTACATGTGAGTTTTGAATGTTTGGCTTTTGTATAATTGTACACCCATATACTTAATGGAATATACACAATAAATAATATCTACGTTTTGAAGTAGTTAGTTGTAAATTTGTTGTTGGAATTAGTTCTAGTTTTCTTTTTTTTTTTTATTATAAATGAAAATTGCTTAAGAAGTTAATTGATATTTTCCATTTACAGAAATATTTGTCTAACGAATCAAATGCATTCTGTAAATTTCCAGTTATATTATTGCTGTAAAGAACAGATGTGTATAATGTAGTGTAGTTTGCAAATATAGATAATTGAACATTTTCAGTTCTTGACCAGAATTGATTCTAAAACAGAACATTGGAGTAAACCATCTGGAATGTAATAAGTTGTGAACTACAACTATAAATAAAAATAAATAAATAGTTAATATAATTCTAATTTCAGAAAATAATTTATGATAAGAACTTTGGCAAATGAAATTCATAACTATAATTTATCAATTCTATTTTTCTGTATTTGATCAGAAGAAATATAAAAGAAAAGTAAATTTGTACCGTATACTTCAATATGGTGTACATGATCTAAAGTGTTTTTTTTACAAATTAATAACATACTAGTATTCGCCCACTTTTCAAAATTCAACGAAGTTTGATAAAATGTCATACTCAATAATATTTCGTTAGGAATAGTTAGGTATTGTTTTCCATCATTTCAATTTATCTTAACTGTAACACTTAATGTCTTATCAAAGATAATTTCATTATAACTAAGTATTGTAAATTAAATTTTAATGTAAATTATAAAACCATACGGCTATATACTAGGGTCATAAATAAATAAAAAAACAAATTTTTAAATTAAAAAAAAAAAAAAAATCGCAATCATTACAGTCAAGTCAAGTCATTACAGAAGAAGTTATTTTTTTTTTTTACATTCTTGACAGTAACTTAGGTAGAATCACCTTTTCGTGCTTAATTAAGTACGGTACTGCAATTTCATATTACAATATCTACAATATTTCGAGTATTTCTTTAACAAATTACTGGCTCTACTTATTACAGTCATTGCAGTACAAGTCATTACAGTCACTACATTACAAGTCATTACAGAAGAAGTCTCTCTCAGCTTATAAGTTGAAAACTAATCAAACTGTGTTATTTAGAAAATTATACATATAACAGATATATTTGATTGATGGTATTTAATGGTAAGAAC
The DNA here is from genome assembly GCA_963942445.1 of Argyra leucocephala. NCBI lineage: Eukaryota > Metazoa > Arthropoda > Insecta > Diptera > Dolichopodidae > Argyra > Argyra leucocephala. The sequence continues at coordinate 131,694,183 of OZ012681.1, read as the reverse complement.
TACATTGCAACATTTTCATAAAGTACTGTATTCATTATACATAATACGAATGTGATTGATTGATTGACATGGTTCAAAGAATGAGTTGAACTTTTATTTACCTGTTTGTTTTTATTTTTTTAACAAATCGCAATTTAATATGCTTTCACTTTTTTTTCTTATTTTTCTTTTTATATCTATCTCTTTCTATCCTATTAGTTTTTCTACATATGTACTGTGTAAAAACTAACTAACTATGGTAAAGTTTTTCTTTCATCTTTGTTTAAAAAATAGTTTTTTATTTCAAAATTTCTATTTATTTTATAGTGTTGCACATAACTGATATATATATATATAAGTACATAGTTAAGTATATATATATATAACTATATATTAACTATTTTTGAACGTTTCGGTCAATCGAACATTTTCCACAATGCAATTTTAATCTCAAAATAAATAGAAATGAAAATTTTAAGAATAAAAAAAAAATAGAAAATAAAAAATAACTTAAATTGATATGTTAAACTTTAGGATTGATTGGATTTGTGGTTGGGTTGCAGAAAAAGAGAGTGTTAAATTTTTCAAATAATTAAAAAAAAAACATTATTGACTTTATTATACTGTTTTTATTAAATTGATTTTAAAATATTACACCACTGTACAATGATTTATACATTTGATGTATAAGTATGTATATATATATATATATATTAATATATATATATATATATGTATATATATTATGTTGTATATATTAATATATATATATTAATATATATATATATATATATATGCATATATTTAATGTATATATATATATATATATATATTAATATATATATATATATGTATATATATTATGTATATATATATATATTTATATATATATATTTATGTATATAGTTAGTTAATGGAATAATGGAAACTATATTCAGTTTCATAATTAAATTATAACTTCAAATTGTTTTATAAACTAATTAAATCGGTTTATCATTCTCATTAGGTAGATGAAGCCCTAGAGATTTCTTTTTTGGATAAAAAATTTAATATTGAGATTCGAAGTAAAAAAAAATTAGCTAAATAAATAAAAGTGGCCAACTTAGGAGGTGAACTACTGAATAAAACAATTACTTAGACCCGGGAAACGATTCAAGTAGCAATCGATTCAATCGATCCAAAATTATTAGGTACAACAATTACATTATACCTTAACATTCCAGAGACAAAACATCATTAAAATTTTGTCGTAAATCCACTTTTTACTCAAAATTTTTGCTCCATAACAGAGCTACGCCTGTGCTTATCCAATATTTTAGAAATATAATTTTTAATTAAGAATTTGTTTTTAATGGACATTTTTTTTTTTAAATCTCAGTTATCTTAACTGTATTAATTGACTTTCTTTCTTTCTTTCAATATTAAAAAAAAAAATTCTTTTCAGTGTCAGTAGTTATTTTTATTTATTGTTTTTTGTTTTTAACTCATTTTTTTTCTTCTTAAACACTTTCAAATACAATGGAATGGGAATATTTAAAATGCTGATGTTGATTTTAAAATGTAGTTTTTTTATTATTTTTTCTTCTTCTGTTTAATGCTTAGTTTATTATTGTAAATATAACTGGATCAAAAAAAAAAAAAAAAAAACAATAAAAATGAAACTTTTTATATTATACTTAAAAGTATTGACTTTTTTCACAAAAAAAAAAAAAAAGCAAAACAAAAATAAACCAAAAAAATGTTATTTAACGCCTTTTCTCTTAACTGGAACTGGAACACATAAACAAAAGAGGATGAGAGTCAATTTGAACAAAATTTTATAAATATTTTCCACTTATGATAAGTGGGATAAGAGAAAATGTCTAGCATAACTCAAACTTACTTATACTTATATTTATGTTGATTTCAGTTTTGAGAACTGAATTTTTGTTGTTGTTAAAGTACGTAATTGTGATACTCGATACTAATAAAATGTGATACTGGAATTCAAGTTATTATGACTAACTATCAGTCGGACTATAGTATATAAGTATATCTCTTTTGGACTAACTGATATAAATGTAGAACCGAAATTACCTTCAAAGATAGTTCAAAGACAGGCTCAAATCCTGTAAGAGATAAATTTAGTTTGTTCTACTAGATGCCAGTTGACAGACACAGAATGACACAAGTAAAAAAGCATAATTAGACTAATCAATTACTTTCTTTCTGAAAAATTAATACTTATTTTAGAAAATGTAAATCTAGTCTTGGAACACTAAGAAAAAGTAAAAAACAACAAAATTTGACTATCAGTCGGTCAAAATGAACAAAAATTGACTGTCAGTCGGTTAAAATGTAAAAAAAATAAATTAAACGTCATTTACATAATTATTTTTGCATTTCGTAAGCTTTATATTCCTTCATTGTTGTGGGAATGTCCAACGAACTTATGAGTATGCCAAAATCCGTATTAAAGTTCATTAGATCTTGTGTAGATGTCTGAATCTAAAAAAAACTTCTTAGAAAATATATTACCGTACAATGAGCCACCTCAAACAGAAATAAAAGTGCAAAAATGATTTATTTCATTCAATTTATGTTTAGAACCACAATGTTTGAGCTCAAATATTTGTCTAGGCTTAAAAACTATGTTTTAAGTTATTTTATGATCTAATGTAGCCAACTCAACAGAAATACAAGTACAAAAATGATTTATTTGATTTAATTTATTTTTTAGAACCTTAATCTTTGAGCTCAAATATTTCAACCAATATTTAAAAAAATTGTTTTTTGGCATTAGGGGATAACTGTATTGATAGAAATATTTTCTACCAGAGGAGCTCACTAGACAACCCGATAATTACCAAATTTCAATTATTTTATTTTACCTCAAAATTACTTAATAATGCGAAATATTGCACTTACAATTAAAATTTCATATTGACAATTCCAATTACGATTTAATTTTTTTTCTCAACTGCGATTTTTAAATTATTTATTATTGAAAGTAGAAGGGCGGGACGGGGTAGGTGAAACAAACAACAAATAAATATATACCTAAAAAGTGATAACGAGTTACAAAGTTACAAAAAAAAAACAAAAAAAAACAATAAAAATTAGAAAAAATATAAATAAAAAGTGAAAGCCTTTAATTGCCAAAGGGCCTTAAATAAAAATCGGTTTTATTGTGCTTTTTTTTCTTTTTTTTTTTTCTTTTTTTCATTAGGTCTTACTCACGACTTCTTTTTCGGATTTCAATCAAAAAACAAAAAAAAAATATACATTTTTTGTTTGTTTCTTAATCTGAAAAAATAAAATTTATAGTTATGTTCTTTGTCCTAAATTTTAGACAAAAAAAAAAAAAAAAAAAAACAAATTATAAACTGAAATTTTTATCATTTAACTGTGTGTAATGGAATTTAAATTACTCGTACCTATATATGCAGGGGAATAAATAAGATTCAAGAGGAAGGGAACATATAAGTTGGGTGCATTTAAAACAAGAACAAAAAAAACAAATCCCTTTAAAAATTACCTTTTAAATATGATAACTTTATACTTGCATACATATTTTTTTTTTGTTTTTTTTTTTTACAAAATCTATGATGAAAAGCAATTTTCTCTCCAGTATGTAAATTGTTGTTGTACAGGGGCGGATTTGTATGAATATAAAATGTGGCTTGCAATCAAATTTTCTTATACTTCTCTAATATCTGAGAATTTTCTTAACACAAAATTGGAAGAACGAGACGATGAATTGAAAGTTGTACAGTCGTAGGTGGCTATAATAGGGCCCTGTTTTTTTAAAAAATTTTTTCTCTAAACTGAGACCTAGTCATCCAAAGAACACCTGCGGAGGGTTATAAGATAGGAGATAGAAAAAGCGAACATAGCTTGGGAACAAGTGAAATCAGAAGCTACCAATGGTGTACGATAAAAGTGTCAAGTCGGAGTCCTATGCTTAGTATAGTCAGGATAGTTAGTAACATTTTTTGACAAATAATTTGAATTCTGAATTTAAATTATTTAATTCAGCGACTCAAATTTTTATACAGTTGAAAAATGTTTATTAAAATTGAAAAAGAGCAATTTAAGTAAAATAAAAAAATTAAAAATTTTTAGAACATTTAATTTTAGGAAACACACAGAAATTGTTCACAATAAGTAAAAAAAATAAATTCACAATAAGTTAAAAAATTACAATTGACACTTGACATAATATAAAATAGGGATTTATGTTTTTTAAATGTCATTTGACGCCGTTCAGTTTCCCTGCTGAAATTAACTTTCACCGATCTGCGCCTTACAATTTGCTACGTCGTCGAGTTTGCCTTCAGTATTAGCCTTTTGTTGACTTTTATATACTTAATCTATTAATTTTCATTTACTTAGTTTTCTTTTCAGAGTTTAAAAAATTCACCTTGTAGTCCTATGTCCTACCCTGTTTTCATGTTGTCTATAAATTTTATCTCTTTTACCTGTTGCATAGGTAAACAAAACAAAAAGCTTTAATAAAATATTTTTAATGTTAATTTTTTTTTTGCTTTTTTTTTTCTAACAATTTATATGAGTCACCATATACCGCGATTAGTTTTTGATAATCAAAAAAACTATTTTTTTTTTCAATTTTTTATTTTTCTTTTTATTTTAAGAATAAGAAACGGAGGCGCCTTGTGTGACATTAAAAATACTCACCATACATGGGCTGATCAATATTTATATAAAAGATTTTTTTTTGTCTTTTATTTGATTAAATAAAAAAATCGTGAGATCTATTGAAATAGCTTTAATAGAAAAAAAAAAAATTTCATATTATATTTTCTTGTAAGTTGTTAATAACAACAGCAACAACAACAACACACATTCCTATAATTTCAAATATTTGGGAATGAATATTTCGAATACACACTTAAATCTTATTTTGTTTAATAATTTTTCTATTTTAGAATTTGTCGTTATGGATTAGATTAGATAGAAATTTTGTAATGTAAATGTTAATATAAATATATATATATATATAGTTATATGGAATAGGTTTGTTTGAAATAATGTGAGTATAAATATATATAGTATAGAAGTGTATATGTACAATCATAGATAACAAAATTTTAAAGAATGTTTGTATTAAATGGAAGAAAAAAAAATTCAACGTGTTGAATTTAAGTATTTTTTAACTATTTGATATATTACTTGGATTTTTTAAAATATTTTTTATATTACTTACTTATCAGGAGATAATTTATTATACCCAAGTACTTAGTTAGTTTTCTTTTTCTGGAATATGATGTTAAATGTTTTGCGCAATTATTTTATTTTGAATTTTTTTTTATTAATTTTATTAAGTGGTACTTACAACAAGGATTTACTTATAGTTACATATTTTGCTGTTTGCAAGTCAAAATAAATGCAAGTCATTTACTTATGTGGCTATACACATATAAATTTGTATTTATAGTTATTTAAGTATCTTGTAAACGCTTTCACACCCAAGCAAAATATTTCACTTTGAATGTAATACACAAGTAAAATTTAATAGGTAGCCGGCCGGTGATGCTCATAATATTAAATTCTTATACACTAACTATTTATTTCAAATGTATTCATTCAATTTAAGTTTTCATTCAAATGTATTCATTCAATTAGATAATTTGAATCTCATCTTTATTTTGATTTTATTCCTAATTCTTCAATTAAAGTGAAGTCTCTTAATCTACAGTGGCTTGTAAAAGGAAGGTAAATATTCGTTGAGCTCGGTACTTAATTCTAAGTTGCAAAATGTTGTACAACAAATTTCAAATGTTAATGTTAATGTTAATGTTAATGTTAATGTTAATGTTAATGTTAATGTTAATGTTAATGTTAATGTTAATGTTAATGTTAATGTTAATGTTAATGTTAATGTTAATGTTAATGTTTAGCAAGTAACAGTTAATTTTATCTGTTACCTGTTACATGTTACATGTTACATGTTATCTGTTATCTGTTATCTGTTATCTGTTATCTGTGATCTGTTATCTGTTATCTGTTATCTGTTATCTGTTATCTGTTATCTGTTATCTGTTATCTGTTATCTGTTATCTGTTATCTGTTATCTGTTATCTGTTATCTGTTATCTGTTACCTGTTACATGTTATCTGTTTCATGTTATCTGTTACATGTTACCTGTTACATGTTACCTGTTACATGTTATCTGTTACCAGTTACATGTTACCTGTTACATGTTATCTGTTACATGTTATCGGTTACATGTTACATGTTATCTGTTACCTGTTACCTGTTACATGTTATCTGTTACATGTTACCTGTTACATGTTATCTGTTACATGTTATCTGCTACATGTTACCTGTTACCTGTTACATGTTATCTGTTATCTGTCACATGTTATCTGTTACATGTTACCTGTTACATGTTACCTGTTACATGTTAACTGTTACATGTTACATGTTATATGTTACCTGTTACATGTTATCTGTTATCTGTTACATGTTACCTGTTACATGTTATCTGTTACCTGTTACCTGTTACATGTTACATGTTATATGTTACATGTTATCTGTTACCTGTTACCTGTTACATGTTATCTGTTACCTGTTACATGTTATCCGTAATCTGTTACCTGTTACATGTTATCTGTTATCTGTTACATGTTATCTGTTACATGTTACCTGTTACCTGTTACATGTTATGTGTTACCTGTTACATGTTATCTGTTACATGTTACCTGTTACATGTTATCTGTTACATGTTACCTGTTACATGTTATCTGTTACATGTTATCTGCTACATGTTACCTGTTACCTGTTACATGTTATCTGTTATCTGTCACATGTTATCTGTTACATGTTACCTGTTACATGTTATCTGTTATCTGTTACATGTTAACTGTTACATGTTACATGTTATATGTTATCTGTTATATGTTACATGCTACATGTTACCTGTTACATGTTATCTGTTATCTGTACATGTTACCTGTTACATGTTATCTGTTACCTGTTACATGTTATCTGTTACCTGTTACATTTTATCTGTTATCTGTTATCTGTTACCTGTTACATGTTATCCGTAATCTGTTACCTGTTACCTGTTATCTGTTACATGTTATCTGTTACATGTTACCTGTTACATGTTATGTGTTACCTGTTACATGTTACCTGTTATCTGTTACATGTTATCTGTTACATGTTACCTGTTACCTGTTACATGTTATCTGTTACATGTTATCTGTTACATGTTACATGTTACATGTTATCTGTTACATGTTACCTGTTACATGTTATCTGTTACATGTTATCGGTTACATGTTGCATGTTATCTGTTACATGTTACCTGTTACATGTTATCTGTTACATGTTATCGGTTACATGTTATCGGTTACATGTTGCATGTTATCTGTTACATGTTACCTGTTACATGTTATCTGTTACATGTTATCGGTTACATGTTACATGTTATCTGTTACCTGTTACCTTTTACATGTTATCTGTTATCTGTTACATGTTACCTGTTACATGTTATCTGTTACATGTTATCGGTTACATGTTACATGTTATCTGTTACCTGTTACCTTTTACATGTTATCTGTTATCTGTTATCTGTTATCTGTTATCTGTTATCTGTTATCTGTTATCTGTTACATGTTATCTGTTACATGTTATTTGTTATCTGTTATCTGTTACATGTTATCTGATACATGTTACCTGTTACATGTTACATGTTATCTATTACATGTTACCTGTTACCTGTTACCTGTTACCTGTTATCTGTTACCTGTGTTAGTGTTAGTGTTAGTGTTAGTGTTAGTGTTAGTGTTAGTGTTAGTGTTAGTGTTAGTGTTAGTGTTAGTGTTAGTGTTAGTGTTAGTGTTAGTGTTAGTGTTAGTGTTAGTGTTAGTGTTAGTGTTAGTGTTAGTGTTAGTGTTAGTGTTAATGTTAATGTTAATGTTAATGTTAATGTTAATGTTAATGTTAATGTTAATGTTAATGTTAATGTTAATGTTAATGTTAATGTTAATGTTAATGTTAATGTTAATGTTAATGTTAATGTTAATGTTAATGTTAATGTTAATGTTAATGTTAATGTTAATGTTAATGTTAATGTTAATGTTAATGTTAATGTTAATGTTAATGTTAATGTTAATGTTAATGTTAATGTTAATGTTAATGTTAATGTTAATGTTAATGTTAATGTTAGTGTTAGTGTTAGTGTTAGTGTTAGTGTTAGTGTTAATGTAAGTAATTTATAGAATAAGCAGTTATCTAGAACTATACACTTAAGCGGTTGATTGAACAAATTTAATTACTTTTTTACTTATAGTTCAATAGATAACTGTTTCAAATCATCCACACCGAATTTAAAAATAATATGAGTCTTCACGATCATGTGTAGATCTACAATGATTTGTCCAACGACTTCGTGAACGCACCATATGAATTTAATTTATGGTACTGAGAATACTTAAGTGAGAAACGACTTTCTTTTTTTTTCATTTGTAACTAAGTAGTTATATTCATAAAATAATTCAATTAAAATTTGGTTTCAATTTAAAAAATTTATTTTTCAAATATATAGGAATATGTTGACTTTACAAATGTCAAACTTTAAAAGTACAATGGTAACTAAAGCACAATACTAAAAGTACAATACGTTTGTGTCTTGCAAAAATATACAAGTCTTGTAGAATATTTCTTCATATACAAATTTTATAAGGGCAATACACTTTTACACCTTCAATCTACATCTATTCGTAAATGAATTAATGTTTTATGTACAATAAAATTTACTTTATGGAATTTTTAACTATAGCTAGTCGTTATTCTATAGCCATTACTTTAATTACTAGTTATAGGTTTAAAACAGAAACAACAATAAGATATGATATGATTCATACTTAAGTTTAAAAGAAATTCAATAGTTTTATTGACAATTTATAATAACAAAAACAAAAAATAAAATTTCGATTTATAAAACGAATTAATTAAGTACTGTAATTTACCTCTGAGTAATTCTAAAAAAATAAAAACAACAACAAAACACCAAAAATTACTTACACTAACCAACCTAAATTCAGAATATTCAGGTGTAAAAAAAAACACAATGTTTCAAACAAAATTAACATGTTTCATATCAAATATGCCCTCAGGCTTTTCTAAGTTTAGGTTTTTTTCTCTTTCAAATTGCATTAATAAAAAAATGTTTTTTTTTTAAATATTTTATTTTATTTTTTTATAATAAATCCGCGGTAACTTTATTTAATCCATGGATAGTTATAAATACCAATACCACAATATCAATTTCAATTACATTATATGTACTTATATTTATTTAAACTTATAGTCTATTATATATATATATATATATAATTAAAACCTTTAAAATAAAAAAATTGACAACGTCAAAAAACCAATAAAAAAAAATATCTTAACACTGTTATTACACAGTTAACAATTTTCTGAAAGCCGCGAAATTTTTTTAAATCGAGTTTTTTTTTACTATATTTTTGTTTTTTTTTTTTTTGTTAATTTTGTAATATAAAGTCTGGTTTACAAGCATAAGTGAATGAATTAAATTTTTTATTCATAAAACTAACTACTTAAGTATACATATATCTATTAGATCTTGTTTATATAATTTAAGAGTGAATATTTTTGTAAATTTTAGTATCTTGAAACGATTTTTAAAAGGAGTTAGTTAGTATGTAATGTCATTGTTATTGTTTGTTAAAAAGTTAAGGACTTCACAATGTCATTGTTATTGTGATGAAGAGGTTAAAAACGTCATTGTTGTTATCATGGTTTATTTTCTATAAATTTAAGTATTATGTAACTAGACAAATTTGCAAGGTTCAATTTTTAAGAAGTTGTTTACAGAAAATGATTTGTTTTAACAGTTTAAAGATTTGTTTTAAGGGTAAAATTAATTAGTTAGACACAAAATAATTAGATTTATTGAACAAATATTAACTTAAAATAAATTTCTTAAACTCGTCTGATAATTGTGTAATAATTACATTACATCACTACTAATCAGAAAATTCGGAGTTCAAATCCTGGTCAGGAAATTATACATAGTTGAACGTGGTTATCAAAATTCAAGTATAAAACTAATCCTAGTCACCCAGACAAAACTTACAAACTCCACCAAAGACAGTAGTTATTTCAAGTTATTCCAATGAACAACCATAGAGAACGAATAACATAGAGACATCTCAATATAGTCAGTTACATACATTCATTATTTAATATTAAATGCAGTTCCAAATAACTACATGAGTTTCACATTTTCCTTCTTTTTATTAAAATGATTAAAAAAAATTTATATATGTACATATATATACTTATAATATATATACAAATAAATATAATTTATTTCCATCTTAATTTTTATAAAATTTTAACACCAGCAACTCATATTAACTATACATATAACATACACATAACATTACATTGAACAATTATTATTATTGCTTACAGTTAAGTAGTTAGCTAAATTTGAAATCGTGAGGAATAAATAAAAAAACAATAAAAACAAAAAAAAACATTTGTTAGTTACCATTTTGTTGTTAAATGAAAATTAATAATTTTCATAGTCTATTTACATTTTAATTTACCATACCCAAAATATTCAATACAAAAGAACAAAATAAAAAAAAAATAGCAATAATAATGATTTACATTAACTACAGTTTTTTACATAGTTATGTAGTTAGTTATAGGATAAAAATCCTTGACCAAAATTGTATATTTTTTTCTACTAACTACCTAACAAACTATTATTAATTTATCTATATGGGTGCAAATCAATAAATGTTCGATATTATGTAAGTAATAAAAATAATAAAAAATAAATACAAATTTTTAGTTAGATACAACATTTGCATAATATTTATTTATATATATATATATATATATATATATATATACATATATATGTACTATGATACGTAATTTACCAGTAAAAATTATTATTTAACTTTTACCAGTTAAAAAAAAAAATTGTGTTTATTTTTTTTCAACTAATGTTCATAGTTATTTGATGTAATTTGTTAGATACATATGTATTTGTTAGATTGAAAAGCTTTTAAAATGTGATAATAGATTGTTTAAATTAATAAACAAAAAATTTATGTTCATCCAAAATTCAGGTGAAAACTTTTTACTATTTTACTGTTTATAGTATTTAAACTATTTTATTAAGTATAGATTTTCGTTATATTGGGTTATTTTTGTACTCTTCATTAATTTTATTTAGTAAAATTCACTATTAAATAATTTTTGTGAAATTTTGATTCTTTAATTCGGTTTGGGGAGTATAATACAGAAACAAAATTTTTCCAAGATACCACAAGGCAAATAAAGCAGTCAATTTTTTTCTCTGTAAATTATTTGATTCAGTTAAAATTGTCGTATTTTATGCTTTTATCAAGTTTACTTATATAACGATTTCTATAAGATTTCCAATCAAAATTTTGTATCCGCAAGGTGCGTTAGATTCCTACCTATAATGGTTTTTTCACAAAAAAGCTTGCTTTTCTTCATGTCCTTCGATCTATTGTCATTCATTTTCATTTTTGAATTTCTCATCATTACAGCAGCATTTTACTTTGTTCGTCACTGGCAGCTAGTGCTCACATGTGTAATTTTACAATATTGTAATTTTAATGTTAAATAAAGAAATAATAATAATAATAATACTTTGTTCGTGTTCACAATATCAAATTCATCACTAAAAGCAAATTTAATGAATCAAAAATAATAAAAAACTTATTAAAAAAAAATACATAATCGCAAATCATCTAACCAACCCTAAAATCTAAAAAAAAAAGCAATAACAGAACTTCCTGATTCACTTATTTTAATTTGAATTTAAATTTAATATCCTAAAAATATTAACTTAACTTTTAATTTTTTTTTATTATTCGCTATAGTAACAATATCGATCCAAAATAATCACTACCAAAACCAAAAAAAAAAAAAAAAATATTCTAAACAAATTTACTGTTATGACATTGCAAAAAAAAAAAATTTCTATCATTAATTATGACAATTACATTTTACTATCCTCACATATTTTTTTTTCCTTCTCTTCCAACTATTATCAGGCTTTCAATTCTTATATTTTTTTAAATGTGACGCGAATAAAAATAATGGAAAAAATTTTCCACCCCAAATTTTTGGACAAAAAAAAAATCCTTTGAAAAATTTTAGCATATAATTCTAATTATATATTTGTAACGGAAATTTATCAACGAACCGAAGAATAGAAAAAATAAATTCTGTTCATTTTTAATATTTGATAAATGATGATAATAATAACTGCCATAACATTTAATTATCAGATTAAGTCACATACACGTAATTTGTATGCATATAAAATAGAGAGAAAGAGAGAGAAAATAATTTAAATAAAATAAATAGACTGTTATTATTTTACTTATATCTAGTTATGTGATGTGTATAGTTGTTATAATCGATATATCATCAACACTCATCATCATCCATCCACCCTATGATGTATATATATAATCAGACTATAAATACATACTCTTAACTATCTATTGCAATTGTTAAATATGTACGTTTACTAATCTTACTGGGAGAGAAAAGAAATAAATAAAAACCTCAAAAAATTCAAATTCAAAGGGAATAACTATTCATCATAATCACCATATGATTATTACCATCATCATCAGAATGATGCTGAACACCATAATCATCATCACCATCATCATCAATTAATCTGTAAATGCTAAGTCTTATGAGTTAGCATATCGTATAAGTATGTGTATATAAATCAAATTTAGATGTATAATATAGATAAAAACTCTAATTTAAATTAACTATGTAACAATACTGAGTTAAAGAAGTACAGGGTGTGTCTTCAGTAATATCTTAGTTACAATTGAGTTTTAATTTTTTTTAATTATTTAATTTCAACTATTCAAGATGAATATATGCATATTTTTTTTTTTAATTTCATTAAGTTTTTGAAGGTACTGTAAGATTTTCATTCAATTTTGTTACAGTATATATATATATATATATATATAATACAAGTATTTTGTATTATGTTCATAAACAAAATGTTGCAAATGAAGTTTGTTCATATAAACATTTCTAATTTAGCAGGAAAACTGCAAAAAATAATTTATTGACATATTTTTGACAGTTTTTGACATTACATTATTAACATATTTTTGACAGTTTAAATTGACATTTTGTGCAATTCATTTACATATATATTTTTCAATTAGAATTGAACTGCCATCATTTCGGGTTGACAATCAATTATGCCAAATAATTCCAAGCCACAAACCAGAGAAATTTCAAATTAGTCAATTCTAAGTTCTAAATCTCAATTCTAAATTTAAATTCACATATGAAAATCTGTCACAATTAAAATTAGATATTCCATTAGGCAGACATTCTCAAACTCAAATTGTAAATTGAGTTAAGTTAAGACTTAACTCAAAATCTGGAATTTTTGTGATTGCACCAACTTTTGGCTTCTAAGACTTAAATCTTTTCAGTTAGTTTAAACTTGCAATTTATCACATAACTAGAAGAGTCAAATTGTATCTTTCATGGCATTTAAACCCGTTATTTCCTATATCCATCATTAAACACATAGCTCAATTGCACATATTTTCTGCGCTCGAGGGGTACTAACTAATAACTGTACTAGATAGTAACCTTAACCAGTTAATATAACATTTTTCAACCTCTCTAGATCACTTCAATCCGTGACAGATGAGCCTAATCCAATTTCAAAATCATAATTTAAAATTCATCAACATCCTGTGCTGTTGTATACTTACTTTACTTATCATGAAATGCTTTTTAATTTTTCTTTAGATTTGCAATTCAGACTTTTTATTGTTATTGTTTTTATTATTGTGATTTCATTTTTTTTTTTTGTTTTTGTTTGTTTTTCTTTAGTTTAAAATTTCATTCAATATTTTTTACTTGTACATCATACATAGAGGAAGGGGAGTGTAGTCACCTCTATTTGTTTTAAGCTTCTCCTCAATAAGTACAAATTATTATTTTTACTGTGATCATCATAAATTTTTATTATGAAACTCATGTTGCTGCTGTTGCTGTTGTTATATTGTTTTGCTACTACCACTGGCTGACTTTGCATTTATTTTGCAAAATTATTATTGAATTTATAATTTTTATTTTTTTTTTTTATTTTTCTTATTAAATTTTTATTAATAAGTATTGGGATGTGTTGTGTAGTTTTACTGGCTGTATAAATAAAGTAGGTAAAGATTAGATTTAATTTCATCAATTTTTTATGAGATCAGCCTTCTAAGTAATATTTTTTTTTAGTGTTTTTTTTTTTCTTAAATTGGGTTGAGATTTAATCTTCCCAAACTGTCCTCCCTGTCTTTTTAAATATTGTTACAAATTTGTTAATAGGGATGATGTTTAATTATTTTTAAACGCCTACTAAGTAAATTTATTATTTTTTGTTGTTTGAAAAAAAAAAAACGTTTTCCTTAAGGCGGTCATTCTTTTTCTTATTAAAAATGCTTTAATTTGAAGAATTCATTTGTGACATAATTTTTTTTTATTTTTTTTTTTTATTTTTAAATTAATCTTTTAACATACAAACTTAATTTCGGGATCAGATTATTTTGTAGAAGGCGGATGTGTTATGAAAGAATTATATTATGATTTAAATAAATAAATTTTATATTATTTTATTGCATTTAAAACAAAAATATTTAAGTAAATCGCTGTAGGATTGTTATATGAAACAGTGATGCTCAACATGTTTTTTATTGAGTAGAAGTTTTCGTTAGAATTATTGTTATTAATTATATAATTACTTAAGTATTGTTGTAATTACTCTCATAATTGTATTTTTGGTAATTATATTTTACAGAAGCTTTTGACATTTTGATTTGATAGGTAGATCTAAAATAGATAAGTATGCTGGTACAGGATAACTCCTATAGGGGATATGTTAAATGATGACAAAATATGAAATATATATATAATATATATACTACTTAGTTAATATATATTATTAGTTATTAGTATTAATACTAAGAAAACCTGGTATTACTGGATTACAGTAATATAGACATATATAGTACATATTTAGTATTAAAATACGGCGATAAATTTTAAATCAGACGATATTAAGTTGTTGATCTATATAAAGAGTATTAAATGAAGGACCGTGATTATTAAATAGAACACATTGTTTTAATTAATTAATATTTAAGAACACATTACTACTCTATTGCAAAAAAAGTTGACCCAACTTTAAACTTATTATAACAGTAAAAAATGTTGTGTAGATAATTTAATTACTATATGTAAAAGATTTGATTGTATATCGCATCTACTGAGATCTACTGAAACGGATTTAAAATGCAAACATGATATGAGCCAAATTTTTTTGCAATAGAGTAGTATGAATATATAATGTAGTTAACTGTTAATAAAAAAAAATATTTTATACAGCAAGCGGCTGTTTCAAAACTATTCCCAATTGTGAAAATTTGATTAAATAATGTCAAAATATTTGTTTATTACTGTCACAATACTAGTATAAATTTTATTTACTTACCTATAGTAGATATAACTATAGTTAACTCGTTAAATAATGGAACTGTATAAAAACAAAACATTTTTATTATTTTATTTTGTCAATAGTTATACTTACTTGTCGCGAACTATTTTCAATTATAGAAACATTTGTTAAATACTATATCCAAAAATACATTTAACACTTTGATTTAAAACTTACTGTCATGGTAAATAGTTTAAAATTTCATTATTTTTTAAAGCCATGAAGCAATTATTAAAATCCTATACGTATTTCATATAATTGCAATTAAATATACTTACAAAGAAACTACCCCTAGGCTGAAATAAAATTTTGAAAGGCAAAAGCAAAAATTAAGTAATGGGCTCCCTAGCGTGTTCATCCAAATGTAATTAACAATTTTTTTTTGTTCATATTAA
The DNA here is from genome assembly GCA_963942445.1 of Argyra leucocephala. Lineage (NCBI taxonomy): Eukaryota > Metazoa > Arthropoda > Insecta > Diptera > Dolichopodidae > Argyra > Argyra leucocephala. Next base: position 131,678,238 of record OZ012681.1, on the reverse strand, counting down.
GTTGTTGTATCCATACTTACCGTACCGATTATTAAATTTTTATACCATATAAATATATATATATATATATTTCTCCATTCTTAAATGAGATTTATTATAAGTACATCAGTAAGTGAATTGTTGCCATTAAACCAAACACACATTAATACATATATGTACATACTTACATGGATGTATAAAGAACATAACATATGAAATTTGCAGGTTAATGTCCTCAAAATGTGGTGCGCGTATCAATTTGAAAATGTAATAAAAAAAAATAACACAACAATAATTTGGTTTTTTTTTTTTATTCTTATTATTATTAATATCTCCAGATGTTTTAATATCTTTATTACTTATAGATAGATATGTGAGAAGTAAAAAAAAAAAAACTGTTCAGACCACATTATGTTTCGCGTAAAACTTAATAAAAATAAAAATTAAATAGTATGAGATTTTCATTGGTAACTAGTTTTTGTTATTGTTTTTGTGTGTTTTCGGAACATTTGCAAGTGTGCTCAAATGCCGCAGATTTCAAGTGGTTTCAAGATGCTTCAAAAACAACAAAAACAAAAAAAACATGTATTGAATGATTTTTTTGTTATGCTTTTTTGCTTTTACATTTTTTGTTAGGATCCAAATACTTATATGTACATTTGTATTTGTTACAAATACCATTAAGATGTAAACCTGATATCTTATTAAAATTTTAAAATATACTTATTTATATATGTACTTTATTTAATTTTGCTGTTAAAACATTTCTGCAAGAGTAAGATAAAAAAAAACAAAAATAAATCACAAAAGAAAATTAATAAAAATTTATTCCAATTTTAAAATCCACTTCAAAACAAAATTTTAACCATTGATAATAAGTATACTTTATAAGTAGTACTATTTTGTTCTGCTATGTTTCCCTGATGATGCTACAATTGAAAATTGATTTTTAAACCAATGTACTATTAGATTGAAACAGGTTACATATTTGAGAAAAACTTGGAATGTAATTGGACAATATAAAATGTTCGGCAAAACTAAAGCTACTTAATTATCAATTTTGTTAACCCTTTACTACATACAAAGCCATATATGAATTTTTTAATAATTATGAAGTTTTAATATGTTTTATGATTATATTGTAAAACTTGAGAATTACATATTTCAAAAAGCCATATATGACACCGTATGAACTGATGGGTTAATATACTATTTGTATACGTCAAACCAAATCTATGATTTAATGTAATATAAAATCTGATGATTATTTAAATCTAAGGAAAAGTGAATTATAATTTGTAAAACAGATACTCTGTACGAGCGATTTGGCTCATTTGAGCTACATAAATAAATATGTAAATAAAAAAATAAAAATATATAAATAAATAAAATAGTAGGTAGAATGTCTACATTTCAGTCGAAATGTTCCATGTTCGATTCCCCATGAAGGCAAAGAAGTACTTTATGAGTTTTTCAACCTGATCCAGAACATACAAAAAACAAATGTAGGTAGGTGATGTAAAACAATGACATTTTTTTTTTTGTGGCATTCTTTAATTTTATTGGGTCTGCGTTATTTCATTCAACCTCTATAATGTCAATTAATCAAATTTTAAATCTAATTTTGTCCTCACGTCACATTTTTATGAGATTTGATATTAGATTTTGTTTAACCCTCAAACGCATACTAACTATAGCAGATCTACATCATAATTTTTTTTTTAGCTTCAGAACTCTTCCAGAAGTTCAATTTGACTTTTTAAAAACATTTTGGGTTTCAGGGAGTCGAAATCTACTAAAAACCTAATGGAAAAATCATCTGTTAACTTGTAAATGTTATCTTAATATTGACAAAAAACAAATATATCCGTATATATACATATAAGTTAATTATAATCAATAGAACCATCAAGAGAAAAAATAGAACCATCTAAAATACACAATTGAATTTATCGGAACCATATTATACTATTTCAATCGTACTATGTATTCAGCACAGGGTTGTGTCATTGATATTATAAGTAGTTATATGTACACCTCCTCTATTTATTTTTCTAACGTTTTTTCTGTATACTTACTTACTTACATTTTTTTTTATTCTTCTCTGGAACTCATGTTCATTTTGTATATACTTAACTATTTGCCAATTTTTCAAAAATGTAATAAAAACTTCATGACCTCATAACCTTAAAAACTATAAAAAAAATATTAAAATAAATTACCAACACTGGAAATTAAATAAATTTGGAAATTGGATCTCAAATAAAAGAAAAATGAGAATAAATTTTTTTTTTTTTTTTTCTATACATTCTCTCTCACTCAATAATAACATTTTTCATCTAACTTAGTATACTTATTTAGAAAGGAAAAACTAAAAAGTTGGATTTATTACACCATTTTGAAATTTAGATGACACAATAATTGTTGTAAAGTATTTTCTATTACATAATAACATGTAGTTATAGTATAATAATCATCACCTTTAGTGTGGTATAGGGTCGGAAACAAATCATTTTACTGTCTCCTATTTGGGCTTATCCGAATTCAGTTATATACTTCAAGTCATTTGTAACATAATGACAATAGAAGTACATGCCAGACATTTAATACAAAGCAAATTGTGCTATACAAAAAAATTAATTTGATCTTAAGTACCCAGTCGACATCTATTGGTTGAAAATAGTACCACGAAAACAGAAATTGTAATCATTGATAAAAATTGTCAAGGAATTGCCAGTGCTAACGCCATGGTTGACTTTCATTTTATACCCCTTTGCCGACAAACTAATTTTGTAGAGGGAATTTTTGTTTAATTAATTACCATTAATTTTAGACTTGACCAGCACTTTTGACTTATATTTTAAATTTTGTAGAGGAGATTTTTCTAAAGTTACCGTTAATTTTAGACTTGACCATCATTTATTTATAGATCTATAAACTTTAATATCCGATTGTATAGTTAATTCTCTGCAACTTCATCGTATCAAATGAGCTTTAATCTACCTTTAGATAAGTTGGTGGATTGGATGTCCTAATTGCTCTTAACAGTAATACGAGTAGGTACAAATAGCTTTTAGTGCATTTTAGTAAGGTACAGTACAATTTTAATTTACATTTTTGTTCTGTACCATATAATATTTATAATATAATATCACTATTTATATGGTTATAATACAACAAAATATGAATTATGACTTAGATTGCAAAATTAGAGTACATATACACATCTATCTAAAACAGAAGTCTAACTAAATAAGGAATAATTGTAATTTAACTTAAAAAAATTTACAATACTATTGTGGTTACAAAAGAAAATGTGATATGTTATGTTTTAAACTGAAATATGTATGTCCTCATAATTTATTATATATCTCTAACTGTAGAGCTACTAGTACTTATATACATATAACAAATAAACTAAATATAAAAAACAAATAAAAAAATGGAAACTATACTCATATATTTATTGATTCGAAATTCTTATTTAAATAAATAAATTTAATTTGAAACCTACTGACACTATAAATAAATTTCATTAACAATATCAAGGATGTGATCTACAATATCAGGGATGTTACAACATTTTTAAACCAATAATGACATAAATTAAAACTCGTTACAAATTAAAAATTAAAAATTCTGTAGATTTTGGTTTCAATTAATTAATTTTGTAGAGTTTTATGATGATGTTGTGATGGGTGACATCACCCATCTGGGTCTTGTGTGTCCCAAATTCTGAATTTTGGTTTTATTCGATGATGTTTTTCTATACTTTTAACATATGTTGATATTTACTTGAATTACAATTGCAGTTAAATAATTAAAAGAAAAAAACAGTTTATAGGGCTAAAGATTTATGAACTTAATTTATTAAGAAGAAATCTAGTTTTAAAACAATTAGTTCAAACGAACCGTAGTTATGTTTTGGACACATATAGTGTGTTTCAGAAATGGGTGATTGGTGATTTTGATTATGATTATCAAAAAAAATTCTTTTACTATAATTTCAATATGATTTTCGAAATTATTATACTCAAATTGTGGGGTGTAAGTTTGTATATTTCAAATTTTAAACAGTTTGCTCAAGTTTTTGTGTGTACTGTATATTAATTGGAATTAAAAAAAATTTATGTTTATACCGTTATTTTTGTTGAAAGAAAATGGCATACTGAAATGATATTTTGTATATAAAAAAATTGAATTTTTATGAACAAATAAATTCCGAGCAGATAGTCAATAGTTAGTTCAAAATGCTTTGTCAAAAATAATTTATTTTTGCCCTATTTTATTGCAAAAAATTGTATGTAAACACTTAAAAAAATCATTTTTAAGGTTCAATACCTTTACATTCATATTAGTTACTCCTGAATGTTTGAGAGAAGCACACTTTCCCTTCCAGTACAAGCTTTTCTTTGTTACAATCTATTCAATCACTTTTGACACTGTCACAAGTTATATCGAAATGCAATTTAATATTTTCTTTGACATTAGTAAAATACACATATACACATCAATACTAATACGAATAGCATAAATAGATCGTTTCGTTTCGGTTAATTTAAAACTTGATTGATCGTTTTGTTTCGGGTTATTTAAAACTTGTTTCGGTTGTCTAATAATAAATTTGAACCATTCCGATTCCCACTTACTCTTCCTTAAGATAATTTCTTTATTATCTTGTTGCGCTACAGCTCATTGTGAGTCATGGTCTTCTTCACTGAGTTTCACCATCTTTCTTTATCAAGAGTAACTGTTTTCTAATTACGAAATTGCATCACTTTCGATCTTAACCAACTTAGTTTTTTATTTCTAGGTCTTCCTCCAACTCTTCCACCCTTGTAATTTATTGTTGTTTATGAAGTTTATGAAGGATAAAGTACATTCGTAACAAGAACTGAATGAATCTGGTCACGCTATAAATATTATTTTTTTGTGTTCTATTCTCAAACATTCTACATGCGTAAAGCCCGTGCGTCCGCTTTAATCTTTGTGCTCTAACAAAGCATATCTTCATTTTCAATTTATTCATTCATTTCGCAATTATTTCTTATATCTAACCATGTATATGGACCCTATTTTAATTATTCAAGAATCGCCACTGACTGATTAACTTGAAATTGAATTAAGAGAAGAAAAAACATAGGAAAAAAATTCAAAAATAAATAAAAGAGAAACAATGAGAATTAAAAAGAAGGCCAACAGACAGACATGCTGGTTAATAACAACAACAAGTACTTACAACATTTTTTTTTTGTTATTATTGGTATTGTTACTCTCTTTTTTTTGCTGTTTTATAATTCTGTTCAGTACCGAAGTTGAATCAATGATCAAAAGAAGATGAAAATTTGGTGCAATCGCAATTCAGTAAAATTTTTATTTTTTAATTTAAAACAGAAATAAAAAAAACAAATTCGATTGAAACCGGCTATTTTCTCCCTTTGAACCAGACAGGTTATACTGCAAACTCTATTAAAAAAAAAAACACATTATTTTTTTATTATTATTATTTTGTGTCATCCTAATGATAGTGCACGTACAATATGTATTTATATATATAAATATATATTATATATATAAACCATCATTTCAGAATCATTATAATCATCATCATCATCATCAATATCAATAATCATCATCTTCAGATTTCAAATTTGTTTTTTACTTGTTTAATAATATAACAAGCATCCCAATGTTGCATATCCTGTAAAGTTGCAATTCCCTTTTTTTGCTTGTTTTTATTTTTTTTTGTTTTTTTGATTCATCATGCAATTTAATGATTTACTTACTTATAAAAATTAAAGTCCTTAGTTAAAAGCCGCCACCTAAACATTGTTGGTTTCTAAGGATTGATGAAAGAATTGTTGTACACTATACACCAATGTGTGTGTGTGTACCACAACATTATTTTGTTGCACATATAAGTTTCTTACATTGCAATTTTTTTGTTCTTTTTGCTTTTTTTTTATAACCATCACTTTACTATCACTTATTGTTATTGTGAAGTCATTAAGAACGTGACGATCTCTTGATATAAAACAAAAAAAAAACAGCAACAACAAGAAAAAATTATCTAAGGATTAAATTTTTAGTTTCTTGTTAATGTAATGTATATATATATATATAAATGTTGTAGTAGTGATTCAAAAACAACAAAAATTACAAAGTAAAAAAACTCGAATGAACGTTTAAAGATTTCATGTATCATGCAACAATTGAAATTTATACAACAAGATTGAATTTCTTTAATTATGAAACGCGATTTGTTTTGTTTTAATATTATTATTATTGTTTTTTATATTCAGTATTCATACTTAATTGTTTGAAGATTCATTGATTGTAGACATCGACTTGGCTGCGATTCAATTCATTTTATATGTAACAAGTAAGTAAATATAATGAATGTTTTAATCCAACACGACATGAATTCGATAACTGAACTGATTTAAAAAAAAAAAAAAATGTTATTTTGTCCAAGAGCTTAACATGAAATTTATATACTTGAAATCGAATTTAAGAGAGATTCTATAAATGTCATTGAATTTTTTTTTTTGTTAATGTGGGTTCTAATGTAGCACGACCTCTTAAGATCTATTGTACTTCCCCGTTTATCTTAGAATTCTAGGTCTATGTCATTGAGGAACACTATTATTGTTTTAATGTTAATTTCAGAATCAGACCATGTGCTTCCGTCTCTCATAACTGTCTTTTGATATCTCTTTTATCACCAGCAAAAAAATAAAATAATTAATAATAACAGAAATTGATTCCCAACCATTTGTTTTAACTATTACTTTATATGTCAGTAATATTTTCCTCTCCCACAATTTATTTTTCATAATTAAATTGTTTAAAGTATATAATTTGCAAAATTGTAATTTTAAACTGAGTTTGAACAGTTAACAGTATAATTTAATTTCAACAAATCACACAAAGCAAACTAAGCAGTTGACATCTCAATTTAAGAAGACAAAAGAACAAAAACAATAACATTTTATTGCACACCTCATTTTTATTTGAAATTTTGTTGAAATTAAAATGAGGTGAGGTTCTTGCAATGAATTTGTTTTGTTTTGTTTTTTAAATTGAAATTGCAATAATGTTATTTTTAAGTGAATAATGGCATTAGTTATTTTGAGAGTTGATTAGTTGTAAATTGCCTAAAGTAAACAAAACAAAATAAAATATTATGAGTATTATGTGACCACCCATTCAATCATTTAATCATCCACCCACTCAACATTTTCAATAAAATTACTCAATCGGAACAAATAACTTTAAGCTATATTAGTTACATTTATATATTTACATATTGTATTATATAGATTTAATAACTGATAAGATGTCATAATTGTGTATTGAACATTTATTTAATCCTTGATTTGAGTATTATAGAAGTCGTTTGTTATCTCAGTTAAAGAAACAATTTCTGTTTAAGCAACAATTTCAGGTAAATCTACTGTACTTAAGAATAATACAGAAGGGACTACATAAATTAATTAACGATTACACTCTTTAACATTAAATGAGGATGAAAACAAACTCACAGTATACCAACCAACAAACAATATAGTTACCTATTGTAGAAATGTAGATTCAAGAGCAGATTTGCCAATTGAGTATAATTGTATACCAAAAGCGGTACATTTTATATATTTTTTTCATGGTACATAACTATATGTACAAAATTTACCAAAATTGCTTAAAATGGTATATTTAGTGCCTTTCCGAACCTTTCGCACTTGCAGTTGATACTCGCACTAACCCTGTCAAATCGCACTAAATGTTTTTTTTTATTTTCAGTTTTAATAAATTTAATTTTGCGATATTCAGTGTATTTGAGACTACACTAAAATTTTGACAACAAATCAAGTGCGATTTGACAGGCTAACTGCGAGAGGTTCGGAAACGCCCTTAGTACTGAAACTAATATTTTTTGAATGCTTTGAACCACAATTTAAAGATTTAACTACTTTTGTATTCAGATTCAATGAGTCTACCTCATAGTTTGGCTTTAGCTAAAAGATTCCATTTTGACTTAAATTTGACAAAATAGTAAATTAACAAATAAATTGTTAACTGCAAAAACGGTTGAAAATAATATGATGTCAGTTAAGGAACTTTTAGGGCCAAATAAAAAATTTCATATAATTAGTTATAGTTATGGTCTCCTTTAAAATATTTGTTAAATTAAAATAAATTATTAAAAATTATAAAAAGTAAGTTAATTCAAACTAACTATTATTTTTGTTTAGCAATAGTTACTGATATCTGTCATTATTTTACTGTTATTTTATTATTAGTCTTTTAAATGTGTACATGGATTGTTATATTTTTTTATTAAATAATAGCTTAGGCCCTATTATACAACAATCAATGGTCAATATATTGTCAATATATTGTCAATATATTGACCGTTGATTGATGAGAAATGGTTGATGCTGGTTCTATTCTGATCAATCATGCTGTCAAAATTTTCATCAATATTACTGTCAAAATCAGCGGAGGTGAAAAAATGGCTTTTTGGGAAGTGTTCAGATAAGGTTATAATATTAATTTATAATGTAATTCTAAAAAGAATAATTTTTATATTAATTTTAATAATTATAGCAATTATTGTAAAAAAACAATTGATATAACTATTAATCAAATGTGCAAAAAAATAATTTGTTGTTTTTTATATACAAAACATTTACTTTAAAAATTCAATTTAAACTGAAGTCAAAAACATTCCTCCAGAAATTATATTTTCAATATTCATATTCATAGTGATGTTTCAAAATTGTCAATATATTCAGAACACTTCCACAGTCCATGTCCTTGCAAAATATCCAAAATTTGGATAAAAAAATTGATGAATGCATGATTGATGTGTAATCGGTCATCACTCTTTTCATCAATATATTGTCAATATATTGACAAAAAGATTGATTAAAAGAATGATGTGTAATAGGCACCTTAGTTATAATATAAAAGTTAAATAAATTTAACTTTAAAATTAATTTTAATATATTTTCTTATATATACACTTATTATACACTTAATATACACTTCTGTATGATTTATGTTACATAATTTTTATTGAATAAACTACTTGAGCCATGAACAATTGTGAAAATACATTTTTTCAAAAAAATTTGTTACATTTATTTTTTCTTGAGTGGCAACCCTGTTCAAGACTCGAACAATAAATTAACGAATTAATTAAATTGAATCACAGTAAGTATTTTTTCCAATCATGTCCATTTCATACAAATAAATTAAGTATTTAATATTTGTAATTATTGAAATAAGATTTTAAAGTTAAATACAAAAACAAATAAACCCAAATAATTAGCGCTAGAATAGACTCATCCAAGTATAAAACAAAGTAAAATGAATTTAAAAGGACATAAAAATAAACCTAAATATCTTGTGTCATAACAGTTTCTTGCTTGTTTGAATTGTTTCATCAATTTTCAAAGATTATTTATTAAATTTTGTTTAATTATTTTTTTTTATTTTTTTGTTTTTTTTTTTTCTATACCCACCCTTATTCAATTAAATGAAAATACATATATATACATACAAAATATACATACGTAATAAATATGATCAATTATTTTATTTTATTTTTATTATTTTTTAACAAGAATTATTAATTTTTAATAAAGCTATTTTTATCCGCTAAATAATTACACAGGTGTATTTTAAAATATATATATATATATAAAGGTCCAATGCAAAAAAAAAATGTATTTTTTATTTTTTGTTTTTATTTTTTTTTTTTTTAATACTTATGTTTTCACCTGATTAAATTGCTCTTAAAATGTTAATTAACTACATATATAACGGTTATTAAAAATATTGTTAAAAGCAAAATGCAATAAAATTTTTTTATTTATAATGATAGGGTTAAAGTGGTCGAAGTGAAGGCATTGATTATTCGCAATATGATAATTATTGTTCAATAGGAAAATTATTTACAATTTTCCGACATTTAAGAATATAATCAAAAATTAAATAAAATGTTGGTACTTAAGTATTAAATTATAAATAGCTTCATTATTGACATTTCAATGGAGATATTAAATAATCCAAATTAACAGATTTATCCTTTTCTTTGATCTAAATATAGCAAGTAGTTATGTATAATAACTAAATAGAGGCAAATAAAATCAGAAAAGCAATTCTTGACATTCTAGTTACTTCGTAAATTATAAAAATATGCAAAAATATGTACACCTGTGCTTATTAGATTATAAAACAGTCTGCGATAGACTAAAACATGACCCAATTATCGATTAGTTATCAAAATTAATGTTTAATTGATCTATCCACAATTACACACACCAAAAACCCGGAACAACTTATTAAGTATATATATCGAAATATCTAATAATAAGACCGCTAACATACAGAAGATGGTTTGTAGAAGAAAAAAATAAAGATCTACATATCTAGAGATTTACTTTCATCATCATCATCATCATCATGTAATCTCATCCGTGGGGCATAGGTTGAAAAGAAAAAAGATTAGTAAGATTAGTTTATTCTTGTAGATGATAGGTCGGTAAGCCATGTTGACTACTGGGCGATTGTACGATCAGTCAACTACATACTTTCTCTACTGATTATATGATAGTTACAGATAACAAAAAAACAGCCAAGTAAATTTCTACAATTGTTATGAAATTTTTTTTTTATTGTTTTTGTTTTCGAAAGACACACCTTTGTTAGTAATGTTTTCTCCTTTAATATTCTCTAATTGAATTAAATTGTGTATAACTAAACGTAATTTAGTTATTACATTTTTTAAATTTTTAGATGGGGTTAAGGTGGTATTGTTTGTTTTTATTTAAAGTAAGTACTTAGTGTACACTCTTATGATAGTAGTTATATATATTTTTTTTCAATTTTGTTTCGTAATCATTAAATATCAAGTTTTTTTTTTTTTTTAAATTATTTTCTGCGGTCAATAATAAGATCGGAAATTATTGGAATATTTTATATTCGTTGTCGTTGTTGTTTTTTTTTTTTTTTGATTTGTATTTATATAAACATGATGGGTAATTAATAATTCAAGGTTAAACCGGCTTTTATAAATACATATATCGGGTTTAAATAATTGTATATCTGATATATATATAATATATTATATATATACTTCTCAGTGTTTAAAATCGTCGGAATTAAACAAACAAAAACAAAACGCAAAACCAAAACCAAAACTTGTTCTCTTTTACTATAACCTAAGTGTCAGTGAAACTTTAAGAGTGCTCTGGAAATAACAAAAAAAAAAAACACATGACAAAAAATCGTTTTTTTTTAATTTTTAACTATTAAAAATTAAAATGTGTATCTGACAGTTGATATATTAGTATTTTAAAATTTTGGTTTTTTTTTTGTTTTATTTTTTATTTTTTTTTTTTTTAATTGAACACCTTGAATTTGGAAATTATTTACCTGTTCGCAAAAATTAATATTGTCAAATTCAATTAATATCATTCATTAAAAAATTTTATTTGGAATTTTAAATTGAAAGTTTTTATATTAAAAAATTAATTTTAAATATTTGACATGCTTTGAATTGCAATTTTAGTACTTTATATACTTAGATTGATAAAATATAATAAAAAAATAAATAAATATGTAAAGACAAAAATTTGCGCGTAAATTATTTCACAAATAACGATTGACATTTACAAAGTTTTATTTTATATTGAATGATTCACTGGTCTAACATTTATTTATTAAAATTAAAATAAAAATTATTTTTAAATAATAAAAAGCTTTTTTTTTTTAAAAAATATATTATAATTGAAATATTTTTTGCAATTGTAATTTAAGTAATCGTAATACAAAAACTGAGTAAATGCAATTTTGAAAAAAATGTAAATATTGCTTTATTTTATTTATTTATTTCAATTTTTTTTTGCCACTAGAGAGTTATATCTCGTGTTGTCGTGGCTATATCTTAAAATGTATAATAATTTATTGCTTTAAATAGATCCAATTTTATATTAGTTAGTAACTATAACTACCTAATTATTTCAACTTGGAACAAAAAACTCGTTTGATTATGCAATTTATTAATTTATTAACATTATGAATTTAAATTTGAATTATTAATTAATTGAAAGGACCTGTTTTAGAACTAACGGTTTTATTCAAATTTAATTTTGTTTGCATTTTTCTTTACTTTGATTTTTGTATTTAAGTCAATAACTATTTTTATTTTGGAGTATTTTTTTAATCTATAACATAATATATATATACAAAATACAATATAAATTTTGGTGAAAGCATTCTACGTGATATCTCATCGTATTCTATTTATAATTATTATAAGATTTACCACCATGACAACAATATAGAAATATTTTTTATCTGCTTTACAATATTTTACAAAATAAACCTTCATTAACTTGAAAATATACCTGAATTTGTCAATTAAAAACATTTCGAGGTGACTAATTCAAAGACACAAACCAGGGAAATTTCAAAATTTTTAATACTTAGGTACTTTATTTTCGGGGTAATTTGAATTGTTTTGATGACTTTAAAAAATACTTCTAATTTGAAAAATAAAACTTCATTGATTTTATAATGTTTTGCTATTTGGTTCTTGTATCTTTTTTCTTGTAATATCTGTCAGTGTCAAAATATTTTTATTATTGTTTTTATATACACAAAGTGCAAAGAAATTGTTGTTGACAACATAATTATTTAATCGAATATTAATAAAATGAAAAAAAAGTAAATTATGTACAAGTAATATTGTTGGATTGACTCTACAATAATATTGAAAATTTATTTTTCTATACCAATAATTTCATTTTCGATCATTTTGATATTTCAAGAATCTGACAGCAACAATAGCAGAAATCTACCAGTTTTGTTTTACATATGAACATTAAAGTAGATTTCTGTGGAAGATCTGCGGTGGATTTCTGTCTAGTATAAACATGGGCATAACTATAGAACAGGTGTTTGATGACATAAAAACGTATTTCAGAGACTCAATTGCACCACTAAAAAAAATTTTTTTTTTTTAATTCATCAAAAACTTTAAAACATTGTGCTATTCAATTTACGACTTACAAAATAAAATAAAAAAAAAAACTCAATTTTTTTCAAAACATTAAAATTCAATTATAATTTATTCTACAATTATTTATTTCGCGACATTTCGCGACTTTAAACACAACTTTTGTTTTTATTTTATTTTTTATTGTTGTTTTTTTTTGTTTTCTTTTTTTCTAGTTTTTATGCTAAAATAGATCGATACCTATTATAAAAATCACTTATGTCAGTCATTTTAAATGATTTGGAAGTATAAAAATAAAATATAATAATTGAATTTATAATGGAGCAAATTTACTCCATAATAGAAATAATAAAAATCAGGTTAAAAAATGGCAATAAAAAAATAAATTAAATCAATTATTTTACGTGTCTAAGATTACCTAATAAAAAAATTACAATAAAAAAGAAAAAAATAGTTAAAATTTATCTTAACCAATTACTGTCGACATCCAAGAAATCAATTATCCATGACGGTTCTTATACCAAAAAAAAAAAAAGAAACACAAAAATCTCAAGCTGTGTTAGACCTCAAATTTGTAAAATTTGTTATTTCTAAATAACTAATTCCAAAACTTGAATTAAAACTCAATAATTTTTGCAATTGTGCATTTTTGTTTTCTTTCTATTTTTTTTTTTGTTTTTTTTTTTAATAGTGCAGGGGTAAATCCCAATTTTAAAAATAGTTAACAATATTTTACTGTTGGCATTTTATGAATTTTTAAATTTTTTGATTTGTTACTCAGCTACTGTTGTATTGTTTACTGTTACTGTTGTTACTGACTACTTATATATACTTAATATTGCAATAATATAAAAATTAATGTTGACTTTATCACTGTTGCAATTGTGAATTTGTTTTGGTTAATAATTTAAAGTCGCCCACTGGACATAAAACGAAATTTTTGTTTTTGTAATGGAATGGAATGGAATTTATTTTTATTTTATATATTTTTTTTTTTTTTGGAATATTTAATTGCCATTTTAAGACTACCGCTACCAGATGCAAATATTTTTTTGAGCTATTTAATATCTTAAACTGTATTATTATTTTATTTTTTTTTTCTATTTTGTATTCAAATTTAAGTATTTTATTGTAATTTTAAAAAATGCATGAAATTTTTTGAATTAAGTAATAAATTCTCAATTAAATATAATGTTAGTTGGTAACACTGAATACTGTTTATATGTAAATCAAAAAATAAAAATGTTTAATTAATTAAAATACAATTTCTGAAAGAGTGGTTGGTTTGTTGGTTATTTGGTGTGATAGTTATTACTTATTTAGAAAATATTTTTAATTTTAACACATTTTTTTTTCATTTTACTTTTTTTTTTTTTTTTGTAATCTACATTAATTATTTCATTTGATTTATAATTTAATTTAATATATAAGGTATTTCAAATTAAATCGTCGATTTTTGGAATGTATGCCAAATTTTAATTATAATTTTGATTTTGGATTTAAAGTTCAAATGAATTCTTTTGAGCTCTTTTTGAGCCTATTTTACTTCAGTACAAAGCAGGATTAATTTACAATGTGGCCTTTTGTACTTATTAAATTAGCTCCTGGTATAACAGTAGATAGATAAGAGTATAAGCGGTGACTATTTACTTTGTAAAACTGTTCTTAATTTGATCAAATACACTTCTTTTGCACCATATTGCACCGGTGAATGAAAAATGAGAAATATTACACCAAATTTTCACCGGTTCTTCGTTATTTGATTAAAAAGTTGCATTGTTGCTTCCATGAACTTGATAGTCGTTTGCCTAATTACTTATATACTAAACAAATAATCTATGAATAATTTCTTCTATATGGAATTTGCATCATTGTTCATTTCCCTATTTGACCCGTTATTGGTTAAAGTTCTTTTTTATTGTATTTTGAGGGATTTTCATTTATTTATTTTGATTCGTAAAGAAATGTTTGTAAAATTCTATAAATGTTTAACTCCTTCATACCCAAGGCAAAAAATAAAAGCAGCTATAGATCGAGGCTTTTGAATTTCAAATCGAAATATCAATTATTAAGCAGCATATAGAAGCATTTCATTTCCACAACTTCTCACAATCGCTTAAGATGGTCCTGAAAGGGTTGATGTAAAAACTATATGCAATTTTATAGTTGGGTCATGATTGAGAAATTAAAAGTTAGGTAAAACAAATTAGAAAAGCTCAAAAAATATGGTATGAACCGTGATCCAACAGAATATCAAATGTGAGTCATTCAATTCATCCAGACCATCTACAAGTTATTAGAAAAATAAGAAAAGTCTAACAAAAAAAAGAGGGGTCCTACAATTTTTACTAAAAAGATGTCCTTAAGAATATTTGTTCAACGAGATAGCAAATCGGTTCAACATATGTCTATGGAGTTTGCCAGATTCCAGTAAAATTTCGGGAAACTGCAATGCATATCAACTCGCTAGAAAAGGAATTAGAACTCCTTCCTGAACGTAGTAATCTGTAAATGTAATTTTAGAAACCCCTCTAATGTCTAGAATATAACCCCTACTATACTCAAACTGAATAGGTTTTTTTCTATTGATTACTCATTCATTCATTATGAGTATAAAGAATGAAAAATACTAGAAAACTCATTACATTACTTTTATTTACACGACTATACGTAAAGGAAGTCTTTTATAATTAAAAAGATAGAAAGAGAAAGAAATAATAAAAAGTTTATTAAAAAATTAAATGTTGTTATTCTTAAAGATGCATCGTCGGTTGAATTTTATATATATATATATATATATTATTTATTTTTTATTATCTTATTACAATTAAAAAGGGTGTGGGTATAATTCAATTGAAATTGACAGAGGTATTAAATTAAAAAAATGTGTATATATATATAAAGGAAATAAAAACTATGAAACGTAATTTTTGTCTTTATCACTCCTTCTAATAATATCTTAGGTAAACTAATAGTTACCCTATACGTGTACGACTTAGTTTAATTCATCGTATGAAAGGAAGTAATATTTGCACAAAATAAGCAAAACAAAAAAAAACAGTAGAAAAAAGGTAGATATCTTTACAATATAATAGTTACAAAAAAACAAGAGTTATTAAATTATATGCCATAAATTAATAAATGTAAGGTAATAATATCAATAGTAGTCAACTAGTATTAAGGTTAACAACACAAACATAATTATTGTTTTTTTGTTTATACATTGAGATATTTTGAGTTATTGCACTGTCACGATAATTTAATATAGTCTACTGTTAAGATAGTAAATATTTTAATTATTTTTATTTATTTATTTCAACTATAAGTATGCATAACTAACTATAAGTAAGATTTGTTTCTATTTTATTGGCCTGTGTTATACAAAAAATATTGACTATAGTTTAGTTAATTACTACTGCTACTGTTAACTACTACTGCTACTGTTAACTACTATTACTACTATCTTCGATTTTTTGAATAACTTAGATATATGAAAAAAAAATTAAAAATTGATGTAACAAATTAATAACAATAAAATTTATTAGACCCTTTGATTAGATCGTTGATCGAAAAACTCACCATTTGAAGCTGTTTTATGGAAAAAAATAATAATAGTCATACCTTTTTCTTGAATTTAATTTTTGTTCTCCATAATTTGAGAAGCAATTATATAGACCGCAACTACGGTTTTTGAGCTTTTAAGTCTCTCCAATCAAATCTCTCTTCCTCTTCTTTCTATGGGGGCTTTCTATGGGGTTCTTGATGGTCTTCTTATATGTCACTAGTATTTAACTGATATTTCCGATTTTCGTTATCATATGTATAGTCTTGCTGTCTTTTTCGCCTGCATCTATTCATTACCGTTAGCTCTATGATTTGATTTCGACTCCGTATGAAAAAAGAATAGTTTGAACGAGCAGAGATTTTTATCGGAGAAAATTATTATAGTTATTATAGAAATAGTTAGCTATACATAGTAAGACAAATCTTGGAGAGTATTTTGGCAAAGGAATATAGTCATGTCATGAAAATATGATATGAGAAAATATTCACAAACAAAACATCGAACCTAATAGATATATTCTCTTGTACACAGATGGTTTTAAAATTTTAACTAATTGTACTAAAATCGGATTCAAAAGTAGTTTTAAATAATACCAAAGAACAAAGAACATATAATAACAAGAAGTCTCATCTGGATATTTTTTAATTTTTTCAACTTAGTTCGGTACGGGTGGGTAAAGAAATGAAACGAAAACAGAAATTGAAGAGAACAAAGAAGAGTAATTATAATTCTGTTAAAAAACAAATAACTCAATAAATATATACAACACTATTCTGTCCATTCTATCAATGTAGATACATCTCAATATTATTTCAAATCAAAGATTCAAAATAAAAAATATAGAAAAATTTAAACAACGATCTGCAATAAATTTTTCACGTGCATTATTTCTTTATATCGATATTCATTTTTATTGAAAAGTATACTCAATATTAGATATATTTTTAAATATACAGTAAACCGTTCACGATTTGTATTGCATGACTAATAAATTTCATTACTATTATTTTTAGAATCTTTTTAGAATCTGTAATTCTATCATTGACTCTATTATTGTATGTTTATCTACATACTTATTTTAATCCATTCAGTAATACCTACATTGATATTCTGACATTTCATTTATTAACGAATCTAAGCTATGTTTATTGATATAATATTTGTAAGCACATAATTCATATAAGATTTAAAGAGCAAAATTATTGTTATAAAGAGCAAATTATTTTGAAGATAAAATGAGAGAGCGGGTTGTAATATGGCGACCCGATATATAAAAAATAATATAAATTTGTACGGGATTATACTTCTTCTTATTAAAAAAATTTCAATAGTCAATAATTGACAATTTTACCCTATATAATGTAATTACAATTATATTAAAAACAAAATAAAAACAATCAAAAACTGTCTATAGGGAAAGAACATGTAAAAACAAAAAAAAAAAAAAGAAATAGAAATTGTTGCATGTTCATTGTAACCTCGATTGGTGTTTTTTTTTTCG
Source organism: Argyra leucocephala (assembly GCA_963942445.1). NCBI lineage: Eukaryota > Metazoa > Arthropoda > Insecta > Diptera > Dolichopodidae > Argyra > Argyra leucocephala. The sequence continues at coordinate 131,660,166 of OZ012681.1, read as the reverse complement.
ATTTGTTTTTTGTTTTAAGTCGTTGAAAGTGACGACAACATAGACAACAACCGTATTTAAAACAACGACGACGACGACAACAGTGTTTGGTATGTAGGAAAAGTTTATATTTTTGTTTTTCATTTTTTAGTTTATTACCATGCCAATGCCAATTGCTATGCAATATTTTGTGCCTCTAGACAATAGGTAGGCGAAAGAGGAAGTTGATGATGTTTTAAATGAATATGCACATGTATATATAATATATATATATATATATATATATATATATATATAATAAATTATTATGTATATATATATATATATCCATATACAAAAAAGTTCTTAGTAAATGCAATTTAAAATCTAACTGGTTTCACATTTTATTTTCTTTCAATTTAAAATGTTTGTGTCTTACAATATCAATTTAAAAGAAAAACAAAAACAATAACAAAAACAAAAAATTAAAATTTCTTTTTAAAAGATTTTTATTTGAATTTATTTTTTCCACTATTTTATTCAAATTGGGTACTTTATTTAAAAGTTATTTATTTTATTTTAGTTTTTTCCCTGTAAATGGGTGGTTTGATTACAAAAAAATTAGAATGTAATAATAATAATATAAACAATGATAAAACTTTACAATAGTACAATGTATTTGTTATATGTATACCACTGTTTGTTCACACATACCTCCGTAGACATTTTTTTAAATTGAAAAATAATTTTTTTTTACTGATTTTGTATTCTAGAAATGCATATATGTAATAAAATAGGTCTTTTAAGACGCAAGATCACCTGATCAATTTTGTAAATATATCTAATAGGTACATATTTCATTAGAAGTATGTAGTATCTACTATTTATATAAGTGTGGGATTTGAAAATTGTCCACTATAAAAATAATTTTTAATTTTTTAAAGTAATTCAATTTATTTTTATTATTTTTTGTTTTAATCGAGTCTTATAGACATTTTGAAATTGTTTATAAATATATATATTTTTTTTTAAATTGTAATTACAATAATATACAATAATTATATTGTATATAATATATAAGTATATTTTTATTGCCACAGTTATTGAAATAAATTATGAAAATTGGTTAGAATTGCAAAATTTGAAATAAATTATTAATTTTTTTTAATTAATTATTGCTTAATAAATTGTACATAGAAAAAATAATGGTCCAACGAGGTGGACAATTGAAATCTAGAATTGATCATAAATGGAATGAAAATTTTGTTATTATTAATAAATTGTTTATTTTGTAGGAAGTTAGATTTAACTATAACATAATTGCTTAATTCAGAAGTATTAATTTGACCATTTTGAGAAATATCCAACCTTATTTTAAATTCTGAAAAGTACAAATTATTATTTCCGTTAACAAATAGTTAGCTGCAAAAAATAAACTGGTTGTCAAGTCCAGGGTTATTATGTCAAATTGGTTTTATTAGAAAAAAATAATGAATGCTTTAAAATGTATATATTAGAGATATACAAGAGTTCCATATGTTATTCTTTTTTCAGATTAATCATGAAACAATACATTTTAAGAGATACTAGTTGTTTAAGAGGATACTGTAGGTACTATTATAATTAAGCACTGAATTTTAAAAAAGTATTTTGTACGAGGCAATATTATGTAAGAGGGATTTTGAAACACTACTTTGTCAGAGGGCTTCCTAACTTATCATTAGATTGCTAGTTTATCATTTCTATTTCCGAGGCAATGTTTAATTTCATTTTTAATCTGTTTATACTGTCTAAGTAGGGAATTGTCATAATTTCGTAAGATGTCGCTGCGATTTTACTTATCCCTGCGATTTGACCATCCATCCATCAATCCATGTGATTCCAACCTTCTCTAAATACATATTTGCATTTTAAATTTTGAATTGCAACCGGTTCTTTTTCCTTTTTATTATTATAGAACTTAATTTAATATAATCTACTTAAAGGTACAACTCAACTAGAGATTAAACTACGACTTTAATCTGAAATGAGTTTTTTAATAGAAGTATATAATATGTTTTGAACTTTACATGACACTGACGCCAACATTTCAAATTTTACAAAACTGTCACGAGGTATAACCGTTATTAGCATTTACTATCTACTCTCACAGTTCATCATATTATGTCTAAAATTCACACTTTACGTAATATTTTTATTTTATGATATTTTAATATAAAAAAAACCCGTAATAGCTCGTTGGAAATAAATTTAAAAAAAAAAACCGTTAACTCGTTGCATTAAAACTGGTAAACCGTTATAACTAAGTGAAATTATATTGAAATTTTGAAAACAATGTTGAAATTTTAATGCTATCTTCTTTTTTTTAAGTTAAGCCAAACATTAGGTTTTAAACGATATCTTTATATACGAATGCACAGCTTGGACTAAATGACGGTTGAGGAAAGAAAAATATCCCTTTAACCAGCAGGGGTATTTTAAATAAATCTTTTAATATTACTCTAGAATTTTTGTAGATTATATGAGGGTATATTTTTGCATTGAAGAAACACATTTGCTGGAATTTCTTATATTCGACAAAATTTGACTACAAAGGAATTTCCATTTTGACCCACCCAGAAATTTTTATTGTGTAGGATCGGCCACTTGATGCCTCTCTTGTTCGTCGACGAAAATGTTTAAGGGTGGCATTATTTTGTATTATGCCTTGTAACCCTCAATAGATCATAGGGTGGGTAAAAACACCTTCTGTCGCCTTTTATTTATGTCTGATTTCTTTAGCTACGTCTACGTTCGTTGTTGAGTCAAGACTATTATTCTACAACTTCTGATAATCGCCATGCATTTAAAGTTCACAAATTAATTTTCTTTTCGTATTTTTTCATTAAATTATATTTCATTACAATTACATTTTTATTTACTACTTATAACAAAAAAATAAAACGAATTTAGTAGACTTAAAACTTCCACAATTTCAATTGTAAGCACTTCTCTTATTTACATCTCTATAGTATGTAAATAACTATGCTATATTCCTCTTTTCAATATAATCACAGTAAATTTCTGATTTTTCAATTTGCCCATTTTTTGTTTTTTTTTTTCATCTTTTCCAACTTGACAATAATCACTGCATCAAATTTGGTATATTCGGGTTTTTATCGGATGCTGTGATAATGTGATTTTTTAAGACTAAACTAACTATAAAAAAAAAACAAAACAAATTTAAATAATAAAAAATGAACTCTTAAAAAACAACAAAACTACTTTTATCTCGATTCGCTGTCATTTTATTGAGTATTCAAAATTTTTGGTGCATCATCATCATCATCACATCATATTATAAAAAGTAGCGGCAAAAGTAAATGAACTTTCAAATGTCATCAGATTTAGAGAGCGAGACTTATTTTTATTTTTGTATTGACTTTGGTTTTCTTTTTTTTTTGGAGATTTTTTTGTTTTATTATTTTAAAGATTTTTTTTTTTTTTTTTTTTTGGAAGACATTCCATAGAATATAATTTCTACCATATTTGAAAATAATGTCGTTGAATCTTCAGTTATGGGTGTTAATTTTTTTACCAACCATTATGAATCGGTTTTGGATTTTTTTTGTTTTGTTGTCTCTCTCCAAATATGATGATAAGTTCAAACAAAGAGAATAAGTAAATAATAAAAAAATAAAAGGAAATATGTTGGTATGTTCCTTAGATCAGGGTTTTACAACCAGAATGTTGAGTTGAATTGAAATTTGTTTTTGGGGTTGGAATTTGTTTTGTTTAAAGTTGTTGTTAAAGCCTTATTGTGAAAAGGATAAATTCTGATAAAATCCTATTTTGTCGTAGATTTGTTATTTTTTCTAATATGACAGAATTTCTTCTTCATGAAGACTTCCAACTACAACAATCAACTGAAATAATTTTGTAATGCAAATTGGTGCAAAGATCTGATTCTTTACCAGCCTTATGGTAGTGAAAAAAAATATTGCAATGTAATATAACAATATGGAACATGATGCATTGTAAATATTACGTTTTTTAACAAAATATAAGAATTAAACTACAGTAGAAAAATACTCAACATATGAGTATACAAAAACAGTCAGACCTACGTCCAATGGATAACATCCGAAATTGTTAAAGTTAGTGAACATAAAAAGACACTGTTGATGAAACAAAAAAAAAAAAAAATCAAACAATCTAGAAATGTTGTTTCGGGCCTCTTTCTATATCTATCTAAAACCTTTGATTGTGTAAATCCCTCAATTCCGCTAAATAAATTAGAGAAGGCTGGCATAAGAGAATTAGCTCTTAAAACTTCTTGCTAACTATCTTAACGGTAGAAATCAACATGTATCATCATCAACGCCCTGTAATACCATACGTATTACATATACGGGGGTATATGCCGGAATCAATATGTATTTGTTAATAAAACCCAAAGCTTGCTGGATTATATAAATATTGGAGTGTCACAAGGTAGCGTTATAGGTCCCTTAGTTTTTCTGTTCTATATAAATGATATCGATGAATTCAATCTGATAGGAAAGCTGTTCTTATATGTCTATGATACTGCACTCTTTTACAATTTTGCAAACTACCGGCTCAACGCAATTAACATGAAGCATGATCTGGAAAAAATTACAAGAGTATTTAAAGTACAACAAATAAACTCAAAATATATTTTGCAGAAAATTTTTGAATAATTGTAGTGATTAAAGCTATCAGGAGACTGCTGTCTTATACAGTTATAATAATTTAACTAAAAATGTTAGAGCATCGTCTTATTACGATGTTCAATTTTGAGTCGACTGACAACTGAGAAAAATTGTCAATTGAAATTTTATTTGGTATTGTGAAGTGATACATTTTGTTCTATTGTGAATACTGAAAAAACTATTTACCGTAACTATTTATTATTATTTTCAATACTTTTAAATCACATAAAATAAAAAATACTTATAATTTCAATAAAAACGAATAACAATTTAAATTAAAAACAAACAATTTAATTAAAAAACAACGAACAATTTAAGTACAAAATTTTTTTTTCTTTAACCCAATTTATTTTGTCATTCTAAAATTTACAGCTGAAAAATATTGCTTTATATTGTCAAAAAATTGATTCTGACTGACATTCACACTACCAATTTTTGTCAGTATGCACAATTTATCAGTAGCTTACTGACAACTGATAATTACAATATCGATTTTAGCTACCCAACAAAAATTTACTTTCAAAATAATGTAATTTATTTATGAAATATTAAAAACAGAAAATAAACTACCTCTTTGTAAGTTTAGTAAGTATTTTTTTTTTGTATGCTCTCAGTAACATAGAATTAATTTTTCCCAAACTAGGTACGGTACTGCAATTTTTAAAAAGGTTTTAAAACACTGTTTTAATCTTCTTTCTGGCATTTATTTAAGAATAAATATTTACTATAGAGTAAGTATAAAGTACATATAGTAATAATAATGAACCGATTCTATTCAACTGAATTAAATTGAATTGAACTATGAATTTTGTTTCTGTTTTTTCAGTTTTAAAGATAAAAAAAAAAAAATTTAAAAGATTTTTAAATCCAAGTCACGTGCATTTTCAAAAATTTTAATTCAAAATTCTAGATATGATTTTAAAGATTATAATATTCCATATTATTCTCAATATAGTCTTCTATATGTAACTGACATGTATAGATATTCATCTAGATATATAAATTTAATATTATTATCTTGAATAAATGTCTCTGTGTCTCTATTTAGGAAAATATTGTCAATTGTTATGTACCTATATACGAGTAGAAACTGAATAGTCATATAATTAGATTTGAATTTATTTTAAACATTTTCCATAAAAAGTTGAATTGCATGAAAACTTAACTATACAATATTCAAATATAATTGTATGTACATTCATATACATATATATATTCAAAGTTCAGACATACATGATCGATTCTGTCTAATTTGATTAAAATAAATTTAATTCATGTCACATTAACTTATTTTTGATGGCTATATTCAGAGTATATTGTTTGATTAAAAGTTTTATATATATAGCTATAAATATTTTGTTTGGAAGGGATTAAAAAATAGAGAAGGTCATATTATTAAATTGAGAAGATTTGCATATTGAAACTATATATATTATATATATATATATATATATATATATATATATATAATAGTTGTTAAGGAGAAAAGTAATTTCATGGCCGTTTTTAATTACATTTTGAAATAAAATTTGACGTCAAAAACTACAGATTTTTTTTGTTATTAGGTAATAGCAGGTAATAACTAGATATAATATTTTAAGGTTTGAAATATCAAATTTAAATAGTTTGTAATTTTTCTAATCGAATCTAACAAATTTCAGAAAAATTTTCAATCGCAATTATGAGCAAAAATAAATAAAGAAGTAAATTTTACGTCAATTTTTTGAACCGCAGTTTGATAAAGATTTTAATGAATGAAATCACCAAAGCTGTCATCACAAAAACTTCATTTGCAGCAGCGGTGATATGGAGAAACATAACCCAACCCTTATAAAATCTACTAAAATATAACCCAACCCATCAACAGTCTTTATCAGCTCAACTTAAATTTATCTCAACCCTACCCTACCCAACACACCTTAAACCTTACCCAACCCTATTTAAAATATAACCAAAAACACAAACCAAACTAAAATCAAATCTAATCTAATATTGATGAAGATTACAGTGCTATTAAAAAACAAAATGAATCAATCAAATTTTTGTCAATCATTCATCATCATTTTATTCCTGGATATAGAAAAAATACACTTTTCCTATTATAAGAAGATTATGTAAATATAATTTGAATCAATCAATAAATCAATAATTCAAATCAAATAAAATCAAGTGCCGATAGCGTAGTAGAGATTCACACTAATGAGGTATGATACCAAAACTATATTGTGACTAGTTTTGTAACCCGCCATAAATGATGACAGCAAAATAAATTCTAGCATTTCTTCCTTCATTACAGTTTTCATTTCAAGTTTAAGAAAAATATGTATTTGCTTACTAATTTATCAATATCATACCATTATTCGAATTATTATAGAATGCTTTTAATTACCATATAAACAGAATATTTGTAATAAGGTGCAAAATTTTCAATTCCCTAAGGGTTATTTACTCGATCATTTTAACGGCATCTTATTTGCCATCATTGGAAATTTAAACATATATTATCCTAAGACCTCAATAATTCTAAATAATCAATATTCTTAGACATTCTATTGTATTCAATTAATTTTAATATAAGTTAGTCAAAAAGATAATTTCAATTTAAATTAATATAGAAATACTAAATTCAAATAATATTTTTATTGAAAACTGAAATCTAACTATATAATATAAACTTACAATAATTTTATATTTTTATAATCATAGCAGCGTTCTACTGTAAAATTCAAATTGTAAAATGAAATTAATTAAGACATAATAAAAGTAAAAAGTTCCATGGCGCCATCTTAATTTAACACTTGAATGACATGACAATCATTATGAAATGATGGGTAAATGACACAGATAGCACATGACAAATGACAGATGACAGGTGACAGATGACAAATGACAGATGACAGATAACAAATGACAGATGGCATATATAAGCAACTAAAAACAGAGACTATGTTTATGACAATTACATGATGTTACAATTTGTATATATATTGTATTTTGTATATGTGTTGGAGTATTCCGTCGAACTTACAAACATCCAGATAAATGCAGAAAATTATATATATAATTGTTTTTTTATACTGTGATTCAGAATAACACCTAGATCACGAGTCAATTCAGAACGGTTTAATTATTGGTTTCCAAGATGGTAATCAAATTCAATAATAGAGCTTTAAGGCTTCCTTACTAAAACTAATTTTGGAGTTTTGAATCTTTCATCAAACAAAATGTACAAAATTAAAATAAATCATTTGAATTTTGAATGAATAATAACGGATTTTAAAGGTTAATAAAAAATATATAATTATATAAAAATTATTTATTAAAATATTATAAAACTATTTCTAAAATAAAAAACTAATAATTTTTTATTATTACCTAAAGTGTGGTGTCATATAGATTCAAATGAACATGCACTGATTATGAATTAACAAAATTAAACCGCACGTGATTCCACATTCAAGCCATCCCCGTAGTTTATTATATTTTATTTACAACCTCTAATTATTTCTTTATTATCGAAAATAGCCCTAAAATATTCAAAATCATCACTATTCAAAATTTTCAATTCCATTCAACACATTTTATGACCTTTTTTTTTTTTTTATTTAATATTTCAATTTGATATTTCTATAATCAATCGTTAGCACCTCTATATCATCCTCTCTAATCCTGATAAATAATAAGATATCAAAAATTTCATCAATATCATCAATTTACAGGTAAACAATCAAATGATAATAAAAAAAAAAATTTACAGGTAAAATTCGTGACAGTAATTTAAAAAAACATCTCAAAATACAATTCAATTCAAAAATTGAGCAATCAAAATAAATATATCTGATTGTTTAAAAATATCTTCCTTCCTCCCCGCCACCACCATTCACTACGAAAATCATCAAAAATATTTAAGTAAGAAAGAAAAAAAAAATTAAAGTCAATGGGGATTCCTAACATGTCTTAATTAAAGCAAACTATGTCTTAAATAACAAAACAAAAAAAAAAAAAATTGCATAGGGAGGGGGAGTAGGAAAGGAAAATGGAATAAGGAAAAATAAAGAACGGTAGTTTAAAAGGTTTAAATTAAGCTGAAGTTTGTCTTTTTTTTCATATTTTACTCTGCGATTTTAGATCAAAAAATAGACGAGAGTGCTCAGTTCTATTTGAAAACAATTATTAAAATACATCGAGTTCAAATTTTCAACAAGATAAGTTCAGCTACCTTACCTAGTTGTATTACCTAGTTTTTTATTATAAAAAAAAATAATAAAAAACAATGCACAAAGTACATTTATAGAAACAGTAAGTTCTCGATATTAAATACACTAATTTCTATTTATAGTATAGTCTAATAGATAACTATTGCGAAATATTTTTTCAAATCGATCGTACTGTATTTTTTTTTTTATTCATATCCTAAACAGTAGGTAGGGACTTTTTTACCAATTGATATGTTTGACTAGGGTGGGAAAGTAAAATTAGTGAAAGAAGGAAGGTAGACGGAAAAGAGGACAATTTATTACGAACGAAGGTGTTAATGTTCATCTTGAATTTATGTAGGTTATAAATATATATAGAATTTATCATGTTTGGGGAGCACATAAGATGGAATCTAGTTCCACATTCGGAATTTTAAGGTTATAAATAAATTATTTGTCTTCTGCCATCTAGGAATTTTTACGGTGTAGGCGTGAGCAGTTCCAACTCCTTTTGTTTCGCGTTGAAATTGTTTAAGAGGGGGAAGCAGTGCTTTGATTTCTGCTGAGTTCACAGCTACGAAGTAATTTGAATTATAAAAACATATATTGAGAGCTTACTGTATTTAGTTTAATAATTCATTCCTAGTTTACTAAAACAATAGATAATTTAATAATTTTTTTTTTTTAAATTTTCTTTTTTGTTTTTTGTTAACTTAACTATCAACAAAGGATATATATAAAATAAAAAAATATAACCTGATATCATTAAAATACAATGAATGAGAGCGAAAATAACAAATAACAAAAATAATTCAGGAAATACATAAATATGCATTTTTTTACCTTTTTATTTGTACAACTCGTCTTAAAATAGGCTCCATATTATTGTCTACTATAAAAAAAAAAAAAAAAACAATAACAAAAAAATCATAACTTTAAAATGTTAACCTCCATTTCTTTTTCTATTTAATACTAAAATTGTAACTAACGTACTTAAATATCGCAACTATTGTTTATCTTATAAATATTGGTAAAAGTAATATGTAAGTTAGTACCTTACTATAAGATATTTGTAGCAGATGTTCATTGTATCTCTATAAAACAAATAAAAAATAAAAAATCTAAAGATACTTACTCATAGATTAAAGATAAAAAAAAAAAAACATTATTTGACATTAGTTTTAGTATTGTTTAATATAAGTTAATAGTTAAGAAATGAAAACAGTAGCAGTTAAATTTCAAATTATGCAGTTTGTATATATATATATATATATATTCAAAAGTAATGCAATAAATATCACAAAGAAAAAAAAACAATAAAAGAGAAAATGGAGATTATTATGCATTTGAATTGAAAATTAAAACAAACAACAAAAAAAATTAAAAATGCAATATATAATATATATATATATGTAATATGTATATATATATATATATATATATAAATTTTTTTTATATAATTAACTAGAGAGTTCGAACACCCCAAACAAAGTCTTATTTCAACCACTTCCTGATCGAATTATTGATTTTGCTTATATTGAGATTGAGATGCGTTTATGTTAGAGCGTCGCTAATTGATAAGAAAAACGATAAAGCATAACGTTTTATACAGTATTTAAGTATGTCTGAGATTTGTATAGTGATGTAGATTGTATAATATAGATACAATAGATAAACTGAGTAAATTTTAACTTTAATTTCCATATATAAAATTAATAATCGGCAAGAGAGAACAAAATATGAGCATTGAGCAATCATTATCTTTCTCTTTGCTTTTATACAGATTTATACAGATTTGTATAGGAATTTACAAATTATACATCGTAGTTAAATTGAGTAAATTTTTACATTAATTTCATTATAAATGTAATAATCGATAAGAGAGAACAAAATGTGAGCATTGAGCAATCGTTATCTTTCTCTTTGCTTTTATACAGATTTATACAGATTCATTTTTGTCTAAGATTTGTATAGCAATTTAGAAATTATACACCGTAATTGAATTGAGTAAATTTTGACATTAATTTCAATATGAAATTTATGATCGATAAGAGAGAACAAAATTAGAGCATTGAGCAATCGTTATCGACTCAACTAGTAAATTGAGTAAATTTTGACATTAATTTCAATATAAAATTTATAATCGATAAGAGAGAACAAAATATGAGCATTGAGCAAGTAAATTGTGTAAATTTTGACATTAATTTCAATATAAAATTTATAATCGAGCTAACTATGAGCATTGAGCAATCGTTATCGACTCGATAAGTAAATTGAGTAAATTTTTACATTAATTTCAATATAAAATTTATAATCGAGCAAAATATGAGCATTGAGCAATCGTTATCGATTCGCAAGTAAATTGTGTAAAATTTTTAATCGATAAGAGAGAACCAGATATGAACATTGAGCCATCGTTATCGACAAGTAAATTGAAGTAAATTTTGACATTAAATTCTTTGGAAATTATGATTGCTTGGATTGTATATCTACAAAAATAACTTTTATTTTTACCTTCATATATATTTTTTATCTCAATTTTCCAAAATTTTGTCAAAAATGCCGATTATGAAATACGAGAAGAAATGTGCATATCTGAATTCTGAAAAACATATTTAGTAAAATTAAAAGGAAAATTATTCAACAATGGTTTTACCGTTATTTAAGCATAAAAGTTAAATTTTCAATGACCATTTTATGACCAAAAGCGGCTATAGACATCTAAATTTGAAAGTGCTATCACCCCATATAAATCCCATTGCAATCACCTACGCCTCCTGTTTCAAAGTACAGCGCAATTTTTTTATCACTCTTTAAATAGATAATCTATATTAAATTATTTAAAAAATCATTTTTCCACTGCACAAATTGAAATGTATTCATCCCTCTTTTTAAAAATTTATAATTTCAAATTTAATTTAAAAAAAAAAGCATTTTTTTTTTTTTTTTTTTGTATTTTACTTTCATGAAATTTAAAATCTGTTGGTTTTTCAATAGAAAGTTCACTTTAAAAATGAAAATAAAATATTATTGCCTAAATACTTGAAAAATGGGAAGAAAATTAAATAATAAATCGAATGTGGTAGGTAAGGAGAAGGATTATTTAAAAATATGGTTTATATAATATAATTGAATTGTAACTGTTGTATAACAAGAAGTATAAGAAATTCAATTTGAAATCATAGAATTAAAGAGTCATCAATTTAGAGAACAGAATGTTTTAAAATTGTATTTAAAAGTATAAAAGAATTTATGATGGTACAAAATTATTTAAGAACTATTAAATTTTATTAAATTTTTCAAAATTTTTGCTGTTATCAATTTCGAATATTAATATTTGGTAAAAAAATATCTACTTCATTCATCATTGCTTCCGGACTAACTTATTTATATCACTAAAAACCAAGTTCAATCAATAATAAACATATATATATATTAAAACCATTAAAAAAAAAAAAAAAAAAACAAATTTCTTTTTCGGTTCATATCAAATGACAATATCGAAAAAATAAATAAAAAATATAATTAAGTAATCGATTTTATTTATTTATTACAATTTTTTAAATTCAAATTTTTTTTTTAAATGAATTTAATTAAATTTGAAAAAATTCAATTTAAATAAATCACAGATCTTATGTACATTGATATAATGTAGGTAGTTTTATATTATTTTTATTTTATAACAGGGTGTTCAAATAATCAATAGTTAAGTATTGTTAAAAATATTATATGATAAAATTTTGTTAGTTCATTTTCTCCGATAAAAGCTTCTACTAGAAAATAATAATAATAGAAATAATAATAATAATAATAATAATAACAATAATAAAAATAATAACAATAATAAAAAATAATAATGATAATAATAATATAATAATAAAAAATGATAATAATAATAATAACAATAATAATGATAATCAAATAATAATAATAAAATAATAATAATAAAATAATAATAATATAATAATAAAAAATGATAATAATAATAATAATAACAATAATAATGATAATAAAATAATAATAATAAAATAATAATAATAAAATAATAATAATATAATAATAAAAAATGATAATAATAATAATATAATAATAAAATAATAATAATAAAAAATTATAATGTTAATAATAATAATAATAATAATAATAATAACAATAATAATAATAATAAAAACAATAACAAGAATATTAATATAAGTACAAAATTTAAATGAACTCTGTACGAGCTTTTTATCCTCTTTTGAGGTTAGATATGCAGTGCACTTATCTATAAAATTGTACTTTTATTTAAGTAATTAGAAAAGAAATTTGATAGATTTTATATCATATTTGCGAACTTAAGTATTTTCTATTAGTTAAAATTACATATTCATATGTACATGTAAACGTCAACTAACTTATTTGTAAAAATCATAACGGAAACCCTCACAATTCAAAAGATGGAATGCTTAAATTATAGATTGGCAATAATTCGAAAAAAGTTGAAAATAGACCCAATGAAATTTGTTGTAATCTCTCCTAAGAGAGTTATATCACATCTAGCCTGATCGGTATAGAACGCAAGCAAAATGCAATTGAACAATGTGAAAGACACAATTTCAAATATCTTGACACTAACCCCAGTAAAATAATCAACATATCAAAACACTAACCCCAGTGAAATAAAAAACAAAAGTACTTATCTATATATATTAATATTTATTACACCCTGTATCACATAATATTACATTTTATTTTTCCTATAATATAAATCGTATTAAAAGAAATTTCAAAAAATTGCATAATCACTTTGTAATAATTTAACGGTACTGACCTATTAATAATATGTAAGGTATATATATATATATGAATTTTATATGAAAGATTACGTATTTGATTTTGTTATGATTTTATGATGCTATTGCATTTCTAATTTATGATTTATGATAAAGAGGTAGGTTGATGGTGTCCAACAATTCAGTTTAGTTTAATTTAATTTAAATAGATAGGTAGATGTAGGTAGGTAGAAAGATGATTAGCCCTTTCATCTTATTAGTAGCGTTGAAATTATTTGTTGTTGTTTTTGTTGCTATTTTTGTTATTGTTATTTTGATGGGTGGAAATAAATCTTTAAAATTTATTTTATTTTCTTGTCAGATAATTTTGATTATCATCTCGACATTTTTTTTTTTATATATAATTTTTATTATTGTTTACGATTGTTGCTCCAAATTTATTTTAATTTTTTATTTGTTTTTGTTTTTAATTCTGCTTTCATATTTTTTGTTTAAAACGAATAATAGTAGAAGGCAGTGTCATTTGTTTTTTTTTAAATAAAAAAAATTTTTAATACGGAAATTTGTTTTCTTCTAGAAATCTATTAACTCTTAAGAATTACATTTCCGGTTCCAAAATATTTCATATTTAAAATACAATAAAATTTTGTTATTTTAATTTTTGAATTAATTTAATTTTTCACGTCAGAATGTAGATCGAGAGCGGGAATGAGAGATGATGATGATATTATAATCTAGATCATTGATTAACTTTAGAATATAGAATTTAAAAAAAATGGTTTTTTAAAAAGAATTTGAGGTCATTTTTAAAATGTTTTCAATTGTGTTTCAGTTGATGTTTAAGGTAAGCAATATCTCACTATCTCTCTCTGCTTCAATCCAACAATGTGGTAGATATTTCAACTGATTCAAATCATGTGGAAGTTAAAATTCATCTGCGCAACATATCAGAGACTATTCATCACAGATTCAAGCTATAACGGTAATGTCCTTCAAAATGGAATAAAAAAAAAAAACTAGTTAGACAGCCAAAGTAGAGTAAGATAAAATTCAGTTGTATACCTATGATAAATTTTGCGTTCAAATTAATTTAGATTAGCAGAAAAGCTTTGTATTGGGACATAAAAGCTAAGCAAAAATGAATGAACTTCGCACTATTAAATACCGAACTTCAAACAATATCACAGATTTTAATAATGAAGTTCGAGAGATCCGAATCAAAGTGATAATGAACTTCAAGGCATCCAATGGACTTTCAAACGATAACTACTACTCATATTTTTTTCGTATTTCAATTTTAAGTGGCAAAAGACAATTTTTCTGAATAATGAAGTTTAAGTGATCCCAAACACTTTAATTATGACCGGCCTAATCCATTCTGACAATGAGGTTTGAGCTGCTTTGAGCATGATTTATCATCACCATGAATGATAATAAGTATGTAATCTTGAGTCATGACAAAACAAATGATGACGGTTGTAATAAACATATATATATATATATATATACAATTGGAATTAAACCAGAAAATAATATTAAATAATGTAAACTGCGAAATTTTACAACAAATTGACAGCTATAATAAATAGTTATAGCAGTCAAAAGTAACTTGTAAAAGTTTCATTTTCTTCTCTTCCAAATCCCATCATTGTTCTCATATACAAAATTATAAATTGCATGATGAGACCACTACAATATAAAATTTCCATTCATTTTTGATATCATTAAATCAAGTTATTATTAAAATTATTTTGTTAACTCCATATCAAAGAAAAAAACCCAACCAGCAAGACTTGTTTCCAATCAAAAATCTTTAATAAATTTAAAAAAAAAAAAAATCTTCTTGGACCACCATCATCATCAATTATTATCGTTACATTGTAAATCTTTAAATTCATTATTTTATTTTTAATTTTAATTTTTGTTTTACATTTTTGTTTTTTTTATTTACTTTTCTTTATTTGCTTGCACAAACAATTGTGTGTACACTTCTTTTGAAATTAAAAACTTGAAAATTTCCTATTTTTTTTTTTTATTTTTGATTTTGTTTTTATAATCTAGTGGCAAGGTCAGTTTAACCAAAACGAAAGAAGAGAAAAAAATTCAACTATAGTCCTGAATTTTGTAAAAAAAAAAAAAAACAAAAAAAAAAAACTATGTACTTTGTAACTTGAGCAAAAAAAAATGAAACAAAAGGAAAACAACAACAACAACAACAACATAAAAAATAACCAAGAATTAAATATCGCGATTATCCCGTATGTTTCTTAAAAATCAACTCAAGCCTGAATAAGTTGTTTTTCAAGTATTTCTCCTTTTTGGTTAAAAAAACAAAAAAAGTGAATTTTTAAGTCCACATTTTTTCCTTTTTTTGTTTTTTTTTCTTTTTTTTATTTAAACTAAGTGCTCTCAAGATAGTTAGTTTTCAAGAAAATTTTTCAAAATTTAAATTTAGAACATTGAAATGCAATTAGGAGCCCATTAAATTACATAGTAATTTAATATAAGTATGTATGTAATGTATGTGTATTGTATATATATATTTATTACAAAGAGAATTTCAAAAATACTTGGGATAGAAATTTAAAAACATTTTTACTTTTGATATCCTGGGAAATGTTTGTCTGTGACGTCATTAAGAGGACTAAAAAAATGTTTATATAAAATTTGAAAATACTTCATCTTAAAATCCTGAGAAGTGTTTGTCCGTGACGTCATTCATAGAATGATTAAAATATGTAATTGGTTTTATTCTTCTACTGTCGTTAAGGGTACCCACATTATAAAAATTATATAATTAGGTTTTTCACATGTTTTTACAACGGTAGATCTATTCTATCATGTATCGTAATTACATTCATATTTATATATATGATATGAATCGTTCGTTTCAAACAAACAGACGCTTTAGTGTACATTTTAGATCTACTTTTTCAACTATGTACTACGCTAATTCTAGGGCAGCCATTTGGGTACCCTCTATCTTTATAATTTTCATTAACGATGTAATTTCAGTCATGAAGAGAACTAAGTAGTCATCATTTATGCCAATGATATAAGATACACAACTAATGACACAGCCATATTTCAAACGGGTTTGAATATGCAACCTCTCCTCACTGAATATTGGCAAATGCAATATTATTTATTTCACCCACCGCTGCCCTTCACTCATTGCTTTATTCAATTATACCGTTGATAACAAAGTTGACAAACGTGCAATTTAATTTAAAGACTTGGGGGGGCTGTAATTTTTTATCATAAACCTTGACATCGAAAATGTATCGACAACGTTACTGATACAAAGTTGCGACATCTGAAATGTCAAAAAATAAAACAGAACATTGCATCAATGATCGAAAATTCATTTGACCATGTATTTGCGACGTAATTTTACATAATACAGGTTGTTAAATTGTGTATCCAAAAATTTGTTGATATGTCCAAATGTTGATGACTCAAGTAATTATTAAATGATAAGTAAAATTGCAAAGTTTCCAAATTCCATACTTTTTAACTTTATTTTCACACAAAAATATTCAATTTCAATTTCAAAAACTATAGGTAGTTATGCGCATAAGTATAATTTTTTGACATTTCTTTCAGATACAAAGTGTTTAAATAGTGATCGGAATTGTAAATAGTGATCGGAATTGACTGACTACATTGCATTGGCATCACAATAAAGTCAGTTAAGAAAATTTGATACATTATATTTATGTACATACATTGCATTGGGTTATTGTTTTTGGATACATTTCCGATTTCACCGAAACTATCATTGTGTTCATCACTTAAATCCTACTTATTTTGAATAAAGCAAATTCAATCTTATAGCAAAATCTTGAGGTATTTGTTTTTTAAAGAAAGAAAATCAATGTGGTTTTTTTTTCAAAAATTTTGTACTTAAAACTACAATATCTCCAGAATGGCAGCATCAATCATCATTAAAAAATGAAAACAAATCAAATGTTAAAATATGCTCCAGACCGTTATCTTACGAGATAAAAATAAAACTGAATATATATATAAGTATATATATCTAATATCTATATCCAAAAACATGAAAACAACCAGGATACTTTCAAATGTCCTTTTCGTCCTTAAAGAATAAGAGATATATTTTAGAAACACCAGGTATCCTTTGGATATAGTCATTAGGTCCTACACGAATACAACATCTCCCTCAGAATCTCCCAAAATTTAAATTATTGTTTTTGGTTTGGCTTAGTTTCTTAAATACTAAATAATTTTAAAACTTTTGGATCATCCCAAGTATTATATTGAATATTTTTTCTTTTTTTGCATTAACTCCACTTTTTTAGAATTTCTGAGTGCAACAAAAAAAAAAATACTTTTTTTTTTTATTATTTTAAGTTTTTAAACTTGAACTACTTTAATTTTTATCTTTAAACTCTTTAGGCAAACCCATTGAATTGATTTGCGCCTCTTAGAATATAATTTAAGTCTGGTTGGATTATAATAATTTCATGCTAAAAGGATTTTTTTTTTGTTCCAAACTTAATACTTAATTGTTGTAATTCCAGTTTAGATGTTTTTTTTTCGATTTTAAAATTCAGATTAAAAAAAAGTTGATTGAAAGAAGAATTTTCGTTTTTTTTTTTAGTTTTTAAAGGTGTATATTTTTAGTACCTACCTGTATAATTTGGTTTAAAGTAATTTTGAAAAAAAAAAATTATCCTTAAAAAAAACGCATACTCACTTTAAAGAGTTTGGATTTAAAAAAAAAAAATTAAACAAAATTACAGGTAGGTACTTAAAATATACACTTTAAAATATTTAATTAAACTTAATTATGGGTGAACGGATGAGCAGATCTGATGTGCAAGTGTATAATGGGTAAATCGAAATCGATTTCTGCTTAAAAATTTCGTTTTGATTTCTTCCATTCGTTTTGACCAGTTAATACGAGTGAATGTGTTTGTGTGGAAATAAGAACCGTCGACCGGCTGGCTTATCGCCTACGCACTTAGGTCTTGCGGTTTGTTGTCCACCCCTTAGGTAAGGGAGTCTTAAGAAAGTTGTCTTCGATGGGTTTGTTAAAGTACACAATAATTTATGTATGACGGACTTAAACCATTTCGGGCTTTTTACAGTGAAAAGGTGAGCACTTGGTGTTATGCGATTAAATTGCTTGAGAGGAGGAAGAAGTGATTTTAATTCCTCGGAATAAATGCCAAAACCAAGTATAGATATTTGTACAAAAATAGATATATGTAAGTATAATTATACCAAGTATAAATTTGGTGACGGTTTTCGCAATATTTTAATTTTCTTTGAGCTTTAATAATAAAAATATGTTCATTCTATATATATGCAATATCGAAAAAATGCTCATTCCAGTCCTTGACCACTTCATCGACTCTTGCTTTCCTCTCTATATACTATACTGTGGCCATCAGAATAGACCGATATAGAATTAAAGGTAGAAAAACGTCAGTTACGTCTTCATTGTTCCACCAACTTAGAACAGATAATGTCCGAATCCGAAGCTTTAATAGCGGTTTTATTTTATTCAAAGATGATAATTTTTGTTTTGATTATCTGAACATGATTAAGTGTGTTTAAGGTTTCGTCAATTGCGATTAACTCTGATGTTTGAAAGACATTAAACCTCGCCATAGAGGGATCGAAAAAAAACCAGCTACGCCTTCAAATTCGTTTTAGCAGTGTTCCAACAACTTAGAACAGATGAAGATAATCTTCAAATCCGAAGCTTTAATAGCGGCTTTGTTTTCTGCAAAGATAATTTTTTTTTTTTATTGTCTTGACATGATTAAGTATTTTAAAGGCTTTCTTAATTGCAAGTAATTTTACTTGAAAGACACTAGCTTATTTGGAAAAACAATAAAACTTTGAAATGTTTAGATCTTCAGAGAAAACTCGTGTACCTTCTCCGTACTCCATTTTCAATTTTATTATAAATTTCAGTTTATGTTTGAGTAGATCGCTATGTACCAAAATGTTATTTAGTGTTGTGACAGCGATGGATAGCTATAACTATCACTCTCTTTTATACTAACTATGAAAATGGTTGAAAAAATACGTCTTCAAATTTATTTTAGCAGTGTTCGGCCAGCTTAGAACAAATAATGTCCGAATTCGAAGCTTTAATAGTGATTTTACTATCAGTGAAGATTGTAACTTTCGTTTTGATTGCCTGAGCATGATTAAGTATTTTAAAGACTTTGTTAATAACTATACTTGAAAAACGCACTAGCATATTTAGAAAAACCGTAATACTTTGTTTTTATAACAACTTGTTTTCTAGCGTTAGAGTAAAAATTCGAGTCACAAAGAATATTCGTACGCCTACTTTGCAGTCCTATTTCCAACTCTATTACCAATTTCATTTTGTGTTTGATTTCGCTATGTACCAAAATCCTACTAAATGTCGTAACAACAATGGATAACTATGAGTCTTACAATCTTTTACACCCACAATGATTACATTCTAACCTAAATATTTAATTAAGAATTTGTTTTAATACTGAACAATTAAGTAAATTGTAATTTTTATAGTGTTTAAGAGCAGGGATAAAACAAATTTGTTTATAGTGTTTTTTTGCCAGATTGATTCTACACTAATATTTAAGTAATTTAATATAGTTAGTAAGTTCAAAAAAGGATATCAATATAAGGAAAAAAACAAAAAATCTTTATAAAAGCCCCCCATTTTTATTTTATTAAAATCTTATTCTTTTACTAACTGAAATCCATTAATGGCTTTTTGTTAAATAAATATTTATATAAAAACAGAAAAAAATAAACAATTTCCGTTAATAAATCTTATCATAAAAATAAATATAAGAATGTAAATATGTAATTGAATCAAGTAACTCTATATATGTCATATGAGTATATATATATATAATATATATATACATTTATTATCTATATATCTAAATAAAGATAAATTTAAAGATATGTTCATATATAAATTTCTATATTTTGTACAGTTAACTTACATCTAATCTGATTAAAATTAAAAATTAAATTCTTGTTTACTTTGAAATTTTATACTTTTCAAATTAAATTGATAAAAATTCTAAAATTATTAATAAATTATTATTTACATAAAATATTTATTAATGTATAAGTGTTTACTTAAATAAAAAAATATTATTATATAACTAACTCTTTAATTTTTACATTTAAAAGTAGTTATGTATTAAGGTTATTTTGTAGATAATATTTTTTTAAAGTTCTTTATTAACCCCTACTACTCTATCTGTAGGTTAAAAAATCAAATTTTTTAATGAGGTCAATTTATTGAGCTGGAAAATAACAATTTAAAGGTTAATCTAATTATAATGAGCTTGAATGAGTAATAACTATATTTACCTAATAATTATACATACTTAGTTATTTATTTTGTAGGATAAGTCTATTCAATTAGAAGTTAAATTTTAAATAGAAGTTATTTAGAGGGAAATAGATATACATATATACAATTAGAGAAGGTATATATATTATTCAGGAAAAAAATGTTGTATACTTACTTAGGTACTTTTATTAACAAGTACTCAAAAATCACAATTATTTTTAGTTTTATATATACTTACGTCTACATAAATGAATGGTGGTTGTAGAATAAAAATTAATAATCAAAAGCAAAAAAACCGCATCAAATTAATTCGAATATGTTAAAATGCCACAAAGCACCCAGGTTGTTTATTTCATTGTTTTGATTTATTATTTTAAAAATAGACACAGAAAGAAAACAATAAATATCAAAAGATTATTGCTCTCACTCAATACAGTTAAAATATTTTTTTCCAAATTACAAGTTTTACAAGTGCTCTTTAGTGTTATATTTGGTCAAATATGAAGTTTTTAACATGCAAATAAGAACAAACACTCAGTAAAATCACAAATATTGTTAAGGACAATAAATGTTGATGAATGTATGATTTTTCGCAGATTTGGCAGGAACAATGTTTTTTTTCTATGTGTTAATTCTAATGATATTTATTATCTAAACAGTCTAAACCATAATATTAACCCAAAGAAAATATATAGATAAAATGCTAAATAGATTTAACATGACATGAAAATCATACACTGCGTAATTTTCAGGGGCGCCTATTTCATGGGATACCAGAAAGCAAAAATCGATTGCTTTATCCAGCTCTGAAGCAGCAAATTAAGTCTTATATACCTAAAAGCATTGTTAGCTGAATTAGAATTAAACACAGATAAGATTATTACAGTCGAGGGAGGCCAGTACAGGCAGATATGAAAAACTTCAAATCATCAACTGGAGAGATTTCGCTCGTGACCGAAATCAGTGGAGGACAGTTACGCGCTAGACCCAGGACTTTCAAGGTCTGTAGCACCCAACAAGTAATTAAGTAAGATCATTACAATATTTAACGACAACAGAAATACTGAAATTATGGCTGGTAATAATATTATTAACAATAGAAACAAACATATTGATATATATTATGTCACCCCTTTATCAGAAACGTTATAGCAGAGAGAGAGATTTATAAATCAAACTTTCGAAATGCCGTCTCATATGCTTTAAAAAATACGTTACTGCTACAAAATTAGAAAAATGCTGTACAACGATGGGTATATTTATGAATTATATTACGTCGAGGAGAGTGATTGTTAGGAGTATATCATGAAAATATTCATAGCAGTATGTTTAAAGTATAGGTGCAATATTTTGTGTTAATATTTGGAAGGTTAATCTACATTTCATACCCTCTCACCAACAAGAACGAATACAAAAAATGCTCTCAACAAAATTATGTTTCTTTGTGAGTGGGTATTAAATTTATTTTAAAGCTGTCATCATGAATACTCGTGTAAAAAAGTTTAATATTTGACATTTTCAGCTGATTTATCAAGAATTTGACATTTTCAACCGATTTATCAAGCGTTTGACATTTTTAACCCATTTATCAAGCGTTTGGCATTTTCAATTGATTTATCAAGCATTTGACATTTAACAACTAACTTATCAAGTAATCGACATTTTCAACTGCTTTATCAAACATTTGACATTTTCAACCGATTTATCAAGCATTTAACATATTCAACCGATTTATCAAGCAATCGACAATTTCAACTGATTTATCAAACGTTTGACATTTTCAATTGATTTATCAAGCATTTGACATTTTCAATTGATTTATCAACTGCTTGACATTTTCAACTTTATTATCAAGCAATCGACATTACTAACTATTTTCGAAAAATGTTTCGAAGATACTTATTTGATTCACGCATTTTTCATAATACCAAACTACCACGAGAAGAATACATAACTATATATATGTATGTACAGTGAAATAGCTATACGTTTTGCATGATTAATTGAAAAATTATGTAGCAGGAGGTTGAAATGCTCATTATCACCAAATAATTTAATGAATTTTGTATTCACTAAAAACACCATTTCCTCGTCTTTATAATTCGAAAATATTAAAACTACAATGAATACTAACTAGTATTACTACTTCTATAACTACCTCTTATTGTTTTTACTCCAGATTAAACAAAAAAAAAAACACAATTTCAAATTCTAACCTCATTTTTTGAAAAATTCAAATTATTACTATATAATAATGTCCAAATATACTTTTTTTTAGAATTTAAATTATTTCTAGATATTTAATTCTTAGGTATTAACCCAGATAACACATGATAAAATAACCAAAAAAAGAATAATATGTAATTTAAATTAAAAATTAAATTTTTTAACAACATTCTTTTACAAAAAAAATATTCTCTCTTACGATTCGATCTCACTAATTCTCATATTTAATATCTCTCTATTTGGTTAACACTATACAACATCTTTTAACTAAATTTGTCGATGGAAATTAATTTGAAATTAATTTTCACTCTTATTTTGGATAAAAACAATTTCTGTTTTCTATTATTATTTTTTTTATAAAGTTCATAATGTCAGCACAATAGTAATAAAAACAACAACAATAAAAAAAAATTGTAGATCACTCCAATAATGTATTCTATTTTGTATTTGTATAAAATGTAGACATTTTACTACATTTTTTGCATATTTTTTTGTTTTTTTTTGTTTTTATGATCATTTTCTAATGTCCATGTTTAAATTGAGTAGAAATTTTGTGTTGCCAATTTAGAAAAAAAAAATTTTATTTTAAAAATAATTTTATAATTTTTGAATTTAATAAAAATAATAGTGATGTTATACGATGCTTACATGCTGCTGTTACTTATTCTATTGTTATGGCAGTAAATCAACATTTCATCACGCTACTGTTGTACATTTTCTTCTTCACTTACTAACTACAACTATTAATTCTTCTTAATATTTTCCAATTTTAATTCCATGTTAAGAAAACAGCAGAAACAGTGTTGAAAAATAAATAGGTATAGAAACGGCGAGGCGCAGACTGGTTGTTATATGTACAACAAGACGTAACAAGACTAACAAGATAGTATAAAGAACTATAATGGAAATAAGTGTATGTGCTTGATTACTAGAAAAGAGAATATCCGTGATTATAATCACCATAATAATTAAGTGAATAGGAATGTTATTGTATATGTTTCTCTTTCTTACTTTCATTTTTTTTTCT
This sequence comes from Argyra leucocephala, assembly GCA_963942445.1. Taxonomy (NCBI): domain Eukaryota; kingdom Metazoa; phylum Arthropoda; class Insecta; order Diptera; family Dolichopodidae; genus Argyra; species Argyra leucocephala. Next base: position 131,635,927 of record OZ012681.1, on the reverse strand, counting down.
GTTTATTTTCATTTAAAATAATGATGATAATCATTATAATCACATCATTATCATCATCACCAGTGATGGATTGTGACAGCAACAGAGTTTGTTGTATATAGGAATAAATTCTGGATATATGTTTATTATTTTTTTATGTCAAATAAATTCTTTTAAACTTTTGTATAGACATGTGTATATATATATATATATATACATGCAGTTTCAGTATTAGTAAAGTAAGTCAAGTAAACCAAGTCAAGTTAAATTGAATTCTAAAAATGGGAGTCAATTACATGTATATTTACAAATAAAGGCGCCACCATAGATAAATCTACATATATGATGAATTTATTCATATATTATATATATTAATAAAGGTATGGTATGCTATATAATATTATATGGATGCATATATATATATTGATGTTAATTGCCATATAAAGTAATTTGGTTATTTTAAAACATAGACACGTTATCTGAATATAATTAAAATTAAAATAAAATAAATAAAAACATTTTTTTCTATTTATTTTGTTTTGCTAATTTGTTTTTGTTTTTTGATAACGTTGAATAAATAAAAATAAAATTCTTCAGAATATTTTTTAATTAACTAACATATACACTGTTTTTCATTATTTTAATTTTTTGATAACGTTAAGGACATTAATTAAAATTCTAACGTTTATTATTTACTGGCACGACACAACCCGTTTTGTGTGTCTTGATCTTCTGCAAATTTTTACTGAATCAATTTTTTCTTTTCAAAATATTTTTTTGCTGATCTAAATAATTTGTAACTGCTTGATTTAAGCTTGAAATAATTAAATAAATATCTCTTTGCATACTAGGTTGTATATTTTCCTTAAAACTGTTTCGAAGGATTGTTCGCAAAATCCAAATAGATTTTTATTCTCTTTAGCTAAGAACATATAATAACAAGAAGTCTCATCTGGATATTTGTCAATTTTTTCAACTTAGATGCGTAATTTGTATAAGATTTGAAGAGAAAAATTATTATTTTAAAGAGCAAATTGATAAAATTAAAAAGTGGGTTGTAATGTGCCGACCCGCTATATATAAAAATAATATTTTAAAAATTTGTATGGGATGAGACTTCCTTTTATTACATGTTCTTTGTATTTAGTCATTTACCATTTATCATACTAAATTTTATAGATCTATATTGAAATTTTACTAAACATTTTGAAGGTACATATATACATACATATAATATTTTCTGCAGTCACGTTATCATTAACCTCTTTACATTAAATTAACAATATTAAATTTATTGAGTCCTAAATCGAAATTTATTAACAAATTTATCTTTTAAATAATTGTTAATAAAAAAAAAAAAAACAAAATAAAAGCAATTTAATAAAATGAGTTCAATAAACTTTAATTATACAAAACACAATCATATATTATAATATACAAGTATATACTTATTTGTTAAGTATACTTTAGAACATTTTACTCATTTATTATTAGGAAATATAAATTTATTTGCTTCAGGATTAAATTTTATTGAACCAAAGGAAAAAAAAAACAGAAAAACAACACGATTGTCGTATGACAAAAAAAAAAATGGGTTCTAATAAAAATGTGTAACAAAACAATAATAATGTTAGGTATACTGTTTATAGTGTTGTATATGTATATACAAGCAGAAATCATTCAACGCCAATTTTTGATTGCATTTATTGTGAACTCTTATATGATATGTTACACAACACCCTCTCTTTATATTTTCCGATATACGAGTACATACGAATAAAGTAACAGTTATGACGACGATCCTGTATTTCTGTGCGTCAGTTTTTGTTATGTGTTGATGTAGCTATATATTTATATTGGTATAGAACAGGAAAATTTTATAATATGTTCATTGAGTCATTCATTGGAAAGAACACACATGTTTGTATATATATTTATCATTTTGTTGTTGTTATTTTCACCTGGAAAAAAAATAACGTTGATTGTATATCGGGTGTTATGATGTTCTATACGCCTTTTTTTATGTTTCAAACAAAATACTATATTTATGGCAATTAACATCAATATAGTATGGACCTTTATTAATTATTAAATATATATTATGAATGTCACTCTTGGGTCACGGTCATGTTTTTTCTCTCAGGGTCACGTGGTATTAATCACTCATGTACCTCATACATTGTGATTCTGAGACTGTGCGCTTCAGTTTAAACAATCTTTATTTTGACAAAGTACATAGTTTTATTAATCTACTGTTCCTATTTTAATTAGCATTAGTCTATCTAAGTAGAGTAGACATATTATATATTTTTTTTTTTAAATCAATTTCAAATCAAATCAATTATCCTTGCTGAAGTTATTCATGATCAAATATTTAGGTTAAATATGAAAAACAAAATTGAATTTCTTAATAAAACAGGGACAAAAATTCAATTAGAAGGCTTACCCATTCAAAATCATAGGTAGGTAGGTAGATGCAACAATTCAAATTCATAGACAGGTAGGTGACTATTCCAGTTACTTCTGGAAACATATTTAGTACATAATTTGGTCTTTTTGATGCCACTACTCCAATGAACTAGTAGTTTTGATTATTGAAAATGATAGCTAACCTTGACTATGGCTTATAAACGATTACAATAAGTACAAAATGTTCACAAGGGGAGATCACAAGGTTCTCGTACCTCTTCTATGGTATATTAATCATTCTCTGGAGTAACTACACAGACTTAAAGACGCAGGATATACTATTAGTAACTAAGTAGTAATGATTAGTGATTTTAATGAAACAGGAGTACAGGCATTTTTTAGTAATAATTTATTAGAAGTTGAAATGAACCTATATACCACCGCGGTGTATGATAGAAGACCCAATTATGATAAATTAACTACTTGTATGAAAAACTATTGATTTCAAAAACTGAAACAAGGGAACGATAATGGATTTGAAGGTAGTAAAATAGGATAAAAAAAATAAAAAAATTTTATATTAGAATTGAAGTTTAGAATAGAAATAAATTTCTATGAGCACCTGGTACAACATTCATTTTACTTCTTTTTTTTTTTTTAAATAAAACATATAAAATGGCTTATAGAACCAATGTGATTCAATTGAAAAAATACAAATATTTTTTTATTATTTTTTTTAATATTGTTACGAACATTATATGCATTTCAACAAAAGCAACAACAACAATAGCAGCAACAACAAGTTCTTGTTTTATAAAATCCCTTGAGTCTTATTTATTGCATGTGTATGTAATTGTATTTTTTTTTGTAGAAATTTTCTAGTAGACCAATTTTTTTTCTCCATTTTTTTTATTTTTTTTACTCTGGAATCCAAGAATAGATAAAAAAAAAAAATTCCTGAAAATGTTGCTAAAAATGAAAGAAAAAAAAAGTACAAAAATGGGGTTGAAAAATTGTAAATATTTTCTTTTATTTTTGTCTCTCTCACCTTGGCTGAATTTATATGAAATTTTGTATAGTGGTTGTTAAAATGTTAGGGGTGGTCGGTCGACAATAGAATTCAATCCATTCATTACCTGTAAAAAAAAAAAAAAAAAAAAAAAAAAAAAAATGAAAATTATGACAAAGTTGTTTTGCATGTTTACAATCATATAATTTTTTTTTGTGCTTTAGTTTTATTATGTCATAGAGGAGAAATAATATTCCTCTTTCCTAAAATATCTATTTTGAGGTTATGTTATTATGAGTCCTGAAATAGAGCATAAAATTAAGTCGTTTTGTTGTATAGTTATATATATATATATATATATGTAACGGTGTTTTAATTGCACTCAACAAAAATAAATTTTCCCTATTTTGTGTTTTTGTAGCGTAGCGGGTTAACTGTTTTTTTTTTTTTTTTTTTGTATTTTTATACCTGAATTCAGGTGTCTTAAAATAAAACAAAAAATGTTTTAAAGGGGTTATGACTATTTGAATTTGTTTTTGTGCTTTTGTAATTTAATCATTAATATGGAGACTTTTATTGTTTAGAAGTATTTATTGTATATATATATATATATATATATATATATTAGAATTTTTTGATTCAATGAAATAAATGTCCTTTTAAGACTTAACCTCCTGCTACTATTCTATTTAATTTTTAAAGATTTTTATTTTTTTAAATAAAATTTTAAGAACAAAAGAATTGATGAGGTGTTGTGGCTTCTTTTGGAAAAACAAAAGCTACTTTGATTAGTGTGATTTAAATAAAAATTGTATACATATCACTGCATAATTACGAGCGTTCATTTCATTTTATATGTAAATAAATTAAGTATTTAAGATGGGCTATAAGTAGAATAAAAAAAAAGGATTTAAAAAAGGATACAATATGAAATATAAATTTTTATTTTGAATACAAGTACTTAAATGCTTAGACTACTACTGTTGCTGCTTTGTAAGTGAATGATAATAATTTTCTTCATTACCAAGGGCTTAATGGAGTTTAGAGTATACATTTTCTTTCTTTTAGATTACGAAAATAATATATTAATTAAACTTTTCATGCAAAAATTAAAGAAATATAAAAGCTTAAAAAGACTGAGGGTTTTAATAAAATCGTATAAGTTCGCAATATAACCAGAGTCTATATTGGCTAAGTCAATAAAGATTAAAAATGAACTTTTAAACAATAATTTTTAGAAATATTTATTTGTTAATAATTTACTTGAACATTACACTCTCGATAGTATTACATGAAATAACTTGGAAGTCAAATAAAATAGTTTTGGACTTACACCTTGCAATCAAAATTTTTCTCAGATGTCTAGGTTTGAAAAAAGAGGATTGTTAGTATAAGTAGTTGAAGATATTTTACAGTTCGTATATGGTCTGATGCTTACAAATGATAATAACAAAAGTTCTTTGGGATTTTGGTTATTTCGTAATTTTAGAATTTGAAATTTTGAAATTGAACATTTTGAATGCAAGGATTTTGTAATTAGGGATTTTGAATTTGGCGCTTTTGGAGATTTTGATTTGAAGGTCTGCAAATATAGTTATTGATATTAACAACTGTAACTTACAGTTTACGTTTATGTTGTATGAGATAGTAAAATCTATACAACTAGTTTTATGATCAGTTGTATTTGAGCTGTGTTTAATATTTATATATTTTACTTGTATTTGGAATTATTGACGTAGGGTTGTAGGGTAAAATTTACTGACGCAGAAAAGAAAAAAATTTCACTTTAAAATTATTTTTTGAAGTATAAGTATAGTAAATCTTCAATTTATGTAGTTTACTATAACCTATGGTAGAACAATATGGTAGAACTAGAAGTAGACTCAATCCTGACCCAAAATTAAAATATTGTATGGCCCAAAATATTGTTAGATTTAAAAAATTTGTCTTGAGGAACAAAACAAAACAACAAAAATAATAAACTGTGTTATCGTTGTAGATTTCATCATTTTTTAGGACTTTATTAATAAAATTCATTTGAGTTCGTTAATATATTATTCTATTTATTGTTTTTATTATTTTTAAAAATTTCACTCATCTCATTCTATAACTATATTTTCCACTGCTATTTATTTACACATAACTATATTTTATTGCAAAATTTACCGAAATTTTTGACTCATATTTTATACTAATAACCTTTGACCTTCCTCTCATAAAACAATAAAAACAACAAAAAAATAATATATATATATTTTCATTCATTTAAAACCAAATTAATTTTTTTAAATTTTAATCGCTTAAAATAATAATTTATATGAAAAAAAAAAAAACAAATAAATTTCCTTTATTCTATTTCCGGTTCTTTTAATAAAAGCAAGAAGAAAAAAAAAATAATTCGCAATCTAAGAAGCTGCTGATGACCGTAGGCGTCACTTGATCATGAAATTTATTGTTCTCCCATTAAAAAGTTATTGTTAAACATTTTTTTTCCTTTTTTTATTCTTTTTTTTTTTTTTTTTTGTTTTTTAATAAATAATTACTTTAGTACCGCAAAATTTATTTTATTTCTTATTTACTTAATGTCAGACAATTAAAAATTACAAAAAAAAAATAAAAACAAAAAAATTGCGTTCTTAAACAAATTTACAACGAAACTTAATACAACACACGCAAATTTAAAATAATAATAATAAAAAAAAAAATGGTTTTTTGTTACTCGGACCTATTGAAAATCCATGTCACAATACACACTATGCTATACCATAACAAGCTGGTCGAGTCGTTCTCATTATTTTTGACAAGAAAATATAAAAAAAAAAAAAAATCTCATTACTCATTTTGTTGGCCTCCAAAAAATAGAAATGAACTTGAAATTATATAATTCTGTAGTTCGTCTTGTATATCAGTTATTTTGCTATGATGTGTATATGATCCTATTTGTATAATTCTATAGTGTAGAATTATTTTTTAATCAGTATACAAGAGTAGAAAATCAATATGGCAAAAATGTTTAGTCAGCTGGACAGTAGGTTACGCCAATCGTCAAAAGTCTAATCGAGTACTTTGTAAAGTCGTAATGACTTAAAAAAAACTGACTCATAATAAAATCACAACAAATGGACAAGTAAAGGTTGGGATTGGGAAAGTAAAATTAGAATTAGTTGAAATAGAAACGAAAAAAAAGTCTATTATTATTATTACAATCATTTTTAATTGAATATAAGTTAAATTATACACAATAGTAATTTACAAGCACTAACTACCTGTCAGGGTTATCGTTTTTTTTTACAAATTTTTCTGGTTTAAATTATATGATAACAAAATCTAACTAATTTGATTGTTTACTGATATTATTGCAGTCGATTCAAATCATGTCAAATTAGTTGTCATTAACGAAGCTTAAATTGAAATGTAACTGCTATTAGGGTAAATGGAAGTGATAACCGATTGCAGTTTCTTCTGGAACATCAGTTAGACTGGTTATGCCTATTATTAATTAATTAAGTTATGGCCTTTATTATATTGATACAGGATTCGATTGACTCATTTGAGTGGTTGTTGTATGTTTTAGAAGATTATTTGCACAATATTTGCACAGTACTAAAACTAAAACCAATCTGTGCGATTGAAGAAGTTATTTAGATCACGTTACGACCATTATTGAAATCTTTAAATTTTTTAAATAATATTCAATGTATATAATTAATTTACAGTTAAATGATATCGGGATCTAGTTAAAATTAGAGTGTTCAACTAGTTCAAATATTTTCCTATCAAAAACGATTTTCTAAAACCAGTATTGATTAGTGATTACTACTGAAGAGTGAAGAAAGCATTTTTGAGGGAGTAAAAGTAGCTACAAAGGTTTTTATGAGAGGGTATCACTTTTTTTACCCCTTTTATTTTTAGGAATCTTTTCTCAACATTAAATTAAATTTTTGACAAAGTGATTGTTTTTTTGTTAATGGGTGTGTTCAGTGGCATTAACTGGTGGATCTGAAATCCGTGGATGTGTCCACTGAACGGTGTCTGACTGTATGGTAAATGTACCCCGGTTCATGAAAATGAATATGCGGATTCAGCGATATTGACCGCTAGAAAAAAAATTTATATATATATATATATATTTTAATAAATTAACATCAAGGTTTTACTCTCATTTCATTTCCAATTTTGAAAAATACATAAAAATTGTACGTTTTTCATCAATTGATTTCACAAATATGATTCTCTTCTACAATTTAAACCTGTTGACTTTACTTAATTACGAGTACTTATATACCTTTGAAAAATATATAAAACGAAATACTGTTACCAGATAAACGATGCAAAATTTGACTTTGAATTTTTTATTCTCTTTATTTTTTGCTTTTTGGTTTGGTTTTTTTTTTTCTTAAATCCGATGCTGAACTCCTTTAAATGGTAAAAAATGAGTTTTGGTTTTTTTTTTAAACAAAAAAAATATAAGTAATTTTTTTTTACCAGATTTTTGGTTACCAGTTAACTAACGTTCTTTGATGGATTCAACCTTAAAGAAAATATTTTTTTTTCTCATTGTGTTTTTGTAATTTTACGCTTTCAATGCCGACAGATTATTGAACTTTTATTAAAGACAAATAAAGAGAAAAATTATCCAAAAAAACAAAATAATAAATTTTACATGAAATTTTGGAAGCCAAATTTTTTGCAACATAATTACAAAAATAAAAACAAAGATTTTCGTATAAAAATTTCTCTTACTCAAACCGGTTTTATTTACAAGTAGCAACTAAAATCTATTATATACTTGCTTATGTGTCCAATTGAATAGACTTTGTAGGTCCAAAGTTTGACCCATAATCGTCCTTCAATTTTATCTGGCACGGGACGGGATGCTTCTCTCCAATTGAAAATATGAAATTGTTTCATGTCCGTCGATATGTCATCACTCCAACGCAAATTTGGTCTGTCCCGACCTCTTGTCTGAAATAGGAGATTTTCTCAGACTTTCATGTCTGAATCAGAAGATTCACTTGGTTGGAGGATTGTCAATCCATTCACTATAGCTGTCCGAGCCACTGTACCAGTTTCTTGACTTTAATTTTCATGACTGCGTCTACGACCACTACTAAAGACTACGACAACTACGACTACTAAAATATATTAACTGTACAAAATATGACCAATGTTATTTTTTTTTATATCGGTAGAGTACTGAGTAATTGCTTAATTTATCATTTATTTTGACTGATATGCTCTCTTTTATTTGGAAGAGAGTGACAGAGAAAGAGAGATGTGAAAACGATTGGATTTATATTATTTATTATCGTAGTCAAGAACTTACTCATGAAATAAATATAAAGTTTAAGAACACTTGCTATCTACATATAGATGTAGAAAACCAAATTTTAGATTTACCTACATTTGTATAGATATTAGATAGAAATGGATGGCAATACCATTATTATGACATTTCAAATCGTTTGTACTTCTAAAGTCAAATTATTTTTCTATTAAATTAGGATTATTCATAATATAAATGTGTATAATAAACCGTTATGATAACATTTTATTTATTTTATATGTATATATATGTTTTATTATCATAAAATGTCAATAACAGATCCAGAAAATATATTTTTTCTATTACTAACGGATTTTCCCCAAAAACGAAATAATAAATTTCTGCGATTCGTTTTACGTCTCTATTGGCTATAAAAAATTCTATTTCATTAACATTTATTTCTATACAGTGTTACTATCACTTCCTATAATTGTACATTAACTACAAAAACAATAAAAACAATAAAAAAAAGACCTGGTTGGTTTATATTGCCATTTTTTTCTACTTGAATGCTGTAACAGTGTATTTAGTGGAATTAAGAAGCATGGCCATACCCAGCACTATAAAATTAGTTTCATTAGTTTTTTTTTTATAATTTCAATTTGATTTATTCATAACAGTCACCTGACTTACCCTATAAATTTTTACGAAACAAAAACATTAAAAATAAAAATAATGAAAACAAAAAAAATGTACCCACACTCTCTCCTTTTTCCTCCTGTCAGCCATAAATAAAGTGGCGCTACATGTATTCATTAATGGAATTAATTTTTTTTAATTATGTATATATACATATATTCCAAAAAAAAAAATTTATTTTATATTTTAACCGTTATTATATGACAACTGCGCAATCACCTTAATTGGATTTTTATTTTGTTGTTTTTTTTTTATTTTTTTATAATTTAAAAATGATTCTGGGGAAGACCTTCTTTGCGTTGTAATTTGATTTACAACGGTATATCATATACTATATGATAAGCTTGTGTAGGCGATATTAAAATTTTATAACTATATATCTGTCTTTATCTTTCTAATGGAATTTTTAATCAAATGAAAAAAATTACATAAAACCGAGTTTCTAAAATTGGTTATTTTTGAACAAAAGTGAACGATGATGATGATGTGCGCAGCTTGCGGCGTAATCAGAGTTTTTTCTTGTTGTTTTATTTTTTTTTTTTGATAATTGTATGTAATGCCCCAACAAATGGTAGATTGTTTTTTTTTTTTGTGTATTTTTGTGATGATGATTAATTTCAATTTTAAAAAACTTTGAACAGAAATTGATTAATTTAATTGAGCTTAATGATTTTTATTAGAGGAGGCAAAATAATAACAATAATAACAACAATATTAAATTTTATGAAGAAACATAAGTTTTGAGCTATTTATGGAGCTCGAAATGTCATTTAAATAGTGGAAATAAAATTATTAAAAAATAAAAATAAAAACAAAAGTGAAATTTAAAAAAAAAAAAATATAGAATAATGAAAAATAAATTTAAAGCCATCGATGATGTGACTTAGGTTAAAAAGTTAATGGGCGAAAAAAATGAGTAAAACTAAATTGATTTTAAATTAATTATATTATTTGATTAGTTTATATTATAGTTATTGGTATGTAGAATACACGTAAATTTTGATGAATATGTAGGGTAATCAGATGAAAATTCAAAATTGAAGAAAAAATTATATACCTTGAAAATTTAGTAAAAATCGAGTATTTTTATTGTCCAAATACAATACAGTTGGTGTCAATCAAAATTGACTTTGACTGTCAATTTTATTACTGATGCAAAAATAACTGTTAATTATAGACTTGAATAGTAAATTTTAATTATGAATGAATGATGTCTCAAATATAAAATAATATTTTTGACAACACTACTTATGTGGAATGCAAGGAGTTTGGCTTAAATGTTGTTTTTTGAAATATATTTACGGTTCAATGAATTACAAAAAACGTAACTATATTTAGTGAAATAGTTAAGGTTCAATGAATTGATATGACAATGATATTAACAATGAATAATATGTCTGCTCATAGAATTTCACTGTCACAGTGTCAACAGTAGTAGCATCAATTCGCATTGAATTTTTAATATTTTATTAATAAAATAAAACTAAATTTGGTAAATTCAATACTGTTGATAAATTCATTATTAGTTACACCAAAATTTGTTTTCCCAACTATTATAAGGCTAAAAAAATACTCTCATTTAAAACTGAACAAGTTTTCTTTAGATTTTCCATGGTTTAAAAAAAAATTAAATAAAATAAAAATTTTAAACGGAAACGATTTGATGTCATCTTCCTAAACAAATACAAATATATATAATTATAATATATATATATATATTAATTTCTGGTTATTCTTCTGTTTAAAACGCGTGCAATTCTATCGATATATATATATATATATATATATACTGTTAGTAGGTCAATTCTAATTAGTATTTTATAACTCAATAAAAAATTAACAACATTTAAAAATTTTAGCACAACGCTAAATTTTAATTTTAATTTGTTATTTTTTTTTTTATTATTGTTTTTTTTTTTTTTTAAATTATCAATGGGCTTTTTTGTAATTTAAACTTTATTTAATAATTAATTTCAATTTATTTATTTGTGTATATTTATTGTAAAGATTATAACAATCATAGGTTATCAGTTTAATAAAATAAAATGTACAATAATAGCTTGTAGTTAGTTGCTGTTATCTTCTATAATTTCTAAACTAATTAACTCAGGGTCGAATCTATTACAAGTATGTAGTTATAATATGTTGAATATGGTGGGATATTGGATTTACTATTTGTAATAAAAATTATTTAATTTATAGATTTTTTCATCACTTTTAATAAAATAATTAATTGACCATTTATTATTGAAACGTCACCGTATGATACATGGTTTCAGTGTCAAAAATATTTTTATTTTGAATAGTCAACCATTAGTTATCAAACATTAGTCGATAGAAAAGCTTTGTGCAAACCCATGTAGTTGAGACTAGAATAAAAATTATCATTGTCATCACTTTTCATCATAGATTCAAGTTCACATATAGATCGTAGAAAAGGGGTACGAATAGGGTATGGAATAGGAAATGTTAATAAGATTAGTAGTGTTAGAATCACTGTAAACCCTGCAAAGTGTAGAAAATGTATACATATATGTATATATTGATTTACCATCTTATAGCTATGGGTGAAATCAAAAAATAAATACTGCGGCAATGTTTCATAATTCAGCATATTCTAAATATAAGCTGAACTGTCAAATTGTAACTGCCACAGTGTTTAACAATTCAACATTTGCTAAATATAAGCTGAATTGTAAAATAGTTAATGCCGCAGTGTTTAACAATTCAGCATATGCTAAATATAACCTGAAATGTCAAATACTGCCGCAGTGTTTATATTTTGATTTCACTCTATATATAACAATGTAAATGTAAAAATTTTTAAATTGAATGCCCGTCATAATTGCTAAGCTTAAATCTTTCTTGCCAAAACGGAGCATTCCTGGTTATTTCTGATGATGATTTCGAATATTGAACTATTTTTGAAACGTTTTTTCTTTCTATTTTCTATATTCTGTGAATTATTGTCTAAATTTGGCCTAAATATTCTGAACCATTTTCCTTAATTTCTTAGAAACAAAATAGATGGGATTTTATTTTTAAATTTTCAATCTCAGTCTCTGAGACGGAATCGGAATCATTTATTGAAATATTCTAGAAACGACCCTGACTCAGACTATTACCCAGTATCAATTAAATCATATTATTTGATTTTTACACACACATACACATATACTCACATTTGTAATATAGAAATGTAGTTAATATTTTCTAAAGTAAGATAAGTCGCGTCAACTTAATTTTAATCGTTTTCTAAAACTGATAAGATACAAAAATTATTAGACCTACTCGTATAAATAGAATTTGGATATTTTATTCATTAAGTAAGTATATTAAAAATGTTTATTCAGCCTAGTTGATTATACTTTAATGTTGATAAGAAAAAGAGATGATGTTTTTAATGATGATGATGGTGGTGGTGGAGTTTATCGGGTTAGTCGATAAAATTGAATCAATTTGTAATTTATTAATTTTTGTTTTTCTTCATTTATCTTCACTAGTTATTCAATTAAAGTGCTAATTTAATAATCATGAAATGAACAGTGGTTATCAAATTTAATTAGAAATATATAAGATTGTCATGATAATGATAAATAAATAAATTTTAGAAATATAAATACTTTTTTTGTTAGTTTGTTATCGTTTAAATTTTTTTTTAAACGTTTTTAATCAGAATTTTTTAAATTAGTTAGATTTATTTGAAAATTTTTAAATTTTCGTAAAATTTATATGTTTTAATAATTAATAGATTAGTTTTAAGAAAACTAATTTTTTACGACTTTTTTTTTTTTTTTTAATAAATTAAATAAAATATGGATGAAATGATGAATCAACGTTAATCAGGGTCGTTATTTATCTGGCATTCACAGTAATTAGACATTCTCAAATCTCAGTACCCTCTAATTATGTTATACTTTTACTTATTTCTCAACACTTCAATAATATTGAAAAAAAAAATGAAATGGGGTAAAATTTACTGTCGTGCCAATTACTATTATATAACATAATTTCTCTTCAATTAGAAAATTCAATCAATACTATCAATACTGTCTGTACAACATAAATTTCACATCTGTCACTCAGATATGACGTTTCGTATTATGCAAACAGTCAAGACAGTGACTGTAACGTTTGCTTGATTCAAATTTAAATTAAAACATGTCTGCTAACTGTCAAAACTAGAAAAATGTTCACCTTAATGTAATTTTCCGTTAAAAAGAAATTGAAACAAATTATTGAATTTTTGGTTCGCAAACCCAACTGTAACAACGAGTTTAACTAATTTTTAATATTATTTTTTTGACAGTTTACAGAATTTACATTGAAAATCTAAGTCGAATTTGACTTCAGAAAAACACTGTTATCCCACAAAATAATTTTAAATTCAAAAAATTATATTTATAAAAATGTGAAAAAAAAATAACATCATTTTTAATTTTTAAACAAACAATTACTCAATATATTTTATCCTGGATAAATCACTTGCATTTTACATGCATCCTAATGTAGTGCAACATTTACAACAAATTCATCTTGTTTTCATGTTTTTTTTTTTTGAACAAATACGATTTCGTATACGATTAAGTATGTACATTTAATTATTTTAATATTTTTTTATATGTTGTTTATTTATGCAACAATAAGACCATGACATCATTAAGAACATTTATTTTTTTTTTCTACTTTCTATAAATAAAAATTTTCTTTTTTTTCACTTTTTTGTTTTAAAATTTTCATAAATAATGAAAATGTTGAAATCGTCATAAAATTTAATAAAAAAAAATGATTTTTTGAAAATCCCTAAAATCAAGTACAAAAACATACAACAACATATTCAATAGCATGATTTTGAAATGATTTTATTGCTGCTACCACAATAAAGTAATTTCATATGCTGGTTTCTAGCTCTATAATCGTTCCCTACTTAAGAAATTTTCCTATTAACAAAAAAAAAAAAATGTTTCCAGGAATAAAATAAAAACAAAAATCTCACCACAACTTCAGCAAATAAAGTTAAACTCTTTCTTCATTCAATATGCTTTCTTTTTATAAATTATAATTTTAGGGTACCCTCCTTTTTTGTTATTGTTTTTATTTACTTTCAAAGAAACCAAAAATCTCTGGTTATAACATACAAACGCACTTGTACTACACAAATTATTAATAATGGTATATGATGATGCCCTTAATCAGGTATAGCAAACCTTTAATTTATTATTGACACGTCACGTTGATTTGTAACACGTGAATTTTATTGTAATTTTTCGAATATATTCCATAAGGACTGTAAAAAAAAAAATTTACATAGTATTTAGCCTGTCCAGGCTTTCATTTTTATGACAGAGACTGCATTTTTTACCTTTAAATATAACCGGGTGTTGCAGAGCCATACGTATCAGAGAGAAAAGAGTTGTTATTTTAAAATTTAAAAAAATATATTTATTAAATAAATCGATGGTAGATGCTCTATCGATTGGATTGGTGATATTTTCAATCCGAACATTTTTTTAAACCCAAAATTTGGCGAAATTGAAATTTTTAAATCGGAAGAGGTACTTTTTTTTGCAAATTCAGATTCTAAAAAGAAACTTTTGCCTTGTGAATTTTTTTTTACGAATTTAATACGCCCGCTCTAGAATACCAGGTATATAAAGGCAAAAAACAAAATGCAAACTATCATAGCTGTGCTAAAACGTTAAAACGCACATTAAATTAGAAGTACGAAAAAAAAAAAAAATGATTTCAAGAAAATCCGCTTTGGACATATAAATATATAGCACGGACTTTAATAACTACTCCACAACGAGCCGTAAGAGTTATGAGGAAGTACAAATTAATGGTGAAAAGACAACTAGGTTCGGGCAGATCGAAATTTATCAAAAGACGTCATAAATCGGTTTTAGCAGAAACCCAATACGTCAGTACGAAAAATGACCCCAAAAAAGCTGTGATATCTGCATCAACAACTGTTCAGAAAATTAATAAAACATATATTCTTTTTTTTATTATTAAAATAATCCATTTATTCCAAATATCATTTACATAATGTAGTACTTATAATTAATAAATTAAACAAATTATTAGATTCGAAGAAATCATTCGAAATATGCATACTAATGAATTCATTATTTAAACGGTTTATTTAATTACACTCAACCAAAATTTTATTTTTATAAAATATAAGAATCAAGTATGTAAAGTATTAATGGTTATGGTTAAATGTTTTGCTTGGTAGCAATCGTATATTCGTATCTGATAGATCTGATCTAAGCTGATGGCTTCAATTTGATTGTACCAATATATCATCATCCAGTATGGTTAATAAAACACCGCCACCTTTGATTAGAAAAAAATAAACTAAACCGGATACATACTGTTAGTAGAAAAGTAAAAGTCATAAGTTAATACCTATGTCAATAACTATACATTAAATAAAAATATTTGCAAAAGTTAGGCCTAACTAGTAAGTATCAAAGCTTAAAAAAGTAACAGTTGTTATTTAGTCTCAATTGTACTCACATTAAAACGTAATCGTTTCTTTACAATTAAAACACTTAGTTGTCGATCAAAAGAAGACTAGAATTAGAATTTGTACTTCAAGGAGCATTCTAGTGATTGGCTCGAATTTACCATATTTTGCCATGGGAGCTTCTGTAAAATTACATTTAATAAAAAATTAATAGTTTGATTAATATTATAGTATTCGACGAAAAGATAGTTTGTGCCAAATAGAATTTGCGATATCAAAAAAGTAATAAATAACCGCTAATAAATAATAACATAGTACTTATCGCAGCACTTATTTAAGTAATCACTCACTTTATATCTCATTTATAAAAAAAAATGTATATGAGATATAACGTGAGTGATTCAAAACGTCAATTCTATACAATCAAACAATCAAAATGTTAATCCTGTATTATCCAGTTATCACCTAACATAATGACATTGATTTGCACTAAATTAAGTTCTGCAGCTCTGCCTTTGTAAGTAAAACCAAAAACAAAATTAAATATTTTCTACTTTCCCATCTTCAATACATCCCTTTAACCGTGTACTTTAACAAAAAAACAAAAACGAAACATTGACAGATCACAACTGAATGTCAAAAACAATCAGACATTTTTTATGCATCATTTCTTTTCTTGTTAAAATTGTTTTTGCTTTTTTTTTTTTTCTTAAAAATAATGAAATCTTCAAGACTTACTTTTTTTTATATTTTTATTTATTTTTTTGTCGTCAGTATGATGCGTTCATATTTTTCTAAATTCAAAAATTCATACATGGTGTGTTGTGTGTGCTGCATCCATTAAATGAATGAATGTATGTACCTAAGCTGTAATCTTGTGCAATAAAAAATAAAAAATTCTTTTGAAAACTTCAACTTTTTCAACATTAACGAAGAAAATTTGTTTTTTTTTTTTTTTTTTTGTAAATAAAAAATGTGCAACACATTTGCGCTGTCAATTTTGTAATATTGTAATATTGTTGTTGCTTTTATTATTAGATACATTTTTATTTTATGTTTAATAATTTGTTAGGATACACTTAGTTAGTACCAGGTTAATGATAAGAAAAAATATTAATTTTACTCATCTTCATTAATATGTATATCTTCAAACAACACAATGGAGCAATCAATGATTTACAACAAAGTAGTTTTGATAGTTTTTATGTAATTTGGATGGATTTCAAAGTGGGTGTTGTTTATTTTAAAATTATTATAAAAGATAATAATATGATTTATGATTAAAAATCTTTTAATGTTTCTCATGATTTCATTGTGTTAAAACCCTTTTGCAAATTTGTGCTTTTTGTAATTTTTTTGTGATGGTTTGACCTTGTGTATAACTGATATGCGTATAGTTTGAACTTTTTCATTTCTATATTTTCTACTTTTGTATCTACAACATAGAACATATTTTTCTAATATGTTACGGACAAAAACTGTTTTAGGTTAACCTAGTTCTGCCTAGGAATAATTTCAGGTGAAACTAATTCTGCTGAACGATATACGAACTTAGATAAAAATAGTATTGTTTCAGAACGGATTGGGCCTAACGATTAACAAGCTTAGAATAAAATTAATGTTACTTTTTTATTTAGGCAAGAATATAATTGGCGGTATGTAGTGGAAACAGGTAATCTACTTCAATCTCGACAAATTTATTCGGTTTCGGTCTGGCTCGATATTCATTTCTATACTATTTTTATTTCATATTTGGTTTGTTCAATCAACACAAATATTTCTAAAGCTATATGAACTGTATAGTAGATATCATTTTGGCTTCGGTTGTTAAAAATAGATTTAAGGATGACTTTTACTTCACTGAGTTGTTCCTAAAATTAATAAATTGAGTATTCTAGAATTGCTCTATCTATTACGCCACAAACGTATTTAACTGTGTTAACAGTCCGAAATTTTGAATAATTTTTGTAGTATTCTAGTTAGTCTATTTAAATAACTGCTTCTTTAATTGTATTTTAATTAAAAATTTATTTTTCTGATGTTGATATTGTGATAACATTCTCCATCAAATAATTTTGGTTTTTTTTTCGAATAACAGTGAAGCATCGGTTGTAATAAACCACATATCGTATTTAGGAGTGTCGAGTGGAAAACCGAGATAACATAATCAGAAAGATTTATTTGCCATTCTATGTCATACTGTTAGTGTTGCAGGACAGTAATAATGATGATGATGATGATGGTAAATATTGCAAAATTGGAAACATTAGAATTTTGGCTATTGGGTTTTACCGCAAAATCAGATATGAGCTTATAAAGATTATTTGAAAAGAAAAAGTTAGGGAAAGCGAAGCCCAGGAAGCAGAATGTGGTTGAAATATCTGCGTCTGTAATATAATAGAAACACAAAATCATTGTTTTAAGCTACAGCTGATAAAGTTAAAAGCCTTATTATGGTAGCTACACATTCGCAGTATGTAATTAAGGCGTCGATCATGTTGACTATTATAATTACATTAACTATATATAGTGCGGAACAGCACAGTGCTAGATTAATCGAAGAATATATAATTAGATTTTTTTAATCTTTTGCTAACCTTAATTTTAGATTAATCCAAAATGCGCTACTTACCAAATAGTAAAATTTTTGTAATTTTATAGCTCTACGCTCTACTTATATATATTATGTACTTTTATACTCATTCTGTCAATTACATTTTTATTGTTCGATCTGCTCAACTTTGTTATACGATCACAATATAAAAAAAATTTCAATGGATTGTAATTTGTTGATTACTGTTTCTCAAACATTAGTCCATTACTATTATTGCAATTGTAGTTATTACCATTGCTACTGCAGATTCTACTACTTACATGACAATACTTAGTAGGTATAAGTAGATCATCTGATTGTACAGTTAAAAATTATGTTTACAATTCTTTATGCTTTATGCTTGGTTTAAGCTGATTCTGTAGATTCTATATAGCATTTACTTTCGACTGAGTGGATCATATTAGTAATTAGTGTAGGTAGATTTTGAACTGCGATACGCTTAATACATATCAACCAAAGAATCATTTTTTTGACTAATTTCTAAATTGAACACTTTTGAATTTTTGAGACCTAATATACTTTGAAGATCATTTTTTTTGTTCTTAAACACTCTCTTCGGGTTTGTATAGGATTAAGACATAGCTCACATCTATTTTGACTCCGACACTGTGCTTAATTTCATCAAGATATAACTAATTATTATTATTATGATTGAATTTGACATCATTTTAATTTACTTGAGAAGAGGTTTTTGACTAAAATAGACCTAATTTCAATGTGTATAATTTATAAAGTAACACCAGATTTGCAGAAACTTAGGTGAACACACCTTCAATTCAATTTTGAATTAAATAACGAACATTTTTTTCATTTTATTTTTCAGATAATTGCCTTCAAATAAATTTAATTTGTTTATTTTTTATTTTTTAAAAAATAAAATAAATATTTAAAATTTACAAATTAAAAAAAAAAAAAAAACAAAAAAAACTGTGATATTTGTAAACAAAAAAAATAAAATTCGGACATTCTTATTATTTCATAACACATTTAAATACATATACGCAGAATTTAAGTGCACTTCTTCGTAATCACTCGAAAATATAACAATATGAAAATCATCAATGTCATTAACACCACCATTCATATTAATACATACAGAGTGATTTAAAATGCAGTAAATTCAAATTAAAAAAACAATAAATATTTTTAAATAAAAAATTTCAATTCAAATAAATTTTATAAAAATTTAAAAATAAAAATAAAACAATTTTTTGATCATTTCGGGTTACAATAATTAATTTGTCTCTGTCAAAATGATTAAATTAAAATCATTCTTTCGCAGAGGACAAGGTCCATCTGGATCAAAAAATTCAACAAATCAACAATTAGACTCAAATCATCATAATAATAAACATCATCATAACTCAACAAATAATTTAAAAACATCTAGTTCAGTATCAAGTCTTGATGGTATCGGTTTAAAATCAAATAATAAAGTATCAAAATTAAATCAAAAATTACACGGATCAAATGATAAATTACAATCACATCATCACAATCATCATCAACAACAACAACAACAACATCATTATAAAAGTTCATCAAAAGATAAATTAGATTCACGTAACGGTTCTAAAGAACATATTGTTGATTGTTTGGATGCACAACAACATTTACCACCACCAGCGCCACCTATTAAATATAAAAAGAAACAACCAAGTCAAATGCCGATTATACAACAGAATGTTATAGCAAATAATAATTTATTAGAACAACGAGATGTAATTGGTGAATATAATGAACGTAGTGTTGATTTAATAACATTAGATCCAAATAGAGAGGTAGGTTATATTAAAAATTAAAAAAAAAAAAAAAAAAAAAACAAATCTAAATAATAAAATTAAAAATAATTATTTAGGCTACACTGCAACAACAACAATCAATGATGCAGGAATTACAATGTCATTTAGAAAGACTGACTAGAGAAAAGATGGCTCTTGAAGCAAAAGTTACCGAATTATCTGCTTATCAAAATGAAGTACAACATCTGCGTAATGAAATTTCAAAATTACAAAATATACAAGAGAAAAATAATTTAGAAATACAAAAATTATCAGATGAAAATGAAATATTACGTAATCGATTACGTGATGTTGTTAATTCACCGTTATCAGATGCTGAAAAACATCAAATTATTCAAGATTCCCAAAGATTACATAGTTCTGCACCAGCATCAATTGCCTTACCAAATGTATGTAAAATATACCTATACTTCATTTTTTTTTTATTTATTTATTTATTAAATTTCTGCCCCCAGATAGGTATAAATTTACTCATATCCGAAGGGGTCCCTAATTTTTAATTATATTATTTTTTTATTTTTATTTTAGAATCATGAAGTTGATGGAACTCCATGTGTTACCCCAGATTGGGATAAAAATTCATCAAGTAGTGAAATATCAGTGGCGTGCCTACAAGATAAAATTATTCAGGTAATCAATTATACATTATTAAATATATATACAAAAAAATTAATTAATATATTTATATAAATATATATAAAAAAAATATATGAATATATTTAATCTGTAAATGGAAAAAAGTATGGTACAAATTTTCATTATTATTCTTTTAAATGGTAGACATTTAAAAGGGTACGTAGCGAAACTAAATATTTTTTTTTTAATTTCAATTGAAAATTTCACACAAGTATACATAAGAAATTTTAATTTATAAAATTTTTTTAACATACTACTCTATTGCAAAAAAGTTGGCTCATACCTTGTTTGTATTTTAAAGCCGTTTCAGTACTGGCATAATGATTTCTCATTTTTTTTTTAAATGTTTCCCATAAAATCTCAGTAAATGCGATATAAAACCAAATCTTTTACAGCTCATAATTACCTACACAAACACAACATTTTTTATTGTTATGGTAAGCTTAAAGGTGGAGGACAACTTTTTTAGAGTACTTTTCAATAGAGTAGTACAAAAACAAATGTTTAAATAAATTTTTACATATTTGGTTGTTGTCTAAGATAAATAAATAAATAAAAAATATAGTACCAAAAATAAATTGAAATGATAGAAAATAATTCATAGTGAAATTGTACGACTTCTTCGAATTTCCATGAGCAGACTAATACTAGCATATAGATATATATATACATATATGTATTTAAAATTTAATAAATATTTTTTTTTTATATACCTTTTATAGATGGAAGAAACACATTATTCAACAAATGAAGAACTTCAAGCAACATTACAAGAATTATCTGATTTACAATCACAATTAACTGAAATTCAATCAGATAATGAACGTTTAGCTGAAGAAAAAGATGTTCTATTTCAATCATTATGTCGTCAAACAGAAAAATTAGAAGATTCACGTAATCAAATTGGTACATTACAAGAATTATTATTACGTGAAACAAATCCAGCTGATGTTGGTACAACTGAAAGAGAACAAAAATTATTAGATTTATTAAAAAATGCACAAGAAGAACGTGAAAGTTTATTAATTAAACAAGAAGAATTAAATTCAGAATTAAATGAATTACGTTCATCAATTGATAAACAAACAAATGAAAATGGACGTTTACGTGAACGTATTTGTTTATTAGATTCAACTGTTGATGCAACAACAGCTGAACGTAAACAAATTGAATCACAATTAATACAAGCCAAAGAAGATTCAGCTGAAAAGCAAATCGAAATAAGTCGTTTATCAACAATATTGGATAATGCTAGAGCAAAAATTGATGAATTAGAACAGGATAGAGCAATGGGTGATAAATCAGATTTAGATGAATTATTAGATGCAGCTAGAAGAGAAAAAGATTTATTAGAGGCTCAAGTTGCTTCATTACAAGAACAACTATCTAAATGTCAATGTGAAATACAAAAATTAAAAGATCAATTGGCGGGTATTACAGAAGAATGTAAAGTAGCTAGAAATAATGCTAAATGTGCTTTATCTGATTTGGAATATAAATATGAACAATTAAAAGATGAAAAAGATCAAATATGTAAAGATTATCAAAGTTTGCAAGATAGTGCGAATGAACTTCAGGTTAGTTATATATATATATAAAATATATATATATATAAATTTAAATTAATTTATACTTGCCAATATATTTTGTGGGACGGTAAAGGGGGCTCACAAATGTTTAACTAATTTGAGCAATTAGCAAAATATTATTTTATGTTCCTGTGTAAACAGAATATTTTTGCGCAATAATTTAGTTAAAGTAAAGTAATTTAGTTATACCAATGATTATATATATAATACATATATATATATAGTCATTGGTATACATATATATTGGTATATATAGTCATTGGTTATACCAAAGATATACCAAGCTCAATGTTGAAATAAACGAAAATGTTGCAATATTCAAAAATCAAATATCAATTAAATAACAATCAGTTTTATTATGTATTAAATATTTTAAAATCATTATTTTATTTAAAGGTACAATGTAAATGTCACCTAGAAGATAAAGCTCAACTTGAAAGTCTTTTATCAGAAACACAAAGACATTTAGGAGAGGCTGAGCGTATTTTAGCTGAAAAAGAAGAACAAATTCAAGAGGAAATTAAAAAAAGAGAACGAGAGGTAAATATATATACATATACATATATGTACGTCCTACTCTAGTGCAAAAATATTGGCCCATATCATATATAACTTGTTACTTAGAAAACATTTATTATTCTAATGATAAGTTTAAGGGTTGGCCAACTTTTTTGCAATTGAGTAGTAACTATTCCTAGACATGTACTACCATTATCGAAAATATAATTTGAAAAACAATTCAAATAAAATAATTTGACAAAAAAAAATTTAAAAACAATTTTTCCAATTAATATTTTTTAAGGCTGAAGAATGGGGTCAATTCCAATCAGATTTACTGATGACAGTAAGAGTAGCAAATGATTTTAAGACTGAAGCTCAAATAGCACGTGAACAACTTGTTATGGATAATAAAACGTTAAGAGAGAAAATTCGTGGTTTAGAGCAACAAATTGAAAAATTAAATAAACGTAAGTATACATTTTTTTTTTTTAGTTAGTAAACCTCTAAAGACCTCTTAAGACCAATTTCTTGGCTTTTCTAATATTAAATAATAAAAAAAATAATAATAAAAATAAAATGAAAAAAATATTGAAAGTTTAATATTAATTTGATTTTCATCATCGAATTTATTTGATTTTATAAATCATTGACCCATCCCTCCCCCTCTCTAAATATTGTTAAGTTAAAAATTTCATTCAAATTCAATTCCTTTCAAATTAAAAAACAAACAAACAAAAAATATGAAACAATAAACAAAATAAAAAATAAAACGCACAGGTATGGATTTAGATTGCACGCATAATGGGAATGCCAATAATAGTAATGCACAGCCCAATAACAATAACGTAAATGCACAGCTTTTAAATTTAACTAATAACAGCACCAAGAATAATACAACTACTACTACTAGTACTTCTACTTCTACTTCTACCACATTACATATACAAAATCAAAATGAATTTTTAAATCAAGTTGAAAAATTACGTCGTGAAATCAATTCATTTGGATCACAACGAAAATCATCAATGCCAATTTGTTTAGAAAATCATTTTCGTTATTCTTTACCAACCAATCAACAATACTTACTATCGAATAATGAAGAATTGAATTCAAAAATGATATTACCATCAAATAATGATAATACAAATATTATCAAATCTGAAAGTACATCAGATAGTTTAAAAGATCATACATCAATATCATCATTATTAGATTCAAATTGTATTTCATCATCAGCAGATGAAGAGAATGATATAACAATAACAACATCACCAACAACAACTAATCAAGATCCAGGTCTATTAACACCAGATGATAATTTAAAATCAATTTTACGTAATAGTAATGAAAATTTAGAACATGGTTCATCAATATTTTCATTTACCCAAAGTACATTAGATTTAGCATCACCATCAATGGAACAAGATGGTTTTATTAAACCAGTATTTATTTGTCGTAGTACTGATGATTTAATTGTACAAGATATTGATGGTATACAAAGATCTAAAGAGAAAAATAATTCAAAAATAAAATTTAGAAATCATCGTTCACATGATAATCTAATCGATTCAGATGATAAATGTGGCGGTGATAAAGAAGATGATTTAATTGAAGCTACAAATTTTGAATTAAAAAAAAAACCACAACCATTACCAAGATTAAATAGTTTACCATCAAATGAAAATTTAAGTGTTTGTAATGATGAAAATGTTATTAATAAAATTGTTTATGTTCTAAATAAAGATACAAATGAATTTATATTACAAAGCAAGGTATATGATGAAAGTAAAGATAATAAAAATAGCATAATATTACCAACAATTAGTAAAAGAAATAATATTTTTCAAAAAAACCATGAATTAACAACAACAGCAAAAGCAACAACAATGGATATTAGTGGTGGCAATAAAATCAGTACTTTAGAATTAAATATTTCTAATACAAATAAAGAAATTGAAAATAAGTCTAGTAAGTTGAAAATGGAAAATTTTCTCGATCTCTATATGATTGATCTCTCTAGAATAGTGTTTTCGTTTTTTTTGTTGGTGTTGCAGTTGTTGAATATGTTGAGAATTTTGTCATATAGTATTTATTTATTTTATTTATTTTTTGTATTTATTTTTATGTCGTATTTACAATAGAACAGTAGAACCTATTTATAAGAATATCGTTTATTGCGTTAATCTGCGTATAACGACGAAATTATTATCCCCCACACGATTTTATTCTAATTATATTTTAATAAAATGTATATGCAAGTTGAATTACATTGACGTTAATTTATTTAACCCTTTCACTACCAAATTATTTGTGATAAAAATAAATATACATACCTTTATCATTTTCTTATACGATATGGAATACAAATACATAAAATTCTAGGTATTTTGATCAAACTTTTGTCTTTTATAATGTACATTAGTAGTAAAAGGGTTAATATATAATCTTATATGATTAACATCATCGGTCATAATGATTCCGTTCTGATTTTATCCGAGTGATCCTACAGCATTCCGTTTATAACCTCTAAATTTACTAATCGACTAAAATATCGCCTATAACATCAAAGCAAAAAAAAAAATATGTATACAAATCATTTTTTACCGTTATATTTTAATTAAAAGCTAACATTTAAGTTCGAAAGCGATTCTAAAACGATTTTTTCCAATGAAATTAAATACAAAATTATTTATTTAATTACAAAATACATGTATGTATATATATATATATATATATATTTATCGCAAATACTTCCATATAACTCCCATCCCACGTTCAATTTTTTTGAAAAATATTTCATAAAGGGGAAGAGCATTAGTATCAGTTCTACATATTCTCTGTACCTGCCCTGCTCAATATTATAAAACCTAAACCCATCTAAGAATTTATTTTCTAGACTCATTGAGTTATCTTTCAGGTATCAAAACTACTACGACCATCTATTGCTTCGTAAAATGCTCGAAATAATTTAACTCAAAAATTAAATATCGTGACACCATAACGAACGTAATGTAGTTTAGTATTAAATGTCAGTTCGAAGTTAAATAGAAAAATTACAAATTTTGCCTTTTTAATGAACCTGTATCTAACCGAAGTAGATACTCTGTATCTAACATATATGCAGATTGGTTTTAAGACAAGTTCAAGGATTTTATTTAAAACCCACAATAATTTATTTCATAAATTTTTTTGATCAAATTTAATTTGTTTTCTATTTGAAAGAGGAATTTTAACCCGAATAAGTTACCCGAAAATAATTCGAAATTCGATTACAAGGATTTTCATACATTTTAATTATACCGTAAATAGCTAGCCGGTTATTGTAGCATTCATCTGACTACTAATCAGAAGGTCTCGGAACATGAATTTTTATTTCAAGCCCCAGGCATGGTTCCTGCTCAAAACAAGGATGTTTATTTCATCTTTTATTCATTATATAACATGAAATAATATTTTAATTTGATAATAACTTAAAATAAAATGGAATTAAGCTAAAATTATGAAGAATTATTTCACAGTCGTTATAAACGGGTTCTACTGTATTTATGTTTTTTATTTTTTATTTATTTATGTGTGTGAGCGTTTTTTACCAATTTTGTTTTTGTTTTATATCACTTCATTAATTTATAATAGACATCAATAAATAAATCCTTCCATACCTTTGCATACATAATAATAATTGTTAGATAATTTTTGATGATGAGGACACAAATCAATAAATCAATCCTTCCTACTATTGCGTAAGGATGTGTTTTTTTGATTTTTTATTTTTGTAAAGGGCATGTATTTTGTATCATTTGCTTTCATATATATCTGTGTTTATGTATAAATGTGTTGTTTTTATTTTAATTCACAAAAAAAAATTAAAAAAAAAAACAAGCTTTTAGTGAATGTCCCAACACGTATCAAATAAAAAATGTTGTCAGTTACATTCACATATCAACCAATACAATGGAATTGTTTTAAAAACAAAAAAAAATTATAACAAAGAAAAACACCACATTGAACGTTCAATAAGTGAAACAAAAATAAACAACAATTTTTTTTAGGATATAAAATACCAACCAGCATCCATCCGATTTATAAAAACCATCCATCCAGAATATTATTACACTACCTATATATATACAATTAAAAAATTAGTAAGAGAGAGAGACCTATACAAAAACATAAAATATTTTCTGCTTATTTTCATACTTGTTTTGTTTTGTTTTTTTTTTTTTTTTTTGAATTTTATATTTTTTTGTAAACAATTGTCCTGGATTTATTCATTTTAATTTGTTTTTATTTTTTTATTTTTTTGGTATTTCTATTATTTGTTTTTATTTTTTTATTTTATTTTAAATATTTAAAATTATTTTTTAAATTTAATTTATATTATTTTTGTGTTTTTTGTTTTTTTTTTTTTGCAGAAGTAACAACATCTGTTGAACAAGCCGCACAACAACAATCATTATTAACGACAGTACAACAAGAGATGGCAGCACGCCGACAAAAAGTTGGTATATCACGTCAGGATTCAAGATTATCTGTGAAAAGTTTAATCGAGAGTATAGAAAATGTGAATAAGCAAGTAATTAAAAATTGAATTATTTAATTTTTAATTATTTTTTTCAATTGAAATTTTGATATTAATATATTTTTATTTTTATATTTTCTATGTATGTGTGTTTCAAAAAAACAAAAAAAAAAATTATTAGACCAAATCTAGTAATAATTTGACAACAGTTACAGTTACAACTGACTCAAAATGTAGTTCATCATCTAGTTTAAATAGTATACCAACAGATGGTATTAATGGTGGTAATAATTGTACTGGTATTGGTAATACTATTAATTTAAGTAATAATACACAAGTTCATCATCATCAATTTAATACAAATAATCAAAATGGTAATACAAGAAATTCAGAATGGAATGATAATGTAAGTTATATTTTTTTATATTTGATTGATTGATTGATTGATTATTTATCTTAATTGTTTGATTGATTGATATGATTATTACATTCATTTACACAACAATTACTAAGTTAGATTACATTTTTCTGAAGTTAAAGTTCGTTTTGGTCTATTGTAATCTTTTGGTCTATTGCATTTGGTCTATTTCATCCTAGCCTTAGTTTATGCTATCCCTGATCTTTCAAAAATATGTTTTTCAATAAAAATTATGAATAATGAATCACTAGATCATAGATGACTAGACTTTATGACTAGACTAGATCATAGATGACTAGATTAGATAACTAAACTAGATCATAGACGACTAGACTAGATGACTATAGACTAAATGACTAGACTATGTCATAAACAACTCAACTAAATTACTAGACTAGATCATAGATGACTAGACTAAATAACTGGATTAGAACATAGATGACTGTATTAGATGACTAGACTAGATCCTAGACGATTAGACTAGATGACTAGACTAGATCATAGATGACTAGATTCTAGATCATAGATGACTAGGTTAGATCATAGACGACTAGACTAAATAACTGGATTAGAACATAGATGACTGTATTAGATGACTAGACTAGATCCTAGACGATTAGATGACTAGATTGTAGATCATAGATGACTAAATTAGATCATAGACGAATAGACTAAATAACTAAACTAGAACATAGATGACTAGATTAGATCATTAGACTAGACTATATGACTAGATTAGATAACTAAACTAGGTCATAGATGACTGAAATCACTTATTAGTGAATTGAATTGAAATTTTTCATGTTAATGCATTCACATAATTATATATTTCGTCATTTCTTCTGTTTCATCTCACAAACTACATACAGTGATTTTGCATGATTTTACTTGAAAAACGGCAAGTCTGACATGAAATTTGTGTAGAAAACGGAAATGTAGAGAATGTTTTAATGAATCAAAACAAAATATTTAAAATTTATGAAAATAATTTTCATAAAAATATCAACGTTTTTAACTAAAATTTTATGTATTGACAGTTATTAATCGAAGATGGTAAGTCTGATACCAGCTCAGTACATACTTGTAATTAGGTATATAAATTTTTAAAACGTTTCCAGACACATTATACCAAATAATATATTCGGAGTTAGTTTCGGAGTAGTAAAATATTTGTAAATTCCATGTAGTTCAAGTCAGTTATGATTTGGTTAGTTATGCAAGTTTTGTAAATAATACTAAAAATCAACTGAAGTTAATTGAAATAAAGTTAAAAAATTAAATCTTCTGAAACACTAAAAATAAATTCATTTATACAATAAAGATTTTCACAATTAATAAATTTCCAGATTCATGCTCCTGTTGTTACTGGAATTACAGCAAAAAGTCCATTAAGAGAACAACAACAAACAGCTGGTACCAATATAAATATAACATTAAATGGTGGTCAAAAGAGTATAATTGCAGGTGAGAAATAAATTTTTTTCATTTGTTTGGTTTTTAACTATTTAATGTTTAAATAAATGTAAAATTAGTTACTAATATACTGAAAAAAAAAAATTATTCATTGTAAATTGAAAATATAAAAAAAAATATTAATTAATTAATTAATTAAATTATAAGAAAAAAAAATGTATTAAGAAATAAAGCTGTTGTTTTTTACATTGATAAGTATACAAGTAAATTTATTTCTTCTCAAATGAAATTGTTAAAATTATTTATTTATTTATTTATTTATTTATTTATTTATTTATTATAAATTATACATGCGATAGTTACTTGGACTATCCGAGACTTATTTAAATTTAAAATTAATCTTGATTTGCTAAAATAATATGTTTTTATTTTGATGGTCATATTTAATTTCATAGAGCTCAGAAGATACCATATTTGAAGTTTATTGACAGTTGACAAAAATGTCTATTTTGTAGTAAATAAATTGATTTAACTGTCACTATCTATAATTATAATATACAAGCGCACTTAAGCACCTTCTCATTTTATTCCTTAATTAACTATTAATATATACGTAAATAAGTTGTACAAAACTTTAAATTTGCCTTCAACTTGAATTATAATTACTCAACAGGGGCACCTAGTCAAATTATAACATAATAAAATAATACTAGTATTAGCCCGCTCATCAAAATTCGAGAAAGTTTAATAAAAACGCCGTACTCAATTTCATTATGAATTGTTTTTTATCATTTTGTTTTCTATCTTAGCACTATAAAACTTTTTTTATTTTAAAACAAATTTAAATTTAATTTTGCCGACCTAAAAAAAAGGAAACTTTGTACCTTGGTGAGTTGCGATAACATTTTGGATTAAATTTTAAATTGAAATTTCTCATTGAAAATCAAAAAATAAAATTGAAAAAATATTTAGTTTCGCTACGTCTCCTTTTAAATATCTATCATTTAAAAGAATAATAATGAAAATCATTTGTAAAATGGTTCGGTAATTTGTGCCATACTTTTCTTCAATTTATATACATTAATTATAATGACTTTTACATTACGTTACTTAACCTAACGTTGCGTCACGTTACGTTACGTTACTTTAGTTGTTAAACCAAAAAATAAATAAAATGTTATGAGCTTTGTTTGAACTTCATTCTCTCATAAATAACGTAAACAGTGAAAGGGTAAATAAATAAAATTGAAGCAATTTATTTGATAGTAAAGTTACCAGTTGTATTTAATTTGTAGGTACTGCTATAATGAGTTATATACAACTTTCATTATGATTCTCGGTATGTGTTCCCTACCTAGATATAATTTTTCAATTGAAATTAGTCAGTTCAGTTTAGAAGTAAATTAAATAAAAAAAATTTATACCAAGCAATACAAGCAATACCAGTTTTGGTAAGCTTTGAACATTAAGATGACTTTAAAATTGACATATAAATGGTATAGGGCTAGTCTTTTATTCTGTATTGTAAAAATTAACACAATTATAGGAAATATTTGATATAGGTTTGTCAAAGCCAGCCTTTTATAATGTTTTTTAAAAAAAAACAAGTAAAAATTTGGGATCGTTGTTCACACAGATCTGTTATGCCAGCAATATTTCACTTTTAAAGTTACTAATTTCATTCTATCAATATATATATGTACGTGAGTATTCTAAGATTAAATTATTATAATATAATATTTTTAATATTTAATATCTTAAGATATGTTTATTATATATTATTTACATATTTTAAGATTTGTAATTATATTATATATATATCTTAAGATATTATAGATTAAAAAATAAATAGATTTAAAGTTCTGTCCAAATTGATACTTAGATTAGAATTGGTCTATTGTGCTGTGCTGTGTACCACACTTAGATATTAAGAATTTTTTGCGAACTTACAACACTAACATTTCATACTTATATTTTGATTTTAATTTCCATAAATAGTCTGGATTGCAATTGCTACCCAAATAATAAAGATATTGAGCAATTTACGGAAATGTAGACGTTCCAGTTAAATTGCACAATCTCCTTATTTAGTGTAATTCAATTTAATTACAATTTTCGAGTGATATTCGGAATGTTTCGAAATTAATCAAGAATTTTAGTATTTAATGTAAAGTGGTGTATATCCAAAAACACATTAAAAATTTTTAAAAAAATTAATTTGGGGTATACTCAATGATTTACTTTGGGATGAATAACTACTCGAAAAAAATAAAGTTTAAAGAAAATTGGTTTTATCCAAAATTTTCAGTAACGATACTTCGAAATTAAAATTTCAGTTTCTATTGGAATCGTAATTATTCAAAACGACAACAGATATTTGAGTCAATATTGGCACAAGTATTCTGTTCATTAACAAAGTGTTGCAAATGAGTTTGTTTATAAACATTTTTAACTTTGCAGGAAAACTGCTAAATTATAGTAGCAGGTTGGTTTATAAACACATACTGCAGAAAAAAAAATGTTGACAGTTATTAAAAGTAAAATTTTCCACATTTGCAGTTTGATGTTATACAAAAAAAAAAGAAGCAACCGCACTGAATGTCATGCGCTATTTACTATGTATAATTTTGCAGTTTTCCTGCTAAGTTAGAAATGTCTGCAACATTTTGTTTATGAACAAAATACTTGTCAATATATTGCCAATATTATTGTTTATGAAAACCACTAGTAGATGGGGCATGACAATCAGTTGTGTTACTGTTTTTATTTATAATACAGAGCTGCAAATGTAGAAAATTAAAATTTTAACAACTCTGTAAAAAAAAAAAAAATCTGCAGTATTGTGTTTTTGCAGTATGTGTTTATGAAAAGTCTTTTTAATTTATTTCCATGGTATTTTTAATAACAATATTTTTCGATGAATGTTGATTACTGTTTTGAGTCTTTATTACTAAAAACCACATACAGAAATTTGTTTTTTATCGGTTTTTTTTTATTAAATTTTTTATAACGGTACTTTGAGATAAAAATTTAATTCCTTTTGTTATCCCAAACACAAGAGAAACAAAATTAATTTCATCCCAAGAAACCGTTATCGAAAATTTAATGAAAATCCAATTCGACTTCCATCGAAGTATACCCAAAATTTAGTCTTTTGTGTGTCATGCCGGTTGTTATGTTTTTCATGCCGTTTAATGCTGAATTCAAAATTTTATTTATTTTCTTAAAAATAAATCGCTTTTTATGTGTTGAAATGTGTACTTATCATTGTGAAATTGTTTGCTTCATTTCTTATTTCATGCTTTTTTTTCTTATTAATCACTTCATATTATTATTTATAAATATTTTTTATTTTTTAATATTAGTTTAAAATTACCAAATTTGTTTTATTCTGAAAATTTTCATTTAAATAATCTATCTACATTATTATTCATATTGTATATGTATATGTATATTTTGTTTTTTTTTTTTTTGTTTTTATTTTTCAAAAATGTTCTTTGACAAATCCTATTGCCAAAATATAAAAAAAAAACAAACAATGTGCAGATTTCACAAAATCAAAATCAAATGGTTTATTTAATAATAATAATAATAATAATTATAATATCAACAACAATAATTATAATAATTTCAACAACAACAACAACAATAGCAACAATAATAATTCAAATTCAACAATTAATTACAATCATATCAATAATAACAATAATAATAATAATACAACAACACAAACTACAACAACAAAAACGAATACAAATAATAATTTAAATAATAATTATTGTAACAGTAACAACAATAATAGTAACAGTAATAGTAATAGCAATTATCATCATCATGGACGTTTTATTAAACAATCAAATAATGATGAATCATCATCATGTGTTGTTGTTTCATCGATATTTGGTCATAAAACAATGGATTCATTTGTAAGACGAAATAGTTCCTCTGGAGATTTATGTATGTTAAATAAAATAAAAAAAAAATAAACAAAAAATAAATAAATGTTTGTTTAAAATATATTATATGTAGATATATTTATATATGTCTCAATATTGTCTTCTCAAGACTTACAGTAACTCAAAAATGTTATTAATTTTATAAATAATTAATTTTATCTAAGAAGGGCATAATTAATCCAACTCTCTATTCCTTTTTCTATTTGTTCCACATTGCTTCAACTGTTTTATGATCTTCAATACGTGTAATATGTACGAAGTAAAGTAAGTGTTTAATGAGTTGATAAGCCAGTAATTTGATAAATAAAATACTCGAAATATTGTAGATATTGTAGTTTAAAATTGCAGTACCGTAATTAAGAACGAAAAGGTGATTCTACCTAATTTACTGTCAAGAACATAAAAAAAAAAAAGTGTTTTTAACATTTATAAGAATTATAACGATTTTATTTTGAATAAAAACGTTTTTGTTATTACACTTTTTAATTTCGTGGAAATATTTGCTATCAATAGATGTCGACACGGTATTAAAGTTAACAAAACTTTTGCTATCATTACTCTGGATTTGATTATATAGATATATGGTCTTTGATATTACAGTTACAGTTCACATAATCATTTATTTGATCATCATTATAACTTTTTTATTTTTATTTTTATATTTTTTTTATTTTTATTTATTTATTTAATTTCCAATGAGCCCGTACAGAGTGATTTCTTTATTTTGATTGTATTTTATTACTACAGTCTTGAGGAGATGATAAGTGGATATATTTAAATATATTTATTTATTGGTAATTGTGTATTTAATTAATTTTTTATAAATGTAAATTATGTAATATGTTATGTAAGAATATATTTTTTTTTAATAATACATATTTAATATATTAATTATTAATATTGTTTTGCACACAATAGTATTAAATATTAAAAAATTATCAAAGCACATTTAAATATTAATCTTGGTTATACATCAAGTTTATATCAAGTTTTTAAGCTATTCAGCTTAACTTGATGTGTAAATAAATATAAATGATTAAAATATTGTTTTTAAAAACATGAAAATAAACGGGAACCAATTATTTTTTTTTTCAATCTTAAAACATTTAACATTTATGTAAGTGTTAACAGATGTAGTACAGATCTGTTACTATGTATTAACCAAATATGCACTTTTAATTTTAATTTAAATATAATTAATTTATATTTAAAAACTAAAAACGGTATACCTTTTTTTTTTTTTTTTTGTATTAACGCAAATTGCATTCTTATAGTGTATGTATGTATGTGTGTGTATTGTAAATTTATTAAATTTAATTAATTTGATATTATATGTATTGTGAAACTAATATGAAAAACATTTTAAAAAAAATTAATTATAGTTAACAGTTTTTAAAAAAGAAGAATACATATACATATGTATATGGAAAGTGAATAGTATATGTATAACAGTTTGAATAACAATAATTTATCAACCAATAATTAATACGTATATATGTATATATAAAACAGTATTATGTATAGTATAACCGTTTTGTATAACAATTATATTACAATTTATATATATAAAAGTATTAGTATAACAATTTTAATAACAATTATTTATAATTGTGATATAAAATAAAATGTAACAGTGTCATATAACAGTTTCGAATAACAGTTTTATTTATTCGAATAACCGTTTTATTTACATAATATATAAAACACCATTATGGATAATCGTTCTGTATAACAATTTTTATTACAATAATTAAAAAACACGTTTGTATAAAAGTATTAGTATAACAATTTTAATAACAATTTTTTATAATTGTAAAATAAAATAAAATATAACACTATCGTATAACAGTTCGTATAACAGTTTTATTTATTAAGTTTATAATTAAAAAAAAACTCTATTGTATAATTTTTAATTTAAGTAATACATTAAATAATAATTAATAATTATCTATAATTTACAAATTAATTTAATATAATTTAATAATAAATTTTATTTTAATTAAAATAAATAAAAATTTTTTTTTTTTTTTATTTAACTAAATTGGTGTTGGTTGTTGTTGTTGCTGCCGTTATTATTATTATTACAAAATATTATTGTAACATCACTTGTGGATATTTGCGCACAATTAAAAAAAAAAAACAAAAAAAAAATATTAAAACAAATATTATTAATAATTAATATTAAAATATTAATAAAATAATATTAATTATAAATTATGAAAAATTAATTTATAATTATATGTGTACACAAAAAAAAAAAAAAAAAAAAACACCACCAAATAAACCTCACTCTGCACTTACAAAACTCTTATTTTTTTTACAATTGTTTACATTATTGTAAAAGTCATATTTTATTATTAATTCAAAATATTAATTATAATTTTATATTAGTTTTATTAAAAAAAAAAAAAAAAAAACATTTGTAAATATTATTTTTGTTTTTTGTAACATATATTTTTAAATTAACAAAATTAAATAAAAAAAAAAAATGTTTAACTTACTCATTAATTATGGATTAATGGTGGTGAATTACATTATAAAGAAAAATTATAAATGTTAATTGTAAAAAAATTCTCTTCATTAATAATAACTGTTTTCATTAATTATATTTTTCTGTTTAATGAAAATAAAAATGTTCATATTTAATTTAATTTAATTTAAAAATAAAATTTTTAATCAATGTTATTTTTTTGTTTTTATTTAGGTGAAAGAAAAGATCCATTAAATGCTTTAGTTAAAAATGGTGGTTCAAAACGTAATGCCTTATTAAAATGGTGTCAAAATAAAACAGTTGGTTATCGAAATATTGATATAACAAATTTTAGTTCATCATGGAATGATGGTTTAGCATTTTGTGCAATTTTACATTCATATTTACCAGATAAAGTTCCATATGATACATTGGGACCAAATAATAAAAGAAGAAATTTTTCATTAG
This sequence comes from Argyra leucocephala, assembly GCA_963942445.1. Lineage (NCBI taxonomy): Eukaryota > Metazoa > Arthropoda > Insecta > Diptera > Dolichopodidae > Argyra > Argyra leucocephala. The sequence continues at coordinate 131,599,707 of OZ012681.1, read as the reverse complement.
CATTTACAGCAGCTGAAAGTGTTGGAATTTCTACAACATTGGTAAATTTAAAAAAATTTATTTCTAAACTGTAATTTTTAATTTTTTTTTTTTACTTTTTAAAATTTAATATTATATATGTACAGTGGCGGTAATCTGAATAGAATAGCTATGCAAAAAATGTTTCATAGCTAGAGCAGTTATGTATATTTAAATTTATGGAGATCAATAATCGTTAAGACTAATAATAAGAGTAAGATAAATAAGACACAATTGCCACTAGTAGAGGTGCTACAATAGATTCAAAATAAAATAAATAAAAATGTATGTAAATGAATAAAATAGTCAGGCATGGATTAACAAATAGATGAAAGTATATTTATGTAGAGTTAATATACAGCAAGCAGTCACGTTTTAACTACTCCAGTTGCTCTAAAATATGCCAGTGCTTGTATTTAAGTAAGCTTAGCACATGCTATCATCTGTTCTATTTTTGTTAATCATACAAAGATTGCGTATGATATTATAGGTCTTATTATAAACTTGTAAAGCCATACAATCATTCGTGAAAATAATCCCCCTATTTTACCAAACATATTTAGGCATGTACACATCAAAATAGTTTTAGGTATAACCAATTTGGTAAAAATAACAAAACAAATTAAAGATTTTAATTTTGAATGTAAATCATAAGTTGTAAAAAATCGATAGCCCTGACAGCTAGTACTTGTAAATCACTATTGCGTATAAACTAAATTATATTCATTAACAAATAATAATAACAATATTTTTTACAAAAATGTTAGCTTTTTTGTTTATGTAATGTATATGAGGATTCCATGACAGTTTACTGTCACGTATTATTCCTAGGTGTTTTGTTTCCGTTACCCTTTCGATATCAACTCCATTGAATGAAGTGGTTGGTGGTAGTTTACTTTTCTTCAATTGATAAAAAGTATGTTATCAATTTTGTGTAGTTGTTAATAACAAATTACATTCATTCCGCAATTATGCTTTTAATTTTGTCTCTTACTAATATAATTAGAACAACGTCCTAACTAGAGATTAAAATGTTTAAAATGGCCAGTCCTCTTGTTTACAATGGCCAGTAGTTGGATTATGATTATTAACCATAACGATAACATTTGCTAATCTTATTATTTTTCATAAACAATAGCTAGAAAGACCCGATTTAACAGCGTTTAAATGTTATGTTAAAAAAGTATATGAACCTATTCCAATTTCCACCACTGTATGTATAAATCTGAATTTAATCTATTTAATAAAACATAAACAACACAATAAATAATTACAAAACAATTTAATTTTTTTTTTTATTTTTTAGAACATAAACGAAATGTGCCAGCAAGAAAGACCTGATTGGACTCAAGTAATGGCTTATGTTACAGCAATTTATAAGCATTTTGAGGCGTAAAATTTAATTATTTTATTAATTAATAATATAATATAAATATTTTATTTTCTTTAAATTTAAAAAAAAAACTATTTTAAGTTTTTTTTTTTTTTGTAATTAAAAATGAAATCTCAATATACATGTATCTATATATATATATATATATATATATATATACATTCATCATATATATTTATATATAAAATTAAAAAAAAAAATTAAATAATTTCTACAATTTGTAATTTGTTAATTTTTCTGTAACAATTCGTAATTAATTTTTTTTTTATTATTAAAATTAATTTTCATTTTTTTTTTTTTTTTTATTTACCATATATAAATGTTTATATTAAGTTAATTTATTTACTTTTATGAGAAAAATATGAAATGTTATTATAAAATTGATTTTTAAAGTAAAAAAAAAAAAAAAAAAAAAACAAAAAAAATTGATTTTATATTTTTATTTTTTTTTTTGTTTGTTGAACTGATATAATGTACCAGGATTATTGTAAGCAACATATAACATTTTGATTCAATTTATTTCACGCTCAAATCAAATGTTGAAATTTATCATAACGAAAATTTAATTTTGCAATTAAAAGCCTGATTTCATTTCACTCATTAATTAATTTTTATTTTGCAGACTATTGATATTCCGGAAGCAACTTACTTTCTTCATTAGAACTTGGGACAGATAAATTGTGACCGTTACTTTAAGTATTAAAAATAGATTGTACTTGATGTAATTAAGTGTACAGAAAGAAAATTTTGTACATAAAATTACTGACAAATGGGTAAATGTACCCATATTCTTGAAGACTCATCACTGACCCGATGAAAAATTGATCCGCATCCATGTCTAAATAAATTTGTATTTCTGGAAGACATTTGACAAACATAACGAAATTTTTCACAAGTCTTAAAAAATCAAATCAATCATTCTTCTTGTTATTCTTGTATTAGCCGTAAACCAATTTGTTTTAGTTTTTTCATAGCTGTTCACATCTTGTAATGTAGGTCCAACTTTGTTTTTCTCTTAGTTTTGATTAGTCTGCCAGGTTTAGATTTATTTTTATATATTCCATGTTTATATATTCCATTTCATATACACCTTTTAGTTTTTCTTATATTATTTAAGAAGGAATATTTGATTTATGTATCATGCAATATTTGGTAATTTCAAAAATGCATCAGCATCACATCACGCATCATAAAATTTAATGATGTAAAAAAGTTGAATCAGAAAATTCAATTATAATTTTTGAAATTGAATTAATTTAAAAACTAACTATGTATTTAATCAATTTTATCAAATTTAAAGGATTAGCAATATAAGAAATTACTTTTTTGCATCATGAAATTTTACGATGTGTGATGCTGGTGCATTTTTGAATTAACCTACTTATGGCTGTTTTCATTTTTGCAGTGCGAATATATATTTTTTTTTAGTGTTGTTGGCTTCTGTATCATATATCAATTTTTACTTTTTCTAGGGTTATTATAGTTTTCTTATCATATATGTATCATGTATCATGTAATAATTCTAACTCTTCTCATTTCTACAGTACCGAAAAATATATTTTTAGTTTTTCTGTTATCAGTTCTAGTTTGTGTTATGTATAGCTTGACTGGTCAAATGCATATAATTTGTATATTTTAACTTTAAGCTTCCAGTTTATAAATAATAAATTTATTGTTCCGATTAAGGTTCTTTAACTTTAAATTAATTCTACTAAAGTAATATAAACTACTTTAAAAAAGTAGTTAAGAATTACAGAATTAATTTATTAAAAAACAAAAATTATTTCAATTTTTATTATAAATATATTAATTAATTATATAATTATATATTTTAATTACATATATATATATAACATAATAATAAAGTAATTATAATACAAAAAAGAAAAAAAACGAATCCAAAAATTGTCTTTGGATATTAAATTTGAATCTGATACGTGATAAAAATAAAACAATAATAATAAATAAAACAAAACAAATTAACAAATTAAAAATTTAATTAAAAAAAAAAAATTTACTTCAACACTATTATATTAAATTTATCATATTTAACTCCAATTCCTACTACTATTACTAAAAATATTAAAATTATAGAGAAAAAAAAATAAAAAGAAAGAAATAAAAACAATTACAAAAAAAAAAACAAAATCAATAATTATATTTTATTAATTATATTATATATATACAAAAACAAACAAAAAAAAAACAATTAAATTAAATAAATAGAAAAATGTTAAATACAAAAAATAAATAGAAAGTCTTTTTCTTACTAGTCTTCTCTATTTTGAACCCTTTAAATCTCCCAATGAATTAATTAAAATAAATAACAATTAAAAAGAAATTTAAATAATATTATTTTTAAATTATATATTTAAATACATATTATATTATATAAGATATTTAGAAAGAACAAAAAAAAAACATAATTAATTTAAAAATTTCATTTATTTCTCTTTGTAATTTATTTTTTCTTATTTTCACATTAAGTAAAATTAAATATTATATTATTATTTACATATTTTTTCTGATTATTATTATTTTGCAATTTTCAATTTCTCTTTTTTTATAAGACTGTTAAATAATTTGTAATGATGTAAATAAAAAATTTTCAAATTAAAATCCCCAATGACAAAATCGCAGTAGCAAAATGTCCAGTATGTAATTTTTATAATTTCAATATACATACTACTCTATTGCAAAAAAATTGGCCCATACCTGGTTTATATTTAAAATCCGTTTCACTACTGGCATAATGATTTGCCATTTTTTTTTTCTTAATTTTTTTCATAAGATTTCAGTAGATGCGATATAAAATCAAATCTTTTATAGATAGTAATTAATTACTAACTACCTATGGCTACACACAATATTTTTTATTTCGATGATAAGTTTCAGCAATTATCACATACAAAACTGTGTTTGACTTTAAACATCTATGACAATCAACAATTCAGAATAGGCATTTGCAATGAAATCTTTAATAAATAAATTGGGTGGGTATTGATTACATTTTCATACATACACACATAATACTATTGTGTGTTGTTTCACTACTGATTTTTTTTGTAATTTCTCTTCGTCCATTTCTTTCTAAATCCAAATCGTACTATTCATTTTATACTGTTAATTATAAATTTTGGAAATTTGCAACCCAAACCAATGGTATTTAAAATTCACTGAAAAAGTCAAAAGTCTTCAGATTCGTTGAAATATCATTGATCTATGGGAGGGTGTTACAATATGTTAGGACATTGGGACTATAATGTTGGGACATAAATGACATTGGAACTATAGGACAATTCAAATCAAATATAATTTCAGATATAGTTAAATTCAATTAGTTGAACTCCGAACCCTATCAATAATACCTTTCCGGTATGTATAGGAAATATATTTCGGTACAAAATTCAAATGTATAGGTCGGCTCTAATATCTAGCTGAAACGAATAATCATCTAAAAACAAACAAAACGATATCAAAAAGATACAAGTTAATGTAAAATATTTTTTTTTGCACAGAACCAACAGAAATAGTCACTTCCACATATCTACATAAATTTATATTATTATTTATATCCTCTACTCTCCTTTATTAATTAACAGATATATTTACTATTATTTTTGTTATTCTAATTACTTAATAAAATAATAAAACTTTTATTATTTTTCTATAATTCATATTAATTTTCTATATAAATAAATTTTGTGACATGAAATTAAATTAAAATAATTAGAAAACAAACAAAAACAAATTAGAAAGAGAAAATTAAATATTTTTTGCATAATATATAAAATAAATCAATAAACAAAAAAAAAAAAAACAAAAAAAAATTAGTTATTTTAAATATTATATATAAAAAAAATATATATATATTATATACAAATAAATGAATAAATAATTGTAATTTCTTAAATAAAAAAAATAAACAAAAAACAAAAAAAAAATCAAAACATGAAAAATAAAAAATGATATTTAGTAAAAATTAAAAAAAAAATGATTTTGCTGTTTTTATTTAATCATATTTTTTTTCCTTTATCCTGAAAATCGAATTAATTTTCCGTTACATACCGTTAGATCATCATATTACAAAAAAACTGGCAGCATTATACGTCAAAGTTTGTAGCCTGGAAATTAGAAAAAGACAGTTATCTCACTGTCATTCTTTATGAAAAACAAATTTTTCGAATTCAATGCCCATGTTTATACGAGGCAAAAATCTGCCGCAGAAATCTACCATCATGTTCATACGTAAAAAAAAACTGGTAGATTTCTGCCATTGTCAGATTATTGAAATATCAGATTGAAATATCAAGATTGAAATTATTGGCAAAGAAATAAATAAATAATTTTTTATTATTATTCTAGTGTCAATTCAACATTATTTTTATTTACATAATTTATATTTTTTTATTTGATTAATATTCGATCCGAAAATTACATTGTCATCAGCAATTTCCTTATTTTTTGTGAATAAAAAATAATAAAAATATTTTGACACTGACATATTCTCTGAAAAAAAATTTAAACGTCAAAAATCTGCCAGAAATTTTAAATTTTGGTAGATTTGCTTACCCCTTACCGAAATGTCCCCTCACCTATAAATTTTGGTAGATTTCTACCACTTTCCTACCGTATAAACATTCAATATAGTCGTAAAAAATAACAGTAATCATACAAAATTAAAATAAGTCAATTTCGATACTCGGAAAAAAATCTAATTATTACCATTTTGAAATTGTTAAATGACTATTATTGTTGTGGTTAATAAAATATTTAAAAAAAAATGGATTCAACAAATTAATTTGAACACTTGTTTTAAAGAAAACGTAATTGTTCACAAATTATTGACAAATTTTGTCAAAAAATTGTCATCTAAACTGTGATAAACAGTCTCAATCCTGCAAACGTTTTTTCAACAGAAATTGTTGACACAAAAAAATTTGTCGAAAATTCACCAAAATTTGTCAACATATGGTCACCTTTTTGTGACATTTGGTTCCTGTAATACACACAGCTTTTTTTATATATATATTTACAACGGTCACAGCTTCAACCTCGTAACGTGACCGTCGAGTTTAACCACAAATTAATAATATCACTAATTTTATTTATTCGTAACAAAATGTTACAGTGGGGTTCCAACCTCAAAGGAAAAGTTATTGAATCAGTTTTTGTATGGATATAATTTATCTGTATATTATTAATTTTGTGGTATAACTCAGCGGTTGGGTTTAAAATTAGTTGTTATTTTACTATTATTTATTTTTCTGACACACCAGTTGCAAGAAAGAAATGTCATTTGATTTTTGACAGTTAATTTGAAGAAGAAGAAAATATAAAAGGTTAAACTTATGATGGCATCAGATTGAAATCATGATGATTTAAAAATATTATATCTATTTCAATTACAAAAGTAGGAAAAGAATACCTGGGGTACTCGTCAGCATTGATTGCTTGAGATATAGCACATTTAGATCAAAGAGGCTTTTTATATCAACATAAGATTATGATTTATAAATGCACGTACAAATATATACAAAAATATCATTACCTTTAACCTTTGTTTTAACTTCAAGTAGAAATAATTGCACCTCGGTAAAGCCTCATTAGTTACTATTTCCACTCTGAGTAAAACCTATTTTAATTTTTTACGCTAAAATATTGAATAATTATTTCAAAAGAATAAAATTTGTAAAACTGATTGATCCAAAAAAATTGACGATTGATTTTATTCCATTTCAGATACAAATTGCATAAATACAGGAGGAATTTGTAGTATGTATATACAAAATTTTTATATTGAACCAATTTGAATGAAATAAATTTGAAAACATTTAATTGAAAGCAATTTGAATTAAGTTTGTTTTTGTTGTTTGAAAACAAAAATAAAAAAAACTGCCATTTTTATTTCCTACCTACATGTATATGTGTGTGTAGAGTGTATATAGATTTTGTAAAATGATATGAATAAATAAATATATGGAATATGGTGGCATGATGCGATGTCTGAAGTTATATTCTGCCATTTTTAATTTAAATTTATTATTTATTCCACATAATAATTTATTCAAAAATGAAAAATAGTAAAAATGAAGAAAACAAATAAATAAGAAAAGAGAAAGAAAGAAATAACATAATCAAATTCGGAAATGTTTGCTTTTTATTTTATTTTGTATATACTTTTGTTTTTCTGTATAAATTTGTGTTTTGTTGCGCTTGAAAATTTTTATTATGAATTTTGTCTTGTTTTATTTTATGAGCGCCGAGTATTTATCATGTTTAATTTTTTTTTGTGATTGCGTTTAAATTTTTTTTTTTCGTAATTGCTAACGTGGTGGGGTCCGTAATCAAACAAAATGTTTTTGGAATGTTGGTGAAATTTTGTAAAATTAAAATTCCATACGTTTTGTTTTTCATGACTTCTTGGTTAATTTAAATTTAAATTTCTTTTCATTTCTTTAGTTTTTACTCTTTTCTACTAAATCTGCAACGTTCGCAGAAGGAAAAAAAGAGAAAAATTCGAAGGATTATTTTTTTTTTTACTTGAAGTAAAAATTTGTAAATAATGAAAACTGCTTTCTCAAAATTGAAGCCATTTTAGTAGACTAGGCTGGGAAAAAAGAAGCATAGAAAGACAAGACTAAAAAATATATGAAGGAAATAGAATAGAAAAAAAAATTGGTAGAATTGAAATTACTGGGCAGGGAAACGATTTGAAAAAAATAATGTCTTTATCTTTTATCATTTTGTAGGTACCTGAAAACAAAAACTGGGTAACTCCATTTGATGAAATTGATTAAGTTGTAGCAGAGCATATAGATAAATATTATTATTTATCTGCGATAGGGGTGGGTTGTAGATTGAACAATTTTAATTATTAATTGAATGATGTAAATTTGTGGATTCTGTTGTGTTAATAGATCAAATATGGAATCTCTGTATATAAAAATTATTAGAATCTCTAATTAGTAAATTTTATTTTTAGAATTTCCTAGGTGCTCCAAAATTATGAAATATTTTTTTTTGTCATTTCTGGGTTTTGGACAATATAAAACCGACCAAATACCTGTCAAACCAGTCCCGGAGACATCGCCAACAACAATTGTGATCAATGCAGGCAATGTCTCAAGCTTTTGTGAGCTTTTCTAGACGTATAAGATCATGTGGACGTTGTATTCAAATTTGTGTTACGACATTTACGATGTCAATGTATGTATATATAGTAATTGGTTTTGGTAACAGAATAGGTAGATTGGGTGCTAGACTAAGCATGGAAAAACAATTTTTGATTGCTTAAATAAAGTAAAACTCTAGGGCATGATAGATTAGATTAAATCAATGACTGTATATACATATATAAACATAGATTAGATTGTGAATTTCGAGAGGAAATCGGTTACACACTTAGATGTTCAATAAGTACTTAGATGGATCTAGAATTGTGGGATTACAAGAATATAACATACCGTAATAATTACGTTTTAGAACAAACAATAGAACGTAATTTTTACCTTATAAAACGAAATTTCTGGAATAGTTTTTTGCGATTCCTGACATTTTATTTTTACAATTTCTACATTGATGACTTTGATTAAATGACGGTTATTTTTGAATCACAGATAAAAACATTTATATTATATTATTTTTATAAAATTGTATTAAAGTATTCATTTTATATAAAATTAGTTATCTGTGTTGGTGTTGTGTAATGCGAACACTGTAAATACAATTTATTAAAGCAGTAGATCTAAAGTGCGTATAATAAAATTAATTGTTTCCTTTTTCTTTTGTCCATTCTATATAACCTTCCCTACAAACCAAACAAGTACGATGCTTTATTACATAAAATAGAACGATTTTGATATCGGAGAGCGCTTTTGGACTTTAATTATTTGTAAATAAATACTAATATTGTTTTTTTTTTTTTAAATAATTATATTAATTTTTATTTCTTAATTAGTTTTAACCTCTTTTTTTTATACTTATATTTCTTATTCTTTTTTTTTTTTTTGTTTTGTTTTGTGTGTTTCTTTTCTTTACTTTTTGTAAAATACAAAAATATACAACTTTTACAGAAAATTATGAAATTATTATTATAGATACCGAGAAAAAAAATTTAATTATATAACTAAATAAAATAAACTATATTTATGTATGTATATATATTTATTATGTATAGAGAAAAAAACAGATAAAACTAAAAACTTAAATTTATTTAATCATGTTTTAATATATTTAAAAAATATGTATTTAAATTTAAAAATTTTATATATTTTTGTTTTAATTAAAACATATATATATATGTATATATGTATTTAATTAATTACTACTTTTGTATTAATTAAATTAATAATTCAAATTTTCTAAAATGGTTCTTAAAATTTACTATGTTCTATGTTCATTGTTTATTGTGGTGACCGATTATCCATTTTAATAATTATATTTACTTGGAAGGCACCAAACAATTTCTGACATTGTTAACAAATTATTTAGGGGGGTCGTTAATCAAATTGCAAATTCTACAAAATGCCAATTTATAGAAAGAGAAAAAAAAAAAATATTTTTGTTTTTATTTATTTAAATTCTAATTTGATTCGTTTTTTATTTTATTTATATATTATATAAAGTCATATATACATGTATAAGGCATGAAGGATGAATTTAGAACAATAAAAGTAAATATTGCTAATAAATTGTACCATCATTGAAATTTCAAATTTTAATTTTTTAGTAATAACAAAATCTTTCAATGTACATTCAATTAATAATAATAAATTTATTATAAATTTAAAAATGTATTCAAATAAAATAATAAAAATAATAATATAAATTTATTATATTATATTTGGCATTGCTATCGTTTTAACATGCAATTTTTAAATATTGTATGAAACATGCATATTGAACTTATGCATAAAAATAATATTTAAAAAAAATTGCATTATATGCCACAATTATAAGGACTGGTTGATTTTAAATTGTTTAATCAGTTTTTTTAACAATTTAGAACTTATTAATTTTAAAAAAAATTATTCAAAATTTTTAAAAAAGTAAATTTTCACTGGTTATTTATAATACATAATGTTTAAATAAGTATTATATAGTTTTAAAGAAAATTAATATATTTAATAATTTGCTTTTTATTTTCTATATGTATTTTTATTTAAAGTTTGAAAATATTTCTTGAGGTTCTTTAGCCAAGCAATTTTAGACATAAATTATTTTTGAGTACAATTTATTGAGTCGTTCGTCGTTAAAAAAAAAATCATTAATTTCAAAAATTTAATTATTAGAAAATAATTCTAAATTATAATTTAAATCGAGCCCCCATCGTATTTTCATTAAGAAATGGAGACAAAATACATAGAACAAAGAAAGAAAAAAAATTAAACAAAGTTTTTCAATTAAATTTTAAAAATATATTTAAAAAATAAACTTAAGATTTAAAAAATGAAATCAAGGAAATTCTTTTACATAATTGTGTATTATAATTTCTAATTACTTTTTTTTTTTTTTTTTTTGCTGCGATTAATCATTTTTCTTTTATTTTCTATTTTATATCTTATAACTTTTTAATTTTTTTTTTAATTTGTTTGTTTGTTTTAGCTTTTTTTTTACAGATAGAAAAATAAAATTAATTATATTAAATATTTTTTTTTATATCTAAATAATATATATATATATATATATATATATATGTGTATTGTAATAGAGATGTGTGGATTTTTTTTAAAAAATTTGTTTTGTTTTTAAATTTTATTTTTTTGAAATTATTATTAAAATTAATTTTAAACTTAGTGATAATTATAATATAATATTAATATATATATATATAACTAAAATAAAAATTATTTATTAAAATAAATTTATACCGTACATTCATTAGAAAAAAAAATTTAACCAATAATAAAAAACAAAAGAGTTTGAAACAGAAAGTACTTTGCAAGAAGGAATAAAATAAATTCAAATGTAAATTAAACGCACACTTAAAACAAAATTTAATAAAATTTAAAATGAAATGTCTGCTTGTGTTTTTATAATTGTGATTTGTAAATGTAATTTTTGTTGTATTTTTTTTTATTTTACTTTCTTTTCTTTCCTTATTTAAATTTATACATACATATATATTTATTTTATATATAAATATATGTATATAATGTACATATATTAATTAATCTTAGAGTTCTAACTACAAGTAAGATCGAAAATCATTACATTACTAACAATACAAAAAGATTTCTAAATTAAAATAAGTTTTTTTTTTTATTTTTGTTTTATCCTTTCATTATCCTTGTTTTGTTTGTTTTCCTATTATTTCTGGTTTTCTTTTTGCTTTAAATATGATACAAGTTTTGTTTTTTTAAATTATTTCGTTTAAATTATGTTAAATTTTATTTATATCTTTTTTTTTTTTTTTTGCTTTTTTTCGCGTTTTATTTTAAAAACTTTTTTTTAATATTGTTATAAATTCTCTTTTAAATATATTTAATATAAGAAGAGAATTATTAAAAGTATATAACTATACATAAACATATATATATATATATTTTTTTTTTTTAAATAGCAGTTTTAAAATTAATAATTATTTTAATAATCTATATAAAATAAAAAATATAAATAAATATATAATTTATATTTTATTAATATTTTATTATGGATGAGTATAAGTAAATTTAAAAAAAATTATATATTATATATTTATAGAAAATGCTTATTATTAAAACTATTGTTCTAAATTAATTATAAACTTCCTAATATTATAAATTTGAGATATTAATATTTTATTATTATTTAGGATACATATATATATGTATATATATATATACATTATTAAATAACTTTTTATTATACATTATATTGAATGCTATATTCAAATATCTCAATTCAATATAAATACTAGATAGTTAATTATATTGCATTCACCATAAAATATAATACAAATTTATAATTTATAATAAAAAATATAATATAAGTAAAATAAAAAGACAAAAAAAGGAATTTAAAAAAAAAACAAAAAAAAAACGATTTTATATAACAATATTATTTTTAATATAACATATATTTATTTGATTAAAACTGCTATATAAAAATATAAGGTGTCTCTGGCTCTTCATTTTATTTTATTCTTATATCTTTTTTTATCTTAATTAATTTTAATTTTTTTTTTACAAATTTATTAAGATTCAATTTAAGTGATTCTTTTTTTAATTTATTAAATTCAATATACCCTAAAATCAATTTCTTTTTTAATTAATTTATTTTATGAATTATACATTGCATTTGCTGTTATTATCGTACTAGAATTATTAGATTTAATTGGTGTTACTGTTGAAGAAGAAGATGTCACTGTTTGTGATATTATTTTTGGTGATAATGATATACTTGTAGAATTTGTTATTCCTTGTCCTATCATTTTTATAGTTGAATTTGTTGTGGTTGTTGTTGATGTTACACCAGCTAAACTTCCTATAGATTTTAATTGTGTTGTTGGAGTTGTTAATAAATTTATCGTATTATTATTATCTAATATTGAAGGAGATAATCCTTTTAATTTTGAACATGGTATACATAATACATTTGCATGTTCACGTAATCGTGTCAAATGATCAGTACGAAATTCATTAACCCATTTAATTGTACGACGTGTTCTTTTCTGTGGTGGTTGTTGTGGTGAATTCGGTTGTGGTGGGGGGTCCGGTATTAATAATTGTTGTAATGCTATAGATGATAAATTACCAGTTGGTTCTGTAGCACCACATCGACGACATATAGCACATCGTTCACAACTCCACCGTCCTAAAAAAAAAAAAAAAATTAATTATTAAATAATTATTATGTAAATGATAAATTTCAAATATTTACTTAATGTTTATTTGTTATTTCAAATTTTATATTATTAATTTTTGTTAATTTATATAATCTAATTTAGAGAAAATAATACTTACTATCTGGTAATGTTTTAATTTTAATACAATAAATATGATAACCACGATCACATTGCTCACAAAATATCATTTTATTTCTATTAACATTTCGTTTACATTTTACACAACATTTACAATCAGAACATTGCCAATTATAATTTAAAATTCTATTTAAAACATTTGTTGACATTTCTATGCAACTGGGATGAACTAAAAATATAATTTTTACATAAAATTAATTGATAGTTTTTTTATTTGTTTTTTTTTTTACAAATTATAAACAAAAATAATTTTTACCTTTCTTTCTACATGTATAACATTCAATAACTACTTCTGGTTTTCCTTTAAGATTTCGATTTTGTGGTAAATGACAAACAGTGCATTTAATTCCACCTGGGGGTACATCTTCATCAGAACTTTCTGAATCTGAATCCTATTTAGTAACAATATAAATTTTAGTAAATAAATAATAATAACAAAAAAAAATAAAATAAATCCACAATAAATACGGTATAAATATAATTTTAAAAATGAAATAATAACATAAAGTAGAAAAAAATTACCGAAACAGAATCTGTATCACTATCACTACTAGAGGAGGAAGAACTACTTTCATCACCCGAATCAGTATTTTCATTTACAATGGGTTTTATATCTTTAATATCTTTAATGTCATCATCAATTTCTTTAACATCACTGATATCCATTTTACTTTCTGTAATTTCTGTAGGTTGTGGTTCAGTTTTAACATTTGATTTTTTGATACTTTCTAAAATTGACGATTCAGTAACAGTATTTAATGGGAATGCCCTAAATCCAAAAAAAAAAAAAAATTATTTAAATTTTCTCTTTTTATTTTAATTTATTTCATAAAAGCAAACCTCAATTCCTGTGGTGTATAAGGTTTATAAAATTCACCAAATTGTCCTGGAACTAAAGCTAACGGATATGAAGTAATTGATTTCTTTGGTACTAAATTATCTGTTGGACGGTATATTTTGCCTACACAAGCAACTGCACCAGCTGCCGTTTTAGGCAATGGTTTATTTATAATATATGTTTGTAAATCAATGCACATACGACGTTCATCTTTTCTTTCATTATTAAAATGTATATTCCATTTTGATGCAGATTGAAGAGCACGATCTCTTATTTGTAAAGACTTATCGACATTATTATGGGATAAACTTTTTTGTTTTGTTTCAATTTCTTTTATATGTTTTTGTCTTAAATAATTTTTGTACTCTTCATATTTATCATAAAAATCTAAATACATAATATCAAGAACTTCATATGCTAAAACAGCTGTTATTCCTAAATCGCACATTTTTTCTGTAACTAAACTTTTATCACGTAAATAATTACGTTCCTCCATATCGATTTGTCTTCGATGTAAATCAGGATATTTTCGTTTAAAACTTTTTATACCTAAATATTCAGCTATTTGTTCTTGTATCATATAAGTTTCACGATTACGATCTGGACAACAACCTTTAGGTGGTGGCCAATCATATTCAGCTATTCTTTCAACTGAATATTCAGTTTTACTATCAAAATAAAAATTTAAAAAAATATAGAACATATTTTTATAATCGATTTCAATAAACAAAAAAATTATATTTCTTACCCATCTGGATCTAGAACTTCCAGTTTAGATCTTTTTTTGATACTTGACATACTTTGATCTAAAATACTAGTGCTACTTAATACTGAACTTTGGCTGTTTTCATCATTAAGAAACTCCGATTGTCTAAAATTAAAATTTAAATAAATGAAATTTTTTATAAAAATTATTTTGATTTTTATATAATTTACTTTGGAATAGTAGAACTATCGGCACTCATACGAGTATCTTCTTCAAATACTTGCACTGAAGACGGTTTAAGTGGATCAAAAATATTTCTACCTTTTCCATCCTATAATATAAATTTTTGATTACTTATAATTTTGCTTAAAAGATGTTTTTTTTTTTTTTTTGTAATTACCTGTGAGAAATTTCTTTCTCGTATTAAATTGGGATTTGGAGTATGTGTTAAGCCACCAATTGGTTTTCTAGGTGTAATACAAGGTCTTCCTCGAGCACCACGCATACCACGACCTCTGGCACCTCTACTACCACGACTTCCTCTTCCACGACCTCGACCTCTACCACGCCGTGTCGGTGTAATTTCTCCATCTGTAAAACAATTTAAATTTAAATCATATAAATTATATATATATATTTTTTTTATTAAAATATTTACCACTAGGTTGACTTTCTAAGCTTTCATTGAATAAATTACTTGATGAACCAAAATCCAATGGTGTTGCAAATAATTGTGGAGTTTGAAAAATATCTTGATCTTGGGAATGATTTTTTTCTGGTGTATGTGGTTCTGGATTAATCATATCAGTTACATCAATAATATCATCATTATTGTTTATAATAAAACGAGAATTATTTGAGGAAATCATATTCATTCGAGTGTTTTCATCATCACATATTATTTGATTTTCAGCATCTAAAGCTTTATTCGATGATTTATCTTTATAAACTTGTGAATGTAGTGCATCTTCTAACATCATAGTAACCTGTGTACGTCGTTTTATTTTCAAATTAGTATCATTATTTAGTGGTACAATTTTTCGTGGTCGTCCACGTCCTCTTTTAACTAACGGTGGTATTGATGTTATATTAATTTCAGGTACATTATTTGAATTAGAATCTTGATCATTATTATCTTCTATTAATATATTTACTTTATCCTGAATATTTTTATTCTTTGTAGGCATTAAATCACTAATTTCATTAGTATGATTTAATGTGTTTACCAAAATAATATCTTCTGATACATTTGAAAGATTTCGATGTTGTTGCGAATTAAATAAATTCTCTGGATTTAATGGAAGCTGAGCTTCTGTAATTATATTTGATTGTTCTTGTTGCATTATTTTACTTTGGACAATAACCGTTGAATCTTTTGGGTCACAAATCTCATCAGTTAAATCAACAATACCTTTATTTGATGTTGTATTATTTTGATTATTTTCTACAGAAGTTTCTATATTCTGTTGTTTTGTTTCTTCTTGTTGTTGTTGTTGTTGTTTTTCCACAATTGGCAACTGTTTATTTTCTGATGAAATTATTTCATCAACTTCTTCTTCGTCATCAATTGATTCTATTGATTCAAAATCGGTTACAGTACAAAATTTTGTACCATCAAGAGAGTTTGTTCCAGTATCACAAAGCATAATATTATCTGATTCGGAATCTGGTAAACTAATTGTATCACCAATATTATTAATATTAGGTAAGCAATTTGATGGTGTCATTTTTAAGCAAACTTCAAATGATGATAATGATGTTGTTGATGTTTCTATTATTTGATTAGCACCAATTAAATTATCTTTTGTTCTTTTATATGGTATCTAAAAAAAAAAAAAAATAATTTAATTAAATTATTATATAAAAATAAAAATAAAATATTGTACCTCATTTGATAAATCACCATTGCCTCCAGATTCTGAAAATAAATCTTCTGATTTTCTTTTTAAAGAATTCGATGAAGATTTATGTCCTTCTTTAGTAATTTCAGTATTATTATTTTGTAATATAACAACATTATCAATACAGTTTTGATCTTCTTGAAAATGATTAACTATAAAGCTATTACTATCATTTGTTATATCATTTTGCATTAAAATATCATCAATTTTATTTCTTTCATTTTCTATATTATGTTGTCCATTTAAAATGTGAGCATAATTATTTGTACGATTCTTTTCCATGCTCATTTCATTTTTTGCATTTTTCAGTATATCATATAATAATTGATTATTTAATCTTTTTGATATATTATAATTATCTTGATTGAAGCCACCATGTTGAGAATTTGGTGAAGCAGCTGGTGATGGTGTATCTGTTAAATCAACTGTTTCTAATGTTTGTGATCGTTGAGCAGATGAAAATTGCTCTGATGGTCTATTTAATAATTGAGAGATTTCATCAGATTTAATAGAAACATCATCTGAATTAAATTGAATACATTCATCTAATCTATTTTGATTTGTTGTATTATTTTCAATAACATCAACATTTTTTGTAGTAATATCAGATGATTCTAACTGATTTTGATTAATTATTTGTTGAAAATCACAATCATTTTCAACGACTGATGATTCACAATTATTACTAATACTAATGTCATTATTATCTTGACTTGTTGAACAATCACTATTTAAAAATTGCATAGTCGGAGATAATCTTTTATTAGAAGATACTTTAATTTTTTGTATTTTTAATTTCTTTTCTAATATTGGACTGGCAGGATTAATTTTTAATTTAGCCATTTCTTTTTTATTTTTTTCTAATCTTATATCTTTAAGTATAACTTTTGGGATACTACGTTCATTAAATTGAGGCACATTTTCATTTTCACAGAATTGAATATCTTTCATTATAATTTTTGGTATTGAATTATCTATTTGATTTAGACTTTCATTACCACTTGTTACAGTTGTTGCAATAGATGAAGCAACAGTTTGTTTAATAACAATTTTTGGAATTTTCTCAGAATTATTTATTGTTTCATTATTTTCAGTTATTACTGATGCTTGATTTCCTGAGTTAATAATTGTTAATTTTGGAATTATTTTATCATCTTCAGAGCATTGTTGTTTTGTATTTGTTGATTCTTGCGGAGGATATTGTTTTAGTATCAATTTAGGGAATGTTTTATTACTATTTCCAACTCCATCATCAGTATTTGTATGATGATGATGATGATAATGATTATCTACTGCTGTTGATGTTTTATCTTGAAGTGAAATTTTTAATTTCGGTACAATACGTTCACCTGCAGCACTGATATTTGAGCTATTACTACTATTACTACTATTACCAGTACTACTACCAGCAGACAATGCAGAATATAATGTTGAAGAAGATTCATTAACATGAATTGTTAATTTTGGAATTGTTTGACTATTGTCTAAATGGCTTGTGTGTTTGATTGAAAATTTTGGAATTTTATCATCAGTATCAGCATCTAAGCTAACCGAATCTAATGATGTTGATGTTGAAATTGGTTTTGTTCGAATTGTCAATTTTGGTATTGATTGTTGTTCCTTACAAGTAGCGGCTGTTGAAATGCTTGACGTATTTGAATTTTTTGATGATCCTGTTGAATGTAATTCTGATGAATAAACAGTTGTTGTAGAATCACTATTATGTTGTCCTACACTAGGATTTGCCTTTATAGTTAACTTTGGAATAATACCTGAAATCATTTAATTATAAATATAAAATTAATATGTTTTTAAAATAAAATTTTATGTTATTAAAATGTTATTCATTATGAAAAGAAATTTACCATCATTTTGATCCTCAATATTTGATGGTAAAATTGGTTTAATTGTTAATTTGGGAACAACACTGCCATCTGTTTGACTTAAAATTGCATTTAATGTTGGTGTACTACAACTTGATATGATTGTCGTCGATGATGATGACGAAATTGATTTTGAATAAGTTTTGATTGTTAGTTTTGGAACAGTTGTAGGAGATAAAGTATTTGCAATAATATGGCACTCTTGCTTATGTTGTTGTTGTTGTTGTTGCGGCTGTTGGTGTTTTTCATCTTGTTCTTCTGCTATTTTTTGTTCTTTTTCTTGTTGAATAGGATTTTGTGTAATAATTGTCTCAACACAGTCACCAGATGTTTTTATTGTTAATTTAGGTAATGGTGGTAGTGATGGTAATTTTAATGGTGGTAGATCACATTTTAATGAATCATTTCGTTCTTGTGTTGGTGAGGGTGAAGATCTCGAAGAACCACTTGGACTTGAGGAAGAAGAACGTGATGATGATGATCCATGATCGATTCGATTTATAGTATTTAATGCATTACTACTACTACCACTGACAGTACCACTGCTATCCATTTTTATTGTTAATTTGGGAACAATAACTGATTGTACAACTGAATTGCCTTTAATATCACTTGATGATGTTTTTATAGTTAGCTTTGGTACAATATGAGGTTCTGACAATATTAATGAATTTGTTATTGTTGCTGTTGTTGTTCCTGATGTTCCTGTTGTTGTTGTATTATTATTATTATTATTATTCGATGTTGTTAGATTTGAATCGTTTTGAATGTTAGACGATGATTGTTTTATAGTCAACTTTGGTATTGGAATATTATTTGAAGAACAACTAATACTGTTGCCACCACTACTATTACTTGCATTATTTACGGTTATTGTATTTGTTGAAGAAGATTCATTATCTGTAGATGGTTTAATAATTGGTTTTATTATTATTTTAGGAATTGGAGAATCATGACGATTTAAATTTATTTTCAATGGTTCCACTTTACGTTGTTCAACATTTATTGTATCGTTGGGATTATTACAATTTGATGCTGAAGTTGATGTAGATGGTGATGATATTGTAGATTGTGCAATATTACTAACATAACTTATATTATTACTGTTATTATTTTCATTTAAATTTAATTTTGATTTTGTTGTAGAATTTTGTTGAGATTCTATATTAGTACTTATACAATTATATTTATTTGCAATTTTTATAGAAATTTTTGCAGATTGCGGTGTATTTATACTGCTACTACTGCTATTGTTGTTATTTTGACCGCTATTATTATTGTTACTATTATTATTACTACTATTACTACTGCTATTAATACAATTTGTAACACCACTTAAACAAGACGTTGTTCCATTACTGTTATTATTATTATTATTATTACTGCTATTATTATTATTGTTATTAATTAATCTACTATCAATTTGTTGCGATTGTTCATTATCAATATTAATTCCTAAACGATTACTACTGCTATTTAATAAATTATCACTTTTCATTAAATTAATACTACTTGAAGAATATGAATTCGGAGATAAGGAAGTAGAGGAAGAAGAAGAAGAAGCTGTTGATGCTGCTATTGCTGAAGATGAAGAAGATGATGATGTTGTTGTTGTTGTTGTTGTACTTAAAGAAGAATTAAAATTTTGCTGAATTGATGGCGTATTTGAAGAGGTTTTCTTAATTATAATTGATGGTGGCTGCGTTTGATTTTTTAATATATTTAAATTTCTAGATCCTAAATGAGAAGAATTTGAGTTAGCAACAGAAGATTCAATTTCTAATTTACGACGTGAAGATCTTGTTGTTAATCCAACTAATCGTTGTGTATTGACATTTTGTGGACTAATATTAGGATTTTCTTTAGATTTTTCTAAAATATAAATTATAAAATATAAATAAAAAACAATTTTTTTTTTTTTGCATAAATTTAAATAAAAAATAAAAAACTAAAAGTGTAATTTACCATAACTGCTACTGCTAGAACTAGATGGTAAAACACAAAGTTCACCAGCATCAGAGCTAACATTTGTTGAATTCACCATTTTCATTTGTTGTTGCTGTTGTGTTTGTAGTTGTTGTTGTTGTTCTTGTTGTTGCTGCTGTTCTTGTAGTTGCTGTTGTTGTAGTTGCTGCTGTTGTTGTTGTTGTATTTGCTGTTGTTGTTGTTGCTGTTGCTGACGTTGTTCAATTTCTTCTAAATATTCATCATCCTCATCAAATTCATCTTCACTATCTAAATCGTAATTAACTAACGATGATATCTTTGATGGTAAAATATTTTCTGTACTACTAGACACAACTTGACAAAATCCAGCTGATGATGTTGACGGTGATATAGCTATTGAAGAATTATCAATAGTTGAATTATTTCTCAATGGTGGACTATTTTCACCACCAGATTCACCACCTGATGATTCTGTTTCAGATGGTTGATTAAATGGTCTTGGACCAGATAAAATTGCTGTTGAAGATGTTGGTGATGCACCTGTACTTATACCC
This sequence comes from Argyra leucocephala, assembly GCA_963942445.1. NCBI lineage: Eukaryota > Metazoa > Arthropoda > Insecta > Diptera > Dolichopodidae > Argyra > Argyra leucocephala. The sequence goes on along the minus strand of OZ012681.1, from coordinate 131,578,502 downwards.
ACTGGTATATTTGTATTTGAAAAAGGTGATGAAGATGATGAATTTGGTGAATTTGATGATGAGGCAATTACTGAAGTTGGATAAATTGCGTTTGTTGTCAAATTATTTGGTGGTGTTGTTGATGATGATGTTGAAGTAACTAATAATTCTTCACTATCTTCAGGATGTTGTGGTTGTTGCTGTTGTTGTTGTTGATGTTGTGATGATGATGATGCGTTATTGTTAATTGTATCATTCATCTCCAAAATTTGTTCTTTTGGAATTTTTTCAGAATTTTTTTTTTTTTGTTTTTCGTTTCGTTTTTTTCTTTTTCTTCTTTTGTTTTTATCCGCTGTTTTAAATTATCGTGATAATTGTTTTTTTTTATTTAGTTATTTTAATTTTAAATTATTAATAAAATCATAAAATTCCATTATTTTTTGTTGTTTTTTTTTTCTGAATGAATTAAATAAATTATTTTATCGCAGCTTTTTCATATTTTGTATTTCTCGTAAAGTAGTCATTGACATATTTTTTGAAACATCATTTTGCACCAATTGTAGAGGTAGATGACTGCAATCTAAAATATTAAGAAGAATATTTTTGATTTTAATATACAATTTAAATTAGTATTTAACTATATTTGGAGTATATTTATATATTAATTTTACTAATATAAATAATATTATATTTTTTATTAATTGATGATAGGTATTTAATTTGTTATATTTAAAATTTATTTTATTTTATATAATAATAATAATTTTTCAGATGTTCACAACTAATTTAATTTAATTTATTCAACTGAAAGTTTTTGTCCAACTAAATAATTGGACTTTTTTCATGTGAGGATGTGGACATTGTTATTGATGCAGTTTTTCTTAGATAGTTATAACCTATTTATACAATCTAAACTTATGTTTAAAATCTGAATTATAAAATGATTAAGATTAGTTAATTATAATTTATTTGAATAGTATTATTAATGAAATTTAAAATAGTTATAGCTTATTTGATTTATAACAAAAATTAATTTAATAGAATATTGAAAATTCCAAAAAGTGTTAACCTTTGACCCATCAACAATAGAAAAATTTGTCATATGATTGAATTTTTAATTAAAAATTTAATTAGTTTTAAAAAAAAAAATTATAAATCTTTCATAACAATCATAACTAATAAAATTTTTTACTATGTTTTGAAAATGTTGAAATTTTCTTTTTATAATTATTATAATTACAAACTTGAATACATTTTTTGACCAGAAAATTACTTTAATTACTTAAGTAGTTAAGTACATAATAAAAAATAATAACAATACATACTTTAACCAATTACTATATAACTAGGTACATACCTATATTATAATCATTGTTTTAACTCTTGATCACAATATTTTTAAAAATTGTTATATAGTATTTGGTCATGATATATATAGAAAAATAATTAACAAAATATAAATTTACATACAAATAAATATTTTTTTTTTATTATACCTAAATTTAAATAATTAAATGTTCGTTTTTAAATATTTTTTATTAAAAAAAAAATATATATATATATAAATATATTTTTATTAAAAATATGAAACAGCGTTTTAAAATAGCACGTATTTTATATTAATTATAATTTTATAAATAATAATAACTTCAATATAAAAATGGAATTTTCTCAAATGTTATGTATGGGTGGGGGTGCTGTTATACGGGTTTTAAAAATAGGTTTTAATAATAAGGTATAGCAATGATGAATTAACTAATACAAGTATTTGAAATGTGGGCTTATTAACGTATACTTAAAATTAAATTGATTACACAAACGATAGAAAATGGATTACTAATCTATTGATCTACTAACACAAATTTGGTCTTAATTAGGTTATAATTATCAAAAAGAGATAATACATAATTTAAAATAGTTACAATCTGTTGCATTCAATTATTCAGTTTGAAAAAAGGACCTATGCAGGTACTAAAATTGATTTTCTTACTGTCCGATTATTGATTAGTACACCTATGTCCAAAATTAGGTTTCGGTGTACATACAACCAATTGAAAAATTTAAATAATGTACACACAATTTATTTAAGAACAACTATGTAATCTTATGATAAACATAGCTTCAAAATATAAATTAGAATATTTTAAAAGAGTTTAAAAGTGTATAAAACATTATTTTACGCTCATTAGTGATGTATTTATAAGGACTGAAAGCAAAAGTTGTCAATAATTCGTTGAAACACATTGGGTGGAGTAGTAGAGTAGAATAGAATAACCTGCCTTCGATTCCCAATGAAAGTAGAATGCTTTATAGGTATGTTTGGCCGGGTCCAGTATCATATGTCATTGGGATAAAATAAATGACAAAAATGAACTAAATAAATGAATAAATAATAAAATAAAAGTGTCACATCTCGAAAGAGGAAAAGGCCTGAAAGTTTAGACTGATAGATAAATTAAAGATATTCGTCTGACTACTGGCGATTTATTGGGTTCGTCTGACTACACAAACAAAAAATATCAATCAAATATTTTATGTTCAATCAAAATTAACATTTAAATACAATTTAGAATTAACTAATGTATTCCATATAGGTCTATCTGATTTATATATATGTATATGTATAGACAAAATATATTTTTGTAACTTAACATTTATATTTGATTGCACCTAACTGTGAGCGGTCTTTAAGCCACCTAAACTAGATAAAATACATATACTAATTATACCTTTCACCTAAAACTGACGTTAATTTCAAGTTTTAAAATTAAATTAATGTAAATAAATAAGAATAAATTTACTATGTATTTTTTATACTCAAATACATATTTTTGTGGCACTTTGTCATTTATTGGGTAAAAGAAAGGACAAATTTATATTATCACAGAACTTGAACAGTATTCAATAGCTCTTTTATTGCGACTAACAATAAAGATTAATAAACTAGAGATAAATTTAATAAAAACAAAAAAAAAATCTTTCCCACCTTTGGGACTTTGACAATCACAGTTTTTCTATTTGAAGAGAAATTAAATTTTAAAACATAAGTTTTAATAAGGGTAGAACTAAGTATATACAATTTAATATCTACTTAAATAGGTCCAATAAATGTTCCACTCCTATCCTACAAATAATTTTTATATATTAATTAAATTTTTTAAAATGTTCACCCCCAAATGTAAATAAAAAATAAAAATAAAAAAAACAAACAAATTAAAAAGTAAATAATCGAATTCCTTATCATAAAACACCTCTAAGAAAAACCAAAACAAAAAAAAAACAACAAATTGCTAGACAGCTTGGCGCCATAACAATAATAACCTAGGTCGTCGGCTGGTCTGTAACTCATCATACAAGTTGCATATTTTTTCGTTTTTTTTTTTTTTTTTTTTTTGTTACATATTTATTATTATTTCTTATAGTAATTTTAACTAGTAGCATATATAAATAGTATATTTACTTTCTGAACATATACATTAAATTATATATATATATATATTTACAAAACACACACAAACGCAATCTTTCGTAAATAAAAAACAAGAACAGAAAATCAAATAATCAAGAGAAAAATTTGCTTATTATTATCCCATTCCAATCCAATACTTAAAAAAAATAAAAAAAAACAACAAAAACTTGAAAATAGGTGGTAGTACACAACTATGTACGTACATATTATTATATTTTTTATATACAATTTCTTCAGTTATATTAATACCAAATATTATATTCTAAAATTGAACTTTGCTGTTCCTACTGCTGCTTCTGATGCTGCTGTTGTTGTTTCTACTCTACTACTATGATTGAATCAAAACAATAATAATAATAATAATAATAACAGATTCTTTCGCAAAAAATTGATAACGAACGATACAAAAAAAAAAAATAAAAGCACAACTAAATACCGTTGCTCTCTAAACAAAATTATTTCTTCATATAAATATATATATAATATATGTATATATATATAGGAAATAAATATGTATATATATATATATATATATATATAACTCAAAAAATTCATTTGTATGCATGCATGTATATATATATATATATATATATTATGTACCTAGTTCGTTTTGTTTTTGTTTAGAATTTATTTACAGTTATAATGATTCAAAAAATTATTTCTTTTTTCGAAAAGGGATTCCCCAATATGACGTAATAAGATACGTCATATAAATATATGTGTATGCATGTAATTATATTTAATATGGATATATTTGTGTAAGTGTATGAAAATATATTTTTGTTGTTATTCTATCAAAATGGCAAAACTAAGAAAAAAAAAAAAAGGAAAAACTGAAAACAGCTGATTACTGGAATGGTTGTTTTTTATTTTCGTTTTTTTTTTTCTGTTATTGTGATGGCACTGTTGTAAAGCTGCAGTGTGATTTTTCTTTTTCAAAGTTAATATTATGACTATTTGAAATAATAATAATAATTTTTCCATTCGAGTATAATTTTGATTTTGTTTTTTTATTTTTGTTTTTTTGTTTTTTTTTTAAGATAATAAATTTAAAAATGTTAAAAGACCAGTTAGTTTATTTTTTTCTATTGTAGATACTGTTGAATTGTACTTATTTGTGTACACGGGTCAACGGATGACATAATTTCAATTTTTTCAAGGACTACTTATATAATTTCAAAATATTTTCTATTTACCTATGTCATAGTTAAAATTATGTACAAATACTGTCATACAATTGTTTTTTTTCTTCTTGCCTTAGACATCATAGAATTTTATTTTATTATTTCGACTGAACATAAATCTACAGTCAATTTCGATATTATTTCCTACTTGGTCGATTGATCCATAGGATGAATATGAGAAACCAAGATCAGTTTGCTTATATCCTACACACTTAGGCCTTACGGACCAGTGTACATCCACAACGAATTTCTTATTGATTTTCACAACAAAGGACAATGTGGTACCAAGACCAAGACTCTTATCTTCAGTTTTTTGCAATTCTTATTTTTCACAAAAAAACAGTTTTTGATTGATTCATGTACTGATATTTTACTCAGTTCGTTTCCAGCATCTATTTTGGGTAGTAGAATAGACAAATTTTATATCATAGAGAATTTAAACATTATTCAATAGCTTTTTTATTGCGATTAATAATAAAGATTAGACTTAGAGATGGATAAAAACAAAATACATTTTCAACAAAAAAAAAAAAAAAAAATTTTTCCCAGTTTAACAGGGTCGATAAAATATACCTTTAAGGATATTAAATTAAATTTCACTCAAATTTATTTTAATTTTTTTTTTGTTTTTGTTTTTTTTTTTTAATTTTCTATAAACGATTTCTAACAGATTTTGAAAATTTAATATACTTAGTTATGTTCATTCAAAAATCTTCTTTAATAAATGAAGTATTAAAAAACAAAAAAAAAAAAAACAAAATATTAGAAGCCCATTAAAAATGTTATGACATGACCACCTTTTTTTCAGTAGCGAATGCGATTGATGTTATTAAATGCTTAGCATCTTTAAATTGAAATAGAAAATAATTTATTCTAAACTTTTCTTAGTTGACAAGCTATACACATTAATCAAGATCAAAACTTGAATATAATTCACACATTAGTAACGCGGTACATGTACCAATGTTTTTCAGAACTTAGATAAAATATAGAAAAGCAGAAAAAAGACATTAGAATTACCAGCTCTATTGTAAAAAAAGTCAATCTTTAATCAAATTATTGAAAAAAAAAAAAAAATAGATACTTCAGAAACATAAATTTTTTCTTAAAGATTTGTTACATATTTTTTTTCGAACTTCGGACTACACGAAATATAAAAATTAGGTTATTATACGAACTTCCAAACTAAGCAAACATTTAACATCTAATGTACGGCGATATCATAAATGTCTTAAAAAAAACTTCAACCTAATACTTATAATGTAAAACAAAAACCCAGGTTATCAATGTTATCCGTAAAATAAGTTGGCAACATTGTGTAATAAGACCTTTCTGAGACATTATGATGTTTTAATTCATTTGTGATCAAGCAAAATGAACAGAGAGTTTTATTAACACTGTATAGCATTGGGCTTTTAAAATTTTTTGTAATCCCAAATATCTGTCAAACCGGTTACGAAGACATTGTCAACAACAATTGTGATCATGGAGTCAATGTCTCAAGCTATTTTGTGAGCTTTTGTAGATATTTAACATCATGTGGACGTTATATGTGAAATTAGATTAGATTATCCCCTACTGTTAGACTGTCCCCTTTATCACCGTAACCGCACATGAGCTTATTGTGATAACCCGTGTTTATTAGTTATTATGATAATCAGTGTATCAGTCATTAATGATATCTGATTTTGTGATAACACTAAGGATATTGGTATACTGGGTAGCTCTCATTGTTCAGAAAACGCTGTATTCAACTTTGTGTTGACACATTGACATGATACAAGGATACTTTCTTTCTAGATAATATCACGTTGTTAAAAACGGGATTACAAAACATGTATCTTATTTTTAAACTTTATAAAAAATAAATAATCATATTTAAATGGGAGATGAATAAAATATAAAAAAAAAAATAATCCCAAGGACATAATCCATAAAATCAAAATCCTCAAAACAAAAATTAGCTAAAAAAGGAAATATTTGACTGGTTATACTGGGCATAGCCGTTGTTGGGTATAAAAAAAAATATAAAATTTTGTTTTTAGAGATATTGTTTTTGGCGAGTTTTCTTTGGGGTTTTTAGGGTGTGGACTATCCCATATTAAGCTTATCACATGCATAAACAAATACTTGTTACATTATTAAATAATTTTTACTTCCAAATTGGTCGTACTTCTTTAATTAAATTATAAAAAATAATAAAATTGGCTTGGCCTATAGTGGGTTAATGTCAAAAACAAAAAAATTGACAAAAATAATATTTTGATAATCAAATTTCGTGTGTAAAATTATCAAAAATATAAATTTGACTTTCAAATGCAGTCTGAATCATCAAACAAATATCAAATTGAACATTTCAATCTCATGGTGTAGTTACTATTCAAAACTGGTGAGAAATACCTGATGTATTTCAGGTGAGAGAGACAGTGAAAGAGAAAATGAGAATTAATCTTTAATTAGTAAAAATACCTCATTTCTATTTCTATTTTTTTATTTTTGTAAATATTAACCAATTGGATGATTTTGAAAGTTGATGTTGATAATGATGATGATAATGATTATTTTAATATCTATGTACCTTGAAGAATATTATTGTTATTATATGTATGTATATATATACATATTTTTAAGTTAAACCATTTTTAAATTATATATTTACTTATTTACTACATAAATACATACAAAAATATTAACCTACATATTAATATTATGTATACGTATAGATTCGCATATACCTACATATAATCATAGAAAAATTTAAGCTTTTTATTTAATTTCTTTTTTTCCTACCAATGTTTTTGAATAATTTTTTTATTTTATTTTATTCTATTATTTTGTATTCATTGTTGATTAAAATCATAAAGTTGAATGAACCTATTTTGAAAATTATTGTTTTTTGTTGTTTACTTCAAAATATTATTGGTATATATGCATGTAGTGTTACTTTTATGTAAATATGTAGTTATATATTCCGGAAATCATATTCAAACATTTTTTCTTTCATTTTAATAAAAATGCAAGAGATAACATAAATTACAATGTAATATTGTATAAATTACATACTATGAATTATGTATGAATGTATTGAAATGGTGGGTACTTATACCTAGTTTTTAAAAAAATAAGGAGATTTTGAAATTTTTGACTTATTTTTTTTTAAGGTATATATATATATATATACGATATTTGCGCAATAAAAATAAATTATTAGTGAAACGAAATTCGTCTTTGAATTTATCAAATTAAATATATCACCAAAAATAAATCTGATTATGAAAATTAATTATAACTGGTGTTCATTCGTCATTGGAACATTAAAATTATTTGGCCTAAATTTTAAATGCTAAAACAGACACTATTCAGGACAATATTTTTTAGGCCAAGCTGTCTACATTTACTGCTATCAGTATTTTAATAAAGTGGGCAGGCAGTACACGGAGGTAGCATTCTAAGATATGCTAACCAATACAGTTTTAATAAATTGATAAGAAATTTTTAGATGACAGACAATCGTCCAAAAACGTTAAATTTTACATAGTAGTTGTTTAACAAAGTATAAATACCGTATTAATACTTTCTGTTTATTATGTGGTATTATAATAGCAGTTGAGCTTTTTTGATTGTTCATTGTATTCCAAATTCAGAACAATATATACATTCCTTGTTTTCATAAATGTAAACCTGCAGTCAATCTGAATATTATGAAAACACTTGTCAGATTTTCTAAATGCTGTTCAGAAATACAAATTCAAAGTCTATTGCGCGTCGACTTGGCAGCACAAATTTTTAGTAAGCATAAATTTAGAATAAGTAGTTATTTTTTGTTAACTACTAGAATATCGGTAAAATATAGGTAGAGTTTGTTTTCATTATTGCAAAATACGCCAATTTGTAGTAAAGTTGTTGTCAGTTTGTATCATTTATGAAAACACCTATTCTTACTGACTTTACATATAAAAATGCCAAAGCAACGATTTTAAATAAAATTCAAGCGTAATATTCTTAAATTAGCATATATATATATAAATATATATATATGTGTATTTATTTATCAATTGATTAATCTATATAATGAATTTTCAGTGTTTTTTACTTATTTCGATTAATTGTTATCAAATCGTTAGTCGATATGACAATCATTAATAATCAAAACAAATCGAAAACAAATTTTATTTTATTTAAAATTAAATTAAATTTTTTTTGTATTCTATTTTTTCTATTTAATTATATAAAATGAATTTAATTCTATTTAATTATATAAAATAAAAAATTTAAAACAGAAATTAAAAATTTACTTTTCAAATATTCTATATTTTAAATTTAAATTTATTTTGTTTTTTTTTGTTTGTTTTTAATTAATATGAATGAATTTAAAACATATCTTATGTAGATATATATATACCAATATAAAATATACTTGAACAACACGACAATAATGACCTTGACTAAAAAAAAAATTTACATTTAGTACTGAATGCATTTACATTAATTGAAATTATAAAATTATATACATAATTATATATATATATATATATATATATATATGTAGGCTATAATTAAATTAAATTATTAAAATTTTGTAAAGCAACTGAATGTGGGGTTTATAAATTTAATTCATGTTTTGATTATTTAATCACAAATTAATATTTTGAAGCCCAGTCTGATTTAAAATTAATTTATTTAAAAAAATTCAAATTTTCCAATCAAAAATTTTTGAATTCGATAAATAAAATTAGAAAATAAAGATGACTGAGATTATCTGACTGAACTAAAAAATGTTTGGGCCTAATTTTATGTTGTTTTTGCTGATCCCGAAGAGAAAAAAGCTGAATTAATACTTAGATCTATTATTCGTATAGTATATATGACATTTAAGTTTTTATGCGTGACAGACTAAGTTGTATTACAATAATATAAAAATACAGTACGACCTCTATAGTTGTAACACTTGATTTTTGCACCTTTGAGTTGATTTTTTTTTTATACGTGACTGTACAAAGTCTATAATTACAACTTCGTTTTTTTTAGTGAGTTTATAGTATTTTTTAGAAAAACTTATTCTTCAACGTTAGAGTAAAATTTGAATGTCAACAATCAATTTTTAACTACATTAAACTCTTAAGTGCATTGTTAGATGGTACAACAAACAATGTTTATACACCATTTCTAGTTATATAGAAATGCTCTTGACAGCAAATGTACAATTTTTTATACTGTTATTAGAAAAGGGAAAATTCAATACCATGTGTCATTGTTTATGAATTATAACGATTTTTTACTTGAAAAGCTTTAATCTTTTAAGTAAAATTATTGTATTCATACTTAAATACATAATAAAAAAGAAAAATTATAAACACTTTAGTACGTTGAAATTTTTTCTAGAATTGAAAACAAATTAATTGACAAGATTTGACTTTAAAATTGTTGTCAAACATTGATGCACTAGTTTGCAAAACAAGTATAAACGTGGGCCTAGCTTTAAGACTTGAAATTATTAATTTGATTGACAATGAAAGTTAAATTGATTGACAAGATTTGACTTTAAATTTATTGTCAAACTAGTTTAAAATTTATTGTGCACTAGTTTGCAAAACAAGTATAAACGTGGGCCTAGCTTTAAGACTTGAAATTATTAATTTGATTGAAAATGAAAGTTAAATTGATTGACAAGAATTGACTTTAAATTTATTGTCAAACACTAATGCACTAGTTTGCAAAACAAGTATAAACGTGGGCCTAGCTTTAAGACTTGAAATTATTAATTTGATTGACATTAAAAATTAAATTTATTGACAAGATTTGACTTTAAATTTATTGTCAAACCTTGATGCACTAGTTTGCAAAACAAGTATAAACGTGGGCCAAGCTTTACAAATTGAAATCATTTTTTTTAATAATAGTAAACAAATTTTAGTATTTAAAACAGAGTGTTTTACAGACGATTTCTTTTAGTTGTAATTATCGATCGACTACTGTATATTAATTTTATTAGTATAAAAAAAATCCGATTTTAATTAAAATAAAATACATAATTACAGATAATTTATTCATGATGGCATTAATTCAAGGAATGTCAAAATATGTTATATTCCCTACCACCCAAACTATTTGACCTAAACTTTAAATTCTAGAACAGACATTATGCAGTATGTATACCATCACGTATACCCATTTTTACATTGTTGGCTATATCAAATCGTTTGTTTAACTTAATAACAATTTATTTTTGACAGTTATTTTGTAACTTGTATGACCTTATGAAATGTTTTATGTGTATGAGCTACAGTAATACTTAATTTTATTATTTTAATAATTCAGTGTAAATAATTTTAATTTTTTTCACATACTTTATGTAAGTATATATACTTAATATTATACTACATTGAAAATAATTATTTTTCATAAATATCTAACAGCCATTTTGAATTACTTAATTACTGAACACAGGGTTATTATATCTATACAATCAACATTAAATATTATATGTTATTAAATACACAATAACAATATATATATATATATGTACATATTATATATAATTAAAAATGACAACAAACAAATAAATATAAAATAACCATTTAATTATTATAATAACCTGTCATTATTCAAATATAACAATAAAAAATAAATAATAAAATATAAAAAAAAAATAATAAAAATTGCATTTAAAATTTTTTTATTTTATTTTATACAACTTTACACTACAAATTGAACCACATTCATTTACAATAATATTACATAGATGTACGAGTATATCTAGATTTATTATTTTCTTTTTTGATAAATATATACAATATTATATACATATATATAAATACTGAGGTAGTTATGTACGTATATTTCTAAGTAAATATTGTTGGCTATAAAACTTGTTACAATTTCTATAAAAATATAACAAAAAATCTGAAACACAGCAAAAAGTAATATTTAACGTAAAATATGTTGTAATGTATGTACTTAAAATGCAAACAGAGTGTTTTTATCTTTATAGTTAAGTTGTTTTGTTATGTTTCAACAGTCCAATTTAGGTATAAAATTCTGATTTAAGTTTTTAGTATAGTCTAATATATATAGGTTCTCCTCTTTAGTTCCCATTTGATTGAACAATGGACTGTTATAGTTATTTTTTATTTTCTAAACACATATTTAGTTTTATTATACGTGTTTACGAGGTTGCCAATCGATTTGGTATTATAATGTCAGATTAAGATTAAAATCATACATGGAGTAAAGTATCCTTCTTTTATTATTCAATAAAAAAGTAAAAATACTTATTTATATAAACTAACTACATATAACTACTTATACATTTTTTCTGTGTCCTATTCACGTCCACTATTTCAACAACATTTTAACAAAAATAAAATTTAACAACTGGTGAAATATGGACACACTGTCGCCAAACACTAGACCCAGCTACCGGTTATTTATTTCATTAAAGCCTCTGTTTATAAACAATCTATAGTATTTAAAAAAAAAAATTTTTTTTAGAACCTACCGTCCCCAGACACTGGATCCAACCACTGGTTACTTATATTAACAAATTAAAATAATTCTATTTACAAACAATAAATTAAAAAAAAAAAAATTAAGGGTCTACCGTCTCCAGACACTGGACCCACATCACATGTTTTTTATTTTAATAGACTTATATTTAGGTAAGTATGTACGAGTGGTTGCCAAGCGATAACACAGGTAGTCTAAGAAACAGGATCTTGTTAAATATTTCTTCTGTAAATTAATGCGGGACCGGTACAAAGAAAATTTAGGATTGTTTCGTCCTCTTATTCGATTTTGTAAACTCCACAAACATAATTTGAGTGGAATCTAAGCTCTAAGTCTATACTTACAAATAATTAAGCTATTTAAAAAAAAAAAAATTAAGGTTCCGATACTGTCCTACTGTCCAGATTTACTGCTATATTGTGTTAACAGCCATCAAAAATGTATTATTAGAATTTGAACTACAATGTAGTATGTTCCATAAAGTACAACATACAATGTAAAAAATTCTAAAATTTTTATATTCAATTTCTTTCTTTCATAGTTAAAGTAGTATGCAAGCATTTTGAAACTATTTACAATTGTGTATATTTCGTTATGAAATATACTAAATTGTAGTCAAAACTCTAATACTGCATTTGCAATGTCACCATAGCTCATAGCTCATAGTTATACATACATATAATATGCAGAAAAAATAGAACAAATAATGTTGCAAAAATTTTGAATTTTTTTTTTCAAGAATGAGTGATGCAGAAAGCCAATTTAATATTTTTTTTTAAATATTATATGGTAAGTATATATATATGTGTATAATAAATACTTATATATATTAAAAACATTTAAATTTTCAAATTCCGATTTGTAATGCCAAAGCAATGATTTCAAATGCATACAACAAACGTCAAAATTGTTGTTAACAGTAATCTTTAAATTTTTTTTTGCCAAATAATGTCAAAAAATTGGTCAAAATTCAAGAAAATTCACTATCAAACGGTTTTTTCAAAAATCACAATATTTTATATAAAAATTTCGATTTGCATTTAGAATCATAATACTTTGTATTTACTGCGCAGTATAAAACGCATAATATGCATATTATATTTAGTAAATTCGAAAATGCATCAACATCACGCTGCGTAAAAGTTTCATATTCTAAAATGCAACATTAAAATGTTGCTGAAAGTATCCATGTTTTAAAAATAAATTTAAAAATGTTTTTTATTTTTATTTTAATTTACTTAAATTTTAATAGGAAATGGAATTATAAAAGAAAGATGTTGTTATTAATCATAACACTAAAGCACAAAGAAAATTTTTCTTGAAAAAAAAAAAAAAAACAAAAAAAAGTTTTTTTTTGCAAAAATAATTTACAAATTAAAAGTTTATCCACAAATGAGTATAATATTTTGACATTTGATTTGACTTTTATTTTAGAGACAATGTGTTTAGAATGATCGGAATTGTAAACAGAGCATGCATAATATTTTGACATTTGGTTTGACGTTTATTTAAGAGACAATGTGTTTAGAATGATCGGATTTGTAGTTAATCCAAGTGTGTATAATATTTTGACATTTGCTTAGACGTTTATTTCAGAGACAATGTGTTTAGAGCGATCGGAATTGTAGTTAAACCAAGTGTGTATAATATTTTGACATTTGATTTGACGATTATTTCACAGACAATGTGTTCAATGAGAATGATCGGAATTGTAAGCAAACTGTATATAATATTTTGACATTTTATTTGATGTTTATTTCAGAGACAATGTGTTTAGAATGATCGGAATTGTAAGCAAAGCATGTATAATATTTTGACATTTGATTTGACGTTTCTTTCAGAGACAATGTGTTTAGAGTGATCGGAATTGTAAACCAAGTATGTATAATATATTGACATTTGATTTGACGATTATTTCACAGACAATGTGTTTCGAATGATCGGAATTGTAAGCAAACTGTATATAATATTTTATTTGATTTGACGTTTCTTTCAGAGACAATGTGTTTAGAGTGATCGGAATTTTAAACCAAGTATGTATAATATTTTGACATTTGATTAGACGTTTCTTTCAGAGACAATGTGTTTAGAGTGATCGGAATTGTAAACCAAGTATGTATAATATTTTGACATTTGATTAGACGTTTCTTTCAGAGACAATGTGTTTAGAATGATCGGAATTGTAAGCAAACTGTGTATAATATTTTGACATTTTATTTGATGTTTATTTCAGAGACAATGTGTTTCGAATGATCGGAATTGTAAGCAAACTGTATATAATATTTTGACATTTGATTAGACGTTTTTTTCAGAGACAATGTGTTTAGAGTGATCGGAATTGTAAACCAAATATGTATAATATTTTGACATTTGATTAGACGTTTATTTCACAGACAATGTGTTTAGAATGATCGGAATTGTAAACAAAGTACATTAAAAATATTATAAATGTTGCTAACACAATAATGACAGCTCAGAAAATTTTACATATTGTATTTGTACGTTGTGTATATCATTGTACATTCTGTATCTATTGAAATTTTTTGAATACATTTCCGATGTTACCGTAACTTATTGAACTGAAACTGATCATTATTCACTATTCAATCAATAAACACTCATTACTTAAAAATTCTACAAAAACTCGGTAAAATTCAGATCACATAACCAAATACAATTTATATTTTCTGTTTCACATAGTTGTATCTCATTATTTCAATATATAGATTCAAAAATTCTTTTTAAAATGTAGTTACTTCATATTTTTAATACAAAAAATAACAACAACAAAAAATTAAAAAAGAGAAGAATAAATAAAACCTGCTTTAAGTATTTAATTGATTTTTGCCAAAGTTGTACAAATATTATATATATATATATATATATATACATATGTATATATAACCAAATAAAATAAAAAAAATGTATGAAATTATGATGAATTCAACGACTTGATCTATTTTTGTATAAAAAATATACTTAAAATACATTTTTTTTTTAGTATTATGTATGCCACCTATACTACAGATTTACAAACACTAAAAAAAATAAATGAAAATTATTAAAAAGAATAAAAATGAAATAAATTATTCAAAATATACATCGCTATACACACACAATCAAAAGGGGGAATTCTATGAATAAAATAACGAAATTTGAGATTGTATTAAGAAGAAAACATGATTTATTTTGTGAAAGTATCTTTTATGTTCCACTTTGCAAAAAAAAAAAAAAAACTCTTCTAAATGTGAGGTGAGGGCTGAACCCAGATTGCATAAAGAAATATGTAACATCATTTTGAGAAAATAATTTAAATGCCAGTTATTTTCTTTTAAGGTTAAGCCAAGTATTAAACCAACTTTTTATTTTGTTGTTGTTGTTATTGTTTTTATTCTCTTCCTTCCTTTATACATATATTATATTCCTTCTTCCTTTCGTTATTGATACTACTAATATGTTTGACAGAAGAATGCATACAAGTTCTTCAGTTTTTTTTTTAACAGAAGGACTTCTACGGAAATTTTTTGTTTTTGTTGATTTTCTTATTTTTTTTTTTTACCAAAAAAAGAAATTTTCCTTTTTTTTTTTTGTTAAACATGAAATTTCTTTGCAATTTTTGTATACACAATTTTTATTTTTTTCTTTAAGCCCTCAAGAGATGCATTTTGAGTATTTTCTGTTTTTTTTTTTTTTAATTTATAAAAAAATGTTTAAGAACAAGTTTTATAATATTAGTTAGTTAGTGTGATTAAATACATATAAATACAATTTCTATAGATAATTTATTAAGACCAAATTTGAATTTTAAGAATTAAGGATTTGAAAAAAAAAAAAAAACACGTTTTCAAAACCAGTGCGTTGTAACTACTGGTGGTTTGTAAAACCGAAAATTATATAATGAAGAATTTCCGATTATTGATTCCATTCTTATTGGAATGATTACAGTGTATTTGATACCTAGTTTATTAGAAATTAAAATATATAAAACAAAATATAGGTAAAATACACAATCTATTATTCCATTGTGTGAACTGTACTAAATATATGATGTCTAAAATTCTTAAAACATTTTTCCACGTTTAAAATTCATTCTTGAATCCAATTAATTCTCCAGAATTTTTGTATTATATACATTAAGTTAAGAAATGCGTTGATAAATGTTTAACCCTTTTACTACTTTTGTGAATTATAAAGGACAAATGTGTGATCGAAGCACCTAGAATTTTATTTATTTGTATTCCATATTCCATATTGTATAAGGAAATATTGAAGGTCAAAAATATTTTTATTGAATTATAATTTGGTAGTGAAAGGGTTAAAATAATAAATTAATTCTGTTATGTCATTGATTTTTTATACTGATAAAAATAATGTTGGCGAACAGTGGAAAATATTTCTACAATAAATGCTACTGTATACCTAATCTGAGCAAATTTGGCTGTATTATACAATTACCGAGTACTGGTTGAGTACTATTGAATGAATTTCATTATAATAGTTGGTATACAAATTACAATTCTTACCTTAGCCTATAATAATTTTCTTATGAATTTCATTGGAATTGGATGAACTTCGTTTATTAAAAACATTTTCAAAAATGTTTTGAAACATTTTTATGTCTCGTAAATCTGTCTCATACAAGTTTTTACAGGCCAAAATAAATCAATTACCGACCGATACTTAACTATATTTATATATTTTACTTATATTCCAAACTAACAAATTAAATATGAATTAAATTAAAATTATATAAAATAAAATAAAATAAATTGTTTTTAAAATATATAAAATATATATGTATACTAGGGGCCCCTGTTGAGTACTTATAATTCAAGTTGAAGCCAAATTTAAAGTTTTAAAAGTAATTTTAACAACGTACTGACATAGACTTCTCACGATAAAGTTGGATGGTTTTCATAAAAATTTGGAGGTTATTCACTCATGTTTTCATAAAAATTTGGAGGTTATCAAGTTTTATTTATCAAATAAAAATACTGCTCCCTCATATACTATTTCGTTTCGACATATTCTCTATAGTAAATGGCATTTAATGGATAAAATTATTAATGGGTAAAATCCGGATATTATTAATAACATCATCGCAGTTTGTCCGGCTATTATTAATAATAACCAATTCTTTATTTTAACCGTAACATAGATACAACTTATTTATATATTATGAGTTCATTAAGGAGAAGCGAGATAAAATGAAAATGTGTCTACTGCGCAGGTCCTTAAATGTCCTATTATAACTATAGATATGTATAGGTAGATATTATATATATATATAAAAATTATTTCAATAGTAATAGGTCTGTATGTTAACTCACGAATTTATATTAATTTACCCAAATTTATCCAAATTCCTGTATGTTTATTTTTTTGCATGCTCTTTACAAATTTCTGAGAAATTTAAGAGAATTTAGAGTTCAAAACTTTCTCTTGAAATAATATTTATAATTGACATTTCTATTTCTAAATATCAAATTTTTGTTTTTGTTTTAAATGTCAAGTCAATGGGTCTGTATGTTTACTTTTATTTTGCAAAAATTTGCAATTGAGAAGAAAAATGGCGTAATCATAAAATTGTGCCAGAACAATGAAAATAATCTAATTTAAAAAAAGTAAACATTTGTAAAGAGCATGCAAAAAAGTAAACATACAGGAATTTGGATACATTTGCGCAAATTTATGTAAATTTGCGAGTTAAAATACAGACCTAATAATACTTTTGCAATAAAATCGAACATACAGACCTGTTGTTTGAACTGGATAATCCTTATTAATTAAAATGTATTAAAACTTATACAGTAAAAAAGAGTAGCGAGGGGGTTAATGTTGTCTTCTTTAAGAGTTATTTAGAAAGGATTTTGGGTTTATATTATTTCAATTTATTTTTTTATTTTTTTAATTATTATTTTTTGTAAAAATCTGATTTCAATCGTCAATATGATTAACCTATCATAAATAATATACATAGATCTGAATACAAATTGAACCCAAAGCAAAGCACCCTATGTCCTACTGATACGGGTATGATGCACTACTATACAGGACAAAAGATAAGAAATAAAAAATTCTAACTTCATTTAAAATATGAATATATGTATACATATATAAGTACCAGTACATGCACATTCTAACTATAAAACAAATTTATTTTCTCGTTTTTTCATTAATTGAAACCTTTAAACTGATTATTAAAGATACTTAGTAATAACACAAAAATCCAGGTTCCCTGGATTTCTCAAACTATAACAGTATATTTAATATTTCTACAAGTAATCATTAAATTAACCCTCAAACCCTCAATTTTTTTTTTACATTATGTTCACTTATCTATGTTATATAAAGGTAAGGAATTATACAGATATCAATTTTTATCATTAAAAAAAGTTAAATAAAAAAAAAAATATTTCCAGCTGTCTTCCTCATAAGTTAATGTTAATTTTTATATAATGTACATATAAGCATGCTATATATGGATACATTTATTTCCATATGTCGGTTGATATATAATATCAGAGCATAGAATATTATTATGTGTAAGTATATAATAATACATTGTTAAACAAAATTTTTTCATTTAAATTTCAAACACCTGTTGTTTATCAAAACTGTTGTAATCGAACAATTTGACTAAAAATAGTTTCGTATTGGTTCACTAAAAATTTAAGTGAGTTGTTTGCAACAATCATGTGTGACACATTATATACACATTATATCTAAAATTGTTCAATTTTATAATCAAAAAATAAAATTGACACTCCAAATGTGTAAGTAAATAAATATATTTCAAAAATAATATAATTATGTACTGAAATTATATTATTTGTAAATGAAACTTGATGCGGGCAATGTCAATTGTCAATTACTTATTAGTTATCATCTTTTATTTCACATTTGTTTTTTAACTAAAATATCAGTATGCCTACAAATACTAACTTAAAATATAGCATCTTCTAATGACTGGAAATACATAGGATATATTATACATAATTAACCAATAAAAATGATAAATTAAATTTGAAATTAAATAAATATAAACAATAAAAGTTTAATTTTTAGTAAATATTATTATTATTTAAATATGTATCTTAGATAACTAATATTATTGTTAAAAGTTAAATAGAAGTGAATTATAACATACAGGTAATAAACCTAATAACATAACGATTAATAGAAAACAAATATGAATTGCTCTTACAATCAGGGATAATAAGTAGGTATATATTTGAAATAAAAAATGTATGTACTTAAAAAACATTGTACATATATTGGTGGCGTTATTGATAAGATAATAAATAAATAGTTAATTAGTTATATAATTTTTTATATAAATACACTTCAATATTAGTTTGATAAGTAAACAATATATTTAAGTACTCTCAGTGTGGTTAACCGTGCACTGAGTAATAACTGATATCACAGTGAACAAAAATTACAAATTTATGAAATGAATGAATATATTTTTGGTTGTATGAGGGTTTAAGGTTTTTTTTTAATTGTCAAAATAGCTTTCATCTTTATAAAGCGTTTTAACTATGATTTTTGAAACACAAAAAAAAAATTATAATCAAATTGGTGATAAGGAGAAAAATATGAAATTGATTGCCATAAAAAATATGTGTTTTTTAATACCGTTATTTTTTTAACGGATTTTTTGAATATTTTGTTTAATTAATAGGACCAGTACGAATTTTGAAAATCGGTTAAAAAATGTTAGCGGTTTTTATAAACAAACAATATTGCCAATATTGTCTATATATTGACAATTGTTTTGTTCATAAACAAAATGTTACAATAATAAAGTTTGTTCATAAGCATTTCTAACTTAGCAAGAAAACTGCAATATTATAGTTGATAGCGCATGACAATCAGTTGTGTTGCTATATTATTTATAATACAAAACTGCAAATGTAAAAGTCTGTAAAAAAAAATGTGCAGTAATATTTTTTTTTGCAGTTGTGTTTATGAAAAGCCCTGTTATGTTTATATTTGACAAGATAGGTAGGTACCTAATTATAAAACGTTCAGATCGGCAACATTTTTTGATTTTTGAAATATTGTTGGCGAATGTTAGGAGTAAGTAAAGTAGATATCCAAACCAGTATAAATTTTGGAAAACGGTAAAATATATTTACTGCATAATAATATTGCAAACGAATTTTAATATTTATAACATCACAAAATTTTAAATATACCCAGTTAGTTGGGTATGTACATGATTTATGAAGATATGTAAGTAAGTATGAATATTATTTAATTTGTAGAATTGCGAAATTACAAATAAAATAACATAGCTACCTAATCTGCAAGAATTTTTTTTTTTTATTTTTTTATAAATTTTGAATGAAAAATTTAAATAATTACATGCATAGATTTGTGTACATAAAATAAATATATACAATATACCTAGATAATATATGTACATATAATTATAAGTGTAATAAAAATGTATATTTAATTTACACACAATATTACACTACAAACATATTAATTAACCAAAAAAAAAAAACAAAAAACACAATCGCGTGTGAAATAAACACTCGTACATTTTATTTTTTCATCGCCAATGCTGCGATTTGAAGTAAAAATTTATACATTTTTACAAATACATTTAAAGTAGGTACCTACCTACCCAACCCATTATTACATTGTATATTTTAAACATATTTTATTTGTATACTATCATTATTCTTTTATTTCAACAATTCTATATACAATACATTTTTATTTTCTTCCTATTCTTTTTAAAACTAAAACTCATCATGTAAAGTGCGATTATACTTATCATTAAATGGAAAAAAAAAACAAACAAACAAATGATTTAATTTCTAAACATCACTCACTTAAGTTTTTTTTTTTTTTAACTTTGTAAATGTTACCACCAGACAAGTTATATTTTGCGTATGTATAGGACATAACATATATTTAATTGGAAAATCTGTTTCTGGAAAATTTTCCAAAACATTTGAATTGTATATATTGAACGATAAATATATATATTAATCATATCTTTGTATGCATACAAAATTGCATTTGTATAAAAAAACATTTTTTTTTTTGGATTAAAATTTATATATTTTTACTTGTAAAACATGGAAAATATAATGTAAAAACATAAATTAAAAAATTTCAACCATATTTACATCTGAAATAATAAAAACAAAAACAAAGTGGACACAAGAAATATATTAATTTTTGTTTCAACGTTCTGAATAATTTGTATGTAGGTATGTAATTACAAAGATGAATTAAGCCATACACTTTACAGTACATAACTATAGTATATAAATTTTACAAGATGTCAAAATATTGAGGTTAAATAGTACTTATGTATATGAATATTTCGAGATATTTTTTTTTAGCTTAATATTATTTACCATAATTAAAATTATAATAAAAGCGAATACTTTAGCTGTCAGGGATATCAGAAGATTACAGTTCATAGGTATATGAAGGTAAAATATGAAATATCAAATAAAATAATACTAAATGCTTTATACTTACAGAGCATTTTGTTTTCATTAAATTTGACAGAACCCAAAAATTTAATACATAACAGATATCCTACCTAAATGCAAAACTATAATAGTTATATACATATAGGTACCTAATATTTCGATTTCATTTAATTTATTTTTTATATTATTAAACACATATCTTAATAATTTTAATTTAAATAGGTACCCTAACTCTATACATATATCAATGAAATAATCCAATAGATAGGTCTAGGTACCTATTATTTAAAAAAAAAAAAAAAACAATAGGTATTTAAATCAAAATAATAAATAAATAATATATAATAGGTATGTAGATACATAATAGATATTAAACATTTTTTTAAAATATTTTTGAATGTCATTTTGTACGCATACTCTAAAATTTATGAGTTCACATCGCACATACAATAGTGTAAGTAGCTGCTATATTTGTGTGAATTTATAGATTTAAAATTTTTCTATTGATGTTGGCTTGGATGTGTATATATAAATCCGTATTGTATCAAATCTATATAGAAAGCATATAATATAATTCTATCGCTATGATGTGCATATGCATATAAAAACATAAATTTAATTTTACTTTAAAAATAATAAATTTAATTATATTTATATAGATACATTAATTTTTGTACTATATAAATTGATATTTTTAGATTAAATTAAAAAAAAAATAAAATACATGCATATTATATAAATTATAATTACACATGCAATAGTATTTACTGCCAACATATTTTAATGATTTTTTTCATAAAAGTCGTAAAGGAAGTAGATATTTAAACGTTTTTGTTATCAATCCGTCAAGTTCTTGAAACATAATTTTTTCTGTTCCCCAAAATAAAATGTTTAAATTATGTATATATTTTCACTGTTATATATAAAATATGTATTGAAATTTAATAAAAATTGAAATATCTATCTCCATACACTTATATCATATTTTTGCAGTAAATTTACTTTATATGCATATAAATACAAATAAAATAATTTATATACATATTTATATTCTATGCTATAGTTTTATTTTTGTTTTTTTGATTTTTATGATACAATCAAAACACCCATACAAGTTGTATCATACAACTTACGTTATATACTTTACTTGCCCATACACATTTTATTTGAAAAAAAAAAAAATTAAATAATTTATATGTGTTAGTGTATCTTTTCTTACATTGCATGCGACGAATACGATATATAGTATAAAAATCATACATCTATTGAAAAATGTATAAGTAAGACAGAGACAAACATATTTTTAGTTAAAAAAAAAAATTATTGGAATTTATAAAATGAAAGATATTATATGAAAGTCGGCTCGGCATGAAATAAGTAACACATTTGTACATTATAAATGTTTATGTGTATGGATAGAGTGTGAAAAAAACTGGATTGCGTATATTTTTGTTGAAAAGGAAAAACAAAAACAAAAATAAAGATAAGGCAGATCAAAAGAAAAAGGTAATGGACTGACTTATATTATATTATTATATTAACTGTATTCAATTGTTATTAACTATAATATAAGCAGGAGATAAATAGAGAATTTCAAAGATAGATGTAATCATTATAAATGATAATGTATTTTGATTTTTTTTTTTTGTTATTTTTCTTTTTCAAGTATCTTTCAATTTAATACACAGTTTCTTATTTTTTTATTTTACACCTTTTTACACATTTTTATTTCTTCTATTTATTATTTTTTTGCCGCGCTTTTTTTCATTTTATTATTGGTAGCTGCTATGTCCTTAACTATTTTGTTTTTGTTATTTTATTATTGTATTTTTGTTGTTAAAGATTATTGGAATCCCCTGAGTTGTACTGGTTATCGAATAGATGAGTAAGAAAATATGTAATATAAATTTATATATATATAGGTAGGTAGGTTATTTATGTAGATATGTATATATGCAGATAGAAAATATAATAGGAAGAAAATAAGAAAAGAAAAAAATATTGTGTGTCCTTCACTTTAATTTAACGGTGATTTCTGAAATTATATAGATATTATTTTCTTACTTATTGAATAATCTTTTTTGTTTTCTTTCTTTTTTAATAACGGTATATTATATGTATGAATGAATACTTATGTGTATAGATAGGAAAATGCATATAAAATTAGATTATGTATTTTATTATTTTTTATTTGATACAGGTATTTTGAATGGGGTGAATTTTTATTTTATTTAGAATTTTTATGATGATGTATGATGATGATGATGATAATTATTAATGATGATAATAGATTATTATGATTTAAATGAGGGAGGAAAATATTATTAAAGGACTTAGATTAATATTTTTAAAAGTATGTAGGCACCTATCTAGGCACTTTATATACATTATTATGCCTATTATATTCTTGTGATTATTTATATTTTATCGTATAGATATTAAATAAATGATTAGGAAGATTATAAAAATCTATATTGAGAGAATATAAAATATTTTAATAATTTTTTTCACTTTAATTAAAAAAAAAATAAAATTATGTCAATATAGATAGGTCTATATACACTATACCTATCTAATTAATCAAAAGTAAAACAAAAGTTTGCCTCAATAATCTAAATTTTTTTTAATTACGTATTAAGAGTTTTAATAGACATTTTCTATCCATTTAAAATATTTTTATTTTGTTATTACTTTGCGTTTTTTATATCTATATTCTAAAAAAATAATTTCCCTTGTTTTTTTTTATAATTGTTATAGGTACATAGGTAGGTCTAGTTATTAAATAATATTTAATTCAATAAATTCGTTTGTTTTTTACCATTCTTCACGTAAGTCAAAAGAAAATGGTCAATCATTTGAATTAAAAATAAAAATTAATTCAAATTTTTTTATGTTTAATTCAAAGGATATATTTTTAATTTTAAAGGATTTCACCAGCTCAATTTGATATGATTTCTTTTTCAAAATATTTTTATTTACACCTAATTGTCATATTATCATTGTTATGATTACTATTTTCTATTTTAGTAAATCTACAGTACGGCATTTACTGTTTACACGTTACAATCACTATTTTCACGTCATACTAATAATTCAAATCAAATAAAAAAAATATGATAAGTGATAATTTAAATCTAATGTCAGATTCTGTTTGTATGTCAGATTTTCATCAGATTTTGATTTAATATTAGATTTTGTTTGACAAGTATTTTACAGTTTTATTTTGATGATGTGTATATAATGTCAATAATGTAAGAACATTATTACAATAAAAATATAATTTGAAACAATGAAAAAGTGTTATATTCTAAACCGACATTATAAAATATAGACAGATATTACATAGCAAATAAAAGGTACATACAAAGTAGGATTTTGACTTCAACAATACAATACAATTTGTTCTCAACTGACTTTAAAAGTGTCATTATAGTAAAAAAAAAAATGTCAGTAGGTACTAGGTAGGTAAGTAGGTACCTATAATTGAAATTCATTAATGAAAATAACACAAAATCTAATTAATTTTATTTTCATTAAACAATATTATTTCATATGTAAGAACTTCTACTACATTCAATATTGCACAATAATTACTCATTATTATTATTTATTTTTGTTTTTAATAATTTTAAAAGGAGCACGGGTTCAAGCCCCGTGAGAACCGAAAAATTTTTCAAATGGTGAAAATTACTGAAAATGTAATTTTCTATACAACCACATCGGTTCAAATATAATCTAATAATTAATAAAGATATAAATAACTAATAAAAAAATAATATAAATATATAATATATACAAAAATATATTCCAAATAATTAATATAGTTTAATAAAAAAAGGCCCACATTTCGAAAGGGAAAAGGACCTATAAAGTTGGCCTACAGATTTATCTGTAGGATCAACTGTTAAAATAAATAAATAAATAAATAATTTTAAAAGTTTAAATTTGTAACAGAATTCTGGTAAAATTTTTCCGGTTTATATACTAACACATATATATACCTACCTATATATGATCTTTTTTTATGAATGAAACTAGGTACATGATGTTTATGTTTTACGATTAAACGATTACGAAATTAACGATTTATGAACGATTAAGAACGATTAAAAAATACAGAATACAAATTTATTTAATATAAGTATTGTAAAAAAAAATTATAAATACATAAATTAAAAATATTTAACAAATTGTTTACACATTTTTTTTCGTCATTTAAACTAATTAAAAAGTATGTAGGCAGTTATTCAAAGGACAAATTAGATCAAGTTCATTTCATCGATATAAAGAAATATTTTTGTTTACAATGCGTTAAAAGAAAATTTAAAGATCAAAAAGGTTGAATTTAAAAGTTGTATTAAAGAAACTACATATATATCTATAAATAGAACTACATATGGAAAATTATGAGTAAAAGGAAATCCGACTTAAATTGTATCTATTATTGAAAATGTGCATAGTAAATACATCTGTTCATTTCAAAATTTTAAAAATTTACAAAAAATTAGGTAAATATAGGTACATATTATAAATTTGTTAAACCAATTGAACATACGTATGGAAATATATATGTAAGTATTTGTATATATTATTGAAAATTAAAGAAAATTTAACTTCAAGATCGACTACGGCAAATTTATTAAAAAAAAAAAAATTAAATTACATATTTACAAAATAATGTTACAAATAAAACAAATTTTTGAAAACATTTTGTAGTTAGTTATATATACTATACTATTGAGATACATAATATATTATATAATAGTAGTCAAAATTAAATTTCGGCAATTTACAAATAACGTAATATTGTCAACATATTCACGTTATTTTCAACGTTTAAATACATTTGTCTTAAAACACTGACGAGGCTGAGGACATTTGAGTAAATGTAGGCGTATAATTATTTCCTTGCCAGATATAAATATACTTGGAAAATAGGTATATTAATGTGGAGTGCTTCAATATTTTGAAAACTTCACGTTTACTTCAACGTGCATTGGTCAAACTTTATTATTAGGTTTACGTAAATTGCCACAAATTCCCTAAATAATTATAATTTTGTTTTGCTCAAGTAAAATCATGATGTATATAATATAGGTACCTACTAAAAAGTAAAAAACATCTAATTAGAAAATTTTTCATATCATTCAAGAATTATGATAGTTATGAAATTAATTTTATTTCAAATTCTTTAAATTTATATAAAAAAAAAAACTATTAAATTTTAATAATTTTATATTCAAAAAAGAAAAAAATCAAATTTTAATACATAAATTTTTTATACCCTATTATCTCGCATAAAAACATAAAACTGTATTTTCATATGTATACAATATAATATGACCAACAAAAAAAAGTAACATTTGCCAACGAATTGTGTATATTTAATATATAAACAAATACACATTACTCTTTCTGGAGGCATGTTATTAATGTAGTGGTATTTTTTTTTTTTTATACATTTTTCGTTAATACAATTTCACATATAAAAAGTTTCATTTGAGTTCAGTTTTTTTTTTTTTTTTTTTTTTTTCAAATATATTTCAGCCATTTGCAATATGATGATATATTTTTCATATTAGATTTTTTTTAGATTAAAAATTAATTATTAAAAAAATTTTATTGAATATAAAAATGAAAATAATTTTTTTTTTAATTAAAATGTCAAAACAGAAAATAAATTTTTTGACAGACACAAAAATTTTGCACATTCAAAAAATAAAAACAAAAAAAAAAAATAAACAAAAAAAAATGAAGCGCGCGCTCTTATTTCGCCTAGATAGGTAGGTACGATGGATGCATGATAAACACAGAAAAATAAGTAATTTTTACTTTACTTAAAATTAAATTTTTGTTTATTTGTTATTGTTTCGTTTTTTTTATTTATTTTCTGTTTTTATATTTTTGACCGTCAGCTAGTCAATTATTTTACATTATAGAGGTGTTAAATATTGTAAATGTTAACTACAAATTATTAGAATCGTTTTGTCTTATAATTTTAATAGGCTTATAGAATTAATATTTTTCTTATTTTGTTTCAAAACTCACCTGAATTGAATTTCTTTTTGAAATATTAAATATTTAATATATTTTTAAATAATCCTTAATCCAAATTTAATGAAAATGATTCGTTTTTGAAGAAAATACAACATAACCTAACAAAAAATTTTTATTCCTTTTTTTGATTCATATATTTTTATACTTTTCTTTTATATATTTCTGATTTATAATATTAAAAATCAAATTTTTCATTTTAAATTAAAAAAAATAAACTCAATAAACAGAACACAAATTCACAAACATTTTCCCTATATAATATAATTAATATGCTTTTGACTTTAATTGCAATAATTTTTTTTTTTTTTATATTTTCTTTCTTTTTTCTTAGTAAAGGTTTAGAAACACTGTTTTCATTAATTTCTTTAATTCTTAATTAAATAAATTTTCTTTTTTATTTTGTTATAAAAATTTAAAAAATAAAACAATCATATTTAAAAGTATAAATTTTTAAAACTTATTTCTATATTATTTTTTTTATTTTAAATATATTTTTCAAAGTAAAAAAAAACCAAAGAGAAAAAAAGCTGGTATGGTGTGACGTATTGTGATGTCCCAATTTAATAATAAAAAATAAAAAACCAAATAAAAAATTTCTTGTTCAAGTTCTACACACACATTTGGATACAACGTAAATTTTGTACATTAATTTTCACACTTATTTAATTTGATATTTATTGAAATTATTTGCGCAAATTATTAAATAAATCTTAATTAAATGAATGGAAATAATTTTTAAAATTTTATTAAAAAATTTTTCACAATAAATTACATTTTAAATATAGGCCCGGCCTCAAACAAAAGGTTTATTAAAAAACGCCATTACTATATTTATCTCTTTTAATTTTACAAAATATAAACATATTACTATTTCATATTTTGTATTTAAGTTTTGAATGTTGCCATTTTAATTTCAAAAATTACATCAATGCTACCAGTAGTTTTGAATTTTGTTTGAAAAATGCTTTCACAAATTTTTTATGTCAAATTTGCAAAATTTTGAGATTAATTTTTTATTGAAAATAATTCGATACTCAAATAATGAAAGATTGTAAAATTTTATATACCAGTTTGTTTTGATGAAAATGAATTAATGTTATATTTTGTATTTTATAATAATTATATATAATTATATATAATTTATAAAATATATTCTTGTTTTCAATCTGCCTGCGACATCTATAGTATTATTTTTGTAATCAATTTTAAATTTTAATTTACTCATACCACTCATACCATTTATAAAAATTGTATGGATTTTACTTATTGAATTATATTAATAATTAAAATAAGTATATTAAATATGAATATTAGTAAATAATATTTGAAAATAAGAAATTAAATCGCTACAATTTAAATGTTAACTACACAATACATTGAAATTGTAGCGAAATATGATATTATGATTCATATTTAATCTTTTAATATTTTATTTCATTAAAGAAAGTTCATTAAATAAGCGGTAGATGTCACTAACATTTGTTCAATTTTAAATGCTGTGCAGCGGTAAACAAGAAAAACAGAAAGTGATAGTGATGTAGTGATAAATAAAAAAATATTTTAATAAAAATAAAAACATATAAAAGTAAAATTTAAATAAAATTAATGATTAAATATAATAATAATAAAAAAATAAAAAGTAATAAAAATTAAAAAAGGGAATGAAAATCGGTAAGTAATTATTTACTATTTCTTATGATGTTAAAATAAAAATAATAACGATTAATAACGTTATAAATGTACCGTAGTACCAGGTAGTACCACAATAAGGTAATTATTTGCGCGCAGTTCCATAAAGTACCGTTAGAAATGAATTTTGAACAAAAATAATTGTTTTGTTGGTAACGCGAAGCAATTTAAAGTGATATAATTTCTTTTACATATTTTTATTTAAAATTATTAAAAAATTTAAAACAAAAATCAGTTATTTTTCATTTTTAGTGATTTATATTTAGAATTTAGGAAATATTTTTTTATATATATATATACATGTATACACATTATAAAAGAGTTAAAATCCTCATAAACTGATTTTGCAAAAACAAAAATTTGGTAAGTGCAAAGCTAAAAATGTTTAGTTTTAAGATAAGTTAGAATATAAAAAAGTGTATATACATAGAACTATGTACATACTATAATAACCATACAATATAAATAATAAATTATTTTAATATATATTAACAAAATATACCTATATATCTATATCTATTTGTGTGGGCTTCTTGTACACAAATATATCAATTCAAATTGTAATTCCTAAAACGAACAACTTACTATATGCTTAATTTGTTTTTGTAATTATAATAGAATTTTGTCAAAAATAATAATAAATGAATTAATGTAATTTAATTAAAAAATACTGTGTTTTGATTATCAACAAATTAAATTTTAAGATAATGTAAAAATGTTAGTAACCTGTTGAAAAGCTATATAAAACCAATCTTATCATGTATCAAAAACAAACAAATTGGTTTCGTATTGGCATTTATTGTAGTAATAAAAATATTACTTAGCTAAATTTTAATCTTTATTAATTGAAAAAAATTTTGATTTTAATTAAATTTTTGTTGTTATTTTTAAGAAAATGATTCATTAAAAACAACTGAACAAAGTGACTCATTTCAAAGTATATAATAAATTGAAAATTCAGAATTATTATCATGTCCTTTCCAATCTAGAATTTATATTAGAAACTTTGGGAAACAACAATTTTTTATTATTTAAATTATATTATATATTTCTGATTATTATATTACATACATATATTATTATATTTCTTATTTTTTGTTATTTATTTATTCGTTCTATTCTCAAAAAGAGCGTTAGCTCATACAGAGTGATCATTAGTACTTAAATTTGAATTTTATATTACATTCTGACTACATAATAATAATATAACAGTAATCTAATTTGGTACACTGCTATATCCCATTCCATAGAGGTTCATATACAATATTTTTTACTTACTATTATGGAACTCTACGCATAATATTTATAAATGCAGAATTAAACTAATTAGATTACATCTTGTGTAATTATATATTATACATATATATTTTCAATTAAATTTTATAGACCACAATTCAATTTCAAATTTTTGATTTATAATACACGATAATTAATGTATGTACTTAATTATAATATTTAATTATTTAAAATTGAATTATCATTTTTAATTCCAAAATAACAATATCTAATGACAATTATCATATTATTCTTATGATTAGATATCAATTTCATATTACTATACTCAAGTTTTAAGTATCTAACTTTACAATTGATTAGATTTGAGTTTTCTATAATTTGTCTGAGGGAAATATGAAAAAATAAAGGTGAAAAATGATTATGGCAAATTGTTCAAAATATAAAGTACCTATTTAACAAATTTTTTAAATTGTTAAAATTTGTATTATTGAATGACTAATGATAATAAAAAACAAAAAATAAAAATAGTAATTTTAGTATAATGAGTATCTACGCGTACGCAATGTACGGATTTGGATTTATAAATTTAGAGTGTTGTTGAATTTATTGATGTTAACTTGTTGGGTTATATTATTATTTACAGATCCGAATATGTAAAAAAAATGCCCAAGCAGCTAGATAAAACACTGTCTATAAATTATAATTTAACATTTTATTAATAATTAATTTTAAATTATAATATAATTTACACATTATTGTCTATTTAAAATAAAGTAAATGTAGCTTTTGTAAATTTCGAGTTGAATAAAATCTTAATAATGACTAGGTCTTTGAAATGTATCACAACGATGGTAATACCAGTTGGTATGGTCAAGTAGTTATATCATTCGAGTTATTACTATATGCTACTTAAAAAGTAATAATTATAGTACAGTGTATTGTGTAGTAGTTTTCCACATTTAATTAGTTGATATACATTTTATTATGGGGCCTAGAGGCCAAGCTATTATGTATTTCGATCGATTTTAAATTTTGCATTTTGACATTTCGTTCGACCCAATGGTAATCCTTATCGAAATACATAATAGCCCCCTTAATAATTCAAAATATGGTTTTAATTATATTTTAACGTTAATTGTACAAAATTAAGTATTTCAATTAAAGTAAAAGGACATGTAGTTTTTTGGCTAAATTTTGGATCCCACATAATGTTCTTTCATAATAGGATTCCGTATAAGATACTTCATAAAATTTTATAAAAATTTTACGTTTCAAAACCAACAGTTGTAAACATATTACCAAACAATAACAAAAATTTTTTGTATGCGAACAAATTTTTTATATTTCAGAGATATTTCAATCTTTTTTCATTTTCTTCAGTTTAATCTTTAATTTATGAATAATTTATAAATAACATTTATCTTATTTATTTGACTAAGCATAAATTATAAATGGGAATATGTAGGTACCTAAAACTTTGTATTTATCTAAGTATAAGAAAGAACATGTTGATTTTTGTAACTTCCAAAATAAACTAGGTACCTGTTGCTGTAAATAATGACAATAGATAATTCAAAGATAATAAAATTCTTAAATTTTCAAAATTATTTTATGAGTGTAGATACCTGCATTTTTCTAAGAAATAAATTTTGATATAATTTACTAATCGTACAGTCGTACTCATAGTCGTACCCGTACGTAGATACAAATTTTATTTTATCTCTCAATTCTCAAATAAAAATTTTCTTCTTATCTCTTTTTCATATAATTTCTCTTTCTCTTTTAAATTAAAATTGAAAATAACAACTATACAGTGGTGGGCTTTACAAAATTATTAAAGTAGCAAAAATTCAAGATTTTTAATTTACCAAGCTGTAGTATATATGGAAAAATATGAATTTAAAAATTTATTTTGTTGGATTCAATTTGTTGTCTCGAATCGATCTTAAATTAATGCGCTAACTATAATGACATAGAACTACATATGTAAATGTCAAATTGCCTAACGAAGCTGACATAGGTATTTGTCAAAGCATATGTCGACCCACAATGACATGGTAACATAAGAAAATATTTCTTAGAAAAACAACAACAACAAAAAATTACATATGTCGAACTCGATTTGGAATATGACATATGCCACGATATATGTAGTTCTATGTCATTAGAGTTAGCACTTAAGAGTTTGTAACTTTATTAAAATTAAATGAAACAACAAAAAACCAATGAGTCATTGAGTCTTAGGAATAAAAAAAACACGATCTAGTGCGAATGGGCTTTATTAGACGATGTCAGCACTTATCTTTAACACAGGTTAATACTCCATCAGCTTCTTATTACACCGTTGGATATCACCAGTCAACACTTATCTATTGATTAGTGAATATTTCTCATTTCGATTTTAATTTTAGCTTGTTTTGCTATCGCAATTTTACTTTTACGATTAATTTTGTGTATTTTGTGTGTTTGTGAAATGCATACGGCACATAATTTTTCGTTTGCAAATCCTCACTCGGTGTCATTACCACATATTTAGCTTGTTGACAAGAGGAAAATCTTTTAATAAGGCCCAACTGCCTTTTCAGATTCATTACCCAGTCACTTTAGCCTCTTTCAAGTACTTACCTTGATTTGCTCTAATTACATTTAAATTATTTATACCTACACTTTTGACCTGTAGGTGTAGACAAGACTGGTTTGATTTGATTTATTAAATTGTTACATAAATGTAAAAAACTTAATTTTAGGGACCCTACGGCATTTGTATTTTGGGCTAGAAAAATGCAAATTGAGGAACCATAAACTGAGTCTGCAACTGTACATGGTGCTCCAATATATTCGTAGGCCTGAAGTAAAGAAAAAAGAATACTTAAGAGGTGTGTGTAAAATAAGCCTTGAGTTGCTTGGGAATAATTTTTTTCCATTAAGCTATGATGAGCTCATGTAACTGTTACTCCTGACCAGCTAAATAGTTACTGGGATGATAGTACCTTCACCGGACATATCATCATTGGTATATAGTTAGGATAGTAATAACTAATCCTAAAATTAATAAATATGTATGGTGAAAAATGATGGAATCATTTGACCAGGCCTGTTACTATTGTTATAGCAACAATTGTTCGCGTACGAGGTCATGGTCTATAGTCAACTAAATAATAGTGGTGATTAGAGTGTGATGTCATAAATTAATTCCCTTCTCCAGAGTAAAGTGTTCTTAGAATTGTGCAAATACGTAGGGTTGAGTGATAGCTACAGCTGATTCTAGTGCTAGTTGGGCAATTTGTATAAATATAACATTACAAATTTTTATACAAATTGCTCTACTTGCCCCAATGGTTAAGATAATTGAAAGAGAAGGGAAGGGAAATGGAATTTTCTTCACATTCCAGGAATATGTATGTATTTGAAGATGAGAGCTTCATTGTAGAATATGCCGGTTGGTTTGATTTGTTCCATTTAAAAGGTGTTTCTATGTCCTTTGATCGGCTTAGGTGTAACCAAAACTGTTCGGGAATATATATATTGATATGATGTCTAGCAATTCTTCTCTATGATGTAGGGTAGGTGATAGAAGGTGTTGACAAGATTAGTTTATTAAAAATAGTCGTAGACGTTTGATATGACTACGTGATAAAAAGCTAGAAGTAGATTTCATTGTAAAAAATAATTGTGTAGCTTGTAAAGGTAAAGCAAAAATATTTTTACGTTAAATTCTTATAATAAAAAATAAAAATAAATAAATTATTTGGAATTTTTGGTTAAAGCTATATGTAATGAATGTAGACAGCGCTAAGAAGATTATTAAAAAATTTACGAATATAAAAAATGTAGTTGATATACTACAATTAGGTGTATTACGAGTACCTACATTTTTTTTTTAAATTATATAATTTTTTCTTTAGAATATTGATTAAATATTTTAGAGTAAAATTGAAATTGGTGAATGGTGATTAAACATTTTAAAATTAACTAAAAATATTTTTTCTCTCAATAAATTCAGTTATTTTCTCATTTTCATTTGGTTAGTTTTTCGAATATGTATCACATATGTATTTATTATTGTTATTATTTTGTCTGATGTTCAATTTTCATTTTATTTTTATACATATTCGTTTTGGTTTATCGTAAAAGAAAAACAAAATAAAAATTTTATAAAATTACTTCGGTTCAGGTTGGTTTGGTGGACTTTGGTGGTGTTGATTAATTTTTGTTTTTACTAATAAACTAATTCACATCAAACACAACTACACAACCCAACATTCATTGCATTCATACCGTTGTGATCGGTTATCGAGTCGAGATCGGTTCGATTTTTTTGCGGTATTATTTAAAAAAAAAAAATTATCGATCAAAGTTATTTAACAAAAAAAAAAAAATAAATAATAATTTTTTTTCTTTTAAAGTGAATTAAAAATATTTAAATTAAAAATTAAAATAATTTAAAATAACAAAAGAAGAGTAGTATTAAAAGCATATATATGAAATTATAATAATAATAGTGAAGAAATAAACCGTGAGGAATGAATATTTTTGTTTTGCAATAAATTTTTTTTTATTTAATTATTATTAACTAAAAACGATATTTATTCCGTTATTTTTTTTTATTATCTAATCGAATTATTTTGTGTATTTTTTTTTTTTTTGATTATTAGATTTTACTAGATAAATTATTGTGTTTTGATGTATTGGTGTTAATTTGAAGCATTCTTTAAAATTTAATAATTTTTTGGAAATCGAAAGAAGGAAGAAAACATATTTTTTTATTGGATTTTTATTTTTTGGTAGTTGGAAAATTGATTTTTAGGTGGGTATAAAATTTGTGAATGAATATTTATAAAAAAATTGATTTGTTAAAGTTTTAATTGTAAAATTAATTTTTAGTATTGGATTTAGTAAATTTAAAAGTTGTTGTAATTAAATTTTAAGCATTACTAAAATTATTGAAATTTTATATAATTAAGTTTATTAGCTGTTCAACAGGTTATAAACATTTTTTTTTACATATTTAAAGATTCAATTTGTTGTCGTGAGCAATACAATTAGCCACAAGCACTGGTGAAAGAAGTATGTTGCTTCCAAAAATTGAAATCAAATATAAAAGTACATAATTATTAAATTATTTTATTAAAATATCACTAAAAACAAAATTCAATTAATGAATAAAAAAATATTTAATATTTAATTATAAATTTTTATAATTAAATATTAAATAATTATAAAAATTTAAAAATATTGTGTGTTAATTCTTTCATTAGTTCTTTTATTGCTCGTTTTGCTTGTATGGAATTGGTATGTGATGTGGTGTATACTTACTCCATACAAGACTTATATATATTGTGTACATCGAATCTAAATCTAATATTGAAATATAATCTATTATAATATAAGAAGCATTTATTATGTAGTAATTTATCACAATAAGCCCATTTGTGGCTGCGGTGATGTAGGGACTGGATTTTGGACCTTTCGGAATAAATTAAATATATGTATGTAGTAATTTTTATAACTCTATAGCGAATATTTAACTTCTCTGTTATTCTTCTTTCTGTCCTTGATTGCCCTGTAAAAGAAAAAACCATTGCCTAGGACGAAAAAAAAATACCCCTCTCATTGTTACCAATTTGTTTTTCAGATGTGATAACGTTTTTTTCTGAGCATTTTTGATTCGACTGTATTTGGTGTTGTCTTCGAAATCATTGCTAATATTATTACAGCATAACTTTAATTCAATATACTAATGTAGATTAATATCAATTAAAATGTATATTTATATAAAACAATTTTGTATCTTCAACTGAATAGAAGCCGCTCATGCTCTACAAAAGTTGAAAGCTTTGATGAGACAAACCCAGGAAATACATATGGTCTATTCACTAAATAAATGTAATTTTGTATTAAATTCAAGAATATTTTTACTATAAGTCATTTGAGAAATTTGAAATTAACAAGTTGTACAATGTAATGAAATATATTGGAAAACAATTAAGTTAATAGTCCTGGCAGGTCCTGGTTAGTGCTAACTTTAAATATAATTTTATTTATAGTATATATAAAGAAATAATAATAATGTTAGTAAATTTAAATATTTTTATTAATTTTGGTTAATCATCACCATCATTAGATGACTAATCAAGTAATCTAATTTCTCTAACAATATAAGTTGACTGTAGTACTAAGTTTCTAGGGCGAGTAATCTCCTCAAACAACCAATAACAACAAATGGGTAACACGAGTCGTTGCATGAATAGGATACAATTAAGTCTTAATTAATTTTTCAGAAGTGGAATGACTTCCACCTACTTATACCTCCTACCTATCCTAACATTTTGTATTTGATTATTTTAAACAAATTTGCTGTATAGAGTTAGAATTTTTGTTTTCGGGTTAATGATCTCAGAGTCTATTCAATATTTCGATTTCGTATGTCATTTCATATAACGATAGTATAGAATCTTTCGGTTTGGCTATAGGCACAAAAATTTGGGAAGATCGATTTTGTATGATTAAAATGATGATTTGTCACATTTCAAATACTTGTATTGTAGTTTAGTTTTTATTTTATTTTAAAAACATTGGTAAATACTATTTTAGATTAGATCTATTTTTGAGTTGGTTCTAGCACCAATTTTACTATACAGTCACAAATGATTATATTGTGATGACTCGCGTAACATTGCATGAGTCCCAACTCGAGGTAGACTCAAGACATTCTTTAACAGTATGTTTGACAACTTGTATTACTTGCTTTATTTCCAGGTATCGAATTCTATTTCAAGTAAAATTTTCGAATTCACAGAACCGGTTTAGATTTTGATAAAATCTTTTTCTATTCGACCAATAATTTTTCATAGATTATTTTCGGTCAGGTCAATTCTATTTAGGTGTTCTTGACTGGATAGTGGTCAGTTATTATCCCTATTTTTGTTTTATTGAGCTAATGTGCTTCCATGAGTATTTTTGCTTTTCGATTACCGAGCTTAGGAATATTAAAATTTCTTCTTCAGCCATATTTTGCTCTGCATTTTGGCTGTGATTAAAAATGAAATTAGCCCTATATAAAATCTTTCTAAAATATGATATATATTTAAAAAAAAATGCATGAGTTGATTGGCTTATTTAGTGATTTGTTGTTTTGTTTATTGCAGCTAAACAGGCTGCTCATTGATTCTCATTTAATGCTATTACACCACCAAATGCGGTTGTATTTTTCATTTTCACTTTCTGAATATTCATCCATCATTATTTTTAAATATTACCTAAACTTCATTGTTATTATGTTGAACAAAATTTATTTTCATGTTTAAATATCACATTTTTCTACACCAGAAAACTAAGCCAAAAAAAAATTAAATCATGACATTTAAACTTGACAAGAATTATAATACTGTGATCAGAGGCCTTGACGCTTGCATACTGCAATAAACGTCATATCATCTATAACAAATAAAAATTTTGCGACTAATTTGGGTGCTAAATTCAAAACAAAATTCCAAATTTAGAAAATTTTATGATTAATTTGGAAAATGCGAAGACTATTGAACCAAAATAAATGTACGTAGTACTCGTGTTTTGTATATACGTTTATGCATTTTTTAAGAGTTTTTGTTTTTGTATTTTTTGTGTTTTTTTTTTTTTTTTTGCTGGAACTTTTATTATAAATTACAAGATATGGTGTAATACATTTTGTGGTATGCGTCAAAAGATTAAAGTTTGACTAATCGGGTTTTTGTTTTTTTGTTGGTTGTTTAAATTTTCGTCAAGGCCAAATAAAAACTTTTATATGAAATTATTTGGTTTCACTCTTTTTTGACAATAACAATATTTTTTTTCTTTTATTTCAATTTAATTTACTTCAAATTAAATGGTTGAATAGTGGATAAAGTATAAACATTTTTTTCTTGTAAACAATATTTTAAAAAAGCTTTTCGTTTTGTAATTAATTTTGCGTACGAGTTTTTTGATTTTTGTTTTTTTATGACCCACTTTAATATTTTGGCTGAGATTATTCATTTGAAAAAAAAAAAATGCATATAGTAAAGTAACTTTATGTTATTGGAACGATAATGTGTTTAAACTGTTCTAATAGATTAAATGTTGATATCGGAGTTGTGTAGGTAGATATATACAGGTAGAAGTGATAATCAGAAAATGGGGTTAAGAGGAACTGTTGAACACATTTTCTTTAAAAAGTTGGATTGTTAATATATATTAAAAAAGTGTTGAATTAAAAAACTTTATCGCCAAATATATCTCAAAATTGTGATTTCAATTTTAAGATATCTACCGCAAGAAATTAGTTCTCTTAATAATATTTAAAAAATATTCTGACAAATTTTTTACCGTTATAAAACATGGTACGTAATTGGTAAGAACTGTAATTCATTTTAATAATATTTTTAAAAATTACCGGTTCATATTTTTACCGTTTCAAAACACGAAAATTGGTGAAAAGTGTGATTTTGGATTGTAATTCTAGCAAGACACTGCAAGAAGTTGATTTGAGCAATATTAAAAAAATTACCGATTCAAATTTTTACCGTTTCAAAAAAAAGGAAATAGGTAAAAACTGTAATTTCAAATCATTGTGATTTCTTTCAATAATATTTTTGAAAATTAATGATCAACTTTTTTACCGTTGCGCTTTCGATTAATACTAAACATGAACTTCAAGTTTCCTGCTAATATTTCTGTTGGATTCTACTTAAACGTCGTTTTAAAAAATAGGTAGCAATTTATTTCAATCAATCGATTAGATCTTACTGCCATCAACGCAGTATCGCCAGCAAATGCAGCTATAGTTATATTTCCCATTTGTGGTAAATCATTGGTGTGGAACAAATACATTATGGCACCCAGAATACTATCTTGAGGCATACCTGTTTTAATATCTCCGATAGTAATAGAAATAGGTAATTCTTCTGTTTAGAAAATAAGTGGAACAACTATTAACAATTAAAAAGAAATAAAACCAATATTTATGTTGGATAGGTGTAAGATTCACAAATTTCTAGTTACTTTTCGAATTACAATTAGAACTGAATTATGCCCTTTTGATAATGGCTAGCATAATTCATGACTATTTCTTTTAGAGGGTTAAAAGGTCAATTCTAGAGGCAAATTGTACTGTTTTAAAAATTTACTAGATTTCAAACTTATCATCTCCTAGATTGGATCTCTCCTATATTGTTTGTCACGGTTTTAAAAGCAAGTTTTAATACAAAAGACATTTTTAGGTCATAAATATAGCTTTATTTCAATCTTCTGGGCGGACGTTGTAGTCAACTAAACATCCATCAAACAATTTCAATTAATTTACTCTTATGTAACTTTAAGTTAAATATGTAATTTTAAAGTTAACCCAATTTACTTTTAAAATTGTTTTTTATTAAATAAATATTCATTAATATTGAAATACACCTAACTATAGTAACATGCAAATACAAATACCATTTTGCATGATGAGACTAGTATATTTAAATATATAAGTAAAAGAAGCAACCATAACTAGTGTTTGATGGTTGTTGTCTTATGATCGTCATAGTTGATTACTTTTTTAATTTTGCTTCCTATAATTCAACATTTTAACTTCAATTTTATTATTTCGCTATAGATGTAAGTAGGTTGGCTTACAAATATTTTGTATTATTTGTGTTGCAATTAAAAATTTCAATTTCCAAACAAAAATAACAAGTCTTTCAAATTAACTCTCCCCATCCCAAATTTGGGAAATATTTATATTATATAGTTTCTTCATTATTCATTTTGGATTATCGGAAGTAAATATGATCACTTATAATCGGTCGCTAAATCGGTATAATTAAAAGTTAAAGAGGCCCATTATACCTCACGGAGGATTACTTTCATAAATTTTTTTTATGTATGTACATATACTAATCGGTACGGATTGTTGTGTGGCTGCCTGCCAGTATAAATAACTGACAACGAAGATTGCCATTATTCTTTAAAACTAAATAGGCTTAAGGTAAGTAGGCCATCATTCTTTAAAAGTAAATATACTGCCTAGTATTAGTATCTTCTCAATTTCGTATTTAATCTATTAAATTTTTCCTTCCTGAATATCCAATTAAATTTGAACTAAACAAAAATTAAATGTTAAGTACATAATTTTAGAAAAAGCTTTTCTTTAAGTTCAATTTTTTTAAAATCATAACATTTTTCTGATGTTACTTCATAACTATGATGCTTATCTATATTTATTAGGTTATAACGAGTTCCGGCTATACTCTATACAAAAATTTATAATGACTGGTTTTTATTATTGTACATAATATTTACAGAGACAGCATAACCGGTGAATATAAATAGGTAGAGGGTAAATTGCATGAATATAAGTATTAAAAAATGTAAATATAAGATTCACCATTCATAAATGATGATCATATGATGATGATAATGATGTTGATGATGAGATAATATTATTAAAGAAAAGTGAAAGTGAATTTATATTTTGGTAACTTCAATACTGGTATACACGTTGATAAAAATTTTGAAATTTGAAAATTGAAAGTAAAATTGGGACAGGTGCAGGTGGTGTGATGCAAAAATAAAAGAAAATAACTTGTGTTGGTATAGTTAGTATGTATTTTTTGTTTTTTGAAATGGGTGAGCTTATATTAATGACCTCAATTCAAGGGACTGTTTTTTTTTGTGTTAAGATGTGGGAGTTAAACCATCCCTTTGATAATAAATTTAGTTGAAAATATTGATGAAAATTTTCTTTGGAAATATTAATATTTGCAATTAAATTAAATTATCTATACACGATGGTGTCTTAAGCTTGGATAAGTATCTATAGTTGTATTATAGTAAATATCAAATACAAAGTTGGTATAATATAATAATAATAATAATAATAATAATAATTCTTTATTTCATTAACAACTTAAGCTAGCTTACATACTAAATTTACAAAATTATATAACAAATTAATTCAGATTTCTTAGCCTAGTATTTTAACGAAATAGCTATAGGTTCAATCTGTTATCCAAACGATAAGTGGCGATTGAACCCTAAGTTCAGTATAAGTTCACTACTTTCTGACAGTCGATTTAATTTCTAACAAATTGTACTGTACATTTGATATATCAAACATTATATATATACTACTCTATTATAAAAAAGTTGGCCCCATATCTTGTTTGTATTTTAATCCGTTTTAGTACTGGATTAATTATTTATAATTTTTTCCATAAAATCTAAGTAGATGCGATATAAAATCAAATCTTTTATAGATATATTTTTTATTGTGGTGATATAAGGTTAAAGGTGGGTCAACGTTTTTGCAATAGAGTAGTACATTATATATAATGTATTTACTTGTACTTACTTAGATGGCTAACTTTTATTTTTGAAATGTTTTAGCATTTGGTTAAAACTCGTGACATATTTTTTTTTTTTTATTTATACTATTTTTACTTATAAAATTAAAAAATGTCACGATTAATACTTTAATATTCATTGTATTTGAATTGCTTAATGAATTATTGTTCATTGTTAATTTAATGTTGTATAATGATGAATAATAAAGGATAACTGAAATGAATTGGATTTAAAGATTCTCTTGGTCCTCACGCTCTAAGTGTCCGAACCACTGTATAGTCTCTTCACTTTAATTCACGTGACTGCTTTCTAATATAGCTTTTTGGTATTAATTACAAGTCAATTTTTTTTTTTAATGTCATAACTACTATATATAATAATATATAATTTTTATTTGGCATAATGTGACTCATACATTATTATTTATTTAACTACAAAAATTTATAAAAACATATTTAGTAAATTAGATTAACATCAATTTGAAATGAAAACTTGCCATTCAATAATCGTTTAAAATTCCTATTACAAATTTATTACAACAATAACAACAACAACAATACTAAAATATGCAATCGGTAATAATAATGCAACTTCAATTGCAATTTAGTATACATATCTAGCGGTGTTACTCAATTCTTGAATATTATTTACTTACAATAATTATTTCTTCTTCATAAGAAAAGCGAATTTGAAAGCAAAAAAAGAAAAACAATAACAAAAATAAAAACAAAAATGTTGCAATATAAAATGAATTTTGAAAAGTTTTATTATTTTTTTTAAAACAGTATAACTGGGTGTACCCATAGTATTGTACATATATTATATACAACTTAAAGTCGTACAATGTTATTTAAAATAAATTTTACCGATTTTACCGAGTTTAAGTTGTAAAACAAGTTTTTCTTTGATTTCCGTCAACTTCTACATACAATATGGGTGAATAATTAACAGGTCTAAATTTATTTAACAGTTCATTTTGTTTTTCTTTTATATATGAGAGTATGTAGTTAAGGATCGTGTATATATATGTATCTAGATTCATGGGTTTTTTTTTAATTTATTTTTTATTTGTGTTTCATTTTAATTATTTTAAAATTTCAGATTTAGTAACACAATCAAATTGAATAAAATTTTAATAAATAAAATAAATTTTTAAATTACATACAATAATTTTTAAGTCAGCGGAAAAATTGTATTAAATAGTTGTGCAAATATCTATTTAATTTTGGTCTGTATAAATATTACGAAGTTAATGTTTTCTTATTGGGATGGAGTGAAATTTTTATGTTAGCATAAATATTATAAATTGTTTTGTTTATACAATATTTTTGTGGTATGACTTTAATCGAACAAAAACAATTGATTAGAACTTATAAAAAAAATAAATGGAGGTTGAAGCAAAAAACGGTTAATATTTGGCTTTAATTTCTGAAGGTTATATAATATGTTGAACTATTATTATGATTTATTTATTGAAAAAGAAAAATGTAAGCACTATAGCACAAACTAATGTTAGCACTAAGATAGGTGGCACAATTTTTAACACTAAGATAGGTGGTCCAAACTAATGTTAGCATCTACAGATAGGTGACCAACATTTTAAAATCTTAAATATTTTGTTGGCTCTAAAAATTGAGATAGCTTTATTGAATTTTTATGTAAGAAAAAAATAAATCGCTGCAAAGAATATCTATTTGGGAAATTTATTTTATACACAAAAAAAAAAAATTATTCAACCGTCAAAACCATTTGTTCAAAAAAAAATTATTTTGTTTTTACATATGTACATTTACTCAAAAAATTGTTAAAAAAGTGTTGTCGGTATAAATAAACTATGTTCGAGCCCGATATTTTAAAAAAATACTTTATAAAAGTGTAATATCACAAATATTTTGAAAATATCCACAATTTTTGTGAAAACATCCCCGGTAAATGATATTTATTGTTCTCGTCGTACTCATTGGGCT
Source organism: Argyra leucocephala (assembly GCA_963942445.1). NCBI lineage: Eukaryota > Metazoa > Arthropoda > Insecta > Diptera > Dolichopodidae > Argyra > Argyra leucocephala. The sequence goes on along the minus strand of OZ012681.1, from coordinate 131,534,605 downwards.
CTCATATAAAATAATGTCATTTCATGTTATCTCCCTTTTTAGAGCCAAACAAATATTTAAGATTTTAGAATGTTAGTCAGTTAAAACCCATCATAAGGCCTTCAGCTATTAGATTATTATATTTGACTATGGAAACAAGTTGGGAAGAATGTAATTCCATATTCGAAAATGCTCAAATTTCCGAAGCCAAATTTCCGAAGCCAATTTTTAGCCATCTTGTAATTTTCACTGTGTAGAGTTTAGAATTTGCCACGTATAACGAGCAAGATGTTTGAAATGACTTACGATACATTTACGTGTTATTTTAAAAAAGAAAAATTCAGTTCTATATTAAGAGTCAAAAAATACTTTGAATATATTTTAATAGACTCACAATTAGAATTACAAGTTAATTTAAATTATTAAAAACAATATTTTTTTTTTCAATTTTATTCTTTATTTTGTCATCTTGATAATGAAGGCAATAAAATTTGTTCAATATGGTTATTTTATTAACAAAAAAAATTTTTTATTCTAATAAAAATTGCTACGCAACATATATGACATTGATCAGGGCTGATTTTATGATACATCAGTAAAAGTACATAATTGGTTTTAGTCTTGTATCCTAAAAGTCTTGTAGGATATTTTTTCATATAACATTTTTCATTAACAAGGCTACAACTTCAATCTACACCTAATCTAGAATACCCTTTTAATATATTTTTCTCTATACACCAATACCACCTTGATTTATGATATCAACTGCTCGACAATAATCGAAGTAAATTCGAAGTTCTAATAACTAATCCTATACAGTCTTATTAAAAGATTTTCTATGATACAATAGTAAGTACAATAGTACAATAGGCCTGAAAAGTCGCTAAGCAAAACATCGTATTTTCAACCAAAAAAAAAAAATTCTAAAAGTCAAAATACAACTAAAACAGACTTGTAATTTTAAAAACACTTTCAAATATACAATAAATTTGCAATTTGATTCCCATTTTCATAATTCGACATTTTCTGTTCTTAAATCAAAGTAAAAGTTTGTAAATCGAATTGTTTTGAACTAAAATTGGGCTGTCAATAATAAATTGAAGCATATTGTAAATAGAAGCTTGAACTGCGATGATATTAAAGATTGTAGACGAAGACTTAGAACTACACCAAAATCTGTACAAAGTTATAGAGGGTCATCTACTGATTAGACAAAGCACAGCAAAATTAAAATTTAATAAAAAAAATTAAACAATATTTATAAATAAATAAATAGTTATTTCCTATAGTTAAACCTCTTGGAAGATTTTACCTTCTCTCTTCACAAAAAAAAAAGTATGTATAAAGAACTCTAAAGAGTAAATTGAAATATGTGGTGAGATCCGGGTGAGCGTAAAAAAATCTCATTTTTCAAAATCTTTTAGGTATGAAATCTTGCTTTTCAAAATACCGTTTTTTCAAAATGTCCTCTTCAAAATGTCGTTTTTTAAAAAAAATATTGTTTTAATTTCAGAATATTTACTTTAATTGTTTTTATGCGTAGCCGTCGCTGTTAGATACAAAAATGGTGATTTTTCTAGAATTTTTATATAATTTACAAAAAGACAAGATTGAAAAAAAAACCGTTATTTTGAAACAATAAAAACAATATTGAAAAAAAACGATATTTTGAAAACACGATTAAAAAAACGATATTTTGGAAAAAACCGATATTTTGAAAAACGATAAAAAAACGATATTTGAAGAAAAAAAACGATATTTTGGAAAAAATAGAAATTGAAAAAAAAACAGTTTTTAAAAAAACGATATTTTGAAAATACGATTAAAAAAGCGATATTTAGAGCCGCTGTTAGATAAAAAAATGGTGATTTTTCTAGAAATTTTATATAATTTATAAAAGCCAAGATTGAAAAAAAACCGTTATTTTGAAACAATAAAAACAATATTGAAAAAAACGATATTTTGGAAATACGATTAAAAAAGCGATATTTAGGAAAAAAACGATATTTGAAGAAAAAAAACGATATTTTGGAAAAAATAGAAATTAATTAGAACAAATCAAAGAGAAAATTACTGAGTTATAGAGAAATACTTTTAGCCATTTTGTATCTTGCAGTAAATATAGGGTTTTTGTGTTTGATAAATTAAGAAACATATATTTTATAATTTAGTATTTAATTAAAAAATCGTTCAGTCTTATTAAGGACAAATGATATATAAAGCCAACTCTGATTTTCAGTCTTTGATTTTCTTAATTATATGTACATAGTTGTTTACAAAACACAATTGATTTTGTTTTGAATTTCGTTTTATTAATTTTAATGTATTTTATTAAATTGATTTGTTTTTGTTTTGTTTTTGTTTTTTTTTATATTTAAATTAAAAAGTATCAGTACAATTTAAATTTTGTCTTTTTTTTTTTTTTTAATAAATTAATTTCAATTGTACGAGGTGAGGTAGTGGTGTGAGGGACCTATTGTGTTTTTGTGGTATTTTAATTTAAAAGTTTATTTGAAATTTAAGTAATGAAAGATTGATTAGAGTGATGGTAAATTATTAGAATTTTGATTGAAAATTTAAAAATTGTTAAAAATGTTTGTATTTGACTTGGGATTGAAACAGTTGATGCAGTTGAGTTTTTAAAACCAAGAATTGAATAAATAGAATTTTTTAAAATTCGATAGATCCACAATTGCACTTCAAATAAAAATTATTTTGGAGTTTTGGAAACATAATATAAAACAATGTCATATTTAAATACACTTCTAATTTGAAATCAAACTTAGAAATCAGTTCTTAGAAAAATTTATTCCTTATAGTATGTTAGAATAAAATTTGTATAATTGTTGAAAATATTCGAATATTTTCCTTTGAATTTTACTAAATATGCTTATTATAAAGTAATTAGGTTCTAATATAAGATAGATATGCTATTCTGGAAATGGTTTTTCCTAGAGACTTCTTGAAAAACAAATTGTCATTTTAATGCCACGATTCGAGTGATATATTCATTTGTTTTTTGCTGCTTGTTTAAGAGAGTCTGTAGTTGAAGCCCAATTATAATTCTATGAGCCAAGTTAAACAATTTTTGATTAAATTTTATAGCCATAGACACATTTATTAATAAGTATTAATTTTAAAATTAAATTATTGCATTTATTGGTCAATTCAATCACAATCTATTATTTTTACCTATTATTTAAAATATAAAATTTCAAAGTAAATATTCACAAATTATTTAATACAATTCTAATATAATATTTTAATGTACTTAAATTATGGAATAAAAGTCGAGTTTCCTTTCACTAATCATTTGTATTTATTTTACAAATATCGATATTTATAATATTACTTCAGTTTAGTTTAAAGCTTAGTTTCTATACAATATAAAATCAATTTTTATTTAACCTATATTATCAAACAAATTTAATTCAACTTATATTTGAAATTTTAATTTGTTACATTATTTCTAAATCACTTTAAAAATATTCCGAAAAAATATATACAAATTTGTGATTTTGTTGAATTAAAATATTTGCTATGAAATAATATACTTTCAATATAATTAAATTAATATCACAAATTTAAATGTTCATTATTATTGTTAATTACTTAATAAAAATGTTGTAGTAGATCTGCATTATAAGTTTTATCATTGAATTCATTTAATATATATTTAAATCCCAGCTAGGTCCCAGAGCCCTATACCAAAGATTCAAATTGAATTATTATAGTTTTTGTTTATTTTTGTTTGTTTGTTTGTTTTTGTCTTTATTTAGACTATTTAGAGTATAATTCTATTTTTATTTAAAATATTATTATTATTATTTTATTATGCCTTAATTTCATTTCACAATTTTCCTTATTTCTAATTTTAATAATTAAGAGCTTATACTAATGTATTTACAACTATGACTTTTAATTTACTTAGACTAATCTGATTTAAAATATATTTCATATAACTAAAAAAAAAATTTATAAATATTTACACAAAATTATTCTTTACAAATTCTGTTACATTTCTCTTAAATGCATTAAAATTATTCAGAATTTTCAACTTCTGAGGTAATTATTTATTGTACATTTTCAAACGAAACAAATTCAATCTGTACAAAACAAATCCGCTAGTAAGAGCGATCGTAGATTAAGCTTTTAGTAATAAATTTTTATGTTTAAGTTAGTTTTTAAGTTTTAGGTTAAAAAAAATTGATCAAAAAGGTTTTGCTTGCCATTTTCCCTTAAAAAAAATATATTAAAATATATTATAAATAGAATAGTTCATAATTATTGTCATAGGTGTAAATACATTAGTATAAGCTCTTAATAAGGTAATTGAATAATTCAACTGTATAATTTAATTAAGGCATAATAAAGAAATAATAATAACAAATAATAATTCAATCTAAATTTAAAAATAAATTGATTAGACTGCATATGCATTTAATGTTAATTTGATATTTCCGATTACAGCTATATTCTGCAGATAATACAGTGTTGAACATCTTCCACAAGTCTGTTTAGACACAAATAATCGGGTAGTATATGATTTTTTATTTTAAAAACAAACAAAGAAACTGCTAACTTTAATCTTTGATTAACACTCATCCATTGCAAAGTTTCATCATTACACTTTTTGAAGTATATATCTACTCTATATCTGCATTTAATAATAATTCTCATATACCTTTATTTTTATTGCGAAATTTTTGTAGTTTGCTCATTTGGTGAAAATGTAATAACTGCAGAGCAATACTCAAAGTGCGCGTTTTTATTTAGGAAATCTACTCAAAAATGCTTTATTCAATGAAAACGCAAAAATAAGTGAAGTGTTAAAGGGTTAAATATTTTTTTTTAATTCAATATTTTTATTTAATTTTATTTTTTAAAATATTCTAATATTCAATTATAAAAATTTAAGAAGAAGATAGGTAAATCTGTCAATGCTATAATTATTTATCCCAATTTTAAGAATTTATATAGAAATTGAGTGCCTTCAAATCATTATACTATAGTCTATACCCACTATTATTATTTTGTTTGAATTAAAATTTAAAATTAAAATATTTTAATTTATATATACGTAAACATATTTAATTAAAATAAATTTTTAAATTTCCTATTAAATTTTATGTATAATATCTATTATTGTGTATAGACAAAAAAAAATCAAAACAAAAAATAATTGACTCAAATGTACAATGCCAAGGAATATAATATTATTGTCTATATGTCAATATTCATCAAATTAATTTATGAATAATTTAGATTTAATGAATTTAGACTCAAATAAAAAATTTGAAAAAAAAAAGAAATAAAAATCAAATTGTCCCTTGGATTTAATTTAAGAGTAACTGCTCACAGTAATTAAGATATAGATCAAGCATATTATATAAAAATATATTTAATTAGTGGGTCCCCTGTGCAATTGCACAGAAGTAGTTCTTTCAAACATAATTTTATGTAAAAAGAAATATTTGTTTTGGTATAAATGTTATTGTAGTTGTTTTCTGAATCGCTTGATTATTTGAATATATATATAATGAAATTAAAGTATAGCTACTTAATACTTAATGACGAAATTAACACTAATTTCAATAGGTTTATAGGGCTTGATGCAGTATACAATTTAGGATATAGAAATTATAATGATTTAAATGAAATCAAAATAATAAGTAGATTAGACATATTTAAGAAAAAATTAAATGAATTCTATTTAAATAAAATTTTAAAATCAATGTAGTTAATAAGTATTTAAAATAATAGTGTTGATTTTTGGGTTTTTTTTCTAGTGATAAGTTTTTTTTTTTTTTTTTTTTAGTTTTTCTTCTTTCTTTCTTACAATTAATGGATATTGTGATGGATAATGGAATTGTTTTTTTTCTACTGGACTGAATTATTAATTTTGTTATCTTGTTTTTTTTTTATATATATACACTCTGTACGAGCGAATGAGCTCTTTGAGAAATAAATGAATAAAATGAAAATGAAATATAACTTAACACAATAACATCTCATTACTCTTAAAGTAGTAGATCGATATATTTTAATTCGTTTGTAGTCAAAAACGTTTGTAGTCACAATTCTGTTATACCAATAGTCAACAGTGAATTATTTTATTAAAACACTAATTTATATATATGTAGTTTTTTTCTGTTCTTTATTTTGTGATTACATAACAGAATTGCTATTTATGAATAAAATAAAGTTTAAAATTGTTATAAGAAAGATATTTTATTGAATTTGACTTTGTTTATAAAGATGCAATTTTTTTTTGACTACGCCTATAGTCACAAAACGGTTATACTCAGAAATATTACTGAAATTTAGCGAATGACTATAACCGTGTTTTACTGCATATATTTTTTTTAATGATAGCAGAAGCAAATGAATTAACATTTATTATATCATTTCTGAAGAGTATGATGTGATCTGATTTTTGTTTTTCTGGTTTTTTTTATTTTTGTACTTTTTTCTATTGTGTGTTTATTTAAAATGACAGAATTTTTATGAAGAATTTTTAAAAATTTCCCGTAATTGAAATTTCTTTTAGAGTACAGTACAGATGGCGCTCAACTTGGAAATAACCGTTACTATTTGATGTAAATATTTAAAATGTTCTAAGTATTCAGCACCAAGAACTTACTAAAATTTTAATATTTTTGTGTTGTAATTAATTTACTATTCAATTATTTTTGTTTTTTTACTCACCACATCTTTCATCTTGTGTATTATAATATAAGATATTCCCTACATGGCCTTTCTTGTGTAATATATATAAGATAAAAAAATTTTTTTTTAATAGAAAAAAAAAATTGAATTAATAGAGAATCGAACTCACTAAAATTTGTGATATTAAAACCTATATTAATAATATTATCCTACTAATTAATTTTTTTTTCCTACTAAAAGTGCGATCAAATGCACTAATCAAAACACTAAACAAATCAAATGCGATAAATAAAAAAATAAATAAAAAAAATTTGACTCAAAAGAAAATCGATAAAAATTTCTGATATTAAATGATGCTTTAACCAACTCAGTTAATATCTTATAAAAATTGTTTATACAAAATATACACATAAAATAAAAATTGATTTTGATCGCCAAGGCCTGCATCATCGCCGATTGATTGAATGAAAAAAAAAACCGAAACACACGAAAAATCACGAAAAGTGTGTCTTCAAAATCGTGCTCTTGTGTATTATAATATAGATAAAATAAAAATTGATTTTGATCGCCAAGACCTGCATCATCGCCGATTGATTGAATGAAAAAAAAAACCGAAGCACACGAAAAATCACGAAAAGTGTGCCTTCACTTAAAATATGTTGAATAAAATGGATGATGTTATGAAAAATTTACATATATATATATTAAGCCAGTAGATTCTAATTTAACTGAACATTTGCTTGACTGATTATTTGATTGTACTTTCAGCGATATCCAGTAGAACTTCTTATACAGTTGTCGCATCCTATATCAAACCATTCGTATATGAAACAATTTAGATAATAAATTTATGTACCTATAATACAACTTAAATGAATAAGTCTTAATACCCAGGTGGTTGATAAGCCCTCAAAAAAAAAAAACTTATAAATTTATAAATAAAACAATTTTTGTATATCTTTATATATACTTTTGTAAAGTTTAGAAAAAAATATTAAAAATTATCATACAGAAGTAAATAAATAAATTTTAAAATACATATTTGAATTTTTCTTTTTTTTGGTTCTATACCATTTTGGATCTAAATTCCTCGTTTTAATCTTTATAATATTGTAATTTTACAAAATATATATTTTAATTTATTTAAATCTATATTTTTCGGATAATATTTATTATTATTATTATGAAAACTATGCTAATCAACATTCAATATTGATTTATTAATTAATAATAATAATTAAATACGAATAAAAATAGGGTCGAAATGATTGAAAAGAAAATAATAAATTTCTATAATAATATTTTTTTACTCTAATTTAATTAAAATAGATAATTTTTTTTTGTTGTATTATAAATGTAAAAAAAAAAAGTAAACTCTCTATGGCATTATATTTTTATATAGGAAAAATTAAAGAAAACTAAACAAAACTGGAACAAATTATTTTAATAATCTAATCCTTTTATGTATATATAATTTAGAGATTAAGTAAATAACTTCAAAATTTGAGATAAGACGTAATTTTATTACATCAATATTTAGAAAATTGTCTCAATTAATTTTTACTCTATCTCTCTATTCTAAAGTATTTTTTATTTACGTTTTTTTTTGTTTTTAATGTTTACATATTTTGTGTATTATATACCGGGTGGTTCAGAGCATTCGTATCAGCTTTTTAAGAGGAGAAGAAGCCGTTATTTTAAAATTTTAAAAAAAGTTTGTTAACTAAATCGAGGGTTCTCTATCGATGTGTGGTGGTATTTTCAACTTCCGGAAAGAACCACAAATCGGTTTTTTAAGACCAAAAATCGTCGAAATTGGCCGAAATCGAGATTTTCAAATGGAAAGGGGTACTTTTTAATGCAAACTCAGATTCTACAACAAAAAATAATAAAATTATGTTAAATGACTTTTTTTTGGTTTCTTAGTATTTTTCTTTAAAATTAATAATAATAAAACAAAAATGTTCAATATTTTCCTTTGGTAAACTAAAATTAATGATAATAATTTTTATAAATAAATTTGTTTTTCATGTTATCATATTTTTTATCTCAGTTTTGGGTTCCTACAAAGTTTAAACAAAAAAAAAAAATTACTTTACAAAAGTTACTTATTTTTTGACGTAGAATCCGAATTTGCATGAAAAAGTACCCCTTTCCATTTGAAAATCTCGATTTCGGCCAATTTCGGCGATTTTTGGTCTGAAAAAACCAATTTCCCTTTCTTCTCGGAAGTTGAAAATTGATAGAGCACCCTCGATTAAGTTAATAAAATTGTTATTTAATTTTAAAATAACGGCTCCTTCCCCTCTTAAAAAGCTGATTTTAAAATAACGGCTCCTTCCCCTCTTAAAAAGCTGATACATGGTCTGGAACACCCGGTATATACAACAAAAACATATAAAATAGACCATGATATTTTTACTTTTTTACAGGGTGTATTTTTAATACAAAATATCATTTAGAGTTGTTTTATTAACAAAAATTAACGTTATTCAAATAATATTCGGTTATTTCTTCTTTTTTCTACATTTTCAGCCAAAATTGAGATTGAGGTTCAAAAATCATAGTAGTTAGAATTCAAAATGCTCTAAAATAACGAATAAAAATAAAACAGTTGATTTTAAATTTTTGTTTTATGGAATTATCAAAAAAATATTTTAGTAGTATTTTGGGTGACTTGCAAAATGCAGTATAAAAAGTTTTAATACATTTGAAATATAGTTCTACTACGGCTTAAAGCTTTTATAAAAGCCACTTCATTAGTAAAATATATAATACAACTTTTGTTACATTTCGGAATACCACTTTGACAATGTAAATACACACATACATCTTGACGTTTAAATTATAATTTTGTATATATTGTAATATGAATCGGTAATAATCTAACTTTTTGTTTAACTTTCGATAAATTTACTTTTGGTTTATCCTTCGTTACATGAAAACTAATGTTTGTAGATCTTCACGAATCGGCACATATTTTCGGCGGAAAAATATATTTTATTAATATATTTTGCTAAAACTTGCTGAAAATATATGCTAATCTATAATTTAATTAATTCTGGTAACTTTATTAATGAAATGTATACAAAATGTAGTCTACATTTTTTTGCTACACATTCTGCTCTTATTTAACGTTTCCAATACGTATTTTAAACATTTTCGAATAGTATACAAAGTTAAAAGCTTTTAATATACATTTTGGAAGATCTTACATTGTAATGGAAATGAAGGTTAATTGATACAAGATAAAAAAAATGGGTTGGGTACAAAATTTCCATCCCAAAATCTTTAAGATAAAATCCATCGAATCAAAATACCCAAAGAAAAAATCTTGAAAGACAAAACCCCCAAAAATAAAATTTTCGGTGATAGTTATTTCATTATGCGATAGCGGATACATAAAACCAATACTATTTGGCAAACCCTGGAAAAAGAAGTTATTTCCTTTTTCGTATCCAACAGAGACTATATGCAAAACCAAACTTTGTCGACTTTTTTTTTGTGAATTTTGTTTTTGTGAATTTTGTTTTTGGGTATTTTGTCTTTGGGGATTTATTAATACTGGAAATTTTGTTTCTATACATTTTTTGTATTTTGGTATTTTGTCCATCTTCCACAACACAAACAAAAAAATTGTGTGTTACTGGAGTTATTTTTGTAATAATGAATGGTTTTATTACGAGACTTAGAACAGTGCGGTTGATAATCAGTAATCACTAATCAGTTATAGTACATGGTTTCAATCAACTTTAATTTAATTTTGTAGTTGTATATTTGAAAAATATAAAATCAATACGAAAATTTATTCAATCAAATTAATTTGTTGTAAATTATTGATCTTTGATCTGACGAAAAAATTGGATCCCATCAAATTCTCAAATGAAGCGTAATCGTTCATATAGACAACGGCGGATCGTGGTGTAATTAAGAAATATTAAAACAATTTTATAATTCTTATTAATTTTACTGGGTGGGCCGTGCACAACTTGATCCTTAGGATGAACCGCCGCTGAATATAGATTGTATTATCACAGATAATTAATTTGCTTGTGGTATTATTACAAAGTTATTAACTAAATATTTAACATATGTGATGATTTTAAAATTTAAAATAAGTTAAGGGAAGATAACAAATTATTGATAATAATAAACAAAATAAAATTAAAAAATTATTAAAATGTTTGATCATGATTTTATTAAAAAAAAAAATAAGTCAGATCTGATTTTTTTCTTTTTGAAAATTTATTAAAGATCACTGATATATGGATCTGATTTGTTTTTAAAGGTCATTTATCGATCACAGATGATATGATCTAAGTATTAATTTTTTTTTATCAGGTCATAATGTATGTAATGTCATTTATACAATTCACTTTTTACAGTTAGAGCATTATTTGGTGATGAAAAAAAATTGAGTTGAGCCGCTTAATTTTTTTTAAAAATAATAATAAAATTTTGAACATAGCATAATTGAGGGGCTTAGAACCAAAGTGGCCTAACCCATAACACGAAAAATTTTACTTTTTTTTCACATAAATCGGATAAGAATTAAATGTAGAATCGAGCTATATACTTGATAAGGTCAATTTCGTATTGCACCTCTGTGTTATTTTTTCTCTTATTTTTTTTGGTGCTATAGGGGTTCAAACTTCATTGTGGCTTAGATCAATTTTCTATTAATAAAAATAACATTTTTTGTATAGTAAAAAAAAGAACAATTTTATATGGAACAATTGGCTCAAATTTCTGCCTAAAATATGAGTCAACACAACCCTTAAAATGTTTTTTCAAATATTTATGCAGAAATTTTGAATATTAAAAAAACAATAATAACAAAAATATTTACAGAGGAAAAAAAAATATTTATTGAATTTTCTACCACTAGCTCATCACTCTCTAAAAATTATAAAATGCATTTTTTTTCGATAAAAATTTTATGTGGGTTATGCCATTTTGGTTCTGAGCCCCGTCAATTTTTCTTAATTTTATTTAGAATAAAATTATATATTTAATTAAATTAATTTAAAAAATGAATGAAAATAATTTATATACAATGATATAGCAATGATAACAAAAACGTATAACATCTTAAAATATCTATTTTTATAACACCCTGTATAATTCATTTAATTAAATTAATATTAAAATGCTTATATTATCACCTATTATACTCGTATACCTTTAGTAATTAATGTAAATATTAAAATTTTAATTATAGAAGTTTAAAATTTTTTTGGTAAATATATTATTATAACAGTTAATTATGATAATTTTTAATTAAATATTTACTTTTGAATTTAATTGGTCACCTACACTTTATTAATATGTTTTTACTAAACAAAAAAAAACTATTTTTGAAAATCATGTAAGCAAATTGGTATATTATCAAAGTTATATAAACTATATTATTATATAATCTTTGATATTATGTACTTAAGAATAAAAAATTGTATGTATGTACATAATGTAGATACATAGTTTATACATAATATAATAAATTAGTTTTGTTTAATTTAATTTTTTTAATTTTACAGATTCAAATCAAGATGATGTTAATTATTTTGGTATAGAAATAAGAGAAGTTAAATAAATCTGAATTGACAAAGTTGATGAACTGAGGATCAGGAACAACAAATTTTGTTAATTTAATTTATACATTTTTTATATTTTGAAAATTTACTATTAAATCACTAAAATGGAAGAAGATTCAATGAATTATTCTATGAAATATGAAGAAAATACTCATTATTCATCATATGATATTCCATATACAATAGATTATTATGCTGGTGAGTATATCATAGCAAAAACATTATTTTTGAACATAGTTATTATTGATGGCGTGAAACTTTAATTTAATTATTATTTTTGTGACAAGATGGGAATAACTGGAGTTAAAAAAGTCGATATTTGAAAATTGTATAACAAGTTAGATTTTTTAGTGATTGTTTATTATATATATATATATATATATATATATATATATATATATATATATATACTATCATGGATAGCTCTATTTTTTATTAACTTTTGTCTTTGGTGATGATATATGAAAATTATAAAGATGTAAAATTTAAATGTTTTTAGCATTTTAGTAAGGTTGAACCACAAATTAATTATATTCAGATAAATCGCGAAGAACAAATAAAATGTTTATATCAGAAAATGAGATTGGAACCCCAGATCGGTAAAGTATGAAATTTTTTACCGTAGGGTTCCAATCTCAAAGCAAAATTTATTAAAAAAGGTCTGTTTTTGTATGGATATGATTTATCTTTATACATATATATATATATAAATTCGTGTTTGAACAAATAAAATATGTATGCAAAAAATAACGTGAAACCAAAGACATTAAATTATACAGTTATATTTTTAAAATCAGTATATCAGTCTCTGGTCTTTGCTTTCTTAATTGAAATCGAAAAATTGAAAAAGAAATATTTAATGTCTTTGGTGAAACTAACACACAATACCAAAGATGAGTAAATAATGTTGCTCTCGCATGGTATTTGCATTAAATCTCTGCTATTTTACCATATTAAAGACGTAGTGATAATATTTTGCGATAGAGATTGTAACTATACAATTTTAAATATTTTTTTTATATATACCTACAACTCCGTGCGCGCAAATGAGGTCTTGAGAAATAAATAAAAATATGGGAAATATCAGTAAGTGATATAATTTTTCATTAAAGTCAAATTTACCTGTTATTCCGCTTTTGGTCACAGATTTAATATTATAATTGAATTGAATTGAATTGAATAAATTATTTTAATCTGTTTTATTATTTATTTAAATTTTAATTAATATTTTTTTTTTTTATTTTTTAATTTTCTTTCAGATTTAAATATATATGCTACAATATCAATTGTATTGGCAATAATATTATTTTTTTTAAATTGTGCTGTATTTTGTGCATCATTATCACAATCATTGAAACGTATACGTAAACAATATTTAGGATCAAGTATATTTTTATTAGGAATATATCCAATTGTATCATTGGCTGCATTAATAACAATTTTAATACCAAAATCAGTTTTAATATGTCATACAATAATGCATTTAATGTTTACAATTGGTGCTATAATTTATTATCGTTTATGTATATTATATGTTAATGGTTTGGATAATTTTATAAAAAATGCTGATGCTGAAATAATAAATATACGTACACCACCATTATGTTGTTGTTGTTTATTTTTAAAACCAATTGCTGCAACTAAAATTCGTATGAATATATTATTTTATATGATAGCACAATTACCATGTATACAATTTGCTATAATGTTAACATTAAATTTTATTTATGTCTATGATGAGGTAAGTCAATTTATGTTACAAATCTGTTTTAACATTTTCTTATTATCATTAGGTAGCGGTATTAAATTTATATTATTAGTTCAATGGGAATTTTTATCTTGAATTTTTATTCTATATTTGATCATCAGTTAATTACATACTGTATGTGCTGTACTATACAGTACAGTACAGTTGATACAGCTGATCAGGCTCTTGAGCCAGCGATCTATTTCTTCGTTTCTAATATTTTCGCGCTACATTCTTTGCCCATCTTCTTTTTTTTGCTCTTCTTCTATGTTCATCTAACCTGGGTGACTGAGAGATTTTCAATTTCAAACTTCTAGATTGAATTTTTCTACATTTTGGCTTTACATTTTGGTTAAATAATTATTTCAAACCTTTTAATGGTTTAAAATATATTTTATGTTTAACTCTAGAGTTTTTAACAGCTTTTATTAAGAAGCGGTGTATTATTTTTGATTCATTTATTCTGGTTAAATTTTTTTATTAGAATTTAGATATGAAATTTTCTACACCATGTTTTCTATATTAGATGAAACGGTGAATTATTTAATAACGGTCTGATTGTAATAAAAAGTATGAAATTGCATAATAATTTATTTTGCATATATCCGAGGATGTTATTGACATTTTCAATATATTAATTCAGTTTTTTTTTTTAAATTAATAAATATTAATTATTAAAATTGTTTAATTATTTTATTTATTTTTCAGGCGATTTATCGTAATTGTAATTTATATTTTTCACCATTTATGTTTTCATCAATTTTAATTGGTGTTTGGGGTCTAAATATTATTACACGAATGGTAGAGTCTCATGTTAAAAATCATAATATGATGGTAAGTTTATATTTTTGAATCATTTCATTTCAATTGAATTTTTTCAATTAATTTAAAATTTTATATTATTTTTTTTTTTTAGAAAAAGTTCTTTTCTCTACAATTGGTTCTCATTTTTTGTAAATTACAATTTATCATATTAAATGTTAGTCTTAATGGAGTATATCTTGGTTCTGATAGTTATCCAATAACAAATACAGTTTATAAACAAGGTTGGTATAATTAATTTTAGAGATTTAAATATAGGATTACTGGTAGAGAGAGCTACACAAATAAAATTCAATCGAATTTAATGTGATTGTATATTCATTTTTTTTAATACGATTTCAGTTTGTTTTGAAAATTTATTTCAAATAACAATTTGAAATCGCATTCTATGATAGCATTTCATTGATTTATTTTTATTTAAAATTTCGTGGCGCCTAAAGATATTCTTCTATTGATTGAAATAAAAATATTTTGGCAATTTAATTTTTTTTCGTAAATTTTTAAAATTTTTTTAAAATGAATTTTACACAATTTTTAATTATGTATTGATTTTGTTTTTAAATTCTAATTTCAGCTATAACTAATCTCTTAATATTATTGGAAATGTTCCCATTGTCAATATTGGCTAAACAAGCATATAAGGAACCAACATATTTGTAATGAATACCGGATGATATTAAAACAAAAAAAATTAGAGAACTTGTGATATATTTTAACACATTTTAGGAAATACATACTTATAAATATTAAATCATCATTTTAAACTTAATGGATTTAGGAAATTAGAAAAATTATTGCACTCACTTTAAATAAACTTGTGTATAATTTCATTTGAAGTACAAAATATTTAAAAAAAAAAAATTTGTATATTCATTTTATTTTTAAGATAAAAAAAATAAATAATAAATTATCAAATTGTTTTTTTTATCATTTTTATTAAATGCAATTTTAAATTTTTTTTAGCATAATTTAGTTCGGATGATTTTATTTCAAAATAGGAATATATTAATATATTGAATGAATTATATTAAAATATGTTTTTGATTGTAATGGTATATTAATACAGATAAATTATTTCAAGAATTTAAAGCGTAAGGGTACGGGTATCCCATTCTCTTTCTTTTTCATACCAAAAACTAATTTGTAATTTCCTAAATTATAAATAATAGAAATTGTAAAATTATTTTTAAAAGAATTATTATTAAAGGTTTTTCCAAATAAAAAAAAACATGTATAAATATATTTAAATTTCGTTATCACTGTCATCATCTCGTTTGGCTGCTTGACCAGATTCCAATGCCATATCATACCATGGTACTGGTGAAATTTGATGTAATCCATTTGTTTCCTTACTAACCAAACTCAATTCTAAACGGAAATCTTTATCTTTTAATTCATCATGTACTGAATAAATTCTAAAATTGAAAACATTTTATATTACAAATCTTATTTCTTTATTCTTCTAAAAATAAATTTAGTATAAACTTACATTTTCCCAGCATGTTTAATTATTTCTTCAGTTGTCATATCTTTTAAAACAAGTTTTTCAATTTCTGTTTTTGCTTGTTGTTTTGCTTTACCACTTGCACAACCATAATAACCCTACAAAAAATAAAAATAAGGTATTAAAAAACTATTTAAAAATTAAAAGTTCATGTGACTTACAAATGAGGAACCTGATGGCTCAATTTTATATAATTGTGGTCCAATAGTTTCATCCCATGAAGATAATATAATAGTAACACCAAATGGCCTAACAGCACTGTATAATGTATATGCATGAATATAAGATGATATTCTTTCATTTAAAATTTTCAATGGTATTGTTCTATCAAATTGATTTCTATAGTTTTGTGCTTCATCTCTTGCAATTTCAACTATATAACGACCATCAGCTAATAAACCAGCCAATACTAAACCAATATTTCGATCAATTGTATAAATACGTGTTCCAGCATTTTCTTCATATAGAGAACTTGTTACGATTTTCTCTACAGCTAGAACAACACCATCTTTACCTCGTAAACCAATTACAGTACCACTTTTTTCAACAGCTTTAGATGCATAATCAACTTGAAAAACTCTTCCATCTGGAGAAAATTGTGATGCTGATAAATCATACTAAAAATTATATTAATTTATTAATATGATATTAAATATATTTTTTATTAATTTACTTACACCTGTTCCAATTGAACTCATTTTTTTTAACTTATATTCAAATTAAATTAGTTTAATAAATTTAAATTAATTGTAAAATGCTGACAAAGATGACACCGCTTTTCTTTATGATTAGTTTACAGAGGGTTATGTTTTTGTTGAAAGACTGAATTTGACAGCTCTCAAATAAAAAATAGAAATTGTTAGTTTGTTGTAATACAGTGTTCAAATATGCGATGATTTTATATCGTAACGCTTGCATCGATATCGTAAAATATGTACCATGAATATTTAAACGTTGTGTATTTAAAAAATAAATTAAAATCTATTTATTATAAATTTTTGATTATCCGGCATTAACACCGAGTTGTTGTACATTATAGATATATTATAATAAATAGGTATACATATTTACATCAAGGAATTAAAATACATTACCATTCTTTTTGTTTGAATCAATTTATTTGAAAGCTTGAAAAAAAAATTGTGTTTATAAACATTTTGTTGTCAACATGTTGAACATTTTAAATTTTGTTATTTTGTTTTGAAACTGTCATTTTATTTTGAGTTGTCAAATAGGAATAAAAATGGGAGTTTTGATAAAAAATATTTATTTTTAAAATTTTAACAAATTTTTAATTTAAAAATTAAAAATACAGAAAAAATAAAAATTTGAATAAAAGTTTTCAATATTTATTTTTATTCTATTGATTAAAATTAAAATTGTTTGATTAAAAACTTAAGAGAAATAAAAGGGTAAGGGTCTGTTGTTTGTAGGTGAGTACATAGTAAGTTTTTACGGTGTTTGTGTAATAATTATAGTGTACCTTAAAAGGATTTCTATTATAATTTTTTGAGAATTGAATTTTAAACATAAATATATTATAATGTTATGTCATCATTCATGAAGGCTGACCAACTAGAGTCCGAAAACTATAAATCTAAGAATTTTCTATTATCTTTGATGCATGATTCACCTACAATTTATTTAAAATTTAAATTTTTGTTATATTTTTTTTTTTTTAGTTTTTTTTTTTTAATTCCCTTCTATTATTATGTTTTAATTATGTATTACGAAAAGATGAAGCTTATGTCTTTTAATTAATAAGAAAATATGAGGTTTATGTCATGATTTAATTTATTCGAGTTTTATTATTTTAGAGCTATTGTTTTAGAAATTGCATTTTTGTTATATTTTCGTTTTTAATTTGCAAAAATTTGGTTTATATTTGCACTTAG
The DNA here is from genome assembly GCA_963942445.1 of Argyra leucocephala. Lineage (NCBI taxonomy): Eukaryota > Metazoa > Arthropoda > Insecta > Diptera > Dolichopodidae > Argyra > Argyra leucocephala. The sequence goes on along the minus strand of OZ012681.1, from coordinate 131,516,395 downwards.
CTAATTTCTTTGAATTTTTTTTTAGAAACAAAAAGAACGAAGAAATAAAAATTAAAATGCCACGACATAATGGCTTAACTGATTTTGAGAATGTAAGTGGTAAGCATCACCATCAAAATACTGGAATGAGAGGTAATAATACAAGCGGAAGTTATAATAATAGTGGCGGTTGTTCGTATCCTGATGAAGTTATTATGAGTTCAGGGGTTTCTTTTAGTGTTAGAGTAAGTGAAAAATTTTTTAATTTAAAAATTAAATAAAAAATATTTTATTCTAATTTTTAAAGTATATTGGATGCGTTGAAGTAAAAACTTCTATGAAAACTTTAGATTTTGGAACTAGATCACAAGTTGCAAGGTATGTACTATTTACCCATAAAATAAAAATCACAATAAAATTATTGTCCTATTATAGAGAATGTATTAATCGCGTTTGTGAAACAGCTGGTCTTAAAACACAAAAGAAAAGACGTCTTGATAAAGATATATTACAATACATATCAGAACATCCTTGTATGGAAAATGCTGGCACAAATGTTATTATAAATGTTTCCAGTAGAGCTTTAAATTTGGTAAATAGTGAATCTGGGGAAATGGTTGCAAATCATGATATGCCAAAAATATCATTTGCATCTGGTGGTGATTCAGATACAGCAGACTTTTTAGCTTATGTAGCTAAAAATGATGACGGTTGGAGAGCATGCTATGTTTTAGAATGTGGTGGTGATCAAACACAAGACTTAATTTTAACGATTGGGAAAGCTTTTATGTTAAGATTTAATGCTATTAATAAAATACAGTAAGTTTTTTTTTCAATCTAAATCTTGAAATCTATGAAAGTGAACCAATTGTATATATATACATTTAATTTTAGTCCATGCGTTGATAATTTTAACATCGAAAAAGATAACGAAAAAGATTATTACAACGACCTTCCAGGTAAATTACCCCCCGAAATGTGTGATAATGAATTACCACAACAGTTGGTAACTAAATTAAATATCAAAAAGCCAAGAGAAAGACTTAGCAGTAACTTAATAGATTTGAATAGCCCTCCACCAGATTTTGACTTAAAAAAATGTGACCTTAATTTGGATGCAAACAGTAATTCAGCAAATAATCAATCACAAGCAAGAATTAGAGATGTTTTTGATATACGTAAGTAATACTTAAATAAAATTATTAATATTATCTTGCTTCAAAATAAAATATATATTTTAAATTTTCAATTTTAGAACCATTTCTATTATCACCAGAAGCACAAAAAGCACAACTTTTAACTGAATCATGGTTCCATTTTGCAATAGGACGTCCGGAAGCTGAATCTTTATTAAAAAATGATGGTGATTTTCTTGTACGTGAATCTCAAGGTAAACCAGGTCAGTATGTTTTAACCGGGCTTGAAGGAACAAATGCAAAACATTTACTTTTAATTGATCCTGATGGAGTTGTACAAACAAAAGATCGTGTATTTGATAGCATTAGTCATCTAATCAATTATCATTGGACAAATTCATTACCAATAATATCAGAAAAGACTGAATTGGTATTAAGAAATCCTGTAATTCGAATATCAATGAAAGGAGTAGTTCAACAACTACAACAACAACAACAACAACACACAATTCCTTCAGAACATGAACAATTAAAATGAAAATCAAAGAAAAAAAAAATTCCATGTACCGAATTTTATAGAAGAAACAATTATTATAAATGAGATTATTTTTAACCAAGAGTTAAAATGAAATTAATGAAAATAATATAAAAATTCTAAAATAAAATTAATAGAAATGAACAAAAGATCTTTACTAAACCTATTTAGTATACATATTTAGAAAAAAAGGAAAAAAAAAACCTAATATTTGAAGTTGGAACCTTAACAAAACAATTTATGGCAAGAGCAATTTAATTTCAAAAATATGTTTTGAAATAAATAAAATGACAAAACAAAAAACAAAAATAGAATGCACAGGTTTGGCGCAAAGTAAACTAAACTAAAAAAAAAACTATAAAAATTATGTAGAAGCACACAGGGATCATGACAGACTATATTTTGGTAGAAAGCTTTTTATTTTTTTTTTTATATTTTATTTTTGAGAAACAATTTTTAGATAAAAATTAGTAAATTTAAGTTCAAATTGAAAACTATCGAAACGAAAAGAGTAAAACTTCGACGAAATATTTTTTTAAATGTATTTTTTTTTGTTTATAATTTTTTGTATGAAAGATTTTAAAACAATCTGTGTTCACTTTTCTATGGTATTTTATTTTATTTTATTCTATTTACTATTTTATACTACTATTTTGATTAACTATTGTATTTTTAGAATAACTATTTAGAATTAGTATTTAGAAATTATTGAGAAAAACTAAGAAAAGGAAAGAAAATTTATATCACAATAAGTATTTAATTATTGTGCTGGACATTTTTTTTTTTTGTTAATTTTTAAATAATTATTTTTTATTATAATTTTTTTTTTTAAATATAGTTCTTCTGCTATAAAAGTGACACAATTTAAATGAAGTAGAAAAGAAAAGAATTAACTCAAAAACTTATAAAACTCTTCTTAGAACTGTTTTTAGATTAGATTTCTAAATTCAAACCTTAAGTACCTTAGAATAACACAAAGTCTGACTGGTGTTATAAAAAATCGTATCAGCAAAGAAGTTAATGAAAAGCTAATGAGATGTATTCATAATAAAGTTTATTTTATTGTTTAAATGAATCATTTATATTGGACTTATGGATCAATGCAACTAACTATAATCGACTTTACTGATTATGTAGAAATTAAGTGCAGCATGCTATTTCTTTATAAAAGCCATTAAAATCTTTATAATTGATTTATTCTCATTTCTGTAAAATTAGAGAACTATAGGCTGTTAACTTCTGTGGAACACCGTAACCTAGTCAGACAAATTGTACACTAGTTTCGCCTTATTAACTTACATTGTATTAAATTTTAAATTATTTGTTTCAAATTGTGAAATATTTATTTTTTTTTTTTATTCTGAAAGTCATAAATCATAATCTATATATATTTGAATATTTCATATTTGTAATTTTTTTTTGTTTTACTATAATGTGCTCTCTATTCCATTCAAAATTTACATTCTATTATGTAAAAATTATTTTATTACAAATTCATTCAATTCAATGATTAAACGACCATCTAAATATATTAAAATCTCTTATTGGTGCAATTTTACAATCATACATACATACTTATACTTTTGTTTTGCTATTATTTGCACTAATAAAAAAAAAAAAATTTATTGGCACTCTTAAATTATAAAAACAAAAACTATACAACGTTTCGGTGATAAATTAGATTTTAAGAAAAAAAAACAAAAAACAATTTTTTTATTTAAAAAAAAAAATTATAATTAACTTTATATACATATAAATATTTGTTATAAAATTTGATAATTGCAATTAAAAAAAAATTTTTTTTTTAAAGGGAAGAATATTTTTTTTAATTTCTTCCAATTTTTTTAAATTTTTTTCTTTTTTATATTGAAAAAAGGAAAATGATTTTTTTTTTTTTTTTTTAACATTGTTAAAGCATCTTATTTTTAAGAAATTATTTTTCTAATTCACTTCATTAAGCTAAGAAACAAATTTTACATTTATATAAAATATTATGTATATATACATGATAATAATATAGAATATCATTATTAAATTAAATTATAAGTAAAAGATGTAAAACTTCCATAAATAATGTATACCTATAAACTTAAAAAACATAACTATGCAAAACAAAAAAAAAAAAATAAAAAAAATAAAAAAAAAAATTATATAAATATATTTTTATTATAGAACAATTTATTAAAAAAATATTTATAAATTAATAAAATATCTACATAATTATGATATACATACTATTATAATGTATATGTATTATGTATATGTGTATACTTATACAAAGTTATAAAATAAAACTGTCAATTTAGAATAATTATAATATGTTTTTATTTTTGATTTTTGAAATTGAAAATTTCCTATTAAAGTGAATTTTTAACCTTTCAATTGAAGTCCAAAGTCTCCAAAGTACAAATTTCTATACTTATAAAAGTAAATTTTTGCCTGATTGTTTGTTCGTTATACATTGGCACAATCTTAATGATATAACTCTAAAATAACAAGGAAATGATAAATTTCACAATGCTACAATATAACTGTTTCGAATAGCTGCTATACAACTACTAGAATACGAAGTAGGATGTGTATTTCTAAATTCAAAGATTTGCTATATATACAGACAAAATCTGTTATACAAATTGATACTCAGGTATTCTCTCAAAATTGACCAAACATATCTTTTATCGTTTTTCAAAAGTTTGACTGGTTCTGGTAGTTATAACAGGTAACTTGTATCTGGTAAGTATTTGTACCCGAAGATCGAATTGAAATTTTAATATATCTGAAATTTCCCTCTATTATCACAACAAAATTTTGAATGTTATAACTAATATGAGAGCCGAGCAAAAGTTTATAGTGAACGAAATATTCTTATCTAATAGCTCGGAACTTACTATAGTTTTTTGTGAAAATTTAAATGGCAAAATTGAAATAGGGATGATCAATACAATAAATTAATTACAAACTCAGTGTATTCCAGTGTAAATATATGTCTTTACAAACCCATCGCATTTGGATCTATATATTTATAAATCCATTCATACAATCACTAATAAAAAAATGAAAATGAAACTGTTACTTAACGGAATTTCTAAATTTTACAGATATTAATCTCTCCAATTTAAACTAGAAAATTAGAGTTCCAAAAATTATTTTACTAAATTTAAAGCAATCGTGATTATTATGTACCAATTACCAGAAGAATAATAAAAGCGTTGAAGCCATGGATTGTGGAAATAGTACCAATTGGTTGTGGCAAAAGTGAAAATAACTGTATTTTTAAATACCGTTTTTGAAATACCATTTAAATTTAAACAGTTATTATTTCCGGCTAGATTAACATTTGTCATATTCATTAAAAAATTAACAGGATAAATAACAAAATGGTTTGCAACTAAAATACGATGTTTTCCCCTTCCACATAAATTTTTCAAAGATTTTACGGTCAGGAGGGAGCATAACGAAATCTCGCCTTTTTTGAAAAATCGTTTTAATTCCAGAATATTTACCTTAACTTTTTTTATGCGTAGCTGCGCTTGGTCACAAAAACTGGGTATCAAAGAATTTTTGAAAAACAAGATTTTGATCAAACAATATTTATTTTAAAATGCGAAATTTCAAACCCGACCCCTCAAAATATTATATGAAAGTATTTGTTATGTTTTTTTTTCTTTAATCAATCAACCCTAAGTGTCATTCTTATTAAATTTATTAATTTTAATTTGTTTTGTTGGTTTTAATAATTTTTAGAAGCCATTTTAACTTTCACCTAATATTCCTTCTAATTAAACCTGTTTAATGCTCTTTGCCCAGTCAAGTATTGTTTTGGGTCAATTGCTTTGAATAAAAACCGTTATTATCACACAAATTCATTATTATATTGTTATGATTTTAATAAAATGCTACTAAAATGTAATTATTGTTCACAGTAGAGTTTGTTCATAGTAGAGATTGTTCAATTAGTAAGTAATTGTGTATCACAGAGAAGTAATTAAAGCTTTTAAATCCAGATGGTCGACTATAATGTTGTCAGATATAAGTATGTGACCCGAATTGGACCCAAAATGTTGTCAAAATCTACTATGGTTAAATACAGAGGACAATATTATAATATTATGATGATATATGTACATATTAGATCTTAAGCTATTGTCGTTGAAAGAATGGATATTATCACGACAGTAGATATCAGAACACTGTCCTCATGCCGAAATATTTAAATAAGCATACCGGAAGACTTATACCCTTATCATGATTCTCGATTCGAGTATGAGTCGAAGCGAAGCGAAGCGTGGAAAAGTCGTTGCTAACCTAACATTTGAAAATTAAATATTTTGACAAGTATTTTTAGATTAATAAAAAAACGTTCAGTTGAATAAAGATGCATTATTTTATATTCTAAATTCAATAAAACATAAATTGAAGTCTTAAATTAGAACAAATGGATTATATTACCAATAGTAACATTAGTGTGTGCAATATGATTTTCCGATGAAGGAAATTATTATCACTGGCAATAATTCAGGGTTTCGATTGTTTGGGATATATTTACTGCTCTTTTTTATTTTAGGTTTCTTCAAGTGTATTTGAATTTGTAGCAACACTTAGAACGGATCTCTAAATTAATTTGGATTCTCTGGAAACTCTGGATTTTGTTCTTTACTCAACAGAGCATCGACAGCTTGTTCCTACGCCTGTTGTTTTTATATATATATATATATATATATTTTTTTAAACCAATATTTAATAACCAATGATTAATGATGACGAATAAATAAATAAACAATGATTTATTTCACTCTTTGAATTCACTTTTTGAAGATCCTAATACATTTAATTTGGTTGCAAATCGATTCTACAACACTTTTAATGCACTTTTATTCCAATTTGCTGTTCCCACAAGCCTAATCCTTATTCTCTCAATTGCACCAGCTTATCAAACTTTTTTATTTGTTTTCTTATAGCTGCAAATAATATCATATTATAATAAATTTTATAAATAAAATTCTAACATTGTTTTTTTAAATTTACCCTCCCCTCCATTTTCATTCGAAAAACAACAAAAATATTTTTTTTTATTTTTGTTTTACGGTTGTCACTTAAATTTTTCATTCGACAAATTGTCGAACGTATTAAGTTCGCTTCGCTAATCATGATCGCATGACAACGAATTCGCCTACTTATACGTTCGATTCGAGAATTATGATAAGGGTATTAAACACTCCTCAAGTGCCTTTTGCAGAATTCGGTATTATGATTGTCATAACACCGTTATTGATTCACTTTCTTTATTTTTTATATAACCTATCTGACAGAAAGGGGTCATAGATGGTTTTACTTCTAGATGCAAGCTCATGTCTGATTTATTATATTAATACACAAAGTTAATCAATCAATTGGCTACTTCATGCGGAGTTCATATTAATTTACTTATTTCCTGATAATTAACCTACCCTATTATTTCACCACTATACTTACGTTCAAAGTACATACATATAACATTTTTCAAATAGAGATGCCTATTCCATCAGTCACTTTTTGAGTCACTAACATTTTTCTCAATAAATTTTTTTTTTCATATAAAAAAAAATGATTCAAAAAATGACTCAAAGTGAATCAAAGTCGGATTGTATTCTATATAAAACAAAAAACAAAAAACAAAAAAAAAAAAAACAAGTACAATGTAACAAAAAAAATAATAAAACAAAAATTAGTGACATTGAAAAACCATACTTAAAATTTTTTGAAATTTTTTAAAGATAAAACGAAAATATACAAAATTTAATTAAAACTAGTTCCTGCTTAAAGTAATATCTTTTGTACGTAGGTTCATATTTCAAAATTTAAGAAATTTAGGATTCTTATGTTTTGCTTACCTTATACATATATTTACAACAACAAAAATTCGTAAATTCAATTAAAACCCACTTTATTCCGGCAAAAAAAAAACAAAATTCAATATCAAGGAATAAATTTCCTTTTTATTTTACGATTTTACATTTTACATTTTCTTTTTAATTTGTTTTCATCATCATAAACCACATCAACCTTCAATAAAAAATTCCCTCAAGTAGTAGGATGTGTGGTGCAACAACATGTTGAATTCAATTATCTATATTCACTTTTATATTCAGGTATAAAAATAATAAAATTTCAAAAACCTAAAACAAAAAATCATTGTAGAATTCATTTTTTAAAAGAAAATGAAAAATTATTAAAATTAATAACTGTATGTATGTATGTGTATGTACAATTATTGTTGAATTTAAATTCAAATTTTTGAAAAATATCATCTAAACAATCTGAATTGTAACAACAAGTTGTTTTCTTTGTACATATTCACAAAATCTTAAAACTATCCACCAACATTTTTTACGAATTACAACAATTCTGGTGAATCTAAAAAAAAAAACAGAAAGAAAAACGTGAAGAGAGTCAGAAAGAGATAGAAATAAAGAAAAACGAAATAAGAAAATGAAAATAAACTAAAAAAAAACTGATTAAAAACAACCGGTATAAAAATACTCAAAACAAATATAAAAAATCAAAAAAACTAAGGTGGTATTGCGGTGGGTTAACAAAAAAAAATATGTACTCAAAAAAGAAACCAAAAATATAAGATTTACCTTATGAAAAACCAACAAGGAGTATATTATACGTGTGTCAGTAGAATTAGTGTTGCCACATAATATGATATTTCAGTAAAATGTTTTACTTCTTGGTTGACCACCTTAGTAACAATTTTAGCTCTATAATATTAGCTTACAGTGTATTTTTATACCGCTTTAGAAGTCATTTAAAGCAAATTATGCTGTGAGCTCTAAAAGTTGTTACTCTGGTACTGTTGTGTACTAATAACCTTTTATATGTAATCACAATAAACCCATTTGTGGCTGCGGTGATATAGGGGCCAGATTCCCTCCCACAATTATCTAATCAAATCTCATCTAAAATCTTTGATTTGTTAGTAAGTCACCTAAGTTGGAAGTTAGTTGATGCTGTGTAAGGGATTTAAAGTATAGTCGTAAGCTGATCAGTTATTCAAATTCGTTTTAACACTATTGTACGACAATTGAATAATAACTGAAATTAAATCTTTGATCCTGTGACAATCTAATAACTGAATTTTATTTTGTAATCCTATGAATATCTGTCAAAATCGTAACCTTTGTTTTGCTTATTTTAATACGATTTTTGTGTCCTAAAGGCTGTGTGAGAGACACTGTGTTATGCTTCAGATCATAATTTTGATAATTTAGATTATGAGACAGAAATCATGCACCGATCACTGTATACGAAAACAATTGTTTATATATATATACTGATTAATACAATATAATCAAATCATTTCTGAATGATTATTTAGTCGTTATTTAGTCGGTTATTCAGTTTCGGAATGTTCTAATGATGAATGAAATTACAAAACTTACAAAATTCATTTTGTTAAAATAAGCCAGAAAGAACATAATAATAAAAAGAAGTTTTATCTCATACAAATTTTTAAAATATTATTTTTATATAGTGGGTCGCCATATTACAACCCGATCTATGATTTTATCTTCAAAACAATTTGCTCTTTAAAACAATGATTTCGCTTTTCAAATCTTATACGACTTACCTACTTACGAATTTGATATGAATATACATAGCTACATACCCAAATAATAATAAAATACCAGAAAATAAATTAAGTATATGTTATTATATGCTCTTTGGTAATAATAATCAGGTCCATATTAGATTTTGAACGATTAGCTGTCATAATAACAGTGTAAAAAATAACAGCACAGTAGAAAGGAGAGGATGATGTTGCCATAAAATATTATGAAATTGCTCATATAGAACCTTGGATTATCAATAAAAATAAAATCAATTTTAATACACTGAAAATTTTTGAGTTACTAGAGGTAAGAAAACAGAGTAATGATATACAGAACAAAAATTATAATTATCTCAGATCAATAATATCGAATTTTTGTAATCAAAGTAAGTTGCACCGACAAAATAAAAAGAAGAATGATAATGGCAAAGGTGCAAAAATATGGAAAGAAAGTAAAACTATAAAATTAAAGCCATCTATGCTGCAGAAACGTATACAATAAAATGGGCAGAAATGAAACGTATTTAATAAAATAGAGAAAATTAGAAAGCTATGGGTAAATAAGAGAAAAAGTAGATTTTTTTAGACCTAACATCGTATTTATATTTCCATATTAAACGATATGAATGTGAAATGCAGACTTCTAAGAAGAAATTAGCCATTTCTATATTTGACAAATTTTTGGCATATAGCCAGGCGGTCGTGTAAAATAGAAAAGTTTAATAGTTGAAGATAGAAATAACGGAAAAAGGAGAGACCATCAATACCTACTAACTGGAAGAACCGTTGTCAATGGTACATATGGTCAGAATACATATGGTACAATCACAGGCCAACCAGTGAAACAGCATGTACAAAGCGTAGTATAATAGATCAAAAAAGGAAAATTGATTATCACTTACCAACCAAAAAAAGGCAAATGGAAGGAGAAAAGAAGATCCCAATAAAATAACACATTATGCAACAATATGTGGTTACATGATAATGATGATGATAAAAACAAAATTAACTCACCTGATGTATATCCTGATTATGAAAATAGACTCACCACAATCTGGTAACATTAACCAGCACTCAATAATAAATAGTAGGTATCAACACCAATTTTATATTTTAAGAATTTCAAATTAACATGAAGAAGAAGAAGAAGAAGAAGCAGAAAAGATTAAGGTGTAAATAATACAAAATGTGGTATGATATGATAATATGGTATCGGTTCAGTATGGCATACGGCATAATATAAAATGTATAATTGTAATTGTAAATCATACATTCATATATTCTCCTACTCATTCATTTTTCTCTGTTGTGTATAAGAATATTTGTATCTATATAGAGAAGGAAGGAAAAACCAACATAGAGAATAAAAACAAAAATAATCAAATAATAAAAAGAAAAATCTCGAGCGAAATGGAATAAAATTCGCCATCAACAAAATATAGAAAAAAAAAACAACACTATATACTATATATATATATCACAAAAATTACATTACACACAATACAACAAACTCCGTATAATAAAAAAAAAAACTAGAAGCAACAGTCTTCTTTGATTTAACAAATTCTCCTATTCAGTTGGATTTAGAAGGTGACGTTGTTCGGATCTCCTATATTAGAATAAATTTATATATATATAGAAAACAATAATAAAATAAATTAAAATGAAAGAAAATTAAAGAAAATTTATTATTATGTTATTAAAACTAAATTAGAAAAAGAAAAAAAAAAAAATATAAAAAAACAAAAAAAAAAAAAATCAAAACAAATATAAAATATAAAAAAAATAAAAAACCGCGTATTTTTTTTGTTAAAAATTTTCACATTTTGAAAATTTTTATATTCTGTTATTTTTATCAAACAAAAATACTGTTAATAAGTGTACAATTTAATTTAATGTTTTTTTGTTTTGTTTCAAAACAGTTACAGTGAAAAACAATTTTTTTTTTGTTTTTCTTAATTTTCTTTTTCAATATAAATATATTGTAATTAACGGTTTTTTAACGGTTTATAACTCATTTAATTAAAATTATAAAATTTAAAAAACATAAACGTTTTTTTTTTTTTAATTATGCCGGTTTTATTCGTGAAGTTTAAACATTTACAAGACTCGCAATTTAATATGGAATTAAATATAAAATAAAATTTATTTAAATATATATATTATATATATATATATATATTATATGTATAAATTACATATATAAATACGCATTTAAATATTAATGGTAGAGCATCATATTATCATCACTGATGTACAATAACATATGATGTAGCTCTAAAGGTGGTAATAGAAACTTTAAGATTTTCAAGAGGATTTCATTTCGTTTTATTGAAGATAAAAAAAAACAAATAATAAAAAAAAAAATCGCGTTTTAGTTAATGATAAAACATAGACATAATAATATTTCATATATTTACATATACGTATGTACGCAAATTTCTATACACAGAGTGGTACATAGGTTATTTAACTTTTCTTAATCTTACACACACCGTACTGAGTACAGTTTTTTTAAATTACAAAAAAAAAAATTTAAAATTAAAAAATAAAATAAGAAAATTCTCGTTTTGTCGCTGTTCTTTTTTGTTTTTGTTTATTTTTTCTTTTCTTTTTTTTAAATCGCATAGAAAATTTTCTTTGTTCTTTTAAATATTATATTTTGTGAGTATGTTAGAATGAAAAATTTATTTAAACAAAAAAAAAAAAACCAATTTAATATGAAACGAAAATTTCTTGAATTTTAGTTGATATAGAAAGGAACATAAATAGAGACAGCGAATGAAATAGAGAATGAGTTAGGAGGATAAAGAAAATTATTATGATGATATATGACAGGATATGATATATTTTATAGCATCAGAAAGTCATATGATATTATATTAAATATCTTAGGTTACAATTTCTTTAATATATGCCGCCATAATATCTTAAATGTATATATCATGAGCTTCCTTATATACTATATTGTATATGATATGTTTTGTATTTATAATCCTTGGTTCTATACAAATCGTTTACTTTTATACCAAGGATATTATTATCAATTATCTTTTTTCAGTTTAGATAAATCTTAATAGTTGAATTTGGTTTTGCTTTAGTATGTAAGAAAATCAAGTTGATTGAAATGTTTTTGATGATTTTAGATTTCATTCAACTTGGTTTTGTTGATCTTTATATATTAGAGAGAGCTGTAATTGGCCTAGAGACAAATTAAATTAATATTAAAATGCCTTTTTCTTTTTCTGTTGATCGATTTTTGACTATTCGCGATCAAATTTACAAGTTATTGGATATTTGAAATGATGTTTAATAATTATTTTTGCCTGTGTGGTTAATGATTCGGATCGGACTAGTCCAAAAATATATCAAATTTATGTGGAGGGAAAATAAATTAAATTTAAATAAAATTCATAACTGTTTTGTTGAATTTGAATGTTACCGATCAAATTTTGAAATTATTGAATATTGGCAATGATGTTAGATAATTATTGTCTATGTGGTTATTGATTATATGGGAGCAGTCCCAAAATACGTAAAATTTATGTGGAAGGAAAATAAATAAAATTTAAATAAAATTCATATATGCATATGAGTTGAGAAAAACAAATTCAGGTACAAATTGCTGGAAAATTGTTATTTATTGATTGTAGTTTTCATTGATTAAATATATTGATTGAATTTGATTGATCCGAAAAATTGATTATTATGAAAAAACAAAAAAATACGAGTATAGGAAAAAATTGTTTTAAAACTATAATTTATCCACACATGTTTTTATTGGAACAACTTTTTTCTATTATTTGTTTAGTTTGGATTGAAAGTTTGTTGTTTAAATATCCATAATCACTCATTCAATAGCTCATTAATTTTTTTTTATCAACACATTACATGATGATGATTTTGGAACATACTGCATTAATGATTGTAGTGCATACTATTTTGTAATCAGTCATAGAATCGCTTATTATTCGTAATCGAAGTTTAAATGAGTTTACTCTTGCTGTCAAAATAAAATTCATTACCACTTAAAGGCTCATGATAAGCTCATGATGAGTATGCTACTAGGGTAGTTTCAGAGCTCTGTCAAGATGACAAATGTAGAACATTTTCAATTGTCGATCAGTAATTATTGTTTTTGAAAGTAATCAAAGTTTAAAAAAGTTTACTCTTGCTGTCAGAATAAAATTCATTACCACTTTTACTTAAAGGCTCATGGTAAGCTCATGATGAGTATACTACTATCTACCATGATATTTTTACATTTCTGTTGATTGTATAATGTTTTCATTTAGTAATTATTACTCTTGTAACTAATTGAGGTTTAAATCGTCGGCATAAAACTTATTAGCATTTTTATCTAAAAATGCTCATGATAAGCTCATGATGAATATGCTACTAGAGTAGTTTCAGAGCTCTGTTTACTGTATTTTAATTGTTCAGTAATTATTGTTTTTTCTTTTTTCAATGTAAACAGTTATAATAGAATAATCGAAGATAGCAAAAAAAAACTGGATTTGGATATTTGTTCATGGTTTGAGCTTTTCGAATGTGGAATCAAGTTTCCGATGTTTATACGATCAACGAATAACAGTAGAACATGCTATAATGTTCAGAGATTCAAGACAAATATTATCTGTTTTTTACTTCCCTTTAATTTGTATCATATTTTTATTCTTCCTATTTCTTCTCTTATCCCATCAAAGCGATATGTACTAAGTATTAATGCTCCTATCTCAGCGGGGAGTTGCTTATAAGCAAAAAAACAACCAGAAGTCACTTACTAAGTATAGTATAACAAAAAAAAATCATATTGATACTGGTACTGAGTAGCTAAAACTTTGCGGAAGCGGAAGTAATTATTCAGGAAGGCTTCTTGTTATACCAGAAGTGATTTTTGAGGATTTGTAGGTTAAGCTTTAACTAAAAGTTATGGTGAAGAAAATTTTATATAGTTTAGTATCGTGGGACTTTTAATATACATTAGTCCCATTCGCTTAATTCGCATTTGTTTACGGAAAAAATTTATATATTCAGATAAAATAAAAAACGAAGAAGAATGTACGTGCGGCGGTCGAAATTACAAATTAAGTTGTTATTGTTAATAGTCATTTTAAATTTTGTAAATCAAACATATATAAAAATTGTCTTGAGAGTGTCTTGGGAGCTTTGATCAATTGAGATTCGAGTCTTGGTATAGCAATTGTATATGATGGGGTTTTAAATAATATGAACAATTAAATTAAGTTAAATTATTACAACTTCCGTATTTACAGAATAAAAATATCACTCCTGGATTAATAAATTAACAATATACTTTTATAGATTGCTATATTATATATATATAGTATATAGTATGGTATAGCATAGGTACTATAGATATACTATATAGTATATATAATTATAGTAATAGTATAAATATACTTTTAAGTACTGGTCAAATTTTGTAGTTGGGTAATCTTTTCAACTGTCACAACTCAAATGACCAATTTGTTGTTGTTGGCTATTTAATTCGATTACGGGTCAAATTTCGTAATTTCCAAGTTTTTAATTAAATATAGTTATAGTATTCATGTCAAGAGTTTTTAATATTAATTTAATAGTCCTTTTAATATTATTAAAAAATATATTATTTTATACACTAAAATTTGCTTAAAAGCTTTTTAATTTAATTTAAATTTTTTCAAGTTAAAGATATACACCATATCTATATATATGTATCTATTGAACATATTATATCTAATATCTATCATAATAAAAAAAAGCGGGTCATCAATATTTTTGCATATATGTATATATAATATACTTATAATAAAAAGCAAAATTAATAAAACACAGGTGAATAAACTGTTAGGAACTGTGATGCCTTTTGTATCATCTCTATATGAATGTACAGTTACAAAAATTTTCTAAATAAATTTTCCTTCGATTTTGTTTTTCTTATTATTATTATGTAACTAGCTACATATATTTAACATAGGAATTGGGGTAATTCCATTTTGAAAAATTTAATTAATTTTGTTGTTGTTGTTGTTTTAGTTGTTGTATAAAATAGTTAAATTAAATTTTAAAATTTCTAAAGAAAATAATTTTTCTTGTGTTGTGTGTTTTCTCATCAATATAGAATGATCATAGATAACGGTAATGATGACTGAATTTGAGATTATATTATGATTTCTAAGTTATTTTATTAATATTCCATGATAATGAACAGGGTGTGTATTGTTTGTTAATAAAAATTATACTATAGAAATAATGAAGAAAATTAACTGTAAAAGATTGGGTTCAGTTTAATTTCCATAATAATATTGTTGTTAAAGTTAATTAATTATATAATTAATTAGTTAAATAATATTTTAATAAATTAATTTAATTCGAATAAATTAATATTTAATATGTAAATAATTTCGTGATTAACTGTTTACAATTTACTTCTCGCGCATTGAAATATATCGGATAAGTGAGATAATGAATGGCCTTGCTACAGACATGGTTCGATATATTGGCCGCAGCCTAACTATTCACAACCTATACCTGAGTACCTATATTATGAAAATTTATAGCAATATAGATAGTACAGGTTTGAATTGCGGCAGAAAGCAGGTGAACACTGATTTGCATAAGATAAAAGATAAAATTTAGTTCGATTCTGGCAATCGATAAAACGAAAATATGAAATTTACTTCTGCTTAATTGTAAAAAGCTAAAGAATACAACTGGGTATACTGACAGGTCAAATAAGCGGACAAAGTGCTTGAGATTATTGTTAGTACTAATAACTATCGGATCTGTATGAGTCTCAGTACTCAGAAAATCATCAAATATTATATTCTCTACCACTGTTAGGGTCTAGCAAAAACTAGACTGCGGAGGTTAGTAAAATATGTATTTGATAATCAGTAGAAGACCTCTCAAAGGTGACCTATTCTGAATAGTAAACGGATAAAGAAGAACCATGAAAAAACAGAACCATGCAAAAATAGAACTATGAAAAACAGAATATAATACAAATGAAATGAAATGGGAAAATGGAATTGAAAAGGGAACATTTGTTATTCATAAATGTCAAAAATTAGTAAAATCAAAGCTTCTCTGATGAAGTAATGACGATGTTTCTGAAAGAATTTTGGAAATTGGAAATAAAGATCTAGTTAAAGAATTAAATAAAAATATTATTTTTGGAGATAAAACTTTTGATAAAGGACCAGACATTTTTTATCAACTCATGGCACGATAAGGTTGAAAATTTATCTCCACCCTGTATTTATTTTTTTTACAAATTTTTTTTTTAAAAACATTCTGTTTTTTCATTGAATTATTCAGAATATCTACAGTTTTGGTAATGGTTAATACTTGCAGGGAACTGTTTTAGGTAAGTTTGTGTTATATAAGGGATCGCTATATGTTATATGATGTTTTTTAGTAACGAATTTCTATGGCTGTAACCTCTATTGAAACTAACTTGCTAATTAACTAGCTGTGTAATTCCGTATTAAACATTTGTATTCCATCATATTGGTTTTAGTATTGACTTATATAGTAAAATTATATTTGTTAAAAACAACAAGGCATTTTTTTTCATAAGATCCAGATGCTTCTGTATTTCAAGTCAAACTGCTTTATTCAGATCGAATGTTACTGTTGACAACTTTTTATATATTTTTTAATTTATTAATTGTAGTTTTATTTTTCGTGATAGTGTAAATTAAATGGTTTAATTGTTGCTAGGCTTCCGTTCACTAATAATTTTTAGTTTTTGATTGCAAATATCGACATTTTGGAAGTAACATACTTCCTTTATCAGTGCTTTTGACTAACTATATATCTTAATTCTATTTTTCCATTTAGTATCCTAATCCCTACCCCTTACCTATTTTACGTGTACTTTTAAAAATTATTTTATTCATTTAAATAGCGATGAAGTCCAATGAAAACGACACGACATTGTCACCATAGATTGTCGTCATAGAATTTCGCATATTAGCAAGTCCAATGAATATGCGACATTTTTATTTTCAAACAACAAGAAAAACATTTTTTAATTTAATTATTTACAACGGTTAAAATAGAATGTGGCAGTGCGACAACGACAAATTTTGTATTTTGATCAAACTTTTGTCACCTACTTTGTCGTGTCGTACTTTTGTTATGATGCCATTTAATAAACACATTTGTTGAAAATATAATTTGACATTTTTTGTCGACAACAATGTCGTTTCGTTTTCAATACACTTCAGGCTTAAGTATTTTTAATCCCTAAATCATTATTCAATCTGTTATATACCTGTTCTCTCGAACTTGCTAAACCTTTGTATGTGTCTAATTTGTTTATTTTACGTACCTCTTTTATTGATGATAATCAATTGGTTTTATCAATTTTATAATGTTCCTCGATTATGTGTTTAGTAATAGTCGATCTTGAAAATTGGTAGTACCTCTTATTCTTGCTAATTCGGCTTCCATGAAATGTTCTTGGAATCACATTGTAATTGGCCGTTTTGATTGCCTTATATATATATATATATACTTTTGAGCAGTTGTGGCTGATCAATCTTCAATCTATGTTGTGGCTGATCAAAATCAAATATTAAAAATTATTAGTGAACGGAAACTTGGGAACAATTAAATTGTTTATACGAATTTATGTTCACTAATGGATTCAGAGTTTTTATGATACAAAAAAAATTATTAACAATAAATTATATTAATGGACAGCTTAAATATGTGGTTGGCATGTAGAGTTAGAATTTAGGGATTTTTGACTTTTCTAAATTTATATATATATATATATATATATACTTTTCCAAATTCTACTCTGATTCTAAATTCATTTTCTAAGTGTAGTTTTAAGTCAATTTAAAATATTAAATCACATAAAAATTGTACAATGCTATTTAATTTTCTGAAGAAATCCTTATATAAAAAAACAATTCTTCAATTATTTGTGTGTGTGTGGGTGGTTATGTTTGTGCATTAAAACAACAGCAAACTTTTTTCTTCCTGCTTTTGTTTTTGTTTTTTTTTTCTTCTTTAACATTAATAGAGTCCTCTCTTTTATTATTTTTTAAATTAAAAAGGATTCTTAGATTTCACTTTAATTTTTTTTTACTCATAGTTTTATGTTTTAATAACTATAAAAAAAAAAAACAATAAATAATTAAAAAACAAACAAATTTTCATAGAGAGAAGAAAATTTATTATGATATGTCTATGTTGATATAAACTATGTATATATGACAATGCTATATCTTTTCTATGCAATACAATACCAAAAAAAAAATACATATTTTTTTTTACTTCATTTTTCTTCTATAAAAAAAAACAAAAATAAACAAAAAACAAAAATAAACGAGTAAATAAAACTAAAACTACAAAAAACAAAAACAAAAAAAAAGGAAAAAAGAAAAACGTGAAATTCTCGTTCTCATCTTAAATATCCCTAAGTTGGCGGCGGCGGTGACTTTGGGTACAACTAGGTAAAGTATAAGTATTGCATGTAATTTACGCCATTCCATTCTATGGTATAATAGTATGTACAGGGTGTTTTTGTTGTTTGGATAATTACAGTTAGTTGCATTTTCAATTAGTATAACTTAATAATTCTATATAGGTTCCAACTAATGAGACTGGCTAATTTTTATATATAGAGTATTATATCGATTAATTTTGATCTACAATTGAATTGTCGAGATTTGAAAGTACATAATTGAAGTTTTTTTTTTTGGTTAATTTCATTACAACTACCTTAATAAATTTATTATAAATAAAGTACAAGATATCATGTATAAATTTTGATTTGAATTAGGGCTTGTGCAACAGAGAAAATCCAATGATTGTTTTTTCTAAAGACTTAATTTATTTGGCTAGTTATTTCGAAATCTGAAACTTAATTCCACCGACGTGAATCTTTTTAGTTTGGGTGTCTGTCGACTAATTAAAAGTTGTTGTTCAACACGTTTGGGTATGATGTTGAATTGGATATGAGCTTCTTTTACAGATGGAATTTTTAGATCTTATCGTTTTTTGTCGTTTGTCGCAAACCAGGGGCGTTAGCAATGTATAGCAATACTTTTGACTGAAAACGTTCAATTATTTCAATGTTTGAGTTACTTGTAGTACCCCAAAGCTCTAGACCATTTGTCCATATGATTGAAATCAAGAGCTATCGAGTACTAAGAGTATTGTGTATCATTTATTTGCTATTATTTTACAGCTTGGAATAACGCCAGATATAAGCCAGTAGAGTTGGTTGAACTTTATTCTGGGCTGTCTGAATTCTTTTGTACAATGTGAGTTCTCCAAGTAAGTCGGTGGCTTAAATGCATGTCCAAGTACTTAAATGAATTCACTTGTAGCAGTAGTGAATCGGTTAATTTTAAAACAGGATGCTTAATGTGCAAAGATTTTGATATGTTTGTCTTTATTCTACATTTCATAAGCCAATTTTCAATTTTAAAAAGATTTTCCTGCAATATTTTAGACTATATGTCGAAAAATGCTGCAGAAAAATATTTTTTACATTTAAATGTTTCATTTATATGTTGCACTACTCTGTGCATTTATTCTATGGTTGAATGCTTTTGCCGGAAGCCGTATTGATAGCTAGATATGATATTTAGTTCGGTTATTGTATCATTCTATCGGTCTATGTGATTTAACATGTTTGTGTTCTTTACCTTGTTTGGGCAGCATTATTATATGGACTATTTACCATTTTCTGGGAAATATATCTGACCACTCCCGTAAATGGGCTTATTGTGATTACCCATATTAATACTATTAATCATCTGAGTCCTTAAAAATACCTGATTTAGTGATGACACTCGGGATATTCTTCAATAGTATATGCTGGATAGCTCCCATTGTTCGTAGAGTAAATAGTGTAGGTTCTATCAAATTAAACATAACTATAAAATTAAATTTAAGGATTTTACCACGTCTAGACATATCCGGAATAGTTTTGCATTATTTGACCTTTATAATAATTACATTTTTTTTATAACAGATCTTCTGAGATCCATTATTTTTTTTTTTGTTGTATTTTTTTTTAATTCTTTTTAAAACAATCAAAAAAGGAAGTGACATCTTCGTTGCTTGAACTTTTTAATCATTCTTTCATCAATTTTCTAGACGATATAATCTTCTTAGAGCTATACAATAAAAACATAAATCAAAACGATTTATGTATATTAGTACCAAATGAGGACCTCCTGTACATACATTAATATATCTGCATACATTGGTATCGTAAACATTATATATATATATATAAATATACATATATATATAAATATATTAACAATTTTTTTGCACTAAAAAAGAAAAACCATTAAAAAAAATAATAAGAAGGAAATTTCATGAGTGTTTATTTGTACCACAATTCAAACTCATCTAAAAAGAGTACAAAACAAAAAACAAAAAAATAAAAAACATAAAAATAATCACAAAGAATAATAAAAATTTATTTACCTACACATTACATATTTATATAAATACTTTAGTATGTATATTTATTATTTAGTATTATAATATATCTATAGATATATATTCAAAGTTGTTGTAATATATATTTTTAATATTTTAAGTAAAATAAAAATAAAAAAAATAAAAATAAAAACAAAAAAATTTTTTTTAAGAAATCTTCAAAGTTTCAAAACATGTGCGTGTATATTTTAAATAAATTTTAAAATGATCAACTGTAAAAGTTGACTCGCTGGCTGGCATGGCATGATCATCGATTACAAAAACCTTTTAAATTTGCAAAAAACAGAAAAAAACGTAAACTTCTACTGCAACCAAAAAAAAAAATAAAAATTCAAAATAATCCAAACCAAAAAAAATCCCTCCATTTTATTTTTCAATTGTCCTGCGGTAGAAATTAAATTGAAATAAATAAAAAAAAAAATACTAAAATAGCATCTTTTAGTTTGAACAGTGTTGCCAAATGCAAAACCAAATAATTTTTAATAGGAACAAAATTTAATCCAAAATAGGACTTCACAAAAAAAAATGTGTTTGTGATCAAATGAACTTAGGCACTATAAAGACAAAAAAATAGGTAGAATTTAAGGTGGAATAGGGTTAATAAAAAAATGTATTTTAGATTAACTGGCAATGGCACATTATAACGATAAAAAAGTAAGTTTAAAAGTAGAAAATTCTCTAAAATATAGCTTAACGAAAACCGGTATATCCCACAGTGGTTTAGGCATACCATCGATCAGGTCGGTCACCCCATTGCTAATATTGTCAATGCTTAACAGTATAAAAATGCCTTCCCATAGTAACTCCGATGCCGCAAACAAGTTTATGGCGAAGGAGAAATAGGAAAAGTTGAAAAAATACTGCTGGTAGATGGATGCGTTCTGAAAATTTTAGATCAATTGTCCATGAAACCGTAGATATGTATTAGTAGTGTTGCAAGTCCAATAGAATTAGATTAAATATATCCTTTATGAGAGTACTATTGGATCTAATTATCCTACGAGTAGATTATACTGGTCCAATTAATTCAAACTTCTGGCAATAATTTTGTCCTGAATGAAAGTCCTATTTAAAGTTCTGAACATTTTGTATGTCAGTTGTATGAAAGCAGTTTGTTTAGAAATCATATTATCTCAAATAAATTTTTCTGCTAGATTACAGGAAGTAGTAGAGGAAGTGTTGTTATCCGCCGAATAGATTCAACTAATTCGATCTTTTGTCAATTATTTTTTGCTGAATGGAAGTCCTAATCTGAATGTTGGTGTGTCAGTGACAACATTCAGCTTGTCTAGAAATTATTGTTTCAAACTCGGATTTTCTACTAGAGTATTTAGTAGAGAAATCATTTAATCATTTTCTTCATCTCCACAGGCTCTACAAAACTATTAACAATAATGTTCGTATTCAACTATTTTTGGGCAAGCATAACAAACAAAATATAGTTGGGCAAGCATAACAACCATAAAGTTGTTGACCATACCATGTATACTGTTTTGTCAAACATGCATACTGCTTTGTATATGACCCACACTGTACTCGAGTTTATTTGCAAAGACTAAATTTACTTTTAAAATGGTTTTGGAATAACAGAAAATAATTGAAAAAAGAATTTGAAAACAGTTTATCACCAGGACAAGAGTAGGTTGTAGGATTAAGAAATTTTTTTATCTTTATTGCCAAATTAAAACTGTAGTCTGAAAGCCTATAATCAATAATTATTAATTTTTAATTTATATAAATCAAAATATTTCGGAGATACAAAAACCGTACATTGTTTTGGTAAAAAGTGGTCTGACTAGTTTTAATCCTTTAATAAAGTTTAGATTGGTCAAATCAAACTATACTCTTTGTTATTTACATCCTCAGATTAGATGAGGCTGATGCAATGCAAAAAAATGTTTAGCCTTTGCTAATAAAAATAAAAACACTAAGATCTGATAGGGTTAATAATTAATTTTACGGTAACCCTGTGTATTATTTAAAACTCCTTAAACTCCTTTAAGCATATAAATACATATATATATAAAATGTGATATTCATGAAAATTATACAAAAAAAACAAAACATACAATAATAAAATGTGTTAACTTTTTATAACCATAATTTTTTACCTTTAAAGGTGTTACATTCCATACGTCCTACAATGAATTTTCTTATTTTAGTTTTTCTCTTATATTTTGTTTTTATTGTTGTTTTTTTTTTTTTTTTAAACGAAACTAAGTAAGAAACATAAAGTTAAGGTTGAATTGACTAGAGAGGATCTTGTGTCGTGATCTAAGGAGTTTTATAAAGAATAAAAATAATAACAAAGTTTACTTTTTATTTTTGGTATTTTTTTTTTTTTTTTTAAATTTGCAAGCTGCAAAAATCATATTTTTTTTATTTTATATACATATAAAAAAAATAAAAGAATTAAATAAAAAATGTTTTAATAGAATAGAATATATAATTGAATATGTATAATATAAAAAGTAAGATTTGTATTGCAATAATTTTAAATTATATAGACTGAGAGCGGATGTCTTAAAATATAGAAAACAAAAAAAAAAAAACAGAAAAGTGGCTTTTAACTTTTATCCCAAAAAAAGTTAAGAAAAACTTTTAAATTTAATACACATTATAATATAAAATAGATATTTTTATTAAGATATTTAAATATTGAATAAAAATTTAGTATTATCCAAAAAAATGTCAATCCAATTCATTTGGGGATTTCAAAAAAATTCTGTAAATAAATTAGGTTTAATAAAAATTTATTTTTATGCAGGAAATTGTGTATATATACATATTCTTCAGGCTTTTATGTATTCGATATTATATTTGACAGGGTTATTTATGTAAGTATGTAGAATTTTTTTTTTTTAAGTTTTTGACAGTAGCTTGTCGCGCTCAAGTACGGTACTGCAAGTTTTTACTACATATTTTACTACAATATTTTTCTAGTATTTATTTATCAAAATTCTGGCCTATCATTAAATGTGGAAAACTACTACTATTGTCTACTTTGTGGATAATTTCAATGTTGTAATTGAATTGAAGTTTTCATTATTTTGAGCTGGTTTAGACATTTTTTTATGTATAAACTTACTTTAATCTATTCTACTATCTCTACTTCGTCTTTTTTTATATTATATCTACTATATTATATTACGTAGTAAATAGTATATAATATATATGTATATGCATACATATATATGAAATTTATATATATATATATTTTATTTTAGATATATTGCATTGTAAAAATAGTTGTTTTGGTTTTTCTATCGGGTACAAGACATTTTATAAATTTTTTATAAATTCTTAGAAATTTTCTGAAAGTTTAAATTTGTTTTTTAGTGTTTTATTTTTCACAAAAAAAGTTACCAAATGAGTAAAATATAAAAGGTTTCTAATTTTGAAATTTTTGTAAAAACAAAAATGTTATTTGTATAAATTTCAGACAAATTTTTTCTTTTTGTTTTGAAACGTCAAAAGTAGTTTGTTGTTAGTATTTTCTGATGTAAAATTTAAAATATGTATTTTTGGAGGAAAACCCGTTTGCATAGTTTCCATTACAAAATGAAAATTTCTGTTATTTTAACTCAGTCCTATCAATTTGAAATTTTTTTGGCAATTTTTTATACTCGAACAAACCAATTATAAATTTTGTATATCAAAATTATTTTTTTTTGTATGAAAAAATGTATTTTCGTCCTTTTTTAGTAATTTTTAAGTAATCAAAATTTGTAATTCCATTTGTTTAGAGAATTTTCTTGGCTATAGATTTAATTATGCAATGATTAAAAAGGTTTTGATTGTCATTTTCTTCTTAAAAATATATTATAAATAACAATTTTAAGGTTGGTCTAAGCAAATTATAGCTATAGATAGGTGTAATATACATTAGCCATCATCATAATCAGTTGTTTCTACAGTTCAGGATGGGTCTATTGCTCTATTTTATGAGCCTGTTTTATATCCGTTAACCCCAATCTTTTGACAGTTCTAATCGAATTCGTCCAGACATTGTGATCTTGGTCTACCGTTTTTTTTTTTTTTGTTAAACTCGTAGCATTTTTCCATGCTATGTCTCAGTAGAAATATTTGATCGAATTACATTAGTAAAATTTATTAACAATACAATTAAATAATACAAACTGTTTAATGAAATTAAGGCATAGTAAATAAATAATAAATATTAATTGCAATTATGTTTTATCAAAAATATTTATAAAAAAATTGTTTTTTTTTTTTTTAAGTTATTAATAATTATCGGATGCAACTATAGAAGCATTTATAAAAATAATAAATAAATTAATCAATAACATGTCCTTTGAAATTCTTATATTCAAAAAATTTAAATTCATTTTTTTTTAACAAAAAAAAAAAAAATTATTATTAAATAAAAAAAAGTGAACCAGATTTAAAATTAAATTAAGAAAAATAAGATAGTGTCTTAATTTTTAATATAAAAGTGATTTCTATAATAATTAAAAAAAAAGAAAAATAATTAAAAAAAATAAAATTAAAATATTAAAAATTTATTGTTATATCAGTTATTGTGGTAGTGTATTGTGAATATTTTTAAACTTGTATAAATAATAGTTAAAGAAATTGTTTTTAACAAAAAATATCAATTTAGGAAAAAAAAAATAAAAATTATAAAAACAATAACAACAATTAAATTGGATATACATGTACATACTTATATACAAAAATATATAAATATTTATTTTTACTATATAAAGGATTTTTCATTTTAAAAGGACTGGAATTTTTAATAATCATGGTAAGTAATTTTTGTAGAAAAACACAAAAAAAAAAAAAATTCTATTTACTTATTTGAAAAAAAAAAAACAATTATTTATTTTGTTTTTCTAATATTTGAAATAATTTTTAATTTTAAATTCCTTATGAAATTGTTTTTAGTATTTTAAAAATTTTCTTATTTTAATTATATCAGTTTTTAATGTTATACAAAGATACAGAGCATGTGTTAGACACATTGAGAGGTCCGGATGAGATATATGAGCCTCCTATCCCCTCTATGTAATAACAAGAGTTTAGCTATATCAGTTTTTAATTTAATACATTGATTGTATTAGATACATTGAGTGACCCGTCTCTTATATACTAACAAAATATAAAGTATTAAAAAGCATCATAATTAATCAATTAAAAAGCCAAAAACCCTGGCAGATAGTGCTTGTAAATCACTATTGCTTATAATTTAAATTATATTCAATAATAATAATAATAATAATAATAATAATAATAATAATAATAATAATAATAATAATAATAATAATAATAATAATAATAATATTAATAATAATAATAATAATAATAATAATAATAATAATAATAATAATAATAATAATAATAACTATTATCAAATAAAAATAAATAAAGGGAAAAGGACCTGAAGTTGCTCATCATATTTATCTGCAATGCACTGATAAAAATAAATAAAAAATAAAAATAAATAAAATGAAAAATTCATATTTTCTTACAAAATTTTTAAAACCGCAGCCGAGCATTCGAAATTACTAAGAGTTATTAATTTAAAAACGAAATGAACACGTCTCTTCTTAACACTTTCTTGCACTAATACTGATCTCTTAACAAGTTCTTGGCTCGTAATTTTTTTATTTATTTCATTTATTTATTTGTAATATACATTGAGTCGAGTCTCTATAATGTGTACATTATATTGTAATATTAACAGTATATCGGGCTTAAGTAGAAAAAAGTAATTCTATCTAAGTTACTGTCAAGAACATAAAAACAAAAATACAAAAAAAAATTTGCTTTCTAGGATTCCGTATAGGTATTACTTTATATATAGCTTTATACATCAGTTTGCTCTCAGGTACTCATACTTGTGCTAAACGTCCCATAATCCAATATTTTTCTTTTTCTTCAGCAGCATATCCACTATTAGATATCACATTTCTGAAGCTCTCTATATCCTGCTGTGCGTACATTACTTCTACCACCGTTTAGAAGCCCGTCCATTGCCTGATATTTCTTAGCCATACATTTGATTCCTGCCGCGTCTTCTGCCGTCAATTTTACTTTGCAGAATATGTTATAGAACATGATATTTGTCATTTCACATCATATGACCCATAGTTAAGTTGTTTTTCTGCGCTTGATTGTTAATAATAAATCACGGTCTCAATCAATTCTTTTTAGAACATCATTATGGTTCACTCGATCTACCCATGATATCTTCAGTTTTCTACTGTATACCCACATTTCAAATGCTTCAACCTTATTCATGTTCGTTTTTGTCGTATGAGCCATTTTTTAGTCAGCACCTTTTATTCTACTTACATTGTCCAATCAAATCTGTATTGCGTTTGCACTTGTTGTGTAATTCCTCACATTAAATTATTAATAATGTACGATTTGTATATATTTATTACATAATATTTGTATCTTCTAAGTTCATATTATCCTAAAAATTAGTACACAATAAATCAAAACATTATTAAGCAATACAAAATATTATTAAATTTCATTTGATTCTATATTTGCTATCACAGCAATCTGATATTCTCGCCTATAATCGGTTATCTCATAAATTTTTTGAAAATAAAAAAAAAAACATAATATTTTTATTTTATTGGAGTCATGAGAAAATTTTATTTACCACACCAAAACTAAACAATCATAAAAAAAAAAATAATAAACAGACGTGGCTAATTTAATTTCAACATATACAAATATTTTAAAAACAAATAAAACAGAAAATAATGAAAACGACAATCAGAAAATCAGTTCGGTAATTGGAACCAAACCACTTTTAAAAAATGTTTATAAAGAAAAAAAAAAACAAAAATTCAAATTAAATATTTTACATAATTTTCCCCGAGTATGTTATGGAGATTATGTAAATAGAAGTTAAGTAATTTTTACTTTTATTTTAATGTTTTTATTGCCTACTAGGAGGTTCACGATTTTCTACTTAATGTTGTCAATTTATTTAATAGAAAATTATAAAAAAAAATGATTTGATATATAATTTGAATTTATTTATTAATCGATGTAGAAATTTTTATTTATTAATTTAAGGTGTGGTAGGGTAGTTTTTGAATTTATTGTATATACATATATTTTCAATAGAACTATTAATACTAAATTTAATCTAGCTCTTACGAATTGCAGAGAGTTAGAGTATAATGTTATTTTGTTGTTAGTTACTGTTCCTGATAATAAATTAAATTAAGATATTAATATTTTGAATTAAATTAATTTATATTTACTACGAATCAAATACATTTTTCAAAATGACATTTTTGCTTAATGGAACAGATACATTTTTCAAAATGACGTTGATGTTGCATAATGGAACTGTCAAAAATTAATTACACAGTTGCTTACTATTATTCATTTTTATTATTATTATTGGTATTATTATTATTGTTATTATTATTATTTTTATTATTATTATTATTACTATTATGGTTTTGATTATTATTATTATTATTGTTTTTAATATTATTATTTTTTTTTCTATTATTATTATTTTTATTATTCCTATTACTATTACTATTATTATTATTAAATTATGTTTTGATATACCATTTCACTATCATATTAGGATATAGTGTCATATAGATTGAATATAGCGTAAGTGACAGACATATAAATTACTATAAATAAATATAATCAAATTTAAGTTATGTTTTTTAAAACTTATCTCTATCTTGCTCTAAAAATATGATATTTTAGTCTGCTGGTTTACCGTTTAATAATTCATAAAATAGTATTTACAAAACATTTATTTATTTTTTTCCATTTTAATTTAAAATTAAATTTGCACAATTTATTATAATACAACACCCTCCAAGATTGACAAATTCAATTTAATATGGTTTTTATTTACACAATTTTATTTTTAATATTTTTGAAAGCATATGTGATTTTCAGTATTATTTATTTATTGTGTATATCTCATATTTTATGTTTACATTTTAAATTTATAAATTTGTTATTAACTGATTCTAATTTATTTTATATGAAATCGAAAACTTTGAAATTTAATACGACACGATCTTAAACAAAAAAATTGTTACAACAGAAATATGCCTATAAAAAAATTTAAAAAACATAAATAAAAAATAAAATCTAGATTTTTTCAATTAAAAATGTTTAACCACTATGCAAAGCACTCTTAAAGAAGTCTAGAAGCACTTTTTAAACGCTTTAGAAATGAGTAGAATAATAAAAATTAAAGAAAAAAAAATAGTTATTACGGATTTTTTAATTATAGTATTTTCGGTAGTTTTGGTTCTGTAGTGGAACAAGGAAGTTCAACAAAACCCACTTTCCACTCAATGCATTGGATAGGATGAATGCTTCCATTCTCATGTTTTTCAATTTGGGTAATATTATGGCGACCAAGTATTCTTGTGCTCTGTGGGTTCCAATCAAACATATGCCTGTCGATTTCGGACCGATATCTTCTAAGCGTATATGATCGATTCATTTCCTACTTTGATGTTTTTCAGTCTTGGTATTATTAAGGTGACCTAGTTTTTTTGCGCTCTATGACTCACAACGAAAAGGCGTACCTGTAGATTTCGGACCGATATCTTTTAAGCGTATATGATCGATTCATTTCCAATTTCTTAATAATATTAGAATGACCTAGTTTTCTTGTGAACTGTGGGTTCCAATTAAACGCATTCCTGTAGACTTCGGACCAATATCTTCTTTTCATCATATATGATCTAGTCATTTTAATTTTTAGTCTTGGTAATATTAGGACGATCTAATTTTCTTGTTCATACCTGTAGATTTCGAACCGATGTCGTTTAAGCGTTTATGATCGATTTATTTCCACTTTCATATTTTTCAGTCTTGATAATATTAGGGCGACTTCGCTTTCTTGTCCTTTGTGAGTTCAAATTAATTAGACGCATGCCTCTACATTTCGACCAATTTTTCTAAGCATAAATGATCGATTCTTCTCCGCTTTCGCGTCTTTAACTCTTCCCCCAAGAGACTGTTGATTGCACACGACTTTATTTAATTAAGGATTAAAAAAAAAAAAAAATAGTACTGGTATAATGATTGGATTCGGCTTTCTTCCTATAAAAAATATATGAATCTGGAATCAAGAACCATTTAACTGTCTTTGCCGATTCACATAAAGCCAAACGAAGGTGATAGACACTTTGTGAAACAACTTAAACATGGATTAACAAACAGATATGAAATAAAACATAGCACACACCACTTTTAATCCTAGACCGCCTCAATCGCCTTCTTCTATGCCATCAGTTCTTCAGCTGCAGGTTTTTATTTCTAATTTATGCCGTTAATTACAGTGATCAATATTTCATTATTTATTACCATTCTATACTAATTACATAGCAAAGTTATATTTTCGATTCAATGTGTGTCCTTGTATTAGTGATACTTTAAAAAAAAATCCCCGGATGATAAATTTTAATGGAGCCAAAATTCTGCTTCTCCAGATATTTTTATTATTATTTTCTTGTTTTTCGTGATCACATAAAAAAAGGTGGCAGTATTTGAACTACTAACGTAGATTCATTCATTTTTACACAATCCATTTTATAAATCGGATGTCTTAAGAATATTTTCAAAAGGGGCTCCCTATGTATTTTTTTTTATTTTTATGTTTTTTTAATTAAAAATCTGAAAAATTCAGTTGCAAACAAATATCCTACCTCTAACTATATACCAATCTAGACTATATTATGTTGTTCTCCTGTTTTGGTTTCTTTGAGATCCATTAAAAAAAAAAATTGGTTTGACTCAGGTACTGGGATTGAATACTAAAGCAAATCAACCAAAAAAAAAAAAAATAATAAAAAAACGAAAAAAAAGGGTCATCATCAGAATCCAGAGTACTGGGTAATAAAAAATGAATAAAAACCCTTTTCTTTCGGTTTCGTGTTTCATTTTTAATTCATCAGATGAAAGAAAAGTCTTCTGGTTGGATTACGTTGTTGTTGTTGTTGTTGTTGTTGTTGTTGTATGATGTGTTGTTCATCAACAACAAGAACAACAACAATACTGATACAATAAAAAATTCGTTTCGCTCTTTTATATAGGATTATTCAAAGTGATTCAAAGCTAATAAAAATAAAAAACGAAATTGAATGGTCCCAAATTAATCGTCATCTTTGAGTTATTAAGTTACTTTTTAATTATGTATACGTTTTTTTTTCTTCTTCTTCTTCTTGTTGTTTTATTGTGTATTTTGAAGGTTTTATTTTTTTTTTATTATGTGGCAACGGTTATTCATCCAGAGTGGTCCCATAAAAATTGACTGATTATTAAATTCTGTTTTTGTTTTTTTTTTTTTTTTGGTTTTTGGTAGAAGCATGGTAAGATTGAAGAGATCCCCCAGATTTGAAAAATAAAAGTGTTGTTGTTACTTACTTATTGATAATATGATGTTGTTCTGCTGCTGGAAACATAGAGAAAATGTTTGTTCTTTATTTTCATAATGAGCAGCATTTTGACTGTTTCAATTTTGATTATTTTTTGATTTAAATAAACAAAATGAAAAAAAAGAAAAACAAAAATTTAGAGGTAAACAAATATGATAATGTTCATTTCTAGATATTAAATCTTCATCTAAATTTAACTAAAATATATTTAAAGTATTTAGAAAAATTGAATTCAAAGTTGTCATAACGATTCGATTGTGATATATCAAAAAAGACAGAAATCTAATGTCATTAGTCTCATCAGGAGGCTTCTGCAATAACTATTTCTATCTATTATATTTTTTTATATATTGTCATGAATAAGGATTATTTATCTTACTTATACTTACTTATTTTTGAGGAAAGTGAAATTGGCGATCTAATTAATCGCACAGAGTGGCTTTAGTACTAAATCACTTGCGAGAGTGATAATGGGAGAGTGATCTCCAAAACAACCCACAATAACAAATAGGTCACTCGACTCATGGTTAGTGCTAATTGTTTTACTAGAAGCAATTGAAATGGTCATGTCTACCTACATCCTTACCTATCTACTTATTTTTTGTATGATCTTGCAACTTAAGTTTTGTTGTATTCTATAGTCATCCAGCGTCATATATAAATACTTTGTTGTATTCTATGGTCTAATTCGATATAATGGCTGATCAATACAATGACGTGAAAATCTGGAAATTTGGAAATAAGGTCTTTTTTACTAGACGATAGGTTGCGCAAGCGACGCTAAGTAGAATAGCCGTTGTAGAAGAATAAACTACTTTAGGAAAATAATGATTACTGTAAAGCGAAGAACCGAAGAGTCTTAGAATAACAATATCTGAGCTATGCCGAATCCCTATACCACCAAAGGGAGTAAAGAGTATAAATAAATGGCAAATGCGGATAAATTTTTTCATTCATCTTAACGTGTATTTTAGCTATCTATTTTTTAGTTGTAAAATTAATGTGCGTGAAATTTGTTTCATTTGAATTTCTTACGCCATAACTTTGCTTAGCCACTTGCTTCTGTAATAGTGTTTTTGAAATTATAATTGGCTATACTAATACACTATTTTCAATCGAAACAATCTCCATGTCATCTGTAATCGATGCCGTATATAGATCATATCGAATATCTCGAGTAAATAAGAAATACCGAGAAGTATTTAATACCCTACTTTGCGTACCGCCTGCTGTTATTCTTTTTCTTGGCAAATACGAATTTTTTTTGTTGTCACATTTAATTTTTTCACAAATTACTGTACAGGGAGATATTTGAACACTTTTTAATGGAGGGCTTTGTACCATATATAACCGAGTGCTTGTTCAACGTCGAGGAAGGTGGTTGAATTAAATTGGTTTTCGTTTTGAACTTTTTCTATTACATTAGTTATTACATTAATCAGATAATTTGAAGCCAAAGTTGATTAGGTGAAATTAAATTTCTCTCTTGGATTACTG
This sequence comes from Argyra leucocephala, assembly GCA_963942445.1. Lineage (NCBI taxonomy): Eukaryota > Metazoa > Arthropoda > Insecta > Diptera > Dolichopodidae > Argyra > Argyra leucocephala. Next base: position 131,483,752 of record OZ012681.1, on the reverse strand, counting down.
ATATAAGTTTTTATAACAAGAGATTCTCAAAGATTTTTTACAGTACAGTTTTAAGATTTTTTAGTTTAAGAAATTAAAAGCTGGCGGTTTTCTTCTGTACTTGAGAGTTAAAGAGTTTGAATAATCTTTAAGATTAACAGGAAATAATGTGTTTTAATATAACTACTTATTTCACTTTATTCTGAAGAAGGTTTTCCTGGCTTTGGAATTACTATAACTTCAGATATCTTCAACTCATAAGGTGTGTATTTTTTTTAAAGCAGGCATTAGTCTTCATATATACTATAGTAAAGCTCTTTCTGGTAGCTCTTTAAAACAAATTCGGAACTAAATTTAATTTTTTAGAACTTTTTTTTACTATTTCTGTACCTTTATATTAAAATGCTTGTCTATACCGTTGCAGTTAAGTTCAAAACAAAAATATCAAACATATCCCAATGTAATAAAGACTGAATCAGATAATTAGGGAGACTAGATCCAATGTCAGAATGCTAACATGGTTTATCACATGTCATGGCCCATTCAACCAACATCTTCATCTGATTCTGAAATTGACATCAAAGCAATAATAGCGTTTATCAAGGACGTAGACCTACAGTTCTGTGATAAGCGGGGAAGAATAATAGATTTTAAGAGGTCGCGGCTACATAAAACTCCCCCCATTAAAAAAAATGTAATAAAAAAAAATTTAATCATTTCTTTTAGGGGTTTTAGCAGCTTGGATCAAAAAATCTTCAAACATTTTTGTAAGTTTGGATATTGGTACTAGTTTGGAATTTGAATTTTCCAGATTTGACCTTTAGGGATTGGGGATATTTTTGTCCTATTTTAATTTTGAATTAAAGATTTTGTCTTTTGGATTTCAACTTAGGCCAGTATTTCTCGGCAATGCCAAACATTACTTTGTATTAACCATACCTACCTACATAATATATCCATGCAATAACATCGAACTGTTTCTTATTCTACACCTATAACATTTTTGTTGTTTTTATTTTAATAAATTTATTCTTCCAATGAAAAAGTAATTTACACCTATCTAAATGTCATCAGGTTGAATTACATGAACGTTTTAGATAAAAATAAAAAGGAATCTAAAATAAAAATGAAATGATAATAATAAGATTTAATATGTGTGTTAGTTTATCAGATTATATTTTCCTTCCACATACATATACATATTATGGAATAGGCAGGGACCATTAATTTTTTTTATTTTAAAAAATATTAAAAATCACGACAAAAGAAAGACAAAACAAAAACAAAAAATTAGATAAAGCTAAAAAAACAATAACAACAACAAAAATTTCAAAGATATTATTTTGAAGAGACACAACATTAATTTTACAGCTTATATAAAAATATTGAGTATATATACTAGTAAGTAGTTAGAAGGAGGCATGAGGGATGCTATGGGGTATTTATGATAGTATTTAGAGGTTAACAAAATTGAAAAAGAGATGATAATGTTACCATACATTTGTTACTCAACTCATTGATGATGACTCTTCGTCTTCTTCGCTTAAGATATGGAAATTTATTTTTGATTTTGTTGTTGTTGTTGTTTTTGGACTATGGTATAATAATTGTGTAATATTTTTTAGTATTATGTATGATTTTGTATAGAGTTTGAGTTTAATTGCGATTTTATTGAGAATGTCAAGATTTAATTTCTGTACTGCTGTACATTTCAATTTCTTTATTATTTTCTATTCTGTTAATGTTGTTAATGAGAATAGTTATACGTATTTGAAACAGAAATATAAAAATCTTTGAATTAGTACTTAAAAATTTAAATTTTAGAAGTCTTGTGAACTTTTATATAAAAAAATACATAATCGTGTATTATAGAGGTTTATTTTGATCTCTCGAATTGCATAAAACAATTTTTGAAAAAATATATTCGAAAAGGGAAGTAAAAGAATGTCAAAATTTGATGAATTAAAATGTTTAAGTTGGATTAGAAGTTGTTTAGTTTTGTTGGTGTTACACGGAGAACATATTTTTGCCTCGCTAACACAGGTGAATGCGAAGGCTCACTCGTAGCAGACTTCGCTGAACAATAGAGATACTCAATATACCATTCATATCATGAGTGTTATCACAAAATCAGGTATCCTTAACCACTAATAGACTAACTAATAAACACAGGTTATCACAATAAGCCCATTTACGGCTGCGGTGATATAGGATTCGCTCCTGAAATTTTAAATCTAATCTAATTAAATTTATGGTCAGTAGAAAATTGTACAGTGTGATATAAAAAACGTAATGTCTGCATACGAAATATACATACAATACAATTTTTTAATTATTTAATTTTATACATACATATATATGTATATATATTATTTATTTAAATTTAGTTCACAACTTAACAGAAATACAATTCTTTGATATTTTTTATTTTTTATTTACAAAAAATAACAAAGACATTTTTTTAAACTATATAGCAACACTTTTAAACTACTTAGACATGTTATAATGAGATCTATAAGATATTTTTTTCTTAGATCTTTCCTTCATAAAGAATGGCAAAATTATATTTCATTATTGTCATTTTTATTATTATAGAATTTTTTTTATATATATATATGTATGTATAAAAAAATTAGCTTAAATCAGCAAAAATTTTCATTTAAATAAAAAGTAGATACATTTTAAGTACATTTACTTAAGTATTAGTTCAAATAAAAAAATATTCAATCTAAAGATTTTTAGATAAGAGATGGCCTCATTTAAAAAATAAAAATAAAAAAAAAAAATTTATAATAAAAAGGGATATCAAAAATAGGATAATGTACTTTTAAGTACGTATATTATAGACTTGGTGTAATTTTTTCCTATAATACTATGTATTTGTAGATATAAAAAGAAAAATGTATACCTATATAATATATCCTAAATATATTTTAAATGCGGGTTTGTTCTTGACTTGATTTTATTTTCGCAAAATAAAATGATGAATTGGGGAAAGATTCAAAAGTGCGAAGAGCCCGCGGTTTTATAGAATTTAAATTAAAAATAAAAATATTTTCTACGATTTCCAGTCTTTTTTATTTTTAAAAAAATGTATGCACTCATCTTCATGTGCAAAACAGAAGTTTTTTTTTTTTTTGTGATATTATCACCATATATTTGAAATTTAAATTCTTGAAATCCATATGCAATACACTCTCAGTATTGCACATTCTAATCAATTTTGGTAAAAGTAAATATTTGAGAAAATTGAAAAATTTCAATTAGAATTCATTGGGTGTTATGATGTGGGTGAATATTTGAGTAAATATCAAAAATAAAATTTGAATAATAAAAGGATTATCACTCACTACTACATGTACATATAATATAAGTTTTTGTTTTTTAGCAAGGTATTATGAATTTGATTTGAAGTGATAATAATAAAAAATTTTAATTTTGTTGATTTTTACCTATTTTTTTACATAATTTTTTTTTTTTCTTTATTTGTAATTTTAAAGTTCACATACAATTCAGAGTATTAATGCAATGCTTAATTCTATAGATGTATTTAAATTTCTGTTATAAATTTTGTTTTAAGTATGACCGTAGCTGTCTGGTCTTATAATTTTTAAAATTGGTTTTTTTTAATTCTAGAACATCACATCACTACGACATCACCACTACTTTTAAGCTACATTTTAAATTTAACATTAGGTTTATAACATAAACCTGTCAAAATTTGAATCAATCAAAATATTTTTGATGACGAATTAAAAAAACATATTCAAATATGCACAACTAGTTTATTTTGGCGTATTTTTTTTTTTAGTTCAGAAATTTATGACTATAGATAGATAATTATGATTTAATTTTCAAATACGTTGCCAACTGTCAAAATTTCAACTAATCATAATTTGACAGTTTCTTATTTTTATCAAAAACAGCGCCTATATTGTTTTTATTTTAGTACTCAGAACGAGCATATAAAGTGCGCTGTGAATAGAGCGCAAATAGTTTTGTTCTGAGCACTCTGTGTTAATAAAAAAATACGATAACCCAGTTGACCAAATTTGGAATCTTTGTACCCATATAAAGTTTTACCAATTATATTTCCTAACTCAAATTAAGGGTTTTTAGATGGAATTTTTCCGAACTTGTACCAGTACCAAATGTACCACATAGATTTCCAGATTCAAATTAGGAATTTTACATGGATTTTTTTCAGAATTTGTATATTATTTCAGGAATAGTACAAGGAAAAGAGGGTGAAATAATATTGGAAAAACGTAGGAAAAATTATAGGAAAAACAATATTAAAAAGTATAGGAACAATAGAAGGAAAAGAGGGAGAAATAATATTGAAAAAAACGTCGGAAAAATTATAGGAAAAATTATATGAAAAAGTATAGGAACAATACAAGGAAAAGAGGGTGAAATAATATTGGGAAAAACGTAGGAAAATTTATAGGAAAAACCATATGAAAAATGATAAGAATAATATTTGGTACAAAGTGTGGAAACATTGTTGGAAAAAATATTGGAATTCCTGTAGGAATAGTGATAGGAATTTATCACGGAAAAATAGTAAGAAAACTATGACGTCATTAATTTTAATTAGGTACACGATTTAAGGTACATGTTCAGATAAAAATTCCAACATTGGTACATTTTAAAAAAGTGACCACTTTCATAGGAAAAAAACATTGGAATTCCAATTAATTTTCATTCAGCTTCTCCGAAAATGTGTAACATTCTGTACCATTGGTACGTGGTACAATTTCGGAAAAAATATTTGGAAATATTTGGAATTAATAAGTATTTATCATCATAGCTATTATAACGCTATCCATTTTCTTTTAAATATAAAAATTACTTTTTGATATTTCACATTCAAACGTTCCTGTTAGTTTATATCGATCACGTAGAACAAACTGTGACCGCGCTCTGAACGCAAACAAAAAATCGAAGTTAAAGCTCTCTGAACACTATGATCGAAAAAAAATTACGAATATTTTTTTGACAGTTAATGCTCTGCTCTGGAACTGAAAACAATATACGCTCTTTGTTGATAAAAATAAAAAACTGTTAAATTATGATTAGTTGAAATTTTGACAGTTGGCAACGTATTTGAAAATAAAAGTTTAAAAATTAAATATTTGTTTTTTTAAATGATAGTAACGGCGTGTTCTAAATAAATACAGCCTTTACAAATGTATTGTAATTCCGTGTTTGATTTTTTATATATTTTTGGTTGCAATTAAATGTTACCATTCATCTTTTAATGAATCTTTAATTGATATTATTTTTTATTGATTAAAACTATTTATTTTTCGTATCCATGATCTGGTGGATACCAAAAAAACCAATTTTAATTCAATTACGGGTATGTTATCATTGTTACTACTACTATCTTCTAAATTTAACATGAAGTTCTGTACGATCTGCTAAGTAATGTCGATTCTCAAAATGTAGATTCATAAAATATAGATTCCAAAAGGTCAACGTCAAAAATATCGACTTGTTCTATTTATCAAAATGTCGATTCTAAAATGTTGACATGGACAAAATGTCGAAAAAAAAATTTAGACTAAATAAGTGATTGTAGCTCTGATTTTGTAGCCTACTATAAAATCCATGCTAATTTACAATATGGCATATATATGTATATATACATATTCTGGAAAAAGAGATAATCCTGATTTTGAATCCAACTGCTTAAGAGTGGACATTTTGTCAGTCAACATTTTGGAAAGTCCACTTTTAGTACAATATTGACATTTTTGAAGAAAAAAAAAGTCGACATTTTATCAGTCGACATAAGGTAAGAATTCCAGTTCTTTAATTGCTTTAGAATTGTTTAGATAACATTAACCTGAAATTGGTATCAATTACAAAACATTTTTAAACAATCACAAAATAATATAGTAATGCATCTGCAACCACCAATCAATGATACCAATCCCGGGTTGATGTTACCTAACCAGTTCTAGGGCAATTGCAATACTTCATTTTAATTTCAGTCTACATACAATTAGGACAATTTAACTTGTCCATTTCTAAATTGGTATGACTTCATTAAAGTGTATACTGTTTGAGGCTAAGTTCTATGGATGATATTTACTACTTTTGTGATACAAATTTATTGTTTGTTGTACATTTGTTGTTGTTTTGTCAGTTTTCAAATATTTTTAAGTCATTCATTGATTTCGCTTATGTGTTGTGTTATATACATATAGGGTTAGTTCTAACATTTAAATCGCAAAACTTTTAAGATTTTAAGATAATGTCTGGGGTTAAATTCTTGAGATAGACCAAAATTTGTACACTTTAATCGATAAAATTATTTATTTATAAGAGTATTTTCTAAAATTTAACTTTTTCCAACACAACGGTTACACTTGCAACCCAAATTTTAAATATCTTTAATTTTTGTTCTGGGCTGTGCTTGGTCTTTTAACAAAAACAATTTTGTTACTGCTTCTATTCTCTTTCAAAAAATACATGTCCTTAATGTCATAATAAATGTCGGTTCAATAGTCTAAGTTAAATCATAATTATCTATATATCAGATAGTCTTAAATTTCTATAATTGTATCTATCAGATAGTCCTAAATTTTTATAATTTTATCTATCAGATAGTCCTAAATTTTTATAATTTTATCTATCAGATAGTCCTAAATTTTTATAATTTTATAGATAGTCCTTAATTTTTTTATTATATTCAATCTATCAGATAGTTTAAAACTTTTAGAATTCAATCCAAAAGATTATCTCTAATTTCTATGATTTAATCAGATACAGCGCAGTGCTACAACACATAATTACATTAAAAATAAACTTTTCAGTTCAATCTAATTATCACAAGATCAACAAAAAAGTGTAATTTTTTTTTAAATATGGCATTGGCATGTGCTGTTGGCATCTATAGAATTTTTCTAAACATATTTTTAAATAAAGATTTCAATTAATTTTGTTTTTTTTTTATTTAAAAAAAAAACATTTGCATCACCAAAAAGAAAAGAAAATTTTTTAGAACAATTTTTCAAAAAAAAAAAAAAAATTCAAATACTAAAATAGTATCTGTAAGTGTTTCTGATTGAAATTTGTGTTCTTATTAAGGTGATTTTCATTAAACATAATAATGTGTACATGTTTTTGTAGTTGTTTGTAAAAAAAAATAATTTTTTTTTAAATCGTATGAACATGTTGACATAAATTAGTCATAAAATTATGTTCAACACATTTATTTTGATTTTTATTATGATTATTTTTATTTTTGTGTTGCCTTTTTAAGGAGTTCATTTTGAGTTGGTTGGTTCTATTACTGTTGGTGTGACATGTGTTCAAGTTATTCTTAGTATTTATGAGGTTTATTTTTAGAGTATAGAATTTTCCTTTACCCAAGAAAATTTTTTTTTTAAAGGGATTTTAATTGATGCTAATTTTCTCTACTTATGCTTGGAAAATTAAATTAAATTAGAAATTAAACTATGGAATATTTATTAAGAACGAGGTGTATTTAAGAAGTTTTCGGATATTTATTTTTTAATAATCTTAGTTTATTTTAATATAGTTGGTATTGTAACAATTTATTGTTTTTAAATTTCTAAGCCAAAAACATTCTAGAGATAGTTAAATTTCGTGAATTGCTGTTGATTTTTAATTTTCGGCACTTACTATTGGCTTGGTAGCCCTATGATCTACATTTGTTATACTGTTCTGATTTACAGTCAAATTCTACGTTTCATCTCTTCTTAAAGTACACATGTATTGCGTTTAATTATTGGTTTTGAACAATTTGATAATAATTGTTATTTGAGTTGGTAAAATGAAGTTCGAATCGGAAATTGGTCCAATTATCAACCATTATTGGATGTTCAACTTGGAAGTTATTATATATTGGTCCAGTTATCAGCTAATGTTGGATTTGCAAAGAGAAGGTTCTATTCCAATGTAATTTTTTCCCTTTTTAGATCACTGTGAGACGGATAAAATCCCGAAAACGAAACGAAAATATCTTCGGGCACAAAATTTTCAGTAAAAGACATTCTTTCACAAATACAAAATTCCTAAAAAGGAACTCCTCAAAAGAAAATTTGTTTTTTTTTGTTTTACTGGCCGCTGTAGTATTTCCATTGCGGGTTTTGTCCTTGGCGATTTCTTCTTTGGGAATTTTGTCCTTGGTAATTTTGTCTTTGGTGATTTTTTCTTGGAAATGTTAGATGCGGATTTTGGAATGGGGATTTCGTACTCTACACTTCAAATCATTTATTTTTATATTCAAAATAATAAAATTTTTATATTAAAAATAAAATCTATTTAACAGATGGGCAAGTAGACTATATAAATTAGCAAGTAGACTAAATAACTATAGACTATAAAAATTTAACTATTGGAAAAAAACCCTATGCTCGAAACAAAGAAAAATCAAATACAATTTTGCTTTAGAACATTAAGATTAGTATTAGCCTCATGTATCGCATAAGTTATTTTTCAAATTGCAAAAACAACTGTAAAAATACCGGTTTGTGGCCAAATATTATATAAGATTTAATATTATTTTTATATATTATTATAAATATATATATTATTATATATATATATATATATATTATATATATTATTATATATTTTAGATATTAATTTGTTATCAGACTCTAATGTTCGTGAAATAAAATCGCATCACATATGTTATTGTCTATACTATTTGTCTATACTATTATTGTCTATACTAACAACTTTTGTATTTTCCAAATCTGCTATGAGTAGCACAACTTTTTTGAATGAAAGCTTTTCCGTAGGATGGCGTTGTATTGACAAATCATACTGTCAGTTTTTTACCGTTATATACAAACGAAAATCTGTGATATCAAAAGCAAAAATTCTGTAATATCTTAATATCAACAGATTCAAAAATAATCTTCAAAATCTGCAACGTCTAACAAAAATGCAAATTTTCAAAGAGTTTTTCTCAAGTTCATTTGACACTCTGAATTTTATAAATTATCAAATAATTTATTTATTATAAATTTTTTTTATTTGCCATACTACCCTCCTCTTTTATAAGCATACCTCTATTTTGCAAATCATATAACAATATTAAGTCAACTAAGAAAAAATAAACCTTCAGAAATTAAAAAATATCTATTTAAATTTTATATTTTCTTTCAATTTCAAAGATTATCGTGACCTCGTTTAATTTAAAAAAAAAAAAAAAAACAAAAAAATTTAATTTTTTAAAATAATATTCTAAAAAGAAAAAACAAAATCATCATAACCTACTTGACAAGTATTGTTTTTTTTTTTTTTTTTAAATTCAAAACAATCAACATTCACTCATTTCCTTATTCCTCCATATCATCAACTCAACATCAAACATCATCAAACATGAGCATAAAACTTTAACAGGAAACTTTTAAGAGCTCATCATTTCCTTCTTTCGTTTTTTTTCCTATACCTACAAATATATTATAAATACATACACTCGTACATATAAAATATAGTATCCCGCCCCATCCTTCCTTATCCATAGATTTGGTTTTTTTTTTTGTTTTGTGACGCATTTGCATTTTTTTCTGATGTAAACTATACTAGCATAATGTAATATTATTTACATGTATCCTTTTTTGCAAATGCATAAAAATGTTTCCTTGATCCTTTATCCTTGATATGACATTATTTCAAATCACTTATGAATATAAAGAAGAGTTTTCTGATGCTTTTTAAATAAAAAAAAAAAATAAAATAGCAAAAAAAAAAAAAGTTTGCCTTACTTTAAAATAAGGATTTGAGAATTTTTTTTTTTTTTTTTTTATTATTAAAAATTAAAAACCAAAACTATAAAGGACATTTATAACTGGGAAACATATTTACATGAGAAGGATATAAAAAATAAATGAAATAAAAAAAAAAAAGAAAAAATATAAATTTAAAAAATAAAAATAAAAAGCGATTACATATACAAAGAAAGTGTTAATGTGAATTATTATGGTTGGCTTCGTGTATTTGTATGTATTAGAGCAGTCAGTACGTAAATGCATATATGAATTACAAAGAAATAAAAACAGGACGATTTAAATTTTTTTTATAGTTTTGTTTTTCTTTTTTTTTTTACCACAAAATACAGTGAGTCAAATGTGTTTGAAATGAATTTAAAAAAATAAAACAAAACAAATATATATTTTTTTAAAGCATTTTAAACTTTTATATACAGTTAGGTATTAATTAGCGTTTACGGTAATAATAAATATTTTAAAATGGTTATTACAGAGTGAATCAAAGTGATTCATTAGGTTCAATAATGATTTTGTATAATAATGACACATGAAAGATTATTAGATTAAACTATATATGGGTAATATTAACCCTTTTACTACCAAGTTACGTTCCAATGATGAAAAATAATTTTACACTATTTTTTTACTATGTGGAACGAATTGTTGTTGTCGAAAAAAATCTAACATAATGTAAAAATCATTTATGCTGATTTTTGTACTTTTCGATTGTTTATTATTAACCCTTTCACTACCAAGTTACGCTGCAATAGTTAAAAAATAATTTTACGTTAACTTTTTACTATATGGAACGAATTGTAGTTACCGAAAAAAATCTAACATAATGTAAAAACCATTTATGCTGATTTTGGTACTTTTCTTTTGTTTATTATTAACCCTTTCACTACCAAGTTACGTTGTAATAGTTAAAAAATAATTGTACGTTACTTTTTTACTATGTGGAACGAATTATAGTTGCCGAAAACGGTTGAACAGAATGTAAAAATTTTTATGCTGATTTTTGCACTTTTCTATTGTTTATTATTAACCCTTTGACTACCAAGTTTTGTTACAATAGTTAACAAATAATTTTACGTCACTTTTAATAGTTGAAAAATAATTTTACGTCGTCGACAGAATTTAAAAATATTTAGGCTGATTTTCGTACTTTTTTATTGTTTATTATTAACCCTTGTACTACCAAATTACAATGCCAATGGTCAAAAAAAATTCCAGCTACACAGAAAAAAATCAAAAAGAATTTTTGATTTTAAATGTTTTTAAAACTTAAAACACTCTAGAGTTTGTTAATTTTTGTGTGTTGTTGTCGAGGTTTTACTTTCATGCCAATTACTATTCACCTGACAGGTGTTTCATATGATTTGAGTAGCAATTATTGTGTTGGTAAACATGATGTTATTAAGCACAGTAACATATAAAATGTTTTGTGTTATTGTGTTATTTTTTGTTACTTTCAACGGTTACCTCAATTGTATATGTTAATACAGCCTTTTTGATCCACATTTTCTATACTATTTCATCTCTCCTTAAAGTACACATGTATTTGGTCTTGTTATAGTTTACTTGTAATACAATATTTTGTTTTAGGCTTGCCATATTTTATTTTTATTTAATTATATTTTTAAATACCATTGCTATATCATCTGGTTAGACTAATTTGATTCTATGCTAATACTACTGTTCTGAAAAATAAACTCTAAAGCTATAGGAACAAATGCTGGGGACTAAAATTGCTATAACTCAATCGAAACAACGGTTTCTTCTATCAAATGTGTTTTTAACGAGAGTGTAACAGAAAATCCACTCTACTACAAGAGTACTAAATAAATTTTTCATAAAGCTGTAGATTTTTTTCTAGTGACTGTTTACACGGTCTATGCATTTTTTCTTAATGGTTGGTCTGTAGTGTTATATGAAAATCTACGGTAGAATTTCAAAAAATCTTTGGCAGAGAAAAAATATATGTGAAATAGTCGATGTAGAGCTTACACACATGTAGATAGCTCTTCCTGAGATTTTTGTTTCAGTTCTACCAGTTTTCCTATCCCGTGTTTAAATAGCTTTATAGTCTCTAAAGACGTAAATTTACACAATATTCAAATCCGCTTGTCAATTAATTGTAAGCGGGGTTTTAATACAATTATAGTAACGTCTGTTTAGAAATTAATAAATTAATTTCTCAGTTGTTACGGAACTTAAGTTTTTTTAGATGATCTTCGAAAAAAATCTGTAAAATATAAAATATACATATACACTTAAATACATATATTTATTACATTAAACAAATACTTTTTCTATGCACTGTATATAATATTTATAACAAAATTTTATATGTTAAGCTATTGAATACAAAATACATAAATATCTTAAGTTTTGTTGTCCTTTGAATTTATAAGTAAGAAAAATCTTTTTTAAATTTGCAATTTAAATATATAAAAACAAAAAAAAAAAATAAATAAATATTGCATAAAAATGCAGCAATTTAATATCTAAAAATAAAAATGTGAAAAGATAAGAAAATCAGGACTGTAAAAAGGATATTTACTATAAGCATATTTACATGTAAAATAAGTTTGTAAGGAAAAAATTTACATTTACAGTTACAATTTAATCTTAAAAAAGTTATTTACTACTCACTTTAACTACGGGGAAATTTGAAACCCCTATTCGAATTGAAAGTGGGTTTTTATTAAGTTATAATGTTCCAATTTTTAAAAGTTTGTACTTTGTACTGCTATAAATAAATTTGGTAACTCTATATGAGCTTGTTTTTTAGATATCTTGAATAAAACAAAATAAAATATAGATAAAAAAAAATATTTATTTTGTTAGTTGCCTCTTTTTGAACTGAATAACGATGTTTTTAAATAGAAATAAACTTTTTGAAATATTTTTTAAATAAATTTCCCTGTAGGCCGGTACAAGTAGAAAAAGGAGGTTCATTGTGATATAAAAGAAAATATTAGGAAGTACAAATTACATAACATACAACATAAATTGCACAAGCAACAAAAAAATTTATAAACTTATAATTATTATTATAGCAATATTGAATTTTACATGATTTAAATTGTGTCCAATTTATAGGCCAATAAGTAAGCTTCGAACAGTTCAGATAATTTTTGAAGAGTTTTCAAGAGAAAATAGGGTGGAATAAAAACCCTAGTGCCATCACTTACATATTTCCGCTATCAAGTGTCACCTCCTACACAGTGCAAATCTCTATATGGCTCAAAACTGGTTATGAATATTCGTTTGTATAGTCAAATTTCCTCGAATGTGGAACCATACTTTAACAAACGTGTTTTCTCAATGCAAAAATATACCAACATACAATCCACAAAAGTTCAAGAATAATATTAACAAATTTATTTAAAATGTTCCCTTCTGATGAAAGGGGCATTTTACTTTCCCCAATCATTAATCAGTCTAAGCTGTGCATTCGTGGATAAAGGTATCGTTTGAAAACTATAGTGGTTGGCTTGCAAAAGAAAAGAAAAATTAGAAAACGAAAAGCTCCTTAAATATTTCCAAATAACGTGAATTTAGATTTACGAATGAAGAAAAATGGCAAATTGAATCTGCCCAATTTTAACCTAAAGAAACAATTTTTATATAACATGTAAAAGGCTTAAAAATTAGTTATTTACATTCATATGTACATATACTAATAAATAAATCTTACATCAGTAATCCAAGAAAGAAATATCATTCCACCTAATCAATTTTGGCTTCAAACCATTCGGTTCATGCTACAACTAATGTAAAAAAAACAGTTTCCGAAGATGAAATTTAATTCAACTATCTTTCTCGACGTTGCACAAGCATTCGATTAGATATGACACAAAGCCCTCCATTAAAAACTGCTCAAATATCTTCCTGAACAGTATTTTGAAAAAAAATTCGTATTTGCCACGAAAAATAATAATAGCCAGCGGTACGGAAAGTAGTGGATTAAACCCATCTATTTTTTTCTTTTTTACTCGAAAATTTTGACATGCTCTATGTACAGATTCTTGCAATTGACAATAGTGTATTAGTTTAGCCAATTATAAACTTAAAAATATTTATAATAAATCAAATGACTGGACAAAACTATGGCGTATCAAATTCAAATGAAACAAATTTCACGCAGATTATTTTTGAAAATAAAAAATATAAATTATATACGTTAAAATTAATGAAAAAAATGTTCTGTATAGTATCTATTAGAAGTACTACTTGTTTACGAACATTTCTTACATTTTTTTTTTGAGCTTTGATGATCATCTTACAGCTCTATTTCCACGTTTTCATTACTTGTTCTCGTTTTAAGTATATACTCCCAAATAAACACAGTTATCACTTAATTCAATATTGTTGTCACCAAGATTGATGTATACGCTACTAATTGCAAAATAGTATATTATATTTCATTTGATTTATTTATTAAATTGTTACATAAATGTAAAAACTTAATTCTAAGGACTCTGTACCATATGGCCATATCCCTTTCAGACTCAAAACAAAAAAATAAAAGCAGCTATGGATCGATGATTTTGAATTTGAAATCGAAATATCAATTATTACGCAGTATACAAGCATTTCATTTCATAACATCTCACAATCGTTTAAGATGGGTCTGAAAGAGATATATGTGGGCCAGCTAGTATATATCGTTAACTAAATTAAAATTAGAAAATATAATGACTTGTAACATCAAATTACCAAGGAGAGAGATTCCGCTCGTGATCGAAGTAAGTGGAAAACAATTTTGCGCCAGGCCCAGCACCTTCAAGGTCTGTAGCGCCCAACAAGTAAGTAAGTAATGACTTCTAAGATTAGAATAAATTACACAATTAACTTTGATGATGACCAGTTCTAGATTATTAACTTAATTATTATATTATAATTAAGATGACATGAAATTGAAATAAAATGGATTAATACAACACATTAAATTTTTAGGGCTTAATTTAAAAAACACAAAAAACATGAAATTTTTAATTCTACCATCAAAGGATATTTTTAATCTTAAACGTTTTGGATATATATCTAACTTTTTTAACTCTATATTGTATTCATATGTACATATACAAACAAATCTATTTAAAATTTCACTATTAAACTTTAACCATTTATTACAGAAACAATAATAAAAAATAAGAAAAAAAAAAGCTCAAAATTAATGTAATAAATTTTTTATAGCACAGCGGAGATTGTGAAGAAAATTATTTTGTTTTTTTTTTTTTACAAAAAGGATTTAAGAATTCTCTTTTATCCTTTTAAATACACATTCAACCAATTAACTTTGTTTTATATTTTTATTTCTTTTAATTTTATTTCTTTATTTATTTGTCTATTTATTAAAAACTTTTCAGATTTATAAAATTTCAGTACATAAAAATTAAATAATAAACATTTTTTTCCCCCTAAAGTTTCCTATAAAACTATTACTAGAAACTAAAAAAAAAAAAAAAAAAAAAAAAAAAAAATTCCTTAAAAATAAAATGTATGAAAATTTTAAATCACCACACCACACCACAATAATACGCGACAATGATGTTTTCTATATTTCTATCTCTTTCTAACATTTATAATTTTGATATTCATACGATTTATTTATGCATAATATATTTTTTTATTATGAAAGATGATGGGTTGTTAAAAAAGAGAGAGCTGAGCGGTACGCTGGTAATATAGAGTGTTGTAATATGTTTGGGGAATTAAAAATTCTTTACATTGAAAATAAAAACAGTAAAATTGCTTCAAAACTACAGTTAATGTACAAAGTTAAAGTAGTTAAAAAAAAAACTTTATTTTTTTTGTTATTGTTTTTCTTGTTGTTATTATTTTTATATTTTTATATCTTTAGTTTTTTTTTTATTATTATTATTACCTATTTGTGAGTGGTGGGTGGGTGGTATCTATACATTTTGTGGTTTTAACATAGTAAAGGGGTGGGAGGATGTTGTTATAGTTTAATAAGAGAAGTAAAAATAAATTTTGTTTAACATCATTTTTTTGTTTTTGTTTTGTTTTTACATTAACAAGAGAATAAATGAAAAACTGTCAGGACATGTAAGCAAGTAAGAGAAAAGTTGTCTTCTATATAGTGATATAAGTGATGAATGTGATGATGAGTGAAAAAAATAAGTAAGAAAACAAAACAAAAAAAAATGTATAGTTGTGATGAAGAATAATATTACAATGACCTCTAAAGGATATGTTACATATGCATGTGTAGTACATGTACGTGTATGTTTGGATGTTCCATAAATAACTTACAATGTATAATTTTAGAATATTATGAAATAATTTTCGAAGAAAACTCTACAAAATGTATGTGGTATATATATATATATATATAAATTCTGAAATGATATTCTGTATGCAGTAGTACAGTGGTGGCCAAAAAAAAAGAGAAAAATATTAAAAATAACAATTTAGTTAGTTATATTGGCCTACATTTTGAATTGAAAATAGAGTTACAAATTTCGCTTGTAGATTGCGCTTGTAGATGTAGCGTGTAGATTGAACATGTTACTGAACTGTTATTATATATGCGCAACACAGTGGTTGATTTGATTTGATTGCAGTGGTAAAAATTATATTTGATTTGATTTATTTATTAAATTATTGCATAAATGCACATTACATGTGGCGTATGTGGGTCAGCTCATTTGTTAAGTGAGCTTAATATTTTTTTTTTAAATTTAATCCAATTTTAATTTTTCATTTTTTAAAAATTATAATTTAATTATTTTAATTGGTTCATTATTTAAAATTTTGTTATGGAAATTTTCAACGAATTTAATGTTAGTCTACCTACTAAGTAGGTTCAATTATTATTATCATCAATAAAATCGTATGTATTTGTATGTCCTATACAGATTACATAAAACCGCAACCCATCCCAATTAAAGGTGAAAAGACGAATAACAAATAACAACATAGCCCGATATGAAATCAATTTCAAATGTTGCTTTGCAATTGAATTTTGAGAAGGACCTACTTTTTAAAAACAACTTTTAACACAACCAATAGGTCATTATTATAAGTTTAGGTCTATGTTGTTGTTAATATCAAAAATTTGAATAACTCTTTGAAAACTAACCTCTGTTATCATCTATCTATCTATGTACATTTATAAGAACATTATTTAATGTATATTGAAAGATATTTATATGACCTTTATTTGTGTGGTATGTACTATGTACTATGTACTATGTATAGTATTGTGATTATGTACTTATGGATAATATTATGATTATGTATGTATTATTTATTATGTATTAAGAAGTATGTACATACATAGATAGATAGATAGATAGATTGTGAATTACAGGAGGGAATCTGTCACCTATAGCCGGAAATTGGCTTATTGTGATAACTCGTATTATATGTACATGCTTGAAGCTATTATTTCTACTTTAGACTAAAATTTTCAAAATCTGTAGTGCTCAGTTATAGTATATAAATAAAGTTCATACCTTTAATATTTATTTTTCGTGTAAAAATTATAGAGATTTACAGACAGGCTATGGGCAGGGCATTGTCAAAAACAAATTATAATGAAATATTTTCTTTTTTATATGTAGAATGGTGTACCTATACTGTTAAGTTTTCTTCTGTTTTTTTTATTATATTTTTTTTTTTACATCAAGATTAAATTTGTTACTATTATTATTATTGTTGTTGTTGTTGTTGTTGTTGCTATTGCTGTTGTTGTTGTTGTGTTCCGTAATAACTTTTCTAATGTTTCTTTTTATATATTTTATTATAAGTTCCTCAACTTAACTCTAATAAAATACAGTCAGCTGAATTGAATAATGATAGAAGAAGGATGCTTATTATAGTGTGTGTTGGTTGTTATTGTTGTTGTTGTTGCTATTGCGTTTTTTTATTTGTGCTCTACAAAAAATATAAAATATTAGTATAAAAATGACATTTCAGCTATTTTTAATTTTTTTTTATTTTCTTTGTTTTGTTTCACTTTAGAATATAACTAGGTCGAGTTGATAATAACGTATACATATATATATGTATATGTAATAATGTAGACTGAGTTCAAGTATTGACTTGATTTTTTTTTTTTTTTATATTTCAATTTTAAATTGCAACAATTTTTTTTAGGCTGAGTAGTAAATTTGAGTTGAATTAGTTTATTTAAAACTAAACTTTCCCCCCCACTCCTACTATTTGAAATTTATTAATTGAATTGTTTAACTTTAAAAATATGATATATTTTAAATATAAGTTGGGTTTTAAAAAAAGGTTTTGTATTATAAAGTATTATCGTATATGTAAAAAAAAAAAATATATATACATTAGATATCCTTATGGCAAGGACTTTTAGATTCTTTAGAAAGGATAATAATGGATAAGCATGGACTATACTATAAGACAGAGATTTTTCTTATGATGATAAGATTTTTTAAATTTCAATTTGTAATAAGTTTTTTCTTTTTTAATGTGTGTTATATGTAAAAAGATTTCCTTAAGGACATCAATTTAAACACATGTACAATTTATATGTGTACGTATATACTTGTTTTTATATTTAATGAAGTGGAAAATAATGTATATAAAAATATAGTAGTATAATGTACACTATACACATCAATTTAATTAAATTGAAATTTAATTTGGTATATTTTTTAATTTAATTTTATTTTAAATTATTTTGTGTAATTATTTTTAAATAGATACACATAGGGTGTATAATTCTCCAATGAATGACAAGATGTGCTATCATATTAATTAGATTTTTATTTAAGAATTTATAAATTAGTTTTCTTTTTATATAATTCATTTATAATTAATAAATTTATTAATTTAAGAAGTGGTTCAATAATATAAAATTTTGTTTTGAAATTTTATTTTAAATAAAAAATTATTAACTGAACCATAATTGGTTCCAGGTTATAAAACCATTCAATTTTATAACCTGGAACCAATTGTGATCTAGTTCATAATTTTCAGGCATAGCATGGATAGAAATTTATGAACAAGACCACAATTGGTTTCAGGGTTATAAAATTGAATGAATTCAGGTTATAAAATTGATTGGTTTCATAATCAAAGTTTTTAGAATCAAATCAAATTGATTGGTTTTATAACCTGGAACCATTCAATTTTATAACCTGGAACCATTCAATTTTATAACCCTGAAACCAATTGTGGTCTTGTTCATAATTTTTAGGCATGGCATGAATAGAAAATTATAAACAAGACCACAATTGGTTCCAGGTTATAAGACCATTCAATTTTATAACCAGGAAACTTTCAATTTTATAACCTGGAACCAATTTTGGTCTAGTTCATAATTTTTAGGCATGGCATGGATAGAAAATTATAAACAAGACCACAATTGGTTCCAGGTTATAAGACCATTCAATTTTATAACCTGGAACCGATTGTGGTCTAGTTCATAATTTTTTTTTTCAAATCGATGTTTGCCGTAAATTTACTTGTTTTTAAGTCATATTGTTAAAAATGCCCTTTAATACATCTTTTTCTGGTACTTTCCGATACTACATTTTTCATCAGTCACTGATGCCAAATGATTAAAATAGAATTTTCAGAAAGCCAAAATTTTTTAATTTAAGTAGAATATTCGGGAAGCCAAATTTTTTGATTAAAGTAGAACATCGGGAATTCTTACCTTTATGTCGACTTCCATTATGTCGACTGACAAAATGTCGATTTTACTAAATATCGACTTCCCAAAATGTCGACCGACTTTACCAATAATGAACAAAATATCAATCCCAGGTGCATATTTTCGGGCCCTAAGCCCTGAGATATAGAAATTCTGTAAATGCTAATGTGGAATTTAAAAATCGTTGATTTTTTAGAATCAATTTTTAGAATGAAATTTTTTTGTTTGTAAGCGCTGGGTTTTAAACGCTGGGTTTTAAACCTGTACCAGTTTAAATACGAATACACAGCTTAGAGAAGTGGTAGATTGGAGGAAGAGTCCCTAGAGAATTCAAATCTTTTTACAATATTCTTTTCATTAAAATTTGTTTGCAAAAAATAACCGTTGTATCTACAGATATTGTAGATTGTAAATTGTATAATTTCGGGAAGGAATCTCTCCCTTATATCATCGCAGCCGTAAATGGTCTTATTGTGATAACCTGTATTTGTTAGTTAGTCTCTGAGTCGTTAAGGGTACATGATTTTGTGATCACACTCAGGATATTCTTCAATGGAATGATTAATAGCTCACATTAGTCGGAAAACGCTGTACCCAAGTTGCGAAGTCTGCTACGACTGAGTCTCTTTCGCATTCACAGAACAGATGTTCAATAGATTCTTTTTCTATATTCTACATAAGTTGTTTTCGATTAAACCCATTTTATGGAGATGTTTTTTAATTAGGCAATGACCTGTTATTATCCCTGCCAAGATACTAGTTCCATATAACAGATATTAGTTCAACACAGGTTGTTTTAACCATTGTAAAAAATAATTTGATCGTTTAATTAAGACCGATTTATAATAAATAAAATTTTAGAAAATAAATTTCACTCTCAAAACTCAAAATTTGTAAAATCATTTATTCAGACTAACCTCGTGTTCAACGATTTGAAAAAAAAAACAAAACAAACAAAAATTTCATTTAACATTTTTAAATAAATTTATTATTATAAAAACAAAAATTTTAACAATTTGTAATTAATTCTATCTATCTTAAATAGTATAAAAAATATTTCTATAAATTTCTAAAAAGTATTTAAAACATCTCATTAAGTAGAATAAAAGTTAGTAAATGAATGATTCTTTCAATTTCAATTACATATTAGACATTATATTTTATATACAATTTATTTTTTTATTTTATTTTTTTTTTTGCTTTTAAATAAAAATTATTAGATTTAACATTATAAATATAAAATAGATAGTAACAAAACGATAATTACAGCAACAAAATTTTTGCTTTTATTTTAAATAAGACTAATATATTGGTATTCGTATTCGTAACAACAAATAGTTACAACAATAACAACAACAAATGTAATTAAATTTAATTGAGTAATCAATTTATCGATTAATTTAAAGGATACCATAAATAGCATAAAAATAAATTATTTTTAGGAATCTAAAGTATTTATATTGTTTACTTAAAGATATTTTACTTACATGTAATATATTTTAGATATACTATCTACACTATCTATTTAATATACAGTATATTATGAATATATCTATAGATATTTTCTATCTATTTTTATTCTTCAATTCATCTTCATCTTTTATTGATCATTTAAAAAAAAAAAAAAAAATAGATGAAAAAAAGAGTGTTTTGTAAATTAAAATGGACATGATAATTATTTTACTGTTGCCTTTTTTTAGAAAATAAGATACACTTCTTCTGTTCACACTATAGTTCATAATATAATTCTAATGGTAATATAATATTATTTTTGGTTTTTGGGTTTTGGGTTTTTAGGATACAAAAATATAATGTAGGTATACCTAGATAAAAGGAATTTTTTTTTATTTTGTTGTTGTTTTTTTTCTATATTTTTGTAAAATAATTTTTTAGGCCACTTTTTGTTTCTGATTCAAATGAATTTTATAATGAATTAATTTAATTTTGTGTAAAATATTTTATTTTGATGAAAATTGGTAATATGAGATTTTTGTAAGAAAGGTGGAAAGCCTATCTACCTATTTATTATTATTAATAAAATTATTTTAAAATTTTACTAATAATTTATTTTAAGTAATAATATAAAATTAGAAATTTAAAATAGATGAAAATCGATTAAAATTATATTATTATTGAAATTGTTTTAGAAATAATATAACTAATTTTTTTCTGGGAAATTTACTTGTGTTAAAAAATTTTATACTGCTAATTATATGAAATTTTCAATTAAAATATACAAAATAAATTATGTGGAAAATTCTGCTCTATTGCAAAAAAGTTGGTCCACATTTAAACTTATAATCACAAGATGTTGTGTAGGTAAATATTATCAATAAAAACTTTTATTTTATATCGCATTTACTAAAATTTTGAATCAGAAAAAAATGAAAAATCGTTATACCATTACTGAAACGGGTTTAAAATACAAACACGGTATGGGCCAACTTTTTTGCAATAGAGTAGTACTTACTAATACTATCTATTAAGTAATAATATTATATTACGAATTATGTCATTTTTAAAAATTTAATTAATCGATAGGGGACCAGAAATTTTATTAAATATAACGATGAAGCAATGTCGATTTCAAATCTTGTGCAAAATAAAATTCATTTGTTCTATTGATCGATAGATCGAAACGACATTAGGTAGAATAACAACATTAGAATAAATTACAGTACCGTACTTAATATACGAAAAACTAATTCTACCAAAGTTACTGTTACGAACGTAAACAAAAAATGATAATCATTTGATTTGTGAAAATTTAACAATACAAGAAAAGTTCTATGCTTCAAAGACAAAAAAATGTACATACTATATAGACAATAGTTTACTACATAATAAGTAGTATAATAGACAATTATATAGTTTATCAAATTTCTCAAATAATACCAGCTACCCCAGATTAATAACTTACAAGGGTAGGAATGTGCTAGATATTAATGAAAAATATATATTTACAGTTAATTTTATGTTTTAAAGCCCCCTTAGATGCATATTTGTTTCTGATTTAAATTAAATTTCAGGTTTATTAGTATTTTAATTATTAATTTAAAATTAAGTAGAATCATTTACCAGTAATTGTGGCACTTTGATTGTGATATGATCACAAAAAAATGATAAACCCCTAAAAGTATGCAGCCGAAAGGAAAATTATGACGTTAAGTTTAAGAAACATGTGGATAGGAAAATCAAACTATCAGTGCAACCCAATGACTATATATGTATCTAATTATAGTCATGCATATAGTCTATGTATATATAGTAATATATATACACATATATTGGTTCAATACAATGGGGATATAATAACATTGCTTTCTGATATATTAGCAAGTTATTTTACGTACGAAGCATATTACGTTCATTACTTTACATTAACATTATATTATTATACATTAACAGTTAATATTAATAATAGAAAAACTTAAGTGTTTCAAAGCCAAAAATTAATATTAAAAGTTCAGTTAAAAAAATTGTGAATACCCGCGACTTCCACAGACACAGTTATATCTGGGAAAAATATATGAAGGTGGAAGCTGGACATTTGAGTTACAGAAAACCCAAAATTAGGTATTACTAATAAATAGAACAGTCATATATACTTAAAGAAAATAATATGCCACCGAAGTATGCTAGCACATTAATTATTGATAAGTATACTTGAGACAGCTTTAACCATTATTTAATATTCTATTTCCAATATTACAATTACTCACATTTACTTGTAATTCATTTTAAGACTTTTTTTTATTCTACGTTTATTTACAATCTATCTTAATATTTCAAAAATTTTAACAAAAACTTCTAATAGATATTCGGTAAATTTTTATGATTAATGTATACAATTTTGAATAGTGTATTGGCTTGTGAGGGTATATATTTCAAAAAATATACTACTAAGATTTACATTATATTTGACAACATTGAGTGGTAGACCTAGACGTTGAAAAGCGTCTCAGCAGTTTTTCCACCAGTAGATTTCGGTGATTTCCTAACCGGGTCCAATATATTTTAGATGTAGCAACTATTTCATCTTTTACAGGTCTCACTTGTAAGTCATTTCTTATGACTGAGTTTCGAACATATCAAGGCGCGCAATGACAATTTCGGCAAAGTACCTTTGCTGTAAAACATTCAACAATGTCTCTATTTGAATTGCTTGTTGTGTCTCCACAGTTCGTCCTGTCGACCGTAAGTCCATATTGGTTTCAGTATACTTTTATAGATTAGGACCTTATTATTTAGAAGGAGTTGAGAGTGAATTTTTGCCAATTAGCAGTATTTGTATATGTTGGAAAATTTTGGACGTAGTTGTTTACTTTTTGCTGCAATTATGCTCCTTCCAGTTTAATTTTTGGCCCAAGTGAATCCCCTAATATATATTACCGAATCCCGTCATTGGTAACGTATTGTTATTCATTTTAACTGGAGGACATATTTCTGTCTTAGTAGTGAGAATAAAATGGACATATTTAATTTTTAAAATAATTTTATTTACAAAAAAAAGTTAAATAAAATAAAACAAACAAACAAAAACAAATACTAATGTCCTCGAAAAATTAATTTAATATCCTTATTAACTTGTTGCATATTTTTTTTTTCATTATACGATTATTCAGCATTAATATACAATACTCATAACAATAATTACAATAATTTTTTTTTTTTTAATAATAATACACAATAAGATAATGCTATAACCCTCAACACATACATTCACATCCACACACAATTCTATATATATATAATATCTTATTTAAACACATTAAATATCATAATGTAAATAAAAAAATTCAATTTAAAAAAATAATTTTTTTAAATCACCGTTATTTTATATTAAAATTCATTGTAGTGGAAAAAATAATAGAATAAAAAACAGAACAACAATAAAAAGTTTTAAAATACCGATAAAATCAAGGACTTGTAAACTACAAAAGAAAAATCAAAAAACAAAAAACCAAAAAAAAAAAAAAAAATAGAAAATTACTTAAAGGTTTTTCTTCCATTTAGGTAGAAAAAAGTTATTCAAAATAATTTTAATTTTCAAATTCCTTCTCTGCTCCTTCCTTCCTACTATTTCGGTTTCAATATGGCTTTTCTACTCGTACTTTGTTTTTCTACCAGCTTACTGTATTTGAGAACATATTTTTCTTATTACTAGTAATGTAATGCCTACACTCTACACAGTAGTATCATGATAATTCGAATCTAAATCAATAAAATTGAAATTCAAGGTAATCCTAACGAAAATTTTATTTTTTTGTTCTTTTCTAATTTTCAATTGAATAGTTTTTTTTTTTTTGTGTTTTTTGCTAACAAAATCAGAGAATAGTAAAAAATAATAATTAAAGGTAATTGCAAGGGAAAGAAAATAAAAATAAATTTTTTCTAATCCTAACCGCATTTGTCTATTAAAGTACATGTTCGCTAAATAAAACACTGGAAGAATTTAAATCGAATTCGTTCTAAATTCATAAACGACGCAAAGTTGTTGAATACATCATCATCATTGTTCTGTAGCCCATTTCGTGGGGCATTGGACGAAATAAATAATTAATATTAATGGGTTGTGGAGGTGTACATGTAAATAAAAATTTCTATTAAAAATTTAATTTAATTTTTTTGTCATCAAATAATTCAGCGAAAAATATCACTGTAATGTGGTGTTTGTATTTTATTGTGGTTTGTATTCCGCGTTTTTGTAATCATTTTTGTTCAAGTCAGTGTTTATTCAAACTGTTAAAAAAGTTATGTGAAACCTGAGCTTAAGCTCCATATAGCGAAACATTACATATTTTTTTGCGGGCTTGTAAATGATTTTCTATTCTCTCTATTCTCTCTATTCAATTTCTATTTTTCGCTCTTTACTATTTTTTTTTCTATTCTCATCAGTTTTATATCAGTTTCAAAATTTCGGAATCTGATTTTTCTGTGTTTTTTTTATTATATATGATTATTTTGACATTCTTGAGAGATCAAATTGAAGATTTTGGTCGTTTCCGGATCTCTCGCACTTGCACTGGATAATCGCACTAAATTTATTCGTAAAAAATTCGAAAATTTT
The DNA here is from genome assembly GCA_963942445.1 of Argyra leucocephala. Taxonomy (NCBI): domain Eukaryota; kingdom Metazoa; phylum Arthropoda; class Insecta; order Diptera; family Dolichopodidae; genus Argyra; species Argyra leucocephala. The sequence continues at coordinate 131,458,284 of OZ012681.1, read as the reverse complement.
TTAGTGTGTTACTTACTCGCACTAAACCTGGCATATGGCCATTTGTTACCTGCCAAAATTTAGTGTGTTTTTTATCACACTAAATATCGCACTAAAAGAACACATAAAAAATACGAAAGATAAAAATTTAAATTTGTAAAAAAAATTAAAATGAATATTCAAAGACTTATATTTATTATAAGATATTTATTGACGATTATAGACTGAAGAGAGAGACATTTGTGTTTACACATCAGTTTTTAAACAATCAAACTATTTGTCAGTTTTTTCGTATATATTCACTAAAACTAGTATAAAAATAAAATTTTTTTAATAAAGTACCCTGTGCTGTGAATATAAAACAAATGTAAAATAAAAATAAAAAATTTACATATGAATGTTGTTTAGTTTTTCATTATTCGCCAATCGCCATATTTAATTTTGTCTCTCTCAATATATATTGAAGAAAATAGGATATTTTCTATTTTTTGCTTCAATATATTTGACAACAATATATTTTGATTTCAATATATTGATAACAATATGTGTTTACACATCAGTATTTTTTCAATATTCTCTCTCATCAGTAAATACTGTCAATATATGTACATATATTGATGTGTAACCGCTGCCTTAAATTTAAAATTTATCTAATATTGCCATTGCCATAAATTTATTAACATTGCTAAATAATGCTAGAAAAATCAAACACTTTTCTGATGCTTTTAAAATAAATTTGACATAAAAATGGTAAACAAATATGCATTAAGGTAATAATACTGATTCTACTCCTAAAAATATAGTACTGTTATAATTTTAAATGTCGGATACAAATTTAGTGCGATAAATTAGTATTCTCGTGCAAGTGCAAGTGCGAGAGCTTCGGAAACACCCTTGGTATTAAAAAACTAATTATCAAATATAATATTTTTAATTATGCATCAAATATAATCAGTTTTTATTTTGTGAATAAAATATAATCACAAAATACAAACACTTGGGCTTATAGAACACCCTGCACGAACTAAACATACAAAATTATTTATTTTAGCGTCAAATTAGAAAATTAAAATGTAAAACACTTATAATTTCCTTCAAATTCATTTTTGCTGAAGATTAAAAAATTATGACAAACCTAAATCTAAGCACTAGCCTAATATTTTATTACTTTTATTTACTTAATTTTACAATAATTGTCACTAAAATAACTCTGTTTGTTCATGTTAGTTATAATATGTTTTTAAATATATTTAAAATAATATTTTTTTATAATATAACAATTTTTTAAAATTTAAATAGTATCAAAAATTTGTTTTTCCATAATCTAAAAGAAAAAAAAAATTTGTATTCTAATTATCGTGACATCACTGTACTCTCATATGTAGATATTATTCGTTCATATTTAAATAAAATGCGAGTTGTACTGAATTTTAATGTTCCGTTAAATACATATATCGTTATACAAGTACCTACCTATTCACAATATCACAACATTTGTGGTATTTTAACATTTTTCTCTATCTCTTTCTCTCTTCGGCTTTCTTTGCTTACAAAACAAAACAAGTCTTCCTTACAAACAAATATCACCTAATACAATTTTAAAGAAAACAAAAAACAAAAAAAAAAAACAGGAAATAACAAAAAAAGAATCTAGGCTAGGATACTAAAATAAACAATAACGGTAAAATGGTTTTTTTTTCCTATACCGTTAGTACTGATAAAGAATTAAAAATGAGAACGTTAGAAATGAAATAAAGAGTAAAAATAAAAGAATATATTTATATAGATAACAAAAAAACACTGAGATGAGACAGAAAAAAGAAAATGAAAGAAAAAAAAACAAACAAAATGAAAATAAAAATAAAAACAAAAGATACAAAAATATCCTTTAAGGAAATAAAATAAAAATAGATTTCCTTTTGTGCTCCTAGAATCAAATCGAAAGAGAAATAGAAAAACATTTTCTCTTATATTTATTGTTGTTTGTAATTATTGTTTTTGTTATTTTAATTTTTTCTTGTTTTTTTTTTTTATTATAATAAAAGCCTGAAATGGAAATAAACTTGAAAAATAGAAATAATAATAAAAAAAAGAAAAACAAATAAAAATAAAACTCTTGTAAAAATTAAATTTTTAGTTGTTATAATTACATGGCATTACAACGATTTAAAGTGCATAAGTTTTGTACAAGTCCTCTTTTTCACCTTCTACTTCGTTTTGTTTGGTGAATCATCGAAGATGAGAGTTGGAGAATGCATTTTAGAAGATGCAAATATTTTTGTTCGTTATGAATCAAAATTTGTTGTCAGATTCCCGTTCACTAATAATTAATTTAATATTTTATCACAAATATCGATATTTTGGAAGCAAAATACTTCCTTCATCAGTAATTGTGACGACTTTAAATATTAACATAATCATTAGTGAAACCTCACGACAATTAAATTATTTAATTAAAATTGTTACTAAAAATAAAAATCCAATTAATACATTAAAACACATAAGTTGAAGTTGTGAATTAATAGTCGGGAGTTAATTTTAAAAGATGCAAGTTCCGGGTCAGTCAATTTTTGAAATCCCAATCACATGTTAGAAATGGATTATATTATTCAAATTCAAAATAACAACTTGAAAAATACAAACCAGATATTTTATCATTATGCAGTTATTCTTATCATTGTCCTGTAACCTCATTCGTGGGGCATAGGGCGGATAAATGTAGATATCAGATATTAATTGTAGGACGACAGTCGAAAATAAACAGTCGAAAATAAGTACATTTTTGTATGCTGGGTGGTAGAATAGGTAAAGCTTCAACTGAAAAGTGCAGATTCGATTGCCAACAAAAGCAAAATGCAAAAATTTTCGACCTGGTTCAGCAGCATTTTTTTAATTAGGAAAAAATAAATGGCGAAAATAATAAATAATATATAGCCCCAAATTTCGAAAGGGAAAATGATCTGAAGTTTGTCTGGGTATTAATATGGGAAATAATTCAGGTTAAAAATAATAAATAAGTACATTTTAAATGAGTCACAAATTTGTATTTTTTTGTTATTTGGTGCCAAAATAATGAGCCTAACTGCCTTCGCAGAAGTTAAACCATTTCAAAGAAATAAAACAAAAAAGAAGTCTAGTTAACAAAATAAACAAAATTCTAAAATAATATAAAAGATATATAGAATAGAGTAGATAGAATAGAACAGAATAGAATAGAATAGAAAAGTTAGTATACATAAAATTTACAGACAGTTTAAAAGATATTTATTTAAAAAAAAAACAACTCTAAAATTAATTAAAAATATTTGATTCTGCAATTGTAGCATTAATTCATATTTCTTCTGCGTTAGGATTACAGTCGCAGATTGAACTTTGCTCCTTATTAGTGATTTCTTTTACTTGTTTCGATCTATAGCTTTTCATCGTTTTGCAATTTTACGTATGAAGAAGTATCTTTTTCTATAGCACCACTCTATCTATTTCTCCGGTGCATCAGTTTAGATGTTAGCTATCATTTTAGTTTATTAATGCGGAGTTCTATGTAACCGCGACCTCTTAAGATCTATTGTAACTATCATGATCGTAATTTTAACTTTATCTGCTGCAGATTGAAATGGCTTTAGATTTGGTACTTTTATTGAATCCCTCACATAGGTTTTTCAACAGTGCTAACCTTCTTCTTCCAGATTCTGGCTTTATTTCAATTTCGCCTTCGAGAATAATTTTAAATAGTTCATATTTTTCTGGATGACAAACCATATGCCCGAAATTTTCAGGATTGTTGGATTGATACTTTGCTGGATAGTTTTTCTTATGTGTTTGCTATGAGCATAGCGTAAGCTTTTAATTGAAACACCGTTATTTTTTTTATAAAGAACAGTAATAAATTTTTACTACTATTACAATTTAGTAACAGGAAATTTAAATTGGACATTTTTTTGTATACATGTAGCTTAGATGTAAGATGTTATCATTTATAAGTCTGTTCTCATTAAGGCTGTGTATCATTTAAACAGTCATCTGAGTCTGTAATCTAGAAATATATTTTAACTGTTATATTAATAGTAAATGGCTTGCATACAGTATACCATGAAATGTGAGTGGTTTTGTATTTTTCATGTCTTGTCTTTGTTATATGAACAGATCGTACTTAAAGGAACCGTTAACACTTTTAATACTAAAACGTTTCGTTGGGGATAATAGATAACATGTTTGATCTAAACGAAAGTCAAGTTAATTATTTTCAAGCTATGAGGTTGATTTATAGTATTATTCGGTCAAATTTGAACTATAAGTTGTAACACACCCACACACACATTCTGTTCGTTCCCAATGCATTTATGTGTACGAGAGCTTTACCTATAAAAATATTAAGATAAAATAATAAACAAAAATGTAAGTAGTTCATACCATAACCTTCCACGTAATTTGTTGTCTACATCTAATTTTAAGCTGATATTCGACATGTGAATAATTATAAAGAACTTGAATTGTACGGAACATATTAGAACATCAAAAAATACGTATGAAATTTCGAGAAATGTAAAAATACAAAGTAAAATGAATTCTAAAATTTTCTTTCTTGTTCGGAGGGGGGATTGGCCGAAGCATATTATAGTGAATTAAATTCCAATAAGAAAAATTTAATTAAACTAATTAGAAAATTCACAATAACTTAACAATTTCAAAATATGTATGGCAGACATCTACTTTTGAAAAAACAAATTAAAAGAGAGGTGACCAACACTTGATTTCGACTGTTACATCAAAAAAACAAATATATATATATATATATATATATTCATATTAAGTATTACATAATATAAGAGTATAGTCTGAGGAGGTTCACTCAAGTGAACTTAAATAAGTACAATAATTTGTATAAAGAGTGTATAGAAGATGAGAGTGTCAAAGCGAACTGAATCTTATCAGGATTCCGAGAAAATAAAGGGAAATTAAAACCAAAAAAAAAAAACAAAAAAACAATTCTTTAAAAATTGTGTGGCTTTTTTTATTCTTATTATTTCGAATTTATTTTATTATTTTTTTTTTATTGTTTTTTTTTTTTTTTTGCTCAAAATTAACTTCAGCAACTTTGAGTCGTTATTCAACAAAACAAATAATAAATAAAACAAAAAAAAATAATAATAATAATAAAATAAGGACATCATCATGTAATGAGGTAAACTTTGATCAACAAATAAAAAAAAAAAACAGAAAAATAAAAAAAAAAAAAAAGTTCGCTGGCCAGAAACTAGGTTGGTTGGGTGTCGGTTCTATCCATATATACTGTTTTTTCAACTTTGATACTGATTTCAACTAAAAAGCGTTATGATGTTTCCTTATTTTTATTATTTTTTTTTTAATTCTGTTGTCTTTTTACAATTATTTTTGTTGTCGTTGTTATTGTTTTTTAACGAGGTTGTTTTCTAACTTTTTTTTTTTTTTTTTTGTAAAATAAGACTATAAAAAAATAAAAAAACAAAAACAAAAACATGAACAACAAAATTGTCATTTTTATTACAAGGATATTAAGTGGTATATTTGTTTAATTTTAGTTGTTTTATTTTATTTTTTTTTTGTTTCTAATAAAAGTCCTTAATCTTGATGATGAAGAGATTTTCTAAGGGTAAAACTTTGAAAAAAAAAAAAATAATAATAAAAATAACAAAACAACAATATTTAAAAAAAATATGGTAAATAATTGGTTAAATTCAAGGATTTATTTGTAATTATATAAGAGTGTAGTGAGTATTTAATTTTTGATTAATTTTGAAGAGTGGATTTTTAACAGTTTTTATATTTTTTTGTTGTAGCTGGGTTGTACTGTAATTTAAGAAACAGTTTGTCAGAATTAGTTTGCTTTAATTTATTAATTAATTTACATCATAAATGCAATTACATTAATTATAGGATGGTGCGTCATTGGAATGTGAAGTGGGTGTATGTATGGGACATTAAAAATAAAATAATGTAATGGGACTTAGAAATTTCTATATGGTAGGATTAAGCGATGGTATAATAAAGCAATGAAACAGCACCAATCGCTTATCAGAGTCTATTAGAATCCTGTCCATTGTAATATCATCATGAATTATTGCTATCCATTGATGAAAATCGGTTGAATAAATAAATAAATAAAATAGGCCTACTTAATTTCTGTCTATAGAATCCTATTTAGAGTAATCCGGCTTTAATAATTCACTCTTGAACTTCATATCACTTCAATAATTAACTCTTGTGTCTTACTGTTAGCTCAAATTATAGGGCATTCTTTATAAGGCCCTGTAAAACTTGCAGAGAGTTATGGTCCGAAATCGATGAAAACGAAAAAGCTAGAAAAGTGCTTCTGATGATTATATATCGAATAAGGCTTAGAGCAATAATGGGTTTTATTTTATTTATTTTCAATATACGAAACAGGTACGAATCTTAGCAGAGATAATAACAGGACACTGCCTAATAAAGAAGCACTTTTATAAAATGAGTTTAACCGGAAACAATTTAAATAATAACTTTGATGTAAAAATAAAACTAAGTTAGGTGGAGAAACATATTGTATCAGCTTTAGAGGTGTTTGAAAAATTCTATCACTATCTTTGGTTTACCGATTACACATATGATCTTACAGCGAGTCAGTACAACGATTTCTGATCCAACAGTCGTATTGATGTTGTATGGTGCTGTAATGGGTAGATATAGAATGACGTATAATGATTAGGTACAGGATATATAATTTGGGCTGTAATGGGTAGGTGGGATTGTTCTATCGGATGGTATTGTAATCTTATAGCATGGTGTTGTAATGAGTATAGGTAAAATTGGTAGAAAATAAAACAAATGAAATTTAAATTTTTTTTAAGTATAAAATTAAAAGTTTTGGTTAATTTTCAATTTGAAGTGTAGTATACTAACTTTTATAATGATTTTACATCCTGAATATTTTTCTATAATAATAACAACTGTATAATTATACAAAAACGTTTTTTTGAGTAGCTGAATTACTTATATACATTATATATACATTTACATGTATATTCCAGGGCAATTATATCTAACCGCTATTGAAATTTAAAAACTTTCCGTACAGCAACATCATCGTCAGAAGACTATTTGAGACCGATCAAGATATAATTAATAAAAATTGTGAAACATACCTAGTGTTTTACTCTTTATTTAATTTTTTATTATGTTTCACCTAGAACCTACAGCATATTCTATAAAATATCATAATGAAAAAATAAGTTAGCCAAATTAATTAATACAACTTTCTGAGCTTATAAAAAACATACAAATCTCCGGAATTGCATGAAAGACATATTTTTGACATGCAGAATACAATTTTAATAATATCTCATTTTTCACTTATGTCGACTTATGCGGTTACCATATTATTGCCACAGTATGTAAAATAATTTTTCAAAATTTTATATTCTCAAATGATTCTTATTAGAAAGAATTTTTTCAGGTATCTTCTCATTATACTTTAGATTTAAAATTGGTACATATCTGATGCTGCATATATTTATGTATTTACTTACTTTCAATATATATATATATATATAATATGTACCATTCAATAAGTACCATAAGTGCAAAAGATGTTTTCACGATTAAGTACAGGAAACACAAACAACAAAAACTCAAGAAAAAAAAATTATTCAAAAACCAGTTTTGCTTTTCCTTACAGTTCTCTGATAGAAAGAGATGAAAACATAACAAAAAAAAAAAAAAAAAAAAAATTAAAAAAACGTGATAGATAAAAAGTGATTTTTTTTTATTTATTATTATTTTTTTTTATTCAAAGAAGCATCCTACTGAACCTACTTTAAACGTATAGATCTGCTCTGCTAACAAAAAATATATATATATATATATTAAATATATTTCATTATGTCCATAATATGCATATATATATCCATATAATATATGTGTATAGAGTAATATAAAAATTTATGTAATGTAGTTGAAGTCATCATCGATGATACCCATTAAATTGGAATCTTTTAAAATATATAAAACAAGACGTAGTAGGTACGTACAGTCTGTATGTTAGAATCCAACAGAAATATCGGTTCCCTGTTATTTATTGTCAGTATCATCGTTTTTCAATTCTATACAAGAAATATAAAAAATAAAAAGAATAAAAAATATAAAATAAAGCAAAAAAAAATGTATTTGAAATTTAAGGTCAATAATTCGAAAGACAAGTTCTTCAAATAATTTTTGAATTTTAAATTTTTGTTTTATGTTCTTTTTTGGTTGTTTTTGTGTACTGAAACAGTAAGTGAGGTAAAACAAGTTACAGTAGGTGGGATATTTGATTTTTTTGTCTATTATGTAACTGTTTTTTTTTTCTTAATTAGAATTATTATCTAGAGCTAGACCTTGTAAACTATAGCACAGTTCTTGTAATAGTCATCGTTTTGTGGAACGTGTAAATGTCTGTGGAACATAAAAATATAAATTGCTAAACATATAGTTCCACGTTTTAAAATTTATTTATGAATAAAGAAAGAAAAAAAAACGGTTCATATTTTGAATTCAAGTCCTCGGAATCTTACTCTGATTAGTGTAAGAAGGTATATAATATACATTATAACATCACCCGATAACCACTATATTTGTAACTAACATATTGGTCGGTTTAGTGTTTTAAAGCTTTTTCATATATTTTTATCAACAACATATGCATTACTCTTATTCGGCTCTGCCCCCTCTGTAACACCAATGGAATTTAAGTTAATGTAGTTTTACTGTTAGTTATTGCTATAACTGGAATTGACAGCAGAGCTTATTCTAAAGAGTTTACCTAGATCATATGGCTTTAAAAATAAATACTTTTAAAATGTTTAATTTGTAGTCGATTTGTACTATGCTGATGTGGTCTGTAAAAATATGGATTGAATTGGACAATTTTCAAGGTGGGGGATAATTACTAAAAAGGATTTTTGGAACATCATTATATAAAAATATTATAATAAGAAATAACACCCCTGACATTACGAAAAAAAATGTTTATGTTCGTCATCATAACCCTAGAAAAACTATCAGATAAGTCGAGTTGAAAATATTTAATGCTACTGATGCTAACTCAAGTAATGTCCAGAAGCAAAATTTGTTTACTATGGTAAAGCAAACACAATCGAGTTTAATACTTTCAAAGAAAAATATCTATAGTAACACATTCTTCGAACCAATTATAAAAGTCCTAAGTTGATATAGCTTATAGCCTCTAGAATAACCTACATGTTATCAGATAGTGCCTAAATCAAAATATGTTATGGAATCATGCTTGTCTATTCTATACTTAGTTGTCACCGGATTGTTAAAGCATTTTCTTTTTACTGAGGAGTTCTATGTAAGCGCAACCTCTTACAATCTATTTTACTTCCCCGTTTATTTCAGAATTGTAGGTCTATGCCCCTGATGAATGCTATTATTGCTTTTATTGTTGAATCACTAAGTCTATTTTGTAGATGTCTGGTGGGAGTAGAAATATGGTCGAAACATGTAAAATCGCTATTTTTATTTGAAAAAAAATCGTCGACGAACACGAGAAGTTGCAAATGCCTTCGCTTATACCGTGGAAATTCGAAATTTAGCATATTTAAATTACACTCTGTACGAGCCATAATTGAGCTCATTTGAGATGAAAATAAATTATAATAAAATACAAATAATAGAAATAAAGTGTTTTATCATTTACTTTCATATAAATGCTATTTTAATTTAACCCAATTGGGCCTAAAAATTACTTTTTACTTGTTATAGGATTGTCCGTAGAACTGAAAATTTGAAAACAATATTTTTTAATTAATTTTTCTGCAAATTTTGGTATAATTTGAGTGTTTTTAATTGAAAAGGTATGTATTTAGGTATGTATTTGGTTATTAGGTTAACCTCTATTTCACCTCTACAATGCATTCATTGCTAATTCAATCTGATAACTCAATTTAATTAATATATTGATTGGATTTTAATATGTTGGGGTAAAATAAATCTTTGTTAGCAAACGCCAAAATCGGTAGATGTAAAATAATTTTGGATTTTCACCTTTAACAGAAGTTTGCCTGAAGATTATAAACAATTTAAAGCTATAATAAATCATGTTAAGGACCAACATAGATGTAAGCATTTGAATCAATTTAATTATACCAAATATACATTTGTGAATGCAAATATCGAGATTTTGGAAGCAATATACTTCGTTCAATCAAATTGTATGACGTCATAAATGTTTATAATTAATTCGAACCACTGGCTCAAATAATCCCCTAGGATCCCGTACTTCACTTACAAGGACATTGTAGGATTCATTATTATAATTATATTATTAACAATTTTAACTATTCCTAATTAACCGTTACTTACTAGAAGACCAGACAATTTCATCCCAGCAAACCCCCTTGTCACTCCTGTTCAAATTCATCCAACATTTGGAATGAGGCGAATTTAGTATTGAATAAATTTATTATACCCCACTAGTTTATATATAATCATGTTTCGATCATGTTTCAAAGAATCAATATCGAATAATATATTATTATATAAAATAATTTTTATAGGCGCTATTTAGGAATTATGTCGTAGACATTTAAAATTTTTTCAGGTAATAAAACATTATTTTTAAAATCATTTTTTTTTTTTTTTTTTTTTTAAATCGTGTGCCAGTACTTTCTAAAAAATCAAAAAATAACAACAAATAAAAAAAAAAAATACAAAAATCCACGAAACTCGTACTGTATATTAGTCAGTTAGTATTGGATGAATATTGAAACTTTCCAATGAAATATTTTCACATCACTGACTGCTGAGTTCAATAAGGATTTTTGGTTTATATTTTGTTGTTGTTGTTGTTGTTGTTTTTTCATTAAAATTTTCAATCCTAAACATATAACATCAGGTATAACTTAAAGTATCAGATATATTTTGTTTTGTTCTTTTTTTCATTTTTTTAATATCTCTTACTCTCTTTTTTATTCTTCTTATTTTCACTTTACAAGAAAAACGAGATTTTCACTCACTTTTTTTCATTTTTTGTTTGTTTTGTTTTTTTATTTGTATTTTTTTTTTTTTTTGGTTTAACTTTGTTGTTTCTACAATTGACCTTTCTCCATTCTTTAACAGATCGTATTTTATATAAATGTTAAATACAGTCTAATGTTGTTGTTGTTGTTGTTTTTTTTCTTTTAAATGAATGTGTATGGAAGAGTTTGATGAAGAAAGAGGATTAGGATAGAAAGGAGTAGAAGGGTTACAACTAAATGTTGTTGCTTTCAAAGTTTCAAAGTTGAACGAAGGATGCTATTGTTAAGTTTAACTGATGCTTCCTTTGCAGTCCTAGATGTTGTGCAAAAAAAAAAATAAAATAAAAAAAAAATTTAAGGTAAATAGAGTTTTTCACCTGAGAGATGTTCATTGATCGATACAAATACAAGAAAGTATTGTATGTACCTATCGGCTTAATAGAATTAAAAGTTTGGAAAATTTAATAATAAAGTTTATTTGTAATGTATACTATGTAGTACAGTGAGTGTTAAAATTGAATGAATAATAAAAAAAAATGTATGTCTATAAATTTATTTTGTAATTTAGAGACATTTGGTGGAACTGATAAAAATGAAAGATTATTGTGAATGTACAATTTCAGGATTTACCAAATTTTTAACATTAAAAATTTAATAATTTAATTGTTGCCAGGTTTCTGTTCACTAATGATTGATTAGACAAAACTGATGATTGATTAGCCCCAACTATTCAGAAGTATATATAGGCCAATCAAAACGGATAATTACGGTTTTTTACGGATAATTACAGATTTAAGGGAAGCCAAGAACAATTAAGGGTAGCCGAATAAGAGGTACTACGAATTTTCAAGATCGGCAATTGCTGAACACAAAATTTAGATTATATTTTCTCCTCCAGACCTCACCGTAAAATTTATAAAACAAATTTATCATCAATAAAGAAGGTACACAAAATAAGCCAACTTAATACACATACCAAAGTTTCGCAATTTCGTGGGTACAGGTAGATAACAGATTGAATATTGTTTTAGGGAGTGGATACTTATCGTCTCATGTATATGCACAAATTGATTAATAAATAAATAAATACTCACCGATTTTTAAATTAAAAAAATAATTTGAAAAAGTATATAGGTAAAATAGGTAGTTGGTAGGGATTAGGATATAAAATAAAAAAATACAATTAAGATTATTTGTTAGTCAAAATCACTGATGAAGATTGAAGGAAGTATATTGCTTCCGAAATATCGATATTTTGCAATCAAAAATTTTGTATAATTATATTAATTCAAATGCTTACATCTATGTTGGTCTTTAGCATGATTTATTAATGCTTTTAATTGTTAATAATATTCAGGCAAACTTCCCTTGAAGGTGAAAATCCGAAATTATTTTACATATTTTATCGATTTTGCCGTTTGCTGACAAAGATTTGTTTTACCCCAACATATTGTACCCGTTTCAGTCTGAATTTAAAAATTTATAGAGAAAAGCTAGGTGGAAGTTAACATTTGAAATAATGTCTACTCTAATATGAGTTTTAAAATAGTATCTATGATTCATAGAGTTCGACATTATATTTTCTCCTCCAGACCTCATCGTCGTTTTTAGGACTATATATCCAGCCAAGAATTTTCTTCTCGAAAACACCTAGCGCATGCTCACTTTTTTTCGATGTGAGTTTCCATGATTCTGATCCGTCGAGCAAAACCGGGAGTATATGAGCATTTTTTAGATTTGTACTTTAGTGTTTCGGGAAAAGAACTTTGACCCGAGATATTTTGATAAATTGAAACAGCAACGGTTTGCAAGGGTTATTCTTCGTTTGTGGGATTAACGCTGGGTCCAAGGTAGGTAATTATATACATATATATAGTAAATCTTTTTGCTTGTTGAAAACATATATATTTTGTCTTTTCCACATTTGATTTGAGACCCATTCGTTCCGCTTCACTCTCTCAGTTACGTTTCGCTTTTTCTTCAGTCTGGCTTAGGGCTTTGAGAACCACCCGTTGTGATCTGGTAATGATGTGAACATCGTTGCGCATACCTTAGTAGTTGAACAGATCTAAAAAATATAATGCCGACCGTGTTTACTTCCACTCGTCGCACTATACTTGCCAGTACGAGATTGATGAAATCACTTGAAGAAAAATTACCTTATGTAATTTGGGTTGATTCAATTTTGATACTTCCTGATATTTATTCTGTTTAAGAAATAAGACGACGGACGATAACAACTGGAACGAGTGATAAACGACGAAATAACAAATGGTAACGAATTAATGAACGAATGAAGGAGATTTCGCTTGAATACACAACACAGTACAACACAACATTCTGTTACATTATTGGGTGTTTATGTTTTTTTATATTATTATTTTTTTTTTTTGTTTATTATTGTTTTCGTTTTTCATAATTTATTTTTTAGAAAGGTCACGAACAGAATTAACAACCGATTATAAAAGGCTTCGAAAGATTTAAATTTAGGTACAAATAAATAAAAAAATAAAAATTCAATGAAAAAGTTTTCATTTTTTTTTTGTTTTTTATTTTTACCTATCTCTTTATCTCTTTCTTTTTTTTTTACCTTTCATTTTATTATTACTGAATCCTCTGTGAAATAAAGGGTAGGTAGGTGGTTGTGGTGGCGGTGGTTTTGGTGGTGGTTTGCATGTTGAAAATATTTTTAAATAATGTTGGCGACATATTTTTTTTTGTTGTTGTTGTTTTTTTTTTGTTTTTGTTACAGATACTAAACTAGAATTTTATATTTTTTTTTACCAACGAATTTGATTCAAGGTTAAATTTTTATATTCTATCGAAGAAAATTTTCTTTTCTTTTGTATAGGTACAATTTGTGAATTTTATTTTACTACCTATTAAATTTAATAATCCAGGTAGTGCAATGGACGACAGTCTGAAATGATGATGTTGGTTGGACTTAAGAAACAATTGCACGTATTTTAAAGTGGTATGACTGAACAATATGATAAGGGATGAATTGATTATGAATTTGGTTTAAGAGAAAAAAATTTCAAATTTAATTTTAAAGGATATTTTTTTTGGGAAAACTGTAATGAATTGAAATAAGGAAAATTGCAAAATATTTGGTTTTGTGGCTTTATTATTTGTAATTTTAATAAAACAATCTTTGTAAATTGTAACGATTGAAATGAAGATGTTGATAAATTTTTGTCAGTTTTAAAGTAGATACTGAATTAAAGTTATTTTCGGTGTAGGCAGGTTTTATAAACTTATAACACTTGAATTGTATTATAAAGGATTGTAGAGATTGTTATGATTGTATTATAAAGGACTGTAGATGATTGTTAAGGTGGAATATGTTTAAATAGTGATGTTTAAGAATATAAAAAAAAACTTTATGAACTGTAATTTATCTATGAAGGGATTCGAGATTGATTAAAGAAGGAAGTTTGTAAGCTGTAACTGTAATTTACTTATTAAAGGACTCGATATTGCTTAAAGAAGGAAGTTTATAAGCTTTAACTGCAATTTATCTATTAAGCGGCTCTAGATTCATTATAGAAGTACGTTCATAAGCTGTAACAGTAATTTATCTATAAAGGGACTCGATATTGGTTATAGAAGAAAGGTTATAAGCTGTAACAGTAATTTATCTATAAAGGGACTCTATATTGATTATACAAGGAAGTTTATAAGCTGTAACTGTATTTTATCTATAACATGGGTCGAGATTGATTATCGAATGAAGTTTGCAAAGCTGTAGCTGCAATTTATCTATAAAATGACTCGAGATTGTTTATAGAAGAAAGTTTATAAGCCGTATTTGGTTTTATTTTAAGCTGCATTTGATTGATTAATAACGAAACGAGCTAACAAGTATTGAAGAATAGTAGCTCCAGCATAAAGACTTGATATAATGCCAAAGTTAAATTTACGCCAATTTTTGGATCCAATTTCATCTTAAATTATTTTTTTGGTTGATTCAATTTTGTATTTTCAATTCATTTGATAATTTTTTTTTTAACAACCTTTAGGTTATTATAGTACAATCTTATTATTACATATTTGAATAAATTATAACTAGATTGAAAATGTGCTTAAAAGCCAAGACATTTATGGGTTTACAGGAATCAATATTTCTACTCTGTTGTATTTTTATTTTATATCACTAAATCGTGGGGTTTTACCCTTTTCAGCCTTTCTTATATGTTAGCTGATATGTTTAAGAGCTCGATCGCTTTTACATTACTGTTGGCCACACAGTTGACCACCCCGTTCAAATAATAACACTGTTAGTTTCAAGTAAATTATATTGTAGAATTATTTATAATTGATATGTAAGAGAAATAGATTAACAGTTACTATGATGAATTCATCTGTTTTGGTATTTCATAGCATAATTCCTAATGATCAGTAATGGTTTTTGTCTTCAGATCACTGTGCACATCTTTATTAGTATCATAGTGGAATGCGTTCGTGCATTTATTTAAGAAAATACTGTATAATTAGCAAGTTAGACTTCTTAATGCTGCATCAAAGCTGGCTGTCATAAGTCCATATGCGCTTAATTATGCTGTTGTATATTTGGACTTTGTATAGGTTTAATTTCGACTGTCTTGCTATTAACCAATACATATTTCTTGTTTTTTTTTGGTTGATTTGTAATTACTTTTTGCTTAACGTGATGATTCCGGTTAAGGCGCGAATTAAAATGTAATCAAAGATATTTGATCTCATACAATCACATACAATTATTTTTCTATTCCTAATTTTAGAGAAATCGGACTTTATGTACCAATTTATCTATTTACACAACTGAAAACGAATTTATTTTTAAAATTTTTTGCTTTTAGTATTGTAATTTCGAAAGTGAAATTTCGAAAAACCTGGAAGACTAGCAAAGTCCCAAAAATGGAAAATATGATGAAGTTTTGTTTTGCATAGCCGCTGTTGTATATCAAAATATTTTGATTGGTTGATTTTGTCTTTGGAAATATTATTTTTGGAGGTTTTTTCTATGGTTTTATGATTTTATTTTGCCTTGGATCTTCTGGGATAAGGATTTTGTGATGAGTATTTTGTGGTGTGGATTTCATACTCAGTTTTTTTTTTTATTTTCCCATTTAAAATTATGATTCGGTTAAAACCTGACGTTAACTTTGGTTTAGTAACAATTCAAGCTGTATTAGATTTTTTCTAGCCCAAAAGCTGTACTTGATTTATATACAATCTAAAGTATCTATAATAAACGATTTTAAAAGCTGTAATTGATTTGTTACAGAATCTGTAAAGCCTGAAGTTCAATGAAAACGACACGACATCATTGTCGTCTTAGCAAGTCCAATTAATGCGACATTTTCATTTTCAAACAACAATTCAGAAACAATAAAAAAAAATACATTTATAATTTAATGATTTAGAACTGTCCAAATAAAATGTCAACGACAACGACAAATTTTGAATTTTCATCAAACTTTTGTCGCTGACTTTGTCGTGTATTTGTAACTATTTGTTATGATGAAAAACATATTTTGTCGACGATAATTTCGTATCGTTTTCATTGCATTTCAGGCTTTAAGGATTCAAAAACTTAATTTTAAATTTATTTCTTTCATAATTCATTTGATTGATTGAGTTTCGTACACAGTTTACCTTAACTCCGCACGGTGTTAAATAATATCAAAAATGTCAGTTTTCAGTTTAAATGTTATGAAATTAAAATGTTAGACTATCTACAAAGATCCTGCCTGATTTTTACTTTAATTGATTTTATTACTTATTACAAAATATTATAAAAACATCTGTGAGTTATAAAAATCAAGAAAAAATTTCAAACTAAAACATATTATTTAATTGTAAAACAAGTAATATATTATCAATTTTTTATTTTTATTTAGAAGTTGCCATGTTAAGAAATTAGATTTTCATTAGTTTTTCAGCAGATTTAAATATAAGGTTTAAAAAAAATTATGGCAAAAACTTATTTATAGTACAAATTTCTGGTATATAGTACAAAAAATAAAATAAAATATTTAGAATCAATATTTTGCTACAACTATAAGCTGGTTCTGGTTCAACAGAAGACAATTCAATTTGATTCGAAGGAAGTCAAAGTTATCCTGTATACAGACTTTTACGTCAAATATTTGATTTAAACGTCTGTTAAAACCATAAAACATATACGCATTAAATTTAAAAACAATTTCTCAGACCATAAGTAAGTAATGTAGCTTTACAAGTATATAGCCTTAAGTCAACCGAGTAAATAGTATGAGTAATTCTAGAAAAAATTCCAATTAATTTAAATACAATTCACATAATATCCTTTGGGGAAGTTGAATATTTTTGTTTTTTATTTTTTTGTGTTCAGTTAACATATTATAACCATGTTTAACCTTGTTTCTGTTAAGGTTATAAAATATATATAATACCTTGAAAAGATAATAAATATCAGTCCAAGGTGAATTCTTATATTTAAAGATTATGTTTTGTGAATATTTAATTATTTTAAGTCAAAAATTACAATAATAAATGGGGAGCACACATAGTGTTTTGTTCAAAATCACAATTCCCATAAAATTTTATTATGTATATGAAGAAAAAAAAAGAAAAAAAAACAAATAAAAAAATAATTTTTCCAAAAATTTATTACTCTATTTAGGTTGCCAATTTAATTAATTTTATGTGAAAATCTATAATGAATTTTCTTTGAAGGAAAAAAATTTATTAAAAATGACAAAAATATTTTTTTTAAATTTATTTAAGACAACAACCTGTCACAGATTTAATCCAGATATTTTGAATTTATTGGAATTAAATTATTTATCTACTGTCGAATCCATTAAGAAAAAACATTTATTAAAAATGGCAAAAAATATTTTTTCTTTTGTAATTTATTGAAGACAACAACCTGTCACAGATTTAATCCAGATATTTTGAATTTATTTGAATTAAATTATTTATCTACTGTCAAATCCATGAAGGTAAAAAATTTATTAAAAATGACAAAAAATATTTTTTTTTTTTTTTTAATTTATTGGAGAACACAACCTGTCACAGATTTAATCCAGATATTTTCAATTTATTTGAATTAAATTATTTATCTACTGTCAAATCCATGAAGGAAAAAAATTTATTAAAAATGACAAAAAATATTTTTTTTTTTTTTTAATTTATTGAAGACAACAACCTGCCACAGATTTAATCCAGATATTTTGAATATATTTGAACTAGATTATTTATCTACTGTCAAATCCGTGAAGAAAAACTCTTTATTAAACATGACAAAAAATATATTTTTTTTTAATTTATTGAAGACAACAACCTGCCACAGATTTAATCCAGATATTTTCAATATATTTGAACTAGATTATTTATCTACTGTCAAATCCGTGAAGAAAAACTCTTTATTAAGCATGACAAAAAATATATTTTTTTTTAAATTTATTGAAGACAACAACCTGTCACAGATTTAACCCAAATATTTTGAATATATTTGAATTAAATTATTTATTTACTGACAAATCTGTAGATATTCAGTAAAAGCAACATGTATTGGACCGTTACTTGATGTCTGCCTGTATATTAATATACTCGTAGATTTGACAGCTGTCAGTACTGACGTAGCATTGCGGCATTGCAGTTTTTAAACTTGTTTGAGTGAATGGTATACTTGGACTGTATATCAAATTATCTAAAATCAGAATTTTGGTACTCGTTGTTAAACTGATTGTAATAGAAATTTCTGTTTCATTTCTTTAAATTGTTTCAATTCTATAAATTTATCAACGTATGGTTGTATGTTATAGTTTACCTATTTTAAGCTTAGTCATTTTCAACTTAACTACTACAATAAGTTTACAGATTTACATTACTGTGTTATCTACTGCTGCAATTAAGTATTTAGTATTCATCGACATTAACATTACAGTTCAGTTTTCCACAAAACACTTCTTTTGCTCCTGATAGTTGACACATACACCTGCGACATAAAACAAATAAATCTTTCATCACTTTATTTTGTAACAGAAAGTAAATTCGACGAACAATTTTATCATTGATTGTTTTATTTTATCAAATTTTAAAATTTACAACATTTTTTGGTTATATAGATAACAATTTTGAATTCAATAACGGACTTAATAACCTTGAAAATAATATTTTTTTTCAAATTAAAATTGAAATTTGCCGAAAAACTTAATCGTAACCAAAAACATAAAAATAAAAAAAAAAAAATTTCAATGTTTTGAATAACTTCCTAGCCTTGATCTTTCTTGTATATATATATTTGTACATTATATATATGTATATTTGTTTTTACACTAGGTACACCAAACATAATTGAAAATCCTTCAATTAATATTAATTTTCATGATAGAAGAAATTTAGTTAGTTTTTGGTCAAAGTATATATACACATATACATTACATATACCCATATATATATTTATTATATTTCTAAATTAGGGTAAATATTTGTATGAATTTAATATGACAGGTATTATGACATTTAATACACCCTTACAAATTATTTTATTTTATTAAAAAAATAAAATGAACGCCAAATTGTTATTAATAGTCTATAAATTTTTATTAAATTTAACGTTAAAAAAAAAACAAAAAAAAAATTAAACTCAATGTGTTCATTTATTTTAATATACTTAATATACAATAAATGTATAAATGTATGTATCTTGTTAAATTTATATCCTTTTATATCCTTTTTTATACTCGTTTTCTTAATATTTGGAGCTCTGATTTGAAATAATTTTTGTTATTATAAAAAAATTAAATTTTATAATTTTATATAATTTTTTAGAAATAAAATTTAATACCACTACTTTTTGAGAACACTAAAGTTTTAACGTTATTCTAATGTCATATGAAAATAATAAAACAGGGTGAATCACTGAAGTAAAAATTAGTTAAATTTTATTATAGAAAAACTATTAAAGTTTTATTTATTAACAATTTATTTTTGTTTACATATTTGTACATTATTAACCTACGCTACGACGTTGTGGAAGCTAATAAAAAATTCTGTAGTTTCTTAGACAATGCATTTTACAACAAAATGTTTCTATAAATTTTATTAAAATAAATTTGAATTAATTTCTTATTAAACTTATTATTATTTATTTTTATAATATATAATTTATTTTTATTATTTATTTATTTTTATAATATATATATATATATGAAAATACATATTTTATTATTTATTTTTATAATATATAATATTATTATTATTATTATTATTAAACTAAAATTTATTTAACACCAATTTTTAATCTGTTAATTTTTAAACTTTAAAGCTGTTTTATTTTAAGATTCATTTTTCAACATTTTTTACTGTTTATATTAAGCTGTCAAATATAATGCTATTAGAGACGAAAACTTACTACTCCAGTCCGAAATTCTTTATTTTACTAGATATTGTTTTTATAAAACTACCCTAATATAAAAATTCAACAAGTTGTGATTCAAGGCACAATTAAGTGGCTTAAAACAACCCTTTTTGTCTTATTAACAATTTATTTACATTATTTTTATTTACTAACAAGTAATTCTCCAATTAGAAAGAACTATTCAATGTCATATTTCAAAATTCTTTTTTTGTTTGAGACACTCTGTATAATATATATAATAATTACATAATTAATTTGTTCAAGTAAACGCTTTAAAAAAAAACTCCAATTAGAATTATTTAAAAACGACATCTCATCATTGTTAATTTTTTAAAAATTGGTTTTTTTGGAGCGACACACCCTGTATAATACATATAATAATTACAAATTTTTCGGATTTTGTTTTTATTTCCAATTAGAATTATTTAATACTAATATAATATCTATAAAAATCTAATTTAAAAGTTACAATATTGACAATTTGATTTTTCTACTGGGATGGACAATATTATCCCTTATTTTTTAAAATAAATATATATGTACGTGTGTGTGTGTACATATACGTTTGTTTGTTTATATTCGGAAAATGCATTAAATTTCACATGGTTTTGAAATTAAGTTTTTTTTATTTTTTTTGTTTGTATATGTATAATGTAATAAAATTACAATTTACCTAACTAACGCAAAAGTTCAATAAATTTTTTTATTTGCAAAAAAAAAAAAAAAAAAAAAACAGACAATTTTAGAAATGAGGTTTTTGAAATGCTTGCAAAAATAATTTTTGTTTAATTTTTTTTGGCACAATTTTTGTACAGTTCAAATAGCAAATATTGATAAAATAATGATGCCATGGATGATGGGTGAGATATATATATATATTTATGTATGTACATATATATATATTTATATATATAAATGCATGTGTATATATATATATTCTTCTCTAAGGACTCATTTGAAATTGAAAATAAAAACATAAAATTGTCATATTATCCTTTTATTTTTTTGTTATTATTTAAGATGTGTTGGCGTTCTGATTTAAGTTATTTTAAGGTTAATACCCTGAAATTGTAATACATTTTTGTTGTTGTTTTTTTTTTTTAAATATTAAATTTTATTTTCATAAAAATTTAATTCTAAAAATTCATTTCAATATTTTTTTTGTAATTTTTATAAAAATAAATTTTTATTTTTATTTTATGGTGGAATCTGGGGAAAGTAAAATTTAAAAAAGAATTCATTTTAAAAGTATTTATAAGTACATAAATAGTAAATGTGGTGTAATGACGAAGGTTAGTTAATAGTTTTTTGATTAATATGATGTTTATATGTTTGCTATGCTGTCTGTATTCAATGGCATATTAAATGCGTGGTTTTTGGTAGTTGTAGTTATGGAACGGGTATAGAGGGCACATTACCCAAATTCACATTGCATTGTCAAAAAGGGTAGATAACAAATTTTTCCTTTGCAAAACATCCGTTTAGCAACTATTAAAATAAGGTCAAATAACATAAATAATATATATATATATATATATAAATATTCTGTAATAGGCGTATAATTCTGATTTTGTAACAAACTCTGAAATTCATCCAAATTTTGAATGTCCCAAATGTATAAATATGCGTGTCCCAACTCAGGATAAACAAAATATTTTATTTTTTGTATGCAACAGCGCCTACGCACAAAATTGCTAATCCCAACCCCCGCCAAATCTGAAATTTTGATAAATGGATACTTGCGAAATGCAAATTTGTTAATGGAGAAAATTTATTTTTTGCATTGTGAGTTTTTTGATAAGTAAATTTCGTCGAAATGAATGTTTGGCCTCCTTATGGAACAGGAATATTGCGAGGGTTTAATATTTAAAATACTTAATATAATTTGTTTGTCAATATATTAACGGTTAATAAACTTCAGTTATTTTAGATTTATAGTCATCGTTGCTGATTTTAATTTTATTCTAATTTCATAATCTTACATAAAAAGTAATCAATATATTTAATCAATTTCTGTTGGAGTGAGTTCGAGAAAACATTTAAGAGATTAAAATGTAAAAATTGTATTAATGCCTTGCAGTTAAATATGAAAATATTTGTTAAACCACGAACGAAAGCTTATGAAATTTATTTTTACATGACATGGCATAATATTTATTAGTATGTACAAAATATTCAATTTGGGTACAGTACGAATAAAAACTGAACGACCAAAACTCACCTTGAACGGTTATTGAGTTATTGATAATGACAGATCTAAATGAAGAAACAATGGGCAAAGAACCAAAACTCATCTCGAAAGGTGAAATTTAAAAAAAAATATTGCTAAAGACAGATGCAAATGAAGAAATGACGTGCAGTAGGTCAAAATTCACCTCGAATGATCAAACTGTTGAAAAACTATATCTAATGACAAATTTTACTGGTAAAAAAACAATTTGCAGAAAATCAAAACTAATCTTAAAGGTTAAATTGTTGAAGAATTATTGCTAGCAACAGATTTAAATGAAAAAAATATAATTATGTAGAAGATCAAAAGTCACCTCGAATGTTGGAACTGTAAAAAAAATGTTTCCAATGACAGATTTAAATGAAAAAAATAATATGCAACAAATCAAAACTCACCTTAAAAGGTGAAATTGTTATAGAATTATTGCTATTGGTATTTATGAAGAAACAATGGGCATAGAACCAAAATTCACCTCGAATGTTGAAACTGTAAAAAAAATGTTTCCAGTGACAGATTGACAAATGAAAAAAATAATATGCAAGAAATCAAAACTCACCTCAAAAGGTGAAATTGTTGAAGAATTATTGTTAGCGGCAGATTTAAATGAAAAAAATATAATTATGTAGAAGATCAAAACTCACCTCGGATGTTGAAACTGTAAAAAAAATGTTTCCAGTGACAGATTGACAAATGAAAAAAATAATATGCAAGAAATCAAAACTCACCTCAAAAGGTGAAATTGTTGAAGAATTATTGCTAATGGTATATATGAAGAAACAATGTGCACAAAGCCAAAACTAACCTTAAATGTTGAAATTTAAATAAATATTATTCTAAATGTCAAAATTCACTTCAAGTAGTGGCGATAAATGAAATTGCTGACGATGGTTTTAACCGAAATAAGCTCGCATACATTAATCAGTTTATTTAAGTCACATCGTGAATTGTATTATTTGACAGCCGTTGTCAATTTCATTCTTCAATTTAATGTATTTGATATGATTTAAGTCCCCTAACGCATTCTAGTAATTATCACATAATTTCAATTTCAACCTTCAATTAACAAAAGCTTCAATGAACAATAATTTTCTAAAGAAATAAAAAAATCTTTGAACTTTTTAACATCACTTCATAAATTTTAATGCAAAAAATCTTAAAACGAATGAATGTACAAAAAGAAAGGATTATTAAAAAAAATTGTATTATTTTTGTTTTTTTTTAATTTTTTTGTTGGGAATAATGTTTCCATTTTTGTATATTATTCAGCAGAGTTATTACAAAAAAAAAAAAAAAACACAAAATAAAAAAAAAAAAAAAAAAACGAAAATCTAGGATTTTATATTCTTCCTGTCATAATAATTTCCCTCTTCTTATTATTCTCTTTTAGAATCATATTTAAACATATTTCTGAGCTCTGATATTATATATATATATATATATATATATATAAATTGTATAATCTAGTAGAATTTTATGATTGAATAACAACTCAGACAATGTATGAATGAATTTTACTAAAATGACCTCATTTAAATCCTTTTAGTTCACATTCATACAAACATATATGCATACTAGCATATGTAAAATATAATTATATAAAGACACTTAGAAATTAATTGTCCTTTAAGGATCAGCAGACAATAAGAATGAATGAATGAACGAATATATTTTATTTGTTAAAAAAAAATTTTTTTTTGGTCATTTTGAATTTCATTTCCAAAAAACATGAAATTTGATAATGCAAAAAAGAAGAAAAACAGAACAAAAAAAAATTATAATAAAATAAATAAACTAGACCCATTATGAAAGAGTTGTTTTTGTTTTTTTTACTATTTTTTTTTTTTATTTTAATTTTAATTAAAAGTTTATCCTTCTCATGACAAAAGTAAAAAAAAAAAAAAAAAAAAATATAATTATTAGGTCACAACTAGGTACTACTACTATTATGAATATTAAACTTAAGATGGGATAATATTTCTTGGGGTTTTAAATTTTTGTTTTTGTTTTAATGCATTTGAACATTTCACCATATATGTAGTTCTAAAGAATGAAATGAAAGAAAATCTTGTTATTAATTTTTTTTTTCTTAGTGTGGTATTTAAGAAAACAGCTGTGAATAGTTTAATTTTAGTTCTTAAAAAGAAACAAAAAAAAAAAAAAAAAAAACATAATAAATTTATAAAGTTTAGAAAAATGCTTTGCGTTTTATGGTTTTGTTACAATTTAATTTGACTGCATTGCACAATGTACGATTAACTAAAAATCCAAAGTTGGACAAAATTTCAACCTTTTAATTTTTATCAAATTTAAAATTTTAAACGAAGTATTTAATATAAATAATCAAGTGGTCTTGTAATGCTGAAATATACATACTTTATGGCTGATGACATACAGCGAAATGTCATAATCCTTATGGAAACAATATTCCATTACTGTGAAGCTAGTATAACTAAAGTCGAGTACAAAAACACCCAAAAATAAATTTTAGGAATATATCCTACTCAGGATACGATTGGGTACAATACCATTTATTACCAGATTATTTAGGTATTTTAACTTTATTTAAATTTTGCTGTCAAAATAAATTGGGGATTTTTTAACTTACATGAAAATGATTATGTAATACAGATTGTCAATGGAAGGGTGGGTAATAATATGTATATGTAATGTAATGCAAATTCACTAAAAAAATGAATAAAACTATAGAACACAAAAGCTATATATATATATATATATATATATATATATATATATATATATATATATAACTATAATCGGATTGGGTACAATTTACAAAACAAAAAATATTTCAAAATCATCATTCATCAAAAGTTGTTTTACAAAAAAATTTACTTCACAAATTTTCTATTTAAAAAAAATTAACATTTTGTCAAAAGTTGTTTAATAAAAATGGGAAATTCAAATAAAAGATTGCTATCAAAAATATGTTTCACAAAAAATACTATTTTAATTTTTCCAAATCACTTAAAAAAATAATAATTTTGAAAAAAGTGTAAAAAACCAGTTTTATACTAATGGCAGGAAAATGTAGAAGGGTAAACGCCGACAATACTCAAATTAAATTCGCCGACAATACTCAAATTAAATTTATTTAAATCCTATTTTTGATAATAGCAACAAAAATGTAATCGGGAAAACTGGAAAATTAATGAATATGTACTTAAATTAAATAAAAATAAAATAAAATTATATGGATATGTACTTAATCAAGCTAACCCAAAGCTTCTGATGTTAAAAAACATTTATAGTACACTTCCCTTCATTTACACAACAAGTATAACTAGGTCGAAAATATTCAACATCTTTTCCGGCATACCGTAAAGCTTATTTGTAGGTCCTGTACCTTATAATATTTACACTTATGACTTACCAAGCATTGAACATGCTTATTTTTACGCTTTCACGGATAATACCTGTATATATTTATCCGGAGTAGCTTATACGGGATGTAATAAACATCTTATAGAAATACTTTGATGCTTTGAATCTACTTAAATGACCAAAAAACTAACACTATATTTTTTCAAATACAAAAAATAAAAGCCATATTACAAGCCATACAAACGAACACCAAATTGAATAACACTGATGGGCTGATTTAGTGAAATATCTGGGAGTCTAGCTGGATAAAAAATTGTCATTTAAGGAGGATATTAGTAAAACAATTAATAGATAAAATGAATAAAATAAATTTAGGTGAAATTTTAAATTGAATTTATCTAATTAAAAAACATTTGTTTTCGCTACGTCCCCTTTTAAATATCTATATCATTTGAAAGAATAATAATGAAAATCAGTTTTGAAATGATTCTGATATATGTACCGTACTTTTTTCTATTTACATATTAAATATAATGATTACTGTTAAACCAGATCCATGTGGAAAGCCAATGTTAAGAAACTCTCCTCTGGTTATACTTTATTCATCCCAATGAATAACTATAAAATTTCTATTACCTATAATGTTATTCAGAAATGTACACATTGTTTTTACAATCTAGTTATATTTGATATTTCTATGTCATATAAATAAAAAAAAAATATATTAAATTGATTTTTATTTTTTTAACTACAATTAAATAACAAAAGCAAAAAAATATTAATAATAAAAATTTCAATTATGACAATATATAAAATAAAATTCGCAACAAAAATAATTTTTAAATATTTTTTTATTTATATAATATTATTTTTAACATTATTTACATTAACATCACCAATATTATATAATATTGATAGTAAATGGAATTCATTAAGTTTATTTAATTTTAAACGTGAAAATATTTCTACAATAACATTAGAATTAAATGAAATTTGTATTTTTAAGATATTTATAATATGTACAATTGGAATATTTGGTTATTTAAGTGAAAATAAATTTTCATGGTTATTTTTATGTCCATGGTTATTACATTCCATATCGAATTGGTTTCAAACAAATTTCGAATATATTAAAATCACTTTAATAATATTTAATACAATAAATATTTATAAAATTTTAACAATATTTGGATTATCAATAATAGTACAAACTATGATAATAATGGAAATTTTCACATATACATATATGAAATGGTTTAAAATGAAAATTATGTATGAAAAATGTATCAGATATGCAAATTATAGAAAATTTTATATTGAAAATAATTTGAGTGAAATATTTGAAAATGCAGTAATAATAAAAAAAAAAGCAAAAACAAAAAGAAAATGATGAAAAATTAAATGGAAATGAATTTAAAAAGAAAAATTTTAATTTTAAAATAAATAAAAATTAATATGGATAGAAAAAAATTATAACTGTACTTAAAAATAATAATATTAAATGAAAATTGTTTAATAGATGTAAAGATCGACAATTAAAATTGTTATGAAATTAATAAATATATTTAATATAATTTGAAATTATCTGTTTGTTTTATTAGATATGACTTAATTTTACAGACTTTTACAGATTTTACAGATTATTAATTCACTTATCAAAAAGAAAATAACCTTAAAAAATTATGATTGTTTATATTTAGGTTTTTTGCTTCTTGGTAGCTTGCACCATTAATAATTTGTTTATTTATCTTTCAGAAACAAAAAAGGATATAAATAAAATTTAAAATTGTAATTTTTCTGTTATTAAACAACAACAAAAAATATTTTTTAAAAAATATCTTTATAGTTGGCCTGCAGATTAGTCTGTAGGTCCACTGTTAAATAAATAAATAAAAGAAAAAATATTTACATATTTGCTTAGTTCGATACAAAAAATGGCATACATTCCATCGAATTCATGATATATGACATAAGTTCTATAAAATGACTAAAATTAAAAGCTACATAAGTTCGAAAGTTGAACTAAATCGAACTTATACTAATGCTTGTCACATCGATTTGAAAATTCGTGATTTCATGGAATTTTCGTATTTTGACACTAATTGATATTTTTTTTTGACAGTAATGAATATTTTTTTTCGTATTTGAAAACATGCTCCAGAGCTTGTTTTTTCGTGTTATTGTGGTATGGTATTTAATGTCAACGTAATATTTACAGTTATTGTTTACATTTATTTAGTTTTTGAAATAAGTTTTTTTTTTTAAATGGCAAATAAAGCTATTATCTTAAATTTAATTAATTAAATTCACCTTAATTTTAAATCTAATTTTTTTTGTCACAAAATTTTAATTATAACAGTCGTTTCGAAATATATTATGTACAAAATATCACAAAATATCAAAAAACGGTTGTCACGTTGATACGAAAAAACATAATCATTACTGTCAAAAAAAAAATCAATTAGTGTCAAAATACGAAAATACCACGAAACCATGAATTTTCAATTCGACGTGACAAGCACTATTGTTTTTCATTTTTATAACTTTTTTGAACTTGTCTAATTTTTTGTACCGAACTTATGCCAATAAAAGGAAGCCGAACCAATGATCTGAAATAATTGTATAATAAAAATAAAAATATTAATGAAGAAAAAACTTGACAACAATTAAAATATTCAATGAAGCAGGGTAATTTAGAAATTTCATTAACAATATAGGTTTAATAAAACTAGTGTTCGCCCCCAAATTCGAATATAAAAAAAATCGTGCTCAAATTTAATTATGAATTGTTTTCCATCATTTCAATTTATTCTTGGCATTATATAATTTTTTTTTTATTGTTTTATCTTAGACAACAACCATATACGTAATAATTAAAAATTAATTAATATAATTAATTAATTTAATTTTGGCGAGGAAGAGGAGAAACTCTGTTTTTTGGTGAATTTAATAAATGTACTTATAGTATTTGTATAGCATTTGTACATGGGGTGAAATTGTAAATTGTCTAATTGAAAAATTTTGAAGAATGATTTATTTTCGCTACGTCTCAATTTATATATCTATCAATTAAAAGAATAAAGAACAACAACAACAACAACAAAAAAATTCAAATTAGAATAGTAAAATAAACAACAAATTTTTTTGAAAAATTACAGTTTTTTTTATAATGTATGAGATTTTAACAGTTTAAATGAAAGACACGCAAATAATGAGAAAACTGAAATGATAAATGAAATGATAGTCTGCATGCTACTTTAGTTGTTTTCTAGAATTTAATTTTTTTCATTATTAAATTTATTGTCATACATACCTACATACATTTTGTTATCAGTTAATATTAATTTGTTGTAAATGGCGTATCCGAACCTATTATAAACACTTTTATTACAACTAAATCTTTAGAACTAAACCTTTAGAACTAAATACAAGATAATCGAACTAAAATGTTTAACAATTGATTGATTTCAGCGATTGAATGTCAAAATTAAATCAGATGACATGTATTGAACACAAAGGACTAATTTTGACCGAATCTAACCAGACCTACTTCATTTGACAAAACTTCATTTGTGTTAAAATTATTCTGTTTTCTTATTACTGTCAAATTAATGCTTAAAGAAACCATATCAGATGTCCATTACTAGACGAAAGCTTGCTACATGATGTAGTTGTATCCAGCAGGGTTAGTAAAACATGGGCACCTTTGATTAGAAAAATGTTAAAATAAACTAAACCAGTGAATACACGATGTTAGTGGAGAAGTAAAAATCATTAGTTAATACATTTTTCAATAATAATAAATTTAAATTGAAATACTTTGAAAAGCTAGGCCGAACTAGTCTACATATCAAAGCTAGAAAAGTAAAATTAGTCGCAGTTATACGTACATTATAACGTAATCGTTTTTTCAACCCTTTTACTGCCAATGTTATAACAGTCTAACTGATTTTTCATATGGTGAAATCAGTTTTTCTGTTCTGTTCTGAGGTCAATAAATTATATTTTTCTACTTTGTTGAGATTTTGTAGTTTAACCAATTGTATTCTATCTCTTTTTCTATTCCTTTCAAAGTAAAAATATTTATTTTAGTTTTAACAAAGTTAAATAATTGCTTTTTTTTTTTAGATTTAAAACTTAAGGTAGTTTTTAAAATAAAAAAAAAAGAAAGAATTTCTTTTTACAACCTCATTTCTATAATAATTTTGTTTTTTGTACAGTTTTTTTGTAAAAGAATCTCCTTATAAAAAGATTTGCAAATTTGAACTTTTTCAAAGTTTCTCTATTAAAAACAATAAATTTTTTTTTTGATACCTTTCGGTTGTATACATTTCATTTGAATAATTATATAAAAAGTATGTAACTAAAAATACATTTCAAGTTTGATCAGGTTTATTTATGTATGTATAAAAGTTAGTTATGATGGGGTGTGGGATAATTTGTAATTTTTTTATATTAACTTTTTTAAAGTAGAATTTTAATAGTATATAATTTTTCTTACTAACTTTAATGGATTATTGTTAAAATTGGACTGTATTGACTTCACAAGACTGTTGTGACTACTCTATCAAATTAGCAGTCTATTCAAATATGTTATTGTCACTTAAACAAATAACGAATACAGAATTAATAATTCGAATAAAAAAAAGTTGTATAGCAAGTCGAATATATTAATACTAGGGGCCCCTATTGAGTAATTATATTTCAAGTTGAAGTCAAATTTAAAGTTTTAAAAAAACAGTAATTTACGCACTGACATAGACTTCGCACGATATAGCAGAAACCACTCGTGTTTAATAAAAAGTTGTGTGGTTAG
Organism: Argyra leucocephala; assembly: GCA_963942445.1. Lineage (NCBI taxonomy): Eukaryota > Metazoa > Arthropoda > Insecta > Diptera > Dolichopodidae > Argyra > Argyra leucocephala. The sequence continues at coordinate 131,427,493 of OZ012681.1, read as the reverse complement.
TAAGTTTTATTTAGGGCACATAAATACACGTCCCTCATATACTGCTTCGTTTTCGATATATTCCTTATAGTAAGTGGCATTTAGTGGATAAAATTACTAAAAATAAAAAATGTTGTCATTAAAGAGGTACGTATACCTACATAATACATAATTTTAATAAAAACTATATTATTACTACAAATAACCAAAATTTAGAAACAGTTACTTAAAAAGATAAAAATGAAGAATTCCAGTGATTTGTTTTTCTGTTGTTTTTATATTTGTTATTTTAGATGAATTTGTTTTTTTGTTTTTTTTTTTGACATATGTACATAGATTCATTTGCAAGTAAATATATAAATTATAATAACTGATTTGTTTGCTTTTGTTTATTATTTTAATAAGATTTCACATATGCATAATGTATTTGCTGAATAATAAAATCATATGAGTAAAAAATTTTGAACTGTGTGCGCATTTTTGTTTTATATACAACTTATATATTATATTAAAAGTTCATTAAGGAGTAGGTGAATCGAAATAAAATGAAAAGGTGTCTACTGCGCAGGTCCCTAAATGCTTGTCAATTATAATTATAGATTAAACATGAGCCCACTTCATATAAGCCAAGGTTTTATTCTATGAGTCACCTTTCTATCAGCTATATAGAATGAATCAATAATTGGGTCATGACACTATCATTAATAATCTCTTCTTCACATCTAAGCCCATGCTTATACGAGCCAGAAATCTACCGCAGATCTGCCGCAGAAATATATACCTTTCATGTTTATACTTAAAAAAAAATTGATAGATTTCTGCCATTGTTGTTGTTAGATTATTGAAATATCAAGATGGCCGAAAATGAAATTATTGGCAAAAAATATATAAATAAATTGTTTATTATTATTTTAATGTCTATCCTATATATTATATACTATATTATTTGTGTATTTTATATATTTTTTTATTTTATTAATATTCCATCCAAAAATTACGTAATCAACAACAATTTACTTGCACTTTGTGTATATAAAAATAATCAAAAAATTTTGACACTGACATTGACACCAGAAGAAAAATTCAAACGTCAAAAATCTACCAGAAATTTTAAATTTTGATATCTAGATTTATTTACTCTTTACCGAAATCTTTAAATCCAGCTACAAAAATATTTGACATTTTTTGACATTAACAATTATTGACCAAATTGTTATAATTGTGGGACAATTAGCTCAAATATGTAAAAAAAAAATTTATGTAGATACACATAACTGTCTGCTTTTTCCAATTTTACCACATAGTGTTGCGTAGATATTTTCAATCTTTATAAGAGTCCATTGCCTTTAAAGAGTGGCTTTTTTCTACAATTTTTTGATTTATTTTTATTTTTAATCTCACTTGCTAAAATATTGCTAATAAATAATTACCTATAGCTTTGTTGACGTTTTTAACATTTTAGATTTATGCTCAATGAATATGTTGTTTTTAATAAACAATTTGTCAATAAATACAATTCAAAAATTGAGATGAGAATTTCATAAATTATAAAATTATTGTTTTGCATTATGTACAGTTTACCTGTCATCACAATTATGTCACCTGTCAATTTAAAAAAAAAAAAAAAAGTGAAACAAATGCTACAATTGTGTTAAATTGTCATCTGTCAATATCTATGAACTAAGCCAAAGGTACTGCAAAAATTATTTGAAAAGTGTTTAAGTCTTGTGGCATGTTCTGTTATATCACTTCTATTACTGATATGATATTATCCAACCTTTATAACAGTTTTGATATAATTTTTCATCGAATTTGTGATAATACTATTCTCTGTGACTCTAGTACTCCGTTAAAATCCTTACCATCATGTTAATATCCATCTTATTTAACGATGATAGATTGTGAGAACATTTTGGGTTCAATTTGGGTCAGATTATAACTGTAACATTGCAATCAACAATTTGGGTTCAAAACCTCTAATTACTTGTCTGCGAAACAATAGGTGGATCTGGAATCTATTTTGGATCTATTCACTGATCACAATATACCAACAAAATTTACCGTAATACTAGCGGCAGCACCGCAAATATAATAAGTACTTTAAAAAACAAATTAACATTGTATAAACAGTATTTTATTAAAATTATAACACACACACACCGCCATTTTTTTTTTTTTTCAGAATATTAACGGTGTCAGTTTATTAAAAGTTTAAATAGCTTCTAAAAATTATATATATAAAAAAAAAATTAAAATGAACTGTCATACAACTTTTCGAACGGTATCTCTTATAAAATTGACCTCTATTTCAATTACATGTTATAATTGTCATCATTATCATCATAATAATAATCATAATTATCATCATCATCATCATCAGTAAATCCCATCATCTGATTATCATTATTAATGCATCAAAAGCAATAATTTTATTTTTTTATTTTTATATTTTTGAAATCTCACTTCAATATTCAAAAATTATTGAAAGAGTCAATAGGGGCCTGTCTCTACATTTCTGTTGTTTTCATAAATTTTTTTGATTTTATTATTTAAAAAAAAAAAAAAAAAAAAATAAAAACAAAAAATCAAAAATTTTAACCGAACTCAAAAAGAATTCCATTTCATGTGAGAATTGGGTGGAGTGGGGATACCAATTGAAATTGATTGTTTACAGAAATTGAAGAGAAAATGTTTTTGATTTTATTAATTTTGTTGTTGTTTTTGTTCTTACATATATGTTGAACTTTTAAATGCATTAGAGAATTTTAATATATTTGAGTGGTGGCTGAGTGGAGCTGAACCGATAGAAGAAAAAAATTGAATTTCTAGGAAAAGAATTTAAATTTTATATAAAAAAAAGCACATACAAACACACACATACACACAAAGTAGAAATGCTGATCCTCTAGTGTATTTGGAATGCACTTTGTTTTAAACTATCAAAAATAGGAAATATTTTTGTTTTTTGGGGTTTCTTTGGTTTTTTGTTTTTTTTTTTCTATCTTTTGTTATTTTCTTTGGCTTTCCACTTCCATGTTGTATACATTTTTTTTTTGTTTTTATTCTTAATTAAATATCAATTGATTTCTAAAAACATAAAACATTTTTTTTTTTTTTTGCTTTTTAAAACTTTAAATTTTTGATTGACAGGGGCTGATTTGAAGTTATATAATAAAAGAGGTCATGAGTGTAAGTTTGTAATAAGCCGATTAGATTTTTTTTTTGTTTGTTTTTAATTTGATTGGATGTTGGACGGGATTTTTGTTTATAGTACATAGTATCCGATTACAAGCTTTGTGTCACGTCACGATTTTTTTTGTTGTTAGAATGAAATTCAAATGAATTAAATTTGGAAAATTGATTTTTTAAAAAAATTAAATGAAAGTTTTTCGTATTAAAAAATTGTGATTAGAATAACAGCAAATTTCGGGAAGACGGGGTGCATGTGTGTTCATGCTGTTATTTGTGAAAATCGTCATTTTTGAATACACAAGATGAATAAAAGCTGGCCCTTTACATTTGGGTAGAGATCAAATAAAATAGAATTAAATTAAATTAAATAAATTAAAATAAAATAAATTCAAATAAAAGCTAGGACTAGATATTACTCTCTATTATATGTTTCATTACATTTAACCCTTTAATGCATAATGTTTTTTTTTAATTTATAATTTTTTTTGGGTGGGTAGTACTATATCCCAACTCAAACAAAAAACGATTTTCAAAGTCGCGACATTTTTAAAAACCGTTAATTTCAATTCCGACAGTTAAAATCTCGTATTTGATCGAAATTCCGGAAATCTTGTTGTTTTTACTCATTTATTGATTTTCTTAAATATTTTACGTTTTTCTTAATAACTTTTTTTTTAATTCGATGGTATAAAAATGTCTTGGATCGGTACCACTAATTTTTGTTTACTTTTAAAATTGATTTTTGTACCGGAAAATGGCAGTGAGGTGACTATAGATATATTTGTCTGTTAAAAGTTAAAAGTTATCTACTCTCTGTCGGTAATGAAGCTATATACACTCTAACTTTTATTAGGCTTTTTTATTTCGTAAAATTGTACCCAGTAAACACAATAACGTCAGACATCTTAACGTCAAAGATGGATAAAATCGCAGCGACAACTTGCAAAAAATATGACGTCGACTTACCACGTTGGCGCACTTAAACTGTCTAAATAGATTAAAAATTAAATTAGACATTGCCTAGGAAATAGAAAAAACAAATTTAATAAATTAATTCAAAAATTATGTTTTTGAGTTACTACAGTTTTCAACACAACAAGCAAATTTTTATAATTAATTTTTAGTTTAAAGAGTTATTTCATTGGGAAGTTTTTTCATCAAACTTTTGCAAAAAAAAAACAAAATAAATTTAAATGATTATAATTACTTTAATTTAATTCATCTTGTTACAATTATCTATAATAAAAATTTAAAATTAATTAATTTGAAAATAATAAATCGACAATCATTTGAACCACTTTGGACCACACTCCAAAATTTTATAATTTTTCAAAATTTTTTAATTTTTTTCATAAATTATTTTTTGTTGTTTTTCTTGACATTTTCTTGAATTTAAAAATAATTTAAATTGTTCATCAGTATGATGATTTGTATCCAATAAATCATCCATTTTAAATTTAGATTCAATTTTTTTCGAATTTTTTAATACAGCCTTCTCTACTCTTTTATTAATCATTTCCAATTGATTAATTTTAATTTCTGGCACCTCAGATGGCAACTCATAATCATTCGGATTAATAATTTGTAATTTATAAAATGTTTTTAATATTATATCAGTTAAAACTTTACCTAATTCTTCATGTAATAATATATCGGTTGGTGGACATTGATTTGTATTAATACCCAATGATTCAAGTATAGTGTGAACAAGATTAGAACATAGATTTTGTTGTGATTCAGTTAAAATTTTTGGATAATCAGATTTTATTGTACGTAATGCAATATAATTAGCAAATTTTTCTACAATTATTTTCATAAAATTTTCACGACATTGTAATTCAATGGTGGATAGTAGTTTTTGAAATTTAACATCACGATTACGACGAATTTGTTCATTTGATTTTTTAATTTTAGCACAATATTCCATGTATTCTTTTAATTGTCTGAAATTAGATTATATTAAATTGTTAAATAATTTTTACTATCTTGCAATAACAATAAGTTGTCTGAGAGGTTAGGAAATGACTCTTCTAATCGTGTAAACCTATCGAGTAAACCTATCGTGTAATTGATAGCTGGCGAAAGCAACGTAAAGTAAAAGAGTGGACTAATCAATCAACTAATGATCATAAAAAATTGAAATACAGTTTCAGAACGATAATATCTGAGCTATGTCGAAGTGCTATAATCCCAAGAAGAGTGAATATTTGATAAATAATAATGGTTGAACCGAGTCTAAGATAACTATGGAAAAATTAGAGTTAACGAATGAATAGTTAATAGAGGACGATTGTGACCGAGTAGTAGTACCAATAATGATGATTAAAAATAGTAATAATAATAATAATTTTTTTTCATATAAAAGTTCAATCGAATATATTTCAATGCACCCTGCACCATTGATAGCTTTTAGTAACAATACTATATATAAATTTTTTAAATATACAATCAGTTATTGAATTCTATCAGTTATCTTATTATTGTGAAATCAAATTTAAAATTGAACGGTTCCAATAATATCAAAACAAACTTGTAAGCAGGCTGATAAAATTAAGCTTCCGAAGTAGGCTTAAAGTCCATAAACATGTAGATTTGAATTTTAATTTTCAAATGTAAAATCGTTTATGCTGAAGAAGTAAACTTGTCAAGGATTGTGATGAGATTTTTAGATATTTTTACTAGAAATGGTTTTTTGTTTCATGTATAAATAATTTATCAAATAGACTATACTATGTCATATTTTTGAATATTTTTCCTATACTACGATCCTAAATCAATTTCCTCTTCTACATGAAGACTCTTATTATTTTAGTGTTCACTCGAATAAGTGTTGTGTCATTTTTCCGTACCTGCAGTTACTCTCGTACAATGCAGGAATGTTATTGTAATAATATTTCGTCATTAGTAGAGTAAAATTTACCTGGTCTAAACCTAGCTCACTTTCCCTTAAATGGGTGAATAATTCAACGATTTGTGAATTTTGCTTCACAATGATAGGAAGAGTCGACATCGAAAGATCAAATAGCAATGTCGCTGTGAACGCTTGGCTGCCACAAGCAGTATTATTAATAAAAAATAACTGTTTATATTTATTGTGTTAAGACGTCTGGATTAAATAAACTAGATAATTCAATGTTGATAGATCACTTTTATGCGGGTGTGGGTTTATTTGTTGTTAAACAAAATGTTGAATTAAAAATGATAACAAAAAAATAAAATGTTGACGAAAAATGTCGAATAGAGAAAAACGTTGAAAAATAAAATGTCGAAAAAAATGCCATAGTACGTAAGGTACACTAGGCAAATTTAATTTGGTAATTGGACTATTAACAATTAAAGGACATGTAGCCAAATGAGCACTTAACAAAAAATATTTATTAAGATGGACCCTCAACAAAAAGATATTTCGTAAAATTGACACCTTGCGTTTGGAGAGTTGTCAGCTTTGATTTGATATATTTTGGAAAAAGCGTATAACCCTGGTTGTGAATTCAACTCTAAAATCATTTCTGAGTCAGAATCTCATCTATACACATAAGTAGATATATAAATAAATATTGAGTAAAAGGTGAATAACCATAATTTTGTAATCAACTTTAAAATGCCTCCTAATTTTGGATCTTGCATATACGTGTACATTTCAATGTAGATCCAACTCTAAAGCCTCTCTTAATTCAGAATTTTGCATATAAAGTTGTATAAATATTCTGGAAAAGGCTGAAAATACATTGTAATAATCTGATTGGCTTATTTTAAATCCAACTCTTAAATTCCCACTAATTATTTTTATTACATACATACATTTTAACAACAAAGCATTTATAACAGTGAGGGTTGTCGCTCCAATATCCCGCTTAACATATTATTGAACCTGTAATATTTTTTAAGTACATCTTTCGTGATTGATAAAAGCTGATTTGTGTAATTAGATCTAAAATGTTTACTACTTTAGTAAAAAAATGTTGAAAAATTGTTTTCGGCATTGAAATTTGACATTTATTTTTCAAGAACCGGTTTTTAAACATTATTTTTTGCAATTCGATATTTTTGTTTCGACATTTTATTTTTCAACAATATTTTTATTCGTTATTGTTGGGTCCATATCTTAATTTTATACACAGAAATTTGAAATATACTATTTTAAAAAAAAATGTCGAACAATTTTTTTTTCGACATTGAAATTTGACATTTTTGTTTTTGTAAGAACCAGTTTTTCAACATTATGCTTTTCAACATATTTTTGCTTTTCGACGTTGTTTTTTTAACATTTTTTTTATATGTCCACAGTCTAATTTTATTCACCGCGATTTAAAATATACTATTTTACACAAATGTCCAATATGTTTTTTTCGACATTGAAATTCGACATTTTTTGGTATTCGACATTTTTTTTTCAACATTTTTTTTCCAACATTTTTTTTCAACATTTTTTGCTATTAAACATTTTTTTTTTCGACAAAATGACAAGTTTCCCTATATAGGTATACAACTCATATACACTTACTCTGGTGTAATTTTTTGTGTATCGATCTTATCTAATTCCTCTTTAAGCATTTTACTTTTATATTTAGGCAATATGGATTTAAAATTCTTATATGTTCCTTTTAAATATCTTAAATTTGGTTTTGCTAATTTTTCAGTACGATCTGAAAAAATTGGTGGTGGTTCTTTAGGACAATATTGTAAATTTTTCATATGTTCTAAAATATCAGCTGGTATTTGTTCCGTATTTGAATGTTTGTGTGATTTTAAAGTATTTAATGAATTATTTTCAGAAATTGAATTTGACATATCGATTGAGGACTGGTTTGATTTTTTGGGGATTAAATTTGAATGAACTGAAGAAATGCTTGATTTTCTTGAATTAGGCATCATATGAGTTGTTATTTGTTCAGTATCTGTTGTAAGAGGTTTTGATTTTAAAGTAATAAATAAATTATTTTCAAAATTTAAAATTACTTGAATTGGGTATTATTTGAGTTCCTAAATTCGTTGAACTATTTGGAGGTTCTGAATTGATTGATTTTCTTGAATTTGACATTATTTTAGGGCTAAATCATTCGATTTGATAAATTTCAAAAAATAGCTTGGCTTTCTTGTATGCTAAAAATTATTTGTTTTCGAAATTTAAAAATTCCAAATTTAAAAAAAAAAGTAGAATAGAAAAAAAAACAAAAATTGATTAATTTAAAAAAAAAATAAAATATTTGTATAGAAAAACTATCAAAAAATAAATAATTTTCTGTTTGTTGATTGAAAATTAAAGAAAAATTTTGTTTTCCATTTTAATTTTAAATATGTAAATACAGAAATTGATTTTAAATTCAAAGGATGTTTTGATTTTATTTTATTTATATTTGTTAAACAATTTATAGTTAACGAAGTTTGTTGTAGATGCTTTGTTTCATAATATACTTTGTTAAAATAATAATCATAGGTTAACGAAGTTTATTTTGTCAGTATTAGAAACTCTTTCAATCTAAAAAGGATTATATACTGCGTTCATGCTGGTGCTAAATTAGTAATGCTATAAATGTTAAAAAAAATGTAGCGGTATGAACCATTGCTGCTCATTGCTGTAAATGTCAATTTGCTCATTGCTGTAAATGTCAATTTGCTCATTGCTGTAAATGTCAAAAGTAGAACAGGCGTTCAGCATATTGAAAAAATGTTGGAAAATTTTACCACAGATTAACTTGGTTTAAACGAAAGCATTCAATATTCCAATGAAAACGACCTACTATATTTACAGAATTAACAACACGTCATTTTCTTCATTTCCATTCCATTAATTTTTATATAAATTAAATAGTAAAATAGTATACAAACTTCAACAAATATGTTTACCTACTTTTATAAATTTTGTTTGTTTTTATAAATTATTTTTACTACAAAGTTTATTTTGACATCTGTATCAATTTTGGCGTTTATACCGTGCTATATGAGTCAGTTATGTACCTGAGCTAAATTTGTGTTGCTTTTTTGGCTAGCAGTGCTAAAAAGATGTTGTGTTCATGTCGTTGCCATAAATGTCAATTTAGCTTAGCATGGCTATTTTAGCATTGTCATTAACGCAGCAATAGAATATCAAATACACGCTGGGTGGCGCAGTAGGTAGAGTGCTTGCGTTTCAACGGAAAGGTCCCAGGTTCGATTCCCTTCGAAGGTAAAAAATGCTTTCTGGATTTTTCGACCTGGTCCAGTACCCTTTATCATTGGGATAAAATAAATGATAAATAGTTCAGAATTTTGGTTATCACTAAAAATAAAATGGAACTATTCTATTATGAAGGCGAAATACTCTACAATAGATATAGTTTTCCATATTTAAATTAGTCTGTACCACAAAAATTCTACAGAAAGAAAACTATTGTATGTGATTGTGTATTCCGAATCTCTGTGTAAAAGCAGTTAGGATGTTCATCCCATAGATTATATAAATATAAAAATTATATAAAAAAAAGCCCGCATTCATATTCTATGGTCCATTTTAGGGTTTTTATGTACTTAGTTGTTGTAGATGTGTTGTTTGCGATTTAGAGTTATTATAGCAATATCTTCTAAAAAATTCATTCCAGAATAATGTATTAAAACACACTGAGTGTAATTAACTGCTATCTGTCTGTGTTAGACTCACCAATTATTAGCGAATTTGGGTGGAATGGAATAAGTCGTATTCTGGAGTAAACCATATCAGGGCTCTGACATTGGATTTACTTTTCTTGGTTACATGATTTAATCGGTTAAAGTTAACTTTAAAAAACGTTTTAAGCTGTTATAGTCCTTGGAAACTATATTACCAGCTGGGAATGAATATACAATTAGAGTCAAAAACGTTTACGGCTCTGTAAGTCTTAAATCGAATCGTACAGTATATATTATTAGGGATATGAATAGTATAGAACCGATATTAAAATTAATTTCGAAATTTTATATTTTATTTTCGAAAATAACATTTTTTTGCCTACAAAAGTATATGTAAAAGAAAATCGCAGTGCTTTGATTTCTGTTGAGCATACGTTCACACCTATGAAGTATCTATAAAACAGAAAAAACGTTCTTACTATACGATGATATCCAAGAGAAGTTAAGGACGAAGTTACAGTTGGGTTGTCGATTAGACGAATTGCGCGATTTTAAACGCGATCAAGGTAGCCTAAGACGAAAGGGAAGCTGCAGCCCAAATGTGTATTTATAGATATTAATGAGTTCCAAGAGTGAAAGGACAGCTTTACATCGACTTAGATAGGATAAGCACTTGGCAAATATAAAAAATATGGTCGTTCCAAATAATTTTTTAAATTCACGCTCATGTCTAAAATATCTAAAGTATCCGTGTTTTGTAAAGTAACACTCTCAAAGGAAAGATTAGGTTGAAATCTACTCTGTTTTTTTTTTTTGAACGATTCGAAATGAAACCTTCAATCCATTTAAAAAAATGTATAGTATATGTAATATAATATAATATTATTTTATTATATGAATAAGTTTTGTTTACTTTTTCGTTTACAATCTCTTCAACAACGTAGTAAATTATTTTAGAAACACTCTGTTATTACTGTTGATTTCTATATTATATTAATAGAATAATCCTTTGAATATCCTTTATTAAATTATTTTTTAAAAATAAAAAATATAAATAAATAAAATTTGTTAATGTATTTATTTTGAATAAAAATATCATAATATATACAATATTACAACAATTGTTATAATTTTTTATATTTTTTAATACAAGAAAAAAAAAAACAAAAAAAACAAAAACAACAAAAAAAAGATGACAAAAAAGAAATTTTTATTTCACTAGGCACAGACTATGGCCTAGACATAATAGAGACATGAAATGATGATTTGTGTAAATTGAGACTTGTTCTTTTTGTTGTAGTTGTAGTTGTTGTTGTTCTTCTTCTTTTTCTTTTTCAACTATTATTATTTAAAATAGAGATGTAACAAAAAAAAGGATAAAAGGGATTTTTGTATCTATATTTGTGTGCACTGAAAGTTCATATTATTCACAGCTTAAAATTAATTCAATGCCGAATTGAATTTTTTTTTTTTTATATTTATTTTATTTTTTATTGTATAAGGTCCTGACACTATGAATTTATAAATTGTTTTTATTTTTTTTTTATGGAATAATAGATTGTTGTCCTTTTTGTGTATATGAAGAAAAAAACATGTCCTTACACAAGGATTTTCATTTAATAAAATGAATTCATGTGGTTGTTTTTGTTGTTGTTGTTATTGTTTTGATTTTTTATCTTTTGATTTTCAATTAAAATACAAAGGCTTTATATAAACTAAGAATAATTTTAATGTATTAAAAAAGAGTTGTTTTAAGATTCATACAAATTTAGTGTATTGTATGTTATATACAGGTGGTTTTGGAACAAAAATATACAATGATGAAGAACAACGATATATTTGCCAACGTAATTTACAGTTAATTTTAACAAACATTTGCAAATGTGAATAAGATTTTTTTTGTAGTATTACAGCAGACGCAGCAGTATTCTACTGTAATTTTTGTATCTCATGTTAAGGTCTTTATTTTTGTTTCTAAATGCTTCTCCCAATTTACTTTAGCATCTACCGGTATTCCCAAAACACTTTATTGTGTACTGTATTGGCATATCGTACTATTTTGTTTTTGATTAAGGTGGGAATTTTCTTATATGTAATATTCATGGGCGTTGATTTGCTTCATTAAATTTTGTACGCCATCGTTGGGTTCATATTCTTATTTTATTCACTGCAATTTGACATTTTGCTGTAGGGTTTTAAATATGTCAACTGCAAGAGTTCGCAATGATAGCCATTACAGTATTATTAATTTGGGGGATATCCTTTTGTCTAGATATAGCAATAGCAGGTAAAAATGTAGACCAAATACTTCCCTATGGAACTCCAGCTAATATTTCTTTTATTTTTGAATATTTGGCATAAAGTACACGAAATGTTACGGATAAATGTGGCATGTGTTGATTTTGCTCCATTCATTCTGATTCTCCACTTCTTTAGCCATTGCTGAATTTTATTTATGCTGTATTGCAGAATCTCTGTAGCATGTACTGGGTTATTATGCGATGCCAATATGGTCGTATCATCAGTGAAAGTTGCGGTGGTTGTCTCATTTGTTGTTGGTAAGTCCGCAGTATAGATGAGGTATATAAACCGAAACTAGGACGCTGGCCTGTGGTACGCTTGAGATAATCCCATTGGTTTGTCTATAGGCACCTTGATGCTTAACTAAAAAGTGCCTTTCGATGAGGCATTACCGCAGTAATTAATAATTGTTCTGTGGAAGAAATTGTTTGAATTTGTACAGCAGTCATTCATTCTATACCTTATCAAATGTATGGCTAATATCCCGCTGAACAGTATTTATTTTGTTCAAGGCTTAACCTGATTCTAACATCTGCTATTCTGTGTATTTGCTCAATGGCTAAATGTTCATTTCTGAATTGAATTGAAACTAAATAAATGTAATGTCAATTGTCAATCTTCACCTTAAGTGTAATACTGTCATTAAAGAAGTAGTTTATTATTATCTCACCTGTTACAACAGTCAATAAATTTTTTTTATCGGTATCATGTTGCCTCTGAAGACGGGTTTCCATGCTTCTCTATTACTCCATATTACTTCCTCTCAATTTGCTACTATCTCGGAAAACCATTGTGAACTCAAAGAACGCATTAAATTATGTGATTTTCTGTAAAAAAAAAAATAATCATCAATTTTGTGTGACACCCTCTAAATATAAGGAAATGGCTAAAAAAAAGGATAATGAACTTTTTAAAAAGGAGCTGAGAAGACCAACGATGCATTTTTTTTTTTTTTTCATTATTAAATTGTTTACGTATGTATGAGTGTATATAGTGTATTTACAGAGTGACCAGACAATGCCACAAAAAAAAAAAACAAAAAAACAAAGTGAAACAAAAAAAATAAAAACAACAACAAAAAAAAAAAAATTTGTAATGCACTTAAAGTTTAGTAAATGGTTAAAAATAAATTTTATAAAGTGAATGGGTTAAATTTTAAAAGTTTTTCCTCCTCTTACTTAATTTCCTTTCTTAAAATATATTTTCTGATATAATTTATGGGAATTTGGTTATTTTTGTTAAAAAAGGATACTTTAAGGATGATATTTTTTTTTACTTTAATTCTATATCATTGCTTTTCAAAAATCCTGCCTGATGATGAATATTATTTGAATGAAATTTAAATTTTGTACACAGTGAATTGGATTTAAGTTGAAATTATTTTTTTTTTTTCTAAAAAGTTAATTTAAAAAGTTTTTTTAGTAATTGAAAAAAAAAAAACCAAATTTATATAATGCGGAAGGATATAAAAAAGGATATTTCGAAATTTTTATTTTTTTTAATATTATATAGATCTTATTTTTTATTTTTGTAATTAAATTTTTTGGTTAGCGGTTTACATGATGATTAAAGTTATCTGTTGGAATTAAGATTGTTTGAAATTTAAAGAAAAATTGAATTATTAAATTTGAGACAATTATTAGAGCTTACAGCTTAGTTAAGTACAGAAGTTTAATAAATTGTATTAAATACTCAACACGAGCTCTAGAAGAGCTACTATGAGATCATGAATAAATAAAAAAATAAATAAATAGTGAGTAGGATTTCACATGTCTAAATTTATAGAGGTGGTCTGTTTTATAGAACCACCTACAAAGAATTGCTTTAGTTAAGAAATGTATTTCATAAGACTTCATAGCATATACAGTTGAAGTGGAAGCTGTATGAAAGCTATGTGTCATAAAATTTACCAAGAAATTACATGAATCTAAGATCTAAGTTAAATCTAAACCATAATTGAATGCATTTTTTTAAATTATTTTTTTACTTCCAATTTTTTTACATTTTATTTTTGAATTTTGTTTTTTAAATCTTAAAAACGAATTTGAATCAAGTAATTTGCATCCTAGAGCTAAAAATTATGTCTACAAATAATTTCTATGCCTCGAACCATTATCGGCTATTTGAATCATTAATAAATAAGTATGACAACTACTTAGAAGTGAATCTTATCACACATGGGAAGCCTTCTGTTAGACACAGGTCTATTGAAACCACCACTTAAATCATTTTTATTTGATTCTAACTGAGTGTATCAATTTATGAATCACACGATAACAAAGTTTACAGCAATTTTCGAGTAGGTTAAAAATACGAATATTAATGAATATATTATTATTATAATTTTTTTATTGAATATAATTTGAATTATACATAATAGTAATTTACAAGCCCCAGATTCCAGGGCTATCGGCTTTTTTAAAATAAATTGTGTCATAACTAAATTAATTCAATTTCATTTGAATCAGTTCAATATTATATTCTTAATGAACACATATAGCATCATTAAATGATCTAAAAATCAACTTTAAAATTAAAATTTTAACCCATTTATTCCTATGGTGAAATCCCGGTTTATTTATTCAATTGATTTAATAATGGTTGATGATGACAAATTTTTATTCTACGATATTTGAATTTAAATTAAAAATTGTTTTTAGAATTTTAATTGGGCTAAAAACTAATATGGGGCGGAAAAATGGGGCAGGGTTTGGCAATATAGGGTAGCCGCAGAATAAAATTATAATGAGGGATGTTAGCCTTCGTTTCTTGATTAAAATTATTTTTCTCTTATTTTAAATATTTTTTAGTCTATATGTTAATGTTTATGAATAGTTTTTTTTTTTAAAGTTTATTTTGGTACAGTGTGTGCTGAAAATGTCATAACTAAATTTCCAAAATAAAAAAAGGTATTTGATTTTTCTTTTGTGTCTTAACTGTATAATTTGATACATGGTCACTAATTTATAACAATTGTGACCAATATAGTTTATTTAAATCATACAATCTAAAAAGTTGGAAGGTCTAATCAATTGCTTTGACATTTCATATTTGCTCGTTCATTTCAATGTTCTGCCTTACATCACTGCTGGTGACTTTGTTTTTTATCTGCTGGTTACAGGAATGGATTAGAATGTTGGAGCAGTCTTGTTGCATATGTATTTTCATATCAAGTTTTTCTATAACCATGGGTATACTAAAATTTTTATTTAAATCAATATTCTAAGATCCCAAGTGCTTGGGTTGTGATACGTAAAATTTTTGATTGCATTCTTTGAATTGTTTCAATGTTATTATCAGAAGCAGCTCTCCATAATTGACATCCATTGGACAAGATTGGCTTCAGAATCGCTTTTGTATAGCTTTTATAGCAACTGTAGGGCATAATCCCTCTTTAACAAGTAAACTACATGTGTACTTTTACTCTTATTTGCCTTCATTTTATAAAGCCATTCCTGTGCTTGTTGCAAACGTTATTGCAAATTTGTAGATGCTGTACGTGCATTTGGATATCAGCTTAAAATTGTGGTATTGTTTGCGAAAGTGGATGTTAATGTGGAAGATCAGAGGTATATAGTAGAAAATAAGCTGAAAGGTATGAATCGGTATGTTAAATTTTTAAAACTAATCTGATCAGATGTTATTTTATATGGCTTTAAAGTTGATGAGGTACCATTTTAAAACTTTCAAGTTAAATCTGTTTTGGGATATTTTGTTTTGATACCTGACAGCATTCATAAGAATAATTTTGGAGTTGTTTTCGATGTGGAAAGCAGTGAAAAAATAATATGTATAAATGAAAGTATGTTTTCATGACAACAACAAATATAATTGCAGTAGCAAGCTTGTTGAAAAATTTTGACAGTTCTATGTAAGTTTTTCTTCACTCACTCTGAATAATTTTGTCTGAATCATTGAATGATTCTAACTTGTAGCTACTATAAAAGTATACTATACTATTACAGTACAACGATTAAACTCAATACAACTATGAGGAGCTTTCGTTAGTGTGAATCACACACAACTCCTCTTTTAATGATTTTTAATATAGGTAGACCTCTTAAGATTATGAGTCTATATGAATTTCTGAATTTCAACTATATTTTAAATAACCTGTACATATATTTTTATTTATTTTCAAACAACCTGTACATATACATATATAAATATTTATATATATATATATATATATTTTATATATATTATATATATATATATTTATATGTATACATACTCATATATTCTAATTTTTATTAAAGGAAAAGTTATTTTTGACAGTAGTGGGTCTTAATAGAAAAAAATGATTATTAAATCTAATGTTTTGAATTCAAGCCTACAACATTTTCTAAATAATTTTATTAATAAAGAAGGAAAGAGATAACTATATATATATAACGGTAATTTATAATTTTCATTGAATTTAATTTTTTTTTTTATATTTTTCTTTGGTTATTTTTCAACAGATGGCCGATATTATCTGTATTTTGTCCTCTCATAAAAATCTGTTCGAATTTTTCGGTTTTATTTTCTTTCGAATCCGAAATAAATAAAAAAGAAAAAATTGGTTTTTTTTTTATTTCTTTTTTTCTCTATTTTTTTATTTTTTTTTTGTTAATAATTGTAAGTGGCAAAATGAGAAATGGAATTATTGTTTTTTGGTTTTCCTAAACAGCTTTGAAAGAGTATTTATATTAGATTGTTTTTGTTATAGCTGGTGTGTGTGTGTGTGCTGGATTAATGCTATGTACAATATCAATTTTTTTTTTTTTTTTGGTTTGTTGTGCATTTTCATTAGATATTTTGTTGTTGTTTTTGTTGTTGATATTATTTTTGTGGTGTTTTGCTGTGTTATGGGCAAGTCATAATGATTTAATTTCTCTTCTTGCTGCTGGAGGGTGATCAATGAAGCAAATCTTATAAAATGAAAAAAAAGTACAATAACAAAAAATTATGCAAAGAGCTAATTCAAAAAATTGTGTCTCTTGAGTTTATTTGCTTGTTACACCCATTTTAGTTTTTTTTTCATGATTTCAGAGTGAGTTGCAGTGATAGAAAAAGACAGTAATGAAATTCATATCGTACGAATTAGTTAGATTTATTTAGTAAATATTGTTACATAAAAATGTCCATATTTTTTGATATTGAATCGATTCAAAAAAGAAAATATATATATATATATAAATATACGCTATAAATTGTAAGTATAGCTTTATGTTTTAAAAACCGGTTCTTGCTTTTCATACCTAATTGTTTAGTTAGATTAAAAACAATGTAGCGAGCTGAAACATATCTGGAAAAGAATATCAATCTAGACAAAAAGCTTATACGAATCTGCACTAATTAATATCAGCCCCACGAATTTCTATATTAACTAGTTATGATACGTATCTCAATTTGGAAACATTAGTAAAAGAAATAAAAAGCACTAACATGTTTAATTTTAATGCTTTCCACGAGCCTTTGATCAGTCATCGGGTCAATTTCATATCATCATTATGTTTAATCTGTTTAAATTGAAAAAAGTTTGGTACTGAACCATTTTACAATCAATTTTCATTATTATTCTTTTAAATGATAGTGTATTTAAAAAGAGACGTAGCTAAACTAAATATTTTATCAAATTTTTTTGATTATCAATTAGAAATTTTTATTTAAAATTTCATTTATAAGTCATTTTAACATGCAAATTATCAAATTTCGGCAATTCACTCAAAGCCCAGAATTAAATTCAAGTGTAGTTTGTTTTTTAAACAAATTATTTCGTATGTGGTTGTTGTCTAAGATAAATAAATACAAAAAATTGTAGTACCAAGAATAAATTGTAGTGATGGAAAGCAATTCATATAATGAAATTGAGTACGATTTTTAACATCCCTGGAATTGCGAGAAATGGACGAATACTATAATTTTGTTTTTAAATTGTATTCTATTAGTATCTTCTGTTCAAATAGTTGACATTTTAGTGTGCTTAAAATATAAATAATTTCACAATGATTATTAGTTTACTTGATTATAACGAGTACGGTTGGTATTTGATATTATTCATTGGTTTTGCTATCGTATTTAAAGCGTTTTAGTTTTGTGAGATTATTGCTTTTGAAACAATTTATTGCGCTCCGAAAAATTCATTCAAAATATGGAACAGAATATTCGAATAATGAAATTTAATTTTGTAATTGACTGGAAGTAAATTCTTGTATCTTTAATATCACAATTGATCTATTTGGTCTAAGTACCTATCTACCGAAATACTTGTACCCATAATCCAAATTTTATTTTTATTTTTACATATACGTTAAGGTTGGATTTTGACTTTCATCAATAGTGTCTTCCACTGCATCTGATTTTCAGACATTGTTTTACAATTTTGAATTTTGCAGTAATGTTAGAGCTTCTTTTTCCATAACACCATCTATTCCATTTATTTAGAAAATTTTTGAATGCTACTCATTTGTTCATTATACCTTCTTAGAGAGGATGTTGGCTTACACATTCAGTTCTTATATCTGCTTTTAAATATTGTATAGCTTCATATTATATCGTATATCGAATTAATTTGTCATAGGTATTTCATATTAAAGATTGGTTATATTTTAATTCATATCTGACGGCTTACATCCCATCCCATGAATTATTTTCAGGATCCCAAAATACACATATTATGTGCATTAAATTAAATAATAAATCAAATCAAATCAATTGATACCCAAATTGAATTGAAACGTACCGATTATTAAATATTATGAATATCAACTCTGGGTATATATTCGCTCGTACCATAATCCAATAAATTTAAAAAATTATTGTTGTTGTTGTTGTTGTTGTTGTAAACTATAGTTTTAGTCGAAAAATTTTCTATTTTAAGTTGACCCAGTCCATGTTAATATAGCAAAATGACATATACATACATATATAACATATAGTTTTTATACGAGTATTAGAATCCAATTTAGATTTGGATTTAACTATAAAACAAAAAAAAAAACAATAATAACAAAAAAATTATGCAAATGCTGCTTGATGAAAATGAAAATGGAAAAAAAGCAACAAAAATTTAATATAAATGACCCGACCCAAAGTTTTTAAGGTGTGCACAGATGTATTTTTGTTTTTTTATTATTTTGTTATTTTAAATTTATAGGGAATTTTCTATTTTAATGGGATCAAACAGGTGGACTTTGAAATGCTATTTTTTTTTTGTTTTTATAATGAGTTAAATTCAAATGAAATGATAAATATCTCAAATAATTTTTGAATGTCCTTTACCCTCATTTTTCATATTAGTTAGTATCTAATGTTATGATTAGAAAATTTTTATTTTCAGCGTTTTTTTTTTTTTGCTGTTTTCAAGGAAATAACAGTAAAAAAAAACCATAATAAATAAAATTACATATTTAATTTTCAGGTGAATATAATTTATGAAAAAATCATATTACCTTTTTAAAAAAGGTTGTACTATAGATACTTCAAATAAATTATATATATATGTACAAATTGTATTGGAATATTTAGAAAACAAAATAAGAGAATTATTATCCCTTAAGGATAGATTTTGAAAATAATTTATTTTATATTTTTAATTTTAATTTAAATTCCTGTGGTGCTTGGGTTTTGAAATTAAATTATAAGTGACATAATCAATGGCATATGGGAATATAAACCAAGTTTTTTTTGTTCCAAATCGTATTTGAAAGATTTGTAATTGACTTGTGGCTGATTAAAATTTCATGTCAAAATTATTTGTGTTTAAAAAAATGTAGTAGGATTAGGTAAAGGTTTCGAAATACTCTTTTATTCGATTATTATACAAAATGTTTTTTAACAAGTTTTCCGCCCTATGTCCCACTGATAGAGTTGCGGGATGATGGTGATGATAACGATGTATTTAATTCTATTTGATGAACTTTTATTAAGGTGACTGATATAACTGATAGCCTCAATTCAATCAAATTTATCAAAAATCCTAACAACAGTGAATACATGTCAACATACACAAGAAATTTAATATTCCAAAACAATGACAAACTTTGATTAACTTGGATACCAGATCACGTAGGTATAGATGGAAATACTAAGACGGATGTTGAGACATTTGTTGCGACTAAAAACTGTCTGACAAGACGTTCAATTATGTCATGCGGCTTTGCCAAAAATATAATAGCTACATACAGGGCGCACATCCGCCAAACAGTTTGGAATTCTTTCAATCAATTTGTCAGAACCGTCAATCCTAATGCAAAGATCCCAGGACCCATCAAAATGAAATCCTGTGCACTAGGTGTTAATTTCACACATGTACACATGTATTCATTGTCCTGAAATCCTAGTTGTAAAATATATCCTCA
The DNA here is from genome assembly GCA_963942445.1 of Argyra leucocephala. Classification (NCBI taxonomy): domain Eukaryota; kingdom Metazoa; phylum Arthropoda; class Insecta; order Diptera; family Dolichopodidae; genus Argyra; species Argyra leucocephala. Next base: position 131,407,091 of record OZ012681.1, on the reverse strand, counting down.
CAGAATGCACATTCAACACTCCAATCATAACGAAATACAGCTTCACGCCACTACAAATGGCTATACTGATAAAAATCAAATTGAAAAAAAAAAATATAATATTAAGTACTTTAAGTGAAACAAATTGATGAGTCTGATGACAAAACCACTATAAACAATATATTGGTCGATTTCGATAACTCTAATAATTTTGAATATGCCTGTTTATTCGAATGAGATAACAATACAATTTTTAAGATTATATTTTAACCTTTTAATGCCCAATAAGACAATTATATTCCATAATAAAAACTTATTAAATTTGGAAAATTTTGTTTATGCTGTGAAATTTGATAAAAATTGTGTTTTCTGGAAAATTTTTGATATGATTTCAAATTGCAAAGAAGACATTGGCTCAATTGAGAACAAATGACATTTAATATTTACTATTGTTTACGTAGTTAAAAAAAATTAATATCGCATCATTTTTTGAAAAGGGAAGTTTGAAAGCTAGAACAGCTAGCTAGAAAGCTTGAAAGTCTAATTTTAGAATTTAATTTTTACTTAAATTTCGAATTTTGATAAAAAATTATATAAGATTATTAACAAAAATATTTTTTCATATCCTATATAAGTAAGAAAAGTTGGCAAACCTTGGCACTAGTATTAGGTTTCCGGCTAATAAAAATAAAAAATAAATTAAAATTATATTAGATGTATTTTGTAAATCTTTTGATTATTAAATAACAGGAAATAAGTCCTAAATTAAGAAGTTGAAAATATAACAAGTAAAAGACACCGGGGGGGCATACCAAATCTTCGTTGGGGAAGTGAAATATCGGAAGACATGTAAAAATTCAATTAATTCAAGTGAAGATAAGCCATTAATGACCAGCGGAAGTGGAAAACGCTAATTAGTCTAGCCCAGAACCTATATGGTCTATATTGGCCGCCTAAGTAAGTAAGTTAGTAAGATTAGGTTGTATAAACTTTGCGATAAATAATTCTTTAATTATTTAATTTCACTGGCAACACTTTGTAGACATCAAAAACTATAATTGAGTAAAGATCAGATTTCTATAATGGTAAAAATGTTAGTTTTCATATATTTTTTAATAAAAATTTGCATTGTTTTCTGTTCGGAAATGCAGTTTAAAGGTTTAATAAATTTTTTAAAGGCATAGAACGTATATGGTACGTGTTGGTTGACTAAGTATGGTAATGTAAGCATTGCCATTAATAATTATTTCATTTCACATTTGTAGACATTAAAAACAATAATTTAGTAAAGATCAGGTTTCCATATCAAACGGTAAAAATGTTATTTTTCATATATTTTTGATGAGTATAAGATTTGCATTGTTTTTTGTTCAGAAATGCATTTTTCAAAGTTAAATTAATTTTTTTGTAGAATTATTCAAAAATTATTGTATGTATAGAACAATAATACAATTCCGAACAAAAGAAATTAATATGATATACCCATAAAAAATATATAAAAAATATAACATTTTGAAATTATAACATATACATATATACAGTATTTCTTTATTTAGTCCTTCATCATCAACATTATTTTCGTGAAACACCATCAGTTATATATGTATAGAATGAAGAATATTATGATTTTATTTTAATATCTGTGTTTTCAAAAATTTATATATTTTCTTCATTTGAAATTATTGTCCAAATTGTTGTACACACGAACACATTGTTTATTTACCACCTTCTTTTCAATCTCCTCAAGTATCACTAATATTTCTAAAACAGTATAATTAACATCCTCTATTACCAAATATTAAATTGACAGCTCTTAATTTCTCTTCCTTCTTTTCTTTTTTTGTTTACAATTTTAATAACCCCGTTTTCAAGGATATTTTTCATACATATACATCCACACATTATGTATATGCAGTATGTATATTATTATTTATCCTGTTTATTTTTTTATAAAAACAAAAATTTTTTTTTTTACCATTAAATTCATTTAATGCATTCAATGCATTCATTTAATATCCCCTTTCTCATCGAAATTATATTTCACTTCACATTTTCATATATGTGTATATTAATTTATTCCAACCAGGATAGAAATTGTGTCATCAGGACATAACTAAAGATTTATAAAAAAAAATTTTTTTTTGCAAAATGAAAAATATAAAACTTTTCATATTGGATATTTCCATTGTTGATTTTATAATAAATACAATAATGTGTGTGAGTATAATAAGCACACGTCTGTTTAACACGTGCTATTTTAATATATATAGATATTATATATATATATATATATATATATATAAAATCAAATTTTAAAATTAATCACATCCCCTCACTTTCTTCTTCAGTTCCTTAAATATGGTGTACTTTAGAGTAATGAATTCATTCACATTTCAGAGTTTGTTTGTGTAAAAATACCGTACATCAATGAATCAGTTGCAAAAAAAAAAACTATAATAATAGTAATAACAATAACAAAATAAAAAAAAATTTTTTTTGAACAAATTTTCATCCTTAAAATTTTGATCCTTTTTTTTGCTTGTGGTTTTGTTCTTTTCTTATATTTAACTATTCTTTATATTCTGTATACACTATATTAGTTTATTTTTTATTTATTTATTATAAATTTTCAACAAACTGTTATAATTTAGAAAAATTCTCATGATTGTGAACTGTTTTTATATAATAAAATAGAAATAACAAGGAAAACAACAAAAATAACATGAACAAAAGCAAAAGTAGGAAATAAGTCGTCTTTTGTTATTTTCAGTTTTAAATTTCAATGGTGTTATATAGCCCGTGGAGAGCCTTGGACTTTTAAACTTGGATTTGTATATATATATATTTTTTTCAATTATTTTAGATTGTTCTACTCCGTATTTGTTCGGTCCCATTTATTTCGTAAACTTACTCAATTTGTTTTTCGTCCGTCAATAGCTCTGATGCTCAGAATCTATTTATCTTCTGGCCACTGGTACCTACAGTAACATTTATTTATTAGATTCGATTATGTAATTTTGGGAGTGGATCTGTCCTCTATATCACCGCAGCCGCAAATGGACTTATTGTGATTTTCTGAACACCTAGTCAGTTCTACACTAAAAGTAGACTGGCGAATCGGTTAAGTTAGTCTTGCATGCCCTAATAGAGCGATAAAGCACGGTGGATATGAATGGCAAAGTAACACCTTAGTGTGCTGTCAAATTTTTGAGAAAAGATCGGTGAATAAGTGAAAAGATACGCAAAACATTGCGAGAGCATTTCTGATTGATGTATGCAAGATAGTGCAGATACTGGAAAACTCAATTAATAAATTCTGGTCTGAAATTAAACCAAAACCATAATAAATACTGAGATGTAATGGTGCAAATTTGATCATTTATATTAACTCATGGGAATAATAAGATCAGATGATTTATTGAATGATTTGCAGTGTCCAAACTTCATCTTCATGTCCTTGAATTCATGAAACAAATTTTACGACCATTGCAAAATCACGTTAAAAAATAGAAATGGTGAAACGTAAAGAAATGATTATGACAAAAAATGCATGATTAAAGAGAAAAAGTTAAAGGAGAAGTATATAAGATGACATTTAAATAACTGTCAAATTTGTGATGTGCTTGAAATATTCCGGACTCGAAGAGGTGATAATTTTTTTTAAAATTATTTCTCGTGTAAACTGTACAATCTGTCTCTAATGGAGACATTTAGTAGTTTGTATGATATTTGTATATGTGAGCAACTTACAATGATTTGCGGATGAAAAACCGAATGGTAAGTTATCCATAGCAATCTAGTTATACTCTGTTAAAATCTGTTAGGTAGTTGTAGAATGTTGTCATGCTTTAGTCGACTTGCACCATTTGAGACCAACAATTTGTTTGCTAGGGTATTTGGTTTAGTATTTGCAGCTTGAATTTCTGATTTCCTCCATTATGTCCTTGCATATCCATTCCTCCATTTGTAGGTCTTGATGTAAAATATCGATATCGGTACTCACGAGTGATGGTGCGCGCCGCCTATTAGTATTAATACTTTTGATTGGAATTGATGTAATATTTCAATATTAAAATTGCTGTCTATACTCTCAACAGTTGAATTTCGTAAGTCCATATAGACTTTAAAATAGCTTGTTCCGCTCACTAAAAACACCAATTTTAGTGAGTTACGAATATTCATCCAATACATTTTATTTAATTTCAACCCTAGTTATTTTCTTTTGCTTTGGATATGGGTTTTCCATCTAAGTCTTCTATCCAAATGCATGCCCAGGTACTTTATTGTTTCTTTTTGTGGAACTACTTCGTTCTTTAGCGCCACCGTTTAGGACAAGTTTTTTTCTTTAGGGTAAATGTGACATGTTTTGGTTTGGCTCCATTCACTTCTTTAGCCATTGCTGGATATTATTTCTGCGCTGTGTTGCAGAAACTAGAATTGAGATGCCAGTAAGTTTTACTTTGCATGTTCGATCAACAAAGCCGCGGAGTTATATAATTTGATCTTATTGATTATAGGTTTATGTAATTTTATAAGGCAAAATATTTTTTTTTATCATTATACAAGTAGTAGAGTACATTTTACTTTTACTACTTATTCTTACTACAATTTCCTAGTTAGATTGTTATCTTTTTCATTTATTTTCCACTTTTTTAAATTAATGAATTGCATTTATTTTGATTTTTTTTTTTATATTCTTTCATGATTTGGCCATTTTTAAGGATTAAAACTAATAAAAATTAAAAAAATAAAATAAAACTAAAACAGTAAAAAAGAACAGCGAAGAAAAAAAAAAACTTAAATAAACAGTTAAATTTTCTTCAGTTAGTTTTATTGGATGGGATAAAGTTTGTGATAAGCATTGACCTCATTAGTGGTTTTTGTTAAATTTTTAAATTGAGTTGATTTGTTTTTTTTAGACTAAAACTAAAAGACCAATACTGTTACCAATAGTTTAACAGAATATGAGAGTAGTGTTGGAAACAAACTATTGAATTATTGTACTTATTCGGGAAATTTTTTTCGGAAGAAAGCCACTTTACTGTCAGACTTAATCTTTAGTGCAAGCAAATCAGATGTCTATTAGAGGCAAAAGCTTGCACCATTTTTGTGTAATATTCATCATCATTCAGTGGGGTTAGCAGAACCGTTAGAAAATAAAATAAAATCATGCTGTTTGTGAAGTAAGGGGGAAACATACTGTTAATAACTGTTAATACAGTTATAAATTACACTTTATATCTGTCATGTGACATAAATGTATGTAAAGACATAAATATACCAAACGTATCATTCAAAATAATCTCCTTTTTTATTCGATTAAAAAAAGCCATAGTTCTTTAAATGCTCAATGTAAAGCCCCTGGAATTGTATCAATATTTATTCACAATTAAATTCTGAATATAATCAATAAAAAAAATATTATATAAAATCTTGATTTGAAATTGAAATTGATTTCGAATAAATGATGAAAAACTAGATAATTTTTGCTGCACTGTACCTGTGTAAACAGTTTTCTGACATTACACATATAAAATATACAAACATAAATACAACACAACAATGACGTTTAATATATCGACACATACACACTAGAGTATTTTTAAAGTGAAACGAAAAAAAAAAAAATTTTTTTTTTTGTTTTTATTTTTATTAATGAAATTCTCAAAGGACATTAAATATCCTGTAGGGTTTATTTAGACTTTCTAGTTAACTATTTTATTTTTCTTATCTTTTTTTTTTATTTAATTTTTTTGAAATCATTTTCTTGTTGTAGTTGATTATACAATTTAGAAACGGTAAAATTTTCTCAAGGGTGCAATGCACTTTGTATTTTTGTAGAAAAAAAAAATGTTTTTTTTTTATAACGGTATAAAAATTCGTCCTTTTATATTTTTTGTTGTTGTTGTTGTTGTGTTTTTTGTTTTTGTTTTCATTATAGTTTTTGTTTTAGTTTTTAGAGGTTGTGATTTTTTCTTTGATAGTGACATGCCATTAAATTCTATCCTTGAATTTTTTTCTTCTTTTTATTTTTGTTGTTTTTGTTTTTGTTGTGTGCATTTGCACAATAAATTAGTTGTTTTGAAAGTAATTTACTGTTGTAAATAGTTTTTCTATTTTTTTTTTCTTTAGAAAAATGAATGGTTTTTGATAAAAAGAAAACATTAGACTGGAAACTGTTGTACAGAATTGCAAGAGTTTTCTTTAAAATGGTAAATAGGGGATGATAAGAAAATAGAGTGGTCTATTATAAGATTTTGAGCATAGTTTGTATAAAAGCATTATAAAATAACTTAAACTAGCTTAGGAATGAGCACGTGATCCCTGTGGAGCTTACTACGAGGTATACATAAAAATTTAAAGTAAATTAAACTACATGAGTGGGTCACAAGTGAAGGACTAGGATTTATATTGACTTCCATTTTGTTTTTCCCACTGTTTTACTACTCCAAACTATATATTTATGTCCATCTGAATCAAATTTTATCTATAGATCAATTCAAATGATACATTATTATATAAAGGTTAATTTTCTAAGCTGACGTAGCTGTATATTGAATGCGATACCTCGAAAATAATGATGTATCAGTTTAACTTAAAGAAAATTGTCGATTGCCTTATTTTTCTGCTTCTTCGTGCTATGAGATTCGGTGCTGTTGTTAATATCTCTTTAATGAATTGGTACTGGATGGAGGTTGTTAGATACTTCATTGTATTAATCTTTTCGTTGGTCATTCTAGTAATTTTCTATATTTAAATTAGTGCTAAAAATATTGTATGTAATTATGTATGCCAAGTTTCTGTGTAACAACAGCCAGAGTGTTCATCCCATAGACTTGAAAGTGTATATTTAAAAAAAAAAAAAGTAGTAAAAAAAACACATAGTTCGACAGCGACATATCCAAAATTTTAATTTTAAATTTCAATAATAAATCCAATACAATATACTTTGATCTATGATTCGAAACCAGCTCTGTTATTGTGAGCTGCAAGTCATGATTCATTCTAGTAAAGCTATATTTGCCCTTCTCTTACACAATTGATGGGCATAGAAGAAAATTATAGATATAATATGATATTAATTTTGATTCGATATAAATAAATATAAAAAAATTTAAAGAAATATAAAGTTAAGCATGTAAGTAATTTTAGAATCATACCAATTTGATCATACAGGTCTGTCATACCAATTATGGTATTGATATTGTATAAGGCAAATAACTGGATTTATGCCATATGATTTTTGAAGTAAATTAATTGCATGAACACTGTTCCTGTTATGAATTAAAGTTATGGTGTATTATACAGGGTGTTCCACCTCAGTGGTATTTCTTGCTCGGTATAATACTGACAGTTAAAATGAATAAAATATCGTTCGGAAAGTAGATAGCGATATATTTTAAATTTTTTAAGACTTCATGGGTATTGAATTTAATTTTTTAAACATTTTTGTGAGAGTCAAATCCCTTACAACACTGGACATTCATTTTATTTATTTTCTGAATACAATTCTGAACGCTGAGAACTACAAATATATGAATAAAAAATTGATTTCGGGTTTGTTTTCTGTCTGGATTATTCGTACGTCACCCATAAGCCAAGCAATTTAACTAATCTTGTAGACAACCTGTACGGGAATCTATATCATATACATATACTTACATTTTATATGTATTTTTATTATGTTTATCTGGAATTAAACAAATTAACGGTAAATATAGTATGATCCTTTATTTGTTGTATGTATTTGTGTTAGTTGTTAATTTTTTTTTTTTTATTTATACTTAAAAAGGAATGTCCATGTAATTTGTAGATTTGCAGGGGTGAAATTTGAAAAAAAAAAAACAAAAAAAAAATAAACATAGTTATTTTTGTTTCTAGCTTTAAAAAATATTTGCTATCTCTTTTATACTTTCTAATCCGGATGTTTTGTTAATAGTATTGTTCTGTAATAAGGAAATTTTTTTTATTTTTAGTATTTTTTGTGTCCTGTAAATTATTTTTTTTATTTTGTTTTTTTTTTTTCATATTTTTATGATTCTAATAATTTTTTGTTTGTGCCAGAAAATTCGTAATGTTGGTGTATATTTCTTATTAATTAAATATGGTTGAATTTTATCGAAGATTTTGTGCTGTTTTTTTTTTTCTAGAATAATTTCTTGTTTTGCAGGTCTTGAATTACGAATTTGTTTCCTGATAGTTATTTTTTGTTTTGTTGTTTGTTAATTTTAGTTTTAAGAGCATGAAATGAATTAGGAAATATGGTGAATTTAATTGAGCGTGCTGCTAAACACTAGAGAAAAATAGGCTATTTGTGTAGAAAATGGGGTTTATATATTGCGGGGCATAGTATTTAAGTCTTCTTTATAACAACTTGATAGAATTTGAAAGCCTGACAAGACTAATTTAATATCAGTTTGTATTTATCTACCGTCTGGATACTCCATCTAGATAATATTTTTTAATATTTTGGTCTAACATCTATTTCTTCATATTTTTTGATATTTTATGAGCAGTTGGGTTATGTAAAATTATTATTTGGTTGATTTGTTCAAAAAAGTTCAATTTACTTTACTTTTGTTTTTGATTATTTCAACTTTATGGGGGCAAATACAAACTATGTATTTTCAAATTGTTCGATCTACGGCAATACGCTTCAATTTAAGCCATATTTTCTTCTGTGGCGTCTCTTCAGTTAAATAATATTCAAATTTTGTTCGGCTTTTGGACGGATTTTGGATATGACGAGTTCTATGAAGGTTTAGTTTTAAATAAATTTTCTTTGTAATATCCCTGAAAGTGTATCTGATTCATTTCCACTTTTAGATCTGGGTTTTGCATTTTAATTTGTTTGTTGCCACAAATGCCTATTGAATATATCGTGTGGTGCCATGAACTTTCTAAAATTTATATAAAACAATTCGAGCTTTGTGTTGAATGATATTATGTGTGATTGCCACATTTGACGATAGCTTGCCAAAGGTAATACGAACTTTGCTAATTAATTTCTAAACGTCCAAACATCCAAATCAGCTTTCCAGTCTTAAATATTTATACTTCAAAGGCAGGTAAACTGCTCTACTTTCGTGATTGATTTTTTGTGAATGAGGATTGGTAAACTTATTACGTTGTTTAATCTTAATACAGATTTTGATGTTCAGACTAGCTTTTTTCGTAAATGTTTGTCGGGATTCACATTTTGATTTAGACCGTATTTTGTGTGTATCATCCGCATTTGACGTTTAGGTTTGAATTTTTATCAGATGTCTGTAGGAAGTGACATATGTGATCTAAACCGCTATTTACACTAGGGGCAATTTATCAAAATAGTCAAAGTGGCAGTTACGCTTGTATGAAATCTACTATATGCCATTTATCTCGTATTCATCAACACATGTTAATTCATTACTACTAAGAGTTATGAAAATATGCAATATTGACGCCCATCTTGTTGGACTTCAAAAACAGAATCAGTTAGAATTATATTAGAATATAGAATATGCTAGAATAGTTAAATACAGTTAGTATTATGTTAGAATTAGTACTGTTTCTGTACAGGTAAGTTAGTTTAGAACAGAATAAAATTTGTTACTATTGTATTGAAACTAGACAATGGTTAGTTCACTCTGATTTCAGATTACAGAATTGAAATATTTTTTTCTCTCTCTTTTTCTCTCTCTCTCTCTTGATTTCAACAATTTTTTGTTTGTTCTTCTATTGTTATTTAGCAGCAATGTATTGTCATTGAAAATACTATACAAATTTATTTCCTTCTCTTTTGGCCTTATACTAATGGACAATTTTTCTGTTAAATTAAGTCTTAATTGCTATGAAACATTAAACATCTCTTTATGAACTATATACGTTCCTATTTCCTACCACCTTTAATTAAAATGTTTTTAGAATAAAAACAAAAAAATGTTTTTCTGTCAGTATTTTTGTGTTAATTTTTTCTTTTTGTTGTTTTTAGGTCTATTCTCGCCTATTATTTTTATCCTTTTTTCTGTTCGTTGTTTTTATTGTTGTTGTTGTTATTTTTTTTTTGTTTTTATGATGATTATTATTCTGTTCACCATGACCCTGAACAACAAAAAGAATTTTTTTTTTTTTACATCTGCTTCTGGTTTTGTATAATATATGTAAAATGTATACCAAATTATATGTAATGATATATTTCATCTGGGATAGAACCTTACTGTATATGCGATATCCTAATAGAGTAGTGTAATCAAAAATGTACGGTATGTATACAAAAATAAACCGAGTCACCAAAAAAAGTCAGTCTAGATTTATGACATGAAACGAGATTTTTTTTGTTATGTTTATATTTTTCTGGTTTTGGTTTTTGTTTTTGTTTTTGTTTTTACATCAAAGTGTTGTTTGTATATGTAAAAGTACATTTTTTTGTTTTGGTATGTCTTTGATTATTTTAAATTAGAATATTTGTATTTTATGACATTGTTCTATTTTTGAAATTATAACGCCATTATTATGTTACCTTTGATTATGGTTGGTTTAAATTTCCAAATAAAATTTTTTCGTATGTTTAAATTAAGACATATGCCACATAAATAATTTGTTTGTATTTGTACAAAAGCTTAGAATTATTCAGTAATTATAACTCAGATTTGAATTGATATGAGTTCCTTGAAATGAATACATTAAATAGGTTTATGTCACAATATTAATCTCTTTGGTGCAAATGAGTCAATTTTTGGCATGTTTATATCACAATGCACCTTTTTAGTGTAAGTTTGCCAATGCTTGGTAGCCTCTCCTACCTAAACCCTCCTCTCGAGCCTGTTTTTTACATATCTAAAACTTATAGATGTGGCTTATTACAGCCCATTTTTGAGATATCTTGCGAGCTTGCTTTAGATGGTTAAACAATTTTAATAAGGTAGCACAACTTGAAAACCGTAATACATAGTTAACTGTTATTAGGGATTAATATTAGATTAGATCTGATTTTATAATGCTTGGGTTCTAAATCTATTTATCAGTAACCATAAATGGATTTATTGTATACTACCCGTAAAATTAAGATCATTCATGTGCATCGCTGAGGGTGCATGTTTTATCGATGATACTCGGAAGTAATTAGAAATACCTTAGAAGTTGTCCTGTCATTAGTAAGTTTTGTATACAACTGGCAAACAATCAAAATGAATCTAATATCATAGTTTTTAGGATTGCAGGAAATGTAATTGTTAACATTTAGAAATGAACTGCGGCAGTGATAAGAGATAGAGAGAAAAGAATACTTCAAAATATTGTATTTATCAACGTGTTACAATCAAAGATGTTTTAAGGGTATTTAATCGTGTTTACATACAAAAATCACTAAACAACAATAGAATTAGCCGTAAAAGGTATGGTGTACTGATTAAGTCATTTGACTACTTGTCAGAATATCTTGGACCCCGATCAGATCATTGATATTTAATTAAGTTATTTTCTCTTTAATTTATTATTCATAAAATATTTAAATACACAAAATTTGTTGGGAATATTTAATATTATTTTCAGTAAAATGGAATAACGGTATTTAAGAAAATATGGCTTCTGGTAATAGTTTTTCATATTAAATAAAATATATAAAAAAAATTTAATAAACCAACGTTACGGCCAAAGATAATTAACGAAAAAAATATTATCTATAAGAATGGCCCACATCCCGAAAAGAAAAAAGACCTGAAGTAAGCTAGTACTAAATAAATGAATAAAATAATGTTTGAAAAGTGCGTACATACCTCAAATTGAAAATTAAGCGGTGTATTTAATTTCTTGGCTTGATGTGTGTGTAAAAGTAGCATTGTATTAGAATTTCGTTCACCAAAGTAGTGAAATATTACGGTAAATTTATTTACAATACCACTTTATATACACATACCACCATATACACAAAATATCAATCACAAGCGTTAGTAAAGTCCTTGCGTTTGATTATTCTAAAGATAAAAGAATAGATCATAGTGGTGAATTTGATAAAACGATTTAGGGAATATAAAATTTGCGCGTAATAATAAATTCCGTTTTTATTGTTCTACTATTCTCTCTTATTTGATTTTTTTTTTAGTGTTCTTTAACTACGCTACAATTATCATTTCTTTATTATAAAAATTTTCAGTGGGTTTAGGGTGTTCAATATTCGATTAATGTTCTTTAAATTTTTGTATGAAGAAGGATGACATGTGCAGGATCACAGCAATAAAAAAAAAATTTATGTTTTCTTATTGGAATTTCCTCAATAATGTTGTTTTGTAAAAGATGCAAAGAATTCAAAATATAAGAGGGGTTCATGTTCTTTTTGCTCTTTTGTTGTTGTTTTTTTATTATTTTTAATTTTGTTGTTGTTGTTTTTGTTGTATATAGAGAGAAGAGGCATTTGATTTGATTAAGTGTAGTGTTTATGCTCTTAAATTTATATATAAAAATAAAAATAATAAAAAGAAGAAGAAAAAAAGGAAATGGCAATAAAATCAACAACAACAAGAGCAAAAAAAAATTAATTTAATGAAGATTTAAAAATTAATAAAAAAGTGGTTAAAATCTAATTTTAAAGTGCCTTTTTCACATCTAAAGTATAGCAATCAAGTACAGTGAAATAAAAAATATTCGAACATATTATAAATATATATGTGTGGTTGTAATTTGGGTATAAATGCGGAGTTAAAATTATACATATGGAAATTTAACGATAAATGTAAACATTTTTGAATTGGCTTGTTCGGGTACAAGAAATTTCATAAAATATTATTAGAATTTGAGTTTTTTTTTTTGAGTGCTTTTTACAAAAAGTTAACAAATGAGTAAAATATATCGATTGGTTTTATTTGTAATAACTTCATAGAAATTTTTGTTATTTTTTACTGACGTTCTCAAGTCAGTGTTTTTTAATATAAAATTTTTAATATTTGAAATTTTTAATATTTGAAATTTTTGTCAGCAAACCGTTTGCATACTTTTTATTTTTGAATAGGAGTTTTTGTTACTTAAATTTTATGTTTTTTCTTTACTTTGGCTTTTTTATTTAACAAAATTACATCATACAGACCGATTAGCCTACTACCGTGACTATCTAAACTATTCGAAAGACTATTTTTCTGGAAAAACTGAAGCCGACTTTTTTTTTCTAATAGCAAAATAGTTCTAGAGCATCAATTCGACTTCAGAACTGAACATGCAACTATTGAGCAATTGCACAGAAAAGCTGATGTAATCAGGTTGAGCCTAGAGAAAAATAAATATTCTTCAGCGGTTTGTTTTTGGATATTAGTCAAGCATTTTGATCAATCATTATGCCATGAGGGACTGGATAGGATTTGCAAAATAGTTTCTTTGTCAACTGGCATTATGTGGAAGTAAAAGAAAACTTAAATTTAAATGTTATCCTCTCAATTTTAAATTTTTCTAAATTTGTTTGCAACCAATGGAATATTTTTTATTTTTTTTTTATTTATTTATTTATTTATTGCCATGATACATATTCATAATTTTTTTAACAATATTAAATTTTTAGAGCTTATACTATTGTATTTACACCTATGACTATTATTAATTATTACTTAGGCTAGCTGACTAATTTATTTATTATTTAATTTATTATATAAAGGAAAAAAGGCGACATAAAACCATTTTGAACATTTATGTTTTTTCATAAAACTTACCACTACTTACATACTAAGAAATAAATCTAAATTAAAACCTATTCTAAAAGTGCTCTTTTGAGCGGATTATTACAAAATAGAATATTATTTTGGTAAAGGACCTGCAGAACAAAGTCAACAGATTACAGGAAGAAGCAAAGAAATCGGGACTGGAATTAAATATCGAGAAAACCAAAGCAATGAGGACAAACAATAGTTATAGTGCGCCAATAACAGTGAGTGGACAACAGATAGAATACGTAGAAGAATTCAACTACCTGGGGAGCATTATAACATCAAGAGGAGGTGCAACAGAAGATGTTAACAGCCGTATAACTAAGGCAAGAAGAACATTTGGGAGCCTAATGAAGATATGGCGGAGCAACCAAATATCGAGAACAACAAAGAATATTCAGAGCATGTGTTAAGTGAACATTAATATATGGCAGCGAAACATGGCTCACTTCGGTCAGAATCAAACAGAAGCTACAAGTATTCATCAACAAGTGCTTGAGAATTATATGCAGAATATTCTGGCCGGCAAGAATTAGCAACGAGGATTTATGGATGATAACTGGAGAAGAACCTATCAACAGACAGATAAATAGGAAAAAATGGAAATGGATAGGTCATACACTAAGGAAATCAGAAAGTGATATAGCAAGAAGAGCTCTAGAGTGGAATCCACAAGGACAAAGGAGACCCGGCAGACCATACAACACATGGAGACGCACAATCGATCAAGAATTAGCAGTCAACAATTATACCTGGGGCGATATTAAGGAAGTAGTACTCAACAGAGAGGAATGGAGGTTCACTATCGAAGCCCTATGCTACCACGCGGAGTAATAGGAGAAAAAAAAAAAAAAAAAAAAAAAAAAGGTCATATAAATTGAAACGGCAAATCATACTAACACGATAACATTCGAACACGAAACCAGGGCCTTGTCAAATCTAAAGAGATATGAATATACTGTACCACATTTGGCTTGATACAGTTTTTGGTTTATTTCGATTTTGGTTATTCTTGATAAAAAAGACTGCGTGTGAACCTCACTACTAACAAATCGTATCACTATTATTTCGAACACTACTGTTTTTGTTTATATATTATTGTTTTAGAAAGGTATGAACTGTTGATGATTGTTGACATTTGTAAAAATAAAAAAATAATAATAAAAAAAAAACCAAAAAATATAATTTTTCACTTTTAATTTGTTTTTTTAAAAAGTTTGTTTTTTTTTTTTTATATTTTTGTTTAGAAGGGAAGACGTGTGTTTCATTTACTAAATTAAATAAATTTTGTTTTTGTTTTTATTTTAAATTTACTGTTAAACCGAATCTGTCCTTCAAATTAAATCAAATCAAAATAAATTTTTTATTAGGTTGTTAAAATTAATATTCTTATCTGAATTTCAGTTAATTAAATTAAAAAATTTTGAAATATTTTTTAAAAATATATTTTTGTTTTGATTATTGTAAGATTTATGCTTACAACTACAACATTACACATCTGATGTTTGTTCGTATGCGAAAACATTTTTTTTTCATTTAAGACTTATGAAAAATGTGTTTTTTTGTATTTTTTTTTTGAAAATATGAGTTTAGTTCTGTTATTTATGAATGTCCTTTAAAATAGAGTGTATCTGAGCAATAACGAAATTGACGAAATTTTCTCTAAATGTAGCAAAAACACTTGTTATTTGTTATAGAGCTGGTAAATGTTTTTATTTAAAGTATTTACAGTTATACTACCTATATAGATTAAAATGAGTGAACTGGGTCGATTCTACAGACTCTCATTATTAAATTTACAAAAATGTTAACTAGGTTATTATTTTTTTTTTGCTCAAATGCACCTTTCCTTATACTAAATTGCACCCTTATAATTATATACCTATATACCTTCAATTCTTTTTTTCATTTTTAAACGATGACTATTTCAACTATGTCTCTTATTCTTATAATTTCTTTCAATTTTGTAATCACATGAAGGGCATAGAAAATCAGGATCGGTTAACATATTTCCATGTAAACAAAAATAACTAAAAATATGTCCACAATCACCATAATGTGGGAAAGTTGGTCTTTCTTTACAATAGCCACAAGTAATTTTTATATCCATATGCGGAATTATTATGCTCATTGTAGTTGTGGATGTATTGGTTTTGCAGTATTTTTTATATATTCGTTTCACAGTTTATTTGCATAAAATACAATTTTTTCAATTCAATCTAATCGAGATAATCGTTGTTCACTTATACTTTTAATAAATGTTATATTCACCCTCTTCTAGTATAACTGTGAAGGCAAAATATAAAAATAGTCTAGATTTTGTCAGCTGATTCGTGTTATATGACAGACTAAGAATTTGTTGACCAAATGTAGGTGAATGCTTACCAACTGAACCAATCCACATTGCTGACTGAATTAATAAATCAATCTCTGGTTGAATTTTTCTAAAATAGTATGCCTAGGCGAAATCTCTTGCAGAGCTTCAAACATATTTTCACGAATAATACGATATATATTATATCTTTACTTAAATATAATGCATCTAGCTGGTTAATGCTCTTGGTACATAAGAAGCCTTTATTGAGCCTATAGTTTGTTTGTACTATATTTATTTTATCATTTAATATTAAAGCAGTTTAAAGACTAAAATGTACCTTATATTTATGTGCCACATGTAGGTGGTTTATATACATTTATATCCTACTGCTCTCTTTGTTATACTTAGACTAACTTAATTCCATTACTTTTAATTATACTTATATTTTAGCTATTCTTATTATATATTTAGAGAGCTTGCTCTGAGGACACTACTACTTTTACATTAATTATAGTACCGGAGTTGATGTTGTTTTTCGGGCTCAAAATTTCTGAACTCTCATTTCATGAAAGTCATCACAAGCCCATAAGTTTCATTCTTAAAATACGTATATATATATTAAATTATTAATTATTTTTTTTCGTTATCTTTGCTTACTAAATAAACAAAATATGGTAAACATTTAAAGAAAATTACAATTTCCTTTATAAAAAATGTCATGTGAAGTTGTATTTCTATCCTTTACTCCAAAAACCATTTGATGATTTATTTATTAATTAGTATATATACATATAAATATTTAAAAAAAAAATGGCTAGAAGGTTTCAAAAATATATAGTATAATATATAGTATAATATATATATATATATATATAAATATGCCTAAGCCGATAGCCCAAGTACCTAGACCTTAATAAGAAAGTAATTTATTAGAATTTTAATTGTAATAAATGTTAATATAAATAAATAAATAAATTTATCCCCCTTTATTTGGACCCTTTACCTGAACTGGTATTTGGACCATAAAATTGTGATGATGAAATATGATTCAAATGCTATGACTATGCTCGCCGCCAATAAATAAATTTTATTAATTTAGTTTATTTTCTTATAACTAGTATATTATTTTTTTTTATATATATATATATAAATTATTTATAACCATAATAATAATTAACTGTATAAATTTAACTACAACTAATTTTTAAACCAAAAAATAAAATAAAAAATAAATTTTTTTTATAAATTACCATCATAATATCCTTACAATTTGTAATACAATTAAGAAAAGAAAACCGCGTTAAAATATTCATGCAACTTATCGTAATTTAACACTTCATTATGCGTATATAATGTATATAACAACATATTATAAAAGCATATAATAACACCTATATACCTATATACCGATATCTCATAATATGTATATTAACATATGAAATTATATATGTATATTCATATATGTGATATACGAATTCATCAAAACATGACATACAACATTTACAACTGTACTGTACCCAATTTTTTTGAAAATCTACAAAAATATGATACCAACAAACCGAACAAATTATTTTTTATTTTTTTTTTTCATTACAAGCAAACCAGAATAACTCCTTTTCTCTTTACTCCTTCCTAATAGTATTATGATGCTCCAATCCAACTCTAGCTTCATATGAATAATTGTTATACACCACCATCTCTTTTCACCTCCTTTTATCTACAAAAAATAATTCTTAAGAATTTTCATTTCTATTTTTTTTGTTTTTGGTTTTTATGACTTGTGCTAAAAAAACCGGTTATTGTTTATGTTTTTTTATTTTACATTTACGTATATCTTTAAGATTTTCTGTTATTTTTCTTTTGTTTATAATTTCGGTTTTTGTTGTTTTTTTTGTATTTATATGAAACCTTTTAAAATTACAAGAAGAAAATGTGTTAAAAATATTTACAAAATAAAGTAAATTTTAATTTTGCGGCGAATTCTAACATTCTGCTGTTTTGTTTTGATATCCTTTACGTTTTTTGTGGAAAAATTTTCTCCTCTTTTTTCTATTAATTTTTTTTTTGTGAAATTTGGAAAGCTTTTTTTGTTGTGCAAAATTTTTTGTTATTATTTGGAAAGCTGTTCCAGTAGTAGGAGAAAAAAAACGAATTGTTTGTATTCGTTGGAAATTTGTGTTAACGAATGTTCAAATTCAAATTTTTAAATTTTTTTCAAACTGATTTCGATTTATTTCGGTAAAATTTTGCGTGTTGGTCTTTATGTTGGGGATGTTTGGGGTGACTATACTTTATGTTTTTTCAGGATTGCATTAATTTATAAACAAGTTAAAGAAATGTTAAAATATAATAATATGATGTAGATATAGACCAACCATGGGTATTGTTGTTTAAATGCTGCAAACTGATAACAAGTTTGCCACCAGTAGACGTACTTTGCTATAATGAAATCAATCTCTACTTATATTCTATATTTACTTAACAATTCTGCAAAGCTTCTGTTTATTCAACATGTCTTTGGTTTCAAACGTTTTTTTTTTTATATTTTCCACTTTTAAAATCATGTTCCATGGCAATTCTAGCAGCGGATCTTCCATCTTTTATAACTAGCAGCGGTGGCTCAAAAATATATTTTTGAGCGCTCTAGGCTCATTAGATGCCTAGGTCGCGCCCTAGGCATCTTTTTTGTGGCGCCCTCTCTACTAATGAAAGAAGGTACGTAAAGAAAATAATCTTACTCCATGAAAGCTAAACCTACAAGCCGTTCGTGAGCCATTTGTGAGCAAGGATAAGTTTTAATTAATTTTAGTTTCGAAAAACTTCTTTTACCAATTTCTACAGTAACAGGTAACGTTAAAAAGATTCTTAAGGTGATAAAAAATTTGGATAAATATCGGTCGAATTTTTTTCCCAAATAAAATATAGGACATCTTTCGGCGACGAACTCTGTTCAATGCGTGTAGAAATAGATTTAAGCTCATTACACAAATCCACTGCTTCGATATCTTTAGAGCCATCATGACTTAATGCAGACTCAAGCTTAGCACATGATGCATATAGTTGTTGTGCTGTTACATTTTGTAGGCTATAAATGTCAAAAATTAACCCAAAAACTGACTCAAGATTTTGCATTTGCTCAAATCTATCACTGACGGAGTTAATAGCAGTATCAAGGACTGCAGAGTAAAAATTCATTTTTAATCGTTGCTGAGGAATTTTCAAAAGATAAAAAGTTTCCATTGCCACGAGTAAACAATTTTTTTTTGCCGCTACCAGTACCACGTAGTGCTAAACTTTGTTGACCTAAAACCTGAACTAAAGAGATCAAACGTACTAATACTTCTTGCCCATAATTTTCTTGTTGCTTAATAATTTGTCAAATTATCATAGTCAACATTTTTTGGCGCCCTCAACAGTTTTTAAAAAACGTATAACTAAAAAAAAAGTATATTTTTATTTTTTCTCTCGAATTTTGGCGCGCTCAACAGTTCAGCGCCCTAGGCGACTGCCTATGCTTCCTATATGGTAGAGCCACCCCTGAACTAGTGTTGACCATTTGTTTATATAGTCAAACTTAATTCGGAATCACTAATTTTTCATTTAAAGTTTTTGTAATATATTAAAAAATATGGTGTACATACATTTTGAAAATACAAATTTTTTTTTTTTTAAATAACCAAACAAAACTGAAATACCCATCAAAACAATAATGAAAACTACTTAAAATATTTTTATGCATATTAAAAATTTAGTTTGTCAAGTTGACGTATTTTGAACAGTATTTAGAAAATCCAACAAGTTCATAATATGCAGATTGACTGCAAATTATGATTTATGAATTGAGATTGACACGAACTGAGATGTCTAATGGATTGAGATTGACGGACTATCGTATTTTGTTATTGACAATAATTTAATTTGAATATAAACGTTTTTTTTTGTAGAGACATTGTGGACATTGTACAGACTAATCGTCTCATTGTCATACATAAAAATAAATAAATAAATAAATAATAAATTTTGAGGGTGAGGGTGAAAAAGTCTATTTTGTTACTTATTTAACCCATCATATTTTAAATAATGATTGGTCAAAAATTTTTAATGTCAATTTGCTTATACTATATTTCTCTACATATCTAATCTATATGTTCTCTGATCTGTGACTGAATCTGAATATTTTTTTTTTTATAAACTGAATAAAAATTTTTTAAATTGAATAAATTCGTATTCAAAATAAACTATAGCTAATTTATTATCTATAATTACCATTCATTTGTTTAATTCATTCATAATTGGTGCTATAAAATGTAAGAATTTAGAAGTTCATAGGATGGCGATGATGTGCGAAATGAAAAGTAAATTAATATTATTTTTGACTACTTTAATAATCCTGATACGGCTTTAAATTAAATATTGAGGTAGTGTAGGACTTTATCTATACATTAGAATTATCTCTAATTTCCCAAATGGCTTGAATCCGGCGAAGAATAAATATGGCAAACTATGCAGTCCATTCGGTTTGTTAAAACAGCTCGTATGTTATTCACGTAATATTATTTTTGACTATAATTATTGAAATTAATTTATTTATTTATTTATTTATTTTAACAGTTGATCCTACAGATAAATCTGTAGGCCAACTTTATAGGTCCTTTTCCCTTTCGAAATGTGGGCCTTTTTTTTTTTATTAAATTGTATTAATTATTTGGTATATATTTTTGTATATTACATATTTATATTATTATTTTTTATTAGTTATATTATATCTTTATTAATTATTAAATTATATTTGAACCGATGTGGTTGTATTGAAAATTACTTTTTTCAGTAATTTTCACCATTTGAAAAATTTTTCGGTTCTCACGGGGTTTGAACCCGTGCTCCTTCGGTCGTTACATTACTACACTCGAGTGTTTTACCACTCGGCTACCGAGGCCACTTGAAATTAATTATCCTAATACTATTTTAGATAAAATTTCAAGGTAGTTCAGAACTATATCCACACCTTAGAATAACCTCTAATTTCACAAATGGCTTGAATCCGGTGAAGAATAAATATGGCAAACTGTGCAGTCGATTTGGTTTATTAAAACATCTCGTATCAAAGATTCCATTTTGAAAATATTTTCACTAATATGCAAATTTATAAAGCACGAAATTTCTTGGGTCTGCTTTACCGAACAGAATTATGGATATAGATCAAAACAATTAGATGTGTGTTTACTGTCTTCGAGAAGAAAATTTTTCAACAGTTCTGAATGTTCTGAAAACAATGGTGGGATCTGGAGGAAAAGTAATAATGCCTTACTATATGAGTAACTGGAAAGAAGTAATCTGTGGCTTATAAGAAATGGTTGATATGAATCGGATATTGATGAGTAAGGCCTAGTGCGAACATGATCTGTTGCCAACCGAAGTAAGCAAATTATTAGGATAGAATGGCAAAATTAAACGATCAGAACAAGGAAGTTGAATTAATTTGTACTGTTTAAGAATATTTTTTTTAATTAATGCAATTTTTAAATATGAGCATATTTCATGATAGAGTGAGCAAACATAGCTTATAAAATTTTAACAATGTCTAACAAGATTTTAAATTATTGTAAAAAAAATACCAATATTAATTAATTTTACTAATATATAGGTAGGTAGGTAGGTAGAAGTGGCTATACCAGTTACTTCTGGAAAACCAATTAGCACTTAATTGCTTTTTTTTGATACCACAACTCGATTGACCTATTTCTTGTTGTTGATTGTTATAGGGTACTAATATATAACTTGTAATAATTAACTTTAGGTTAATTGATAACAGAAAAAGAGTCTAAAAATTTTGTGATCTATTAAATTGGTAAAAATGTTATTAGTATTGTGAAATTATTGTGAAATTGGTCGGTTGTTATTCAATGCAACGATATTATTGTAACTATAAAATAAATTTAATTAGAAATTATTAAAATTTCCATATCATTTTACTTTTAATAAAAATAACAAGTTCGATTTATTAATATTCAATATTTGAACATTGATACATAGATATAAATTTACACCACCATTGTATCTATAATAATTACTTACTTATAGTAAGAGTTTATAATATAATTGTAATATATCGGTTGTGACCTCATCCCGTAATTAATGGTAGATCAAAATAAATGAAAAAAAAATTATAATTAAAAATTGAAAAAGATAAGAAATCCTTTTATGGAAGTACAGTTGTACAACGATATCATTAATTATATCCCAACGTGTATCAATTTTACTTTCTTTCTTTAGCCAAACCTACCAACCGGCATAAAAGATCCACCTATCTAATGTTTTGGTAATGTTTAACAAAAAAAAAAAAAAAAAAAAAATGCCAGAAAATGCCTTATAGCAAAAAAATCATTCAATATGGTAACACTATAAATTTAATTCCACATAATTTTATGGCGCAATAAAAAAAAAAGTGGAGAATAAAATTTTCTTCTTCACCATCAGCACATCCAAAATTCATTTCAATCCACATTTCAATTTTTGTTTATTATTATTATTATTTTACTAACAAAATAAACTGAAAAAGCTTTTCTCCACTTTACTTATTTTCATTTTCCACAAGTCTAAGTACAAACATTTTTGGATACGTTTATTTTGAAAAAGCTTTATGTCTCAACACAATGACGTTTTCATCACAAAATTGAAAACAAAAAATGATAAATAAAATAAAATTGAACAAACATAAATTTCTACACCATGAGTTCAATTTTCTACTCCTTCCAAATGAAAAACAAAAACAATGAAAAAAAAAATTCTTGTTTATACCACTGCTACTGTATATAGAATGTATAGTATGGCTAGTACATATATATATTTTATGTACAGTGGATGCAGTTAATAATTTTTTTCTCTCTCTCTCTCTTTCTCATATTTTGTTTTACAAAACGTCATAATTAAAAATTTTCATATTGCATTTTGCTTTTAATCTCCTATTTTTATTTTTGTTTTAAAATAAACGTCATTGGTTTTTTTTCATCAACTCCACTCTATTCAAAGAAACAAAATGAGTAAAAAATTTTCATATTATTGTATTTTGACTCTTTAATTTTCATTTTAAAAATACGTCATCATTTCTATGTTTGTTTTTGAATTAACACAACATTTAGAAAAATTCATATTTAACTTCTGCTTTTAAAATCTGGTTACGTCATTATTTAATAAAAAAAAAAAGTACAGTACAGACAGAATAGAGAAGAAAATTTCACCACACCACAATTCAATTGATATCATATGATTTTTGTTGTGTGTTGAATTTGTGGAAAATAAATATTTACAATAAATTCGATTTGAGTTGAAGAGTACACAATTGTTGTGTTAAAAAAAAAACAAAAACAAATTCAATAAATTATATTTGTAGTAGTCTAGTAAGTAAAAATAAAAAAATAAACTCTCTAATAAGAATTAAAAAATATATAATAAGAAATTTTCTTTTATTGTGTTTGCGGCGCAATTCCTGTTTTTTGTTTGTTTATTTTTTGTTGTTGTTTTTTTCTTTAATTTCTAATATGAATTTTATATACGGAGTAGTTCATTCATACCTTTAGAATACAATGCAAAAACAATAACAAAATGTAAACAATAATAATAAAACAATAAGAAAAACAACAAGAAAACAAAAAAAAAAACAATTTTATTGTATCAAAACTGATTTTAATACTGAGGTGAATATAATATACATTTTGTTGGTATTAAAATTATATCAGTTGAGTTGAGTTCAGTTGAATATTGATGATAATTTAATTATACACCTAAATTAAATATGAGAATAAAATAATAAGAAAAGAAAAGAGTAAATTCGATATTGGTGTATAGTTTATAAGTTTATTATAAATTATTTATAAGTATTAGTAATTAGTATTAGTATTAGTTAGTATAGTAACGGTTAGAGAAAGAGATACAACAAAAAGGAAGAAATAGAGAGAAAATTTTGTTGTATTTTCATTTTCTAAGCAGATGTTTTGAATTCAGTCTTAATCGACTTGTACCGGCAGTTATAACGAACGTCGTGTGTTGAAAATCTTATTTGTAAATTGGAATTATTTTCGAATTTTTAAATAAAAAAAAAAAGTTTTTATTTTTTTAATTGAATTTTTTTTTTTTAATAATTAAATTCAAAATTATTGAATTTATTTATTCATACCTAAGCCTTTAAACTTTTTGAATAAAATTAAAAAAAAAAAAAAAATAGTATTTTTTTATTGTTTAGGTTAATTTTTGAATTATTAATTTTTTTTAATTTATTTTTTTCTATTTGTTATTTTTATGTATTTTTTTCAGTTCTAAAAAAAAAAAAAAATTAAATAAATGAAAATTTCATATTTCATATTTTTGTTGAATTAAAAGTGTTAATAATAATAAAAATAACGGAAGTATTGTTCATGTAATTTAAATACTTCCGTTAATAATAATTATACATAAATTAAACAAAAATATATATATACATATTAAAATCTATATATATATATATAGAAAAGAAAATACAAAAATAAAAAAAAAAGAAATAGAAGAAAAGATCTTTGAAACAAAAAACAAAATAATCAAATAAAGTACCGTGAATATTTTGATATTATTCTCTAATAAATAAATATTATAGATTGCATTTGCCTCTCTCTTCGGCACTGCACTTTTAAATATGTAATTTAAATAAATATATTAAAATTATAAATTCAATTTTTACAACAGTGTTTGTAGTGTTTAGAATGTGATGATTCTGTATAGAATTTATTTAATCAAGATTTGATTTTTTAATTAATTAAAAATAAATAAAATAAACAAATAAAATTTATCTCTTTTAAAAATGAAAATTTTAATAAATTTGAATTAAAAAAAAATTGATGAGTAAAAATATCATACTCAAAAATTAAATAAACAATTTTTGATTATTATTTATTGATACTTTAGTAAATTTTGTTTTTGTTTTTATTCAACATCTAATATAGATAGATACCCTCTTAACATAGGGGTCGTATTTATTGTTCGAATGTGTTCGAATGTCCATCATTATTTTTGATTGAAAATTGTATATGGATGGTATACATAATTTATATATATATAGTGAATTATATAAATAATTATTTTTTCTCATAAAATTCTAAAATTAAAAATTATTTATTTATTTTGTAATTGTAATTTATTAATTTATTAAAACCAAACAAAAAAAAATCTAAAATATAAAAAATTAAAGAAAATTGTAGTTTTTCATTAAATAAATAATTATTGAATAGAAGCAAATCAATAGAAAAGTTTGTTTTGAAAAATATTAAATTAAATATTAAAAATTTTGTATTATAAATAAATAAAAAAAAAAAAATAGTTTTAATCTATTCAATGTTTTTTTCTATATTAAATAAAATTCCGTTAATTAAATTCTAAATCATTGTTTTTTTTCGGATTAAGTGATTTTTTTTTTGGGATTATTAAATCTAAAGATACAAATGAAGATATAAATATATTAAAATGTGTGGAATGCGTATATTAATATTTAGGTAAATATGTAATATGTATATATATATATATATATATAATTTAAAATAATTATTAAGAAAATTGATTTAATTTATTTTTATGTTATCAAAAATGAAATTTACAAATACTATCAAGATCATTTTTGTTCTAAGCAGCCCCTGTATAATTCAATTGTTAAAGGGATCTGGACCTATTGCCAAGAATTATATGGTTCTGTATTAAACTTCAATAATATTTTTGTCTTGTTGACAACTTGTAAATTATTATAGTATCTACAATATTATTACATTTTATTACTACTTGGTACTTGAAAAGCAAGACTCTGTGTGCTTACAGGAATCAATTTATATTTATATAGCTATATTATATTTGATTTTATCCCACTAAATTGTAGGGTTTTAGTCTTTTCATCCTTCTTATGTCATCTGGTCTGTGATAACCATTACTCATAAGATTATCACGACTGTTAATCAGCATTTCATTTACAAATTATTAGTGAGTTTTTATAGTATAGAAACTGGCTTACACCTGTATAGAAGAAGATCAAGAATATTTTATTTATTTCAAATAATTTCAAATTATTTTATTTATTATTTAAAATTTGTATAATTTTGTACAATAAATAAAATTTGAAAGATATTTCGTATATTTTTACCTTTTTTTGTATATCTTTTGTATATATTGACTGTTGTGGTAATTATAATTTACAGGGTATTTGAATAGATTTAATCGAATAATAAATAAAAATACTTTATTTCATCAAAATCAAAAGCTAACTTATATAGACTTTTAAATTTAAAAAATTATAAAAACAAAAAAATATAAAATATAGTAAATAAAAATTTAATTATAATTTAACTATATCAATTTTAATTTAAAAATGATACTTAGTTGATTAAATGAAAAAGTTTGGTTCAATGTACAAAAACTTCACTAACTAATGACGATATAAAATGGAATATAGAAGTGTGTTCTGACGCAAGAGGCATTGTGTAAAAATTAAAAATTAAAAAAAAAATCAGTTTCATCAATCAATCAAAAAATGGGAAATCAACCCTAATCAAAAATATACCGTTATGTCACTGCTATAAAGGATATTTTAATTTTTCATTTTAATGGCAAATATATGCTTATCAACAATGTCCTCAAAAAGTTAATTAAATATTATTACTTATAAGGTATTTTAATCAAATTATCTCTCATTAACTATACATACTCTAATCCGTAGAAATGGTCGAAACATTCCATTGAACGATGTGATAAGCACTGCTTAAAATCCCTTTGGGGATAAAATTCGTTTATTCTACTAGTGACACTACGTAGAAGAAGCCACAGTAGAAAAATCAACTACTTTGTGAATGATAACTGAAATAGAACAAGGTCTGAAAACCACAATATCTGAGCTAGATGAAGACTAGAACGTGGAGTAAAAAAAACGATGTTGAACAATTTAATAAAAATTAAATTTGGGTTTTTGGAAAATAAATTAATTTATATTGCAATTCCATATTCTAACCGTAAAAATGTCCTAAATTTTGACTGTACGAAATAATCACAGTCGAAATAATAAAATTAGAATTCAAATTAAATTATATTGCCATTTTTATTAATTTATTTTTCTTAATAAAATGTTGTTCAGACATGAGTTCGATATCAGCGTTCAATATCAGTCCAAATTATAAAACAGAACCACTTTGTTCTAAATAATAACCTGTTTGAAAATTTATTATTAAACAAATTTGTGTTGGTCTAGAATGCTATTGTGTTATGGGTTAAACTGAAATTTGAAAATTTTAGGAGAACAATTTTTTTTTTTGTAAAAATCACTAATGCACAATGGATGAACGTAACACTTAGCAAAAATCTGATGACAAATATCTATTTCAGCTAATCCACTTATCAATTCAAAATGCCAAAAATTTATTAGCAAATTTCTTCTCACTTAACAAATTCTCAAATATCAAATAATTAAAAAAAATGTTTAATTAGCAAAGATTATGTAAATTAATGTGTTAATACTCTTGAAAATTAGGTGATTGTGTTAATAACAATAATAGAATACCTACCTTATCCATAGTTTTTACTCTAGTGCAAAATATGCAAAAATAGTTTTAATAAATGAGTAGCGGGGGTTTGGATACTGGGGCCTACATATTGAAATATATGAAAAATTCCAAATTTGGAACAATTTTAGAGTTAGTTACAAAATTATTATTATATATGTACGTCTTTTACAGAATATTTATAATGTACTAGATATGTGGATGTATGTATACTATGTGTATGTAATTTTATTTATGTTATTTGATATTATTTTAAAATTTGGCAAACGGATATCTTGTAAATTAGAAATTTGACATCTACCCTTTTCGACAAATGCGTTTTTGCGAAACGATTTTTTTGCCATGTGATTTTTTGTAATGTGAGTTTAGGTCAACACTGTGGGTCAAATGAAGTAGGTACTATATACAACTGAACTAAATTGATTATTAACGAAAACAAGTTAAGAAGAAATTAAAAATCACATTGTTACTCTACTATGGTTCTACAATTTGAGATCAGACCGAACCATATCATAAAAATATAACCAATGCCAAGATTACAAAGTTTTGTGTTATCGTGTTTCACAAGTAAAATTAATTTAATAAAATAAAACCTGTTAGAATGTTTATCAGATATCTAGATTAGTTAGTATAATCTGATTTGTTTTTATTATTTAATTGATATTAATTTAAATTTAAATTTTACATGCTATATACAAGCTAGTATCGTTTTCATCAATAATATTTATCTATGTATATAATTATTTATCTACAATATTAATTAAATATTAAATTAATAAAAAGCACCAGCTTACTATCACTATCAGATTGAAGAATAAAAATATAATTTAATATGTATTTGAACACTAAAGTGATTATATATCAATCTGGTATTAAATTATTAAAATAACTTTTAAAATATACTTATATATAATAAAACTATTAAAATAATAGTCAGTATTTATTAAGACTTCTAAAAACATTAAAATTGTATTTTAAACTAGATTTTATCATCAATTCATTTTTAAATTATTATAATATAAGTATAAAAAATTTATAACTAAAATTTACTTTAATAGAAAAACAGCAAAATTAATATTTTCCAAAATGGATGATCACATAAAAAAATTTTCATAATAGAAAATATCGTGTCGTAAAGTAAAACATAAAAAAAAAAATAAAAAAATATGAAAGAAAAATAATGAACCTTCAAACCTTGAAAACTTTTTTTTTTATTTTATTTTTAAGTTTTAATTCAATATTAACATTGTGTTTCCAAGTACTTGAGCTTTAGATACTTTTATACATAATTTTCAATTTTTTTTTTGTAGTACATAAATTAAATGTACATATATTTATTTATAATCTATAAATTTTATCAAATAAAGACAAAAACAAAAATTGATAAGATAAATTCAGTTTTTTTTATCATGATAATAAAAATAGAAAAACAAAACAAAAACAAAAAAAAAAAAAGTTTTTCAAGTAACAATCAAAAATGTTTGCCAACCCTTTCGAAAAATTTCATATAATCATTTTTCTTTTTTACATAAATATAAACGTCGTAATTAGCTATATTTGAGTTTATTTCAAGCTTTTTTTTTCAAACATTTATAATATTTCTTTGTATTTGTAATTCTATAATTATTAATTTGTTTTAATTGGCAGTGCAGTTATTAAATAAACTTACCTATAAGCGTTTGTAGTGCTATTGGATATTGGCTGAAAATGATTCTAGATAAATTGACTTACTTTGACTTTTTAAAATTTTAAGTTTTTACGCTTTGCACTTTGTGGTTTTTCATGGTCTGACCCTTTTCAACTTCCTCCTCACAAAGATAAGATGCTTTTGATAGACGTAAAATCTCTCCAACAACGTCGATTGATGGCTAATATTATGTTTATCCAGCAAAGTATTGCTGGGAATATCCTGGCAGCTAAAATTATGGATTTAATAACTTTTAGAGATAACCGACGTAATTTACGTTCCGTTGACTACTGTTCAATATTGCTAACCATATTATTTACCGTAAATTTGGATCTGTGTATAGAATGTTACATGAATCTAACTGGAAAACAGCTTGTTTTGATACTAACCTTAGTAAAAGAAGCTTCAAATTAAAGCTATTATAGTTATTGTAATTGATATTTGGTCGTTTTCTACTTTCTTTTTTTTTGTATTTGAATTTATCTTTTTAAAATTATACTAACTATAGTTAGCTATTTATTTTTATCTCTTACTAACATTAGTTAACTTAGATAGATCACCTTTTCATGCTTATTAAGTACGATACTGTAAGTTTATACTACAATACCGACAATAATATTTTAGAGCATTCATTTATCAAACTGGCTTATCACCTCATTAAATGTGGAAAACTACTGCTATTGTCAGTAACTAAGCATTCTTAAATAGAATAACGCCATTTTATTTAATTATCTATCAGATTTTACTCTCAATTATTTTGTGTCATTTATTTTATCCCAATGGCACATCATACTGAACCAATTTGTACTGAGGTAGCCAAAGGAATAACCAAATAGTACTGGGGTACCAAATGGTACTGGACCAGGTCGAAAAACATATAAAGCATTTTATTTTGCTTCATCAGGATCTGAACTTCTTAGCTCACTACTTAGCAACACGATGCAAGCTTTAGTCTATAATAGACGTCTAATATAGATAATCTAACTAAGATCTGATCAAAATAAAATTTAAGGACTGTAGGCTCTATAATAGACGTCTAATTTGCTTGCTCTAAGTCATATAAATTTAGATATCATTGAATATTTCTTTTTCAGACCCCTCTTTCTGATCGCTTCCACTCTCTCTGATCAATTCCCCTCTCCCTGATCGCATTGTAGGATTTGCCCATTCTACCGAAAACAAACTAAAGATAAAATAGTATTGGCAAATTATCTTCAAAGGCAAAAATGAGTTTCTTAGAAGACAAAAAAAAAAGAAAGTAAAGCCATTTGTAATAATTTAACGAAGAAAAAGTGGAAGTAAACATTTAAAGCATAATGCAGAAAAACTGCTTGTTTCGGAAAATATTACTTACCATCCATCTCCCCGAAAAAGTTAATTAAGTATCATAATGTGTTGTAATGAAATTATCTCTTGCACATATACTTAAATCCGTAGGAATGGCAAGCAAGGGTTGAAATCCCCTTGGAGATAATAACTTGTCTATTCTAATAAAAATATAGGTGTAAGCGACATTAAGCAGAATAGCCACAGTAGCAAAATAAACTATACTTTGTGAAAATAGATATGATAACTGAAATCAAAGAAAAAAATCTAATCTGCTAAATTTGACTACTAACCGGTCCTTCCGACATTGGTTAACGTTCAGTGACATGACAATAAATATAACATCAGACTTTATTTATTTATTTTTTTTATTAAATTCAACAATAAAATGCCTACAGTCCTTAAATTTTATTTTGATTAGATTTTGGTTAGATTATCTTAAATTTTTTACATTAATGTTTTTTACAGCTTAAATCTGTTCATTTTGTTAATATGAAGTACAAAAATTTCAAACTATAAAACTCTAGTCCCGAAATTGCAAAGCGCAGAAATTTTCATAGGTTATAGAAATTCATGAAGCCTATAGTCCACTGATGAAATTTTAGGACACTAATGATATCATGTATTTCCGAATTATGTTTAGAGTTTTGCTCCTGATTTATCATTAATTTTTAATGTTACCATAATGTTAGAGCAATTCTATCCAGTTGAAAGATTTAAGTTTTTTTAATCTATTTATGCAGTTATGCTTTGTACTATCTCTCTGATGAATACGTCGACCTTGAGCTATTGTATTTTCATCTCTGGATTGTAATATTATCTTAATCCAATTAGTTTTTACTGCTTCTTCAACATGTACGAGCCAGTAAAATTTCATTCTTTAACTTACGTGTTATGTGTACAGTTACCAGTACTTGAATGTACAGTGAATCATATTGAATTATATTGAATCAATTTGAATCCATATGTTATTGTTTATTTCCGTGAAATTCAGCATTATATTTTCTCTTCCACATAATCCAACACCTCTGCAATTTATTCAAAAAAAAAAAAATATAGTTTAAAAAATTATTTTGCAAAAATACTGTGATGTGATATGAGATCAGAAATAATACTAACTATTATTAAGAACTACATACTATCAAAAACTTATCTTATCATCAGCCTTCATAGATTCTAAAAAATAAATTTAATAAAATAAAAATTTATTCATAGAATTTACACAACATTTTTATAATATAAAAAAAATATTAAGTATAGTTATCAGAAAAATTATATTAAATTTCTGAGGTTTAAGTCTAATCTAGACTCTTACTATCAAAAATTAATAATTTATTAAAATGAAATGAAACAATAATAATAACAATAATAATAACAACAACAATAATAAACAATATAAAAAAAAAAGAAATGGTTTTTTTTTGCGCCCTCTCATAACAGAATATTTGCACAATATGGCAAAAAAAAAAAAAAAAAAAAAGAAAAGAACAAAAATAAATTGCACAAATAAACCTGTCAAAATGGGTCGTCATAATTATTAAAAAAAAAATAAGAAAAAAAAAGAATTAATGCGTTTTTTGTTTGTTAGTAACCTTAATTCACATTTTTTTTTGGTTTTATTTTCAATATTTTACCCTTCATTTAGGAAAATACTTATTTTAGTTTTAATTGGAACCTAGTTTGTAGTTCTGAATATAACTTTGAAGAAACAGTTGAACCACAATATTTTTATTTTTTATTAAAATAATAAAATACATACAATTTTTTTTCATTTAACAATCTAATGGGGCTTTTACCTTTGCCGCCGATATGGTGTAGTGGTTTTTTTATCTGACTATTAAGCAGAAGGTCAACTGGGCTCAAACCCCACTAAGGGCATGGATGTTTTAAATTTTTTTTTTCACTTATTCTTTTGAAATAATTTGGAATATAATTTGGGTATTACTAAAATTAAATGGACCTATGCTATTATGACCTATGGATTATGATTAATGGACCTATACTAGTTTTTCACGTTTCGGTTAGTATGATTTATCAAAAATTCTAAATAAAAAAAACTATTGTATGCAAAATTTCTGTGTTTTATTCCATAGACTTGAACTTATATGAAAAAAAAAATATTCCCACAATTTAAGACCCATATTGGTTTACAGTAATAGTTACAGTAACACTTATATTGACTTTCAACAACACATAATATCAGTAATAACACACAAGTCTATATATATATATTTATGTCACATATAGGTGACTCCATTGAGCCTATATTGATTCTTATTTCATCATGTGTGTACGGTCATAGTCAAATCATTATAATTGCCAACAGACTCTTTTATCCGCAAAACTACAGTCAAAATAGGCTTATTTGCAGTTGTGACTTCAATGGAAACGGCCGCATTCATACCTGTTTATGTTCATATGCCCATACCCGTATAATTACTCTTAAACTCATTGTTTATATTGCTGTATTTTTAATTGCTACCTTTATGTTTGCTCGTACACTTTATTATTGCCTACTTAAAGTTAGTGCAATTGATGGGTCGATGTAAAATCATTACTTTTAAATGTATGCTGAAATATTAAGATATTTTGTAGAAAATATCAATTTGTATAATTTTAAGTTAAGTGCTGAAATGTTCAATATTCATTTGTAATTATTGAATTTCTCTATCTATAGCTTGAATAGATTATGGTTTCGTAGTTGTGCTTCTGTTCTTGAAATTAGTAAATTCAGTTTAGTTTTTTCTGAATTTATTTTCATTTTCGTGAAAATCTAAAAATAGAGAAAACTACTAAAATTTAGTAAGACTGGACAAAATCCCGTAAATTCATTATTTAACGAAAAAATACTACTTACTGAAATTGGCAACAATACATTAATAATCGCAAGCATATTTAACTCATGCTTAAATAATTAAAAATGCTCATCTAACTAAATATTTACTTTAACAATCGCCAACGATTTGAACAGATCGAATAATATTACAAATCTACAATTCAAAAAACCAACGTATATCGTTAATAACAATGATATGAAACAGTTTTTATTTAATATATTCTCAGTCTATATATATTTAAGTATTATGACGTCATACAGACATTTTTTAAATATTAATTAACAATATGTATTGTTGCAACAGATTGTTTTTTTTGTAATAAAACAGACGTTTACTGTTTTGTTATACAAAATTCTAAAGTTGTGAATTTTCACTGATGATGAATAATTTCCATAGATCAAATTTAATTAGTTTTAATTTAAGTCTTAAAAAACAGGTCATCACATGATTATCATCATCATCATCATCTTCAAAATATATAATGAAATAATAAAATACATGTATGTATGTATGTATATAAAGTATATAATTACTTTAAAAAAGGTAATAATTGAATTGCCTGATTTCATCTGTCAATTAATGATAATAAATGTACTTAACTGATTATTATTCTATTCATTTATTCTTACTCTCTTATTCACCCTTTCCCATTCATTTATTTATCATCACATTCACTTTATTCTTATCAAAGAAATATTTTTAGATTTGAAAATTATTTACTATGACAACAACAACAACATTACAAAGTTGTGTAATACAAAATGATTAGTTATTTTTATTGTGAATTTGCAATTTTTTATTTTTTTTTTTTTTTTGTTAATTTCTCATATGATAATTTGTTGTGCAATTTATTAGAATATTAAAAATATAATAATTCATTTTAGAGATAAGTTAAATAGTTATGATGTGGTGATAGCAATTTTCAGAAGTTTGTTGGATTTTTAAAATCAAGACAAATTTTGAGTTGTAGTTAAATTAAATAAAAATCTGTGTTGTCTACTGATAAAGTGAATTAAGGTATAAAATGATAAAAAACTATATTTATTTAAAATATTTGCAGTAATTTTATAGTACCAGTTTTGTTTAAGTTTTTAATTTTGTTATTTTTTGTCCATTTACACTGATGGGAGCCATTAGGGCTTTAGGTTTTTATTTATTTAATTATATTTGCAATATACATTGAAATTTGAGACAACAAGTCTCGTTGGTTTGTATATGTAGCAATTGAGTTCGAAATCCCAGTTTATTGCTGTTTTTTTTTTATATTTTTCTATGTAACTACGGTATTAACAATTCTGAGATTAGTAAAATAAAAACTTGAATTTAAAAAGTTTAAACTTGGGTTGATTAGGTAGATTATGTTGCGTTTTTTAACGTTGGTTAATAGAAACATATTTTAGAACCTTGTGAATATAATTTTAATGTAAATGACAGAATTTATATAATTTAAATTTGATTTCACTTGTTTTAATTGATTAATGCAATTTTTACTTAAAATACTTTGTTTAATAGTTGATTTTTAATTCTAATTTGTAATTTTAAAACTTAACGAAACTTAACGAAACTTAACGAAGCTTAATAAAACTTGACGAAAAATATTTTTTTTTTCAATTTTGAAGCTATTGAAATATTATTTATTTATTGATGGGTATGACGAAAAATTTTTCGTATATTATTTCTATTAAATATAATTTGTCAGTTTTCAAGAGACGGGTAAACAAATATCTTAGTAGCTATCTATATACTTCTTTTAATCTTTTAACCTATCCTTTCTTACTAACTAATAATTTACTTCATACAAATCCATATATAAATTATGTAAATAATTACATAAAATAGAAATAATAATGTAGTCTAATATGTTATAATTACATAGCAAAACTTGATCATTATTTTAAAAAGCCATGAATGTATGAATTAAAGGGTTAACTTATCTATACTAACTATACTAACCATGATAAAATTCTGCACTAACAAATAAGATCTCCTATTATTGTGACAATTGAAATTAATAATAAAAAAAATTTTTTTTACAAAAAAAAAAAATAACTGTGACTAACTATAACTATAATGACAATGATGTTTTCGTCATATTATATTTAATGGTATATAATTTCGTTTCATTCATTTTGATTCTTGATTCGAAATATTTGAATACATTGTGCGTTTTTTATTTTATTAAATCTATTTTTTGTTTATAATTAAATTTGCGTATTTTATAATATACTTAATTTAATATAGGACGTCTGTCTTTTTAACCACCGCTATTTACATTTTGCATATACACAATATTCATATATATAATAATATCTATATATATGTATTTTGATTATAGCTTATATCCCCAGTCTAGTTTAGATAGTGATCTTAAATAACATTATTAATGGAGTGAAATGTCTGGATGATTTTTTCATTTTATTTATTTTTCTTTTTAAATTATTATACGGCGAAGCTTTCATAAACTATGAAATAAATCGATTTATTTGATTAGTGATTATTCGATTAAAAAAAATTTTTTTTTTCTTTTATAATAGAGTTAAACTAAACAAAAAAAAAAATTTTGATCAAATTTAAAAGATTTCGGTCACATTGACTGATCGCAATAAAACCAATTATGTAGAATAATAATAGTAGAAAATAGTAATGAAGGGGAACCGAAAAAAAAAAAAAAATTAAAAAAAAAATTAAAAATGAAATGTGCAAATATGTTTATTTATATTAGTGACTCAATTTGTGCCTTTTTGTTTTTCCATACCTCTGCTGACTAGTACTTAAACAATTTGAAATATGAATTGTATATATTTACGTAAGCAGATATAATATAAATAAATAATAAAAATGTGTATTTAAAATGAAAATATGTATTTTTGGATGTGTTGTTGTTGTTGTTGTTGTAGAGAAAAATGTACTTGAAATAAGTGTAAAAAATTTAATTAAAATTTTTTTAAAACAATGCATTTAATGGCTGATTACGGCAAATAATTACCATATTGAGAAAAAAAGACAAAAACAAAAATAAATAAAATAAATAAAAATAAATTTTATAAATTGATATTTATTTTTTAATTAAAAATTGTATAGATTTTAAATATTAAAAATTTTGCAGTTAAAAAAAAAAATTAACATGGCAAAAATAATTTTGTGGTATATGGGTTGTGACGTTATTAGTAGTTGTTCGTTAATATTAATTATAAATAATATTTATTATAACAGTAATTAGGTTAAATTATTATAGCTAAATTAAGTTAAATTATAATTTAATATAGTTTCAAATAGTTAAGTTAAACTTCCATTCTATGACCCACAGAAAGCTTTACATGACACTGATGATGATAGTTTAAAATAAATAGAATATAGCTTAATTTCGTTATACTTACAATTTAATCTTGAAAATTTATTTATTTATTTAGTTTAGCTCAAACTTCATTACAATTATTATTATTTTTTTTTTACAATACAACATAACACATTCAATTTACAAATTAAAATTATATCTAACTTAGAACTAGTTAAATACATTGAAATAAATTGCACATATTCAATAGCAAATCTATGCAAAAACAGATTACTCCAACGACATTTTTTAACATTTATTTTGTGGAATATATATTTTTTTGATAATTTTAAATATTATAATAACAATTCTACTGAATTGAATTGAAAAAAATAACTTAACGAATTGAAAAAATTTAAAAACAAACTTAACGATTTGGAAAAAATAATAAACGAATATAATTACTTATATTATTTTTTTTTTAGTTTTACAAATTATTTGTGAATATTGTGTAGTAAATTGCAATTTTTAATTTTGTATTTATTTACTTTTAATTTTTTTTTTTTGTTATTATTGTTATCAATTATTTACCACTCAACTCAACACTTATCAGAGTTTATAATTGAAAGGAAATTTCAATGATATTTTTCCAATTTTGATATAAATTCTTCGAAATATTTCATAATTTAAGGTGTGTTTTTAAATAATGAACTTATTTTTTTAAATTTATTTATTTATTTTTTATAAATTTAATCATTCCTAATTTTGATAATAGCACCTGAAACTTCTGAGTTTAAAAACGAAAAAAAATTTATGTCATTAAAAAAATAATAATAAAAACAGGAAATTGCGATAAATTTCCTATTTGGTTGATGGTTAAAATTTTAAATTGTTTGGTGCTTATTTTTTTACAAATCAAAGTTAAAATTATTTTTAAAATATATATAAAAAAAGGCGAATCAATAGTTTTTAATGTAATCAAAATAACCATTTAGAATCACAGGGGTAAACAATTTTGTTTTTAGAAGGGCCATATTACTTAATTGTTAAAAGTTGACTAAGAACAATATTTTTTGATAGATTATGAAAATAGGTGCATAAATACACAATGAGTTTCAGAATTATTTAAGCAAATTGAATAAAGCTTGAAAAATTAAAGGATTGCAATTTAGCAAATTAAAAGGTGAATATAAACACCATATTGCAACAAATTGAAAAGCTGACACCTGCTTTCCTGAAAAGTTGCTGCAACTTAAATAATCCGCTCATAAGAGCAATTTTAGAATAGGTTTTAATTTAGGTTTATTTCTTAGTATGGAAGTAGTGGTAAGTTTCGCCATTTTTCCTTTAAATAATAAATTAGTCAGCTAGCCTAAGTAATAATTAGGAATAGTAATAGGAAATCTCTAAAAAATTTAATATTGTTAAAAAAAAATTATGAATATGTATCATGGCAATAAATAAATAAATAAATAAATAAAATGTGAATAAAGTGTGTACTGAATAGTTATGTAATACTTTGCGTTTCCTCCTCTTCGCACAATTCACTATTTTGATAGTCGTTTATATATTAAGTCAACTAAATTTATTTGTGATTTGAAATAATTGTTTCCGGATATCTTGCGGTGCTTCTTCCTTTGCTTCATATTTTTTTTTTAGAAAATTTCAATTATAATACATGTCAATACAAATGTTTGAAACTAGGTTTTGTGATAGTTTTGCTTATCGACACATTTTTTTCCATTTCTGATAAAACTTCTGTTATTATTCCCGATTGATCAAACAAAGCGTTATTTTGTTTTAATATGAAGTCAGTCTCGACCAACATACAAATCCCGTAACAAGTGCTACTTATTACTCAAAATGTATAAATAGTGCTCTGATTCATGGGTCGGTAAAATAAAAAAGCTCAATTGTTTTTTAACTGAGTCCTGAATCAAATTTTTATAATTATATCGATAGAAACAATTGTTAAACTAATCAAATCCAGCCTAAAACTGTAGACTTAAACCCTTTTGCTTTTTTTAACATGTTCATAATAGACATCTATTCCAATAGTCATCTATTCTACTAACTGTAAATAATTTAAATAATTTTTACTATAACAATAACTAAAAATCTAATATTGTGATTTATAAGACACTTCAATTCTTGTGTGCCACGTTCTTCGATCAATAGTTTTTACATCCCTGATTTTGATAAAAAAAATTTATTCCGTTTATTTTATTTTTATTCATTTTTGTTTTTGTTTTTTTTTGATAAAAAATTTTAACTTGTCACATTCTAATTCAAAGTTGATTCAAAGTTCTTGTCCTCACCCAATAGAAATAAAATTTCTTGTCAATTCACATAAAACTGGCATTAGCGAGAAGAGAAGTGAAAATTTGATGATGCTTTTGTTTTTGGAAATTGAGATTTATAAAAACTTTGAAATAAAAAAAAAACAATTTTACTTTTTCTAACGTAAAATCAAAAAAATAAATGGAGCAATAAAATAAAATTTAAATTGGTAACAAAAAAAAATTAAATGAAAATTCAAACAGGTGCAATAAAATCTCACCATGATACTTTGTGGGATCATAAATTTTCATAGAAATCAGTAAAATTGGTTTTTTTGATTAAGAAAAATAAAAAAAAAACAGAAAAAAAACAAATAACAAATAACAATAAATTTATATTTCTTTCTTTAGTATTTACAGGGTGGTTTAAATTTAAATTTTATATTATTAAAATTTTATCTAATCGCTGTGACTGAATATTATAATTTTTATTTAAAAATCTGTGAATGGATGGGAAAATGTTGATTTTAATATTTATAAAACCCCAAATTTATAGTATTTAGAAGCTTTCTAATACAAAATTGACGTTTTAAGGCTCATATATCTTTTAAATATGAACCCTATCTGTATCATTATGTCTGTCTGTAAAGTATGCCTGTGTTATTGTCTCTTTGTATATAGTATGGCAATCTAATAGTATGTCTGTGATTATATTGTATGTCTGACTCACAGTATGGATGTCATTATATAGTATGTCTATTCATAGAATATTTTAAAAAGTATGCCTGTCATTAATGACAAAGCCCTGATTCAAGCAATTTTTATAGATTTTGCGAAAACAAGAAAATAAAATTTCAACGCTTTTACGAAAATTTTACAAAATTTATAATCAGTTTCATTTTAACATTAAAAACCTGATAAATTTCCATTTATTGATTAATCAAAACAATGATGTAAAAACATCTAACCCACCAGCAGTTTTTTATTTTAATGAACATATCAAAAAAAAAGTATTATAATATTATGACAGGTATAATTGTAACAATAATGGCAATGATTGAAATATTTAAATTATCATGGCAATTTCATATAATTAAATCAACCTGTACAAATGTTATACTTCTAATATACATATATATATATCTACTTATATTGCTAAAATTCAATTAACATTATGCAAAATAAATCACTAATATTGTTTTTGTTTTTATTATTGTTACTCTGTCTGAAACAATAATAGTAGATTTACCTGTTGTTGTACGTATATATTTCAATTTTTTTTAATACACTCAGAAAAATTTAAAAATTAATTTTTTAAAAATTTCTATTAAATGTTTTGTTTTTTTTTCTAATTTCCAAGACTATGGAATGAACTGCTTTATGAACAGTATTACCATACTAGCAATCAATCACAATAAGTTTTATATTTCTATTACTTGAGATATAAATTCAAATTTTGTAATATTGTGAATAAAAAATTAATCAACTTTAGCAGCGCAGTAGGTTCCGAATTTTCAGTGACTATATCCATATGCTCTAATCATTTATTGTATATTCATCTGTAAGTAAAAAAAATATATTCATCTGTGATAGCAAATAGTAACCTTTTTTCTTTATTGTTTGTGTCAATTGTAAAATTATAGTACCTTTATACATCTTATACGAGTCATTAGGCTCAGCCTTAGGCTCATTTAGGTTATTTGCATAAATAAATAAATAAATAAAACTAATATTATAAATCCTTTATATAGCTGTATTGAACTGAGTTGACTTGAATTAGCCTTTAAGTCTTAGGTATTAAGGCAAATTAAATTCGATAATAATGACATTTTGTTACGAGTGGCTAATTTGAGATCAACACAAAAATAGTAAAATTGATTTGTAGAGAATTCTCATATTTCCCTACTTACCCAAGGGGCACATGGGTCATAAAAAATGTGTAGTAAATTAGTATTATTAAAATAAATATGTAATGAATTATTAATGTTACTAGAAGCTATTCAAGGACCTATAATGAAAAATATAATAATGAAATACATCTGTACATATCCGGCATAATATAAATTGAATGTTAACAGGCATTTAATTATACACTTTGAAGCTGTTCAAAGACCTATTATAAAAAATATAATAATGAAATAAATCTCTACATATCCGGCATAATATAAATTGAATTTAAACAAACATAAGTAACCCTACTTACTGATTTAATTAAATTAAATTTATTTTTCAAATCACTTCTAAATGTTAATCGACATAGAACTACATATGTCATGACATAAGTGATATTACGTATATGGAAAATACATGCAAATGCCCACAATCGACATAACATGCGACAATTAAGTTGAAATCTGACACTTCGTTAAACTTTCGTTAAATTTTATTCAAATCGAATGCGACATATTTAATTC
The DNA here is from genome assembly GCA_963942445.1 of Argyra leucocephala. Classification (NCBI taxonomy): domain Eukaryota; kingdom Metazoa; phylum Arthropoda; class Insecta; order Diptera; family Dolichopodidae; genus Argyra; species Argyra leucocephala. The sequence goes on along the minus strand of OZ012681.1, from coordinate 131,365,753 downwards.
CTCTTTGTTGTTGTTTTTCTAAGAAATATTTTCTTATGTTACTAGTATATGTCATTATTATGGATTGACATATGCTTTGACAAATATCTATGTCAGTTTAGTTAGTCAATTTCACATTTACATATGTTTTTTCTATGTCATTACAGTTAGCGCAAAACTCTTTAACGTATATGCTAAAAACAAAATTTGTCTCTAATTTATATTAAAAATGAAATTTTTTTGAGTGAATGAAAAGTTCTCTAATTTTTTTTTTTTTTTTTAAATTCTATTTCGTGATTCTCTTTTTTTATTTTTAATTATTTGAAATTATTGCAACTTTAGCGTCAAGATGACGAAATAATTTTAATTTTTAATTTCTAAATTTTAAAAGAAGTTTTAAAAGCAAAAAATAAGTTGTTGAGCATGCTGTTTCTAAGATCTAATTAAGTTAGAATATGATAATTATAAATAGTTGTACATACATATTATAAGATATTTGTTAATATACTGTCATGGTATAGTGATTATGACGTTATCTATCTAAATGAAATAAATAAAGTACACTTGCATCTGTAAGAACAGAAGTATAGGTTCAATTTGAGTTTGTGTGGATGTACTGAAATCGTTTCATCATAACGGCGTCTATACATTTGTAAATACTTAGTTTTAAGGAATTTATGGAAATACATTGTGGTATAATTAATAAATTGAAACTTTGGGGCTTCAGTTGACTCACTGTCAGGAATTCGGATGGATTTAATTGTACTTTTGTAAATTTAAGATATTAGGGTTTAAAAACATTTTGACGACTTTTTTGCTTTGCCAATAAAATTACTTATATATTCAGATATAAAACTGGAGTGGTATTTTGTATATAGTACTTAATAGTGACAACAAAATAATCACAAATTCTATTTTCGCATTTTGTAAGGTTTTTGTCACTGTGATGAGTGACAGTTTTTGTTAAATAACAACAATTTCGTTGTCACCGTCATACAAAATATAATTTTTTCTTTTCTTATACGCAACAATATAATTTCATAGGTATACATATTTGTCATAAAATTTTGTTTGTTATAATATGCTTCACTTGGATTTTAATGTACATTTTTATTTGTTGTTTAATATTGCTGATTTTAAAAAATGATCACCTTACAAAATACCGACAATGTTCAGCAGCGATCGCTTTTACTTTTCCTCACTATTAGTTATCACCTTACAGAATTTCACTCCTGGTTATAAATATAGACATGATGATATAACATGTATAACTGATTTTTTTATCGTTCAGTTTAATGTTCCAGACATTTGCTGAGTTTGAATTATTCGTTTTCATATCAATTAAATACTTAGTATAAAAATTTAAAATTAAAAAAAAAATACTGAATTTCATAAAATTTAGACAATTCTATTATAAATCTTAATTCAAATCTATAATACCTATTTTAAATAACTTTAAATGTAAATATAACTCAATTATTACAATATGTATTGATAATTTAAAAACTATTTAACTTCTATACTCTAACAAAAATATTTATTATCGGATCATGTAGGGATCATCTAGAGGTGAATATATGGTAATAACGTAGATGGTGGGTATGAAATGAAAATATAAGAATTTATCATAAAAAAAAATATTAAATTTTTTTTTTTTTTTGCCACATAAGCTATTTAATACTCACTCAACTTTTATAATTTTGTAAATTGAGAAAGCTTTGACTAATTAGAACTTATTTGTTTTATTTGTTGTTGTTGTTGTTGAACAAATTATAAAGAAATTTGTACTATTATGAAATGTTTTTTTTGTGTTATTATTCTTTTTATTACGTAAGGTCATCATAACAAACTTTTGTATGTAAATAAAATTAGAATTATTTCAGTTTTTTTTTTCAATTTTTTTTTATTATTATTTTTTTTTTATTTATATTTATTTTTTCTATAAATTGAAAATGAATTTACAGAAATTATAAAGACAGTTATTTTATTATAAAGAAAAATATAAGTGAACTTGAAATATTTAAATAGAAATAAATAATTACATACAATTTTATATTTTATAAAAGTAGGTTGGAGTGCAAGCGTTATGCACTGTAGATTATTACAACGTCAAGCTAATTTGAATAAGCTTAGAAAAATAATTGATCTTTTGTTTAATTCACACTGTCATAACTGCAATTATTTAAACGAGTTAGAATAAAACTATTGAACACTTTGTTTGGTGTTCCAAGGTGTTCAGCTTTATTTGGAGCCGGAATTGGAAATGTAGGACTAGGTAAAATATTTTTTTTTTTTTTGCTGCTGCGGTGATGTAGGGATAAATCTAAATCTAAAAAAAAAATATTTTTTTTAAGCAATATAAAGAATGTTTCGAAGAGAAGGATATTGACAGATGTAATTGGCTTCTTCAACTCTGCATGATTTTTGTCTTTTTTCTTCTCCTTCGTCTTCAATTTTTTTGCTTTAATACAGATTTATATACTCAGCATGTACTTCGAGATATTTATAAAAAAAATGAGTAAAAATTCGACAACATTAAAAAGTAGCAAAATGAGCAATGCTTCTTTCACTAACTAATACGCTTTCTGAGAAGATGATATCAAGTAATGTCGGTGATATGGTGTTGTTTAATATGGCCGTGTCATACAATTTTCTAAATTTGCGCTTTTTTAATTTAAGATACATGCTTGTTTCGAGCCCAAAAGTGTATATGATCCATCTTATTATATCGTAGAAGTCGCAAGGTCTTTTTATCTCGGTACAAGTTGGTTTTTAAATCAAATTAAAATTGAATCAAAAGAGTTATAGTATCAAACCCATACAGCATATTGCTAATCTAATTGTCTTTTAAGAAATAACTTATATTGAACCTGATTATCATATTGGTTAATCTTAATTTTTTACATATGTATTAGCAAAGAACGTTTAATAATAGCTATGTATATTCATATCATATTCGTATATAAAGAATTATTGAAGATTTGAAGAAAAATTATTGTTGTTTTGAAGATAAAATGAGAGAGCGGGATGTTGTGCTGCATAAAAATAATATTTTAAATATTTGTATGAGATGAGACTTATTCTTATTATATGTTCTTTGGTCTTATATATCTTAAACTATATTGGCAGCTACTAGAAATATTTATTTTACAATTTCTGAAATAAAATAGTATATTTTAATTAATTTGGAGAAAATGTAATATAAAATGCCATATTTTAATGGCACACAAATATATAAAATTCAATTTAAACTTGATTCTAGATGTAGGAAAAATAAGAATACATTTTAGTTTAATTAATTTAGGTGGATAAATAAATCTTATCAGGTTTTGGTGCCACAAATCTGGTGATTTAATTGAAACTCGATTCTAGATGGAGAAAAATTTTTTTGCTTTTTTGTTCACCATCGAACTCTATTTGTTGTTTGTGAAGTAATTATACTTTGAATATATGAGCTACACATTGGATCTATATTTTTATTCGATTTTTATTTTTTGTCACTTCTCTATCAGGTGTTCTTAGGTCAATCAGTTTTTATTTAACTTTGGGTATTCCATTCAATTAAAATATTAGATTTTTAATTAGATTAGATTTTTAATTCATTTATTCATATTATAGTAAAATACAATACTTAAAAATATACATTTACTAAATAAAAAATAATAAGAATAAATATATGATCATTCGGATATTCATTAGAATATGTGATGAATGAAACTGCAAGCAAAAATACAGGCATAAAAATATAAAATATTGTATTATTGATCCGACTGTTGTCCTATTAAGTAAATGTGACAAGTCCAACTCTTTATATGTAAATTAGTTTTCATATATGAATTTTGTTATTTTATTTACATTCATTACAATTAAAATTACAATAAGCTTTTTTGTAAGCTCCAGCTATACTTGGGCTTTCGGCTTATTCACAGCTTATTATTGTTACAAAATTGGTATTTGTGTACTGTATATTACGTAGTACCTAATCACATGTATTTTCTATTATGTACTTTTATATCAATTTGCCGGTATTTATTTATATTTATTAATTACAACAAATTTTCTATATAGTCACCTGTTCCAAAGTTATATCGATTTGATCTCACTGACCTTCAACAAATATTTTGTCGTCATAAATTTAATCTTCATTTCATTTTTATATCATAATTATTATAGAAAACTTCATTTTATGAAGGTTTTTCAAATAATATAAAAAAAAACAAAGCTATACTAACTATACATAACATTACTTATTGGAGATGACCTAATAATAAAGGTTAAATTGAAAAAAAAAATTACAACTACAACAACAAAAATTAAATTAAATTATTTGCTTTTGTTATAATTTCAATTCTTTAATTACAGTTTTAATAAAAAAAAAAAAAAATGAACAAATAAATAAGAAAAGTAAAAAAGAAATATTTAGTATTGCGCATTTTAATGTTCACTGTTTGTTGTTGTTGTTGTTGTTGTAACTATTTATTATTTAATATTTTTCTCTTATACAATAAATTTTACAATATTGTTGTTGATTATTAAATTGAAATTTTTGTTGTTTTTTTGTTGTTTTATTTTTTGTTCTTTTTACTTTAAACACTCATAGTGTTTTTTTTTTGTTTTTGTTTTGTGTTGTTATTGCGAAATATTAAAAATTATTTGAAATAAGGAGGATTTCCCTCTGCTACTTATTAATGCAAACAAACGGTAAGCTGATTAAAAACGAAAAAAAAAATGTTTTTCTTTTGTTTTTTGTCTTTATTTTTCCTATCTTTTTTTTTACTTTTTTATTTTTTGTCTGATTTTCTTTTTTGAGTTCCCAAAATTGTAAATTTTTGAAGAAGAGTTTTTTGTTTTAAGTTGTACTTATAATATCGGTTTTGTAATGACTTTTTGAATATGTGTTCCTTTATTATAATTTTTTTGTGTATTTATTTTCGAAGAGAATATCTTCGAATATCTTTTAAATCAATTTTTTTTCAACTTAAATTAATCTTCGATAAATTAACAGTTTTTTTTTTTCAAAAATTCGATTTGGATTTTATTTATTATGTGATTTGGCTCTCAAATTTCAAAATAAAATTAAAAACTGTTATAATTTGAGATAACTGTTATATTTTACATTACTGATACTATAAAAGCGTCTATAAAATGACCAAAGTCTAATTTAAATTAAACAAAACAAAAAGGATTTAAAACAAAATTATTGAGTTCGACTCTCAAATTTCAAGATAAAACTGCAAAATTTGTTATGATGGGAAATAATTGTTATATTTTACATTATAGTGATATTATAAGTGTCTCTAATGATCAAATATAAAATTGCCAGTCTAGACTAAAATAAATATACAATAAAAAATGTGATTTTAAAATGAAATAAATTAGTTCGACCCTGAAATTTCAAAATAAAACTGCCAAAATTGTTACAATGGGAGATAACTGTTATATTTTATATTATACTGATATTATAAGCGTCTCTAATGATCAAATATAAAACTGCAAGTCTAAACTAAAATAAATATACAACAAAAAATGTGGATTTAAACTGAAATAAATTAGTTCGACTGTCAAATTTTAAAATAAAACTGCAAAAACTGTTATAATTGTGATATTTTAAGTTACTGGTACTGCCTATATGATAATTTGAATATCTTCTTTGCACTCAATTATCCTATTTTATAATACGGAAATGAGTATAATTTTTTTAAATTTATTCCTTGTGTTTAACTACACCTTGATAACAGTTAGTTCTATTTTATCGTCATGATTAAATTGTATTCTAAATTATTTTTGTAGAATAGCGCAAAAATATTTCTTTTTCGTTTTGGTGGAGTTCATTACCGGAATCGGCTGATTAGTATTGACAAAAAGGACTATACACCATATGAGTCGACTGTATGCTTCAGCTCTCTGAATATTAAGGTAATCCGAAGTAAGGTTAGAGTTAATTTTTAATTACTGTTATACGGTTTGACTGTTGGATAGAATTCAAATTTTTTTGTTTTTGTAGTTTGGTATGTTATTCAGTTGTATTTCTACTTGAAGAAGTATTATTCAGTAGTTGTCTCTGAAAATAGTTTGTTCTGTATCAATCTGTATATCAGATTAAAAGTTTGCTATATATTTACAAGTAAATAATTTTGTTCCATATCAATCTGTATACCAGATTAAAAATTTGCTATACTTACAGGTAAATTATATTTTATTCTATATCAATCTGTATACCAGGTTAAAGCTTTTCTATACATACAAGTAATCAATTTTGTTCTAGACCAAACTGTATATCAGTTTAAAGATTTCCTATATTATTACAAGTTAACTTATTTTCGTTAATACAAAAATCTTAAAGCCATTAATACGCTACATCCCTGCGTTAACTATTATTTATTTTCTTATACTAGATTAGATCAACTTTAATTTTCCTTGTTTGTTAATTATTTAATTTTTTTTATTGTTTTTTTTTTTTTTTTTTTTAACTCTACAATTGTTAGTTTATTTTTTTTTTATTATGTTTGTTTGTTATTTTTTTATATTGTACTCTATTTTTTAGTGTTTTGTTATAAAGCTTTAAATTTTAACAATTTAAACATCCAGAACTCTGACAGAGTATGACGTGAATTCATGACTTATTTGCTTACATAATTTTTTTTTTTTTTTACATTTAATTTTCTGTTTATTATAATGGGAAATCTAATCACAAAAGAAAGAAAGGAAAACATGAACTAAAATCTTAAACGAAAAAAAAACAAATAATATAAAAAAAATGAGTATAAGAAATTTAAAGGAAAACAAAACAATAAAAAAAAGTAGGTGAAATATTTTTTATGTTTTTGTTGTTTTTTTTATTTTTTATTTTTGAAAATTTAAATACCTGAAGACCTTATAGTACGGTCAAATTATTTTTCTTTATATTCCTTTTATTTCAAATTACTGTCTGTAGGTTAATAGTATTGAATAAATTAAGGGATTATTATAAGAACAGAAAAATGAAAAAAATTGAAAAAAATTGTGTGTGTGCATTGCCCACTTTATAAAAAAAAAAAGAAATTTACTTTTACTTCTTATAAACAATTTTTGTTTTTTTCAATAGTTGTTTCTTATGTTGGTTGGGTCTTAAAATACGTATATTATGTGTGTACATGAATGATGTTTAAAGAAAGAAAATGAATTAAAGGATTGATTACTTATGAAAATATTTTTAGGTGTGGCGCTGCTTGTCACTTAAACAAAATCAAATTTAACCTAAAAAAAATTCTTAATAACTATTTTTTTTTCACTGTTTGTTTTTTTTAAATTTTATTAAAAAATGTTTTCAGTTGTAATGAAAGTACAAAATATGTACATGGAAAATATTATTTATGGGCTTTGCCAACTGAACATGTACAGAAGGCTTAGACACTCAAGTTATGGAGATTTTAAAAATGCCTTGGTAATAAAACTTGATGTAAAATGTGCATGTAAATGGGTTTGGTCCAAGACCTAATATTGGGATAAAATAAATGACAAAAAATCATTGAAAGTGTCTGGTAATATCTGAAATAAAATGCTATTATATTGAAGTATATCTAATTTCTGCCAATAACAGTAGCTTTCCACATTCAATGAGTTATGATAAGCCAGTAATTTGATAACTAAATACCCGAAATATATTGTACTAATTATAGTATAAACTTGCAGTGTCGTACTTAATTAAGTACGGAAAGGATTCTATCTAAATTAGTGACACATTTTTTCTACTAATTTAGAGACGTAATTAACCATAGTATGATTTAGGAAGACCTCGGTTTTTGATTTAGGTAGAATGTAGAATTTAATAAATCTTCGGTAGTCGATCGGTGCAGGGCGTATAATTTAGGTAGGTCTCAGTACCCTGATGGGGTAGAATGTACAATTTAAGGAAGCCTCAATAGCCGAGTGATGTAGAATAAACAATTTGAGAAGTTCTTAATAGCCAAGGAGTGTTAAACGTACATTTGAAAGAAGCCTTGCTATCCGAAAGATGTCAAATGTATAATGTGAGAAGTCATCAATAGCTGGGTAGAGTTAAATGTACATGTTAAAGAAGCCTTGCTAGCCGAAAGATGTCAAATGTACAATGTGAGAGGTCATCAATAGCCGAATAGAGTTAAATGTACAATTTAAAGAAGCCTTGCTAGCCGAAAGATACCACATGTACAATGTGAAAAGTCCTTGATAGCCCAGTGACATAAAATTTATAATTTAGAAAGTACCTTGTTACTCTATTGAATTAGGATGTACAGTTTAAGGAGGCCTTGACAACCAAGCTATGTAGACTGTGTAATTTAAGATGGGTTTGGTAGACAAATGGTTGAAAAACTGCACAATATGAATAAACATGGGTAGAAGGCAAATAATTTTTAAATAATAGAAATTTAACAACGTTATATTATGACATTGGAATTTATACTCCTGTATTAATGAATTTAGAAATACCTGTCTGATATTATATTAATATAATTATTTGAGCAAGCTCTGGTTAATTCAAAAATATATTTACAAATATTTTTTTTTTATCAAAAATTAGATTAACAAAATTCATACTAAAAAAAAACAATTTAATAATTTTATTAATAATATTATTTTTTTTATTACAGGTAAGATATTCAACTTATTTAAATTTATTTATGTTCTGTTTAATAAGTAAGTAAATTAATTAATAATATATAATTAAATATTTTTTCTACTAATTCAGAGACGTCATTAACCATTTGTATATGATTTCTATTCGAAATTAACCAAGCCCACATCTAAATTCAAATTATCCAAAAATTTTATCAAAAATTAATTTTGTTTCCTAATTTTGTAATCAAAATTGAATTTTCATGTAGGCTGACATCTAATTATGATTTGACATCATCATATGATACCAGTCTGAATTACCATCACAATTTAATGTCTTGATTTCTTTGTTTGGGACTGTATGAAAGCAAGAATGTTTACGAACACAGTCTATACATACTGCTTCAATTGGAAAAGATTGAGATTCATCAATTCGTTATTATCGAAATTGAGTCGTACTTTTACCAAATTGTCCGGAAGTAAATTTTGGACAAAATAATTAGGACCTGTAGAGCTGGTTCTGATGGTATGTTATACTAATGTAATCATTCTACATTGTTTGAAAATAACATGTGTTTATTTTCAAATGAATTATGAAAAATATTTCTATGTACCAACTAACTCAATAATTCATGTGTTTTATTAAAAATTTACATTTCAGTGTCTTACTGAGGCATTATCTATAATTTCAAGTGGAACGTATAAACTCAATTTTTGGTTTATAACTTAAATTTAAATTCAAAACTACTTTGGTAGACCACAGTTACGGTTTACTCAACTACGAACATAACTACAAAGTACAAATGAACAAAAGTATATAGTATTAAGCAACCAACAAATTTTGTCAACAAATTGTGTAATAATTCAAGATAAGGTAACCTATATGAAATCATTTAATTGATTCAATCTCAACCCGCATGTTCTTGTTTAATTAATGTCTTTAACAATACTGTTGTTATTATTATTGTAAATTTTAAAATTTTTGTTTATATATTTGTTAAACCATCTTCTCCTCTATCTTTGCGATATAAAAACAATTTAATAAGGATATTTTGCTTATATTTTGTACCTACAATTATTGTATAGCCACACTTTTTTCTACTATAATAGAAAAATAAATAAATAAAAAAACAATTTTATACAATTTATTAATTTACGCCTGATTTGAAACATATTGATTCGAAAATCTAATTTCACCAAAAATCAAAAAAATATATATATATATTATGTACCTCCACTACAGATTGATTTATTTATGTATTTTGATTTCTTCAGAATTCCATAAAAAACTAAAATATCTAAAAAAATTCCCATAAAAGACAAATTCAAAAATAATTTATTCTTAAATTTTATTTATTTACCATAAATACATTAATTGACATAAAGTGTCCTTAAAGAAAAATACAAACATGACAAAATATTTACGTCATTGTTATGTTGTTGTTTTGTATAAATATTTGTTAACGTATCCAAAAAACAATAAAAAAAAAACTGCTGATCCATCCATTTTCTCGCAAAATAAACCAAAAATCACCTAAACAAATATTTGGAAAACATCTCAGTCTGATTGTTATTTTTATTGTTTGTTTTTTATTTTTGTACTTACCGTTGTCCTTCTAAAATATTTTTATTTTTTTTTTCTTTTCAACATGTCAAAAATTTCATAAAATTTTCATATATGATTAAATAACATACAAATAAATAATAATGTCATGGGTAATTCAATCGAAATGTAAATGGTCGATTATTTTTTGTTAGAAACAGTTTTACTGGGATTGGGTGATAATCTCGGCAAAGAAAAATTTAGAGTATTTAAAGTATTTAGTTTAGGAATGGCTTCGCTATGGCTTAATTAGGAAGGTAATATTTATGGTTTAATTAGCAAGGTAATGATATGGCGCTGTTGCTTAATTAGTAGGAAATGGATAATAGGGATTTTTACACAAAAATGATATAGTAAATCAAAACTATAAAAAAATATAGAGAAAGAAAGAAAGAGAGATATAAAAATATATATGTATGTAGTTGAGGATCTCTTCAATTCAGATTTGAGAGTATAGATTAGAATATAGAGAGAAAGAAAAAGAGATAATGTATATTCCATCATAAGAAACAAATAACATTTGAAATAAAAAATAAAAATAAAACTTAACGAAACTTTTGAAAACTTAACGAAAGTTTAAAATCATCAAAAATATCTTCAAATCTTGAAATACACTTATAATAGGACAAAAATATTAAATTTTGCTAAGAATTTGAACTTAACGAAACTGTAAAAATAATGTTTAAAAGCGCACTAAATCACAAATATCTCTGCACACTCTGCAAATATCAAAAAAAATAAACTTGCTTTTTCTGTATAAATTGTTAAACGGTATGGTAAAATTTGAATTCGGATAGATTTCACCTAAATTTTACTAATCATGAATCGTTCAAAGATCTTTAAAGGACAATCTTACCTTTTCTTTTATATACTTTCTGTGTCCGACAATTCAGCTTCGTTGCATATATGCATACATAATTCAATTAAATGATATTATTACTCGTTTATCAAATAGTTGAGCTATGCGTTACCCAATACTATATCCCATCCAATCCTATACAATCACAATTGACTAATTAATACCAGTACTAATCTGTATTAACAAATTGAACGAATGCAAACAATTGGAATTGGAAAATAGACAAAATTGCTGACAAAGAATGAATTCAATTAAATAACGGTATTTATTTTCTCAATGAAAATAATTTTATTTGGTTTTATTAATTTCTTATTGTTTATTTATTTTATTGTTTTTTTTTTATTTTGTTTAGAACAAATACATTTATAAAATTACTTAATATTTCAGTAAAGAGGGAGATAGAGTAATTGAAAACAAAAAAACTAGTGAGAGAAGATGAAAACGCAATTTTTACCCCATATCATCCATCGCATCCTTAAAAAACAAAACAAGGATAACAAATTTGATAAGTAGGAAATATTTAGGTATATGTAAATGGATTAAAAATTTAAATTCATTTTTCTCAATTCATTCTTTTGCTAGGCCTAGGCCCTGAAGGTGTACTCTTTTAAATAATAATAAAAAAAAAGGATTTTCTTCTGAAAATATGTAGAATATATTTTTTTTTGTAAATATCTTCTTCTTTTCCATGTAACTGGGATCCATTAACTGTTATCGCATAATATCCACCTTTCAAACCCCCCTTTTTCAATGTCTACAACTTCTAAATTAGATTATATGGAATTTTTATTGTTATAATTGAATCAATGAAGGTTTAAAAATTATTATAAAATTTATTTTAAGTTTATAATCTTTTTCTGTTTGTGATTATCCTGTTTAGAGCATGATGCGATGATGACATTCAGTTTATAATACTTACTAATAATTGAATTAAAACCTTAAAATTAATTGTTACAATTTCCAGGAGTTAATGCTAACTTAATTATGTTTACATAATTAAAATTATATTGAATAGAAACAGAACTGTGTTCACAGAATGGACATCAAATAAATTTTAACATTTTAATCTTTGCAGCCACGCTTTCATAATCAAACATCAAACACGCTGCAAGTTGTAATTATATATGTTGAAATAAAATATTTGTTGTGAAGTGCTATCAAACGTGTTGAAGGTTGCAATCAAACATGTTGCCATGTTACAGGTTGTAATTATAAATTTTGAAATTAAATATTCGTTGCTAAGTGCTATCAAACGTGGTAACGGTTGCAATCAAACATGTTGCAAGTTGAAATTATACATGTTGGAATAAAATATTTGTTGCAAAGTGCTATGTGCTATCAAATACGTTAAATGATATAATCAAACATGTTACAAGTTGTAACTATAAATGGTGAAATAAAATATTTGTTGCGAAGTACTATGAAACGTGTTGAAGGTTGCAATCAAACATGTTGCAAGTTGAAATTATAACTGTTGAAATCAAATATTTGTTGCGAAGTGCTAACAAACGTGTTGAAGGTTGCAATCAAACATGTTGCCATGTTACAGGTTGTAATTATAAATGTTGAAATTAAATATTCGTTACTAAGTGCTATCAAACGTGGTAAAGGTTGCAAGTTGAAATTATACATATTGGAATAAAATATTTGTTGCGAAGTACTATGTGCTACAAACGTGTTAAAGGTTGTAATCAAACATGTTGCAAGTTGTAATTGTAAATGTTGAAGATTGTAATCAAACGTTGAAAATTGTAATCAAACATGCTGCAAGTTGTAATTGTAAATGTTGAAGTTTGTAATCAAACGTTGAAGATTGTAATCAAACATGCTGCAAGTTGTAATTATAAATGTTGAAATCAAATATTTGTTGCGAAGGTGCTATCAAACGAGTTAAAAATTGCAATCAAATATGTTGCAAGCAAAGATTACACACAACATGTTTTCCGAAAATTTTCAAACTAGTTACATAATAAGTCGCCCAATTAGTTGACGAATTTGGTGTGTAATAATCACTTAAGGAATAACATTTAAAATAATGGGTATTTGTAAGAAATTAGCCGAATATATTATTTTACTGCCTTCACCTGTATTTTTGTGGATGAATAAATTTTTATGAAATAAATTTGAATAATGGAATTTCTCTTGAGTTCTTAAACTGGTTTTGTTATTACAATTTCCGGTGAAATTTGGCCTTCTTTCAATTATTACAATTTCTCTCCATTCATACCGATTACTAGCAAAATTTCTCAAATTTTGAGTATTAAGTATGGCTCTCGCTATATTGTCCATTTAGCTCATTTTCGGTCTTCCTTTTGTAGGAATAGCCTAAAATTATGTTGTTAAAAAATCACTGAACATCCCAATACCTGCATAACCAGATAAAGAAGATGGCCACTTAAAATACGGTTGTTTGCGATTGAAAAGAATATGGGAAAAGTTGAACTAGAACTAAATAAAATTAAAACTTAAAATACAAGTTTTTTGACCTTTCAGATCTATAGGAAAACTGACCCTAAGTAATTAAAAATGGTTCACATAAAAAATCCTGAACTAATCATAATTTGTACAGCCATAATCAGGGGGGCATGTTAATTCATATCTAATTGCATCCGTATTATTCACTTTATCAATCCGATAGTTGGCTATACAAAAATACAAATACAACCCTTTTTGAAAATTTTTTGGTTTTATATTTTTTTATTTTATTTGCTTTTAATATCTTTATTATAATATTTTGATTGTTTGATATCTCAAGGATAACCAAATAAAATAATAATAAAAAAAAAACAAAAAAGAAACAACAACAAAAAAAAACATGAATAGGGACATAAAATTTTGAATGAATAGAATTCATTACTTACATCCATGTATGTTAGCTTTTAGTATCCTTGAGTTCCTGCGTTTTTGTGTTTACATTTACATCTCTGTGGATGAATAGATTTTTATTTTATGAATTTTTAATAGAGGATTCTCTTCTCTTGAGTTTTGTATAGTATTTTTAATGTGGAAAAAAAAAATAATAAAAATATGTAAGACAAAAAAAACAATAACAAAAAAAAACCGAAATTAAATATCTCATATCTGTGTAATTGTATAGATAGAGAGTGAGACGTACTATAGTACTATACTATACTTACCTAATATAAAATTCCGCATATTTTTGTTCTTGTTTTGTTTTTCAGCCGGGTACATAATATTTTTTTTTTTTTTTGTTTTGAATTATTATAGATACAATTTTCATATTTACCTAAAATTTACCGTTATGTTGTTACATTTTGATTATTTGTTTTGTTTATTTTTATTCTATATACTTGTTTTTCTATTTTGTATTGTAATTCAATTAAAACCACCATTTGTTGCGTTGTGTTGCGTTTATATGATGTTTGTGCTGAGTTGTATTGTGTCAGAAATAAACAAGAATAAATTTTCAGGTTTTCTCCCTAGAGTAAAATGATATTGTTTAAAAAAGATTTGAAAAAAAAAAACAAAAACAAAAAAAAAATAATATCGACCCAAAATTTTTAATTTTATTATTGTTTATAGGTTTTTTGTTTTTTTAAGAGCTTTACTTAAGAGGTCCTTTGAGATATTAAATATTTATTTTAATAAAGATATCAAATTTTTTTTTACTGTTATTCGAAAACAAAAATAAAACTAGTAAAGATTTTATGATTTTCTGATTCAAGGTAATCTTCATTATCAACATTCAATAAATTGGCAATTGTAAGCAATAACGGTATTCATCATTTTATTGATACAAAAATTCGGAGTGAACCTTTACTTTGCTATCAATCTTTTTCATCTCTGATCTATTGTGGATCAGTGTTTTGCATTCATTAATTTCAATTTTTCTATAATTATGCTAAACTTTTTCTGATCAACTGGATTTTGGCTTTACATCTTGCAAATTGGATAGTATAACTATTGCTGTAGTATTGAAATTGGCGCTATGAACTTATTCATTAGCTTAATAACCACCAAAAGTAAAAATGAACTAAGTCCAACTATTTTTTTTGTGTTAGTTCATTGTGAAATGCTAATCCCCACAAATTAATTAACTAATCCCCTCAATATAGTTATTAAATTTTTAATGTTATTTCAAATGAGTCCCAAAATCAGTTCAAACAAAAATGTAGTCATGTTTAAATTTTATTTTGAAATCAAAATGCGATTTTTTTTTTCAGATAGAGAAAATCATCAAAAAAGCATTGATTTATCATTTTATTTTCCGGGGTAGAACGAAGTGAAGTGCTGTGTCGACTTTAACGTACTAAACACTTCTACCGTGTTACTAAAATTAAAACTAGTGTTTTAGACTAACCATTAATACAATATTGGATCTATTACTTGAGATATGTTTGATCAAACAAAATTCCGTTAGGAATTATTGAATGATAAAATATGTTATTCTAATACATTTCGAACCGTTTCGTCCATACTTATACCAAAATTTTGACTGTCAGCTAAACGTAAAAGTTTGACATTGGCATTTGGGAAAAACGGCTTTTATGGTGTACAGCCAATTCCATCATATATAAAAGGAATCTTGAGATCGCTATCAGCATTGCGAACATACCAGAGAACAACTGACAATTTACCGCAACACTTTGTTTTGGAACGTTTTGATAGTTTGAATATTAAATAGCTCAATTTGAATACCGTGTGCCCAGACTGGATTAAAAATTTAGTTGTAGATCAGAGTTTTGTTATGCGTCGAAAGCGTAGATATCCGCTCAATCAGCCAATACATCAGCTGATTGTATTTAAGTTCTAACTTTTGTTTATTTCTCTTACAACAAGAGACGCTCGATAATATTGTTGTCGGTTTCATCCAACCATCTTGATCTGGGTATACCTCTTGCTCTAAGTATTGTACGGTATTGCGTCTAATATTCTTTTTGACATCCTTTGTTCATTCATCCTCACTACATGGTCTGCTCATCTTAGTCTTTATGTCTTAATAAATTTTTTACAACGTGTCTTTCAATTAGTACTTCTAGCTTCTCGTTTGATTTTATTTCATATTCACCATCGTCATTTAATTGCAGGCAAAATATTTTTGTCAGTATTCTTCTTTCAAAGTAAATGCATTAACCCAATCATTGCGGGAGAAGTTTATTTTCCACGATGCTTACTTTAGCTGGAATTATCCGATACCATTTGGTACCATTGCAGAGAATGGGTTAAAAGAAATGATTTAGTCTTCAAAAATATTTCTCCGAATCTTAAATATAAGTTATAGTTGTGATAGACTATAATAGACACGTCTTGCAGAGGACATGCGATATGTAATGCATAGCTTTCACCAAGAAGCAATGGTTTTTTATTGAAATTTAATTTTTCCTTACTAGACCCTATTTTTCGAGTAGTATAGTGATAGAGTGCGGGTCATTGACCGATAGGAAGTCACACTGCCAAGCTAAGTATTCAGTTCAACCCCCATTGTCGTATGTGTAAAAATGAAAATGAGATAAAAATTATTGAACACTTCCTTAGTAATCCCCAGCATTAGCTAGAGTCATATTGCAGACAGGGCTTTAGATTATGCTTACCCCAACCATATAGGTATTATCGCAGAAACAAAATCAGAGATCTGATCAACCTTGTCAATTGCACCTAGTACTGAATTTCTTGTGAGAGTCATAATGAGAGAATGATCAGCTAAAACAACCAATGCATAACAAATAGATCACACGTGTCGGGGTATCAAAATGGCACAATTAAGTGCTAATTGGTTTTCCAGAAGCAAATTTAATGGCCATGGTTTTACCTAATTACCTAGATCCTATTTTCTTTCTACTTTCAAGATTCACTCGGTGATTTTGAAATAAGCGCGCACATAGCTTTGTAGCTGTAAGCAAAAGCTTAAATTTGTTTTATTAAAAATCTAAGTGGGAAATGAGATTCTATTCTATCACTATGAACCCCTTTGGTCTAAGTGGAGCCAACTTAGACGACCACTTGTATCACCTACTTTCATTTAATACTGATCCCTATTTCAAATTTGAAAATTTAAAAAAAATTAAATTTTATAAAATATTGTCTTCAAATTCCGTTTTTTTTCTTTATTCTTCTTCCGCTTCGCTTTCAACAACAAAATTAAACTGGACGTGATAAATAGACAATGAAATTGATTTAAGGAAAACTTCTTCATTTTCTTGTTTTTTTGTTTTTTTTTTCTTTCTCTTTTCCACTAACTTATATAGGATAATAATTTTACTTAGTGGTTGGTGGTTGGTGGCTAGAAATGATTAAATCAAAGAAATTAAAACAGCCAATTAAATTCGATTTAATTGACTTTGAAATTGAATGGAATCAAAAAAAAAAAAAATAATAATAATAAAAACAAAAAAACACAGGACAAGATAAAAAGAAAAATAAACAAAATGAAAAAGAAAAAAAGAGTGGGTAGCAAACAATTACCACTAAGTAAATAGAAAATTTTGAATGAAAGAAAAAAACAAAATTTTATATTGTAAAAAGAGAGACAGAGAAGAAGAGAGATAGAGAGAGAGTGGGTGGAGGTGAAAATACTAGATAATCATCTTGCACTTTTCATTTCCTTTTTAAAGATTCTTTTTTAGACTATTTGTTTTTGTTTTTGTTATTGCTATATTAAGTCAGAACATGACATGCTATAATTGGGATGGGATTTTAAGTTCTTTTATATATAATTAAAGTTTTTATAATCGTTCGATTCACTACGATTCACTATACTAACATAACGACTGAGATTTTTTATAAATTTTATTTTTCTTTTATAATATCAATTCAATTTCATTTGGAAAATATATACGCATAATATAATCGGTCTTAACCTGCTGCTGCCAAGACTGGACAATGACAATTAGTGACGAAATAAAATTAGAAGTATTCGAAAGAAGAAAATTGCCATTCCTGGGGAAGATCTTGGAGCAGTGGTTACTGTCATTTTCAGCTCTCTGTCAGCTGAAATTGACTCTGATGAAATATTTCGGCTATTAAGTTGTGTTGATTTTCTTGTGTACCGTTATTCAAGTACTGCTATATTTGATTTTGCTGTTGTATTTCAAGTCTATTAGCAAAAGAATTTTCTCCCGACAATATATTTAAATTATTTTTTGCTTAATGATGTTCTAAAATGGAGAATGACTTTTACTTGAATGGTCCCACCACCAGTTTTTTTAACTCATCCTTATTAAATATAAATTACGTTTTTTTATATCAAACTTATAGTCAGTTCGGAACTAAAGTTAGAACAAAAGTGCATATAAACGTCCTTTTTCTTCCTTTCTCAATTTTAATTTACCTTTTGCACACATTTCCGTCTTTTATTGGAAGGCCAAAATTGTTTAACACATGTTCAGCTAATTTTTTTTCGATTCAATCAAAATAATTCGAATTTTTTTTTAAATCGTGTTCGCCAGTTCAAAATTTAAGAACGAGTATACTCAATTTTTATTCGGCCGAATCCACACCTGATTACTGTAGTCCGAACGAAGTAAAATTGATATTAAAGATTATGTTAGTTAAACAAAACTATTTAATTGATTCTGTTCGGATTGCTCAAATCTGCAAATTGGGTATAAACAATTTCGTTTGTTGGTGTTCAAAAAATGGACTAGATTTGAATATCTCTAAATGCCAAGTCATTGAAGAATTGTAGGAGAAATTCTGCTCGGACAGTTTGGTTGCAATACACGCTAGATGGCACAGTAGATTGATCACCTACATTTCAATTGAAAGGTCCCAGAATCTATTCCCGATGAAGCAAATTGTTGCTTTATGAATTTTTCAACCTGGTCCACGTCCACTACCCTTTGTCATTGGGATAAAATAAAAGATATAAAGTAATTGAGAGTATAAATCTGGTAACAACTTAAATAAAAAATGAAGCTATTCTATTTAAGAAGACTCAGGTTCTTGACAATAGCACTAGTTTTCCACATATAATGAGTAGATAAGCCAGTAACTTGATAACGACTCGAAAGGCATTGTAGATATTGTAGTATAAACTTACAGTACCGTACTTAATTAGCTACGAAAAGATTATTGTACCTAAGTTACTGTCAAGAGCACAAAAAAAAAAATTAAATGGCTGTTCGTTTTCAAGCATAAAGTGTTTAATAGACAACGGGTTAACACTAGATCCTAAACGGAGCTTCAATTTATATTATGATAAAATAGTTAGCAAAGCCAAATTTTTTAGGTTTTATTAAACGAGGGTTTAAGAAATTTTCTGACCCCTACTATAGTTATATATTGTACATAATGTATGATATGTTGCATATGTAGCAAGCTTTAGTCTAGTATGAGATATTTAATTGGGGGTCTGCCCTAAATGCCGACTATTCCAAATCCCGCTTTTTCAAAAGCCCACTTTTTAAAATCCCGTTTTTTAGTTGTTTTTTTTCACTTTTTTGTATCCAACACCGACTACACATACAATAAATTAAAATAAATTATCTGTAAAAGGCAGATATTCACTTTTTGGGTCCAACAGAGTTCTATACATACAATAAATTAAAATAAATTTTCTGTAAAAGACAAAGATACACGTTTGGGTCCAACAGCGACTATACATAAAAAGTGCACTTTTGAAAAAGCGGGATTTGGAAAAGTCGGCATTCGTCCCGCACCGCTAATGTGCTTCCTGTAAGCATTAATCTGACAGTAATAAAAATATTTCATCTTAGTTTGATATTTTTAATTATAGTTTGATCTCCACTACAACTACAATAGACTACCAATTAAATGTTCTATTTTTGCCAGGTGTTTTGTTCAAACAGAGGACGTTCTACTTACATATATTGTCAATTTCAATTCATTGAAAGATAATTGAATTTTTTGTTCTATCCTACTCAATGGTAGCAAACGGGTTTCTATGCCATTATCAAATCATCCTCAATTTTTTATACATAGCCAAAAATACTAGGTGGACCTACATTTTATACTGATTGGTATGTTTGGCTAGAGAGAGAAAAGAATGTTAGGGGGGATATTATTTCTGTATATTTATCTTAAAATACAGTTATATTAAAAATAAGCACTTACTATCAATTATCTCTATCTGAAAATATTAATTTTGTTAAATAGAGAAAAAAAAATAGTAATAATGAAAAGATATAATCCCTAAATAACTAAGGTTCAACTATATTTAATGTACGTTCTTAAGAAAACTAATACTGAAAAATTAACAAAATTTAAAAAGCAATTTTAAAATCTTCAACAGACATAAATGTTACACTCAATATACTGTGTAACTTATGAGAAGATTATTTTTGTTTTGTTGTTTTTTTTTGTCAAAATTTTTTTGTGTAGGAAAATTAAAGAATCGATTTTTCAAATTAAAACAAAAAAAAAAGTCAGTGAAGAATGAAATCTTAACTACTATACGATTTATTATATTAACTTTTGAATTGCTTAATTTACTACACATACATACATACATTATGAATATATATATATATAAATATATATATAATTTTATATGAAAAGAAAATTTCGTTACTGAAGATATTAACTTTTTCTGCCATTTAAAATGAAAAAATAAAAATTTAAGGAAAGAATGAGGACTGTATCGTATCGTTAAGTTAAAGTACAAGAAATAACTACAAACATTTAACTGTAGTTCAATGGCTTCCAGTTAAGTACTGAAAAATATAAGAACAACAAAAAAAAACACTTATTTAATTGTTATGAGTGTTAAATTGTCAAGACATTCAGTTTTTCTTTACTTTTCAAACAGAGTTATTAATTAAAAAAAAAAAAAACAAAACAGAAAAAAGGGTGTGGGCTATTTTGAAAGGATATGGAATCCTATATCGAAAATAAAATTTTTATTTGCAATTTAAACGAAATAATTTTTTTTTATTGTTTTTTTCCAAATTACTTGCCTATAAAATGACATTTAAATGCAATATTACTGACAGCCAGTTAATTTATAATTTAAAAAAAAACAAAAACAAAAAAAAAAACAAAACAAAATTATACAAAACTGTTGAGGGTTTTAATTCTGTTATTTATATTTTGTATATACAAAAAGGAAAGATATGAAATTCAATCTTTAAATTATTATTTTTTTTATGCCGCGATAAAGAGTGGGTTGATATAATAAATTAAAATTTTGTATTTTCCCTGTTTTTGTTGTTGTTGTTGTTGTTGTTGTTGTTGTTGTTTTTGTATTCCCTTTTGAAAAACAAAAGAAGTTAAAATATGTATGTAATAATATGTAACTATGTACCTATAATTTTCCCTTTATCCTTTTGTACATGTGTGTATGTATGTTGTTTTTGTAGAAAATAACTTTGCATAAAAAAGTAAGTATATATATATATATATATATATATCTTGGAAGAAAATATAATTTAAATCCTTAAATAAAACTGTCAACATAAAATACGTAAATATATGAGAAATTTTTTACATACGTTCTAAGATATATGAATTTTAATTGAATTTTGTTTATTTTTTGTTTTTTATCCTTGAAATTCTTAATACATAATTTTTTCTTTACCCAAATATCAGTTAAAAGTGTGGTAAATTCCCTTGATGGTAATTTTAAGTTTTTAAATTTTCTAAATTTTGTTTTTTTGTTAAATTTAAATTAAAGGTGGGAATTTATATAATATTATTTAATCGTGTTGATTCAAAATTGTTCACTTTTATATCGTCCCTTTCGTCAGATTATATCAGTTTAGTTGTGTTATTCATTTTAACTGTTTTTATAAATGTAATAAATTTGTTTGTTAGATTTTATATTTTAGAATAAATAAATTGATTGCCATAATGGAACCTGTTTTTGCTTTATATTTTAAAAGAAAAATAAATCTATTTCCTAGACTCAGTGGATAAATTTAATAAATTCTGAGGCTCATTATGAGGCTGGGTGATCTTAATAAATAATATAAATATTAAAAATGTAAATATTAAGAACCTTTACTGCTTTGTTAAGAGCTGGAGTATGAAATAAACGCTGGCGTTCCACTCTGCCTTTCCATCAACGACTTACTCTCTTCAAACTTCAATCCAATCCATATTTTTACTGATGACAGCACATTTGTGGCATCCTACGACCTTTTAAGGATATCTAACGTCACCGCTACCGCAATCAGGTTGAAAAGAAACATAATGACTAGCTAACTTAACCATGATCTACCAAAAATAGTCGATTAGGGTAATGTAAATGGAGTTAAGTTCAACACGTCCAAAATTCAAAGCTATTTGATTTCAAGGAGAAAATCTATACAATGTAATATTTTTTGTGATATAGTTTAGAAGGATGCCAAATGTTTGGGTTTTCTTTTTCGATGTAAACTCTACTTTTCTCTAAGAGATCTGTCTAATATCTATAAAGCATATATCCGACCTAAGATGGAATACAATTTGCACTGGCACTCACCAAACTCCACTAGGTTCATCATCATCATCTTATGGCGCTACAGCTCTTGGCCTTCCTCACTATGCTCCTTCAAAAAGGTCGATCTTGTGCCGTTTCACAAAACAAACCGAAGCAGCAATGGTTTGCAAGGGTTATTCTTCATTGTACCTCAGTATTAATATCGTTTGTTCTAAGGTAGGTAAACTCCAGAACTACCTTTAAAATTATATGTGCGGACAGTGATATTTTGACCAATACGATATTGGAAGGTCTTTCTGTTTGTCAACAACACATATTTTGTCTTTTCCTCATTTACTTTGAAACCCATACATTCCGGGTTTTCTTCAATCTTAGTAAAAGACGATGCCCGTTGGGATTTGGCGATGATATCAATGTTGTCGTTTGAAACCCTAGTATAGTTGAACAGATTTGAAAAATATAGTGCTGGCCGTGCTTACTTCCGCTCGCCGCAATATATGTCCCAGTACTAGATTCAAGAAGCCGCTGGTATTACTGGCCTAAATATCTGGGTAAAGAAGGTTTAGCGTGTTTATTAGTCTGTTTTTGAGTAATAATCAAATTTATCTTGGATTAATAAAGTTCGATTAACAATCATTTTATCCGAGTCTGGAAGTCGGGTTCCGGCTGATAGTTTCGTGTTCGATAGTTTAAAAGAAAAAAACATAAAATGATTTGAGCTGTTGGTGCAGCGCCATTGAAGAAAAAAATCATAAAACTTGTTATAATGGAATTGGATTTGGATTTGGTTGGAAACCGATGAAATAATCCGAAAAAATGTATAAACTTGCAATTCATTTTTACTTAGCTATATATTTTAAAGTAAACCTCTTTCTAATTTAACCATCAATTTTAAACTTAATTTCTTTTAATTTAATAACTTTAATTTTTTTATAACTTCCAGTCTGTATAGTTGGTTAGCTGCAACAATATGTCATTTTTAATATTTTATTTTGTTTTTTGTTTTGCTACTTTCAAATTCAAAGATTTATCAATGTGCGACAAATTTCTTTAATTCTTTATACAAATATTAGAAAAAGAAAGAGATAGCATATAAATCGCGATTTATTTTTTTATTTCTTCTTATACATTTCTGTTTCTTAAAATTAAATTCTAGCCATTTAACAATTTGAATTTATTTTTTTGTAGTACCGATGATGGCGTCATAATAAATTTTTTTTTCTTTCTTGTTTATATTTTTGATTTTTGTATTAGAGTTGCCGTTTAAGTATTTTTACTCCAATAAAAATTTTTATTAACGAATTTCAATTTAAATTAGATTTATTTAGAATTTTAAAGTATTAATTAATTATTTATACAATTTTATTAATAATTGGTAATATTTGCCGTCAATTCTTTTTGGAAACATAATTAAAACAATTTTTCTAATTGCTAAACTTTAAGACAATTTAATAGTTTACTGTTAGTTATTCTACTTCTACATATTATATTTGTTATCATTATTTATAAAGCTTTTCAAGATAAACTCAACTTCATCATCATTGTCAAATATAGGGCAAATCATTGTTAATGTTTTCAAATTAATTTTATGCAATAACAACCCCCACCGAATTTGAGTCCTGGATTGTCAGATTATTGTATTACATTTTTTTGCTATGTTATCGATTTATTTGAATTTATTAACCATGTTTTGACTATATTCGTTTTTAATCCCAACTGAAGAGTTTTATAAACAATGATAATAAAACTAAGTTTATTCTGAAATGCTGGAAACAGATAAGAAAAAAAAATTAAAAACAAATATAATATGAAGTGAATTTTAATTTTAATTGTAATAGGGAACTGATTATAGTAGGTAGTTGAAGTTTTTATATATTCAAAGAAAAATTGCCAACTTAATGTTGTTTGTTCTTCGAACTCGTTTCAGTACTGGCATAATGATTTCCAATTTTCTTTTCATTTTGCTTATAAAGTTGCACTGAGTTAAAATGATTATTAGTATTGCATTATTATTGTTAAAACAATAAGAGTATTCTATGTTTTAAGGTAAATAAAATAGAATATAAAAAAAAACTAGTCTAAGTAGATCAAAGAAAAAGTTAAAACTTTTATAGATAGTATGATTGCATATACAACATTTTGTATTGTGATAAGTTTAAAGGTGAAACAATAGACTGGTAGATCTATAGATATTATTAGCTTCTGTGTCTGTCAATTAATTTATTTGAGTACAGAAGAAATAAAAACAGACCTATGAAACTCACCAGAATCCGATTGAGGTGTACAAGAACTACTCATTGGTATCTGCTGAATGAAGCACCTAGATTGTGGAATATAAAGTATCACTAACACTATAATGTAATTCTAACATAATGTACATGTACTTGATGTATTTATACAATATACAATGTATGTTGCATGTACATGTACTTAACAATGCAACATACACTACTGGACTGCTAATACCCATGTAACAACCAAATGACCACAGAAACACTAACTACAAAAACATAGATATAATCAAAAACCAAGTTAAAACCCAAGGAATATGGAAGATTTTACGTTTAGAATTTACAGAATAAATTTGAAAAATATAATACTTCCGGATTAAAAATAAAAATAAAACCAAAATAAATAAAGTAAATTACAAAAAAAGGAATAATCCTAAATAACAACTAAAAATTTAATAGATATATATATACACATAATTAGATTTAGATTAAATTTAGATTGAAATCGTATTTAATTTCTATTAGTATTAAATAAGTAGATATGAGTAGAAATTTTCTACCTGTAAAAGGGTCCTAAATTTTGACTATATTGTATTTATGTGCAATTAAAATAATAAAATAAAATTAAATTAAATTAAATCTAATACTAATGCTTACGTTTAATTTTAAGTGTTTGAATTATTAGAAATTCTTAACTTAATACAAAACTCCAGTAACACAAAAAAAAAAATTAAAACGGCAACATTGACTTAAAGATTGAGTAAATAAAATTATCATTATAAATTTTTGTTCCTCAATGGTTTTGCTTTTACAATTTTTTTTTTTTTTATCATATTATCTTTTTGAATCTACTCCTTCATTATGAATTCAATACGACAACACTAAATTACATTAGCAAAGTAAAAATTAGTCATCATTTCAATTTTTTTTTGCAAATATATAAAAAAAATATTTTTTTTTCTCCTACTCTTTTCGTCTTAAGTACATACAAAAAAAAAATGTCTGTGATGTTTGTGGTATTCCCTCCGTGTATAGTTGTTTTTCCACTTATTTCGCATAAACCAATAAATTATCCTGACACTGAGTTGGTTGGGTAGGTTGTTTAGAAATTGTTTTTGTAATTTTTTTTTTTTTTTTAAATTTATTTATGTGTAAATTTGGTAAGGTTTTTTTTTCGCTTTGCTGTTTTTGTTGTGTTTTTGAGGTATTGTATTAGGCTACACATCCTCATTTTTTTTTTTTTTTTTTTTTGTAACTCTAAAAAGATACACGGTTTTTATTTTTATATTATTTTTTTTTTTAATGTCTTTTATATCAGATTTTTGTTTTTATATATACGAGCTCATACAAACCGGTAATAAAGATACTTGAAAGATACTTTAAGGATTTTCCTTGTTTTCAATAAAAAAAAAAAAAAAAAAAAAAAACCAAAAAAATATAAATTTTAAGTATTATAAGTAAAAGGAAGAACTCACTCTGGTATTGGTGTGTTTATTTTTTTTTTTGAGGAAACGCGTATCTTAGAATTTTTAAAACATTTAACATAGAACTCTCCTCTTAATTGCTTTTAATAAAATATTGTTGTGTTTAGAGATTGTCGGGTATATGTATAATAATAATGCCTTAGTTAAGTATATACTTCAAACTTTTTTTCATCTTGTTCAAAAAAATATAACACATAAACATGTATGTGTGTACCTATATATATATTATCTTGCATGTTTAGTATCAATATCAAATTGCGAGAAAATATACGAATAGATATCCCAGAATGCCGGTAATGAAAATTAAAATAAAAAAATATTTAAAAATTCTATGAAGTAATAAGTTCTAGGGGTGGGGGAGGGGGATTGCTGACGAGGAGTTAATGGTGTTTATGTTGTATATTATAATATTGTTTTTGATACTAAAGTATCAGAAACAATAATTTTCAAGGATATAAAAATCGTGCTTTAAAGGATAATTTCTTATCGGAGAAATTCTGGTGTTGAAAGGTTATTTTTTTGTTATTCAGTCTATGATACAAAATATTTATGTGTTATGTAGAAGGTGGAGTTGTTTTGTTGTCTAAGAAATTGTTTATTACAGTTTATATTTTTAAATTGCATCTAATAAATTTTTTTTTTTGTTTTTTTTTTTTAATTTAAAATATTTTTTTTTTTTTGTTTATTTAAGTACCATTTAAAATTTTTTTGAACTTTACCATTAACCAATCCAATCGGTTAATATTGTTTTCGAATTTAAAACTAGACTTAATTTCATTGAAAATATAAATTATTATCGTAGGTTGGGTAATTAAGGTATTTTTAATTTTTTTTTTTTATTTTACAAGCCAAGACAATGGAATAAGTAGCTTAGTTGATAGTTAAGGATGTATAGCGAATTTTCATATTGCAATAGAATCAATAAAATATAATGGGTTTTTAGAATTAGTTGCTTGATTGGGATTGAAATATGCGTGAGGAGATGAATAAAAGAAATAGATAAAGTAAATATAATTGATTCTAAGTTTAATTGTTGGCTGTTTGAAATGACAGTGTAATTATTAATAATTGCAGTAAAATTGAAAGTGGTGTTATTTTTATTTATGTATTTATTTACGTACTAAATTTAAGTGAACTACACTACATATATTATATTTATGTGAATTCAAACAAATTTTAAAATTTTAAATGAAATATATTTTAAATATATATATAAAATATATATTAAATCAAAACCCAATAAATCAAAATCAATAGGGAATAATAAAATATGTGATAATTATAATAATGTAATGGTAATGATTATGATTTGATAAAAATTGTATGGAAACAATATTGTTGTTGTAATTGTGTTAGCAGGTGTGAAAAAAAAAATTAAAGACTTATAATCTAATAATTAAAAAAATAAAGAAAAAAAACAGGAAAAAATAAAACTATTTAACTTGGCAATTATAAATTTATTTACAAATTTTTTTTTTTTTATATTAATTTTTTATTAATTTCATATAATTTTCCTTTTCGTCTTCTTAATAAAAACTCGTTAGCTTATTTAAATTAAATTGAATTATATAGAAAAAAAACAATAAGATCAGACAAGTTAAACCTAAGCTATGATCAATAAAACTAAATTTAATTATCTATTACGTATTTGATATACGAACCCAACATGATTGAAGTTCGTACGGCTGATTAAATCTAAAAAAAATTTATTAAAGTTAATATATAAAAAAAGTTTATAAATTTAATCATGTTTTTGGTATTTGGTATAAAAGGTACAACATTAAGGATTTCAAATCATGTTAAAACAAAAAATTATTCATAATATTAATTAACAAAATACTAATTTATAAAAAAAAACATCAATTCATTTAAGTTCGTACGATGTAGATTAGTACTGTGTAACATCACCTTTACTTTTAATAACGCGCTCCATTCTTTTTTGTAAAGATTGTTACAACTTTTGGCAATTTTCTGGTGTTATTTTACACCAAATTTGAGCCAGTCTTTGCTTCAATTCATCTTTTGTCTGAGGGCGAGAGCATCTTAATTTTTTTTTCATCATGTTCCACAGATTTTCTATTGGACTTAGGTTCGGGCTTGATGATGGCCATTCCATTACATTAATTTTGTTTTCAACAATCCATTTTTGAGTACTTTTAGCAGTATGACTGCTTGCACCGTCTTGTTGAAACACTATTTCATTGCCAAACCCAAAATATTTTATCGATGGAAGTAGATACTCCCTTAAAATATTTTGGTATTTTTCAGCATTAATTATGCCGTCAATGAAGCACAACTGTCCTACTCCTTTACTGGACATACATCCCCATACCATCACACTCGCAGGAAATTTGATTGTCCTCTTCAAGCAATCAGGATGATATGCTTCATTTTTATTACGTAAAACACGGCTTCTTTCATCTCCAACTGAAACATCAAATTTTGATTCATCGCTAAACAAAACGAGTTCCATTGTTCTTGTGTCCAATTTATATGAGCCCAAGCTGACCTTTTTTTTTGTTTAATTGTGAGCAATGGCTTTGCGTTTGCCTGCATTCTTTAGAATAAATCTCCTTTTTTTTAATATTGTTAAACTTACTTTAAAAAATCCATATCCCATAGATTTTATTCGCCTGAGGCAAGTAGAGGTTGAAATACTTTTTTTTATTTTGTCCGTCCAAAGATTCTTCAATTCGGAAGTTGTTGCACGCCTATTTTCCGTAATGATTTTTTCCTTAAACATCGATCATCTGCATCAGACGTATTTTTTTGTTTATCATTGTACTTCTTTTTTACCAATTTGTTTCGTTTCTTTATAATTTTTAATTATGTATTGGACAGTATTGTTGGCCACTTTAAATTGTTTCGTTATTTCATTATAAGATTTTAAATTTTGAAATTCATTAACTATTTTTGCTCGTAAATCATCACTAAGTGCTTTTCCACGACGCATATTGATAAATGAAGAATTATAAAATGCATTCAAATGATAACCCAGATTAAATTTTGAGAGAAAAAAATACGGTAAACCTAGTATACTCTTATTTCTAAAAGAATTGAGTATACGAGTACACCTAAAGGTAATGTTACACAGTACTAATGTACATCGTACGAACTTAAATGAATCAAAATTAAATCGTACGAACTTAAATGAATTGATGTTTTTTTTTATAAATTAGTATTTTGTTAATTAATATTATGAATAAATTTTTGTTTTAACATGATTTGAAATCCTTAATGTTGTACCTTTTATACCAAATACCAAAAACCTGATTAAATTCATAAACTTTGTTTATATATTAACTTTAATAAATTTTTTTTAGATTTAATCAGCTGTACGAACTTCAATGACGTTTGGCTCGTACATAAATTATAAACAAAATGTATTATTGAAAAAAAATAAAAAAAAAAAAAATTAAAATATAAAAAATTAAAACTACTTGCAGTGAAATAATTAAAATGTAAATTAATAGTAAACAGTTTACAGAAATTAATAAAAAATTGAACCATCTGCAAAAAATAATCAATAAAATATTTTTATATTTGAAAATTAGTAGTTTTGGGTTAAAATTAGTATTTTGAGAAAAAATTAGCAAACCTTAAGAATATTGAAGATAGATAGAGATATGAGATCAGAATGAACTAAAAGAAATATAAAACGTTCTTTGGAGAGAGAAAAATCAATGCGGTTCTTATATTTGTTACCCATAATCATCATTCTATGGATAGGTTCGAAAATTCAATGAGGAAAATGACATCGGCAATTTTGCATCTTTTCTTTCTAGTAGCAATATGGACTCAGTTTAATCTACGTTCGTATGGTGGCAAAATTAAGGGGGCAGAAAGGGGACACAGTGCGAATCTTAATAATTTTTTTTTTTTTTGAATTGCCTCAATCCTATTCATATGAATTTATATAATATAGAGACCTTACCTATCTTTCTTTATTTGTTCGTCTCTTCATTATTTTCAGTTCAATTCTTTCTTAGCTATAGCAGATCAATTTGTGGATATTGTCAAAATGTCAGGTAATAGAGCAATAAATTGTTTAGAGTGCAAACAAAATATTAATTTAAAAAAAGTTAAGGCAATACAATGTGATGGAGAGTGCAGAAAGTGGTTCCATAGCCAATGTACAGGATTTGAAAATCAAGATTTCAATGACTATGTAGGGGAAGATGCTAAATTATGACTAAGCACTTCATGAAAAAATAGTAGAAAAAAGAGATGTTCCACAGCAATAAATGCTAAAGCAAACACTCCTATAGTACAGTCGAAGTCACAACCAAGAAATGTTCCAGATCCAAACAAAGACAATGTTATTATGGAGAAATTAGATGAAATACTACAAAAAATGAGTTCACATGAAAGTAAACTTGGTGAAGTAAAAAGTGAGGTTAATGAATTGAAAGCAATACTGGATTCGGTAGTAGAGAAAAATATAGCCTTAATGAATGAAAATGTTATACTAAGGGAAAAAATTAATAATAATAGAATTGAAATTGAAATGCTGAAACAAGATAGAAATCGCAATATTCTGGAATTCACTGAAATAGATGGATACCTGAGAAAGCTACAGCAAATATAATTTCAACAGTAGTGAAAGAATTGGGTATTGACTGGAGCTAACCGGCAAAATTAAAATCTAACATGAAATAAAATGATTAGTATCCAACATAGTCAGATAGGAAAATACTGATGAAAGAAGTAAATTGCTTCCAAAATACCGATATTTGCACAATAAAAACAAGGAAATTCGACTTTTAATTAATAAATTAGATACGAAAGATTTGTAGAGGTCTATGTTCCAAAAGGAAGAAAATAATATTTTTTGAAGAACCATTTTTAATATCTATACAGAATAACAATTAAAGTTAAATTCGAGTAGAACTACTACTATAAAAGAGAAACAATAAGATTTTTTTTAATTTAATTTTGTATTTATTTTATTTATAATAAAAATGCAATAAAAATAAAAAAAAAATTATCAAAGTTATTATCTATGTAGCAATGTCTACATCATACATATCTAGATAATGATAAGAGCTATACACTCAGTCCTGAACAATCAAAAGTTTTTAATTTCTCTGATAAAATATAAAAATATGCCAATTTTGTAATAGTGATGAATTTTGTTAAAAGCAAAAACAATTAAAGTATATAAAGATAACAGTGAAAAGCGGGCAAAAGCACAAAAAAAAACTATTTAAAAAAAATAAAGTCGAATGCAATAACCAGATAAAGTGAAACCAAATAAAGCTGCGCCTGCTAATGAGTTCTATTTATAGTTCTAAATATAGACTGTAGGCAATGGAATGATTTACAAATTTGTTCACAGATCATCATCAATCCTGTTGATCCTTGTCAGTGTATAGGATACGAACAAATTTTCTTTGTAATACTCAATTTTGATTTATAGTATTTTAAGTCCATCGCTATGTACCCACACATGTCTATTGTGCTGACAGTGATGTATTTTTACGACGTAATTTAACTAAATTCGATTTTTCCACATATAAATTTTTGAAGTTTATACTCAATACTTTTGAATAACTTTTTTAACCTTGCGATAATATTTACTACTTTTTATAATTTTTTTGTTTACTATTTTTGAACCAAATTCAAAATCAATGTAAATTATTTACACTAAATAACATTGTCAGTCCCTCCCTTCTCTCCTCCTACATTATATGAAAGTCATAATAAATAAACTTCATTAAATCATATACATAAATAAAAAATTTGCCAACATAAACAAAAATTTGCATAAATAATAATTGCATTAAGAAAACAAAAAAAAAAAAAACAACAAAATATAAACAAAAAGCCCTTGATTAATATAATAACAGTTGACGGTCGGGACCAATTGAATTGTCATTGTCATTAAATCAATCACAGATTGCACAAAATATAATTAAAATAAATTTAAAAAAAAAAATAAAAACATTATTTACGACTAATTAAAAATGAAGAATTTTTATTGTCTCATTAATAAATTAAATTTTTAAATATTTTTTTTTATTTATTAAAAAAACAAATTTTTTGTTTTTAAATTTTAAATAAGTAAAAATAATTAATAAAAATCTGTTAATGTCCTTTAAATTAATTTTTATTTTAAATAGTTTTTTTTTTATTACATATTCAAATATTTATTAATATAATAAATTTGGTGGAGGTGTTCTTGTAAACTATAGGTATGCTATATTAATTGTATTGTACAATTTATTAGAAAGGGGAGCGTGTCATCATATATTATAATAGATAGAGTTAGTTGTCAGCATTTCACCTCAAAATTATTCAATTTATTCACCAAAAATGAGAAAAAATAAATCACCACACCACGACCACACCTACATCCATACACCATCCTATTTATACAATATTCAAGAGAATGCATAGCATAGGTAGCACATGAGTTTTATTTTCATTATTAAATGTAGGTAGGTACTTAGGTATAGACAATGGAATGTGTATCGTAGTAAGTTGTAGACAAAATTTATATTGCTTTTTTTTATACCTATTTATTGATAGTGAAAAATATCAGTAATTTAAATCCCTGTTTTATTAAAAACATTAAATTTGGCTTTAACATGAATTATAATTAATAAATAGGGGTCTATAGTATGCCTGTATTTCATTTGCCAGTTTTCCTGCAATTTGCCTGTATTATCATTTGCGTGCATTTTCACTTGCCTACATTTCATTTGTCTGCATTCCATTTGACTGAATATGCTGGATACAGAATACGATAAATATTATCCATATGCCTATGTGTAATGAATATATGGTATATGCGAGATTCTGAGCTAGGAGAGATTTTAGAGTTGGATTCAAAATCGAAGTTAAACGCCTTATTGAAAATATTTATATCAAATGAAATGCAGGCAAATGAAAATGCAGGCATGTGATAGCAACCCATAGAAAGCACTAGTTACTAAGTCTATTAAACTTTCGTAAGTTTGTTTTGCTAAACGAGCTTAACTTCAACTTTTTTACTAATAATATTATAATAATATATAGTTAATCCGCTGGTACAGACTAATTTGTGCCATCAGAGTTAAGGTGGGATACAAGCTGAAAAATATTATCCCTAACAATTTTTTTGTTGTTCTTAGTAATGAGGGATTATATTTTTCAGCATTATTATAATAAATTTTTTATTTTACAGAATTTTATTAGTTTTGTAAGATTAATCATGACATTCAATTTGATTAGTTGTGCGGTCAGCTTTCCTAAAACTGGTTCATTATTTTTTTTATTAAAATTGATTTAAAAAGTTCATCTTCAACCCATTTTTCAATTTCCTTTCATATTTCCGGGTTAGTCAGTATAAAACGTACCTTTTCATTCGTCAAAATTAGTCAAAACAGATGAAAATATTATTATCATCCTGTAACCCCATGAATTTGATATAAGACCTATGATAATTAATTATCCTATTTTTAAAACATTATTTTGTACTAGAGTTTATTCACAAAACGGAGGTCATTTTATTTTTAATTATATTGATTGATGATTGTGACATCGAAAATTCAGTATTAAAAATGCAATATAGTATGTCTTAATATCGTCTTATATAATACAATGTAGTTAATTCCAAAATGTGTACATTCAGTTTCTTTCGTTTTAATTAAGGCTGTTGTAAGTAAGCTTGTTTAATATACATTATGAAATTTTTTTAGTCGTAGTATTTTGTTCTGTGAATTTTTATAAGAACAATTTCAATGTTCGGCTTATCAGAAAATTTAATTTAGTTTGTCAGAAAAATATAATCAAAATATACGTTAAGATAAAAACAAATTTATTCATCTTCTTTATAAAAGCAAATTTTTTTGGTACATGTAAATTTGTCGCTGAAAAGTTAACTAAATTTCAACTTTTATCCGTATTAAAAAAAATGTATTCAGCACAAGCCAGAAACTGAAAGTACAAAACATTGTACATACGATATTTGTATATAAGACATTATGGAACATAATACTGCATTCCATTTAAAATTTTAATATTACATTTTCCATTTTATGGTTATTATCCAGTCCTTCAAAGAATATTCTGATATGTATTCCAATTGTTGTATAACAGTTTTTAAAACATTCGAAATCAAAAATAGAATTTTATAATACCCTTTAATTAAATTTCAATGTACATACATTGTTTTGGAACAAACTTAAGATTTACATTGTGATAAAAAAAAAAAAACAAAAACAACAAAAAACAAAAAATTTAAATTTTTCTTTTATTTCATAAACCAGATTTCATAAATTTTTTTTTTGTTTTTATAATAATAATAATAATTTATTACAATAATTATTTTATACATACTTTTATAAATATATACAAATTATACAGTTATTTTACTCTGAACATTATTATAAAGAATAGTTGTTGTGTACAAGTCAAGGATTTGTTTTTTTATTTAACTTAAAAAAAAAAAAAAACAAATAATAAAAACATTCCATTTTATTGACCATGATTGAATTGCTTGGATCCAATCATCATTGATTGCCATAATCATATCTTTTTGTTGCGTGTTCATTTTTGTAACAGTAAATTTTTGTTAATGCTATAATTGAATAAATGAGTACACTTAATAGTTGGTCTTTTCATTTTCCCCCCTCCCATATTGCATGCTTTAACCCATTTCATATAATTAATTTATAAAAACAAAAACAAAAAAACCATTTATTTAACAATTTGAATATAATTTAAATAATGTTGATGGGTCATGTTGTATATCTATACTCAGTCGCAGAATACTCAAATCATTCATTGAACTTTAAATAAAAGATTGGTGGGGTAAACAAACAATATAATTGGTTTAATGGGTATGTATTAATGCGGCTCATTTAAATATTTGATTTGGTATAAATAATTATACATATGTAAATAGTATTAAAAATTAGATTTATGGGTCCGAGTAAAATTCTGATTTTATGAATGTGTGACAGCGATTAATATGTGTAAATCTTTTTGCATTAAATGCTTGCTTAGGTTAAAGCCATAATTTAATGTTACAAATTTTAATTTTAAATATAATGAATAGCCCACATTCCGAAAGGGAAACATTTCAAATCCACATTTCCACATTTATGTGGATAGTATGTTTCTTATATAAATAAATAAAAAAAAAGGTGTTGAGTCTGATATTCCCAGTTGACTATTTGATTTAAGTAATTACTTATGAGTCAGTTTCCAGTTAATGTGAATAGAATTGCAGAAAAATCGACTGGCAAAGATAGCAATGAATGGCTAAATAAAAAGCAAGTGGGTCTATCAGCAAGACCTCTCAAAAGATGGTATGAATCATCATCATTAAAAAATTGATGTAAAAATTGATTGTAGAGGATAAGATAAATTGGAAAAATAAATATTTAATGCTTAATTTAGAATGAAGGATTAGCTTGGACTTTTTTTCATACGAAATGTATATACATATATATATATATATATATATATATATATATATAAAAAAATTTTAGAAAGCTCCGGTCAAACCTGACTTACAAACTGTACTTTGTGGAACATCTTTATGTTTTTCTGGAATAAAATACGACTTATATGTAATTTTTAAGTGTTGACTCAGTAGTTAAATGAGATTTTGAATTAGGCGAGACTATGTTGGTAGAGTTTTATTTGTATCGTATATATAAAAACTAAATAATAAAAATGCAGCTGAACAATACTTCCTTTCTTCAAATTATTCAAATGATTTTTTTTTTATTTGTGTATAGCCATTTTGCCTATACACCAATTCGATAGTGTTGGTGGTTGGTGGTTGGCCCTATCTAAAAACTAAATTGATGCAAATCACTTAATCTTTCTTTATTTGTTTTGAGGCATCATTTTAACTATTGCAATTTTTCCAACAATTATTTCCAAAACAAAAAAAAAAAATGTTCCACACACCTGATTTCAATTGTATTGAAAAAATAAAAAAATTTAATTAAAAATGAGGGATAAAAAAATATGTTAGGGGATTTTTTTTTTCTGTTCATTCTTTCTATTTTAAAATACTTTGAATTCGATATGTTAATCAAAAAAAAAAAAAAAGATATCTGGAATTGTTCAGACTTTTGACTATAATAACATAAGTCGGACAAATATTTATGAAAAAAAAGCTAATTAATGAAAATGTGTGTTACAAGTGTGTTTATTGAACAAAACAAAAAAAAAAAACGAAAAGTACAAAAATAACAGCATTTTTATTTTTTCGTTTTAAGTTTTTTTAGCCATTTCGGTTTTGGGGGGTTCGGAGAATGGGTGGTTATAAAATAATTTAAACGTTCAAAGCATTTTATTTTTACTTTACTAATATTTAACTCAAATTATTTTATTTTTAATTTAAAAATTTTAAGGCCTGGAGCTGGATGATGAAGACACGTGGAAGATTTTTTGAGATTGATGTAGAGTTGTGGTATTTTTATAATTTTATTTATTTGAAAAATTTTTAATACGAATTTTCTGAATCGCTTACAATAATCAGTTGAGGGCCGATCGATTTGACGGATATTTTTTTTTTTCGATGTTAGTAGATCACATCTTCGAATAAAATGTATACAACAATCGATTTAGAAAACTTATTAACTTGACAATTTAAGGTGCCTATTATGTATTTCGATCGATTTTAATCGATTTTAATTGAAATTGTTAGTGTCATTATGTATTTCGATGAAAATTTGATCGAAAGTGTTTAAAAATGCTGCCATTCTAAAATTAAAATCTACGATGAAAATGACATATTATGTTTGATTATCTAACTGTCAAATTCAAATTATTATACGAAAAAAAACAAAACAATAGTGTTAACTATTTGAAATTTTTAAGTTGAAGTAAAAAGTGTTTAAATAAAATAGAAATTATAAAATTATAAGTTTTTATAAATAAAATGATTTCAGCAGAGTTAAATTTTTTAATTTCTGATAGTGCTGAAAAACGCTATCAAAATGTAGAATTAAAAAACAACGAACATATATTCGAGATTATTCTGGATTCAATGGATTTGGAAGATTATACGTATATTTTATTTGCACATGAATTTTATGAGTTATTATCTACATTATTAAAACTTTATTTTATTAACATATACAATTAATAATTTTTTCCCAAAACTTCTTCTAGCAGAAAATGATTTTTTCATAAGCTTTCAATAACACAATTACAATTTTCTATTATAATTATTTATAAATAATAAAAAACAAAATGTTTTACATTTGTTAACAAATTAATTGTTTCAAAACTGCATATAAAACAAAATTATGGCTGAAAATAAACAATGTAGCATTCAATAACAAAAAACCAAACAATTACTTAACACAAATCAATACTACTATCTAAAAAAAACCCAAAACTACATACATTATTTATATAAATATTAATTCTCATTTAAGTCAACAATCACAATAATGCACAAAATTAATTCATTCCTTGCTACTTTTTTTGTTTGTAAATTTATTTTCTGTCATGCGATATTTTGTTGTTGTTTCCCTAAATAATCTAATTATAACAGGTAGATTTGGACTGAATATCAGCCACTCAATTTTTTTCCTTTTAAGATTTTATTTTATTGTCGCTTCATTTATTATTTTGTTGTTGTTGGTACAAAAATAAATAGAGACAGAGACAGTGTGTTTGAGTGTATGTATATTGCAAATGATGAGAATGATATTTAATTTGTCATTATAATTATGCAATGTATAATTGTTATAGTTATATTGATAAGAGAATAATGATTTTTAATAGGCATTATTTTCAAATATTTTAAATTTGTGGTTGTTGAATATCTATTATTGGTTTGTATGATTGAAAGAATAATATTAATAGAAAATAATGATGTTTATATCTAGGCATTATTTTCTAAACATACATAATGTAGTTAATATCATTCTATGCATATAATTTTTGCTTGAAATTTTTTTCCATTCGATTTGAATTTATGCAGTTAAGTAGATTAATAAATATAGTTTTTGTAGTTAAATTAAATATAAATTTTATATTAAGCTGTATTATGAAATAAATAATATTTCATTTGGGGAAGCACTCATTCAACTCAATATATGGACGCTTCGTTTATTATACATTATTATAAAAGTTTTTGTTTTTAGATTTGTGGCCATAATGAAGTAATTCGTTTTATGAGCGCAAGATATCGTGGTACGCCTTTTGGAAAATTTATGATGGTCTCTCATTATTTACACTAACTTTTCATATTGCAGTTTATTTGTAACTGGCCTTTCATTCCTATTCCAAAGTTTATTTCAATAAAAAATAATTATGAAGGAATAAAGTAAAATACCTACTTTCATTTCAACTTTTAAATTTATTTTTATTAAAAAAAAATATTATAAATATAAAACAAAACACCACTAGTCCAAGCGTCACTCTTTTATTTTATCCGTTCAATTCAAAATTAAAATAATTTGTACAAAATCTCTCTTTCGATGTCTCTTTCGTGGTAAAATTTTACATCGATAAACTTTATCGATTTCGTCCACGATTTCTGAACGATATCGAAATACATAATGGCAGTTTTGACATTTCATTCGATCAAATCGTAATCGTTGTCGAAATACATAATAGGCATCTAATTCGATAAATGGTAAAATTACAAAACATGCTTGTTATGTATCGCAATCTAGTGGAAAGTGTTTCTGACGTTAAAACTTGGCTAAAACAGTGTATCTTCTTTTCTAAGTGTGTTAACTAAGTGTGCCACTCGTACTTCAAGCTTTTAGTAGTAAAAAATCCTAAAAATATGTGCTTTGAATTGGAACATCGAATTTAAAAACTATATAAGTGACAGATAATGACAGAATAATTTCACATAAAATAAAAAATTCCGTTAATAGTAGAATACCTTCTCTCAGTGGTCGAGTTGATGATTGTTTGAGAATTTATTAACTAAATTTTTTGTCGGGCTTTTAAAAAAGTTAATTTGTAGCATTTACATTCTTCCATTTTTGTCATATTTTGCCATAGACGTTCTACGATTCTGTAATTTTGATTTTGACTTTTCTGCGTGCATAACTGGTCTTTCAATTAGTTTTTAATTATTTCTTGATTATTTCTAGCTTGTTATAATGCTGTTCATAATTACAATTTTGAATTTTAACAATTCAAATACTTCTAATGGAAGCAGAAAAAGACACTTATGCTTCCATTGGTCATGTTATGTTATTTCTTCAATTAAATTGTACTGAAAAATCTGGTATAGCTAAAAAGAATTTCTAATCATAAAATTCATTAAAAAAATTAAATAATTTTACCCTTAAATATATAAAATACGCTTCTGGAATCGCGCACTTCTTTGAAAATATTGTAAAAAAACAAAATTTATTTACAAAATAAAAAAAAATTTCCTTTTTTTTTGTTGTTGTTGTTTTTTTTTTTGTACAATTAAATTTGGCTCGTGCATATGGCAATCGTGATGTACTAGTGATGTGATTTCAACAAAGCTTTTTTTTTTTTAGTAAACAAAACCAGGCAAACAAATAAATAAAATAATTTACACCAGCAAAATAAAGAAGATGTCAAAAAAATGGTTTTATTTAACATCCTAAAAATCATGATATTTTTTTACGAATTTAATCACATTCGAATGGATTAATAAAGTGTGTGTGAGAGAGAGAGAGAGAGGAATAAAATGTTAAATCAAATTTGTTTATTATCTCTCAACCTATATATATATATATAAAAGGTATAAATATATTAATCAAAAAAATTTTAATTTTAATTTCGAATTAATTTGTTGCTATAAAACGAGACAAATGGAATTTTCTAGAATGCATCATACTGTTTTATTTATATTCAGATTATTCCAGATGGAATGATGGATGTTTCACGATTTCAGCTTAACAAGCATAAAAAATAAAAACTTTGAATAACACCCAAATTTCATATTCAAATCATTAATCTCATTTAACTCCTAGGGTTTAATTACATCTATATTAAAAACACGGTTGGATATTTTAGATTAGATATGAAATAAAGATTTATTTTGTATAGAAGAGGTGGGTGGGGTGCAGTTAATATAATCTCATGAATTACATATCAATATTTTTAGTAAGTAATTGCAAATTATGTAATAATTGCATTAGGAATGAAAAATTTATTTACAATGTTTAGAAAAAAAAGGTTAACTGTGTCTGAAACTTAACGCTATTTGGTTAGTAATAATAAAATAAATTTTGTTAATCAAATACAAGTTCTTACTTGCGATATATTGACAATTATTGATTGTATTGAGCTTCAAATATTTATTTTTGATGTTGACTTTAATAAAAATGTTGTCTACTTCTGTTTTTTTTTCCCACATTTCAATTATAATAATCTAAATTTTGGCCATCAAATTTAACTTCTTGCGACCTATTCACAATTCATTTCAATCTGATAATTTTATTTATAATAAAAAAATCTTTTACAAGGTTCACCCTATATAAAAAGGTTGTATACATCTGAATATTTTCCAGACATTTTTGTTTATAAACAATATACACACAAACAAGTCTAGTAATAAAAAATTAATAAAAATCTACAAAAACAAGTTTGATTCCTATATTCATAAAAAGGTTGTTAACATCTGGCATTTTTTTTTTAATTTGAATTCAATTTGAAAAAAAAAATGCCAGATGTAACTTTGAAACCAGCAACTTTTGATAGGATTTTTGTCTTTGAAGGCAATAAATTTTAGAATTTGATTTTTTTTTTTTTATTTTATATGTTTTCAAAATTTCATCATTGGCTAATGATCATGAAATGATCATCAATACCGTCATCATTATCATCACCACCCAGACATTAGAAATATTTAATTAGTTTTTAATTTTTTATTTATATGCTAGTAAACCTATTCCCAAAAGTAAAATCAAAATAAGAAAATAAAAATGAAATAAAAATGAAATTCAGTGTCGGCAATTCGCCGGCTTTCATTTTGTACATTTTCTCCTCTATACCATAAAAATTCAATAAATAAAAATTTTTTTTTATTCGGCTGTCATTTTATTTTGAATTTCAATAAAATTTATAAAATACAACAACGTAGCAAAAAACAACATTTCTGAATTTACCAAAAAAATAATGCACAAGTGTGTGTATGGATGTTTGTGTGTATATGCTATCAAGAAATTAGTGAGATTCAGATACAATGAAAGAAAAAGGGATAGAGAAGTAGAGGAGAGGAACAACTTTGATGGACCGGAAAGGAAGAAAAATTTATATTGTTATAAGAAAATAATGTAAAATGTACAGTCAGTAAGTAATGTACAGACATTGTGGGTTTAAATTAAATTGCAAAAAATAAAAAAAAGTGTTGTCGTTTCATGTTTTTTTTTTGTTTTTGCAGGAAGTATGGAATTTGTGTTTGGCTTTCCTGTGCTTTAATTATCAAAAAATAATTAGTTATTTTAAAATTTCAAATACTTTTAAAAACAATTTAATGTTTATGAGGTATTCATTACCATCATGCAATGGTGCCACATTGAGTGAGTGCGGAGTGCGCTGTAATCTGATTTGTATTATTTTTTTCATTCTGATAACTGTCTTGATTCGTCAATTTAAATTTTTCAACGGTCTCCCACAACTTCGTTATTGATCATTTATATACAAATAGTATCGAACGCATTCGATAGACTTTAAAAAAGAGAAAATTGTAATGTTGAATATAATTTTATCAGCCCTCAGAACAAAATTTTTTAAATTTTCTAATAGCTAACATTTAGAAAGAAAAATGTATCAACATCAGCTCAATTTAGCATAACTGAATACTGAGTTAGATTTGTTCTGCCAAGACATTCGTTGAATACTACATCAGTTACCACCTGTCTGTGAATTTCTATTATTAACAGCTAAAATGTGACTGATATACTGACTTCGAACTCAATCAAACCATCATTGAAGAACAAAAGAGTTATAACCCAAAATTTTTTTGACTGCGCATTTAAAAATATTTTCTTCAGAGCTACGTACGTATCAAGCTATTTACGGTCAATACGTCTCTATTATCTACACCTAAAATATCACTGTAATACTGATTTCGACTTCAATCAAAACCATCATTGAACAGAAAAGAGTCTATAGCCCGAAATCTTATTGACTGCAAATTCAAAAAGTTTTTCTTCAGAACTAATGCGACTGGGAACTTCCTAGCACGACAGTGTCAAGTGAATCATAATTGAGCAATATGTGATATCAACGTATACATATATATATATATATATATATTTATGAAGTGAAACAAGCAGTACGCAACACATTTTAACGAATTGGTGCGATACTAACAAATCAAAAGTTACTTTACTTGGCACAGGAGTTTGTTTAACTATAAAATTCAATTCATTGAAAAGTGTTACAAGAATAATTGATCAGAGGCAAGGTGGAATGTATTTATAGAGGGATATTACAATCCGGAATATAACATAAAAATTCATCATAAGCCAAAGACTAAGATGAAGCGGGCCTATTATAAAAATGCTAGAAAACCGACATCAGCTTAGAATATTGTCCAGCTTGCCTCTGATCAATGATTCTAGAAACACTTTTCAATTTCTTTCAACGGAATATGACATAAAAATTCATTAAAAGCCAAAGACTAAGATGGAGCGGGTATATAATAAAAATGCCAGAAAACCGACATCAGCTTAGAATATTCTCGACAAATCCCATGACGACAAGAGGTAGAGGCAGAACGAAAAATATATCGGAAAACAATATTAAAACAGACGCAAGAAATCTGCAAATATTAAATTGGAAGACGACTGCAAGAGAAAGAGATAATTGAAGGAAAATTATGTGAAGAAGGCTTAAACCCACCAAGGACTGTAATGCTAAATGATAATGATGATGACAATAGGAGTAATGACCATTTGTAAAAAAACAATCTAATTCAATGTAAGCTGATTTTGTCATTTGCAAATTATTTTTAAATAGAAAATTTTCATTTTTGCTCAATTTGTTCAATTATGCATT
The DNA here is from genome assembly GCA_963942445.1 of Argyra leucocephala. Classification (NCBI taxonomy): domain Eukaryota; kingdom Metazoa; phylum Arthropoda; class Insecta; order Diptera; family Dolichopodidae; genus Argyra; species Argyra leucocephala. Next base: position 131,322,726 of record OZ012681.1, on the reverse strand, counting down.
ACAAATTTACAACCTTGGCTATTAGTTAATACGAAGAACTTAGACATTTTTTAAATGCTTTTTTTTGTTAATAGTAATCACTATTTCCGGTTCGGGTGCTGTCTTTTCTAGAACAGATTTAGTGGTTTATTAATGTAGCTCTGCAGTCTATCTTCAGATTATCATTTATTGGTACAACAGCTTTTAATGGACCCTAACCCCAGCCTATACCGACATTTCTATTATTTGACTTATGTCTTTAATCATTTAAATCTTCTTTAACGCTAGAAAATAGTGCTTAATTTTGACTAGGCATTTATGCACAGTTGAAATAAATAAATAAAATTAAATTAAATTCTTTCACGTTATCTATTGATCTCCTGCGTCGGATTCGTGTTCCATTCGGATTCTGGAGCTGATATATATACTAAACTTTAGTATATAAATTCAAATTTTTTAATTGAAGTCCAACGACAGTTCTGATTTCTAAAATTGAATATTATTTGTTTTCTACATTGTAATTTGGAATCAAACTATTCGTAGATCAGTGCTTGCAGCCATCATTTGTGTCGTCTTGCATACCCCAAATGAATTTTTAAGATTATTTCTTTTTGGAAAATGTGTTATGTGTTGTGGTGTGGCGGTGGTGCGCATTCTTGAAATTTCCAAAATAATTTTCGGTTTTTTCTTTGTCTCATTTTTTATTTTGTTTTGTTAAAAAAGAGTTGCAGATGTTCTTTGACAATATACATAACAAAAAAAAAAAAAAAAAAAACGAATAACAAAAAGAAGAAAAGAAAAAAAACAATATTTTTGAAAAAAAATCTTTAAAATTGGAACGAGGACGACATCATTGAATTTTTAAAATAATAGGGCTAATAGGTCAAAACCTAATAGAATGAATTCGTATTGGAAAATGAAATTTCCACGTGTTTTGGCATCTGCTGCAAATTATTGCTGCATTTGCTGCATTCTTTTTATTCTTTAAATTTTTAAATAATACATCATCATATAAAGAATTTATTGTATTTTGGGTAGGTGGTAGTGATGGCGGCGGTGGTGGGGGAGGAGGATAAGAATAATATTTTCACTTTTATTTCAAATAATTTGAACGAAAGCAAACAATGTGTATTGTGGTGATGTACAGGAAAAGAATACTTTTCAACAAAGAAGAGCAAAAAAAAAAAAAAAATCTGTTTTAGTTGTATGGAATGTACCTATATTTTTTTTTTTTTTTTGTTTTTTTTTTTTTTTTGATTTAAACACAAGTAAAGAGATGGTTTTGGTTGGTATTAATGATATTGCCAGAAATGGATTTATGCGTATTTGTTGCAGTATTTCAATTGATGCATCAGAATAATTGGAAAAAAAAGTTTTGTTTGTTTGTTGTGTTGAAATCACAAAAGAATAATGTTCATAAGAATTTAATAAAAAAAAAATAATAAAAATAAAAAATACAAAAAAATAAAAACAGAAAAACTACCTCAGAATATTTTTTGGTAACCGATCTTTATTATGTGGGAATTTAAAAGTAGATCAATCAGATATTATTTGTTATTTGAAATATTTCATTTGTATAAATTTTACATTTTTTGTCTAAAAGTTTTTCAGATTTGTTAAAAAAAAATCTACGGAAGCCATTTTAATTTTAATTTTATTATTTGCAATCAGCGAAAAGCGGTTATTTATAAAAACTGTGCTAATTTTTGCTCAATTAAATAATGTTTTTATTTTTAGGTTACATTTTCTAGGTTAGAATTAATCAAATTAACAAAAAAAAAAATTTGGAATTACCACACTACCCATGCCAAATCTTATATGTATATAGTCAAATCAAATATCAAATCCAATGCCAAATCAAAGGCTGTAATCATAAACGCTGTTAAATTGAAGTATTTACTGCTACAATAGAAAGAGACAGATATAATTTTAATATTCAGGTCATGAATCTCTATTGGTTGCAGAACTGCATGAAGGCTATGGGTTTATAAAATTGTGGACATAAAAGGGACAAAAAGTTGGAATAAGGCTTGTACAATGAATCTCTATTGGTTGCAGAGATGTGTAAAGCCTATGAGTTGCTAGAATTATCGGCATAAAAGGGTTTCTCCCAGTTAACAGATTTTTGTAAAGCTTATGAGTTGCTAGAATTATCAATATAAAAGGGAAAAAAAGCTGGAATAGGGCTTGTTGTAACTATACAGTTTCAAATACAGCAATTTCGAGACTTTCATACTCTCAAAAATGATTTGAAAGCTTATAGTCAGTCATTCTCATTTTAATCCACAATTATGTAGAGATGTAGTCGAGATGTAGTCGAGATGTAGTCGCAACCGTTTTGAAAGGTTATATAAAACAAAAAAAATGTAAGGGACTAAGAAATGAAGAGTTCTATTCTTAGCCATTTAAGAGTTATGAAACCTACAAAATTTGTAAACTTTTGCAGTATTTTGGTTTAGCTTAGATTTGTATCTGTAAAATCGCAGCCATATAAGTTAAGATAAAAGTAGCAATGACCATACTTAAAACTAATCATAAATGTCTGCTTACCATACCAACCATTATCCTATTTGAAGATTTAAAACTCTAAGATCAAATATTACAAAATTTTTAATTAATAAAATATCAAGACCGTTATATTGAAAAAAAATAACGGTATTATAGTACATATATATTTGTTTAGTTTCAATTATTTCAGATTATTTTGCATACTTTTTTCTCCACTTCCTTACATAGTTTATCGTCATCACATATTTTTCAATGCTTATTCACTTGATTCTGATTATGTTCTCTATATTCCGCTCTGTACGCCACTGATGGGGTTGCAGGACATTGAGGACAGTGATGATTATGATGATGATATTTTGAGTATAATAGCAAATGCCTAATTCCAAAATCTAACACGTTGTGATGAAAAAAAAAAGACCTAATATAAATTTTTTTGTCCGATAAAATAACAGAATAAGAATAAAAAAAAGCAAAAAAAAAGTAAATTTTATGGAATTATGAAAGAAAAAATATGGCTGATTATTTCGGGAATATTCTGTATATAAAATATAAATTTCATTTAAGGCTCAATGTCTTGTATACCTTGCGAAATCGGTATCATATGTTTCTAATGAAGTTCTAAGCAATGGAATATAGCAAAACACTGTCATAAACAACACTTACTTTTCATAGAATTCAGATGCCTTCATTGCGATATTTTCTTTATCATGTTTGTGCCTATAATAGTCCTATGCAGAAATGCCAACTATTTAAAGCAAAATAAAAAAAGTTCAAAATCAATAATTTTGTTATGATATGTGAACAAATGTGTATTTTGTTATTAATGTGTATTTTGTTATTATATGTGTTAAAGTATGATATACAAATTGTTTCACGTCTGCCGCTATTTGAGCTCATCAACAGCTTAGTCAATCCTAATGCCTAATACCTTCAGGTCTGCATTAGACAATTCTTTTAACAGTGCATTAACCAAAATTTTCATTAATCAACATTTTAATGGAATTTTGAGATTTCAGTGGATAGTAGAGGAGAAATAACATGTAATAAAAAGGGGAATAATTACAGGAATGATAAGTGGAACACATTTTAAGACATGTCATATTATTAATCTTGAAAACAGAAGCTGGGCAATTGACAGAATATATAATGCAATAAGTGGAATGTTTTAATTCAAACATTAAAATCATTGTCTCTAATTACATTAACAACAAAATTATTTCAAAACATAATTAATTAATTCAAAATATTATCACTGAAAATATACACTTGAATCTACAAAAAAAAATTAAAATGTTGAACAGCAAATCCACTGTGTAATACAAGCGGAAATGTGTTAATACAATTTAGTGTATAAAATATCTTTATTACTGTTTACGTAAATTTTTTTCGGAAATCTAAGCGATGTCATTCTAGATTCCAAATCTAAAAATATTTAATTCCCATACTCATCAAAGTTCCCAAATATTTTTAAAAATGTTTTTACAAAAAAAAAAAACATATTTTTGGTTTTATTTTTATTTTATTAATTTTTTTTTTCAATTTAATTCACCTGAATTTACCTGATTAAATTACTTGGACTTGATTTAGTTAGATAGCAAAAAGCAATAGAGTACAAAGTACATAAAGTAAAAAAATACTTGCGTGAATATTGAAATTCTTGACAAAATTCGTTCATTCAAAAAAAAAAAAAAAGTGAAATCATAAATAAAAAAAAAACAATAAACAAAAAATAACACGTTCATATTCGCTCCGATGGTGCAAAAATTTTTCACAAAAAAAAAAACGAAAAAAGAATAAGAAACTAGAGGAATCGATATCGAAAAGTAAATGGATTCATGTTACATATTTTTGTTGTTGTTTTTTTTTGTTTTGTTGTTTTTTTGTTTTTCTGAATTGATTATTACACTCATGAAACTTAAAACTATCTAATTAAAATTACTTAACTAAATTAATAATACTCCAATAACATTATTTTAATTTTCTACTGTTACGATAATTCCTGCTATCGTTATTAATACTATTACTATTACTACTGCTAGTGCTACCGGTTTAATATTTTTGCTATTAATTACTGTTTTATATAAAAAAAAAATAACAAAAAAACAAGAATAATGTACAAATCGTCACATTCGATTGCATTCAGTGTTGCCAAGGTATAGAAAAACCATTTTGTTACAGTTCGGTTCTAAATAGTTTAAACTAAATACAAAATGTAATTAAATACTTGTTTTAACACATATTTTTTTTTGTATTACTGTCACTTGATATATCACTAAAATTTTATGATAATGATTGATGAGAAGAGTTATGGGATATGAGAAAAGTATTGATATGAAAGTCCAGTGAAATATGATTTTAGTAGAAACAATATTATCTGTAATACACAGTATAACAGTTTTTAGAATATGCATATCATATTTTGTATAGAAATTTCTGTTAATACTTATTAAAATTTCTTTTAATATTTTTTTACTTAAACATTTTTATAAACATTACATATTTATTAACATTCATATAAAAGTATTATTTCCTATACTACTCAGTATAACGCTTTTCGAATACGTATAATACTTTGTAGAATACTTTCTCGTTTTTTAACCAATTTTATAATATTAATACTTTTTATATTATAACTATTATCTATTATCTATATGTACTTACTATCAGTATAACACTTTTTTAATACGTATAATAATTTGTATAAGAATTTTTCATAACTAATATATTTTAGTTTAAACTTTTTTACCTTTAGTACCTTCTATATTACATATTATACTATTTTTTGAATGTGTATAATACTTTGTATAACACTTTTTAATCATATCTACATTTTTATTTAAAAATAAAATTTATTTTGATAGATTTTTACTATACGAAACAAAAATAAATAAAATATTTGAAGCTTCTAGTATAAAATTTTCTTCACTAATAAGAAATGTAACTAGAAATGGTCCAGTTATAGTAGATCCATTAATAGATCCAATAAATTTGTAAATTTGGTCTGTAAGTTAGCTTAAGTTGTTAATGAAATAAAAAATTATTTTTATTATTATTATATTATTATTATTAAACTACAGTATAACAGTTTTGGATATACTGTATATGCATGCATATATTATGATCGCCTAAATTTCAGTTTTTGTTAGTAAGTATATTCAGAGAGACGACATTGTTTTATTGTAGAAATCATCATAATGAAATTATTCCCAAAATTTTAAGGCTGGCGTTATTATTTGTTGGGATCAGTTCAGTTTTTCTGTCAATTTGGTTAGTATATACCTTACTTATAGAAAAGTAGTTTTTCATATTTAAATCTTTAATACTTCATATTCTAAAGTTTATTTAGTATATAGTATGTAGTATAGAAATATGTATATATATGTACAATAAATACAATAAATGTATATAACTATTCATAATAGAAATATGTATATACTATATAGTAATAGAAATGTTTATAAAGTATAGCAATAGAAATATTAATGCAAGTAAACGTTAATGCGTATAGTATTAAAAATATTGTGATACATTAGGTAGGCAGATGAATGTGGGTCTTACTATACAAATTACCTCCGGGAAGACAATCAATCTAGATTCTATACTTTTGATATTAAGAATTGAGTAATATATTTGTTGTTAGGCTTTGTTTTAAAATATTCTTAGTTCTAAATCGATTGTTTGATTCAATTTACACTGTTAAGAAATTCAATCACATTTTTAATTTGATACATCAGTATTGTATACATTTTTTTTAGCATAAATCTAACTGTAAAATGTAAATGCATATCATAGAATATAATTTTTTCTATAATTACTAATTTTCTATTCATAAAAAAATTTAATCAAGTTGTAATCAAGACATTTTAAATTTAAATTTACACATTTACCTACTACATACTAATTCCGTAAAATCAATACGTGATTACTTTATCAGTAGAGTAAGGCTACTGGCAACACTCGATTGCATTACATAAATTATTTAAGAATCATGAATTTTTTTTTCAATTTTTTTCTTTTTATTGTTTTTGTTTTTGCTTTTGCGAAATGTGAGATTAAAAATGGTATTGAAATTGAAACTGAAATTGAAATTGTGAATTGAAATTGAATTCGTGTTCAATTTTTTTTTTTTTTTAATTATTATTATTGTTATTATTTTTTGCTCTTATTTTTTTTTTGTATTAAATTCCATAATTATTGTTAAGGTATGCATAATAATAATAATAATATGGGTGAATAATAAAAAAATGTGAACTTTGTATACGTTTATAATAATTAAATAAATTAATCTGGAAAATTTTTCAAATACCGAAATAGAAATGTTGATTGAGAAAGGGTGGGAGGGGACAAGAATAGATTGGATAGGTGAATAAATCAATGAAAATTATTATAATGATTTTCAAAATAGTAGAAAGTGTTAGGAGAGGATGAGTTATCGTATATACCTACATAGTAGAAGGAAAATAGTGAAAGTTTAAAGGTTTCTAGGTTGTTTGATTCAATTTTCTAATTCTATAGATTAATCAAAATTATGAAAGTGTGAAAATTACGAAGTATTCTATATATACTAGGTGTATTATACATAATGTATATATATATATACAAATGTAGGTATCTGTAATTATTTATTACCTTGAAATTTTTAATTATGAAAAAGAAATGATTAATTACAGGTACTGATAACTGGTTTAGTTTACATTTATTTTTGTTTTAATTTTTAATTGTAGTGAAATGTATTATGTATATGAAAGTGAAAAACGTTTATGATAAGATCTTGTTATAGGGATGAATTTTAAAGGTCACTATGATTTTTTGTTTTTTGTTTTAATGTTCTTTGCATATCTTTCACTACGTTTTTATAATAACGATACCATTAAGCATAAACTATAGTCAATATTCAATAATAAAATCGTTACCAGTAACAATATAACTAAATCGGGTGTTTACCAAATAAAATGTAATGGTTGTGATTATGTATACTAGTTTTGTAACCGGCCATAAATGACGGAAGCAAAATAAATTCTAGTATTTCTTCCTTCAATAGAGCTTTTAATAGTTTTAATTACCATATAAACAGAATTTTGTAGTAAGGTGCAAAATTTTCAATTCCCTAAGGGTTATTTACTCGATCATTTTAACAACATCTTATTTGCCATCATTCGAAATTTAAGCATATATTATCCTTAGACCTCAATAATTCTAAATAATCAATATTTTTAGACATTCTATTGTATTGAAATTAATATAGAAATACTAAATTCAAATAATATTTTTAATGAAAACAAAATCTAACTATTATATAATATAAACTTACAATAATTTTATATTTTTACAATCATAGCAGCGTTCTACTGTAAAATTCAAATTGTAAAATGAAATTAATTAAGACATAATAAAAGTAAAAAGTTCTATGGCGCCATCTAAATTTAACACTTGAAGGACATGACAATCAATATGAAATGTTGGGCAAATGACACAGATAACAGATGACAAATGACAGATGACAGGTGACAGATGAGAAATGACAGATGACAAATGGCATATATAAGCAAAAAAAAAAACAGATACTATGTTTATGACAATTACATGATGTTACAATTTGTATATATATATTTCAATTTGTATATGTGTGGCAGTATTCCGTCGAACTTACAAACATCTAGATAAATGCAGAAAATTATATATGTAATATTCAAAAACTGAAATAAGTTTTCAAACTAGATTAAAGAACATTTAAGACCTGCATTTAACGAATAAATTATTAGAACAACAATAAATTATTTGGAAATTATACATTTTGTAGAAAAGGGTAGGAGATTAACATACCTGACGGAAGCATATGAAATTTTATCATTATTTGATAATAAAACATTTGATAAATAAACGGAGTCAACTTCATATGTCAATTAAACATAATTTCTTCAATCTTAGTGTAGATTTGTTCTAGGTGATTTATTATATAGAATTTATAGATTTATTGTATAGAATTATTAAGTTCAACATTCGGAAGATTTACTTTGTCGATATTTCGAACATAAATAATCAAGGCCTGAGATTTGGATGAATTTAATCGTATCCCATTAATAAGAGCCCCGAAAGCTACGGTGTTGATATCGTCATTCATTTTGGCAATCAAGTGGTGAATGACAGAAACTGGACCCCTTTTATACATTTTGGCATCATCTGCATGCAATGCACAATGGGCCTCAGACAAACAATTCAGAAAAACAGGACAAATCATTTAACAACCATTTAAGTACATAAATTGACTTCTATTATCTAAATAGTTTTGAATAAGAGTGATAGAAGAGGAGTCAAAATTGAAAGCTGTTCTTAGTTTAAAACATAACAAGCTATGATTGACACAATTTACATGGATGATCAATCAAATGTAAATATTTTCTAAGCTACTTAAAGATTTTTAATAAATTTCTAATGAGCTTAAAGTTTACTAGGTAGTTACATATAAAATTTAACTATTTGCAATAATTGTTTATACGAATTTAATATTTGACAATTAATAACAGAATTCAAGTAACATAAAAATGCTTCTCCATATATACAAAGACCTTTTCAAGGCTAAAATGTTGAGCAGGAATCTAATTAAATTAGGAATCTGCAAGATATATATACACCATTACACAAACCGGTGTTAATCTATACCTGCGAAGTCTGGACAATGCAAATTAAGGATGAAAATAAATTAAAAGTATTCGATGAGTACTGAGAAAATATTATATCCCAATATATCAAAATATTTGGTCCCAATGTACTTAAAAAAAAAATGAACAATGATGATGCTGAGTACGAAATAAAATCAAACTAGGTGCTGGAAGCACTAATTGATAGACACATATTATAAAATTAATTAAGGCATAAAGACTAAGATGGGCTGGACATGACAAACATCCATAACAAATGTTCCCAAAAGAAATACTAAACGCTGTACCGCAAAATACTTTTAATACTCTACGATAGTATGTCCAATATTTTTTTTCGCGTCCTTTGTTATGGATGCTTGTCATGCTCTACTAGCTAAACCAAGATCAAGATGGCTGGACGAAATCGAGGACATTTGTCGAAATATTAGAGTTAGCGTATGGAGGACAGTTGCACAAGTCAGATCAGAATGGAACAAAACTGTAAAGGAATTTAATGCTTAACCTATGAACTGTAGAAACAATAGATGATGATCCAATTAATATTTTAGCTTATTAATATTAAGCTACATTTTAACCTGTATTTCAGAACAAAAAAATAAACTTCTTTAAATACTTCTATAAAATAGTATTTCTCTGTGAACTTTCTTTTACATTCTCAAGAGGCTTAGTAGATAATTTATATTGTATGAAATAAATAAATATAATTATTATTATAGCAAAAATACCCTGAATTAAATGAATTTATCTACCAGCATTTTCAAATTAAACCAATTATTGCCCGTCACAATTTGTACTCTTTATCTGTCGATAAAATTTCATTAATTTGGAATTCCATTACCTTTTTTTTGAATTACCTACTTTCTAAATTCTACAATTTTTGCTATTACCTTACCTCATAATTATCAAATTTAAAAAATTGATAACAAATTTGTACAATTCAGAACTACAAAATTTTTCAAACTAAATTTTTAAAAATATACAAAAATATCTAATAATTTTTTTTTTTATTTTAATTTTTAGGTAAGTTCCTTCCTCTAAATTCGATTTAAATGGATTTAATTGAAAAAAAAAAAAAAAAATAGAAAAAACAAATATTTTCTATGTATTTGTAGTGAGCATTATTAAATTTTTTTGGTATGCATTTCAATTATATAAAAATAATAAAATTTAATTTTAAGCCGGAGATTATTACCATTATTATTAATCCGAAGTTAAAGCGGAAGTAAAAATCATAAGATTAAAATCATCACGATTCAATGAATATTTTGAAAAAAAAAACAACAACAATAACAAAGCACAACAAAATTTAATGCTTTTTAAGTTGTTTTTATTTTGTTAGTTTGTTTTTTCAATATATTTTTTTATTTTTATAAATCACCTGTTTTTTTTTTTTTTTTTTAAATTTAATTAGCTACCTGTTGTGATAAAACGCACATTAAAAATTGATTCCATACAAGAACAAAAAAAAATAAATTTGTTTTTACTTTTAATTTAAAAATTTTTAACAACAAAACTGAAAACATGGTTATTACCTAACTAATGAAATATTAGTTAAATAACGATTTTGTAAATAAAATTAATTACGCATTAAATTTAGTCCTCCCTGTACACTATAATAACCTTTCTAATTAAATTAAAATTAAATCTATTTGGACAATAATTTTAAATTATAAATTTTCAAAATAGAAATTGTAATTTTTTTACCTGAAATTAATTACACGGACATTTATTTAAATTTAATGATAATTAAAATGTAAATTTAAGGCTGTTGATAATATATAGCTAGGCTCTTTCTGATTCTCTCCACCATATGATTTTGTTTTAAAGCAATGTTATTTAAAATTATTTATTTTTGTTCGTATTTGGTTAGAACATAAATAGGTTAGCGAGATCAAAAATTGACCTACGGTCTATTGTTGTATAATGTATATCATATAGTAGGTAGTAATTTCATTCCATACTTTATAACTCGCAGTTATAGATTTAGATTTATTTTTCAGTTAATATATTATAATTCACAGATTGAATTACTAGGTATGTATTATAAGTAGTTTTAAAATCTAAATTAATGTATCAATAAATAGGTGAAATAAAAAAAAAATAAAATATAGTTTAAAAAGTGTTAAGGTTATGAGTTAAATACACAACATATATATAATGTTGTATTGCCATAATATGTTAAATTACATAATTATAGCCGGCTTAAATCTCGTTTGTGGTTTGAAAATTGAAGTATGTTGAAGTATCACATCCATTTCACTGACCGTTAGTTTCATATTTTCCTGGCGACTGATGGATTGCTGACGAATTAATTATTTACAACATCCATGCAGAAATTGAATATGGCTTGTGACATGAATTTTGTGCATAACAAATTTTTATTTTCATTATACCTTCAAAATAATAATTGATAATCAAATTTGATTATCATTAAAATACTATGAAATAAGAACCACAAACTACACTACATTCTGTAAAGTACCACAAACTACCCACGTACCTGTAGTATTTTGTGAAATACTACAAATTACCTACATTCCACAAACAAAGTTACATTAGATTAGATTTTAAATTTCGAGAGGGAACTTGTCCCTATATCATCGCAGCTGCAAATGGACTTATTATGATAACCCGTGTTTATTAGTTGTTGTGATAACAAGTGTCTGAGTCATTAAAAATACCTGATTTTGTGATAACACTAAGGTTATTTTTCAATGGTATGTTTGGTAGCTCCCATTGTTCAAGGAACGCTGTTCCCAAGTGGAAAAGTCTGCTAAGAGTGAGCCTTCGCATTCACAGAGCAGATGTTCACTAGATTCTTCCTTTATTTCGCATATCCTTCACAAGTTGTTTTCGGTTAGACCCATTTTATAAATGTGTTTCTTTATTAGGCAGTGACCAGTTATTATCCCTGCTAAGATACTTACCTGTTTCCTACTGAGACCTAGAAGAGGGTTTAATTTTCTTGAGCGAACATTTTTGCTTGACGATTTCCAGGAACGTTGACCCAAAAATCCTCAGCTTTTTGCTGTACCCAAGCTTTTAATTGCTATTTCACTGTGTTCAGGGGAATCCCACATAATGGATTTAACCTATGAAGGGCGTATCCGATACTTTTTTTTTTAGAAAATCTGCAGAATCTTGGTACCCACATTATATATGACATTATTTATTTTTGTCAGGGTTTTAAGTATTCCCAATCAATCTCTCATCCCATAAATCTCTCTCGCACACATAGTTCTATATCATGTACTTCGGCTTGGAAAACTGTGTTGTAGTAATTAGACTTGAATAAATATGGGCCTTGAGGCTTTTTTCATATACTCCCGAGCCTATTCCATTCATTCATCTTGGACCCGTCATCCTACCATACTAAAGATCCTTTGTCGAAAGAAAGCTTTTTCAAAATTATTTCTTGGCAAGCAGTAGTCAGATAATGCTATCGAAATGCCATCGTGTACTTCTGGAGTACCACTTTTTTAATAACCATTAATTTATTTGTAGCTGTGAACCATTGCTTTTTTTCTAAAGAGATGAAGAGGTTCTAGGTGAAGCAGGGTCTCTAATGATGCGGTAGATGTTGTCCGCATAGTTCCAGTTATCATAAAACATTTGTTTGTTGATGTAGTTTGTTGAGTTTGTTTTGACCTGTGATTTACGTATCTTTTTGCAACTAAACTGCGGATACGTAGGTTAAAGTTAGTCTCACTATTGCGGTATATAACCATAATGCTATTTTGCGGTTTAGTTTCCATATACAGCCAAATAAACTTTTACACGTCCAGAATGCAATTCTGGCTTTGTTTACAGCATTGTCTAGATGGGCATCCCAGTTTAGATGTCCATCAAGTATGATAACTAGTTAATATACCCTATATTTGAAATGATAATTTATTTGATTGTGCTCGAAGAGTGTGTGTAAGCAGCTAAATTGTAAAAATACTTAATATTATATTCAAGCAAAATATTAGCTACCTCTTTTCTTCGAGGGATACCGACATATCGACCAGAGAGCTGAAAAATAATATTATTAAAGAGTTATAAACGTACAATAAACTATTGAATAGACATTTTAAATAAAATAAAAATTTTCTATTATATTTCAAAGTACATAATTCAATAAATTTACAATTGTATTATTTATTTATTTCTATCTAATGGCTCTGTGTGTTTGTGTATGTGTATTATGTATCGTGTCCATTTGAATAAATAACAACAATTTTTCATACTTATTTAATTACTTGTAATGACCTTTTTCCTTTATAAATATTTTTTTTTTATATTTCCTGTATGCTTGTGCTACTGTTCGATGGCTAATTGGATCTATACCTACATCATATATATATATATATATATATATATATATATTATATAAACACACAAGGAGTAGAGTAAAGTAACAGAGATAAACAGAATCAATTTTCAAGTTGAATAAAAAAACATAAGCAAAAAAAAAGTAAAAAAAAAAAAAACAGGAAAATCATAACCGTGTCTCATTTTCGTAATTCTTACGTAATTTTTGGAAAAATAAAAAAAAAAAAAAAACAAAATCAGGTTAAGAAGAAAAACAATATTGGTTGAGAGTACAAAGACAAAAAAAAAAAAAAAACAATTTTAATCAAAATCGCGTTTTGTGACATAAAAATCGCGTGCTTTAAGCATATTTTTCGCATCATTTTTTCTTTTTTTGTTTTTCATTAACTCTTCTTAACTTTTCAACCTCTCTATCTCACCACACCACATTACTTCATCATTAATTATGACAAATTTGTAATTTTCATTGTTTTTTTTTTCAATTTTGCTGTTTTTTTTGTATCTTAACGTTTTCAAATTAATGGGATGAAGAGGCGCGCAAATAGTTTTGTTTTGTTTTTGTACATTTTTTTGTTTTGTTCAGACCTATTTATTTAAATTAGAATTGAAATTGTAATGGAAGTAATGAAATAGATAATGTTTAGAAGGAATTATGATGCGGTGTAGGGAAGTATGGAGTATAAGGAATATATTTGAATTTATTTGTGGGGTAGAAGGGGTGAAGGAAAGACTATGGGGGAGGAGTAAAGAAAAGATACAAAGTTTTATAGTAAATTTTGCTAATAAACATAATTAAAATGGTGTATAGCGTGTACAATAATACATATACGAGTATGTATGAATTGAAATGATGAATGAATGTTTCATGACATGGCATAAAACGATTAGGTGAACATCACAAATAATTTTTTATTTTTTTATTTTTTATGATGTGTTTAATGTGTTGAATTTTTTTTTTTTCGTTAATGTTAATGTTAAATGGTAATGGTTGTTATAAAACTCTACTTCATAGCTTTTTACAACGAAACTTCAACAAATTATGTTCGTACAAAAAATAAACGATGAGTGTGGCATGCATTTTTTGGTATATCTGATTTTTTTTTATTTATCTTTTTTTACGACTTTCTCTTATCTCTTAAAATTTGTTTTTCACTAATTTAGATTTAGGGGTTTTTTTTGGTCGTATCAAATCGCAGTTTTGAAGTATCTCTTTGATAGGTAGATAAGTAATCCAAATGTCTGATGTTTGATCAACATCATATGTAATTATCTCTGATTTGAATGAATTTATTTTGGAAATTCGTTTGGTTTTTTTTTGTTTTTGTTTTTCGGAAGATCTATTATGAATCAGGAAATAATTTTTTTATAAGTTATTTAATCTCTGTTGATTAATGAATATGTTGTCTATTAATCTGAAATGGGTATAGTATAGGTTTGGAATATGTTTGTCTTCCATTTGTCTTTCATTGAAAAATTTGTTGATGAAAAAAGGCAGATTATGGAAATATAAAACCTCATGCCAACTGTTCCTATGCTCCCTGACTAATGAAAAGCCATTTACGTACGATTTAAATGCCCAGCACCTTCAACAAGGTCTGTAGCGCCCAAACGCTCTGAGCGCAATCTCTCTCAATGAAAAAAAAAACACAATTTTTCCGCTCTGAGTGCTTCAAGCTACAAAATAAACACAATTCATGTTTTGATAGATCGTGTACCGTTAATTAATTATTTATATATTATATTTTATTTAAATTATTTATTTAATTAATTAGAGTTACGAAATGGATATTATTTAACTGCTCTGATTTACTTTATGAAAACGTCCAATGTCAAATACTAGTTATACATACCTAATGTGCTTGTTCTACATTATTTTTTCAAATACATTTACATCTCTCAGCCGATAAATAAATGTCAAAACAAATCAAATATCATTCATTTATTAAATATGCGATAAGTGCAGTATTAAAAAATTCTGGAAATTCCATCTTATTTTAAAATGCTCAAGCAAAGAGCACCTGCACTGACTTTTTTTAATAAAATATTCAAAACGTGAAAATTGAAATTGTTGTACATATATATATCTTATTATGGAACACCCTCCTATATTAATAACAAAACACTTTTCTTTTTCAATTTGACATATTTTTATACCAAAATAGTGTTTTGTTTGAGTTCACCTCACAAAACCCAGCATACCAAAGTTGTGTACATAAATATTACTTATTACAAAATTACAAAAAAAAAAAAACATTTCCAAAAAGACCAAAACACCAACAAGTTACCAAACTGTACTTGTCCACCACATTATATATATATATATATATATATATATATATATATACAGTTATAGAAGAAAATAAATTGAACTCAACTAATTTAATTTAACCTTATTTGAGATCTCAACTATTCGATTCGATTTTTTTTTTTTTTTGTTCACCATTTCGGAATTCTCAGTTCTGAAGAAAAAGAAATGAACAAAATAAAATAAAAAAAAGAAAAAAAAGAGACAGAGAACGTGACAATTCTCTATATGGAAAGAAACGACAATATTAACATGTATCATGTATTGACTCAATAGTAACAACAATAATAAAAACAATAACAATAACAACAATAAAAAGGAAATAAAATCGGATGACAACTTAATAAAAATCTGTCGGGTTTATTTTCTTTTTGTTATTTTCTTTGTTTTTGTTGTTTTTTGGTGTTTTTATTGTTGATAGGATGGCGAATTGAAATTTTCAATAATGGAAAATTATTAAAGGCAAACTAAGCTCTTTCTTCTTCTTCTTCGCAATATGTTGAAAGTTTGTGTTTTGTATATTTTGTGGTTTTCAAAAACAAAAAAAAAATAATTTTTTGTTTTTGTTGTTTTATACAAAAATTTGAAAGAAATGAAAATAAATGTTTCGGTTAGCTTAAATTTGCTTCAAACAGAACTAGAGATAGAAATATTCGAATCCAAGCTCTGGGGAATGAATGAAAGAAATAAAATCAAGTGCGCTTTTGTTCTCTTTGCCGCCGCGAATGCGCTACAAAATTCGTTTTGTTTAACTATGAAAACGTATAAACCTTTATAATAAGTCTGTTCAGATGAGGATTAATCCCTTAATTACAATATCATGGTGACTGTTAGTTCTGTTGTAATACCAATAATATAGGTATTAAAATTTGTTTGATGCGACTGTTCTACTAAGTCCCTAATGGAAAGTATTGTTTAATTGGCTTGTATAATTGCTGGCATGTATTGCTGGACTCGCTTTTTTTATATAAACAGAAATTATTGTATTTCTTTACCGTACATTGGTCTATTGTTGTTTGCGGAGTTGTTTTTGATTGTTTTAATTGATGAGAGTTATCCAATTCTGTCATTATTATAAAATGAAATAAAATTTTGATAATAAATCCGGTTATGAATTGCATTTCAATACTTTACACAAACCTCTTCTGGCAAATGTTTCTGCAAATTACAAATGATATGATTTGACAAGCCAGAATTTGCATAATTGTACTTTAAACAAAACCCGTTCTGGCAAATATTTTTTCAAATTTCCGACTTGATTTGACAAGCCAGCCGGAAAATTGTCTTGAATTTATTTCATATACCTACTAACTTATTTGCTTAGGTGGTCAACCCACCAATTATGTCCTGGACCTGATTCATCAACATCCTTCATTTTGATCGGTCACGGGTGGCTTTTCTCCAGCTTAAGATACGAAATTGCTTCATGTTTACCGATATTTCACCTCTCGAAAGAGTTCATCTGCCCCGATGTCTTGTACCTTCGGGTCTGGATTCGAATATTAACTTGCCTGGAACATTTTTATCCATCCGTTTTAAGGGTCGAAACCAATGCAATCTCTTCACTTTTTATTTCATATATACTAAAGTGCGGAAAATCTGTTTATGGAATGTTTCTTTGACATCTTAGACTATTCAAATATTTCATTACGCATTAGGATAGACAGATTTCTTTGCAGGCTTAAGATTTATATGGAATGTTCAATAGACTATCTATACAGCTTGAAATTATGGATTTGACCAGATCTGATCAGAAATAGTTTTTTGGTCCATATTACAAGGGATTACTAAGAACCCATACATGCCCTATAGTGTTGTGCATTCTTAGATTTTACAAAAATTCTCCAGTTCATGTTGCAGGGGATTACTAACAATTCAAACACATACCCTGTAGTGTTGTATTATCTATGGATCGCTGTAGATGCCAACTACTTTAAAACTTACTGACTAACTAGTAGCAGATTCTGTTTCATAATGAATGTTAAATTATAACAAAAACGATATTAAATATTGAAGAAGTTTTTCCAGTTTTCTATAATTAGCATTTGCTTTCATGGACTCAAACATTTTCAATTGCTTCCACATCGAGGTTGAATACATTGAAGTGATAATTGAAATGTTAATAATATTGTTAAGATTTTCTTTATGAAATATTCCAAAAAAAAATCTAAATCGTAAAAGATGACAGAAACATAAATATATATATATATATATATATAGAAAGAAAGAGAGGGATTTAGAATTAAAGAGAGACAAAAAAAAACATTACAATGTTTTTAAGGAAAAGTTGATTTTCATTTTTAATTCAAATTCTTTGTAGTGAAAAAATTTAATAAAAATCGTAAATAGGCGGAAAATTCTTATTGAAAAATTCATTGGACTGAAGATTGGGTGGGTATTATTTATTTATATGTATATTATATATATATATATATATATTTATATTATCTACTTATATGGCAATCAATACAATTTCTTTTGGTTTAATCTCTTTTATAGTTTATTTTTATTTTTTGCTATTCGATATGTTTTTAAAAGAATAGAACCGGCCGCGGCGCAAACCATTTTAAGTAACTGTACGTTTTTATGACACACATTAGTAATTTTTTTCTTAATTTTTCTACGTAACCAACAATTCATTTTGAATTGTTGTTGTTATTAGAATAAGAATATTGGTATAATATCCGTATATATATATATATATATATATATATATATATATATATATATATATATATACATTAAATTAATATTGATTAGATTTAATTTAAATATGAAAACGATGATAAAAGGTTGATGATGATGTTAGGTGGTGGTTGAATTCCGTGTTGTTGTTTTGTGATGTCATTTGTGCGAAAATTCTAGTCTTTGTTTATTATTTGTTATTGTTTTTAAGTTATTTTTTTACTTATTTACTTTGTTTTTATTTAAAACAAATTGTAAATTCAAATCCGATATTATGAAAGAAAGAGAAAAAAGATTTTTTAACTTGTGAATTATACATAAAATAATTTGCTTGTCGGTTTTTTTTGTCTTAAATATTAAATTGTTATTGAAAAAATGGGATATAAATATATTAAAGGGAAGGTCTATTTATTTTGTATACTAATTATTGAACTGTAAAATAGAAAGAAAATACCAGGAAATGAAATAACTTAAAAACTACTATTTTAGATTATAAAAATGTCGGTTCAATTTGATTGCTCTTCTAAGAAGTAATTATGCGTATTTATTTATTGAATGCGAAATTTTAACTCTAAAATTTTCAACTTATTTAGTTTTTCTGTATAGAATATCAATTTGTAGTACAGAGAGTATTTTTTTATCGAATATAACGAAGATAATAGCGATTTTATTGAATATTTTTGGTGCTGACTATGTTCTTAAAAGTAAATTGTCCTATTCATCATAATTTAGAGCCGGCAAATTTTTATTATTCAGTTTTCTCTTATTTCGGGAACTATTTATTTTTCTAACCAACGCTAACCAGCTAACTATTTCTCAATCTAACTTACTAATTACCTTATTATTTTATGAGTGTGGCGATTACCTTATTAGTGCTTCAGTAAATCTATTTATAGTGGCAAATCGTATTTCTAAAACCAGTCAGAATTAGAATGTATTTAAAATATTTAGTTAAAAGCTTACATACGAATACAGGAAGCATTAATGGGGCATCACAATATCGCCCGCACATGAATATGGTATGGTTTTTATAAAAAAATTGTAAAATTTATGTACTAAGAGTACGATATCGAAGAAGTTTAACATATTTTTAACGTTGAACCTAATATTATAAACTGAGTCATGTATAATATATACACCATGTATCAGATCAGTTTTAATGTTATATACGAACATTTTTTTAGAAATAAAATAATAATAATTAAATAAAATAATTTACTAAATTTCTCTCACACGTAACTACTCTTATCGAAGTCTTAACTCAACTAATTTTAATTTAACTGACATTCAATAACTTTCAGATTATTATTTTTTCGAACAGCAATTGACGTTCGTCCGCTTTTGTATTATTTTTTTTTTCGAAAAGTAACTGACGCTCATCCGTTTTTGGTATATTTCGAAATTTAACAGACTTTCTAAAATCTAACTGATATTCAATCATTTTTAGATCATTATTTATTCGAAATCTAACTGACGTTTATCCAATTTCGGACTATCATTTTTTGAAAATTTAACTTACATTCATCCAATTTCGAACTATTATTTTTTTCGAAATTTGACTAATGCTCATTCACTTTCAATTCTGTATGTTTTCGAAGTCTAACTGACTTTACAAAATCTAACTGATATTCATCTATTTTTACATCATTATTTTTTCGTAATCTGACTGACGCTCATTCACTTTCAAATAAGTATGTTTTCGAAATCTAACTGACTTTCCAAAATCTAACTGATATTCATCTATTTTTACATCATTTTTTTTTCGAAACCCAACTGACGTTCATTCAATTTCGGATTATCATTTTTTGAAAATTTAACTTACATTCATCCAATTTCGAACTATTATTTCGAAATTTGACTGATGCTCATGCACTTTCAATTTTGTATGTTTTCGAAATCTAACTGACTTTACAAAATCTAACTAATATTCATTTACTTTTACGTCATTATTTTTTCGAAATTTAATTGACAAATCATACTTGTGGAATTGATATCCTTGATATTTGTGGAATTCACTTCCGATTGCTATAAAGCGTGCTCATACGCACAATTCATTAAGTCGACTCTGTTTCGAGTATTTTAAGAGTTTGTAACCAGTAATTTAATTTTTGACATATTGTAATTTTATTCTCAGATTTTCTTATTATGTTTTTGATCTTAGTTTTATTCAATTTTGTATTTAATTTCTTTTTAGTAATAATATTTCAATTATTTTCTATTCAACTAACTTGAATATACACATTGTAGAGACTAATCGTCTCATTGTATAACATACATAAAAGTAAATAAATAAATAAATATATAGTTTCATGCATTTATCTGGATGTTTGACGGAACGTTCCAATAGATATATACAAATTGTGAAAATCTATACTTACGAATTTATCATACCTTTACTTTTTTATTTTTCATATTATAACGCTTTTAATTATCATATAAAGCGAATATTTGTAGTAAGGTGCAACATTTTCTATTCCCTAACCTAGCTCACAATCGTCTGAAATAGTTTTTGTCAGTTCATGACGGTGGTCGCAAAATTTTATTTGTTTTTTTTTTTTTAATTTTTATTATTATATATATAATTTTCTGCATTTATCTGGATGTTTGTAAGTTCGACGGAATATTTCAACACATATACAAATTGAAATATATATACAAATTGTAACGTCATGTAATTGTAATAAACATAGTATCTGTTTTTTTATTGCTTATTTATGCAATTTGTCATTTGTCATCTGTCATCTTTCATCTGTCATTTGTCATCTGTCATTTGTTATATGTGTCATTTGCCCATCATTTCATAATGATTGTCATGTCCTTCAAGTGTTAAATTTAGATGGCGCCATAGAACTTTTTACTTTTATTATGTCTTAATTAATTTCATTTTACAATTTGAATTTTACAGTAGAACGCTGCTATGATTGTAAAAATATAAAATTATTGTAAGTTTATATTATATAGTTAGATTTTGTTTTCATTAAAAATATTATTTGAATTTAGTAATTCTATATTAATTTAAATTGAAATTATCTTTTTGACTAACTTATATTATAATTAATTGAATACAATAGAATGTCTAAGAATATTGATTATTTAGAATTATTGAGGTCTTAGGATAATATATGTTGAAATTTGCAATGATGGCAAGATATCGTTAAAATGATCGAGTAAATAACCCTTATGGAATTGAAAATTTTGCACCTTACTACAAATATTCTGTTTATATGGTAATTAAAAGCATTCTAATAATTCTAATAAAGGTATGATATTGATAAATTAGTAAGCAAATACATACTTGAAACTTGAAATGAAAACTCTTATGAAGGAAGAAATGCTAGAATTTATTTTGCTTTCGTCATTTATGGCGGGTTACAAAACTAGTTTTTAATATTTAACGCGCTTCACTCTAGGTACTGAAATATATTTTGCAATTTGTATACGTATAGTATGCAATTTGTATATGTATTGGAGCGTTCCGTCAAACATTCTGATAAATGCAGAAACTATGTATATAATACATATAATGATATACGAAAGGAACAGTAAATATCATTAATTGGGGACATTTTGAAAAAATTGGAGATATTATACTTTGATAAAGTATATTTTTAAAATATCGGGCATAGTTTTTTTTATACTGGCAACACTTTTTTTAACAATTTTTTGAGTAAATGCATATAAAAATAAAATATTTTTTCTCAACAGATAATTTTGACTGTTTAAAAATGTTTCTTTATGTACCAAATAGAAATTTAGAAATTTTTTGCTGTGATCTATTTTTTTCTTACATAAAAATTCAACTAAGCTTAGAGCCAACAAAATATTTAAAATCTTAAAATGTTATCCAGAAGATCATATACACCTTAAGACAAATCAAAATCAAATTAAATTACAAATTTCACTTCATATATGTTTATATGTATGTATATATGTAGATCTGTCCTGTCATTATGTCTTTATTCCACGGTCATTACTCCCTCAATTAATGCACACACCTTCCAAATTCAAAAAATGCCAAACTATGATCTTTAATCTAATAAAATGAACGAAGAAGAACACAATCTGTACTGAACTTCAACACTGATGCTATTGTTTTTAAACATTTTTACTGAAACCTACAAAAAATTTTTTACAAATACACTTTAAAAGTTATGGCATTCCTAAAAACGACAATTTTCTAAATTAAAGTTTAAGAAATTCCACATTGTGCTGTTCTATATATACGATAACATCAATTAATTTGTATAGCTACCTTATTGTACATTTTTTTTTTCTTAATTCTTTCATATTTTCTATTTGACATATATTTTCCATATTTTTTTTTTTTTATTTGTTTTTTCATTTATTTAAAAATTAATTTCCTTAAAAAGTCATTTAAAAATGGATTTTTTTTTTCAAAAGTAAATTTTTGTAATTTTTTCATTTTAGTTTTAACAAATAAAAATTATATTTTTTTTCACCTTCATAATTTTAAAATTTATTTTTAGTATCCATTAGAAATTCAATAGAATAAAATTTTCAAACATCACACCTAGACCTTGGTTGTGAAAATTTGAATTAAAGAAAAATAAACATAAAAAAAAAATTATACAGAAATTTTTCAAATAAAAAAAAAATTTAGCATCCATTATTCTTACTATATATATATACCTACATATTTCACAGTAGGTACCATCAATATCACCATCATCATCATCATCATTATCAATTTAAAGTGGTGTTCTAAAAATAAAATATCTCCATCCAACCATCATTCGTCTAAATAAAATTTTCTTCTTTTAAATTTAATAGATTGGTAAAATTTCTAATAAACATCAGTGGGAATAATAATTTATCATCAATTTTTGTTATTGTTTTTTGTTTTTTTTTTTGACATCATGTTATACAACACTATTTTCTTTTTTATATAATTTATATACATTTACTGTTAAAATATGAGGAACTAATTTCATTTCAGGCGGGTAAACAAAAAAAGAAAAAAACTATGATTATAATTTTTGTCACCCTGTTTCAACGCCTCTCTTTAAATTAAATTTTATCCAAAAAAAATTTTTGTGAATAGAATTCCCAATAACAGAAAAAATAAAAATGAGAAAAATAAATACAAAAGACAGGAATAAGGAAATTGGGACCCTTTATTTTTTTTTTTTGCTCTGAATAGAATCGAAATTTTCAGTAAATTACGTTTTTAGTACTAAATTTTTATAATATAATTTACACTATTATAATTTCTGTTAAGATGGTAAATTGAAATTGTGACTGCTGTGTTGTGACAGTAATAATAAATTAATATTTGGTAGTGTATAGTAAAAAAATATGTCTGTCTGTCAATTGTAATACGTTAGTAATATTCTGTGTTGTAATTAGTTCGTTTAAAAAAATGTGATTGGCATAGTGATCAATTTCTGTTACACAACAAGGCTAATTGTAGATCTTAGCGGGCCTGTATAATACAAGCTGATCCCCAACATATTTTACAATACAAAAAACCTTTTTGTTATTCTCCTTCCATTTAACCTATTCAATGCGTAGTGATAAGCTGACCCATGACACGATTTGTTTTTCTATATTGTAACGATATTTATATTGATGTAGTAAAGTAAGATCAATTGAAGTACTAGTTGGTTGATTAAGTGGGTGGGGATAGTAAACATCCCTTACACTTAGGCCTTCTTCTTCTCAACGATTTCACTTCTGGTTCTTATCAGACTTCGTCGTTGAGTCAGCTAATACCTTTCATAAACTGAATCACTTCATTAGGTTTCTTGTACCTTAACTCTGAGATATTTTCCCAATAATACTAATAATACTTTTCCCTACATAAGGTACTTTCCGCAAACCTTGAAGCATATTTTCTAATTAGAATGTATCCTGTACATATCCCTGTGTAGAGTCGCAGATCGGCTTTATTCAGTGACATTATTTTCTTTGTTTTTCCAAAATCTTTTTGTATGGATTGCATCCGCGAAATTTCTCTATTCATTCGAACTCGTCACACGCTCCAATACTTTTGCGTAAACTTTTACAGCCTGAAGTGTTATATCTACAAATAACACTCTCTGGGCGTCCTCATTTCTTTGCATACTTTTTGGGAGTTGATCTGATCTGTTATCGCCCATTGATCCATTGAAGTAATACCTCATTGGATTCCCCTAGACAGCTTAACATTTTTTTGTAGTTTGATACTGTTTTCGATTTCGTTATTGTATTGTTAAATGCTTTAATAGCCCCTTGACCATTTGAATAAACACAATGCTTCTTTGTTTAGAATTAATTTCGTTGCTACTTTTATGGCTAGGATTTCAAATTGCAGAATAGTAGCCGTTCCTACTACGTTTTTTGATTTGGCGATTCCTAATTCATCGCAAACTATTTCTATCCCACAGTTTTCGCCTTTTTTCGCGCCATTTTGACCCAGTTTTCATTTTGTGCTATTCTTGTCTTTAAACTTTTATCCGGGCTTAGTTCTGCAATATTGTAGTCCCAGTCTCCCTTTTCAGTA
Organism: Argyra leucocephala; assembly: GCA_963942445.1. Lineage (NCBI taxonomy): Eukaryota > Metazoa > Arthropoda > Insecta > Diptera > Dolichopodidae > Argyra > Argyra leucocephala. The sequence continues at coordinate 131,297,774 of OZ012681.1, read as the reverse complement.
AATACTATCTTTACATCTTCGCTAATATTTAGTTCCGATATTTTTTCGTGTGATATTTTTCTTTGCAATGCTTTCCATTCAGCTGTCATACGTAGTCGTAGAGACGTATTCAGTGGCATAATGTCTTACATGTATTTCTATTTCTGGTATGTTTAGCATAGTTGCTAGCGATTTTGTTGCTGTTGTTTTTGTAGCGCCAAAATTATGTTTCTTTTTGTCCAAAGCTGTTCACCAGACAATCGACCCGTATGTGACCATTGGTACGGTCGCGGTCAAATCAATCCCGGTCAGAGCATGAATGTCGTAAAATAAAATTTTAATTTGTTTTTGAAGTTAATTTGGAATAAAATTTGGTTATCAATTTAAAATAAAATAGAACTAAGTAATTATGAAGACCAGGTTACTCAGCACAAATATATTATTATAAATTTAAAATTTTCTTTCTTCTTTGAATTATTCTACAGCGAAAATTCGTTGGTTTGGTTAATTCTATTCGACTTTTCCATGATTTTGTATTTCTGACACCCAATCTACGATTTCTGATATTTAGCAGTGAACCTCTATCAGCTGCGATTACATCAACTCATCGTTATCTTTCTCATCCGTTCAGTTGGTGGGAAATAAATAAATTAATTAATAAAAAACAGTTGCGGTGGCATGGAGATGGAATCAACTCGGATTTTTTCTAAATGCTTTTTATTATCATCAGTAGCAGCACTATCAGCTTCCTGAGATCTCTTCAGTTTGGTAAAACACGGCAAAACAAATTCCTTCATTGCCTAATTATTATATTCGATTAGTATTTTCAGTTACAAGTTGGCAATGTTCTTTGTTAAGTATAATTAAATCATTTTTATTAACCGGTTCATTAGATATATTAGAAGGGGTATTATTGTTATAGTGACCACTACCTCGTCTGTGGGTTCTATCATTAGAAAATAAAAGAATTATATATTGGGCCTGTAAAATTAGGTCTCTCATAGAAGGATCAACTCCTTAAAATATATGTGCTTCATCAGGATAAAATCCCCTTTGAAACCAATCATGTTCAAGAAATTTTTCACTAAGCTCAGGTCCTATTACACATGTATATCAGTGTATTGTCACATTATTTTTTTAAAACCATTCTTACTGTAATTATAATAACGTTATTTTTTTACTTTTATTTATAATAGGTATATACATAAATACCCACACAAATTCTCATTAATATGCATATGTATTGGAAACATTCATACCTACGTAATATACCTAAGTGTATCTATAAAGAACAATAATATCCGATTTGAACCGGTGACATCAGTACAAATCAAATCCAATTTAAAAAAAAAAATTATTTTCTTTTTCTTCTTTAATTTAAAAAGACTCTCCTCTAAATCTCTGCCTGCCTTTCTCTCTTTATTTCTCATTCTATCTATCATTTCCCTCTTCTATATTTGAATTCATCTTTTAATTCAAATTTCTAAATCCTGCCTGCATGATTCACTTTATAAAACTCTGTTTATAATTTTCTTTTTGTTTGTTTGTTTGTTGTTCTTATTATTATTATTTATAACGGACCTCAAGGGATAATTGACGACAGAATGTCTGAAATATTCTCTTTCTCTTCCGTAAATTTATATTAGAGAGTAGTAAGTTCGATACGTTTTTACAGTTATTCTTAATTTTTTTTGTTGTTTTGTTTGTGAAAATTTGTTTTTGTTTGGATTTATTTTTGTTGTTGTTTTGGTTTTTGTTTTTTGTTCTTGTTTTTTGGGAAAGGTTGTTGTGCCAAAGCCAATAAGAAAAGAAAACAATTTAAATTTGAATCCAACGAAAGAACGATTCTTATCCCATTTCGATATCATCGTGTGTCAAATAATAATGAAAAAAAAAATATTTTTTTTCTTCCTTTGGATGGATATATAATGTTGTAATTGTAAAAGTTTATCTTTCTTTATTTTTTGTCTCTCTCTTTCTTTCTCTGTCATTTTCTGTTTATAAAATTGTTTTTGAGTTGATTAGTGATGTCGTTTAATTGAAAAAATAAAATAGTTGATTGGTAATGTAATGTTATTAGATACTTTAATCAGATTTTGGAATTCAAAGACCTCCGATGGGGTAGTGAGGAAGGTAAATATATATACGTGTAATTTTGTTGTTCGAATATGTATTTAAAAATATGTAAATAATTTAAAATGTATTTAAAAATGACTTTCGAAAAATTAATTTCTGCCTTAAAACGCTGGTTTTCATTTAGGGGATATATCGGGCGAATGGTTAGAGCATAGGCAGAAGATACAAAAATTCTATAAGTGTGATCGAGAACAATGATAAAATATATTAAAAAAACATATCTTCACAAAGATTTGATTCGTATAATTATCGCCGATATTTTCAATACTAACATAAAAAAATGCGTACTTACACAAAAATTTGTTGAGAACATTTTGCATACAATACGATTGCATTTTATGGATACAATTATAATAAATTAATTTTGTTATATAAAAATTGGTATATAAATATTATAATTTTACTCCCTCATACACATTAACGGTATACTATACTCTTCCCTTTCTAAACTCCAATTTATCAGCTAAAAATTCCTCATGAAAACCGGGCTTTTTACACTCTTTTTTTCTTTTACACTCTTGACAGTAACTTAGGTAGAATCACCTTTTAGTGCTTTCGAGTATATATTTAAAAAATTGCTGGATCTACTCATTAAAAGTGGAAAACTACTGCTATCATTGGAAAATGTTTTCTAAAGAATTCATTGGTGATCAAAAAAAAAAGCGTAAATATAAAATTTATTTTTAAACTGATTTGTTCACACGGTCTTTGACATTAACTTTATTTGATGCTTTTTACGGTGCGTATTCATGTATTTTATTTATTTTACTTCAATGTTTGTTTTATTATATTTATAAAAATATATTAAATTGTCAATTTTATAGTTTTCAAGCACATCAGTGTAAGATCCAATTTATATTTTTTTTAAATTAATTCTTTGAAATTTTGTTTTTCAAATATAAGAAAGACTTGAGATTAAACACTTGAATGAATCAGTTGATTGGAATATTCTGTAATACAAATGAATTGTTACACCTACGTAATAGATAAGGAAATGAATTGTTAAAATTGATTAGAACTAAATATAATTGTTAAAATAGATAATACAAATGAATTGTTATAAATATAAATAATGTTATAATTGTACACTGTAAATAGTTAACAAAACTAAATAAATGAAATAATAATAAAAATAATAATAAAATTATTACTTAGACTAGTTGTTATTAGATGGCAGTTAGAAGGCAATTCAAAATCTGCTTCAATTACCATATACCAAATTTATTTCATATACAAAACTGTAATGGTTTTGCTTTTCTGAGTTTCTCTGATGAATAACTGGCCTTTTTTAACCCAATTAATTTGAAGAATTCCATCCCTTTTTTTCAAGTATCTTGCATTTTTCTATAGGTTTAAAAATAGCTTGTACTCTTGTATAATTTTAATTGATGAATATAGAATTTTATTTTACTACTTTTACTATTGTTGAACGTTTTTCATGTTGGTTTTTTACCATTTTTAGAGACTTGTATTACGAGTTCGATGATATTATCAACTATGCACAATAATTTTAATTTTTTTTTACTTATCTCTTTTGTTTTATATTTTCAATGTTAACTTCATTACTTGTTATTCTGTTCTGTAGCATTTTATTTTCTCGTAGTTGCAAGTTTACTTCAAATATACTGTCTATAAACTGCTTCAATTCATTGACCTAGTTCTGAATATATTGTATCTCTGTTCTGCACGACTTTTGACATTTTAATATCTGATTAATTTGTTCAGTTTTAGTTCTGAATTAGTATAGTAAATATTAAATAGGTTCATTAGCAAATATTAAATAGGTTAGATTAATATTAGAATTAATTTCAAATAATTCATTGAGAGAGAAATATTTTTTTTGCTTTTGGAATCGTCATCAGCATTGAACTTGCCTTATCTCACAATTACACATGCAATTGCTTTGGAATATGTTAAGTTTGTTATTATTTTTATATTATTTTTGGAATGTTTAATTTTAGCTTTTAAATTAATCAAAAATAAGTCGTTGTAACGTGCTTGAATTAAGCTCGTAAGTAAATAAATAAATAACCTTATTTCTATTTATCAATGTAATTAAGTAAATTGGACTTGTCCTTTTTATCTCCATATACGTAATTCCATTTAAACTCTAATTATTCCATAATTTATTTGTTTTCTAGCTTATAATAGATGATAATATATGTTATTTTAAAATTTCGTTTGATTTTTATAACTCACAGATTTTTTTAACAACATCTTGAAATAAGTTATTAAATCAATCAAAGTAAAAATTACAAATTGTGGAGGTAGTGTAACACAATAAATATCTACTACTGACGTGGTCAAGTAGTGTTATGATAAAGGAAGATAATTTTTGTTGATTAAAATTAAGTTTAATTAATTCATCGAGATGAAAAACTGTTTTTTTTTTGGAATAATCATCACTGATTCGGTCATGTATAAAGCTTACATTGGTAATTATTTTAAAATATGTAAGGTAGCGTTTACACATCAATGTATATTGACAGTATTTACTGATGAAAGAGAATATTGAAGAAATACTGATGTGTGATGTTGATATCAATATATATTGAAGAAAAAAATAGAAATTATCCTATTTTCTTCAATATTTATTGAGCGAGAAAAAATTAAATATAGCGAATAATGAAAACTTAGCAACATTCATATGTTAATTTTTTTATTTTTTTTTTTATTTGAAATTTGTTTCATATTCACAGGGTACTTTATTAAAAAAAATTTATTTTTATATTGTTTATATAGTTTTGGTGAATATATAAGAAAAAACTGACAAATAGTTTGCTTAAAAACTGATGTGTAATCACAAATGTCTCTCTCTTCAATCTAAAATCGTCAATATATATTGAAGAATATAGATGTGTAAACACTGCCTAACATTAATTGTTACGGAATATTTAAACAAATTATTTTTAAAAATGTCAACTCAGAAAATTGTATATTAATTATAAAATATGAAATAGTAGTAAAAATGTTCCAACTAAAATCAAAACGGCAATTCTTATATTAAATATTTACAGAACAGTGCGAATTCTGGTTGTTTTGTATATTTTTAGTTTATATTTAGTGTAAAATCAACATTATCACTTTATATATTACTTGTGTTTACCGTTATTATATATTTGAATTAAGAAATTTGTCTTTTCTTTTATGTTTTTGGTTATTTTTGTTTTTTTTTTTTTATATTGAAACGTTGAGAAGTAAAAATCGAAATAAAAATGAAAACTGCTAGATTGTATAAGAATCAATTGCCAGGCAAATTTTGATGAAATGTGAATTTTTTTTTGTATTGAAATTTTTTTTTTTATTGTTTTGTATTTATTTTGGATATCCTTGGAAAGATTGTCAATTGAGTCGAGGTCTGTTTAGTTCATCCTGAATTTTATTTTATTATATTTTTTTGTTTTTTGTGATGTCATGTCTTTATTGAAAAGTAAAAATATATATATATTTTTTTTCATATTGTTTATTTGGTTTTTGTGTATTCGCTGTAAAATTGTGTGTTGTAAACTTGTGTTGTAAATGTTAGTATAGAGTAAATATTGTATTGGAGGTGTTTAGATTTTGTTGTTGTTATTAATTTTTTTTCTGTAAATGTCAAAATTTATATAGAGGATAATGTGGTATAGTTTGCCAATAAAAATCTCACAATATTAAGAAATAAAAAAAAAAAATGTTTAGTTTAGTTTGTTTTTAAATGGTTATTTGGCAATGGTTGTATTTTTTTAAGCATTTTGTTGCAGAGTATTATTATTATCAGAGTAAAAGGTATTCATTTATTTTTGTCTAGAGAATTGAATTATAATGATTGGATTTAAAAAATTTTGAATTTATTTATTTTTTTTCAAGAATTATGTTTACGTATTCTCAATTGTATAATTTGGCAGTGTTGTTTGTTCATTTCTTGGTTCTTGCATTATCACTAGATTGTTTATAAAGGGATGTATATGTGTGTATATATAGAGAAGTTCAACTAAGATTGTGCCAAAAAGAAAATATATAGTTTTAAAGATTTTTTTTTTATTAAATTTAGATCGTTGATGGGGGACATAAAGGTCATTATTGAATTTCTCTGGAGATTTTAAAAATTTATAATTTCTGTAATATTGTTGTAAAGTTTTTAAAATTACTAATATATATGAATAAGAGTGTTGTTGGTGGACAATTGAAGTAACAAAATTGTTTTTTAGTTAGTTCAATCAGAGATGGAACCCCCGGGTTTGATCTAAACTTTTATAAGATTTGATGAAAAAACAAGAGAGAATAGATAAAATCACATTCAGAGCAGATAGTTTAAATCACATTAGACATATTGTCTGCGACGTCGCAGGTCTAGTAACCATTAGGCTCAGTTGGATGGGCGAGTGCATATGTTTAACAACCTGACAAAGATCCTTAAGGATCCTTTTGAGGTAATCTACAGATTTGTATTTATTCAGAGATAGTTTGAAAGAACATTAGACATATTGTCTGCGACGTCGCAGGTCTAGTAACAATTAGGCTCAGGTGGATGGGCGAGTGTATATGTTTAACAACCTGACAAACATTTTAAAGGGTAATCTACAGATACAAATTCAGAGATAGTTTGAAAGAATAGTAGACATATTTTCTGCGACGTCGCAGGTCTAGGGAAAATTGGGCTGAGGTAGATGGGCGAGTGCATATGCTTAAAAAGCTGACAAATATCTTAAAGGGTCCTTTTTAGTTAATCTAGAGATTTGTATTTATTTAGAGATAGTTTAAATTATATTAGTCATATTGTATGCGACGTCGCAGGTCAAGTAAATATTAGGCTTAGATGGATGAGCGAGTGCATATGATTAACAACCTGACAAATATCTCAAAGAGGTCCTTTTCAGGTAATAAAACAGATTTGTAACAACCACATGTCTACTTGAAGAATTCGTAATTATCCACTTCGTGTTATGTTGTAATGAAGAGACCCATTCGACGTGACCTACTATCATGATGATAACGTATTTTTGAAACTTTCATCTCTCTTTTAAGCTAATTAAATAACTACTTTCCTAATGAAAGCTTCACACCATCAATCAACCATTTTGATCTACTACTGAATCCGAATTATTTTCCATCAATTATTTTTATACTTTTGATATTGCCAGTTATCAGCACTAGCCAAAATTACAAATACTGAATTTTAAATTCACCATACCTAAATCACTATTTTTTATTTTGTCTTGTTTTTTACTATCAAAATTTCTCTAATCTTAGTTTGGTGTTTTAATGAATGTGTTCAGACACTAATATAAATTCTAGGCAACAATTACAACCCACTTTAAGTTGCAATATCGTGTGCTGAATCAATATCTTGCTATAACAAATTATACTTACTTTGAATGATGAATGACTAAAATGGAAATTTTTTTTTTTTTTTTAAATGATTCTAACCTTCTTTAGAAGTACAAGAAAACAATTAAATTTTTAAACTAATTTGAAATTCTGACATTTTTCTTAATTTTTAAAATTCGATATCCACCACATATAACTAACTGTATATTACCGAAATTGAATACTAAAACTATTGAAATAGAAATATTTAAATATAACCACCGCCTACGTACTGTTAAATAAAAAAAAAAATCATTAAAAATTTAACTCTGTTTTTTGTTTTTTTATTCTCTTTTTTTATTTTGTTTTACTTTGATTTGGTCACGTTCCGAACAGACTTAATTCGAATATTAACTAATGGAAATTAATGTAGAGTAGCAATATATATATAATGAGTAGTAATGGGAAATGGACATCGAATGACTAGCATTTAGTAATAAAATTTATATATGTTTATTTATGTATATATATATTTAATGTGAACATAATTCATTAACTAACATTTATAGTGTATTGTATAGCATCATTCTTAACACTACAGAATGTAAGCGATTCAAGACTTAAAAATGTTTAGTGAACATAATAAAATACCATAAAACATTATAGAATGTGTGTACGATGTAGGACTTAATATTGGAGAGTGCTAAGACTATTATAAGACTTAATATTATATGACAGTTCTATATATTCACGTTAGTGATGTATTATTCATTTGAAAAGAGTCCAGTGCAATAAAATTAATTATATTTTTTTAAATTTTTACCGTTAGTTTGTTAATAGAGGGGTTTGAAATGATATTTTGTTACCACTACAAAGACTAGGAATTATAGAAGGGCTTTAAATAATACTTTTTTATTTCAGAATGAAATATAGAATTATAGTGATAATTATAAATGTGCAAAATATAATATTAGAGGCAACAAAGGTCTATAATTCGTAAAGAGCTCAAAATAAATTCTCTTTCCATAAAATTATTCTCAATCAATTGCTACCGTTCATTTGCTTCGACCATTCAATCACTTTGAGCTTTCGATGTTTCTCGCCTATGGGTATCAATGTGATAATTGATTATTTCAACCTGTAATTACAATTTTATATTTACTTTAACTGAACTACAGGGTTGAGTTACAAGATTTGAACAGTGAATAAGCATCTGATTTAGCTTCACAACGAACTTATATAGTGCTTGGTTTTTGACATCATTGCAAGAGAAGTATTTGTTATTTACAGCTCATTTGAGATGTAGTAATAACCATAAAAATCATGTAGCATGGGCAGGTCCAATAATTTGAAATTTCGATTTTTAGTTAAAAAACAGATCTGCGGTTTTAGTACCCTCTTCCCTATTCTCATTAATAGTCCTTGAAGGCACCTTATATTATTTACAATCGTATTTAGATGATCGTTTATAACTATAAACAATACTCTTTTATCTCTTTTTTGTTTTACGTTTTTATTAAAATATTTTGTTTAAGCTCGGCTTCGAGCCGAACGTAATTATAAAATTTTTATATTGTTTGAGTCAAACTTGCTCTTCTTTAGTGCCTGTTTTTTCCAATATAAATATCTCTTCAATTTTGTGATAACGACGTCCAACATTCATACCATCTTATCTTTTTGGAGGTCTTACTGGTAGACGTTTGACATTGGTTTTGTCATTCATTACTACCTGCAAGTCGAACTTCTGTCTCCATTGGACCATATCTTGTATGTCGAATACGTTTCTGATGTCGTTGCTACGTTTCTTATCGCTTAATATGTATCCACATATTTGCCTCAAAGTTCGCATTTTCTGTTTTGAGTTAGATGTGTTGTTGCGGTTGTTTCAATAGCGTATGTTAGTATGGGCCGAATACAGCTTTTGTATATATTCGTGCTTTGTTTTCTATTAGGATGTATTTATTTCTCCATATAGCATCTAGAATATAACCTGAAATGGCTGCTTGGGTTCTTGTTTCTGTTTCCGTGTTGCGAGAGCTGGTGATATTTACGCCCACATATTTAAAATTTATTAATGGATATTTTACAGTCAAACTAACCCTGATAAGGGACATGGGGTCAGCTATATTATGAATTTCAATTTCGCGACATACGGTTGCATATAGGTTAGTGCATCGGAGTTCACCATGGTAAAGTAACAATAATACTTGCAAAGACATCATACGACCATATAATTAGATTCACCCTGGGCCGGTCCACATAGCTTCTAATAAGCTGTCGTTTTTTCTAGCTCTGAATGTAAAGATTAGAGCCATATGTTGTTCAAATTTTTAAAATTAAAATCCATCAAAAGAGGTAGGCTCATGAGTGTCGCAAAAACCACTTTCAGCATATTAATTTTTTGTTAAAGCAATTTTTCAAAACTGCATAGGGCACCAAATCGGATAGGGTCGGTCGTGGATTTACCTGGTTAAAAATGTCAGGTACTATAATATACCATTTTATTATATATACCAGGTATTATTATATACCATTATAGCATTATACCGTTATACCATTATGCCCTAGTAAATTATACATAATTATTACACCATAATTTACTAGGACACATTGCGCCAGTTATAATATCCTATTTTTTTAAAAGCTAATCTCAATTTGTTTTCTGGTAAGTCTCACGAATCCCATCTGCAAACAGAGCGATATAAACTGAAATACCTATCGATTTGATCATGATTCCATCCATCTCTTAATGACGGTTGTTTTTGAATCAGTCAGTTCTATACATTTTTTTTTGTTCACTGTATTGAATCCATTGTATCTGAACGTGTTAAATTAATTTAAAACGCCACGAAGAGTAGTTTTAATTTTACAACCAAAACAACAACACCGTGACTAATTTTGAATATTGAATTTGACACTTTTTTGTCGTAACGTTTTTATTTTTGTTTTTTTTTTATTATTTTTATTTTAACTTACTTTAAATTCATTATTTGTTACCATATGTATAATAATTAGCTACTTAAAATAATGGCAACCATTATAATGTTGATTATAATGATTTTATATGTTTTATTTTTAATGTTGTTCTTGCTTTTGTATAATTAAAACATAGCGAAATTCAAATAAAATTCAGCTTACCAAAAAAAAAAAAAAATCAAAACAAACACAAAAAAAAAACAATTCAGGGAAATTTAACAAAAAAAAAAAAAAAAATTGTTATTTTAACATTTCATTTGATTTACTGAATATTGTTGTTTTGGCACTTCATCTTTTCTTCTTCTTCTTCTTTTACAATAACAAAACAATAACAAAAACAACGTGATGAAATGTTTGTAAGAGTGCCACTCAACTGAATAATTTCCACCATGGACAATATGAAACAGCGCAACTAAATAATAATGAGATCTGATTAAAATTCCAGTTGTTTTGTCTTCTTGATACATACTATATCATCATAATGATTATATGATAATCATCATCATCATCATGATAATGATAATGATTATTATTTTATGATGATGAAAATTCTTTTTTAAATTGGATACATTTTTGTCATGTCCAAATTATCTAAAATTGGATTTGGTTTTAATGAAAACATTTTCAACAATAAAAACAGAATAACAAAAAAAAAAAATAAGAAAAGAGTTTTCTGGTTGATTTAATGGTGATGCTGTTGGTGTTCATCTTTGTGGTCATTTAATTTTTATATTAAAATAATTAATTATACGACCATATATAGAAGAAAAACTAACTGACTTTACTGACTACTTGATACCAAACTATTTTTTTTTTTATTAGTTCTGATGTCAGATTTGTAATCTTAAAAAAAAAATTATTTTTCGTTTTGTTTGTTGTCAACTTACTGTGGGAGTTGACACATTCATAAGGCTATCTATAATTTTTATATATTTATTTTTTAATTTATCATTTATTGGCATTTAATTTATTGATCATTACTCTTTGATTTTTTGTCTTTTTCGCTCTTATGCATTTATTGGGTAGATAAATTTATTTTTAGTTTGAAAATTGGTTGGAATGCAAGATATTTTTTTGATGGTAGGGTGTTTTGGGGTTATTTTTTTAATTCAATTCTTTTGTTATTTTTTATTAATGGGGAGCTCTATGTAAGAGTCCGCTATCTCTTAAGATTTATTATTTTTCCCTGCTTATCTCAGAATTGTAGGTCTATGTCCTTGTTAAACGCTATTTTTGCTCTGATGCCAATTTCAGAATCAGGCAATGTATATTCCTGGAAATATTTATATTAATTTGGTTATCTACCATGACGGGGGCACCAAATAATTGGAGAAAAATTGGGAAAAAATGTTTTTAACGTAAAATATTTGGCTTTTATCAATTTTGTTATCAAAAAAGAAAAATGTTCAAAAACGCATACTTTCAGTGTAATCACGGTTAAGAAATAAGCATTTTGTGGGATTGTTAGTTTCTAGAAATATCAAAAAATATAGCTATAATAGGATGTAGTCATTCTATACGCAAAAACACATATTTATAAATAGTTTTATACTACCACTACTACGTCATACTACTACTACTACTACTGCTACTACTACCCTACCACATTGTTAATATGCCCTGAATACTGTAAATGCGACGACAAGAAGACTACTGTAGAGCCGGATTAGTTATACTTCCTTTGAAAATTATCGGAGACGATTAAAATCATAAAAAAAAAAATCTCGATTGCAAAAATCACCAGTCAGACAAAATCTCCAAAGACAAAATCCGCAAAAAATAAAATCCCCAAAAACAAAATCTGCAGTAAAAAAAATGGCCAAAGTATTAAGTAAAATTGCCGAAGTATAGTTTATTTGAGTATTGGATACAAAAAGGAAAGATCAACAAAATAAATGTATTGGAACAAAATTTCTAAAGACAAAATCCCCCAAAAAAAAAACAGATCGGTAAATTGTGTTTTGTATAACGGCTATTGAAAACAAATTATAACAGAAAGATCTAATAATAATCCCCAAGATAACTCACCTTTTTATTTTTGTGAATTTTAGCTTTGCAGATTTTGCTTTGAGAATTTTGGGATGATAAGTTTTGGATGGGGATTAGGCATCCAATCTATTTCACGGTATTTGTCAAATAAACAAAGTAAGCTTTATGAAAAAAAAATGCTATAATTACACAAGGGAAATTTAAATTTTGTCCAATCATAAGCAGAGCCAATCTAGCAGCAAAGCATCTTATGGGAATGCATATTTTCTAATGAAAAATTCACACTCAATCTATTCCACAGTATTTATAATAAATAATAGAGTAAACTGTAAGAATACTATAATTATTGAATTGATATTTAAATTATGTCTAAATCATATGCCCTAACTGCAGAACATTTTAGTTTTAACCACAAAATACGAAAACGCAATTCAAGCCGACTATACTGAATAAAATTTCACAAAACAAAAACAATATTTTAAGCACCCTGCTGTAATTTCTACATATATATATTATATATATCGATGGCTTTATTGTATTACCAACCAATTATATACTTAAAAAAAAGAGATAGCCTTATTTAGTATTTTATTGATGGCTTGTAAAATATTTTGAGTTGATTTTTTTAAATTGATTTGAAAGTTGTATTCGAAATCGAAATAAAAGGTTATTTTCAATTAAAAAGTAAATAAAAATAATAAAAAATATATAAATAAATAAATATCGTAAAATTATCGGAAAGCTCTTTTAGACAAAACAATAATAATAATAAAAAATTGATAAGTCATTTAATAATAATAACAAAAAAAGAAAAATAATAAAAAAAAATATATGCAAGGACGAAAAATAAAAATTCTTTGGATAAAAAAAAACAAAAACAATTTTCTTTTTATTAAAATTTTCAATTTAATCGAAGTTGCAGCAGATAATTTAAGAATAATTGATTTTATCGAATTGAATTGTTTTTCATTATTATTATTATTATTATTATTTTTTGTTCAAAATTGAATTTAATCTAGATATGAAAATCTAATTTTCAATTTAGAATTAAGAAAATTTATTTTTTTTTTGCTTTTTTTTTGTTTTGTTATTATTACGACGGCATTGAAAATAATGAATGACATGAACATACAAAATGATGTCATTCGATTGTTGATTTGAATTTTTTTTTTTGTATTATAAAATTTATAATTAAAAAAAAAAAAAGAAAAATTATTATTAAAAAATAATTTTAAATAAATTAAAATATAAAAATTTTTATATTAAATTACTTGCAAAATATTTTGTTTTTCATTGAGTTTTAAATAAGGTATTGACGGCATGAATAGAAATCAACTTATGATGGCATAAGGCCAATAATGATAATGTTACATTGAATTCGTTTGAAATTTGGCAACAATGCAATAATGTTTTCGTTTTGAAGTTTTGGTTACGATAATTTTGTTGATTACTTTTTTGTATTGTTTTTGGTTTTATTTTATTAACAAACAAAATATGTTTAGGAAATTGTTACGTTCATCATAACACTATTAGAACTCATCAGTAGGTATTTTTAGTGTTAGACTACCTATACAACTCCTATTTTCATTTTGATTGATTTTATAACTTATTAGAAGATGTCAATAGTACATCTGTGAGTTATAAAAATCGACCAAAATTTTAATGTAAAATGCTATTTTTATAAAATAAATTTATGTGAATAAAAACTATTTTATTATCAGTAACTTAGGTGGAATTACATTTGCGTACATCAAACATGGTATATATACCGTAATTTTTTGGGAGTAGTGCTTACTAGAATTTTGTCTTTTTTGTAAATTTTTCGCTACTAGTTAAAATTTGAAAATGATGGTCTTGTACACTAGGTGTACCACAGACCTATCTATTTATAGATAGTTTAAAAATCAAAAATATGATTAAATTCTGTGTTCGTAAGTGCAACTGGCAACCCTATACAACGAGTTATTTAGCTAAATGTCTTTTGATACTTGAAGCTAGGCGAAATATGGTCGCTGTAATGTTTTAAGCATGACGTTTTGTCAGCTAAAATTTAACTGTCCTTTTATTTTAGATTTATATAATATATATGTACGGTAAAGAGATTTATTATAGTTTAGATTTATGTAATATATATGTACCGGTCTATACTATTCGTGATAGGAATTTTCTATATTTAGATTCACCAAGATTATATAATAAATGTAGATTGGAATGAAATAAATAAATAGATCATACTTATGCATAGATCTTCAGCTTTTTTCGTATGTAAAAATCTATGTAGATTCAGATAATTGTTACAAAACTGCTCCAAATATAAATATATGCAATTGAACTATGTTTGAAGATAATAAAAAAATCGACTATCAATCGAAAAACTCATATTCTAGCGGAATGTTATTCATCTGCCCTTTTGTGTTAGGCTTGTAATCATATTAAAAGTTTTGAGAGGTAGATGATGCACAACTGTTAATCTTACTTCGGTGCTTTGCTTGTTTAATTTTTATTGTGTTAATTTAAATAGTCTTTTATCATTCATATGAGACACATGATCATTATGATTATTAGGTCTACAAACAACACTGAAGTAAAATTCAAACTTGTCTCAAACTGAATTCACAGCTTTTCCAAACAGAGTTAATATTCATTTACATTTTTTTAAGTTTTGTAAGCCACACTTTTCTGAATAATGGATTTTGTAATTATTTTTGGGAAAAAGAATTATGTTAATACTACATGTTATCAAATTAAAAAATAACGTTAGGTTTTAAAGACTCACGTAGAAGAAAAGCAATTATTCTTGAAATTTAAGCTATGTTGATCTGAAGAACAACTTAAACTGTGATTTGGAGAGCATTTTTATTTCATCCATCATTAGTTGTAAAATATATGGATATATGGTCATGAAAATGGTGATGGGGTCTGGAAGGGAATGCTGAGCTCTATGAGCTCTATAATGAGGTCGATGTAGTCACGAAAATTAAAAACGAGAGACTACAGTGGCTCGGACACCTAGAACGGATGAATGAAAATGCTCCAGCCAAGAAAATCTTCGAATCCAGACCCAAAGGTACAAGACGTCGGGGCAGACCAAATATTATCGAGCGGTGGTATAAACCTATCGAGCGGTGTTTAAAACAATTTCGCATTTTCAACTGAATCAGCCCGTGGCTCACAAAAATGGTCTGTTGCCCACCTTAGTAAGTAATTAGTCGTAAAATAAACAAAAACGTGATTTCCCGGGAAATTCACCATGAAAAATTCAACATATGGAAAATCTCAATAAATACTAAACTACTAAATATAAAAAACTACAACAATAAACAACAATAATTGATTAATTTTCTCTTTCTCAGCATATTCAAATTACTGGAAAAAAATGTTTATTCTTAATTTCAAATGTAAACCAAAACCAAAACAACAACACAAACAACAACAAAAATAATACATAAAAAATGTAAATGAATAGAGGAAAAATTTCTAATTTCTAATTATTTGCCATTAGATTAGATTAAGAACGTGACTTCTATTCCCTTATTTTTTTTTTTTTTTTTTACCAGAAAATACCTTTGATTAGAGAATCTGTAAAAATATGAAAAAAATAAAATTATTAAAACTCATCCCATCCGATTCAAACTTATTTTTTTCTATAATTGAAGTATCCAAGTCTCTGTCTTTTAAAAATTGGAAATAACAAAAAAATAATAACAGAGTGATTAATATATTGTTCCCAAAGTTCCAATTTAATATAAATGTACAAATATATATATATACTTATTTAGTATTTTTTTTAAATCTAAAAAAGGTATTAAATTATCTGTGGAATTTCGTTTGAAGAGATAACCGATCGCAATTCTTTTTATATTCACCTACCATTTTATTAATATTAACATTAATGCCACCACCAACTTCACTGCTATTACAAAAAAAAAATAGATAAAAAATTTACAATGCTACATTAAAAAACAAGTGAAATTGGTTAGTTTTGAACTTAAAAGAAAATCAACACTGCAGTCGATTTAATTAAAGACACTTGGTAAATTGTAAATAAATTTTTATTTTTTTTTGCGTGGTGCTACAGCTTATTTAGAGCCTTGGTCTTATTCATAAAGTGTCCTTCAGGTAATTTGATCTTCAGAACATCTTCTCAAATCATTTACACCTTTCTGGATATCAACTTTGTTATTGTTGAACCGCCTTTGAGTATCTCTACTTAATGCTTGCCACTTTGCGGTTAGCTATATTAATTTTTTTTACCAAGGTCTTTCCTATTAGCCCACAAATTGTAAACAAATTTTATTATTTCTGGTATATTGATATTTTTTTTAACTGTAAAACAAAATCTGTTTAAAAAATTAAATTGAAAACCCACTAATTGGTACAGTTACCTTATAAAACAAATGTAATTGTATTCTTCTCTTTGCAGACAGACTATATGTTCAGAATGCAGTTGTTTTTTTTTCGTAGTCTGTTCGGAATTTTTAGAAAGACATTATTTATATTTTTATAAAGACTTAACATTGTGATCGTGTGGGGTTTTTACCTATACTAAATCTCAACGTTGCTTTATTGCGATCTAATTCAATAGGACTAGTTAATTAGCAATTTTGTCCTGGATTTAAGTTAATATTGTTAATGTAGATTACATTCAGCGATGTCCACAATATTTTTTGTTATGATGTTTAAACTAAATATCTTCCCTACAGACTTTACTTTTAATTCGGTCTTCTAACCGTATTTGCATTGCCCGGGAACTGAACTATCTCAATATTTATAAGGAGTAGAATGCAGTGAAAATTAAAAATTTCTATCCCATTGGGCACCTGACAATGCTATTTCTAGTTTGATTAGTTTTGGTTCTTCCTATTCGAAATGTATATCAAATTGAATTGTACCAGTCCGTATTTAAGCAAACATAACTATAATTGAATTTTTTTTTAATAATAAAGATGTTATACATACCAACTGATTATATTTCTTTAAATGAATTAAAATATTTGAAACCAAAATAAGGATTTATAATATACTATTGTATATATATATATGTATATATATATATATATAAGTAACATCATGAAATATTTTTATCCACCATATTTAGTGAAACAAAATAAAATCGTGATACCATAATTTTTTTAAAGTGCTATATACATTTTGTTATCTAAAACCTTTAAAAGGTTGTATTCAATTATCTCGTTTAGTATTTACTATTTTAAGATATAAGTTAATTTTGTATTTTTTTTTTGGTTTAGGTAATTGAATTAGGTTAATCAGGATCACTGAATTTTAATATAAAAAAAAAAAATGAACCAAAAGAGTTATATTTTCCAAATTGTATTTTTCAATTATAATAATTGAAGTTGAAGAAAAAATTTGTCTATCATCAATAATGGGTTTGACTTGAATTACAAATATGCATAATAATTATGTACATAACTATTATATTTCCTATTTATTATATTTTTCTATCCTATTGAGTTGTATAATTGTTGTGCTAAGAAATGAAAACAAATGACAAATTTTGAATGTTGTTGAATTGTTTTTGGAATGAATATTTCGATATTGTTGTTTGTTCGTCCATCCGTTTTGGAAAAAAATATTGGTCCGATTTAATATCGAAAAATCAGTGTGATTATAAATAAATATAATTGATTTATTACTTTCTATAGAATATAGGTAGGTATAGGTAGTAGGGGGTGCCGACAGTATGTTAACACACTTAGACCGGTAGGGTCCATAGACTATACTGGGTTTCATTATCTGTATTTTGTTTCAAATATATCTAACGAAAAATGAATTAAAACATGATGATATAATTTTATATACACAACAAGCATTTTTTGGACAGAAGATTTGTTAGGGCTAAATATTTCTTTATATGACGTTGCAGTTTTAAGTTTAAAATTTTCGAATCGTTCGATTTGTATTTTAATTGACGGATTCATATCTGGCAAATATCATGTTAACGCTGGTGTATTATATTAACACAATGACCAGTTCTCTCCCTATTCTCTTTTTTTGAGATTTATCAATGATTTTCTCTAATCAACTTTTAATCCTATTTATAGTTTTGCAGACGATAGCAATCTAGTAGCATTCTTTGATTTTCTTCGAAATTCAAATGTAACATGATGGTCAGCACGCTTTACCATGACTTAGTCATTTTTTTCGACTGGGATAAGAATAACAGCAGTGGTTCTCAATTTTTCAAAACCTACCTTATTATTCGGGAGTGTACACATTTAGTGATCCGAACACTTGAATATCCTGAGTATGTAGGCAAGCAAGAAAATTGTTGACCCATATCTTTGCCATTGTCAGAAATGCCACGAGATGTTTAAATTTTTTGAGTCGTTACAAAACGTATTTTTTTTTTCCCCAAGGCATCTGAAATATCTATAAATCATACATACAAGCCAATTTGGAATACAATTTATTTATATGGGCCCGTAAAATTATTATAAACCGAGTGATCAAAGGGATATTTTCACTTTTACCAACCCTTAATTACTCTAATCTGTGTGTTCCTGTGTAAAAGGTATCGTTTAATAGCTAATGTTTGGCATTTGGCTGAACTTAAACAAAAAAACACATGTATTTCAAAGTTGACAAACTCCCCGAACTAAACACGAATTGTAATATTTTTATGCTAATATCACCGGAAAACTTCAAGAGTAGATCAACAGATACCTTCTATGTATCTTAATTTTTCGCCTTTCCATATTAATTTTCCAAACATATTGATAAATTCAAAAAAAAGTTAAGCTAACGACGCACCAGTATAATATTTTGATTAAGAAAAATAAAATTTGTTAAGATTTAGCTATGTAAATTAGTTTTTAGAAAGCGTCACAGTTTAGCGTTAGAGTAAAATTTGTATGATTGTTGCAAATAGTCGGTAATAGTTTCTAATTTTACTAAGACTTCTTCAGTGTTTTGTTTTCGACGAAAAAAAACCTACAGGTGGTCTACAAGTCTACAAACCGGAATATGCTTATCTTTGTAAGTTCATTGATAAATCGAACTTTATTGTTAAAAGTGGGTCATTTAGAAGTTCCACAGTATCTTTTTTTCGAAAATAGAACAGTACGAACAAAAATTGGACCTTTCTCATTTAAATGTGTATTGATTTGTATAATGTTCCAATATTTTTGAAATCATAAAAACAAATAGAAAAAAAATTGTATCCACAAATTTTTATAATTTTTGTAATATAATTTTTTTCTATAAAAATCTAATAAAAGCAAATCTAACGGTACAATAACTTAAATCAAGTTAATATTATTATAATAAAAAAAAACAGTTATTACTAAATAATATAATTTTTTTTTATTTTACCACGTCAATAAAATCCAATCATCATCATCATTATCATTAAAATTGTATATAATATAACTAATAATCACCCTTTCAAAATTGCACTTTAAAGCAATTATTATTGGGTGGGTGTTTTTATAAATCTAATTTTCTATTTTAAACTGTACTAAAGCTATAAATTATATATTTAATAAATTTGATGAAATTTTTATTTCTATTTTTAATATTATTTACCTGTAACAATAATGATCCTAAAGATATAATTTCATTTTTACAACTTAGAAAAAAAAATTCATTTATTACCGTTATAAATAGTTAAATGAGTTAGCTGTAAAAAAAAAAAATATGTTTAATTTTTTTACGAAAAAAAAACAAAAACTAAAATAAAAAATTAAAATTAAATGGTTGAATAATTTTCATGATCTTTGTGTATTGATTTGAAACTATGGTTGTTGTTAAGATGAAAATGAGCAAAAAAAAAATGAGAGAATTTTTTTGTATAAACCCCCTTGGGGTACAAATATCTGATACCTGTAGAAAATTTATTTATACATATAAATTATATTAACAGGATGTATTTTACAGTTTTGTTAAATTGATGAACAATAAATAAGACAGAACCTACTAAAATTATTTATTTTAAATTGTTAGGTAAGTACACATTTTCAAAGTGACTGTTTTGATAACGTGTTGACCGATTGTATGACTGAACTGAAATGTTATTGTATTGACATTGAAATTTGAGAGAATTGTTTGAAACTAGAATGGGATTTGAAATTGAAAATTGAACATTGATTTCACTGATTAATGACAACAAGCATATCAACACCGCAATTAAAATAAAATTTCAAAAACTATGTGTAAGGCCTATTATGATATCTAGAATGTTATAGAACACTGATAAAAGCTTTCTTTAATCTCTGGCCGCTAATCACATTATGGAACAACAAGCTTATAACCACTGCAAATAAAATCGAGTTTTAAAAACTATGTCTAAGGCCTATTATGATGTCTAGAATGTCATAGTACACTAATCAAAATATAAGGGCTGTAATAAGCGAAAGGGACTTAGAATTAACATTAACTACTCTTAACGGACTTCACAGTTTACTCTGAAAGTACAGAAAGACGATTAACTGCCAAATTAGGTTAATTAACCAAAACAAGAACGTAACTAGAACTAAAGATCTACAGGAAGCCTAACTAAAGATCTACAGGATCTATAGGGGCATCCCAAATACCTAGAATCACTTGTTATAAACATAAGATGGCCTCTTTCAACCACATGATGCATCGAATGCTACCCTTTCCATCTTCCAAAACCCAAGAAGGTTCTGTGAAATAGACTTAGCACATATTTGAGATTGCGAAAGTAAAAGGATATCCAGAAAAAACTATCACTGATTTACTCAGTAAACAAAGAATAACTTTACAACGAAATTCCCTCACTAACCTACTCACTGATCAACAACCCAAAAAAAGAGTAGCATTATAATTTAGTAAGATTTCTCTCCCCCGCATAGCAAAATTAAAACAACACGGGTTGGATTCAGCAGAACCAAATTTACTCAAAACTATTTTAGGCTCAACTAAATGTAATGTCCTCACTTTTACTCGCCGCTTAACACCAGTGTTGCTGCTAACAATACTTTCAGCGACAGTGTTATTAAAAGAGTAATTTCTCGTTCAGTGAGCACCTCAACACAATTATTAATAAATAGATCAAATGGAGTTTTACAAACTATGTCTAAGGTCTATTATGATAGCTAGAATGTCATAGAATACTAAGCAGACACATTAGTTGTCAAACTAACAACTAGAAGTATATTTTAGAAACTTAGTACCTACTAAAAACACTGGATTTAACTCTTGCGATTCAAATATCATACTTATATAGGTAATATAGGTAATATTGCAAATCCAAGAATTCAAGATTCATTACCATGTACTTCTTAAACATACTGATCTGATCTCATTGTTCATGATTCCAAATTCTATTAACACTTTATTTTCTAAATTTTCGAAATTTAAAATTTTTTCTTTAACATTAATCTTAACATTTACATTTTGCTTATAACAATTTCTTCTTAAATTACATTGAGTTAAGGAGACCACCTTCTTTGCTATAATATTAATTTTTTTATATCTTATGGTGTTAAAAAAATCGAGTTCATTGAAATGATTTACTATACCTAAACTACCAAAACCAAATAGTATGCCTAACCTAAAAGTTCAAAGATTACTCATTTTTAAAATGCATTTTTTTTGTTATCAAAAAGCAGTTAATCTAAAAGCAAAAAAAAAAACAAGAAAAAAAAATAAATCTCAGGTGAAAATTAGTAGATTTAAATCAAGCGGGAGCAGCAGCAATAGAAGCAGCAGCAGTTATAATTTGACCATTGATTATAGGCTAGTTAGTATAATGATGATGGTGAACTTAATTGGTTTTATTGATATTAATAACAATTTTTTTGTTTTGTGTTTTGGAAAATTTATTAACGCATTAATAAATTTTATATATATACATATATCTATATATGTATAAAAACAACAATGTTAAATTATTATTTATTAGTTGATAGTGAACACCTCGAACAAAAAAAAAAAATAAAAAAAAACAACAAAAATCGATAAAAGTTTTAGATTCTAATTTTAAAAATGTTTCATATTCACTTTGACTTAAGGTGTTAAATTATTAATATATGTATAATAACAATTAGTTAGAAAGAGATAGTATTATAACAAAAAATTGTAATCATAAATATTATCAAAACTTTTACCGAAATAAATTCTTCAAATTTTATTTTAGAATTAATATTTATTATAGGTGGTAGATAAATGAAACATGAACATTAGGTTAGGTATGATAGGGTATGATATCTTAAATAATGTATCTTAAAGATATGAGAAAACACAAAAATTAAAAAATTCTGTAAAATATACTATTTATTTTATGTGAAACATAATTTTTAATTTAAGAAAAAACAAAAAAAAAAAAAAAAACGACATTAATGATAACCCGATATTTTTTTGTTTCTTTTTTTTTTTGTGAAAATTTGTGTTTTGTATTGTATTTGGTTATTTGGGTCTCTCCACTAAATAAAATATATAAAGGGGTAATCCTGGTTATTAATTGATAATATTTTTGAATTAATTTAGTAAATTTAAATACATAGACATATTTTATTTTACAGGTCAGTAGTGAGTTGATTTATTCTAATTTTATCAGTTCGACTACACATAAGTTGCGTTTTTAATGCGTCTCACAACTACGCAACTTTTGTATTTGAGGAGTCTTGAGCAGTTGAATTTGTATACTAAAGATTTTAAAATACTCTACTGGTGAAGTTTTGTACTATAAGATTTTATTAATTTTAAGTCAAAAATTGAGTAAAATAAAGAATTTATAGATGGCCATTCAGTTTTGAAGGTTAAGTCGATCATTTTTGTTTATAAATTTTTTTTAAATAATTATATTTTTATACATGTCAGGTTATTAACCACATTTCTTGCCAAACGAAAATGTTATTTAAATTGATTATTTGAGCACTTCTCAATAATTATTTGGTTACATCGTTCTTCGAACGATGAACCAGACGAAGATGCTGAGGAAGATGAAGAAGAATTTAGTAGTGAATATTAATCAAAGTTTCTTTCATCTGATAAATTTTGTATAAATATCTTAGAAATACATTAACTCTATATTTATTAATTTCATAATTTACTTACATCTTAATCTTCCTTAATAATATTATATAATATTTTTTTCGTTAAACAACAGAAGAATTAAATTTTGTAAATTTTTTTTTAATTACCGCTCAGTTTATTTTTATTACCTTTTATTAAGTTTTAATTTTCTAAACAAAACGAATTTTACACATAAAAAATTAAACGTCAAACCAGTATAAATTCTGAGGTTATATTTCGCTCAAACCTAACTTTTTTCGTTTTACTTACAAACTGCTCAAAAGCGCTTCGGAGTAGTTTGCTCAGCTAAAAAACGCAACTATAAATGTACAGACAAAATTTGGGCCACATCTCTATTAAAATGTTTTATTTTTCAAATTTAATGGTAATTAAAATTTATTGTTCACTTCCTCAAATTCGTTTATTAAAATATATTAACTACAAAAATGTAAATTTATCTATTCTGCAAATGAAATAAATAGATATAAAATATTAAAAAGAAAAATGTATTAAATAAATTATTTTGAATATTTGTTTAATAGAAAACAAAATAAAAACAAACAATTTTTATTTATTTGACATTTTATTTTATATTTTTTAACAGTTTACTACTATTTTTCCACCTTGTTTTGTTCCACAAATTTGGAACTATTAACTTTTATTATTATTTTTCACTAATACATATTTATTTTTGAATTCAAATGTCATTTATTAAACAAAAAATATTAAAATACAAAAACAATACATAGAAATAACCAAATAATATGGAACAATAATAAAGTGCTGCCGGTTTATTACAAATTCGAAATCAGAAAAGATCATTAAAATCATATGAGTATTTTCATTCTCATTTTTATGAGATGACTATTAAACTGATAACTGAAAATATTTATCAGAAATAGAATCGTGGTACTGATACTGATACATAACTACTGATAAACTAACTGAAAAAAATTTACTATTGTGAATACTGATAATTTGACATTTAAAAATTAGCGATTAATTGAATTAACTATTTTTTGTTTAGTTTTGTAAATTTAAATATAAAATAAAAGTCTAAATTTAATATAAATAAAATAAAAAAGAGGTTTAAAGTAAAATAATTTCATAGAAAAGACAAAAATATAAGTGAAATAAAATAAGTTTGATATTGATAACACAATCATGACGAATGACGAGTAACGAATAACCAAATTTCGCGCTTAGAGACACAATCACGACGAACTATTCGCGACGAACAAATTTGTGTTTTTGAAATTTCAAAATTTGTTTATAAAAAAATGGAGGAAAAATTTAATAAAAATTAAATTAAAAAATTTTTTATTTGAATTTGAATTAAAAATAATAAAAAAATTTTTGTGTTTGAAATTTCAAAATCATTCGCATTCGTCGACAAGTAAAAGAGAAATAGATCTATTTTTTGAACGCGAAATTTTGGTATCCGTCATTCATCACGATTTACGTATAATCTCATGTATTTGAACGCGAAAAATTCGTCATTTGTCGTGATTGTGTTTTCGACATAAAAATTGTTTTTTTTTGTTCAGTAAACCAAAGAAGGTTTTGTAAAATGAAATATAAATCAAATGTAAATAAAATTAAAAATAAGTTAATTAAATATTGTGGTTGAATCAAACTAATTATCAGTCTTTTATTTGTTATATCACACACCCCTATTTATAGAAAATATAAAATTAATTCATATTCAAACAAAAAAAAATATACAAAACCAATTAAAAATTATTTCATATGAAAAAATTGTTAATTGAAACTCCCGCTCTAATTTTTATTGGTATTCCTGCCATTTAGTCTTTGATAATTTTCTTTTATTTTCAAGTAAATTTTTTTGTTTTTTTTTATTTAAATATTATACTTTTTAATATAAATGAATTTTATTTTACAATTTTAAAATTATCGTTTTATGCATTGTTTTGTAAATTTATTTTTATCACACAACTTATTTGTAACTGATACATCAGATTATGACAATTATCAAAAAATTTGACAGATTTTCAAAACCTCGATATTAATTTCTCAGTGACGTTATTAAAATTCACGATCAGAAAAACTGATAGTTCTGACAACCACGATAGAGCGTATCAGAATTTCTGAAACTAGTCATAAATACTGATAAATAATACTGATAACTGACAACCAAGATTGGAGTGAAATAAAAAATTTGGAATGGCCAATAAAATTAAAACAAAAAAATTTATATCTACAATCACACAATTATTGTAGACATTTATTTCATTACATAATATATTTTTATTATTTTTTATATTATTTTTATAATATATAAAAAAATTATGATATAAAAAAAAATTAAAGTCGATTTTCAAATAAAATTCTTTATCACTACAACACATATGATTGAAAATAAATAGGATTGCCCGATTTTTGAAGGCATACATTATAGGTGAAAGTATATTGTTTTTTTTTCTTGTTTGTGTTCCTTGCTTTTGTTTTTTTTTTTTGGTATTGTTATTTTACTATTGTTTCTTATTTGAAAAATATAATGAAAAATTTCCAAAAAAATAATAAGAAAAAAAAAAACAAAAAAAAGAACAAGAAAATTTTCTTTAATTGATGATAGTTTACTTGGTTTTATAATAATAATAATGATAATAATTACCTTTGTGGTTAGTGTGTACATTTATTTACAAGTTCTCCTCTTAATGATCATTACAAAAAGAAACTGCGAAAAGAAAAAATAACAATAACAATAACAACAACAAAAAAACAATAATAAATAATTTCAATTGAGGTTTTTGACCTTTTTTATTGTTTACTTTAACATTAAAAAAAATATATTTTGGGTGATGAAAAAGTGTTGCCGATATGACGTTTTTCTTTTTTTTTTGTTTCTGTATAATGTTTATCAGATGTAATTACAAATTTTAGTGATAAATATTCAAAAAAAAAAAAAAAGAAAAATGAAAAAAAAAATTAATAAAAAAATAAAAAAAACAATATTTTTAGTTTATTGAAAATGTATGTTAGAAGTAAATAACATGAAATAATTAATGCTTGTGCTCGATTTATAACTGAATCATATTAAAAACATTTAAATGAGCTTCAGTGGAGAAATATTATGCTAATTATCCTTACTAGATAGGTCAATGTTAGTTATTGTACTGAACTATACAGTTAGAAGACAAAGAAAATATGTTAAGTGTTTGTATGAGATATTGATGGGATCTAAAAATATTAAAATTTTGATTTTACAATAAATCAATTATTTTTGTTGGACCGACCTTTCAGAGCCTTAATACTGAATCATACTACATTTTTGAAGTTTTACTCAAATATGCAAAAATAATAATAGTTTCTACATTTTTCACCTACTATGTGAGGTTTTTCTTTACTTAAATGAGTAGGGTTTACAAGCGTTAACGTTTCAAACATTTTCGTCCCAAAAGAAAAATTAAATGAAATTGAAAAATTTTGTATAGAGTTGGGGATTTTATTTTGAAAAAAAAACAACTCGGGTGATATTTTGGATTTATTCATTTTTAGAAATCAAATATTCCCCTTTTTCCAAAAATTGGAAAATAATAAATTCTGTTTTTATACAAGAATTTTTGAAAACTCCCCAACATTTGTTTTGCATGGTCGTTGTTGGATACAAATAAAAGGAAATATTTCCATTTCGAATTTTTTTTTGGAGATTTTGTCTTGTGGATTTTATACCAACCCAAAAAGCTTTATATTATTATTTTTTAAGCTTTATTTTATTTTGTACAATAGATAGAGAGCCTAATTTTAACCAATAGGTCTGAGGTTCAATTGTCCATGATGGCAAATAAATGTTTTATGCGATTTTAGAGATTTTATTTCGCAGTGGAATAAGGTCCCGAAATTATTCAATTTGTTTTTATTTAATTTATTATTTTCAGACGATAATGTGTGAAGAATTAATTCGCGGAGCCGGTCTAACAATTGTAAAAAAAAATGTTCTCACTGCATACATATTTTATATGGAAATATTTGCAATTCAGTTAGTTCAAAGCAAAGTAGAAAATAAAAACATTATTTTGACAAGATTAAAATAAAATTTTTAAATTTGGATGTCTTTGAATGCAAATAAAAAAAAAATACAAAAAATAATGACGTGTAATATAAAATCTAAATTTGTATGACAAAAAAAAAATTATCTACAATTCTCTCTCTATGTTCGCGGTTTTTTTCATTTGCAATTTTTTTTTTGTATTGTGTTTTCCTCGGCAACACTCGTGTAATTCCATACTTACCGTACCTGTTTTAATTTACCTGTATTTGGTATCTATTTATTTTCGTATTTGTTTTTATTAGGAACGTACTACACGCATTTTATTTCTTTGTTCTTTTTTATTTAAATGTACCTACATACATATATGTATGTATATTTATATTGTAAGTTAAGTACTTTCTGTATAGTTTTTGGAATCCCTTATTATTTAAATTTTCTAAATAAAATCTAAAACTTTTACCAACAATTTACATTATAGTTAGTCTAAACAAGATTCGTAAAATTAGATTAAAATAAAAAAAAAAAACAAAATAATAAAAAAATAACATTGAAAAATAAAAAAATCGCACAATCATAATAATGTTCTCAAGGTTAATTTTAGTATTTTTGTTTGTTTTTTTGTTAAAGTTGTTAAACAAAAACATGCTTAAATTGCCAAAAAAAAAAAAAAAAAAAATACTTAAAAAATAATTGAAAGCAGAACTTTAAAAAAAAATAATAATAATAAGGAAAATACAATAAAACACAAATGTAAAACAGACATTTTCAAATTGTTTTAAATATTATATTTTTTTAAGAATAGATATGAATATTGCTGGGTTGATATCCGTGGTAAATTAACAATACTGAGTTAAATTGACATTATGGTAATGGGCACGACATCAACACAATATTTTTTTAGCACTGCTATGTAAAATAAAAACCTAAAGCAAAGTTATGTAGATAGCTGAACGAATGAATAGCACGGTATAAAGTCTAACATTACTATACAAATGTCAAGATAAAGAATAAAACTAACTAAATTGTGAATCAATACATTTTTGAATGAATGAGTATTGATTGGTTGATGTCCGTGCTAAATTAGCAATGCTAAGCTAAATTGGCTTACATGTATGATAATGGCTTGAGCGCACCAATTTTTTGGCACTGCTATACAAAATAGAAATCCAAAGTTCAAATATGTAGCTAGTTGAACTAAATATAGCATGGTATAAACGATAACATTGCTATACAGATGTCAAGATAAAGAATAAAACTAACTAAATTATGGATCAATACATTTTTGAATGAATGAGTATTGATGGGTTGATGTCCGTGCTAAATTAGCAATGCTAATCTAAATTGGCTTACATGTATGGTAATGGCTTGAGCGCACCAATTTTTTGGCACTGCTATACAAAATAGAAATCCAAAGTTCAAATATGTAGCTAGTTGAACTAAATATAGCATGGGATAAACTATAACATTGCTATACAGATGCCAAGATAAAAAATAAAACTAACTAAATTGTGGATTAATACATTTTTGAAAAAATTTGAATGAATAAGTATTGCTGGGTTGATGTTCGTGCTAAATTAGCAATGCTAATCTAAATTGGCATACATATATTATATATGGTAATGGCAAGAACGCCATATGTTTTTTGCACTGCTATATAAAATAGAAATCCAAAGCTAGTTGAACTAAATATAGCATGGTATAAACGTTAATATTGCAATACAAATGTCAAGATAAACATTAAAACTAACTAAAGTAAAATAAAAATATTATTTTTAGAAATTAAGATAGTCTGAGTTTAAGAAAAAAAATTAAATGTAAAAATTGTTATATGAATTAAAAAAAAGCCTATAAAATCTTAAATTTTGTTCGAAGGCCTATCCAAATAAAAAACTAACTAAAATTGTGGATTAATGAATTTCTTATGAATATTTTTGGGTTGATGTCTTTGCTATTTTTTTTTTTTTATTTTTATTTTTAATTAAAAAAAATTTTTTTAACTATGAAATACTAATTTATTTTATTTTTTTATTTTTCAGGTACGTTACACTTTCGAAGTGGTAGTCACATTTAAAACAAATTTTTAAAAATAATTTTTTAAAATTGGGTAAATATTATTAAATTTGTAAATTATAAACAGATTAATTACGTGTAAAATAGAACTAAATAAATTAAAATCAATTATTTCTGAAACTGTTAAATATAATAACATATTTTGTTTTACTTTCTTCTTATGGGGGCAGAATATATAGTACTTTTATTTGACATTTTCATTGTGTTGCAGTTTTTGTCTTTAATTTTTCCTAACACAGTGGTGTTTAATCAATTCTGTGTGTATCAAACTCTCCGGCATTTATTTTTGTTTCACCCCCTTTTTCTTGTTCCTTATAGCGCTTCAACTCGTGGATCAATATAATTGGATCAATATAGCATTATTTGATAATTTTCTGAGTATATTTTTCCAATTTATTCTTCTAATTATTTTTAAGATATAAATTCTTCTACAAAGTAGCACCCAGTAGAATTATTGAGACATTATAAGTACTTGTTAAGATATTTGACAATTTAGAAATGACAATTTCTGTTTGAGCCTGCTGAATGTTAGTCAAGTTTCACTGTATTACGTGAAAAATATTTTCAGTAATAATGTTCTTTATTATTGTTAAAACATTTGTCGGAGAGGTTCGGGCTTCCTGAAATCATACATTATGCCAAACATATTTTCAGTAATATTTTTCTATATTATTGTAAAAATAGTTGTCGGATAGGTCTGGAGTCCTTGGAGTCAAAACCGAATTTCAGACAAATAATTACTACCGATTGGCATAATAGATTAAGTTATTTTGATTACTGTCAATATCGATAATCTATCATCAATTTATTTTATTCATTATAAGTGTATATGAAAATTAACACAGATTGAGAACCATTGTTCTATAGTACATTTTAGAAGATTCCGAATTTTCGTTTTGTTTTTTTTGCGTAAATTTAGTTTGTGTTTTTTTTTGTAATGTTGATTTCTCACATAGATTTTTTTCAGTTAAAATGTATTTTAATTTAATTGAAGTAATTAAATTTATTTTACAATAGAATTAAACAACAAGGAGATCTGGAAGAAGAAGAATGAAAATTATAAGAGTT
Source organism: Argyra leucocephala (assembly GCA_963942445.1). Taxonomy (NCBI): domain Eukaryota; kingdom Metazoa; phylum Arthropoda; class Insecta; order Diptera; family Dolichopodidae; genus Argyra; species Argyra leucocephala. The sequence goes on along the minus strand of OZ012681.1, from coordinate 131,267,257 downwards.
AAAATGGATTTTAAATTTTAACATTTTTAGCTATCTATATTGCAAAATTAATTGATGGTAATCATAATGATGATGATTGATGATGATGATGATGATGAAAACAAAATCAGAGAGGAAATCGCAATTTAGTTAAACAATTGTTATTAGTCGCAAATTAATTGTAAAAATTTTAAAAATTTTATTTTCACCTCTAAATTTGTTTTTGTTTTTTTCGTATTGTTGTAAATCCCGGATTTTATTTTATTTTTATTTTTTCATGTTTTTACCATTTTATTTATTATTTTTTAATTAGCTGATTCTTTTGGATATCAGTGTGGCTGGTTAATTTTCAAAATAAAGTAAACATTTATTTTTTTGCTTACTATTTAAAATTTTACTTACTGGTTTTAATTAATTTAATTATATTTTAATGGAAATTTGTTAATAGGGGAGTTGAGATACCATTATTCATATACATTTTCACTATCTAACCTTGAAAAAAATGTTTTTGCTATTTCTTTTTTTTTTGTTATATTTCAATCAAATTTTAATTATTTTTTTTTTCATTTATGGAAATTTCAAGGTATAGTTAGTTAATGTTATGTAAAATGTTAACAATAGATTGTCGTGATTAAATGGATTGTCAAATATTTTGGAACCACTATGTAATGAATCCTTGGGTGTATAGACAAGGTTTTGGTTTTGATTATTTAAACTTTGAAATTGTTTGTATTAATTTTGATTTTCTAGTATTATTATGAAGTGATAGATCAGGCCTATTATTCTTAGAAAGGGTTATATAACACAATATTGACACAATATTAAAAGGATGAACGTTTGCAAACAATTGAAATATTTTTAATGTCAAGACTTTCTAAAATCTGTTTTGTTCAAAATTTACACTTTAGAAATTATTATTAAAGCGAGGTGGAGGTTTCCTGAAGCGACGCGTATAAACGTAAATCTACTATTGATATGGATATAGATACTGGTGTAGATCTAATGATTCTGGACTATAACATTATTATAATAGGTATGAATTTTCATCTCAAAAGCTTCTGTTTTTGCTCAATTCGACTCAGCCTATGATCACCCTATCATGACTATGATCAAGATATCATTTGTTTCAAGAATAATGTATGTATAGATACTTAAATTTTGATTTTAAGAGTAGTTTTAGTTAATAAAACATGATTTTTAATTTTTTTTTAAATTTTGGACTATCGTTATTTTCTATATTGCCACAGATGTAACTGAATAGTAGCTGTAGCTAAATAGTGACCTTGTCTTCTATATTAAACCACGCTAATATGAATTTTTCAACTATGATATTCTTCTTAGTCCTAAATTTTTTTTCGCCGTACGGAGGTGACCCTAATGTGCCAGGGCAGATTCTATTCAAAGCAATAAAAATTAAATTAATCGAAAATATTCCCGTTATCTGTATTGAATTGTGCATAAAATCTGTGTTGAAATACTCATCCAGTCTATACGCATGAACTGATTATTTTTGGTCTTATATGTAATTCAATAAATATTTCGGAAGTGCTCGTAAATTGACTTATATGTACATATATACATATATACAACACATAATAAAACATTATTTATGTAAGTCATAATCTATTTAACTTATTAAGTATTATATCCGGTCAAAGACTATCAAATTTGATATTATAAATTTAATGTTTAACCCGAAATGTATTTTGTAATTTTCAAATCAACAGTTTTACTGATAAATAAAGGCACCTTAAAATAATCCATTGGTCAGGGTCGTTAATTTTTTATTTATTTATATTTTTTTTTTTGGTAATAATCGGCCGTATACCAAATGTCATCAAAATTGTTCCTTTCCAAATCGGAAAAAAATTATTAAATAAAAAAAAAAACAACAAATGATCTCAAAATAGCGGCATTCTATTCCTTAAGTAGAAATTCTAGAGTGCACGAATCAATTTGAAAAAAGAAAAAAACAAAAAATTATAATTTCATGAAATCATCGTTAAAAGCTCTCATCTATATATTACCCTACTTTTCGTTATATATATAAAGAAAAATCGAATCAATCATATAAGAACGCCTTCTAGGCATATCTAAGTGTTTTCGGTATATTTTTGATTGTTGTTTTTGTTATTTTTAAAATTTATACTAATGTAAAATGCCAACTTAAAAATGGAAAAAAAATAAAATAACCTCACTCGGAACGCATTTAATTGTAGAGCGAGCTTTTTTATAATGTGCGTTTTTTCAAAAGAATGAATGAATGAATGGGGATATAGCTATGAGCACTCTGCTATGATTATATAGAAAAGTACTATACTTAAAAATAATAAAAGAATTAAAAAAAAAATTTAAATTATCAATAAAGAACGGCCCGAAAAATAATTTTAAAGAAAAAAATTATTTTTTTTAAATTAAAGCTTTTAAAAAAAAATTATTATGTTTTTTTCGGGTGAATACCAATTTTAATTTATTTTTTTTTTTGCTTTTTGAAATTAATTTTTATTTCCTTACCGATTCGGTTATTTTAACCAAAAAAAAAAAAATGGGTCTCAATTAAATAAGAGTTCAAATTATTTTCAAGATTGTATTTAATATAAATGGGTAGATTAGAAAAATGGTTTTTTTTTTTATAATGGACCGATTTAGGTTCTTTTCTTTTTGTTGTTGTTGTCTATAAAGGCGCCATTTATTAAAGAAAAAAAACTATTATTCATGAATTTTTCAATTCAAGGTTGATACGCACAAATTTTTGTTAAATTAAAAAATTTTTATTTAAAATTTTGATTTGATAGTAAAGAATGGAAATGATCTAAATCCAAAAAATTTGATTATTGAAATTAAATAAAAAAATTGTATGTTAAAATACTAGCGTAAGCAAGTAAGCTAAGGTCAATAATTATTAACTGAACAATATAGTCAATAATTACAAATTCTAAAATTAACAGTAAGTAAATAGCGTGCTTTAGTAGTTGTAAGTAGAATAACGATAATATAAGAATATGAAGACAGATATAGAAAAATAGTCTAAGTTGAACAACCAGAACATTAGGTCATAATATGAAAATAAGGGTTATATAAATCACCTATGAACATAGCTATCGCTCTACTAATAGGGTTGCAGGACAGTGATGATATTCTAGTCAAAAACCCTATTTCAGTCATTTATTTATAATTGTTTTTTTTTCATTGACCAACCATTAATAAATATTATATGTAATTGATCTTAAATTTTAGTCCCAAAAATCTCAATATTCCAAATTCCAATAATTAGTAAGTATATTCGGTCACTTAACCATATTAACTAAATTTATTCATATGAGAAGTATAAAAATAATTCATTATATATTTGAAAATGAAATTATTTGAGTTAGAACATTTTTATAATATTGGTTCGATATACCTATATTTTAGGCAATTTTAGCCTAGTTATTAATATATTTTTGTTTTTTTTTTTGTTTTTTTTAATTTTAACCGATGAAAGATTTTTGAAAAATTAGTCCAATTTTTCGTATACAACCTATAAAGTTTTATAAGGTAGATGGATATTTTATGGAATTTTTAATCCCAAAATTTATTAAAAACTTTAAATTATATTTTATGAGTTTTCCTGTTTTTTTTTTTATGAACAGTTAAAATTGACCAGATTATGGAAATTTTCAATAACTTTTGGACTGTGCTTAAAATTTGCGTTGCTGGTTTTTTTTTTATAAATATGTTTTTTTAAATTTTAATTTGATGTACATAAAACTGAATCGACTTGAACTAGACTGTATGAGACATAAATTGAAATTACATCATAGCTTTAGTTTCAAAGATAATCAAAAAATTTATTTTACTGTTATTTATAAATTAATTTTTCCTTCTTCGTAATTTTTTTTTGATTTATTTTTTTTTTTATTTTAAAACTTCATATTAAACTGATCAAATCAAAGTAAGCGCCGTATAAGGGAAAAATTGAAATTACATCACAGGTTTATTTTTATAGATTACACACTGTGAATATATAAAATTTATATCAACTACTTTCATAGTTAAATATATAATTAACTTTTAATTTTATATATTTTTTTTTTTAATCGGCTTTTTATTTTTAGTGATAATTTAAATTAAATAATTAAATTGTTGTCAGGTTTCCGTTCACTAATAGTTTTTAATATTTGATTGCAAATATCGATATTTCGGAAGCAACATACTTCCTTCATCAGTGCTTGTGACTAACTGTATACATTAATTCATTATTTTTTCCCTTCTTATATCCTATTCCCTCCATACTAGCTATCTATTTTACCTCAACTTTTTCCAATTATTTTATTAATTTAAATAGCGGTGAATATCCATTCCCTAAATCATTATTCAATCTATCATCTACCTGTACCCTCGAAATTGCTAAACTCTCATATGTGTCTAGTTTGCTTGTTTTGTGTACCTCCTTTATTGATGATAAATTGGTTTTATCAATTTTATGGTGTTCCTCTATTATGTGTTTAGCAATTGCCGACCTAAAATTCGTAGTACCTCTTATTCTTGCTAATTCAGCTTCCCTTAAATGTTCTTGGAATCTCACCGTAATTAACCGTTTTGATTGCCCTATATATACTTTTGAACAGTTGTGGCATGATATTTTATAGATGCCGTTGACTTCTTCCATTATTAAATTCCAGATATTAAATTAAGATATTGTATTACAAACAATTGGGCTGATTGCGATAGTCGTGTTCTGAACGTTTTAAACAATAATGGTGGTACAGGTACAGACCTGAACATTATTGTACTTTCTTATAATTAGTCATGCATTTTTTACATGTTTTGTTCAGACCTGAATCTACTCTCTCTCATTTTTTTAACGTTTTTCGCAAAGTTATTCTGGTTCGAATAACTGTCATATAACTATACTATACTAGAATATATTATGTAATCGGCGAAGAATGAATCAAAAATGACAGGTAGTACAGACCTGGGATTTTTGAATTGTGGTACTGTGTCGAAAATAAACAAACATGTCAAAAATCAAAGATATTATAAATCTGTAAATTCATAGGTACTCTTCCTATCAGTACAGATCTGAAAATTTTTGAACTTTGGTACTGTATCGAAAATAAACAAACATGGCAAAAATCAAATTCGCTATCAAAAATATACAAATACATATATTTATCGTATCGCCAAATTTTGACTGCTTGGGGTGGCTGCTATATAGCTTCCAGCTTCCGTCAAGAATAATTCGAAAACCAAATATCTTATAGACCTAAAAATTTGTACACAGATGTAGTTACAATAAACAAATACAATTTTTTTTCTTTTTCAAAATTTCAACTGGTTCAGCAATGAGTACACTCGGTGCTCATGTTATAATCCCGCTCCATTATATTATATGGTAAAATTTTACTATGCTTAATAATAAATCATAAGATTATTATTTTTATTATTATACACTTTGACGTTTAACTCAAATTTAGTTTTGTTTTGTGGACATAACTCCTTCAGACTTCTTCATATACACCATGCTATTTCTTCCCGTTGCGGTACAGCGAATCATGTTTGTAATTAAATATTCCGAATTTTTCAAGAATTACGATTATTATAACATATTCTACCTAATTGGCAAAACAAATTATTAACGAATAAATTCACACAATATAACATCATTTCACAAAAATTTCTTTAATAATTTAAAAACTACATTATTAAAATTAAAAAATTTAAAAAAATAAATTTTTTATTCAAATATAACTGATTTGTTTGCGTAATTCATATTATTATTTAAATCTCCATTAATATGGGTATAATATGGAAAAAAAAAAAAAATTTAAATAAAAATTTAAAAGATTGCATAAAATCTATGCCATGTTATTCTTATAAGAACAGGTTTCTTACAATATATGGTTAAGCGGGATTTAAGCAACAAAAAAAAAAACAAATTTTTGACAATTTTTGCGAAATTTGCATTTTTTTTTTTGGACAATTCAAAAATAAAAGAAAAAACCTGTTTTTTGTTGTTATTTATTTATTTTTTTTTTTGCTTTTGTATTCGCAAAACGAATGTAACGATTTATCCGTTTTTCAGATTTGTTGTGCAATGAATTTATGGTTGTTGCAATTGTATGTTTTCCCTTGTCAAAATTTCATTATTTTTCATTTTAGTTATTATTTTTTTTTTTTTTTGGTTTTGCATGTGACATCAGCGCGTTTTTATTATTGACATTTTATACTTAATCTTTTCAAATGACATTTTATAGTATACTGTCAACGGTTTAAATTTTTTTTTTTTTGTAATTTACCTGATACTTCTTAAGATAAATTTATATGGTAAAAATTATACAAAATAAAACAAAAAAAAAAAAAAAAAATTGTGACCTGTGAAATTAGATATGATAAGACTTGAAAAAACAAAAACCAAAGAAAAACATGTTAAAACGGTTAATTTGCGAATTTGAGTATATTAAAACATAAATTGAATGAGAATTAAATTTCATTGAGTATATATGATAGAGTGTACCTAATTATAATAGGATGTATTTAAATCAAATTATGAGTAGGTTTATGAAATAGGTTGGGATCTAGGTTGGATCAAAAATTATAATAATATTATATAATCTATATCTATATTTTATATACTATAGTATTATATAATCGTTAGTATTATATAGGTTTAATATTATCTATAGTATTATATAGGTTGGATCTAGTTTAAATAGAATAAATTCTTTAGAAGTGATTATTTTGTTTATGTTTTATTATGTGTGAGATTCGATCAAAAAACTGTGAACTGAAATCAAAACAATCACATTAAACCATACGAAATATAAATGCACTAATTGATTGCATATGTTTCCCCATGTAATAAATAATACAAATAATATAATAATCGGTGTCGGGAGAAAATTACATAGGACAAAATTACATAACATTTTTTATAAAAATATATTTAATTTTTTTAAATATGTAATTTTTTTCGATATGAAATTTGTCTCTATGTAATTTTGCCCATATGTAATTTAGGACATATGTTATTTTGTTTTATGAAATTTTGCCCTATGCAATTTTGTCTAATGTAATTTTGACATGTAACCATATATAATTGTCCATATGTAATTTTGTCTTATGAAATTTTGCCATGTAACTATATATAATTGTCCATGTGTAATTTTGTCCATATGTAATTTTGTCTTATGAAATTTAGCCCTATGTAATTTTTTCTAATGTAATTTTTCCATGTAACTATGTAAAATTATCCATATGTAATTTTGTCTTATGAAATTTTGCCCTATGTAATTTTGTTTAATGTAATTTTGCCATGTAACTATATATAATTGTCCATATGTAATTTTGTCTTATGAAATTTTGCCCTATGTAATTTTGTCTAATGTATTTTTTCCATGTAACCATATATGATTGTCCATATGTTATTTTGTCCATAAGTAATTTTGTCCATATGTAATTTTGTCTTATGAAATTTTGCCCTATGTAATTGTGTCTAGTGTAATTTTTCCAGGTAGGTAACCATAATAATCATGGTATACGTGTTTAGTAAATTTGGAATGGTTCAATAAACTTCGATATTATTATATTAACCTCAAATTAATTTAATTTAAATTTATACTAAGCAAGCCTAATTTTAAATTAGACCTCTAACCAGCTTCAAACTGATCTTACAATATATATCATATCAAATTCAAATGACATTACCAAATTGATTTTTAATTTTATAATACCAAAAAAATATTTCTTTTTTAATAATTATCAAATTTTTGTAATTTAATTTCATTGTAATTCCTGATTCCCGGAATTCTTAGAAGTTTTTCTTTCTGAATTTTTGAATTATATTAATTTAAATTGAACTTGATTTTATGTGTGAATTTTATTTATGAGATGATTTTGTTCAAAAACATGACGAAGGAAAAAAATTAAGATGTTATTGATATAGTTATGAAAAAAAAAAATTAAGTGAACAAAAATGGTATTTTAATTTTAGGACAGGACAGGACGTAGGATGGTTGAAAAAATAAATGAATATATTTGTAATATAATGTTATTAAATGAATAAAAATAATTTATTGTAAAGCCAAATATATTTAAAAAAAAATGTTGTTAACAGAGTAAATGTAGTATGTAAATAGAAAATTATATTGCATGGACGACAAAATAGTAGAAGACAAATTAAGGAAAAAAATATATTGCTATATTAATTATGTTAATATATATATATAAATATATAATATAAAAATATAATTGATGTAATCCTAATTCTGAGAAAAATGTTCACTAAAGATAAATATATAAAATTTTGAAAAAAATTTGGGTTTAAGATATATATTGTCACTGAATCCTAGTACCCCACATTTCTAGTGAAACAGGTTCACATAATTTGTATATTATTTTGTATTAATTTAAAATAAATATAAATAAATGAAATCACTTAAATTCAACTTAGTGAAGCTATTTAATTTTAATGAATAACCAAAATTGAAAATCTGTCAAAACTAGGATATCCCCTGTGCAATTGCAAAAGAAATAATGAACAAAAAAATATTAAAGTGACATTTTTATATACGTTTCATATGCATATGTCGATATGTACTAAACATTATATTATTTAAAAATTCTAAAAAAAATTTTTTGTTTTAGATGTATAGGTATTGAAATAATATTTGTGTTTTTTTCATCCAGTTCAATGTCTAGGTTTTATTAAATTCATAAGAATCGTGTAGGTTATGGATCTGGATAATTTTTTTAAGTTGGCAAACTTGTTAATTGAATTATGAAAAATTTGTATAACAATATTATACAAGCACTACTCGTGACAAATATCATTACTAAATATTTGAGACATGTGCATAAACACCAGATAAATATGTTATTATATTTGTAAATTAAACGATTGACTTTGAACCGGATTCAAAAGCCACAGATAATATGTCGTAAATTTTTTATTTTGATTTTTACAATATATATATATGTACAAGCAGGCCATAACAGAGGGTGGATCATGAGGGCCATTTAGCTGAGGCCCCGATTTGTGAAAGGGCTAAGCAGTTACATTTTTTGGGAGAATTCAACAGATGTATAATTTTTTTTAGCAACAGTCCTAGAAAGTGGGAGATTTTAAATAAATATATAGCTGTGTCACTTCATACAATATCAAAAACAAAACGGTCTGCTCGAATTGATGCTGTTAAATCAATTTGCAATAATCAGTCAAATATTCTGGCTGATTTAGAAGAGTGTAAGTCACTAAACCTTCCACCGCCCACACGTACCGAACTTCGGTCAATTTTTCAATGATATTTGGATAAATTCGGATGCATTCTTTTGACTACAATATGGCTTGAAATATTAACGTTATTGCAGCAAACTAATTTAGTTATTGAACCACGCAATGCAACACTTGACGTCGAAATGGAAAATATTAACAATCTTAATGCAAGTATCAGAGTACTTTTAAGTTCAAAAGAGATTGCCGTACTCTCCATAATGTCAACTGATTTTCAATTAACTTGTCATATTTAGTCACAGTTTGATGCTGAAGAACATTATAGAGTTAATGTTTTATATACATTTTTGATTCGATTGTTTCAGGCTTGACACGTCGCTTTGAGTCTTTACGTAAAATTTGCCAGACGATTCCTTTGGACTTTTCAAACTTTATCAGATGACGAAATAAAATCAAGAGCAAAAAATATGCATTTAAAATATCCAAAGGAAATTTCAAATAAAAAATGTGATGAAATGATATTTTTAAAAATATTTTTGAAGTAAACTTTGTGTGATATAGAATCATCTTTATCTCCAGCAAAGTTGTTGTTAAACATTTTAGAAAAAAAAACCTAATTGGATTGTTTCCTAATATATCAACAGCTTTAGAAATATTTTTAAGTCTACCCGCATCCGTTGCTTCAGGGTTAAAAATTTTAACAGATCTGTAATGAGCCAAGAACGGTTGATTGGGCTATCAATTTTATATATAAATTCAGACATTGAACGAAATATTGACTTTTCAATTATGTTATAAAAGATTTTGCTAACACTAAAGCTCGAAAAGTTTATTTGTAATTATTAATTTAATTTTGTTTAAATAAATTAAAAATAATAAAAGAACTATGTAAATTTGTCTTTTTACACAATTAAGAGGCCTCATATTTTTAATTGGCCTGGCCCCCACTCAGCTCTGCAAAGCTCTGTGTACAAGATATTATATTAAATAATGTGCTATATTCCACGAAAAGTGCTAACGCCATGATTAAAATACGTTCCGAACTCGTTTTTCTACAAAAATTCACTACACAAAATTAGTTTGTAGGCACAGGGGTATGAAGTATATGTTAACCATGGCGTTAGCTGTCTTCGTGGAATAAAGCACAATCAACATAATTTTTTCCTTTAATTAATTTTTAAATTTGTATATTTCAATAAAAATTATTACAATAAGTACACAAATTGTAGTCGAAAGAGAAAAAAAAATTAATTTATTACACAAATATAATTATAAAAATAAATAATTATATAACGGTACAAAAAATTATTAAAATAACAGAGAAAAATTTTACCTTTTAATATTTAATTAACACATTAAAATTAATGAACAATTTAGAAATTATTCATAAAATATAAGTACATTTTACTTTTTACTGTCCTCATTTTTGTTTTGTACCTCACTAAATAATAACTAACAAAAAGTCTGTATTACCAAATAATAATAAGAATATTAAAATAACTAAGCAAAAAAAATCTTAAGATACATCTTAAACTATATACAGGGTGGTCCGGTTTAGAGCAAAAAGTTTTTAAAGGGTGATTCCTTGGAGTATTTTAGGAAAAAAATTGTTTTAGAAGAGGGGTCTATCTTTAAATTAACCTGGGCTACAGGGGGTTAAAGAAAATCGGATTAGAAAAATTATGTCTAAATAATAGCCACTACAGCTCAGAATAAATTGAAACTAGAGCAACATCTTCTTTACAGCTTTTTTTTTATAATTAATACACCTAATTAACGGTATATGTTGAATGAGTATCAGACTTACCGTTTTTGAATAATAACTGCATAAACTTAAAATTTTGTAAAAAACGTTAATTATCTCGAAAAAATTTTTTTTTAATGTGTTGATGCGCTACATCATCCCCTACAAGTTTTTCATACACAAATTTCATATCAGACTTGCCGTTTTTCAGGTAAAGTCATATTTAATATTTGGGTAACCCATGTTTTAGTAAGAAAAATAATAACTGAGAGTTGAATATTGTAACAATTTTATTTTTTAGTCAAAATTAGTTAAAATTACTGAAATTAGTTAGGGTTATTGAAATTTTATATGACTTTACATGAAAAACGGCAAGTCTGATATGAAAGTTGTGTATGAAAAAGTTGTAGGGGATGATGTAACGCAGATAATCAACGTTTTTTACAAAATTTTCAGTTTTTAAAAGCAAAATTTTAAGTTTATGCAGTTATTATTCAAAAACGGTAAGTCTGATACTCATTCAACATATACTGTTAATTAGGTGTATTAACTATAAAAAAAGCTATGAAGTAGATGTTGTTCTAGTTTCAATTTCTTCTGAGCTGTAATTGATATTCTTTAGACATAATTTTTCTAATCCGATTTTCTTTAACCCTCTGTAGCCCAGGTAAATTTAAAGATGGACCCCTCTTCTACAACAATTTTTTTCCTAAAATACTTGAAGGAATCACCCCTTAAAAACTTTTTGGTCTAAACCGGACCACCCTGTATACATTATATATATACTGATAATTATATATTAAATTTCCCATCATCTATTTTACCATACCTACTATATACAAATTTAGGTCCTTTTAACTGAAATTCAAAACTAAAACGAAATTAGTTATATAAATACGAACTGAATAAAGTTATTATATAAACTTTGGTAAACTACTTTTTAAAGTCTAATAGTTCTACGAGTACTACTATACTTACATCCTTGGGCATAGATTTGAAAATTATTTCTAAAAAAAAAATAACAAAAAACAAGAAATTAATATTTTAGTCATAAATTATTTAAGGATGAAATATCTATCCTTCCATATTCTTATAAATGTATATTGATACATAAAAGCATTATTTGTTGGAATAATTTTGTAAATAAGTACAATTTGAGGTCATGAAGTGAATGAGCCTAAAATTGTTATTATCAAAATGGTCATAATAAAAATTGAATTAAAACTAAAGTGAATAAACTGGGAAAAAAACAGAGTATAGAAGAGATGAAAAAATATGTAAAAAGAAAAATTTTGTAAATGAAAGAAGGGTGAAGAAGGGATTTTTAAATTTTATTTTACAAAATCGAGTATTTTGTTAGAGTAGGGTTATGTTATTCTAATTGTTTAAAGTAATTAAGGAGGGCAAGAATCTGATGATGTCCTTTTTGTTCAATTAGATATTATTATTATTTAAAAATAAAAACTAGTGTATAGAATGTATGCAGTATCAGTAAATAATGTGTTTTTAAAATTAATTTATATGTATACTGTTATTTATAGCAGTGCTCTGCAACCTTTATCGTTTTGAGATTTAATAATTTTTGAGTTGAAAAATTAGTTTTCTATTGGGTATTTTTAGTAAGCGACATAAAACTAACTATGACGAAGCGGATTTATTTCCCAAATCAAATACGGTACTGTTTTATTTATTCCATAAAATGCAATATACATGTTGGGTCCGGTTTAGAGCAAAAATATTTTAAGGGTTGATTCCTTGTAGTATTTTAGAAAAAAAAATGTACAACTTTTTCCTCTACAAAACTTTTCATACACAACTCTCATACCAGACTTGCCGTTTTTCAGGTAAAGTCATATTTAATATTTGGGTAACCAGTGTTTTAGTAAGAAAAATAATAACTGAGAGTTAAATATTGTAACAATATTATTTATTAGTCAAAATTAGTTAAAATTACTGAAATTAGTTAGAGTTAATGAAATTTTATATGACTTTACATGAAAAACGGCAAGTCTGATATGAAAGTTGTGTATGAAAAAGTGGTAGGGGATGATATAGCGCATCAACAAAATAAAAAAAAAAAATAAAAATTAGCGAATTTTTTCGAGATAATCAACGTTTTTTTACAAAATTTTCAGTTTTTAAAAGCAAAATTTTAAGTTTATGCAGTTATTATTCAAAAACGGTAAGTCTGATACTCATTCAACATATACCGTTAATTAGGTGTATTAATTTTTAAAAAAAAGTTATGAGAAAGTAGTTGCTCTAGTTTCAATACCGTCGGAGCTGTAGTGGATTTTGTTTAGATATAATTTTTCTAATCCGATTTTCTTTAACCCTCTGTAGCACAGGTTAAATTTAAAGACAGACCCCTCGTCTACAACAATCTAAAATACTCCAAGAAATCACATCTTATGCTCTAAACCGTACCACCCTGTTGTAGGGGATCAAATAATAATTGACATCAAGTATATTCAATTTTATATACCCGGTGTTCCACAGCATGCGTATCAGCTTTTTAAGAGGGAAAGGAGCCGCTATTTTAAAATTTAGAAAAAAGTTTGTTAACTAAATCGAGGGTGCTCTATCGATTGGTGATATTTTCGGGAAGGACCGGAAAAGGGTTTTTTAAGATCAAAAATCGTCAAAATTGGCCGAAATCGAGATTTTCAAATAGGAAGAGATACGTTTTAATGCAAATTTGGATTCTACATCAAAAAATAAGAAACTTATGTTAAATGATTTTTGTTTTGTTTTCTCATTATTTTTCTTTAAAATTAATAAAAATAAAACACAAAATCCACCATATTTTCCTTTCGTAAACCAAAATTAATAATAATCATTTTTATAAATAAATTTGTTTTTCATGTCATCTCATATTGGTATCTCAGTTTGGGATATCTATTTACAAAGCTTAAACTAGAAAAAAATGTACTTAACAAAATTTGCTCATTTTTTGACGTAGAATCCGAGTTTGCAAAAAAAAATATTCCTTCACATTTTAAAATCTCGATTTCGGCCAATTTCGGAAATTTTTGGTATTAAAAAACGCTTTTCCGGTTCTAATAATTATATAAAAATAATTAAATGTTGTAACCTACAACTAGATTTCTTAGAGCAGTTCCTTTTTTTATAGAAATAAATAATTTTTATATTTTGATTTTTGGTAAGATTCCATTTTGTTGATTTTTAATATTTTACCCGTCAATGATCATACATGGGATCCGACATGTGATCATATACATGTGATTCGACCTGTTTTACGATAAAGAACTTACAGAACAATTAAAAATGAAAATTGAGATTGAAAATTCAAATTGAGCATATTATAATATGACTTTGACGTAACATTTCAAAAAAGGTGCTGCATAATTCTAAAGTTTAACAAAAAATTAATTGGCATCGAATGATTGTTGCAGAAGTAACTGCGTCCTTAAGAAAAATATTGAGTATAATGACAGTTATTATTTATTTATTTTAACAGTTGATCCTACAGATAAATCTGTAGGCCAACTTTAAAGGTCCTTTTCCCTTTCGAAATGTGGACCTTTTTATTAAATTATATTAATTATTTGGTATATATTTTTGTATATAATGAAAGTTTTTACCAAAAATTGGGCTAAGGAGAATTGATTTAATCGCCGTATATAGAACCACCGGAAATAACCACCGTTAAGCCACCGAGAAAAATTATTAAATATAGTGAAAGTTTTTACCAAAAAATGTACCTTTTTTTTGTATATAACCAAGTCTATGGGATGAAATACCTATCCTAACTACTTTTACACAGAGGTTTGTTATATACAAATCGTTTTAGGATCTTTATATACAAGTTAATTATATAAGATGGAAAAGATCTATTTTGTTGATATCTAGTCGGAATTGGCATATGTTCGGAAGAACTAAAATATCTTTTTCCACTTCTAAAGCAATTTTTTTTTCATTTTTAACCTCTGAAAAACAAAAAACAATAAAACAACGAACACGAGATTACATTTTTACACTATAGAAATATTGAAGTGATTTAACAATATGATTATTAAGTTGCAGTTCAAATAACTCAAAAATGTGTAAAATATTCAAATTTATTGATTCTAATTTTCCAACAACTCTAGATCAAACATTTTTTATTATAGAAATAGTAAAAAATATTATAGAAAATAAATTCAGTTCCAATATTATTAACACTTAAAGTTCAATATTTCATATAAAATTTATTTTATTATATTTATAGGAACAATACAGGAACAGTAAAATATTTTTTGAATTATTTTTACAATATTTTTTTATCATTTCTATAATTTTATACTAAAAGTGTTGTATCTATCGATGCAGTAAAATAGAAAATAAGAAAAAAAGTCGGTATTTATTTAACGAATCATAAATTGACTATAACTGAAGTAATAAAACTTCTAGAGTGTGAAATTGAATTATATTGTGGTAATTTCCAAGTATAGGGAATTATACTTAATTGATTTGCAAATATTTAAAGTGAATATTAACAACATTGTTTGTTAGCAACATTTAGATTAAATACAACATTGTTTGTTAGCGACATTATATAGGTTTTCTCTTTCTACATGTTTTCTCAATATTCATTTTTAATTTAATTTATTTTGTAAAAAATTTTTATATTTAAGCAAATAAATTAATTCTAAGTCTAAATCTAATCTTCTCGCTCAAACTAAGGTTCCAACCCCTTTCCTAACTAACTTTACTGGAATATAAAGTCTTCTTTATCATCGGTTTTTTGTATAACACAAAAAAATTATGTTCTATAGTTGTTAAATAAAATATTATTACAGCGAACCGAACCGATTACAAAGCCCTGATCTAATAGTACACACACACATAAGTATATAGTTTTGAATCATTTTTTTTTTTTTTTGTTAAATACATACCCAGAGTGTAAATTATTAAAATTGCGGAATTTTCATTACCATATTCCAATACCATACATCCTTATATACATACCAAC
Source organism: Argyra leucocephala (assembly GCA_963942445.1). Taxonomy (NCBI): domain Eukaryota; kingdom Metazoa; phylum Arthropoda; class Insecta; order Diptera; family Dolichopodidae; genus Argyra; species Argyra leucocephala. Next base: position 131,251,345 of record OZ012681.1, on the reverse strand, counting down.
TTTAAAATGGTAATTAACATGAATGGTTTTCTATTATGTCCTACAGAAAAAGAGAGAGTGAAAGAGAGATGAAAAACAAAAAAACTAAAAATCAGGAAAAATTTAAATTCTGCAGCATAAATGTTATTAGTTCATTGAATTTAAAATTGCAACCTATTATAGTAGTAACTAAAGGATGATAAGTGTTATAAACATATTCATACACAAGAGTGTATAACAATATAAAATGGTCCAAGCAGTTCATTAAAAAATATTTAAATTTAAAATAAACATTAACATATGCATACAAACATGTGTATAGATATAAAAACAATTTACTTTTGATCTTTTGTTGTATATATATATTATATGTATATATATATATTAAATGTATATGTGTGTATTGAATGCATATTTTATAATATTCTATTGTCCTCAATTTTCAAAATTTATTAGAATTATTTTAATGAAGTTTTCTTTTTTGTGGTAAGGATACTTAGGTCAATTAACATATTTTTAGGTTTTGTTTTAGTTTTTTGGTAAACTTTATTGAAAATATTTGTAGAAATTAATTTTGTTTGAGAAAAAAAATAAAAAAAATAAACATAAGAAAATATATCAAGGATAATAAATTGGTAAGAAATTTATTTTGATGCAGGATGAAAATTTGAATAATAGGTGAAAATTATTAAATTACTATAATATAAGGAAAAATTAAATTATTTTTGATTAGAACAATGTCCCAACTTAGTTTTGACAAAGGTGGTAGACCTAAAAATAAATTTATATTATATTATGATTAGTGCGTGTTAATTTAATTGACCTAAGTTTGACTGTAAAGAGCACAATAAACCGATTCAGATTAATGATTGTAGTAGAAATTAGATTATATTAGGTAATATCAGAAGGGGATCTGGCCCCTATACCACCGCAGGTACAAATGGGCCGGTCATCGTGGTTACCGGTATTAATGCTTTTAATTATCTAAGTCCTTAAGGTGATCACACTGAACCATTTTACAACTGATTTTCATTATTATTCTTCTAAATTATTGATAATTAAAAGGAGACGTAGCGAAAATAAATATTTTTTCAATTTTTTTTTAATTTTATTATATTCTTTAATATCTGAGTCCTTAAGGTGATCACATTTGAACCATTTCACAACTGATTTTCATTATTATTCTTCTAAATTATTGGTAATTAAAAGGAAACGTAGCGAAAATAAATATTTTTTTAAAATTAAATTTTTTTATTATATTCTTTAATAAATAAAAAATAACCAATATTTACATTTTTTGTCACGAATAGTGAACTTTTTTCTACGATTTTTAACACTTAGAATGTTTACTGGAATAATCCTGGAATTCAAAAATTTTATTTCTGATACAATTATTATTGTAATTTTGATATAATTTGTGTAATGAAAGTAATTGTATCGGAAATTGGTATTGAAAGATTTAAATTTAACAAGTTATAGTATAGACTTAGAGTTAAATTGAAATAATTGGTTCAGTTGAAAAATGAACATTCCTTTAAAAGTATATGAGTTCGTAAAACAAGTGGAAAAATGTAGAAAAATAATTGAAAACAATATTAAGAAATTCCATTTGACTGTAATTTCATTTAGGATAGGGAGAATAGAAGAGAAATAATAATTGAACATTGAGTTCAATTTGAATGTGAATATTAAATACTACTCTATTGTAAAACAGTTTGTCTTATTTGTATTTTAAATTGAATTCAGGACTGATTTTCCATTTTACTTTTCTATCATTTTTCTCATATAGTAGATAAGTTATATAGCTTTTATAGATAGTGTCCCTACATCACATTTTTTATTATAACAAGTTTACAGTTTGGGCAACTATAATGCAATATAGCTAGTATATATTATTCATTATTTAATATTATGTCAATACAACAATTTCAAAGTCCTATTCAAATATTAGTGTTGCAATAATATTGTTCAATTGTTGATGTTGTTGTTGTTGTTTTTTGTATTCTTATAATTGAAAATTAAAAAAAAAAAAACGAATTCTAAACAATCATGATTTTAGCTTCAGTTCACTGCTAAAAAAGAATGTTCACTTCCAAAGAGCCTGTAAAATAAATGGGATTTATTGTATAGACGACCTCAAAGGAATTTTTGCATTCAATTTTTTTTTATATTTGGTTTGAAGACCTGTTCTCTGTTGGACAATAAAAAATGTAGACAATACAAAAAAAAAAAAAAAAATAAAACCAAATATAAAAAAGGATTAAAAAAAAAAAATTAAATGATTTCAAGTATGTTGTAGAACAACATTTCTGGCGGGAAAATTTACTTTTATTTTGGTTTTATTGTTTTTTTTTATTGTTTTGTAAACATTATAATAATTGCGCATTACAATACTCAAATATTTTATAAATTGCAGTTAGGGGCGTTTTTATTTTTGTTTTTACCTTTTATTTGTTTATAAGACAATTTCCATTGAAGATTAAATAAAAAAAAAAAATTAATTTGAAAATGTTTGGAAAATTCAAATCAAACTATGTTTGTATATAAATATTTACTAATACTTCAATAGTTGAATCTGAACTGTATAATAAATTTATGGAATAAGCGTTATTTGGAAAATTCAAATCAAACTATGTTTGTATATAAACATTTAGTGATACTTCAATAGTTGAACTGGGTAATGAATTTATGGAATAAGCGGTAAAGTTGATTAACTCTGCGCAATTGAAATGTCTCTCTTGCCTATGTAGCAAAGCAGTATAAATATATTAATATATAAAATGTTGACTAATTCACTAATAATCATTACATTTGAATTTAATTTAATTTAATTTTTATTACACGGTAGGAACAAATGCTGCTGTCAATATTAAGACCCGCTTGTTTTGGACATTTGGGCCGTATAAATTATTACATTTAATTTGCCTTAACATCGGTGCTATTGGTGGAGTTGATTTTGCTTCCAAGGTAGATAAACTCTTGAACTATACCTCAAAATTATATGAGTGATGTTGTGAGGACATTTTATTTGTCGACGACATACATTTCGTTTTATTGTCATGTATGAGAGGCTTTACCTGCTTATTCTTCAATATGTGTAAAGACTTTGATGACTGCTCGTCGTGATGTTCTGATAGTATCGACGTCATCAGCGAAATCCATCAGAAGCTGCACCAATTTTTAAAATATATGCTTCAACACCAGATTGAAAAGATCACATGACAGAGCATCGCTTTGTCAGAATCGAGCACGTTCGAAATGAATAAGATTATTATACTAATCATACTAACCATTCCTAATATACTCTTCTTTATATATTCCTTCAGTTCTATTGATTCTACTTGCATACTAAATATCATATTCTTACATCACCATTTTTCAATAGAATCATCGTATTTAATGACCTAAAATATTTTTGTGTTTTAGGTATGAAAAATCTTTAAATCATGCCAGTTAAAAAAATGTATTTTTTATATTTTTCTGTTTGTAACTAAGAAACTGAGAAAAGCAAGATTATGCATTGCGGTTTTGTTTTTTATTATTATTGTTATTATTATTATTATTATTATTGTAAAATTCATTCGTTCGTTCATTCCTTCGTTCATTATAATTCGACCATATTCTTTCGAATCAAAACCAAATATCAAAATAACAATAAAATAAAATTGGAATGAACAGCACAACATATTATAACATTCGGAAGATCTTTTGAGGTTTTAAATAAAAGTATGATCCCTTTACCTACTACATTATAATACTCGTCATCCATCCTATATACATATATATATATATTATATATATATATAAATAATTTGATGTGAACAACATGCAACATAGGTTCTTCTGATTATATTCATATAAAATTCAGTAACCACTAAATTAATATATATATATATATATGTTGTATATATACATACAGTGTGTATAAGGTAAACCGCGGACACGATGCAGAAGAATATAATAAGAAAATAAGAAGAAAAAAAATAAGACATAACCTATTGGAATTGTATATTATGGCTGGTGCTGGTTGTTAATCAGTCCCTTTTTATTTATTTTTTTTATTGGATAATTTTTTTTTGTTTTTCTTGTGTTATGGATTTATGAAGAATTAACTGAAAAACTGGTTTTTCTTATTTTTCAATATTTACTTAGAAAATATTTTTTTTTTTTTTTTTTTTTTTACTAAATACTCTTTTTGTGGTGGTCGTAAATTTCTCCAAAAAAAAAAAACAAATAAAAAATAAATAAAATAGAATCAAAATCAGACCAAGCAAATAAGACCCAAATATTTATTCGACCATGAATTCTGGATTATTTTTTGGTTTTTTTATATTTTTTGATTGCGGTTTTTTTTTTGTTTTTATTTTTTCTAAGTTCAACAAATTTCGAATTTAAAAAAAAAATATTATATTTTTTACAAAGTAAATGAGTAGTGCACCAATAATTACATGAATTTTAATTCCTTCTCTTTTACTCCTATTATATGCAAAGGTCATCTCTTTTAAATCACGATAATATTTTTCACGTTCAATTGTTTGTTTTTTTTTTCTACTTTTTTTTTGTTATTGTTGTTTTTCTTTTTATTGGTTGGTTGGTTTAAATTGGCCAAATAATGAAGGAAAAGTGAAACATTTTATTTTCTCTTATCTAATTTGATCTGATCTGATCTGATCTGAATGTGATTTGAATTTTTTTTGCTTTTTGTTTTGTTGATTTTCTGAAAATGGAAAATTATTTTTGTTTTTTTGTTTTTTTTTGTAATCCTATTTGAAAATTACCACTGTAACAGCCGATAGTCACTACAATCCAATAAAATGATAATAAATTGTTGTTGTTTTGTTATGTCAAAATTAAAATTATTTTTTTTTTTAATTTAAAATTCAAATTTTTTTTTTTTGTTTTTAAAATTTAAATTTTGAATTTTAAAATTTAAAATTACAAAAATTATATCGATGAATAAATTTAAAAAACTATTAGATATCTATACATAAAATTAGCATAAATTTTTTAACCTTATTTTGATCGTTATTTCAAATTATGGAGTTCGATTTGAAAATTGTTTCAATAAATTTTCTTTTATATGGGTGGGAAATTTATTGTGTGAAAAACAATCAAATTAGGTTTGTTGAATTATTTTGAATTAATAAATAATTAATAATAAATAAATTATTAATTATTATTGATTTGAATTCGGTTGTTATTACAGGTCACTGATCTGTTAGAGATTATAATAATATGTAGACAATTTAGGGAAAATTTATTGATATTTAATGTAGATTAGAATTTTTGGAAACTGAAAATGGTTGAAGAAAAAAAAATGGTTTTGAATTCAGTTGGAAATTGATTTTCTTTTGTTGTTCAACTCAAAAGTGCATTATGATTTATCATTTTATTTTTTTGCTGTCAAAGTTTATCTGAAATACGTGTGAGGTCTATTAAGGTTCATAATTTCATATACGTTTTTTTTCTGCCCCCCATATGTGTCTAATTTTAAGATAAACACAATAATTAATCAAATATCAATATAAATATGTAGAAATATATTGGCAAAGCTTTGCCATTGCATTGATTTTTTCATTTATCATACATTTTAATTTTGAACTGGATTAAAACAATTAAATTTATTTATTACATATTATAGCTAGTTAAGAAAAGTATACAAAAAATATTATTAAATTTGTAGGTTGATTAAATCTTTTGTGTGCTTTTTTCAATCAAATATTTAGTGGGTCATTTCGTGAGACCCCCAATATTTCGTGGGTTGAAATTACATAAAATGTATTGCAATTTACCAATGTCGTTGAAGAATTAGCTTAAATATTTATAGAGCTATTTTAAAGCTGATATGGACATACGGAATCCTACTGTGGGGAGTAGCAGCCTACAATTCAAAATATTTAAATATTTCAGTAATTTCAGTCAAAAGTATTAAGATTAATAGCACGCGCACCATTGAGTTCGTAAGTAACGATATTTCACATCAAGACATACGGATTAAAACCGTAAACGAGGAAAATAGAAGTGCAAGCTGCAAATATCAAACAAGATTAGCTTCTCATTCAAATACCCTAGCAAATAATTTGTTGGTTTCGTTTTGTGCTAATCGACTTAAGCATTACAATATTCTGTAACTACCTGACAGATATTAACGGAGTATAACTAGATTGTTATGAATTGCTTATATTGGGTCTTTTATCCGCAATGAATGTTGCTTACATATAAAAACAAAAAAATTATACAAACTACTGAATGTCTCTATTAGAGACAGATTGAATAGTTTACAAGAGGAAAAAAAGAAAAAAAATATGACCCCATGTAGCACATTTATAACAGACCTAACGCAAAATATTTTTTTTAGCATAAAATCAACTAAATTTTACCATACCTTGCCTATTTGCTAGTCCTATTGCAAGTGTGTTTGAATGTTTGACAGTGATTTTAGTAGATAGTTTCGTCTGTATCTGATAATTTATCTTCGCTGAACATAGGAATTTTTAAATTTCTTTTGTATTAGCATTTTTCATAAGCCAATCCATATAGTGCTCCAAACCAATTTCAATCCAATTCACAGACAATTTGAAGACCAAAGCGCTATATATAAAAATATGTAATGTAATGGTTGGTAAAAACGACGACCAGGAACAATTCAGTATCCAATTTTTGGACACGATTTTTCACTGATTATAATTTACCAAAAATGGGCTTAGGACTAGAATAAAGATTTTTAAAAAGTACATTCATTACAGTTTATGAAAAATGGCCTTAGTATATTAGAACAATGTCGATAAAAAGACCTCGAGGAAGTTAAGTAGAAAAATTTCAGACAAGATTCATTCATTAAAAATTAACTCAAAAAATATACTATAGCTTGAATGAAATCACGTTAATGTACATTATTAGAAATAATCTCCCCGATTACAACATGGTAAAATGACATAAAAATCAGTTTAAGCTCTAAACAAAATTCTAAAGCAAAATAGTTAGTTAAACTAATAATATAATATTTCATTGTCCTGTAACCCCATTCACGGCGCAATTTTATACATAGGACACAATTACTACGTATACATGATTATAGGTTAGTATTTGATTAAACAAAACAATTAAAATTTTTTAGTTTTTTATACTTTTATTTTTTAAATTCACTCTAAACATTAAACCCAACTTTTTGACATTAAATGTCAACTCAAGCTCTCAAGCTATCAAACTGTGTATTTGGTTAAAATTTGAAAAAGTCAAGTAAGCAAATTTTTATGATTGACTTGAGTGAAGCTGATTTGAAGAAATTATAGTCTATCCATGATGTTCAAGCGTACTTGAAGCTTTCTTGAAGCTATCATGTATACGTGGTAAATGTCTTAGTTGTTCAGCTATATCACAGCTAGTGCATAGTTATTATACTATTATATGAGCTAGGATCTACTATCTACTATATCATACATGATCTACTATTCTAATATAAACCAATGAATTTTATTGAAGTTAAACACTATCCAGTTAATCTAAAGTTCAAAAGTTCATAGAACCTATTAATATTTTGTTCTCAAATCATGTAAATACATAGATAATGGGCAGTTTAAATAATGTACAATTACTATAATCATTTTCCAATTATAAGATCTCATTAACATTGAAACAATAAATATTAAAATTTAAATTAAACTGCACCGATATCATATTTGGAATCACTATATACATTATTTTGTTTCTATTTGAATTTTTATCCCTTTTTTAGATATTCATAAAATAAATAAAAAAAATAAAAAAAAAATGATTTAAAACCAGATGCTGAGATATATATTCGTACTTTGATTATAATTTAATACCCCAATCCTATAATATCAAATGTATTTATATTATATTTTTATATAGGATATTATTTTCATGTCACAACGATGTCTGTTACAATATTTTTTCTTTTATTTATTTATATTTATATTCCCTTATATATATATATATATGTATATATATACATTACAATTTACAACATTCCTATTACATACACTAAATTGTAATGTACCGAATTTACAAACAAAAAGCAAACAAAAACACAAAAGAAAACAAATAAAAATCAAAAAAAAAAACCACTAAGGGTCTGTAAGTGGAGCCCGGAAGAATATTAAAATCAATATAGTAAGTATTAGAGAAGAGAATGAAAAATTGAAGAAAAACGAAATAAAAATTTATGACTTTCGGATAAAATATTAGCTTCATTAACATTTCTAATAGCAAAAAAAAAAAAACAAAATTCTTCATCCGTTATATTCTACTTGTCTTCCTCCTCCCAATCTCTTACATCCTCTTCCTTTCATGGTTTTTCATTTTCCCATTTCTATTTTATGACCATTTCTTCTCTTATAATTTCCATAATTTCAAAAAAAAAAAAAATTATTATAAGTTATAAGTAAAGTAATTGTGCTTCTTAAACATGCACACTACAAAAATATTATTCAAAAAAGACAAAAACAAAAACAAAAACAAACAAAAAATCATCAAAAGTCCATATTTTGTAAAAGCGGAAGAAATGCATATGTTAGATTAGTTTTTCTGGAAGATATAGATAGGTAGGTAGGTCGATTTAGGTATAAATGAAAATGTAAAACGGGGTTATTTGATTTGTTTTATCTTATTTTCTGAGACATCATACTGATTTAAGATCATGAATGTGTATTTAGAATGTTCAATGCATATTAAAAAATAATTTTTCTTTGATCGGGATACACGAGTCTAGAATAAAAATTTCCAATTAAACATTTTGTTGGTTTTCGTATCTCAACAGTTCAAAAGTATATTTATATTGCGGGTATTTAATTTAGTATTAGCTATAATTTGATTAACGGATGCCATTTGGCTGTTGAATAGAGTGCTGCTAGTAGTTAAAAGGCTAAAAACAATGACAATCCAATGTAATATCAACTGTACCACAATTGGGATGCTCTTGCGCTCCAGCAAATCCCATTCAGCAGCATTAGTAACAGAAGCAATGCTAATGACAACACTGGCCTACCGATACACCACCCAGCACTGTACAAATAAACAAATGTATATATCAGTATGGCGTGGTTAAGTAATAAGATTAGCTTTAGATAATTTTAACTATAGATATAATCCATTCTGTGGCCTAATCGGTTCGAGAACAGAAATGTGTTTGAATTACGATGTGGTAGTGAAGGGTTCGATTCCCGTGGGAGGTATAAGATATAACTAAAAAAAATATCAAAATATTATATATAAAATTAATAATCAATAAAAATAATTAATATAATTAATACTTTATATAACTAAAAATATTACCTATATCAATATCTATATCAATACTCATATATATCATACAACACAATAACCAAATAACACAATAAATAATATTGGACAAACACTAATAATAATTACACAATTGTTAACAACTGACAAAAGTATTTGACACAATGTACCCAGTAAACATAGTAACGTCAGGCATCTTAACGTCAAAGATGGATAAAATTGCAGCGACAACTTGCAGAAAAATATGGCGTCGTCCAACCACATAGGCGCAGATAAAGTTATCAAAGTGGTCTTCTACAATACGCCAATCCTTTACTTAGACAGTACAAACAGATTAAAAATGTAATTAAACATTGCCTCGGACATACAAGTAACAGCTAGAAATCGAGTACGATGGAAATGTCAAGTGGAACACCTATGCTCCCAAGAGGAGTACAAAAAAAAAAAGAAACTGTAGATATAACCGACAGAAACTAAATAAAAACATTAGTAATAATGGGTTTCAAGGAACAAAGTTATGTTGTATTATAACTCAATATTGGTGACCCCGACATTTTTTGAGCACACAACCTGTTGATCTGTTAAAAAATATTTGCATATATTTAGAAGTATTTTTTTATTAAATACGTGGTCATCACTATTTAGTTATTTTCCACGATCAAACCCGTATTTACAACAATTTGAACTGAATATGTTTTCAAAACCGTATTTACAATAATGTTAATTCATTCTATTGTCACTAAACTAAACTCTATTTCGTATTCTGGAAGGTCGTATAGACAATATATAGTTAACATGATGATTCTCACAACAGATCTTACAGTAATCTTTATTTGCCAAGTTATGACTAAAAATAATTACAGTTGCAGAAATAGAATATTGTGTCAACTATGGCACAACTATTTAGCTCTGCTATTCATCCTCAAATTCTGTATTAATAGATTTTATATATAATAAATACTTTGCGAACTGTAGTATTGAGCGGAATAACAAATTATATTGACTATGATGATAACTGCCAATCTTTCTTTGTATTTTTGTTTAAAGTGATAGACGGGCTTTAAAAGATTGTAATCTGCTAAGCTGCAGATAACGCACTACGAATATACATCTTTTCCCAAAGCTTTGATTTGGAAGATTTTAATAAACAAGATTTAAAATATTTAACATAAATACCAGATATAAATTCTTTATTCAGATATGGATAGGGAGGTTTGGCAGGTGATCGTAACTATAATGAATTGTTCCGGCAAAAATAATTTGAATTTAGCAATTGATTGTGCTTGTAACAAAGTCCTTTTTAATGCACCGACTACTTTGCTTGAACTACTAATATTGTTACTAATTATTTTAGGAGATTACTAGTGCCATCTCAGTACTAGAGCCAACTTACGTTTGGGATTAGGGAAGTCAATTAATTCACTACTTTTGCTTCCCACAATATCCTTATAATTTAACTATACTAAATATACGGAATTTAACAATACTAAATATTCTAAATTTCTGCCCAAGCATTAAGCAAGCTCATTATTTTGGCAAATAGAAAAAATAACATTAAAAAGCTATTTGTCTTTGATATTCTAAAATATAAATACTCTCTACAGTAACAAAGTGTAGAATTTTTGTATATCTGTAAGTATACAAACATCCTAAGCATTCATTGGCAACAAACCATTTGCAACAGACCGTTGCTGCAAAAACCGAATCAAAAGCAAGTAGACATTGAAATACGAGAGAGGAATGATGTTGTATCGGGCATATTCTGAAACAATGTTTCGAATGATATCCTGAGGTTATATATCGCGTTGAAGACATGAAGAGCAACCGTCTTAGCCGAAGCAATTACTATCCAAGAACGTGGCGGCACTTGAAGAAATTTTCCAGATAGGAGAGGATGGAAGAATTTTATTTCCGACCAATTCCCCATGGATAGGGTTGCAGGAAGTTTAAATAATTTCGAAAAAGACGCTGAAGAAAAATTTTGCTTCGTCCTTCAACACGGTATTTTTTCATCTCACAGATCTACTACACTTAATAATTTATTAAAATATTTCAAAAATTAACAACATTATTTTATTTGTTGATCCCCCCCATATTTAAAAGTTGAATAAAATTTTTGATTTATTTTTTTAAATATATATATTTTTTTTACTGCAATGAATAGTTAATATTTCTGCATTCTTTGGAATTGCATTCGGTCTTAAACATTAGTTTTAAAATGTATTCATATTGTATTTAGTAGTAATTTGTATCATAAATTATTTGTTATTCATAATATAGTATCATAAGAGTATTGTTGTTGGTATTTAATTCTAAATAATTGATGTGAATAGATGAAGTTGAAATAATTTATGATTAAAGTAAGCATAGATGAAGTATTATAGGTTATTAGTGATTGTGATTATTCTTTTTGTTTGGTTTTGTATTAAAGAATATATTGTTAACAAATTTATACAAACAGATTAGAAAAATTGATTTATTTTCAATATTTGAATACTTTAATAGTTTATATTTAATAGTTTTGTTTTTTTGTTTGAAGCTAATTACAATTTATGTATTTAGTCTATTTAAAATATATCTAGGTATAGAATTACAATAATATAATGTATCAAAAAAGATGTTGTTAATGAAAAATGTAATTAGTGTTAAGAATTGAAAAAAAATGGCAATTAAAAGCGGTGACATTTTCATGGGTAAGAGTTAGGATGTGAGAAGGGAAAGTTCAAAATAATTATCTTGGGTAGAAATCAAAGAAATGTTTCAACAAGTAACAAGAGGAGCTGCAAATACTCATTCTTAGATAGTGAAGACTGTAAACCGGTTTTATATATTTATTTTTTTTGATGGGGGGGGATCTATATAAACGCGACCTATTCAGATTTATTGTACTACCCCATTCGTTATCTCAGAATTGTAAGACTATATCCTTGATAACGGTCCTAGTGTTGATGTTAATTTCAGAATTAGGCAATGTGTATTTCCGAAAATATTTATGCCTTTTGCGAATTACGGCGTCGCAAAAAAATATGTTATGAAGATTCCTCTCCTTCTAAGCATAATATTTATATCTGTCTGTTTTCGATTTACAAATCTTAAACAGATGTTTGTTAAATGAACCTAGACCTATAATAAACCATGTCAGTGTTCTGAGATTGGATCTAGTGTCCTTGATTATCTGATTTTATCGGTGAATACTGAAGTTTGAAAAATGAAATTTAGACTACGTGAGTCCTTGGCCAGTATCCCATATGTTTTGAGTTTTTGCAGTTTAACACTTGGAAGGAAATAAAACAGGTTACGGAATTTTGTTTATAGTCTGAATAGATGCGTTTTTGTAACCAATTTAAAGTACAACTGCAGAAAATGAAGAAGTATGTTAATACCTCGGCTTTTTAGACTCATACTATATCAATAATACTTTTCCACTAATCCTAGCCTAGTCTGTTCTATTTTCAATCAAATGGTACGTAAGTATTAAAAGTATAAAAATGTATAACTTCTTTCGACAAAATTTATTTTCTTGATTTCCGATTTCTACCCTTTCCCAAAATTTTAAAGCATTGGAGTAATTATATTGTATACCTATCTTTTGGTGCGATAATGGCTAACCTATCTTTTGTATTTTTGAAATATTTAACGTTATATAAGCAAATTTTCAAAGGCAATTTTAACTCCCGAAAACAAAAAGCTGGTGCAGAGACCCTAAGAGATGCTCAAGATGTGTGCTCAATTTTATGGACTTTCGCCCCATATAAGTTTTGTTACAATCGGACAAACAAACGGTATCCACAAAAGTACAAATTTATTTATTTTTGTATACAAAACTAACATAAAGCTCAGCGAAAATTATTTATCAAAAAATATCGTACTCTCTGAGAAAACGGTGCAATTATGAGCTCAAAGTAAATTTTTTTAAATACTGAAACGAGTTTGTTCTAAAAAACTGAAAAATTTCAGCTCAAATTCAGTTTTATATGTACATTCTATCCAACGTATGGTAGTTCGAGTAATCATTTCACTTATTTGTTCTAATTATACTACTAAATATTTGAGCATGCTCTTCTGAGATGTCTTGTTGTAGTAAAATTTTAGTACATACTTTGACTGAAGTGTTTTCATTTGTATGCTTCCAGCTCAGTCTAGTCTTGAGCAGACTTTAATTTTACGTTTCAATATCACAATAACTAGAGTATACAATGTAAAACACACGTATTGGGTTTCAGTTACATCACTTTGATGTATCGAACAATCATTTGAGCAGTATTAAGATCTTACATTAACTACAAATAAAATTATAATGTAGTCTATAAACTGATTAAATAAATTGAAAAAAAAACAAGTAAAAAAACTTTTAATATTCAAATTTAATTCCAATATAACCCTCTATTTTTCCCGATCCCATTGACTTCACAAAATAGTAATTTATAAAACGATTGCAATCAACTAAGAATACTGATTTTTTTTTTTTTTTTTATGACTCAAGAAATGAAATTTTCAATGAAATTGACAATAAAATGGTAATTTTAAAATTATTACAATTTTTTTGGTTCGATCTCCCCATCATATTGAAAAATGTCTACCGCATCTAACACAATTTGATGGCTTTTCAAGAATGCAACATCTTGTCTATCATTTACAATTTATTCTAATCAGCATTCATTCAATATTGATGAAATCATTGATAAATTATTAATGTCGGCAGAATACATATAGTAAAACAAATTTTCTACTTGTTTTCTATTGATGGCATTCATATATATTGGTAATATTATACACATAGTGGTAGTTTAATGGTAGTAATATCAAAGATCAATAACAGTAATACTGAAAAAGAAGTATAGAAAAAAAAAATTTATTTGCTTTATATACGCCATTACAAAATAAAATCGTTTTTTCATTATTTTCGTATATAGCTACATATATCGTAAATACATTTTATGTGATAATATGAGGGTGGTATATTGAAATGGATAAAATGGGGTCCTTATATAGAGAAACAGATGAAAATCACATATTTAAAATATTATGAATTACAGCACAAGATTGAAGTAATGTTTTCAACAAACTATTTTTGTAATTGACTCCTGTTGTCTATTTTTTATTATTATAGTATTGTGTACCTTCTATATTTTGAATTGAACCAGGGTTGTATTCAAATTACGAATGTTTGTTACAAAACAAAAATAAAATGAAAAAAAAAATAGTTTTATGGAAGTAACACTAGCCCCCTAAAAAGTAGAAAAAAAATAAATTGGTGGTAGATATTGAGCATCTAGACCTTAGATAAGACTAATGAAATTTATGCTGGAATATTGTTAATTAAAATCTGAAATATTTGAGGTTAAAAAAGTCACAAACATTAAAATAACCAGGCTACTCATTAATAATCATCAATAATTTTGTTTTTTTGTTTTTTTTTGTCTCTTTAACATTCTTATATGCTCTTTTTCATTTTTATTTTCTCTTTTTACTCGTACGCAGCACCATGATGTAGATGAAATATTAAAAAATTATGACAAAATGACAAATAAATAAATAAATAAATAGACACCGGGTCAAGTTAATATAGGAGTATTTTAATTAACTAATTTTGAATGAATTATTGTTATTGAATCCGTCAGAACGGTGTGATCAATTCTTCTTATGAAGTCGAGTGATAGTATAGAGAAATAGATTACAGCATTAACCATGGTTGGATTCAATTCCATAAATTTTACATTTCGATGGACATTTTTAGAATATCAATCAATCTATCAATCAATAAGGATAAAAAAAAAGAAATAAAAGTAAGCTAGCGGTGGGGTTTAAAGACTATATATATAGATATGCTTAAGAGCACAATTTTTAAGTAATAAAATAAAACAGTTTAAAACCTTAGGTTTGATTCACAGTAAATAGTTTTTAAATCACATACATTTATAGTGCTGGCTGTTACACTTTCATAAGCAGACTATAAGGGTCTTCTGATGATTATTGAATAACTGAAATCGTGATTAAGGTATTGAATAAACAATTTTTTCTTAAACAAACCTAATGGCATACATTTGTTTTTTAAATGGAGCCCTTAACCCTTAAACGCATACTGTTGCAAATCTGCAATCTATTTTTTATTAATTTTCAGATCCCTTCCAAAGGTTTAATTTGATTTAAAAATACCTTTTGGGGTTCAGTGAGTCTAAATCTAATCGAAAATATTTTTTTTCAATGGACAATGAAAAATCATGCATTAAAGGGTTAAGCATTTCTCTATTTGAAGCCCTTAAAGCATATTAAATATCTTAGGCTATAAGATTTCATGGTAGAAATATTGGATATTGAATATTGGAAGTCTATTATTCTTCGGCTGATGCGCACACCTTCAGTCTTTGCAACCTAGAGTCATCTTGTTTCATGTCATATTTTCGAAGACTCCATTGATATCAGTAACCTACTATAATTTGTACAGAATTTTAAATTATTTAGGGCCATTTTAACGTATTACAATCACATTTTTTGAAACATTGTTCTTTTGACATGTGTGACTCTACAATTTTCTTCCAAGTTCTAAAATAACGTTAATTTGTCAAAATAACGTCATTACATGATTATAAATCAAACACAACATATAGTCCGCTTCTGACTGCAAATTCTGTTAATATTAATTTTTTATTTTCTTTTTTAATTTTCATCCCATCCTTAGAAATGCTTACTTACTGCACCAATACAAACAAATGCTATAAAACAAATATATCATCAATTTGCTCTCATTTTCTATTTTTTTTTTTATTTTTTTGTTGACTTCTGGAATTCTCCCCAAATTTTAAAGAACTTTACGTACAAAATACGAAAAATTATGAAAAAAAACAAATGAGTGAAAGAAAATGTCATTGGCACCCCTCGAAATAAACGTGGTGAATGAAAAATCCTTAACAGAACCCAAAACAAAAAAAAAAAATTATATAATAAAAAAAAAACAAAAAAAAAAAATTAAAGATTTATGCGTAACACGTGTGCATCTCATAGATGAAAATAAATTTTCAAATTTTCTTTCCCTCCCTTACTTCTCTTAGTATATATACCAGCGTCATCATACCTAATGGAATTGCACAATAATTTCATTTTGTTTTTCAATGTTTTTTTATGAATAAAAATCTGTAAAAAGGACGAAAAATCAAATAAGAAATTCTTTTACATAACCTATACATTTATAAAACGACGAATACGAATAATAGAGGTTATTCTATGCATACATACATACATATATATGTACAGTTAGTTGTTCATGCAATATAAATCGAATAAAACTGAATGTAAAATATAGTGGCTAGGATGTGATGTAAATTACATTGTCTAAATGTAATTTCTGATGTTGAACGAATATTTGGTAATATTTTCATTTTATTCTTGTTTCTATTAAAAATTGGTTTTTTATTCTTATTTATTGGGGTGAAAATATTCTGGGGTATTTTTCTTTAATGTGGAGTTTATTTTTTGTTTTCGTTTTTGTTTTTTATATGAATATCAAAAAGGATGAGTGTGGGGAGTGAGAAATCAAATTCATATTTTATTTGTGTGCACTTGTCATGCCAGTAAGGACTCTACTTGAAGTTTGAATTTTATTTGATTTAAATAGTTCTAAATTTCGAGTTAGATACGTATGTGAGAGAGAGAGAGAGAGAGAGTGGTATAAAACAAAAAAATTATTTCTAGTGAAAATATAGAGGGCATAATTTTTATATACTCGTGTCTGTACTTAAAAATGATGAATATTGCGCCAAAAATAAGTGTAATAAAAAACAAAAGGACGTTTTACTATTTTACGCTAGAAATTAAAAAAAAAGAAAAAAAAACATGGCCATAACAAGTTGATGGTGATGAAAATTTAAAAATACATATTTTTTTTTTTTTTCAAATTTATGAGCATTTGTAAAAATTTCAGTTTTATTTTTTTCCGCTTTTTGCTTTTGTATAATTAAAATTCTATTTCAGGGTAGAAAAACATTTCTTAATTTTATGTGATTTTTTTATTGTCAAAAATATAATTTTAAAATATTTTTAAATTTTCAAGATCTTATATTTAACTCTTATTGACCTGAAATTACTGAAATTACATACTTTTATTTTTTTTGTTTATCATTTGCTTTTTATTTATTTATTTTTTTTTTTTTTTACACTCTGCAGTAACTTAGGTAGAATCACCTTTTCGTGCTTAATTAAGTACGGTACTGCAATTTTACACTACAATCTACAATATTTTGAGTATTTATTTAACAAATTACTGGCTTATCAACTCATTAAATGTGGAAAACTACTGCTATTGTCAGGAACTAAGCCTTCTTAAATAGAATAGTTTCTATTTTTATTTAATTTGTTACCAGATTATACTCTCAATTATTTTTTGCCATTTATTATATCCCAATGACAAAGGGTACTGGACCAGGTCGAAAAATCCCTAAAGCATTTTTTTTTTGTTTTGCTTCATTGGGAATCGAACCTGGGACCTTTCGGTTGAAAGGCAGGCGCTGTACCTACTGCGCCACCTAGTGTGTCATTAGCCATATTAAGTGATTTTTGTCATATTTTGAGCTATATTTAGTCATATTAGGTAGTTTTTGTCATATTTTTAGCCATATTTAGCCATATTGGGTAATTTTTGTTATATTTTTAGCCATATTTAGCCATATTGGGTAATTTTTGTTATATTTTTAGCCATATTTAGCCATATTGGGTAATTTTTGTTATATTTTTAGCCATATTTAGTGATATTAAGTAATTTTTATCATATTTTTAGCTATATTTAGCCATGTTAATTAATTTTTGTAATATCTTTTAGCCATATTTAATCACATTGAGTAATTTTTGTTATTATTTTAGCCATATTAAGTATTTTTTGTCACATTTTTAGCCATATTTTCCACATTAAGTAATTTTTGCCAAATTTTAAACTATACTTAGCCATGTTAATTAATTTTTGTAATATCTTTTAGCCATATTGAGTAATTTTTGTTATTATTTTAGCCATATTTAGCCGTATTAAGTACTTTTTGTCATATTTTTAGCCATATTTAGCTATATTAAGTAATTTTTGCCATTTTAGCCATGTTAACAATTTTTTGCCATATTTTTAGCCATATTAAGTTACGTTAAATGTTTGATCTTGTAAACATTGACTTAGTGGGGAAAAAATGCATTCCTTGCATTGTCTTGTGCCCATGTAGGTACCTTATTATTTATGATGGTTATATTTTCAAAATACATGGCATACAGGCAGAATTACAACCATAAACGACAATATATTATACCAGTCCGCAAACAACACTTTCACTAACACTGGCTTAATTTAAAACAAAAAACCGCATCAATAAATGGATAATAAAAATTATGAATTGTTTTTGAAGAGAATAAAAATTGTTCTGTCTGTCTATTTTTTTTTTTTTTTGTTTCTGTCTTCCTTTAGATTTTAACTTGCTAAAATCCATATAAAACTGAATTACAATAATGGGCATACTGAAAATGTCCATAATTTATCAAAAAGATAAAATGACATTGCCTTGGATTATTTTAAGATTTTAGTTTTTTATTTTATTTTTTTAATTTGGGTTTTTTGGTTATATTTTTCTAGCCAGTATATGTCTAGGATACGGATATGATATAGAAAGGATAAAATGGATTTATTAAAGTGAATGCTTTTTTTTCGTTTTTTTTTTTTTTGGTATGATGACCTGTCCAGTATAATGACCTTTGATATAGAATGAATCTTCTGTCACATACAATTTTTTTGTTTTTGGATTTTTGAATTATAGTGGCGCATTTTTTGACATTTTTTTGATAATTAATTTTTATGTAATCAAGGATTACTTATATAGTTATATAATACTGGTACAGTTTCATTCAATTTGATTGTAGAAAGAGTGATTATCATTGTGAATAATGTCAGGTTATATTTATGATAGAAAAATGAGTTATTTGAAGTTAGTGTAGTAGAAAATATTTTAAGTTAACAGGTAGAATAAAAAGTATGTAATTGAAAGTACTTGTAAATGATTTTGAAAGAGAGTAGAAAAAAATGATTGTCTGGAGTGAAATAGTGTCCACTTGGAATTGTATATATATTTTCGAAACAATGAATAATGATAGTTTTTGGTGAAAAAATATTGTTATTAATTTATTTGGTGAGATCTAGAGAAATTGATAATAATTTTTATATCATTTTTGAGTTCAGTGGTGTATATGAGTACCTAATGACATTTTTTAAGTCAACTAATCTGTCAAATCAAGTTTAATAATTTAATAAAATATTAAAAAATTAAATGGAATGAATTGCAGTGTATTTGAGTTGTGCTCAAGTCTTGGTTTAATTCGTTTTTAAAGTATGAATGTGTCGAAATTTGATCTTAGTGGATAGAGGACCTGTCTTTCAAATGAAAGGCCCCAAATTCGATTCCCGACGAAGCAAAAAAAAATATTTGATTTCGACCAGTGGTCCAGTACCCTTCGTGACCACAGTACTATTTAGTTATCCTTTTGGCTACCCCAGTACGTACTAATTGGTCCAGTACCCTTTGTCATTGGGATAAAATAAATGACAAAATATAATTGAGAGTATAATCTGGTAACAACTTAAATAAAATGGAACTATGCTATTTAAGAACGCTTAGTTCCTGACAGTAGTACGTTTCCAAATTTAATGAGCTGATAAGCTAAAAATTTTACTAATAAAGCAAATATTCGAAAAGTATTGTAGTAAAAACTAGCAGTACCATACTTTTTCAGAACAAAAAGGTAATTTTATCTATGTTACTGTCAAGAACATAAAAAAAATAAATTATTTTCAATTATTTTTAAATTTAACTACCTTAATTAAAATATACATATAAAAACCACTTTAAACTACACAATTTAAAAATTAACTGTATTTATTTTAACTGTAATTTATTTTCACATGTTCATATTAACAACCATAAATTCTAACACCCAAATGCATTATTTAAATTTTTTTTCCAAAAGCCACAAAATAATTTTTACTGTTTTAGTGTTGGAAAATTAATTAAAATTATTTCGAAAAAAAAAATTCTTTTTATTTTCCACCCTTCCGGTTCACTACCATTTTATTTAAATTATAAAAAAATAATTAACTGTAAATAGATCTCATTGTAATAAATATAACTGTATCATATTTATGTAATAATAAAAAGGTTATTAAAATTCAACAGGTTAAAAGTATAAATTTCTATTACCTACAAATTGCAAGTCAGAATGCAACTTACAAAAAAAAAACCACTAAAATTAGAACCACAATTAGAGGAAAAATAAATAGATAATAAAAAAAAATGGCGACCGAGGCGCCAATTTTTCTATAAATTTAAATTTTCATTCTTCTAAATACAAAATTTTAAAAACCGCACAAAAAATATAAATTTTCTATTTGCTAACAGGTGTTGTTTACTTTGAGAAAAATTAAAAACAAAAAAATAATAAAATTAATTTTTACTGTCATGACAGTGTTGTGTTAATGATTTTATTTTTAAAGTGAATAATAATTGGAAAACTATTCTTTTGTTTGAACACAGGATTGTATCGATTAATATGTTTTGGGTTGTATTCATGTGATTTTTAAATTGGGTCTAATAAAATCAAAACAAAAAAAAGTGGGAATGCAAGTCATAATTCCTTAAACAAATTTTAGAAGTTCATCAATTGAATCCAGTAGAAATGATTTTCTTGCATTGGTATTAATTCAATTCAATTCATTTATTTCCTTCACAATATTTTATCAAATTATTTATACATTCTATTATTATCACATTGCATTGATGGAAATGAATCGGATAGACCACTGAAACGTTTCAGTGACAGTTGTACGTTTACATATGAAAATATTTAAAAGTAGGTTTAAACCTAATACCTAATAGAAACATATCATCTATCTGATCTGAATCTATTTGGTATTACGCTATCTATCTAGATCTGGATCAAGTCTGGATATAAAAGCCTGAATATATATATAAAGTTGATATTATTGTACATATCGTGACGGTAAGAAGTAGGATCAAACTGAAGTTTTTAAAAAAATTTAAATAAAGTTAATTTATTCTAAAATACTTAAAGGTTTGAATCTTGGATATTTCGTAATCGGAAATGTTATTTGACTGAGCAGTATAATCTAAAATCCAGTCAGCTAAGATCGTGAATTTTTTTTTTAAATAACAAACTCAATAGATTCTAAAAATTTGAAATTTGATTTTTTTTTATACATAGCCAAAACACTAGGTGAACCTTTTATACCAATTGGAATCTTTGATTATGGATGGGAAAAGAAAATTAGAGAAAGAGGAAGGTAGAAAGACAGAAGGACAATTATAACTAAGGTGTTAATGTTTGTCTTGAATTTATGTAGGTCATAAGAATTTATCATGTTTGGGGAACACATAAGATGGAATTTGGTTCCACATTCGGGATATTGAGGTTATAAACGAATTTTCATAACTCGTCTTCTGTCATCTAGGGATTTCTACGGTGTAGGGATGAGCTCTTCGTGTTTCACTGGGGAAATTAAATTTATAATTTGATAATAAGTATGTTGGAAACTGCCTCAATAATTTACTGGCATTTTCTAAGCATTACCGTATCAGATATTTTGAAACCGACTCTGATCAATAAATTTTGTTTTAAAATACTAATTTTTTAATATATTTATTTTTTTTTTTGTTAAAGTGTTAACAAGCTTTAATTCATTGCATTCCATATTAATATAAACAATAAACAATTTACATAAAATTATAACCATAATAGTAAGACAATAAAAATAAAAACAAAAGAAAAAAAAATTCTGAATTCCAAATGATTAAAAACTTATCAACATTAGTAGTAAAGGTGATGATAATTACTATTCAAGAAACTTTTGTCGGCAGTTGTCACTCAATTTTTATTTTTGTTTTTTTTTTTTTTATTTAAAATACTTTTTTTTTTTGTGAATGAACATTTTCTAATCATAGTTTTTTGTTCAGAGTTTAGAGTGTTGCAAGAAGAATTTAAAAATTTTCAAATTTCATTCGTTCGTTCCCCTTTCGTATAATAAAGTGATTGTCTGTCAAAAATTTTAACTCTAGTTTTTTGTAGTTTTTGTTATTTTTTTCTTTTTTGGAATAATTCACTAGAATCACTAATCTTAAACCTTTTAACCATGTATACTTAAAGCAATTATTTCTATTTGAAACTTTATTTTTTAATTTTTACTTTTCTTATCAAATGGAAGAGATTGTGTGTAGAGGAAGGGGGACGGGAAAATGTGCTTTAAAAATAAAAAAAAAAAATTATTTCAAGTCAAGTACACTAGTGATGCACATCAGTCGTATTCAATGATGAAATAATGATTATGACCATATCAAAAGTATTAAACCATGCAGAATTGTTGCTTGAATACGCAATGTACAAAAAAAAAAACAACAAAAACATAAAAAATAAATATTTTTGTTTTCCCATGAAGAAAGAAATCAAAACTATTACCGGCATTATTTTATCATCATTGTTACCATCATCATTATTATCAAGTATATATACAACACGATGTGTACTAATCTCTATCTATTTTCTCACTTCACACCTATATAACCTTTGATGAAAATTATTATATAGAAGAATCTCTTCTTAAAAATAATTAACTTCCTATTCGAATATTAAACGAATTTTAATAACGAAACGTATATATCGTTAAAAAATGGAAGTGACAAACTAACTTTGATTTTTGACTTGCTTGACTGATTCGTAAAGGTATATTATATTATAATAGTAAGTTTCTAGTATACCAACTGATGATTATGATGATGATGATGACGTTAGATTGCTGGTCAAATTGACTTTTCTATTGAATTTTTTTTTTCTTTTGTAAATTGACTTGAAACACTTGAAAATTATTTAGACGATAATAATCATAATCAACATCATCATCATCATCATCATCACCATCATCAGTATAATAACAATTTGTGTAAATGTAATCATTGTTATGAATGTGCAATCCCAATGATATTACTATATACATACTTCAAATCAGAGATGAGATGTAAAAGATAAAATATTTTGTTATGTAGTCAATATGTAGTACTTTAGGCTACAATTTACTTCATTAGTTTGACCGTTTGACAATGATGATGTATTTGGCGGGAAATTTGATCATATTTTGTATTTTCAAATGAAAAGTTATTGTATTAAATTGGATGATCAAAAATTATGTATGTAAAAGTTATTTTGATATCGGATTGTGAAGTAAGTACTTACGTATTGATCGATAGATACTTTGAAGATACTGGACCTGATTAAATATTAATTTTTGATTGTTTTTTTGTAATGCTGCATATGAATACTTTACAAATTGATGAATTCAATTTTTTTTAAACAAATGTATATACAATATACATGTACAATATATTTTTCAAAACACACATACATATTTATTTATTTTTTAAAAATTTTGTTTCATTTTTGAACTCAAGACAGCTAAAGCTCGTATTATAGTATACGATATACATTTTTTTCGTATATAATTACAAGTTTATGTAGTCCCTAACCCTCTGCATATTTTTACACATAAATTTGGCATTCACAATTACATACAATAGTTTTTCTGAATTATTATATATTTACTAATTTAAATGTGGAAAGCTATATCTATTGTAGATTAATTTCGCTTTCATAATAGCTCCATTTTATTTTATTGATAACCGAATTATATTCCAAATTAATTCCAAAGAAGAATTTAAAAAAAAACTGTTTTCAACATATGGATGTTCTCTAAGCGGGATTCGAACCCGTGACCTTCAGATTACTATAGTCAGATGATATAACCACTAGATCATATCGGTCGGCTAATACATATAAAATATAGAATATAGAATATATTATATAGAATATAGAATATAGAGAATAGAATATAGCATATAGCATATAGAATTTACAATATACAATATACAATATACAATATACAATATACAATATACAATATACAATATACAATATACAATATACAATATACAATATACAATATACAATATACAATATACCATATACTATATACTATATACTATATACTATATACAATATACAATATACAATATACAATATACAATATACAATATACAATATACAATATACAATATACAATATACAATATACAATATACAATATACAATATACAATATACAATATACAATATACAATATACAATATACCATATACTATATACTATATACTATATACAATATACAATATACAATATACAATATACAATATACAATATACAATATACAATATACAATATAAAATATACAATATACAATATACAATATACAATATACAATATACAATGCAACATATAATTCCTTCATTAGTGAATCAAAGTATACCAATGAATGAACCATCATTTCGATAGAATTAGCATTGGAAGAGCGTGTCGGATTGGTTCTTGGTTCGAAATTAATAAAGTACTAAAAACTATAGTTTTATTGAACTTAAATGAAAGTTGTACTTCGTTGAATTCGAAGTAAAAACATATGTGAGTTATAAAAATTAAGCAAAATTCTTATTTTGTTTACATAGAAATATATTATAGAATCACTAGAATTTGATATAAAATCACTTTCCGAATTTATTTTATGATCCCTTGGCTTCCTAAAGATATAAATCCAGTTAATATTAATCATAAAAAAAAATTATTTTCATTGTAATAAACTTCAGTAATAAAATTTTGTTACCAAATGTAGTAAAATTACTACCATTAACATTGATAACAATCACTTTTAATTTTTAACTTTTATTGCGTTTTTATTTTTATTTATTTATTTTTTTTTTTAAATCAAAAAGAGTAAAATAATGAAAATGAAAAATTTAACGCGACGAACCATAAAGAACGCTTTTTTGATTTAGAAATACAAAACAAAAAAAACAAAAAAAATGCGTTTAGAAAATGATCTGCCGATTGGAATTTAAAAAATGATAGTTAAAATGTTAGTGTTACTTTGACTTATCATGATAACTACTGATGATAATGATGATGATGATGATGATGATGATGAATATATAATGATGAAATCTTCTTTGTTTTTGTCCATTCATTTTCTTTAGAACTAACCATGCAGAACTCAACACAATATAAAATTGGTTTTCATTTTCCTGTCACTTTCTGCTGTCTTTATTTTTGTCCATCTCTTTTCTTCTTCATATTCCCTATTCTCAATGGTCATTCTTACTTTAAAGTTACTTTTGTGTTTTGTATTTTTGTAAATTGTTATTTAACAGGTTTTAGAAAATAATGCGTTGTTAGAGTTTTTCTGAAATTTACTAATTAGATATTTTTAAATTTTGAAAAAAATTACAGTAGAGTATCGATATAATTATCATTTTTGATTAAAATTAGAAGTTTTAGGTTTGTTTCAATAATTTGTTTTCTAATGATGGTGTTATAACCGAAATCGAACAATATAATAATTAAGCATTACCTACAATTTCTAATTTTTATTATTAAAAGTGTTTTATACTATAGAACGTACAGCATATTCGATAACCTACAGCATATTTGACAAAATTCAATTAATTTGTTTGGTCAAAAGAGATTAAAGAACATTCAAATAGTAATTTATTAATCAATAAATTTTTATTATTGTTTTAAATCCTTTTTTAAATTAGTCCTGTATATTATCCAATTTTGTTATAATGGAAGATAGTTGATTTCATTATTACTGCTATTACTAATTACTACTACCAAACAATTCCTGTTATCAAACTCGAATCTGTAAATTATTACTCCGGAATCTGTAAATTCAACAAAACTACTATATTCAATTCGATTCATAGTTATAACACACTTAATTATACATTTGGACTCAATTATATTAAATTCAATTCGACTTTTTAATTCTCTAAAATTTATAGAGACAAAACTATTATCCATGTTCTCTATTAATAAAACTGCCATTTATTGAATATCGTCTAAACGACGTCTTTATTATACAAAACTAAACTGGAAAAAGAAAAGTAGTGTTTGTTTGCTTAAAAAGTTACAGTGATGGTTTGCTTATATACTATTAATAAAATATAGTGTGATTTATGATTGGATACATTTCGTTATATCCACTTAATTGTTATACAAGATTGTTTGTTTGTAGAGTGATTGCTGTGATGGACACTACAAATTTAATTCTACTCAACTATCAACCTCACCAACCACTAAAACTGCCAATAAAAAAAATAAAAAAAAAATATTCTGTATATTGAAACTCTACTGTATAAATACAATATTTTCTCTATTTTACTATTTTATACACCTATATTCTGACCAAGGCAATGTTCTGACAATCAACTTGTTTTTATGATAGTGTTATTAATAGGAAATTAAATATTTTTTTTATTTTTTTAATTTTATATTTTTAATGGCAATTTTATAATTTAATAAAGGGAAGTTTAAGATTTTACTAAGTAAAAAAAAATAAAAAAATAAATTTATCTACATACAGTGTTGGTTTGGTATGTATACGTATATGATAGTGGTGAGGAGGATTCATAAAATTAGATTTGAAAAGTAGCTTAACATTTAATTAGATAGATTAATATTATATTTTTTGTATAACAGGAAATATCTACAGTCTTTCAAGTAGATAACATATATATATAATATATATATATATATTTTATTTATTATTAATGATTTCGAACTTATTGTAAACTTAAATAATTTAAATTTTGAAATTTGAAAAATAAAAATCAAATTTCAGGTTAATGATTTGATGAACTTGTTGCACTTGTGTTTGTGTTGTTGATGATTTGAAGAAATTAACATTTAATATTGAATTCAAAGGTTAATTTTATATTTCAAAACTAACAGAAAAATATTTTTTTTTTATCTGTTTAGGTATATTTAGATTTATTTAGTTAGTTAGTTTGTTTGTGGATCAGTGCAGCAAATTGTTACTATGTTATCTGAAAAAAAACTTTAGTTTGAAAGAGGATGTACGTCACAGCTATGTTCTTTGTACTGGGTAAATATTGAGCTTGTAGCGGTCATTCACAACACAACTGTTTTGTTTTTAAAGAGGATGAGCTCCACAGTTATTTGTCGCTTTTACCATCTTTGACCATATTTAAGTTTGCAGCGGTCCTCTACAACACAAATGAATTGTTATTTTATGCTATATACATTTAAACTTATAACCGCAAGAATACGTTTGAAGTAAATAACAGCTGTGAGTTATAAAATTTAATCAAAAAATAAAAATTAATTATAAATCTGGTATTCTTTAATTCTCAATCAGTACATCAGTTGGCATTGCATAGTATAGATGCTTTGGGTAGAATATAAATATTTAGGTATTAATTCTATTTTTCCAAAATATTTACCTAAATCATTTTTATGCGTATATGCTGGATACAAAAAAGAGAATACATCTGCACTATTGGTCTTGCCACTTTTTGTGGATTTTTTTGCTCATTTTTTGATTTCAGTTTGCTCATTAACCGAAAAATTATATCTCAGAATCTATACCGTCATATTTCATGAAATGCTATCAGTTGGTGGATCCCTTGACATTTTCTGATTTTCTGAGATATATGAGTGATAAAACCATAAATTGATACTATTTCATTTTCTTACAATGTCGCTCCTGATTACGTTAAATACCCTTAAATTAAATATGATGTAAAGGAGGCTTAATTTGGTACTTATTGTACATGCTACACCACAAAATAAGGAAAATAATGTGTTCGAGACTCTAAGTGGCGTAATGTGGATTCGATGACCAGAAAACGTATCACCAGCACATTATACGTAATTTCACACCCTGCGCTCCCTCTGATGAGTTCATAAAACAACAATAATGAAGTAATAAAATCTAGTGGTTTATTTACGTCAACTTCTACAAATTGTATCTGACAACCATACCGTTCGTTGTCATGTTTCATGTCCGTTTACGTTGTCATTTGTAATTGTTTGACCCTTTGGTATTTTTTGTTATATCAGTAGTAAAACCATAAGTTCATACTAGATCGGCACCATAGGGTGGTAATCTGATTCATCTTCTTACAAGACCTTTGCTGACTATGAAAAATACATTTAAATTAAGTATGATCATCTAACTCATATTCTTAGAAGATTGCTCTTGGTTATGGAAAATATCTTTAAATTAAATATGATGTAAAAGTGGCTCAATAGTGCATGGTGCATGAATTTTTGGCCTTTAAGGCTCTAAGTAGAGTAAGCTGCATACGATCTGTTCCCTACCATTTCTACTACAGCGCAAAATAAGGTGCTAGAGGATAAGTGACGTAATTGGATATGGTGGCCAAAACACGCATCACCATCACATTAGACTACATTAGGATTATAGAGCAACGATGATAAAGCAATAAAATCCAGTGTTTTATTTATTATGTTTGAACAAATTATAAATCATAAAATTGAACACAAGAAGCAGTTTGGGTTGAATTTAATAATTTATGTAAGTTATCAATCTAAAGGGTTAAAAGCTAATTTTAAGGAGAAGAGAGGTGAATAACAATTATTTTTACAAGAATATAAAATTAAAATAAAAACAAAAAATAACAAAAAAACACACAAAAAAAGCAATTCAATTTCTGTACAAGAATGTAGTCTACATACATTGTCTGTTTCGAAACCTTACACCCAATAATTAACTGGAATTCTCATTAGGTTAATTAAGATTAAAATCTTTAATTTTAAATGCAGTTACTTTACAATAAAATCTTACTTTGATCCCAATGAATATTCATTAGGTTTTTTTTTTGTTTTTTTTTTGCCCCAGCGTCCTCCTCGTTATAGTCATCAACTCTCAGTTAAATAATAAATTCATCATTGTATAGTTCTGTACAATTACAAAAAAAAAAGTAAACTGCAACTTTCATTCATCATTATGTATTTTTGTTAATCATCAGAGTAGAAGTTAAAGTCATCTATTAATCATTTACAAAAAGAAAAAAAAAAAACTACGAAAACAAGAAAAAACAAACCATTTCAATTCAGATTTTGAGGGCAACCATTCATTATATTTAGGATTAAAGGAGATGAAACCACCTCCAAGTTGAAAAAAAATTCCTTTGAACTCTATTTTTGTTTTTTTTTTTTTTTTTTTTTTTTAAATAAAAAGTGTACTTACAATCAATGGAAATCAGAGTATTTGAGAGATGACTGACTGCACTGCAAGTAAATAGCAGTAATAACAGCAGCAGAAGTAATAATAACAACAACTATAACAACATCAGCATAAGGAAATACAGAATTGACTTTGATTGAGTTGAAACGAGTGTACTTTCAATTCTTTAAGATTTCAATCAAGATTCTGATTTTTTTGTTGTTTTTGTATTTATAACATTTATTTTTTTTGTTCCACTGAGACTTAATGAGATTCGCCTTCGCATTTTTGCTGATTTTCTGAATCAGACCTAACTATTTTCAAGTAAATATATATATATATTTAAATGGGTTGATTTAAAAAAAAGAATTTCTAATTTTCATCGTCATCATCATCATCATCATCATCATCAATATCATCATCATCTCTTGTCTCTCAAATGTCTTTCAATATTGTTTGATTGAGAAGAAAAATTGCAGTTTTAAAAGTTGTAATTTTTTTGGTGGGTTCTGTCAGTTATTTTTCTATTTATTTGTCAAGACATTAAGAAGGTGGGGTTCACAAGAAAGGATGTGGGGTTAATAGAAAATTTGGAAATAACAAAAGGAAAATAAATGTTTTTTTTTTTTGTGTTTGGATTATCTTTTATGTTTTTAAAAACTATTTGATTTCAGATTCAACTTCAGTTAAAAGGAAATATTGAATACAATACATGGGGTGGTACAAAAGTTTTAAGAATTTTTATATATTTTTTTATTTTCTTATGAGTTTTTGAAAACTCGTTGATTTCTAATTTAACTAAAGTTAAAACATTAACATAAATACTATAGCTGGGGTGGTTGAAAAGTTTTCTGTATTTTTATTTTTAATGTATGTTTAATATGGCCATTTGTGTTGTCTGTAAACTATATTGAAGTTAATTATGGTTGGATTCAGTTCGAAATCGAAAGAAGGTTTCCATATAGAAAATTTAGAAATAAATTTTGTTTAATGTACAAATGTAAATATAGATGTAAATGGAATGTATAAATGTAGATAATGTCAGTTTTTAATGTCAGAAATTGTTACATTTTTAATTTGGATTATTACCATCTATTATTGTTTTTTGTTCTAATTAGGATATATTACCAATAAAAGCAGAAAAAAAATAATTAAATAATACCGAAATCAAAATAAGAGGTTCTATTGAAAATTGAACATAGTCCAAGGCCGTACAATATAAATTAATATTTAATTATATTTGAGAACGTAGAACGCTTGATTTACTATAAAACTGTAAGTACTGTAATGTAAAATAATAAGGTATACCAAAACGTTATAAAGTTAATTAGAAGTAAATGTTAATTAGAAGTTAAAGTACCTAACAATATAATTATATTTGAGGAGTGAACAAAGATATTGAAAATTTGAATTAAAGTTCTTGACCAAGTTGCTTTTGACTTACAGAAGTCTGTTTCGGTTTGACTAATCAAAAAAATTAGTGTAGAAATTAATATACTAAGCAAAGAACATATAATAACAAGAAGTTTCATCTGGATATTTTTCAAGTTTTTCAACTTAGATGCGTACGAGCGGGTGAGAAAATGAATCGAAAATAAACATTGAAAATTAGAATAATTATAATATTGTTAAAAAAAAAACAAAAAAAAAATATATGCAACAGTATTCATTCAATCCATCCATGTAAGATATATTTCAATATTTTTTCAAATCAAAGGTTCAAAATAAGAAATATAAAAATATTTAAACACTTACACGATCTATAATGAATTTATGCACATGTTTTATTTCTTTATATTGATTTTTATTTGTATTAAAAATTATACTGAAAAGTAGGTATATTTTAAAATGTTTAGTAAAGAATTTTTTTATTTTAATAAAAATGAATTGTTGCTTTTTTATTTTGTCAAAAAATAAAAATACTAAAATTGAAATAGAAATATGATTTTTAACCAAGTTCTGAGAGAAAAAACAAAACGGTATTTCGGAGACAGTCAACGATTTGTAATGCATATTTAAAATCTTTTACTCTTTTATTACTATAATTTTTTGAATGTTTTCTAGATTTTGTGATTCTATCATTGGTTCTATTATTGTATGTTTAACTATACATTAAAAAAAAAAACCGTCACAGACGGAAAAAAAGAAAAAATATTTCCTAATTAAAATATAAAAAAAAAAATTTATTTGTAGCGTGGAAAAAGAAAATAGAAACTACTAAAATGTATTCTTAACTATACATATTTATTTCAATTTATACAATAGTACCTACATTGTTATTCTGATATTTTATTATTATTTATGTATGTAGCTCCATTTATGGATATTCATATCATATTCGTAAGTAGATAATTCGTATTAGATATAAATAGTAAGACTATTGGTTTAAAGAGCAAATTGTCTTGAAGATACAAGAGAGAATGGGTTGTAATGTGATGACCCGCTATATAATAATAATATTTTGAAAATTTGTATGGGATGAAATTTCTTTTTTTATTATATGTTCTTTGATAGTAGTTTCTAAATTACTGACTTACTTACTTTCTGGTTGTTACAGACCTTTAGTCCAGTTTTGGACCTGGTCTTGTTTTTTAATAGTATGGTTCTAATTGCTTGTAATATTGCAGAATAATTATTTTTATACTAAATAATTGGATCAGTTTACGCGATTTACAATAGCGTATTCAACCCGGTTAAATTGTTAAACAATTCAAGTGGACATTTTAATTCACAGATATTATTATATATATATATATAAACTAAACGATATTTGATGGATTTAAAAATGTAATGAATTACAATCATGCTCACATAAAATAATATTGGTATAATACAAAGAAATGGTAACGGCCAGCTTTAAGTCTCTATAACAAATCTTACGTATTATATAACCCTACCGTTTCTTAATACCAAAAGTAGTTCAAAAATAGTTAATAAATTTTTTTAAACTAAAAAATGTTATTAAAAATTTGATTTAAAACTTTTGACCCACCCTTTGTATTGCCATATTATTGTAATTTTAATCTGTTGTAATATGTCATGATCAACATGGAAAATTTGTTGTTGCTTTTGTTTTTAAGCAAAAAAAAAATCGGAAATGAATTTAGAATTCTATAGAATTACTTTAGTATTTGCAAAGTTAATCACTTGCAAATAGAATGTGACTGTTGAATTTCAAATGATTTATATTTAAATAATAGTTTTGAATCTGAATAATATTTCAATTTAAGTTGTATATAATTTCTCTGGAGTGCTCCATCAGCTCTATAATGAAACTAGTTAAAATTTAAATAACTACTGTGATTATTAAAAATCAGAAATTTTAGGAGTTCATTAAGAAATATTTAATTAAAATCTGAACTGAATATCGGTGCTTTCTAATTAAATCATCCAAGTCCAAGATAAATAAATAACAATCCAATAACCATGTTGTAAATGCTTGTATTTTCGTAATTCATTATAATTGTAATTTGATAAAAAAAGCAAATTTCTAGGATGATTTGGTTGGGATAATCAAAATTAGTAGAATCTGTTGATTACTTACTTACCTAGGTGGCCAACAGACAATGTAGGTCCTGGGCTTGACTCATTAAAGTGCTTCATTTTTGCTGGTCACGGGTGACTTGCATCCAGTTGAAAATTACTATACTATTACTTGTTACTACATCATAAAAATTTCATTTCATATCAAACTGATTTCAAACAAAACTATAGTTTTGTCAAATCATCTGAAGCAGAAGGTCGTTGATCGTGATATGAAGCATAAACTGATTGATGCATATAATGATTTGAAACAGTAAATCTACAATGTTACATTACTAATCTTTCTATTGAATATAATTAAATAAAATGTAACATGATTAACGGAATATCATAACTATACTTTTGCCTGAAAATATGTTATGTCAGAAAATTCGTATTTAATTTATTTATTTTTAACTGAATTCCGTTTTACTAAATTAAATGTTCATAATTGAAATGTCAGTATGGAAACCTTATAATATCCGATTTCTCATAAAGTTATTAAAAATAATTTAAATACTTAAAACGTTACAACAAGAAAATAGAAATGATATAATATAATCTTATACGCACCCATATCATTAGCTATACAGGATGATTTGGGAATAAGATGACATGAGCTTGAGGATTAAATAGACAATTTTGAATTAAGAAGAGTAAAGGGTCTATTTTCAACCATTTAGGAACTAATGAGTCTAACGGATTGTATCATTATCATCAATCAACTGTTAACGTCCATTGTTCAACATAGGTCTTCTCTAATAATTAGTTTTACTTTTCTGCTTTAAGTACAGTTTGATAGTTTCTTCAAATCATTACCCCATCTAAATACCAGTCTTCCTTCTGTTTGTATGGATTGTATAAATTGCAAATTTATTTTGTTTAAAGTTCTACAAATAAAGCCGCAGTCTTATGAAACAGAAGAAAGATAGGAATGAGGAATTAAAAACCAATTATATTATAACTTCTATAATTGTCGATTGTTGTTCAAATTGTTATTGTATTCAAAATGTAGGGTAGAAAAAATAGAAATAATCGGGATCATACGAAATTTTGTGTATTTTGTGTAAATACCGTTATTTTTTTTGAATAAATAAACTTCAAATTTTTTCAATAAAAAAATCAAATAGACTTGATATAATGATTGGTATATGTTAGAAGAAGGCTTAAATGATATTCCGTTATGATATTCCGTTAATCATTTTACATTTTATTTAATTATATTCAATAGACATATTATTAGTAATCTAACATTGTACTTTACTGCTTAAAATCATTATATACAACAATCATAGCTATAATTTTGTTATATCTTATCCGGTTTCGATTTCATACCTTTAAAATATTTCATAGATCTTGTAAAATTCAAACCAAAATGCAATACGACCATTCAGCTTCGGCTAAAGTTTAAATAAATCAATGATTATAAACACTATACATTAACTATATAATAAGCTAAAATTTTAATTGTAAAAAAAAATTGAATTAAGACAAAAAAAATCAATGCATTTGAACAAAGCACAGTGAACAATCATAACCTCATATAACTCATTTAACTTCTCATAACATCTTCAAAGATTTACTTATAGTTCCAAATGAACAGTCTACTTCTTTAAAGATTTTCTTATATAGTTCGAAATTAGCCGAAATTACACTATATGACAAAATAACTGTTAATTATCCTTAGAAATTCAAATTGATGTTTCTCAATTTTTCAGAACCAACAATAAAGTCTTAATGGATGAAAATTTTAAAAATGAACCCCCTTCGTTCTCTCCAAACAATTTTTTATTCATTATAACATTTAGAATCACTAATTCCAATACATCCTGTACATCATACATAATATTATGTACCATTTTGCCACTAGACCACTTTGCGAAATAATAACAATTAAAAATGATTGTAAAACCATTGAATAAACTTTTAGAGGGCTAATTATTGATATTTTTTTTTATGTAAACATAAATTTTACTACTGACCTATAATAAAAACATATTTTTTCTTTATGTGGTTTAAATACTAGTTACTAATTAGATTCACTCATTAAATGATTGTAAAATATTTATTTTCTTCCAGTTCCTATTCCTAATCGTTTTTTCTTTCTATTATTATTATATTCCCACCATTTTAAAAACGTTTAATATAACTTCACCCCAAACTACCCTTCCAATCACCGTTTTTCCAGCCAACAAAAACGATTTTAATTTATTTAATATTTGTTTAAGTTTACTACAAACCCCATCCACCTACAGCTAACCACCTTCTTTCCAGCCAAAAGCACACTTTATTTATTTTTTATTTTGGTTGATTTTTCACTGAATGCTCATTTTCTTGTTTTAGAATAGGTCATCGAATATTGGAATACACAATTATTGTTCGTTGGTTGATTATTGTTACTTGGTGGATATTTCAGTTTTACAATTTAGTAGTTGAGTTCAGTTCAGTTCAATTGTATTATGTAGTAAATTGCAATTAACTCAATTATTGGGTTGATGGGTTGATTTGGTTTAATTATTGAAGAATCCAAGGAATTCAGTTTTTTTTTTTTTTTTTTTTTTTTTGTACTAATTAAGTGCGGTGTATTGGATGCAAATATAATAATAATAAAAAAAAAAAGTTATGTTTTTAGTAATAATGGAAGGCAAATTATGAAAGATTTAGTTTGTTTTTCAATAATAATAATTGTCGGTAAAATCGATCTATCGAAGATCTTGTGTAATTAAATTATACAAATGATGAAATTAAATGAAATTGAATGGAAATGGAAAAATAATATTGTTTACAAGGATGAACAATTAAAAATTATGTTTCCATAAAACAAATGGAAATAATTATTAGAATTTAAGTCCATTTTGTGGGAAAAAATGTTGTTTATGTTGTTTTGTTATGCGTTCAAAGTCCACCTTTATTTTTTTTTTGATTGATTTGTACATTTTTAATTAATTGTTGCAAGCCAACTGAATGAAAATTGTTCTGTTTTAAGATAAATTTTAATTAATTTCAAAAATAATTTTTAAAAAAATCATAAAAATATTTAAAAAAAAAAAATTAAAAAAACAGTTAAATTAGATTTTGTACAATTTTTTGTTTGTTTTAAAATTTG
The DNA here is from genome assembly GCA_963942445.1 of Argyra leucocephala. NCBI lineage: Eukaryota > Metazoa > Arthropoda > Insecta > Diptera > Dolichopodidae > Argyra > Argyra leucocephala. The sequence continues at coordinate 131,215,363 of OZ012681.1, read as the reverse complement.
ATACAAAAGATTTTGAAAAAAAAAAACCCGGAAACATGTCTGTCAAATAAAGACATTAATATAGAATATTTCATTACATTAAAATATTAACAAAGCTAAGCCCAATTATATATTAAGATGTATCAAAGACTAAGTGGGGCAGAACATGTAATAAAGATGAATGACTAAACTATCAAAACATGTACTGTGCAATATTAGAACAAGAGGTAGGCCAAGAACAGGATATGCTGGACGAAATATTTTAAAGATTGAAGTTGAAATATGTGTCCATGTCAGAATAAAAGATTGATGTTCGAACGAAATAGATGAAAGATTAGAGTTAGCTGTCGAAAAATTGAACCTAACGGATGGATGGCAGAAATATTGTAAACCCTCATTTGCCCGAGCTGTAGAACCAACAAATGGATTACCTTTATCAATAACATCATCTTAAAGCTACATTCCTCGGCATTAATTTGGTTTTTCATTACTATTCGTTACTCTAATAAAAACGATATTTACAGTTAGTCTACATTTACTTGTAAACTTATTGCGGTCCGGCTGTACATCTCTTTTTACTCTATGTATTTATTATATGTTTCGTGGACTAAGTCTATCATAAATGTGTACTAGCTTTTCTGTCTAATGCAACAATTGATTATTTTCGAACTCCTTAAATCCATTGTGAATAAAAATGTCGAAATGATGACAAAAATGACTAATGAAAACGCATATACATAGTTTAGTTGCCATAGTTGAAATCATTTTCATATAACAATTTAAAAAAATAATGAATTTGGTCAATTGATCTGAGTCAAGATCAAATTAAAAAATTCTAATCTCAAGCAATTTTAAAATAATCTTATATCACAGTTTTTGCTTTGAAATAGTATGAACTTTACCAAATCCCTCACAATAAACGGAGATTTGCTATATGAAATGTAGATTGCTCATTGGGAATTTTTTAAAATGGAATTTGAGCAATAACTTTTTTCTGAAATAGAGGTAATACGCCTCTAAGTTTAGACCTCCTCTTAATCACTTCCCTCTCATGCCCTGGTACTTCTTTCTATACTCCAAATTGCCCCACAGCAGTCTTAGTACTTTTGAGGTTAGTTACCCAATGTTTCAGACTGGTTGTTGGGGTTAATAAAATGCACAACGTGATGGGAAGAGTATAAAAAATTGGATAGGAAAAGCTGTTTGGCAACATGAAAAAAATCAACAATAACAAATCAACAATGAATAAATGAAAAAATATAGTAGCATACAAGGTTGGAAAACGATAATGTTAATCATACACACTCTGAGGAAAGCAAAACAAAAAACTTATGAAATAAGAAAGTCCTAATTATCAAATTTCCATGTTGTAGAGATTGAGATAACTATTAGTAAACTCTCTACTGCATTAGAAGCATGTGTGGGAGATATACGAGTATGATGTACCATTTTTTGAGATCGGGATAACGATTAGTAAGCTCTTTACTGCATTGGAAGCGTTTGTGGGAGATCTACGAGTGTGATGTACCCTTTTTAGAGATCGGGAAACTATTACTAAACTCTCTACTGCATTGGAAGCATTTGTGGGAGATCTACGAGTGTGATGTACCTTATTTAGGATCGGGATAACTATTAATGAACTCTCTACTGCATTAGAAGCATTTGTGGGAGATACACGAGTATGTACTCTTTTTAGTTAAAGCAACAGTAACAGCTTCGGGGAATTAATGTACTTATAATTAGATTTAAATGTCTATATATAATTTTTTTGAACGACAAATTTATGAACTTTCTTTCTAAAAGTTGAAATCATAACTTCATTTTTGATCGCATGTCAGCCTTATATTTTTTTTTAAGTTAAGCCAAATATTAGGTTTGAAGCGATGCCTTTATATACACAGCTGCACAACTTGAACCAATTGAGAGAAAAATTGGGGTATGAAAAATGTCTATTAGAGACTATTAAGGATATTTTGAATAAATTTGTGCTTTTGAACTTTTGTAGAATGTATTTAGGTATATTTTTGCATTGAGGAAACACATTTGTTGGAATATTCTTCCACATTCCAAGTTGTTTAACCAAAAACGACTACAAATGACTACAAACGAAGCAAAGTTTGGCTACAACTAAACGATACCTAGTTTTGAGCCACACAAGAATTTGCACTGTTTATTGCACTTACTATGTCTTCGGTTTATCCTAGCGAATCAACTTCGTCAACCCCAACTAAATATTTGAATATTAATAAAACAAAAAATATTACATACATCAACTAGTAGGGGTGGACATTTGATATATTTATACATACCCATCGATGCAAACTGTTTTTTCCATTTACTCAGCTCAAGCATATGGAACAAATTTTAGGCAATACAAAAACTGCAATTAAAATTGTTAATAAACAATCCTAGGAAGCTTAAGTTTTGAAATTTTCGTGCGTTTCACCCCGCAAATCTAAAAAGGAAATACCGTTATTTAAATATCTATTTAAAACCGATTTAAATCTCTTAATTTTTATTTTCTGTCACATTAATTCAAATCTAACAACCAGATATAATCAATTCACTCAATAATAATTTTATAACTAGTTCAACCGATTTAGATTGTTCTTTTTAATGATTTCATTGAAAATACAATCAACACGTGTCTAGATTATTTTTTTTTTTCATTTTTCGCTTATCATGTTGCACTTTTAAAATAGCCGCCATGCGGTGGCACCACCATCACCACCACCACAATTACTATAGAAAAAAACGAAACTATAATATAACAAGTAGCATAATTTTTTGTCTGCTTATTTTTTGCAGAATAAAAGTATAGCATTACTGCCACCAAATGTACTCAATTCACTTTATATTATGTACATTAATATATATATATATACACAATACACATATGTGTAATATATAAAAGTAATTGTAATGTTTATAAATCGCTGCCGCTTGATCACATATAATTTTAAATCTAAATATTGACACAGGCAAAATATCATAATTGGAGCCCATTAAAATCACATGTGTCCTAAAGCGGGAATGTAATTTTTTATTTTTTATTAATTTTCATTTTATATAAGAGAGAGAGAAAAAATGCGATTTCTGTTATATTTTTGTTTTTTCTGAATCTGTTGAATTCATTAAAAAAGAAAATGATTAATGATTTTTGCAACAACAGACAAGGCAACAACAACAACAACCATACTATAACCAATATAAATTCAACCAAATGAGAAAAGAGCCATGCCATGCGACAGGTTAAATTTTGCCTCTAGCAAAAAGAAAAAAAAAAGCACAAAAAGTTTTTGGTTTGAAAAAAAAAGTAAAATATTTCTGGAATTTATGAATGGATTGGGGCGAAAAAATTTTAAGTGACTTTTTAAAAAGAATTAAATTAACGCAATTCAACTAAAAATGATAAATGTGAATCAGTTTTGGAGAGTGATGATAGTGCAATTTAATTTTGATGAAATGAATCGCCTTAAAGCATAGCACTGTTGTGATTTTGATCTAAATTGAATGGTTCAAATTTATTATATGCGGTTGTTATAGAGTACATTTTTTTTCTTATTTTAGAGAATTTAATTTTGTTTTTTTTTTTTGTAGATTATTAAAAATAAATCTGGTTGTAATTATGATAATTTGATCAAATGAAAATGAAATAAACCACATTTCACTAGAATGTTAAATTGTAATTATCATCATTATAATAATTTTGAATTTTAAATCTGTTCATTAGGATGGGGGGGGGGGGGATTCTCTCTTGTTGTCATAATTTTGATGATGATCTGTGATTTTATAATTGTGAGCTTGATGTTATTAATTTAGTAGACTTACAGTGCCTTGTTGAACTGTCTGTAATAGCCACAGGAAATTGTTATTATTTTTTTGTATCAGTGTTGTCAGTAAAAGAAGCAATGCTCTTTGAGAAATAAATTGTTAAAATAAAATTAAATAAAGATCAGTTTATATAGAATCACATTTTCGAATATTGAGTGTATACGATGTTTACAATTCCAATCCAATGTTTTTCATGTACTTATTCATTTATCGGTTGCAAGATCTATTTCATAAATAAATTATAGGAGTTGGATCATCCTCTTACTAATATTAGTTACTAACGGTGATGAATACTAACCCACTGGATGATAATCTCATCACTTGCAAGATGATGCAAGATTTCGTCTATAACAGATGTCTAATTTTCTTGCTCTAAGCAATATATACAGTATAAATAAAGTTACTATTTGGGCTATGGTTAAGCAATTGCCTTTGAAGAGAATGCCCACCGCTACACCGTGGAAATAGACAGAGTACAGGCTATAATATAATATAGAACATCAAATCAAAATATGGAATCGAATCTTACTCAATATCTCAGCCATTCCTAACAAGGGACAGTTAGCTTTATTATACTTGTGATTTATAAAAATTCAAAATGAACATTTACGACACAGTTTGCAATGCCTATCTAATATTTTTCAAAATCTTTATTTTTTTTTATAATTATCTCTTCGGTTTTTCTAGCCAACCAACCTAGTCAACCTACCGACTAAATATTTGAATATTAATAAACAAAAATGAAGACTGTCTATATAAATTAGTCAAATGAGGCAAACTACAACTATTGTCAGGAGCTGGGCCCTTTTAAATTGGTAAGTCAAATCTGGGTAATCTGTAAATATTGTCAAGACGAAGGTCTTCTTTAATGTTATATTTTTCTTCCCCGCTTCACGCCCTTTTGAGAGAATAGACTGACTTTGTTTTGGACTAGGTGCATAATTTCACTCCATATTCTGTTGTTATTTTCTATTTCCTTATAGACTGATCTGCGCCATGTTTTCCGCCTATCTACCTATTTCTCTTTGCCCTGCTGATTCCAATAAATGCTAGCTTTCCTATATTATTAGTAGGTCTTGTGAGAGTCTGGTCTATCCCGCTGAATTTTTCTTCTTTATTTGGGTTCCTATTGGTTGTATTTTGACTATGACCCAGCGTTCATTGTTTCTAATTTTTCTGGGGCAGAATATTTAGCATATTCGCCAACAATTAATTAACCAAGACGTGCATTTTCCTTATATAATTTTTATTTATCTGTCATTTCTCGCTACCATACAATAACATTGATTTCACGCAGTCATTATATTATATTCTAATTTTAGATCCGCTGGCAATATGAGGTTGTCTCCACACAGACCATAAAGTCTCCGAAAGCCATTCTGGCTAATTTTAAACAATTTTTTGGACACTAAGTTGTAGTAATTATGCTACAAAGGTAACTGAATTCGGTGACACCTTCTATGACTCCGTTGTTGATTGCACAGCACAAAGGGGCACTATTTCTTGTGTTAATTGTTAACAGCATTTTGTTTTGTTTTGTAAGTCAATTTTTTTGTAAGCTTCTTATTTTCTCCTGCATGTCATTGCGTGTATAGACGAAAATGGAATGATCATTTGCATATTCTGAATCTTCTAATATTCTTATGAGAATCCATTTTATTACACTGTGGCTGTTGCTTTATTAAAACCTCATCAAGTGCTGTGTTGAATCGGAGGGGGCTTAGTGGGCAGCATTGTTTATCTCCTGCTCTAACTTATATCATATAGATACCATATAGGTCTATTTTATTTAGGTTGATATCAAATGATATAATCTAAAAAAATTTTTTTTATACAATATTTCATCATTTTAGGCCTAATTTATAACAGTAAAGCATACATAATTCATGACAATTACTGGTTGAGTTCACCCTTCCGTCTATTATTAAGGTTTATTATATTCCCTGGGTTTATTAGTTACATCCCGCGTTACGTTATTTTCATTTGGACATGCTATTTTTAACCTTGCGGATGCCATTTTAAACCTAAATTTTACTTTACTGCCAAGATAACATGGTGTGTGATCGATTTGCCACTTCTGGAAAAATCGGACTCACTTATAGAAAATCAAAAATTTCATTAATAAAAATTAATATGAAAAATTTGTCCCATATTTTCTTGTAAAATGAGCTGCGCTCGTCATAATACGTGCTTTTCAATCAATTTAAAAGAAAATACACTATTTTGATTAACGATAGTCTATAGTTGTTGCCCAACATTTCTTTTTCATCGATCCATCTGTTCATTTGTAGTAAAAAATCTATTTTTAGAGTACTTTAAATACGTAAACATTTCTTGTCCATTTATTTTCCATTATTTAAAAACTTTTAATTTATTACTCTAACACTTTTAATCTTTCTCTTCACCCAATCCGCTCTCCGTTGTATTGTTTTGTTTGTTACAATAAAAACTTCCAATAATGAAGAAAAACAAAAAATAAAAATTAAAACAATTTTTTAATTTATTCTACACTTTATATTTTTGTACTAGAAATGTCCTTGAATATAACACGAAAAATCGTGACCCAACAAAATCGCCATATCAACCCGACAGACCACCAATTAATTTCATTTGCATACGATTGCGCTATAAAACTGAAATAGAAGTGAAGTATAGTGGAGTTTACTTGATTTTCTTTTATTTTTGTGAAAATGCATTTTGTGTGTATTTTGTAAAAAATCATAAAAATTTTAGTGCAGAGTAGATGGAAAATTAAAAATGGAAATTTTTTTAATTTTCCATTATTATCGGTTGGTTGATTGTTAATGTGTTCTAAAGTTACATCTCCCTTCTCCATAAAATTGTTTGTGAATAATTTAATTTTTAGTTTTTTCAAAGGTATTATAAGGTTGCTGAGATTCGAATTTTTGTAATTTTGTATAAAATTGAGATTTAGATATGGAATTGGGATGTAGCGACATACAAAATTACTAATGATAGGCTTCAAACTACCGGCTTAGGAGTTTATGTATTCATTTATTGTTATTATAAAATTTATAGACTAATTTGTAAGTTCTGAAGTCAATTTATAGTATCGGGTATTGAAATAAAAGGATTTTCTACATACATTTGGAATATGGAGCTCGTGGGGACATGATCCATTGTTTGAATATGAAATAATTTTAATTCTAATAGTCATTGCAGCCATTTATAATTCAGAAGTAGTCATTTCTAATTCACAAATAGTTGATTTATGAATAGTTAGATAAATGAATAGTATTTCAAATTTAGCTAATTGTAGTTCAGAGATAGCAAGTTGTAATTTAGAAGTAATTAGTTTGATTCTACTGATCACTTTTGAATTATAATTGATTACTTTTAGTCAATTGTAGTTCAAAAATAGTTAATTGTAATTCAGAAATAGCGAATTGTTCCATCAGATTATTCAATTGTTATGCAAAAAAATTTAATTGTAATTTATAAGAAGACAATTGTAATTCAGAAGTACTGAATTGTAATTCCAGAATATTCAATTGCTATGTAGAAAAATTGAATTGTAATTTAGAAGCAGTCAATTGTAATTCAAAAGTAGTGAATTGTAGTTCCAGAGTATTCAGTTGTTATGTAGAAAAGTTCAATTGTAATTTAGAATAAAACAATTGTAATTCAGAAGTACTGAATTGTACCACCATAGTATTCAATTGTTATGCAGACAAATTGACTTGTAATATAGAACAAGTGAATTGTAATTCAGAAGTAGTGATTTGTAGTTCCAGAGTATTCAATTGTTATGTAAAAAAATTTAATTGTAATTTAGAAGAAGTGGAATTGTAATTCAGAAGTAGTCAATTATAATTGAATAAATATTCTATAATTATAAATCAAAAAGTCATTAACATTAAAATCAAATTTATCCTACAATTGACAAACACAACCATTACCAGTTTTATATATTAATATTATTCCAAAAAATTTATTGTTATATTATAACCCTCATTATTTTAATACTAAATTTTTTTTTTTTATCGTTGATTAAAAAATATTTTTGTAAGAAGTATGGTATTTCTGGAATTGGCATTATTATCGTAAAATAATATAATATGTTAATATAGAGAAAATTTTAAAGCCCTCACACCTACCTATGCCCTATATTGATCATAATTTAAATCATTCATTGTAATTAAATTGATTTTCTTTCTCATATTGTATAGGTCCAAAATTTTTTCTAAAAAAAAAATTAAAAATTTGAAAATGTTTTTGATTCAGATGGAAATATAATCTCTGTTCTCATTTTTAAATAAAGTTGGTCGCAACTTTTATAAAATCAAAAAAAAAAATAATTAAACTTTTAAATATGTGAAAATTTTAATATTTTAGGTCGGTTAATAGGTCGATACGCTTGGTATACGGAAGAAGAAAAAACAATGTATATTAATTTGAATCCAATTTGCGAATTCAGATGAAAAAAAAAATTATTTCAAATCTAGTTTAATTGATTTATTTTTGATTGTTGTTTTATTTACGATTTATGGAAAATTTTTACAGTTAAATTTTCATAATTTTCATATTAAAAATATTTTTATTGAATTTGTATTTATTCGACAAAAAAAATTCTAGCATTATTAATTTAGAAAAATTAAATTAAATTAAAATACTTAAATTAAAGGAGTGTTTGTATAGGTATAGTAGTGTTAGACAACATAGACAACTCCTAGTTTAATTCTAAATAGTTTCATAACTATTAATAAATCTATATGTGAGTTATAAAAATTAAACAAAATTTTTACCTTGTAAAATTTAATCTATTTTTAATTTATATTTTGATAAAATAAACAATTTTTTTTGTTTAAAATACTTACACTGAATTTGTACTAACAAAGGAAATATGAATCAATGGAGAGACAGGGTTAGAGGTCGATAATTTTTTAACGTTGATTCATAAAATTAAATTTTTTTATTAGGTTAAAAGCTATGTGAAATATAACTAGGTAGGTCTGTAAAATTTTTTCATAGAGATATATTAACCCTCTAATGCAAAATGTACTTACAGAAATCCCACAGTTGTTTATAGTATCCCCAGGTTTAATTTTGAGGAACTTTTTGGATTTTATTGTTATTATTTTGATATGATTTGAACTAAATTAAAGAGAGTGGTGGTTTTGACATGCTACTACTAATCAATAGACCCCAGTTTCGAAACCCACTTAACTCATGGATGTTTAATTAAATGTTTCTTTCACAAAACAATGAAATTTTATAAAATTTGTTGAGTGTATAATTTTTATAATAATAAGTTTGTTCAGTAGATTTAAAACAGAATCGGACAGAACTGTTTTGGACAATAACAATTAAATGTCAAATACTTTAGGACTTCTTAGAACAGACAAATCTACTGAACATTTGCTTTGATCTTTTTTTTACGTTTTTTGTACTAAGTTTGGTCTACTTTGAAACTTTTTTGTTTAACTGTTAAAATTTAAAGAAAAACAAAAACAACAAAAGTTATCAAAAATTGTTTTCAAAAAAATTCAGGACAAAAGTGATCAATTTTGAATTGTTTTGGATAATTCTATGGATCATTCTTTTACCGTAAGAGCTATAAGGCTATGGAATTCGCTACCCATGGCAGCTGGAACATGCAATTTATTAACTCAGTCTATTCGTCACTGTAAACTCTTTTTAAACTTCAATAATTGATAGTCTTTACTATTTTTGGTTTGCTTTCAGTACTCATTTTAATTTTAAATTAATTAGTTTTCCATTTTTATTTTTTTTGTTGCGTTACTGTTCTTACTTATTATTATTATTTTTTTTTTTCTTCTCTATATTTATATTTATATAGATTTTTGTAGTATTGAATTAATTATTCATATTAATAGATTTAAGTAATTTTTCAATAATTTGTACAACTTTATAAGGCCAGGCCTTTTCTGTACATATAATTAAATAAAAAAATAATCTACTGAACACTATTCAGAACACTTTTGGACAAAAAGTTCAATTAACGGAAACTACTGAACACAAAATAATGATCTATTTTACTCTAGATCATTCTAGATCTAGTTGTAGAACAGTTGACTTAACAAACCAAATCTAAATAACTTGGAACTATACCCTACTTAAGATGGTCCAGTTCCTATCAATATTAATAGTTTTTCCAATTTGATTTATCTAATTGATTTAATATTTAATAATTCGATTTTTTGACCCACTGACCCTATTTAAAATTTTCTCTTTAACATTTTAACAGTTCAATAAATTATGTGATCCCTTCCCTTTTACTGTTATTTTTTATTGATTATTTACTTTCAAAGAGTATATTTTTAATAGACTAACTTACATATACCCTGTTGGAATTCAACAACGCGATTATCCAGTTAGAAAATTTGATTAAAAATCTAATAAAAAACAAAATTAACTGAATTTAATAAAAATATATATATATATATATATATATTTTAAAATATATAATAAATTTATTGTATATATATATTTGTATTTTAATTTATCCCTCCATTTTATCCATTGTGGAGGACCACTCTGAAATACATTGTTAAAAATTTTATTTTATTAAAAGTACATAGCATTAGTGGTTATACCAAAAGAATTATTTGAAGAGAGTTGGGTAATCATTTTGAGTGGAAATAATAATAATAATAATAATAATAAGTAATTGAATTCTTTAAGATCATTGAATAATAAATGAAAAGAATTACTTGACAATTGAGAAAAGAGAAGTTTTTTAAGGACTGATTTTGTGTTGAGAAATCTGCTTTTTTCACTGACTGGTACAAAAAAAGTCATTTTTGTAAAGCCATCATATTAAATACAATTGACGCCAACATTATAATAGATCACAAAAAAATATCTTTATTATGTATATATATATATATATATACACATAATATATATATATATAATGTCTATTATCCTTCAAAATTCTTCAGAATATCCTTAAATATTTTCTTTTTACTTTCGTTTTTATTTTATTTTTTGTTTTAGTAATTTTAATGTCCTGCAAGAGAAATGGATAAATTTTGGGATTTTTTCTAATGAAAATTATTACTTTTATTTTCTTTTAAATATCTCATTTTCGGAGAGTAGTTTCGATTAAAAATTAGACTAGGATAGAATCACAGGTTTTTTTGTTTTTTTATAATACTAATAAGAGTGACCAGATATTAAGAAATTGTGTACGGTATTGAATTAACAGAAAGAAAAACTGATTGGGATGTGAAAAATATAATTAAAAATAGTAGATAAGTATATAGATAGAAAGGGGCTTCTCCAGTAGTATTTTAGAAATGTAATTAGGTTTTTATGTTTGTGTTTAAATTCCAAGAGTCGAGTAACAAATTTGTTGTTACGTTTTGTTTTAAACTATGTTTCGCTCGATATTATATTCAAACTATACCGTTGATGAAATTATTTAAATGTAAAATTTTCCTCCAAAGGAGGCCTTTGAAAAATATTTATTAATAATCTGAAGTTGGGATTTAGTTAAAAATTAACACCTTCAAATAAAATATTCCACAGCTTTGAGATGGTCAAAGTCTTCATTCGGCGCTCCAATCACATTTCTGTACATAAACAATTTTACAATCAGTCTTGTTGACCTTTAATAAATATAATAAACTAGTATAATTGGGATAATATATTCCGCTTTGTAATTGTAGCCACAACTTTAATGGTTAATCCCGCGATTTACCATATCTAAAAGACAATAGAAAAAAATGCTTAGTCAATGTGAAAAACACTAGTCATCATTATCCTGCTATTATTATACTATAATATCATATAAAACAAAAAATCTATTAATAACAGTTAGAAAAAAACACTGTTAACAGTTAGAAAAAAGATTAATGTTCACCATCATCATCATTTTCCGATAATTCCATCAAACATTCCAACAAAATAGTTTTAATAACGGAATATAACGGAATAAGCTTTCAAAGAACAAAAGCACTTTGTAGGACTTTAAATAATTAGTTTCAATTAAGTACTGATAAACCCTTTAGGATCCCTTTTCCATTGAAAAAACATTTTTGAGTAAATTTCGACTCCCTGAAACCCAAAACGTATTTAAAAAATCAAATTGAACCTTTGGAAGGACTTTGAAGCTAAAAAAAAAGGTATAATTCAGATCTGTTACACCCCTAATGCATGGTGGGTAATAAATTTTGTTTAAGCATAATGGTTTTTATTTATACAACAATCATTTCATTAATTACATAAGGGTTCATTACATGCGAACAGTTCATTACTGGAACGTATAGTGCGACCAACGGGATTAAACACGGCTGGCCTTATACTTTTAAGAAGACGGCATTGATTTTATCGCCAGATCACAATGGGCAAAGCTTTTACCCAGATTGAAGAAAAAACAGAACAAATGGATTTCAAAGTAAATCAGGATAAAACAGTTTTTAAATAAAAAGCCCTCTCATATTGGTTGGCACATATAACTTTGAAGTAGTTCAGTTTCTGTGTTCTGTAGACATTAATACATCCTACCTTCTCATTGACTTCTGTACCGTATTGTTTTTAGAAAATAAATTTTTAATCCGACAATTTTAACTTGTTTAAATTTTTTGATGGGAATTTATTCCACTTTTTCTATATTTGATGGGAAACAAGTCCAACAAAATTAAAGGTGATTTTATTTTATACTGTAATGAGAGTTAAATCCACTTCAATTTGATGGATTTATTTCTCACTGTTATTGAATAAATTCCCATGTGGAGTTAATGTTATGTAGACTTATTGCCAATTTTCTGTGGTACCATAATGAGCTGGCAACAAATCATAGTTCTGGGTTTTGTAATTTTTCTAGGTCAAAATATCCCACATCTATGGCTATGAATCTCAATATGGACAGTTCAGGAAACACTATTACCTACTAGGTCAGTAGGTCGCCTAATGTGTTACTAGTAAATTAAATTATACGAATTTAACCAAAGGCGCATATTGAACTGATATTATTTAGATTATATAGAATATAAAATAATGTAGTGTATACATGGTCAACCTATACTAAAAGAATCCATCTTATTACAAAAAAAAAAAAAAACAAGAAAAAAACCAAAAAAAAAAATAAACATGAAAACTTCATAAAAACTCATAAAAAAGTTTGAACTTATTTGAATTTTGATGTTGGTTTTTAACAATAATGAAATTGGTCTACAAAAAGAACAGAAAAACAAAAACAAAAAAAAAATCATGTTACAAGGATATTCGATAAGAAAATTAAAATTAAATAAATGTCCTTGATAATTGTATTCTCATTCCATCTCTCTCTTTCTCACATTTATTTTTGCTTTTCAACTTAATAAATTTAATGGGAAGTTTGTTTTTTTTGTTTCTGTTTTGTATAAATAGACAATTGATGATCTTGTTAATGGTATCTAATATTTTAAACTTTATATAATTTTGAAATTATTTTAAAATTGACTTTAGAAAAGAAAAACAAATAAAAATACCATTAAAAAAGAAAAAAATTTAGAAATAGAAAGAAAATGAAAATAATTGACCAGATGATTTTAAATTATAGGATTTTCTTTTTAATTTTTCGTCTTTGATATTGTAAGAAAACAGAAAACTGAGTAGGGTTAGAAGAAAAAGGAAGAAGGGTGGAATGTTTTACTTAAAAAAAAACTACTTATGAAGTTAGATTATCCCAAACATCGGAACAACATTTTTGCTGAAAATATTCATTCAGTCCGGAACCAATTACATAATATTGTGTTGTCTTAAGGTCTTATGGACACAGTAATATTTTTCAATGCTAAGGTTTTGTTATTATAAACCCCATTTAGAACTTTCCAAAATTCGATTGAGAACATATATTTACCGTTACTGTTGTTAATTGTCTAACATTTGTTTTTTTCTATTAAATTTTTTGTTAGCTCAATTGAGCCATATATACGATCAAGAAGGAATTATCATTTAACATTCTCTTGGAGTTCTGTTTCTATTCCATTAGACCTGATTACGGAGTACACAAAACTTTGAGCAGTGATTTTAAAAAATTCATCGATTGCTATACAAAAATCTAGCTTATGAAAAAATTTTAAGTGGTTACAGTTATAGTGGGGCTGAACCCCTACCCGATTTATATGCATAAAGCTAACTATATATGTTTGAATATTTCAATGTGAGATCTTTTATCAACATGGTATAATTCGTGGACTATAAATAAAAAATTTTATTTCCAAAGACCTGTAGTCTCTATTCGACTTAAGTTGAATTTGAGTTTGAAAGTGAACGATTGTTTATTCTCAAAAAATTTAAAACTAAAAAATTATGAACTTAGTAAATGTTAATGCTTGTAAAATATCTGCTCTATAATTTAAATATTTTATTTTGTAATTGTATTGCGTACAGTCTTGTGTATCAACATTTTCTTTTACTCCTTTTTATGAACACCATTTTTCACGAACCTACGATAATTTTGTATAAAGAAATAAATTCTTTATTATGGTTTAGATAGGGTGTAAAAAAAATAAAAATTTAAACTCTATGGTTTGTTCTACTGTACTCTACTGTGGATATCAATGGTGCCTAATTAACTAATTTTACATGAATTCACATTTCGGTTTTTGTCGTCTCAGAGAAATCGGCTAATAAAACAAGTCAAAAAACCATTGATTTTTTTCCAATTTCCCCCTTTTTTTCCTCTTTAGTGTTTTCATTCAAATGTCATGAATTATATATAAATATTTTTTTTTTATTTATATTTTTAAAAACAATAAAAATTTCACTTTGAAAATCAAAAATTGGATCACATTCTAAAGTGATTCAAAATCAATAAATCAAATTTTTTTATATTATTGTTTGTATGTCAGTATGACCTTAAAGTGTATAAAAAAGCAGATACCAATACGAATTGAAATTGTTTTGAAAAGATTAAATTGGAACAGACCTAATTAACAAAATTTTAACAAATATTTTTATATACCCAAGGAATTTTAAATCAATATCGTAAACATTCCATATACAATTGGGTGATGGGACATGTAGTATATGTATAAAAAGTCTGAGTCCAAAATAAATTTTATTTGTAGTCTCGTGAGCAAATTAAACAAACAATTTTTTTATTTTTGTTTTTTTTATAAATTAAAACTATTATCATCATCATCCTGCTTTTTGATATTCCCTCACTTTAGGAGAGCATTTTTTTTTCTGGTATATTTGAGGTTTATTGAATTGACTTTATTTACAAAACTGATTACTTAAAATGAATTGAAGTTGATTTGGACTTCAACTGAAATGTGTTATAAAAAAAAAAGAAAAAGAAAAAGACAAAAGAGAAAAGCAGAAGTCATAAATATCAATAATGTATGCCTTGAGGTCATCCTTGTTTTTGTATTTTACTTTAAAAAGGGGAACTTTAATTGTTTAAAGAAGCTTCCTTCACACAAAACAGAAAATTAAATGTGAATAGATAAAAATTAACCATTTGTTTAAATTAAGCTTTAATTTATAATTTATCAAATAATTTTAATTGATTTTAATTTACTTTTTTTTGTATCTTTAAAATTGAATCAAAAATTTATATTAAATTTTTTAATTTTAAATTTTAAATTGGGGAATTTTAAATTCATTATTAGTTCCTGATTTATTCGCAATTGTATTGAAATCAGTTTTTGTTTTGAGTTAAATGATTATTTAGCTATAGGGTGTGCAATTGTTTAGAAATTGATAAAAAATTAAAGTTTTTTTAATCTTAAATTTAAATGAATATGTTGAGTTTTATAATGAATCAGATTAAAATGAAATTAATACAATAATTAACATCAAATGCCTTGATACTAGAATTGCTATAAACCATATAGAATATTGAAAATGTCTAAAATTAGCTTAGATTACCGAAAAACACTAAATAAAATTTATTCAACCCCTGTAACAAACCAATATCCTTCTATATGGCTGTGCAAAATTGGTCATGAAACCAAGAACAACAACCAAAAACTTGTAATATATATTTCGACCCAGAAACACTATAAACTACGAAAACTACGAACACTAGGAACCTTATTATGGTATCATATCTGTTAATGATTATGTCTTTAATATACGTATGATGCAGTAGCAACCGAAATCGATAAAGATATTAATTAAAGTTAATTAAACATACTGAATTGACTCAAATTATTAAAATTAACATATTGAATCAATTTAAACGAATTATATTGATTCATCAAAAATGTCTTTTTAAAATACTGAAATTAAGCATTTTAATTTTTTGTTTAAATTGGCCATTAACCAATTGCGAGTTACAAAAATGAATCAATTGCATTAATGAAATATTAAATACTAATATAA
Source organism: Argyra leucocephala (assembly GCA_963942445.1). NCBI lineage: Eukaryota > Metazoa > Arthropoda > Insecta > Diptera > Dolichopodidae > Argyra > Argyra leucocephala. The sequence goes on along the minus strand of OZ012681.1, from coordinate 131,199,247 downwards.
TAATTAAATTAGTCAATAACATAATAATTAAATTGAACCATTTATAATAACTCAAATAAATCACTTTCAATAATTTAAATAAACTATTTTGAATCAATCAGTATAATAAAAATCATAGAACACTATAATTTAAAACTTTCAAATTAGTCATACTATTTAAAAATTAAATTGAACCATTGAAAATAAAACCATTTCAAATCAATCAATTTGAATCAATCTGTGTAATAAAAATCATTCAACTATTTTAAAACCTTCAAATGAGTCATATATCTAAATTTATAAGTGAATTAATGATATATTGATTAATCATATTGATTATTAAAAATTGGATATTGTATTGCATAAGTGAATCAATAATTTGAACAACGGTTCATATTGAATTATTAGAAATACATGATTCGATTGTTAAAATAAACCATTTTAAATCATTTATACTTAGATAATCAATTAAATAGTCTAAATGAATCAATATTAAACTATTTAAATGAATCACCATCAACTATCACAATTAACCATATACTATATTAACATTAAAATGATTCTTTATTATTTCTTTATTTACCAAAATAACTGTTAATTGATTTTAAAAATAGTCACTTCTTTCTGCCTATCTACTATAATTAAAAATATAATGAAAGTGATCAATAAATGTCTGGTTTTACAGTTAAATATAGTACAAGAAGTTAAAATTAACCTATTCAGGTATATCAGTTTTAAAAATTTATTAACCAGATTGAATCATATGAATGAACCAATTATACATTTTTAAATAAATTCAACATGAACAATTGAAATAATTTCGTTTTTAAGTCATTTCAATTTAAATCATTTTAAAAAAATTAGTATTAGTCATTAATCATTTTTTGAATCGTTAATATTAACTATATTTAATAAATTAAATGATCCAATCAAATTATTTAAATTGTGAAGTCTTATAAAATCGATATAAACCAACTAAAAAATTTGGGCCAATCATTTACAATAATTAAAATAAATAAATTTGAATCATTATAATTAACAAAATTCATATTTGTAAAATGAAGAATTTTTTGCATCGTTAATGCATTAACCATACTGAATCACGCAAATGAACCAATTGAATTAATATATTTCTGAACAGTCTTAAACAAAATCAATATGAACCATCTAAAATATTTGAACCAACCATTTGCAATCATTAAAATGAATAAATTTGAATCATTATAGCTAACAAAATTGATATTAGTAAAATTAACCAGTTTTTGAATCGTTAACACTAACTATATCTAATCAATTAAATGAACCAATCAAAATAATTAAATTGTGAACTGTCTTAAATAAATTTAATATATCCAATCCAAAATATTTTACATAAACCGATTTTGAATCATGATATTATAATTTTTTGATTGTTAATATCAACCACATTGAATCATATACCATTTAAATTGATATATTTATGAATATTTTTAAATAAATTTGTTCATGATCAATGAACCATTTATAATCATTAAATCAAATCAATTGGAATCATTATAATTAACAAAATTTGTATTAGTAAAATGAACAATTTTTTTGAATTGCTAATATTAATTAAATCATATTATAAATGAAACAATTAAATTAAGAGAACAGTCTTAAATAAATTTAATATGAACAATCAAAAATAATTTTAATGAACCAATTTAAAGTATTGAAATGAACCATTTTAAAGATTAAAACTTTAAATCGATTTAGAATCATTAAATGTAACCCATCAATATGACAGTAAAATGAATCTTATTGAATCATTGAAATAAATCATATTGAAAATGAATCATTAAAATTCATAAACTGATTTAAATTAATTAATTAATACTAGTAGATTAATAGAAAATAATTTAAAACTATATTTCATTTTCATTTAAATGAATAATATTGAATCAATTTGAACCACTTTAAATTATTTAATTTATATATCTTGTAAATTGATAATAACAATTTATTTAAATTGTTGTAATGAATGACCTTGTATTTATTTGTTAATTTAAACAGAACATTTTGAAAACATATAAATTTGCCAATAAGTTGTGAAACAGAATTAGATTTACATAATTTAAGCATAATTTACATTTAAATTATTGTAGGTGGTGTAAAAAAACATATTAAAATTATTACATTAAATTATTAAAGATTATTGTTTGAATTAAATACGATTGAAGTATAAATTAGATAGACCTTGGTTATTCATAATCATAATTCATCATTGACATCATTGCTAATATGTACAATATTGGGAAACGTGTCCTCGATGAGGAAGCCAGCTTACAAAAAATTTAATCGAAAATTGACAAAATTTGAATCTCTGCACTTCTCTTCTTATCATTATGACTATAACTGGGATCGAACTTCTACATTTCAATTCAAAGCACTATTAAAGCACTAAAAAAATTGTGCTGTATTGGATTTTGTAAATTTGGTGGTTGCTATCCTCTATATTTTTTTTTTCGATAGTGTTCAGCCTTGTAAAATTTTTGGGTGGTCCTTCTTTTGTTGATTACATAATTGTTAATTACCAAACTATAGTTGTAAGTTCTGTAACCAATTTAAACTATTCAATGTTGCATTAAAAACATTTTTAATGCCATTGGGTTATGATTGAATTGGATATTGTTTTAAATCGACATTGCTGCTCCATTAGTTCACATTCAGCAGAATGTTCTGATAATTCGTAGTGATTTAAAACCAATACGAGGCTACCGAAGTCCCTAATCACTATTTTATAAATATTAATTTTGATTCGCATTGATTCATACAAATTGTATTGTATTGATACACAAATGAATCATTAACCTATCAAATCCCAAATGACATTTTGCTTTTAAATTAATTTAAAATTTTCAACTGCACAAACAAATAAAAACAAATAAGAACAAAAAAAAAGGAAAAAAAAATTTTTCTTAATGTGGCGCAACAAAAAACCTGATTTGAATTTTAATTGAATCACACATCAAATGTTTGATTTATTTAAATTAAATTTATTATGCAATTTCTCATTTGTATTGCTGGCATGCCATTAAAAAATTAATTTTTTTCGTTTGTTATTATCGGGACGAATTCTTGTACTTGTTGAAATCTTTCAGGTTAATTTTTTTTTTGTTTTTATTTTTTAATTGCGGACCTTTGAGTTTTATTTTTTTTATTTTTGTTTATGTTGTTTTTTTTTTTTAAATCAATGTCACGTGTGTGGTTTCTAAAATTAATCAAATAATTCGTATATTAAGGGTGTGGTAAAAGTTAGTGGCAATTGCAGTGATTATTTATGATCTAATTTTTGTTTTTGAAAATGATTCAATGAACTTTTTTTTTTTTAATAAGAGTGTTGTTTTGGGCTCATCCAAAAACAAAAACAAGACAATCTTCAATTGTCGTTCAATAAAATAACATTATTTTAAATGTGAGTGGGATGACCCTCAGGGAATTTAATACAAAATAAACATATTATATATAATTCAAATATAAATTGAATGAATTGGTAAATGGAAACTTCATCAGAATCAAAAAAAAAAAAAAAAAAACAGCAAAACAAAAACAACAAATAAAAAAAATCAAAATTGGTCAGATTGAATTGTGCGTACTTAATTGTAATAAATTTTAATTTAAAAATTTTTTGAATATTTTTAATTTTTTTTTTTTTTGGATATATTTTTGGACATTATAAGGTGGTTGAACTATTTGCACTTTTAAGTTAAACTGATGATGATAAGAATAATAATAAGAAAAATAACAGAATTTAAATTAATTGAATCAATACTGAATTAAGATTTATATTAATTTAAGTATAATGCAAAAATTTTTATTTGACAATTGGACGTTAGCTATTGTGTACATATACAAAATCTGTTGCTTCTCTTCAATTGTCTAATAAATCTTGTGCCTACATAAACAATTTTTTGTTTTATGAGTATTAGGGACAATATCACATGTATACATTATATTTTCAGATCTATTTTACTTTCCCGTTGATTATCTTAGAATTGGAGATCTATGTCCGTGATGAACGCTATTATTGCTTTGATATCAATTTCAGAATTAGACGATTTATATTACTGGAAATAATAATGTTCTTGCGATCTCTGGTATCCCAAACAAATAAAATATATTGTTTTCTAATCTATATCTGGCTATTTTCGATTTATACCGTGATCATTGTGATCGTGATCGTAACCATGAACAGATGTTTGTTAAATGTCCAGTGTTCTGACATTGGATATAGTCTTATGATAAACAAGAGGATGCAATTTAGATTTTTAATTAAGACTTGAATTATCAATCTACTGATTTCACTTCAAACTAATTTGAATTTCGGGTATCGTCATCGTCATAACAAGAAAATTGTATAAATGTTAGACATCGTTATCATAAAATTGATGTAGAGGATATGATAAATTGAAACTCTGTTGGTCTGTTGGTCAGCTAAATAAGTAAGTAAGAAGAAGGAGTTCTTTTATCGCGGTGCCACTGCTCAACATCAGTCTTGGTCTTCCTAACACTGGTTCTACAATCTTCTCTTCTTCTTCTACATTTTTATCTTCACAGTTTTTTACTCACAATTTCTTCAAGTCCCATTTTAAACCATTTGTCATTTTGTCTTCCAGCGGTTGTTTTACCATCAAAATTATTGAACATAATTTTTCGCAGACTACAATACCGTACACGTGAGACGTGTATCAACGAATACGTGACCTACCCATCATCATTCTATATAACCTATTTTATTCTCTGGCTTGTTCGTTTCTATTCCACTCTAACACACCTACTTCTAACTTTTTTAAAGTCCAAGCTTTTGATTTTTAACATAAAATTGTTTTATTTTTGTTTTTATGTGGGGAATAGAACGAAATGATGCTTTTCGAGTATTTTCGTTATTTTTTTTTTTTTTGCATATCAACTAATTAAATGTGAAAGACTATTACTATTGTCAGGAAGTAAGACTTCTCAAATAGAATACTTTTATTTAAATTTAAATTGTTACCAGATTATATACCCAATTATTTTTTTGTCGTTTATTTTATTTCAATGACAAAGAGTACTGGACCAGGCCGAAAAACTTATAAATCATTTTTTGCTTTCATCGGGAATCGAATTTGGGGCCGTTTAATTGATGTTTCCGACAATTATGGCAGAGGTGGTCAATTAAAATCCAATTTATTAAAATTGAAAATTTCATTTCAAGTCTGAATCCAAATTTCATTTGGAAATAGTACCTACTGTTGAAAGTGTAAACAATGGGTGGAATGTGGCGTACTACTATCAACTGCGGTACCCAGCGTGTAAAAGCACTGAGTGGTACATTTAACATTATATCTTTCGACCATAACTGTGCGTCCCTGGAAATTCACTTTTGCTGGAAATATGACCAGTTCTGCTCATAACTTCATAACTTATCAACTTGTCAATTACATCTGTGTTTGTTTGAAATGCTTATTAAGAAAGTTAATTTTGTATGACAAGCTATGACTGATACTTCAAACTATATTTTGGTTAATTTGTTATTTTTCGGACTTATTTCATTCAAACTTAATTCATAGCACCATCACAAACACCAATACAAGACAATTAATAATGTAAAAAATGTGTTGTACAAATAAATTGTGAAATATTATACGAAATTGTTTCATAAAATTCGAATTCTGGAATTTTTATTACAGAATTTAAGTAAATTAATTCTCATCAACAATGTAGTCTACGATCAGCTTTCATTTTATATTTTTCTTTTTATTATTATTATTATTTTTTTTTTTTGCAATAAAACTCTTTTTTTTTACTGAATTAATTTCTAAACATTTATTTTTGTTTTATTGTAACTTGAAAAAAAATCAAATTTAAAACACTAGAAAATTCTGACATAATGTGATTTATGATATGATCGCGTTCATCATCATCATCATTAGTATAAGAGTATCAGTATTAAAATCTATGAATCGCATCAAGTCACAAATCATTGATCTGTAAAAGAAAATATATATATATATTTTTTATTGTTTTGTTTTTTTATTTTTATTTACTTTTTATTTACTTTTTATTAAACTTTGAAATCAATCTTTCAATAATGTTGTTATGTTGATGATGATGATGATGATGATGACAATAATAATGATCATAAAGATCAGGTTTACATATTATTTTGATGTATATTCAATTTTGTATATGAATTCTTCTATATTAAATGAATTAAAAATGGGAATAATGGCGCTCAAAATTTTATTCACAAAATGATTTGAAAATCTTAGTAAAAAAAATAAATTTTGTTTATTCAAATTCTCTAAATCAATAAATGTAAATAGATCGGTCGTCTTCTATTATTCAGATCAGATATCTTGATAGATTTAAAGACTTATTATTATATAAGCATCATGTGTGTGTATTGTGTAATATGAATTGACAACACTGATCTGATGGATGTTTTGTTACGTTCTTGAATAAAACACCTACGGTGGTGGGTATACAAAATATAATTTTTTTTTATTATTAATTAAAAGTCATTCAAAATGTTTGTAAGGTGTTGAATAATTTTTTTGATATGTAAAAATATTTCCTAGAACCTATCAGGAAATAAATAATAGTATTTTTGTAGTGTTGTCGATTTGAGTGTTTTTGAAACATCGGTGAAGTGTTTTTTTTATTTTGTACACATTTTGTATCGCAAAACGTTCTATATTTTTGAAAACTGCTTACGGCATCTGATTTTGGGCAAATTATTTCAGTTAAGTTCAATTTTGAATGATTTTTAGCCGACACCAGGGTTCGCTCCAGACATTTTTGCACGGGTGCACTATTATTATATATAAAAAAACCTTCTTAAAAATTTATCCTGGAGGTAGGTATAATCGTCAACAATTTACTACTTAGTACTATTTACAAATTTATTTTAATATAGTAGAACACCCGGTACTAATAAAATTTGTTTGTTGATTTTCTATTTTTATATAAATTTATGAAATTCTTTTTTTGCAAGCTGTATTTTGCTGTCCTTAAATTTTGGGTCTGTTGAATGAACGTAACAATTGCTACTGCAACATGCATAGGAAGCGACCTCTCTGACTGTAACATCAGCTTTCTACCGATCAGATTGCTTGTCTGCAATTCTTCTTTCGACAATTAATTGGAACAGTTCGGATACATTTAATTTATCCTTGCATGCCCAAAATTGCTTATGTTTCTGCATTTATTGACTTGGTAAATATAGGTCATATTTTTAGGTCATTTGTAAACTTAGGTCATTTTGAAAATCATGTTTGTCACGATCTATGTAAAATATTCTTAGCAAACGTTGAAAGAACAACATTTATAACGTTTTCAATTTCTACGAACGAACCGCTAAGAGGACGTTGCCCCCAAGTTAATCTAGTTTGCGTTAGAATCGATGCGGTCGTTTCTATAAACAGAACAATGTGAAATATATTTTGAAATAAATAACTCCTGAGGTTAATATTATTATTGTTATGCAGGTTATTTGTTATACTGGTTATTGCTATACAGGTTATTGTTATACTGAATATTGTTAGACTTGTAATTGTTATACAGGTTATTGTTATATTGGTCATTGATATACAGGTTATTGTTAGACTGATTATTGCTATACAGGTTACTGTTATACTGGTTATTGATATACAGGTTATTGTTAGACTTATATATGTTATACAGGTTATTGTTATACTGGTTATTGTTATACAGGTTATTGTTAGACTGCTTATTTTTATACAGGTTATTGTTATACTGGTTATTGATATACAGGTTAGCGATAGACTTATTATTGTTATACAGGTTTTTTAGTCTTGTTATTGTTATTCACGTTATTGTATTGTATTGTATTGTAACTATCTTATGTTTTGGTAGAAGATTGAAATACAATAGAATTTTTTGGAATTAAATTTCTAGTGGAATCGCTTATGCGGAACAAATTTTTTACCATTATGACCAATAAAAATCCGATTTATATAAACCGAAAATTTCATTTAAAATTCTATTTCTCTGAAACCGTTCAAGTTAAGAATCCAAATTTGATTTAGAAATTGTACCTATTATTAAAAGTCTACACAATGGGTGGGATGTGTAAAATGAGTTTAAGCTGAAAGTTTATACAAAAGAGTTCAAATTTGTTGATGAGTTCTAGATATGAACAATTGCTTGAACTCAATTTCATATGCGATAACATAAGTTAAAGCATGTTTACAGGTAAACATTTTTTACACCCAATCCAAACACTAGGACAGGATTTTTTTATACAACATTATTGTAGTTTCGGGTAAGGAGGATTAGGAGGGAAAAGCAATATCTTACTCTCTAAACAAACATAAGAATGTCAATATGTTTGCTTAAAAAAATAGATTTGGGTTCAAACACAATTTTATGCATTCGACTAATATTGACATATATGCCAGTATAGAGATATAAAATATTACTATACTTATACATATAATTAAAATAAATTGTTATTTTCAACAAATAAAGGTGGGTTTTAGTTGGCTATTTTAGGTGTGACAATATTTTGTTAACTCTAAATAGAGAGGCAACATGAAATTACATTATTTTATGTGAAAATTCAATGTGTACGACAAGAACAGTAAATAAAATTTACTGGGGATATTTATCACTGACATTGGGATATTTTTCATACTAGTTTGGGATATTATACTTTGATGAAGTATGTGTTTAAAATATCAGGGATAGTTTTGTTAATACCGGCAACACTTTTTTAACAATTTTTTAAGTAAATGTATTAATAATTTTTTTTTACAGATGATTTTGACAGTTTAACAATGTTTCATTGCGCACAGAAATAGAAATTTAGGAAATTCTTTGTAGCGATCAATAAACATAAATAAGCTAAATAAATAATTAAATAAAATGAAATGTTCACAAAAATCTGCAAATGCTAAAACCCACTTTAATTCCAAATATTCCAGTTTTAATGAAACGACAACTCTAATCATCATCACATCTAATAATTAATTATTATTATTAAAAAATTAAAATATTAACTTTTACAATTCATAATTTTGATTGACATCAAAAATATCATAATCGTTTTGAACTCATTAATTCAACAAAAAATATATATATATATATTTATGAAGCTTTATAAGTGCTCTCTCTCTCCACACTGTTTTTATTTATTTTATGTTGAATATTAAAAAAAATAAACAAATGCAACAAAACATGCACAACATTATAAATCAATAATAATGTCTTAATAATGATTTATATATCTGTGTTATGCTCTTTTATATTATTAATACAAGTTAGGTATACGTCTGTCGCCTTTGATGAAGAGGTTGTAATCTACATTAACCAAAACAAAATTCGAATTTTAAAATTGTCGTTATTTTAATTTTACATTTATTAGCCCTATTCAAAGATTTGATTGTGATGGGTGCACACTCAACATGAATTTATGAATTTAAAAAAAAAAAACATTTTCTTTTAATTGTAAAGCACGTTTTGAGTTGTGATTTTTTGAATTTAATTTAAGACTTCATTTTCTAATGTTCGTAATTCAAACCAAAAAAAAAAAAAAAACACAAAAAAAAGTAACACATTTTACTCCTACGGTAATCACAAATAACATAATATAAAATATATTTAAAAAAAAATTGTGATGCTCATATTGTAACAGTAACAAAAAATAAAAATAATAAACAACACTAGCAACACAATTGAAATTGAAAAAAAAAACAATAACAATAACAAAAATAATAAAAACAAAACCACTTGTATTATAATTGCAATGGGACTTAATTGAGTTGAAAATTTGAAACGGTGATCGTTAGTTGGAAAATTGTAAGAAAAAAACGAAAAAAAATGAAGACATTTAAAAATTGTGATTTTGTTTTTGTTGTTTTTTGTTTTGATTTTCATTATTTCTATTGCAAGCAATACAAAATTGCAATTATTTATTCCAATATATTTATTCTCAAACTCGAACCAATTGATAAACGTTCACTTTTTGCTTCACTTTGTTTTCCTCTCTCTTTCTCTCTCTCTAATGTGTGATTTAATTTGATGAGTTCATTGTTGCCTATTAAATGTACATAATTTTTGATGTGACTTAAATCTTTTAAATGTTTATTGACTTGTTATTAATTAAAACAAAGATATTTTGCTGTTTTACTAAAACTAAAAAATGAAATAGAGAGAGATGATGCCTCGAAATGGAAAACATTATTGGATGGAATGTTGTTTATTTAAAAAAAAAAAACTACTTTCAATTTTCTATTAAGAATGATGGGAATATTATATTTAAGTGAGTATATAAATACTAGGAATTCGATTGATTGTGTCATTTAATTTATTAAAAATCACATCATTGCTATAATTTTGAGTTGGAATAGAAAATAGGTTTTTGTCTTAATTATGTTTATTTTGTCATATGAATTGTGATTAATTGAATGGAATTTTGTATTTAGTTAAAGTGAATGGAATTACAATGTAATATAACATTGAAATTATGTAATATAAAAATGTTTGGTCTACTATAAAAACTACTCAAGTCCAATTTATGTCATATTATGGATTTATTAATGCAGAACAGTTGAAAAATCATTCTTTAAAGGTCGCAAAAATATTTCTGGTTTCACCAAAACGAATTTTACTGATATTCGCCACTATGATTTAAGTCCAAGGTACTTTATTAGTTATTTAAAAATAGTAGGTCTACTGCAAAACCTACTCAAGTGCAATTTGTGTCATATTATGGATTTATTAATACAGAACAATTGAAAAATCATTCTTTAAAGTTCGCAAAAATATTTCTGGTTTCACCAAAGTGAATTTTGCTGATATCATAGTGGCGATGATTTAAGTTCAAGGTACTATATTATAGTTATGGATCATTCGAGCAATTTATGTTTTTGTAGTATAGCGACGACAGAACAGGTTGTCCTTTGTAGGAGGTGTAGGAGTTTATATATAGAAGTGTAGGGGTATTTATAGGGATATTAAAAAAATTATAATTTTTTTTTTTGTATTTTTTTTTTTTTATTTTGAGCTTAAATGCCTTATGAGATTAAAATCTCGTAAAATCTCGTAGGCTTTATAAAACGTTTTATTTAAAAACTTATAATCGATCATGACGTCAATTCACTTAATATTTCTATTAGATATACTGTACATATCTAGGTATTACCGGTGCAAAGCATCTCCTTTTTTATTTTAGTAGTAGGTATTCTATTAATATAATAAATCATTTTTTTTATTATAAGATAATTGACATTTTATTGCCAAACTTTAAGATTTATTCTTCATTCAGTATATTAAGATTTAAATTAGACTTTAGATCAGTGGCAGCTCGTCTTAAAACACACGATTGGCACTGCCCACCCAGTAATATTCAGCTAAACCTAAAAAACAGTTTAAAATTTTTATGTTCGAACATACAAGAAAAATTACCTGTGTAAATCACTTTTTTACTGTTGTTTGTTATTTTTACAAAATTTTATAAGTTTTTAACGATTGGAAATATTATTTTTGTTACATTATCAGTCAGTATATAGTCCATCCAAAATTTTACATCACGATCCGCTATTGCTTTAGATTTGAATAATTGTATCTCATTGCATTGCATAATCATTATAATTTATATTGATAGTAACTGATATGTGGATTGATGCAGCTATCTCACTTTAGTTGTAATATAAGAAAATTTTAAATATTAAAAATATTATTTTTGATTTTAAAGTTAGAAATAAGCAAAAGCGAGTAAGAAATAATATTGTTTAGTTGTCCCCAATTCTAAATTATACCTAAGTATAATCTACAAAAGTTCAAGAGTACCTAATATTAATAAATTTATCCCTACCGATCGAAGGGACATTTTTCTTTCATGTACAAAAATATCGTTTAAAACCTATTGTATGTCTTAACTTAAAAAACAGAAGACTGATGATCATATGAGTAAGCAGAGATTGGGGTATGGCAATCCCACCACTATAAAATAAATTGTATATGACTGAAGATTTTTTGATATGAACTGGGATGCTATTTTCTGTGTAGGGATTTTCCCGTGTGGGCAATTTTCCGCATGCGGAATTTTCTATATTTACCATTTTTCTATGTAGAAAATTTGCTAATGGTCATTTTTCGTAGACCCGAATATTATATACTAATTTTTGGTTTATCATGAAAATAGTTTAAGGACCCATATTTGACAGTTTAAGAGAATTCATGTCCATATTATTAACATTTATAAAAAAAAAATTGATTTTATAATTCTAACAACGAGTACGGGATATGTACTCCGTAAAGTCCTATTTTATAAAAAAAATGACACACTTTTTTCACAACCCCCATCTTAACTGTCGAAAATGAATTTGGATTTTTTAATTACACCATGTATATATATAAATTTTCATTATTTTGGTTTCATATTGCCTGTTGTAAATAACAAAGATTTTGATACATGGATATCGTACATTATTTTATATGCATACATTGATATCCTACTTTAATTTATTAATCATTTTGATAATTTAGATTCCACATCATGCAAATGTGTATTTATCTCTGTTACTCTCATTATATAGTTGTAATTAATATCGTATATACAAATAAGTCATTATTATGTAAAGTCATTCTCTTTTTAATAAAGCATTATAATAATTCTAACAGGTTATGGGCCCAGCACGCTTGCACTCCAATCTTATTAAATCATAGCTCTGCTATTTAGTTGATGAATTCAAGTTTTTACTTGTCATTAAATAAATATTAAAAATCTTCTGATATCAAAGTCTTCTGATGATGGTCTAATAACTGAAATCGATTAAGATATTTAATAAAATTTGTGAAACATACCCTAAGTTTTAATAATGTTTTATCCAGAGCCTACAGCATATTCAATACAATATATTTTTTAATTGTCATTGTATATTTATTTAAGTAAATACACATTAAATACGTACCTAATCAGTATTAAGCTTGACTTCATTATTATCATACTGCTTAATCTCGTTAATTAATTTCTGACATTAATCTTCATAAGCTATTATTTTAGAGGTTAACAGCTCAAGATGAATCGAGTCCTTTATCATTACACTTCATCCGACAAAATGATTATCAGCAGCCTGTTTCACTCCCTTTCATTTACCAGTCTTATTTTCTTTCACTCTGATTTCCAAAATGTATAAAATTAATTGTTTCCGAAATTATTAAATTGACATTCAAATAAATTTAATGCTCTGCTAAAGTTTAATAAATTTAAACAAACAAAAAAATGTAATATGTATAATATTTTCTTCTTTATAACCAACATAAATTAAAATAATTAAAAAGTCAGTGGAATGGGTACTAATTATTTTTGTGATTTTTAATTATTAACATTTTTTTTTTTTAGTACAAAAATAAATTACATAAATTAGTTCCAAAACCTCTTCCTTTTTTCCAATTTGAATAGTGATAATTGTTTTTCTTTTACAAAAATTGACATTGAAATCGTATATAATTTTAACTAAAAATAAACTTTTTTTAAAAAAATTGGTCCTATAATACTGAAAACTATTTTAAGCTTTTCATTACAAATGTTATATATCCTTTTTTATCACCATATATCCTTTCAAATTATTATAATTTTTTCTTTGTTAAATTCTGATTCAAAAAATAGATATCCTTGTAACTTTGTTTTCAGAACAACAACATTTATTTTATATATGTATGTAAAACTCTTTCAATATCAATTTAAAAAAATGTAGTTTTTTATTCACCACACCTCTTTATTCTGATATGTGAATGCATTTAACACTATAAATTTTGCCTTGAATAAAAAGAAAATTTTTAATGTTAAATAAAATATTTTCATTTATGTTGATTGTTATATTTTTTTTTTATATTTTTATTTTTATCGTTTTGATATTGTTAAAATGTCAAATGTCGAACTAAACTTAAAAAAACATTCTAATATTCAACCCCAATTAAATTGATCAATAAACAAAAACAAAAAAATTAAAAGATAAAACAAACAAAAGTACAGAAAATTAATTTCCGCAATTTAGTTGGAAAAAAGTATAAACTGGAAAATTTAAGTGGATTGAGAGAGTAAGAAGTTTTAATAATAACAAATTAAGTTCAAATATATATGTATATATATATATACCAGTTATAACTTACTTATCTGGAGTTAATTGTGTACGTGGTGAAAAAATTATTAGTTGGATAATAATGGTATATATATTTAATAGATTAAGAAGAGGGAATGAGGGAATTTTATGATAGAATAGCGAAATTATCGGTTAAATAAATATCAGCAGAAATATTATTGAAATTCTAATTTATTTACATTTGCAAAAAAACAAAATTATAAAATCGAATTGTTTATATTGGCATTAAATTGAAAGTGAATTATAGTGTAATATTATGTACAGAATTGGGCTTTAGGTTTTATTCAGTCAGTGAAAATAGTACTTTTTGAGAAATGGTTGTAATCTTTTTGTGACGGTATGTTTTGTCTATTCTACTAACAGTATATTTTGTCTACTCTACTAACAGTATGATATAACTACTCTACTAATAGCCTGTCTTTTATTTATTTTTAATCTACTCACCTCACTGACTGATAATAAATTTTACACAAAAATATAGTAAGCTTTCGTGACTAATAAATGTCTGATGTGTCAACTCATTAAATCTGACAGTATATAAAAGCCAAAAGCTAAAGTCAGAAAAACTATAAGAACGATAAAAACGGAAACAAAATAATTTTACGTTCAAAATCAAAATGTTGGCATGGCTAAAAACATTAATTCTAATATTTGTATTTCGTTTATTATTTATTCTTGAAATCTTGAAATACATAAATCGATAAGTTATAATAAATTAGATAAATTGTATTCTGCTATGGACATCATACGTTTACAATCTAAGTATATCGAACTCATTTTGGGTGATCCAAAAAAAAAAAAATACAGCAAGTGCTTAAGTTTTCGATAAATCAAACAAAATATGACAGTTCAAAGACACACCATTATATACACAAGACCATTGTTGCATATGGTTACGCTGCAGCATCAAAGTTATTTCCTGTAAATCTTCTCATATCGTACAAAGACTTATAAATAATAGCTAGTGTAATTTGTTTTTGTTTGTGAATGACATTCAGTTATCCGTAATTTGTTAGAGAGGATACAGTCTTGGAGATCCATACGCAAAGGATTGCCAAAGGATCACTTACAATTTGTTTTTTGACAAAGAAGACATCCAATAACAGATTAGATATATGAAAATATAAATATACTGTATAGGCGATACTATTATGAGTATGTTAGTAGTTAGTAGTTATAGTAGTATCTAATATTTATATAGCCAATAGAACCCTATATAGACAAAAATATCTGATCTATGCTGAAGAAGAAGCATTCTTTTAATCTACTATCATTAAAACGGCTTCATATGACACAACAGTAGGACTCACATTATTGGTACAATTCAAATGACACTTTTGTAAAGTTTATAGTGATGGGGAAGAGAATAAAATTGTCATACACCTAGTTTTAAAGATATCACTAAAAGTAACTCCATGTAGAATATTTCTTTCTACACCCATGTTTCAGAACCAAAATTCAGAATTTCCATCGCTTTGTAAAAAATTCCTATTGGTTTTAGCGAGTAGGTTTATGCATGGAAAGCTTTTGACTCCGAAATGCCACAACATTCCTATTTGGTCTAATAGTATCGGTCTTTGTGGCCAACCACTGCTATTTACCTACCTAACATACAATATTAACTGTGTTTTTACTTAAAACAATATATTTACTTCCAGTATATTTCCTGAGACATTAAATAAAAGTAGTAACATAGTCAAAATTAGAATAAATCGGTATAAATTTAATATATTTTTTAGCTGCTATAAATTTAACGAAATTTATTGGAAAAAATGTTTTTCCGCTGTATAGAATATTATTTGTAAATAATATTTTATTTGGTAATAATTTAACGGAATTATATATTTTTTATTTTAAATTTGCATAAAAAATATTATAGCTTCATCGTATTTGATTGTGTAGGCTTTTGAATATAGTTAATTATTTTCAATATTCGTTAAGTTTCGTTAAAGAATATTTTAATTTTGTTTTGTTAATTTTTAATTCACAAAATCCTCTTAGAATATCCCATTCAACTTTTACTTAATTAAAATGTAGTTATTGTTGTGTGTTAAATTGTTGAGTTAACACAGACTTTATTGAAATCATATCCAACCATGGCAATATCAAGCTAAATATGGCTATATATTAAATACAAAACTGGCAATATTGTAGCTAGATGAAACATTATTCAAAATAACGATTAAAAACTATGTTTCACTAATTTTCTAAATATCTAAATAATTTTAAAATTAATAAATTTAAATGAAATTGTGTTATATAATGTGTCAGTAGGACAGTACCCTATAAAATATTGTACAAGACAAAATCATTTTGCATATGTTTGATTTCCACACATAAATTTATTTTTTTTTGTATAATCCATTCCTGTGATTTACAACTTAATTTTATTTTATACTGATGTATATACAATGTATATACAATTTATATATACAATTTAATGCATCGATTTCCAGTAAACAATTAATAATATCGTTTTGAATAATAAAATCCTTATCAGTCCTTTTTTTCTTATTTTTATTTATTATTATATTTTGTTGATTATGTTTAATTTTCATTTAATAAAAATTTGCAATTTTACACGATTTTTATTTTTTTTTATCTTTGTTTTTTTTTCTTTTTAAACATAATTTTTATAATTAAATTCTATAGAATATTTTTCAACCAAAAAATTATATTCTACTTTCCTTTCTTTTTAAAAGAAAAAATCCGTTTTTAAATTTTTCTTTTTTTTTTAAAGTTATCCTTGCCAATTTTTTTTTTTTTATTATTATTATTATTTTTTTTTCTAATAAAGCCAACATTAAAACAACATAAGAATAAGTCATTGGGAATAATATACGTTATCCCGTTCTTGTATACAAAATAAACAAATAATGAAAAAAAAAAATAAATAAATAAAATCTTCTTAAAATAAGAAAATATTGAACAGAGACCAATAAAATTTATTAAGGACATTTTTATTGAATATGAATAAAAAGGATATCAATAAGAAGAAAAAATAAGAAAAAAACTCGTTTTTTCCTTCCTTTTGCTTTGTTGTTAGTAAAGTTAACCGTTAAAATAAATCCATTTTGTATGTATATAACAGTTTCACAAATATGGACATAGGTGAATTTTAGCTAAAATTTATATAGGTATATGTGATTATTTGGATACAGGATATCTGGAAATAAATCCGGAAAATAAAAATATTTTAAAAATCGTAATATATAAAAAAAAAACTAATTCACAATTATTATCCTTCGGGTAATAAGTCTAGTGTACTGTATAGTAAAGTGTATACGATATATTTTTATTTATTAACTTATTTTTTGGACATATGGTCAGTTACAAATTATAATTTTGTTTTAGTTATTGTACACTATCTAAGTATGGTACTTTAATTTATTAAATAAAATGTGAGTTTTTTTTTTATCAATTTTTTGATATTTTGATATAATTTAAGTAAATGCGAGTAGTAGTAGACTTCACCATGAACAATCGGAGCTACAAACTAATGAAAATTCTTTTGAATGTATTCAATAAATCAGGAGAATCCTTCAGAGCTAAAATTCATGGTTTGATTAAACAGGGAAATCACAATAAGTCCATTTTCGGCTATGGTGACAGTAGAAACACACTCCTAACTGTTATAAATATTTGTCGATTCATTTTTGGATAGTAGGAACACACTCCTAACTGTTATAAATATTTGTCGATTCATTTTTTGATAGTAGGAACGCACCCCTACCCGTTACAAATATCTGTCGATTCATTTTTTGATAGTAGGAACGCACCCCTATACCCGTTAGAAATATGTATTTATCCATTTTTTCTAATTAAGTGTGAAATTAGAACTATTACTAGGATTTAGATCTTCTGAAATAAAAATTATGGGAGCTACCTCTTCATTTTGTATAATAGTCAAAATCCTTGCACAGCTATTGCTTGCAAAGCAACAGTTTAGTTGGTTTTACTCATTTTACATTTTGTTTTACCTTCAGTTTAACTTAAAGTGACCTAGTCTGCCAGTCTAATGACATTTTTGCGATCTCACGGACTTAACCTAACATATTACATAATCATGTACTAATTATTAATAGAAATTATATTGAACCATTATAGATATGTAATATTCGTCGCAATTTGTAAATATTTTCTCTCTGCATTAATATTCCCCCATTTTTTTTTTGTTCTGTCAATTTTGAACACTCTGTAATTAATGTACATAATTTATTTTATTTAAATGTGTAGTATATTCACATAATTTTTTGATAATATCCTTAAAATCAAATTATTATTTTTGTCTAAAAATACTATGAAAATACGCAATAAAAAAAACAAAAAGACAAAAACAACAAACAACAACAAAAAGGAAAATTGAAAATGAAAATCCTTTTTAATGTTCTTCTCATTCAATAAAATAATACTATTATTTTTATTATTTCTTTTTTTATCTTTTTTATTCTATTTTTTAGATTGTTTTTGTTTTTTGTCAGATTATAAAAGTCTTTATTGTCCTTTTGTGTGGTGTAAATGTAATGGAAAAAAAGTATATTTAAAGTAAATTTTGTATTCAAAATAAAACAAATTAAAAAAAAAAAAAATGAATGAAATTTTTTTTTTTAAGTTTATTTAACTTTTACATTAAATAAAATTTATTAAAATAAATTTAACGAAATTTATAAGAGAAATATATTGTTCCGTTATAGAATGTTACTTGTGGTAGTAATTTAACGGAATTATGTATTTTTTATTTTAGCCAAAACAATATTATAGCTTCATCGTAGATGATTGTGTAGGATTTTGAATGTAGTTAATTATTTTCAATATTCGTTAAGTTTCGTTAAAGGATATTTTAGCTTCGTTTTGTTAATTTTTGATTGACAGAATCCTCTTAGAATATCTGATTCAACTTATAATTAATTAAAATGTAGTTATTGTTGTGTGTTAAATTGTTGAGTTAACACAGACTTTATTGAAATCATATCTTATAATAACCAACTATGGCAATATTAAACAAAATATGGCTATAAACTAAATATAAAAATGGTAATATTGTATATATTTTGCAACATTATTACAGGTTTGTACCTTGAAAAGTCGTAAGTGAATCCAAATTTCGGAATCGGAATATTTTTTATAGTCTGAAAAAACATTTGACATTATTGGGTAATAGAATTTCTACGTAAAGTGTAAACAATAACTTTAACCACTATTATTTTTTTAGGAGTCAGAGGAAGGTTCCAGACGAATTTGGAGTATCTTATCTATGTTGTTTTCCCTTTCATGCATTGCACCAGTTATTATTTGCTAAATCCGATATAATTCGTGCTATTTTGACTGAATTAATTACTATTTTAACTGTTTATAATTAAAAAAAATTTAACAAAAATTCTGACATATTCTATACACATTGTAAGAGCTTATAAGCTTACTTGAGATAATAAAATAAAATAAAATAAATTTGTTTTAAATACATACATATTTAACTGTACTAATTTTTATATATTACAATACATTTTTTGACATAACAAATATTTATTTCTATTTTAATTTGTTTTTTTTTTTTTATTCTTTACAGGCGCACTTCATTTTAACAAATTTAATTAATGGTTTTGGACCAGAAGGTTCGATGAAAATCTATAGTCGAAATGTTAATCAAGTACAGCAACAAAAACATTCCTTTAATCTTTCCTTTTCTTCTATTTCTATTAATTTAATGAAATTGAAATTTTCAATTGAAAAATGTCTGAACTTAACGAAATATCAAATTGTAAAAATGATAATGAAACAAATGTTAATGAAACAAAAGAAAATTGTAATAATATTATCATCACAAATATTAATAAGATCGATAATACCAATAACAACATCAACAACATCAACATCAACAACAACAACAATAACAACTCAAGTCGAAACAAATACGAAACAAATGAAATTTTAAAGAAAACCAAACAAATATCAAGTTCGACAACATCTTCGTCAAGTACTGAAACGACTACAATCGAAAACGAAACAGATACAATTAAAAGAGCTATTATAAAAGATAATAAAATAAATTTAGATGACTGTGATAAAAATAATAAAAATAATATTATTGAGAATGAAATTGAATTGAACGAAGAAGTGAATAAAACAGAAAAATTAAATAATATAAATAATAAAAGAAAAGATATAAATGCTGATAATGATGGTAATAAAGAAATAAATGAATTAGAAATAAAAAATAATTTAACAAATTCTGAAATAATAAATGCAGTTAAAGTAAAAATAATTGATGTTAATGAATTAAAACAAAATAAAAATAAAGAAGATAATACAAAAAATCAACTTAACGAAAATACCAAAGTAATAATTAATAATAATGGTGATTTAAAATATTCACCATCAAAATCAATTTTAGCAAATGGTACTGGACCAAGAAAATCTTCATTAAAAAAATCTGTATCATTTGATCCAGATGATGAATCAATAAAAAAATTCATTGAAGGTGAAATTATTGTTGATAAAAAGAATCCATTTAAGAATGGTATTATTCCAAATGGTAGTGATGAAAAATTAAGTGATACAATTACAAAACAAACTAATAATAATAATAATAATAATAGTAATAATAAAAAATCAGTTTTTAAATTACGACGAGATAAAGATAAAGATAAAAATAAAAATTCAAATGAATCGGATTTTGTAACAACCGAAGAGGTATTAAATCAATCAAAATATGTTAAAACATATATTAAAAATCCCGATAAATATTTTGTATATGATCCAACAATATTACAACGTTTAAAATATGAAGAATTAAGAGATTTAAAAGATATAGAAAAACCAAAAGAAAAGAATAAAACAACAACAACAAGATTTTCATTACAAACACAATCAAGATTAAAAGAATTTAAAAATAAATCAAATACAATACAAATTGCAGCACCATTACAAACAAAAATTATAAAAGCACCAACAGCTAAAATTCCAACATTTAAAAAAGTATCAAAAGCAAATTATCCAGATTTATCTGATATTAAAGTAAAAACTGGTACTGATTTAGAAGAATCATTATTTAGTCCAGAAGAAGTTACAAAAAATGTTAAAAAATTTGATGAACGTTTAAAAACATTACATATTAGTTCTGATGATGATTTAGAAGAAATTGATGAACCATTAACAAAAAGTGATTCAAGTGATGAATTAAAATTAATATTAAACGAACCGATTGATACACTTGATTCAAATTCAAGTGATATTAAATCAAATTCAAATAATAAAATTATAACAACACCAATAATAACACCAACTACACCAACACAAATAAAAATAGATGATAAAAGTGGTACATTTACAAATACAGTTAATTCAAAAGAATTTCAAGAATATTTAGATAGAAAAGGTTTACAATTAACACCACAACATAAAATCCAAAATAATTTCTATAAAACAAATAATAATACTACTACCCCCAATAATAATAATAAAAATAATTCAACGGCAGCACTTATCAGCAAATTTGATATAGTAAGTGAAAAAATTAAATTAACAAATAAAATTCCATTATTAGAAACAATTGAAATGGAACAACAACAGCAGCAACAAAAACAACAAAAACAAAAAAAACAATCAGTATTACAACGAATTAAATCGAGTGGATTTTTTTCATCGAAACGTAAAACAACTCCCAAAGAACCAGTTCCTATACCAATATCATATCCAAAAGAGAATGGTCATAAAACATCATTAAATAATAAACGTGTTATATTGGAACGTCAAAGTTTTCATGGCAGTTCTGGTAATAGTTTAAATTCATCAAATGATTTTAAAAAGCACATTGAACGTTCCCGTAAAAGTTATGCGGCAGGTGATGATCGTTCAAGTTCAATATCAAGTGCCTTAACAAATGCTGAATGTGATTTTTCTGAAGAAATTCTATTAAATCCATCAAATGATTTAATATTGAATCAACAACAACAACAACAACAACAGCCTCAACAACAATCACAACATCGTATTGGGCCCAGATCGAGTAGTAGAAGTAGTGATCCTGGTACATTACCATCAAATTGTAATTCATCGATTAAACAACAAAGATCTCGTTCAACATCTAGAGAAAAATTACAAAATTTTCATACAAAAACATCTCAATATGAGACACGTGAAAGTCCTAATAGTTTAGTTAAACCTAAAGTACAACGACCTAATTTACCAATTAATTCAATAAAATCACAACCAATTAAAAGTTTAGATCGTAATGATAAACAATCTGGTCAAATACCAATTAGACGATCACTTGAAAGGCAATCTATGGTACAGAAAAGAGTTACAACACCAATAAATAATGATGATTCACAAACAGTTTTTAATAGATCAGCATCAATGGATCGTCATGAAATTGTTAAAAGAAATGGTACAAGACAAAGTAGCTCATCATTACCTAAACCAACCAGACAAAGTATTATATCGCAAAGAAGTAGCAGTTCTGTTAATACACCGAAAAATTCTAAAGAAGATTTACTTGATCCAAAAATGACATCAACACCAATTAGTAATGATGGAAAAGATATAAAAGAATCAATTAAAATTCAAAAACCAATATCACCGATACCACAAGCAAATACAACAAATAATTCACCACATTCAAATAATTCGTATAATGTTGGTATCGATGAATGGAATAAATTGAAAGAAATTAAAGAGAAAACTGATAGAGAACTTTTTAATAGAGCATCAGCTCAAACTATTGTTACTAATAATAAAAATTCACATCATACTAGTAATGGTCCTATAAAATCAGAAAATATTTATGAAAAAGTTCCACAACAAATACAACAACAAAAAAATCAACAGCAACAACAACAACAACAGCAATTTCAAACTGTAACACAACAAGAACAATATTATCCACAACAAGCTCAACCCCAAATTCGTAAAACATTTCAATCAAATAATATATCATCATCACAACAGCCTCTTTATGCTCAATTAATACCAGAAGATAATTTTGCTAGAGGATCACCACAACGCAATACATTCAATGGAATTCCATTACGTAATCGTAATACAAAAATTATTGATGGTAATACTATTAATATACCAGAAAATCATATAATTCCAATTCAAGAACCAGAAATTATATTATCGAATGGTGGACCTGCATATCATCATCATCCACGTAGTCAAAGTGTTCTAGATGAAATGTTAAGTCCAGGTCAACAAAATCATCAAATATTACATCATAATAGTCCGGGACGTATGAATGGTGTTGAAAGTGAAAGTTTAGGTACACCAGTACGTATGCGTAGAAAAGAAACACCATCCATGAATGGATCAACATTAACACGTGAAGAAATTTTACAAAAAGTTAAAGAATTTTGTCGCAAATCAATGAATAAAACTCCAACAAAATTAACACCAATTATTAATAATCAATCGAATTTAATATCATCATCACAACAACATCGTGAAATGAATGGTAAAATACCATCAGATATATCACCAATATCATATACATCAGTTGATTCAAATTCAAATCGTATAATTGGAAATTTAACACCACAGAGGAAAGTTCTTGCACCACAAGTACCACAACGTATTCATAGTCTTCCACAAACAACTGCTCAACATCAATTTTCACCACATGAAACAACACCATCAACATCGCCCATATATGCTCATGTAATTAAACGTAATAGTATTCAATCAAATGCTTCAGATGCTCTTGATAGTCCAACACGATATCAAAATAGTAGTGTTGGTATTGGTGGTAGCACAATTGTATATACACAACCAAATGGTTCATTTGTAACACATTCACCAAATGGACATAATATAATAAATCGACCACGTTTACAAACACAAACAAGTGAAACTGATTCAGTATTTTTACCTAATGGTCATATACCATCACAACAATATCAACAACAACAGCAGCAGCAGCAGCAACATCAACAACAACAGCAACCACAACAAATTTATATACAACAGAAACCACCACATCAAACAACAACACGAACTACATCAAGTCAATTTATAATAATGGAAAGTGATAAAATAACACCAAATCAAGTTGTGAAATTTCGAAATTCACCAGTATCACCATTAGTTACAACAAGTAGTCCAAATAATGATATTTATGGACAAATAATGCCACCACCACCTAGCCCATATGGTTATTTACATATAAAACCAACACCACCACCATCATCATCATCATCAGCATCACAACAACAACATTCAGGACAATCACAATTACAACAAATTAGATCTACAAGAATGATGGATGGACGTTCAACACCATTAATATTAGAACGTTCTGTAAATGGTTCAAATCAGGGTAGTCAAATATATTGGACACCAATGCAACATAGTCCAAGACCATTACATCATAGTCCTGTACCAAGGTATTCACAATTTAATAATTTACAACAACAGCAACAACAACAACATCAACAACAATATTCACCAAATACATCATCAATTCAAAGAACAACAACAAATCAACCACAAACACAATCACAAATAACAACAGGACAACAACAACAGCATTATGCTCAACCACAATCGCAACATAACAATAATAATAATAATAACAATAACAACAATAACACTGCTGGTAGTTTTGTATTTTTAAAACTTAAGGATCAAATTTACAGACCGATTAATCCAGGTCGTGGAAATAATCTTAATAATAACAACAACAATAATAATAATCAATACCAGCAACAACAACAACAACAACAACAAGTCCATTCACAATCCTTACAATACCAACAACAACAACAACAATTGGTACATCAACAACAGCAAATGGCACAACAATTAAATAAAGCACGTGCTTTTTTATATGAAAGTGAAAGTGGTTCTGAAGCTGGTGAAGTTCAAAGAATAATGCAGAATAGAAAAAATGGTGAGTTTACTTTTCAACATACTACATCCTTTTAATTTAAATTCCCATTTTTTCATTTTGTTGTATGGAAGAATACCTATATTTAAATAAAATGTATACATACTTACTTATATATTCAATTTATATACATAAGAATTAAAAATTTATTATTATTATTTAGAGTTGAAATAAAATTAAATAAATAAATAATTTAAAATATTATGTTTTTGTTTTTAAATATATTTAAAATAAAATACAATACTTTCATGAAAACTAGGTAGGTACATACATACAGAATCTAGTAGATTTTTTGTAATAACGTTTCGGCAGTTAAAGAGCACTGTTACAATTTTTACATTTACAAAAATGTTTGAAATACATCATACAGTTTGAGAGCCTTTGAATTAAAATTATTTTTATGTATATTCAACACTATGGTATGGTGTGATTAATTTATGTACAAAATATCTGGTGAAAGCTTTCAAAATTAATAATCAGTTGAATAAGTTTTGATACATAGAAAGTGGAATTCAACTCATTAATTCTATCAAAGACACAATCCAAACCGTGGTAAGATTTGTTTTACCACGATTTGCATTGTGATTAAATAAATTTATGAAATCACATGAAATATTAAATTTTTGGTGAATTTATTTTTGAAAATTAATTTTTCTATGGTGAAATTGATCAATTCAGTTAAATTTTGAATTTTTATAATAATAAAAAATAGCCGTTAAATTAAACTTAATATAAAATTTGTAATTAAAGAAAATTTTAAATTACAAATAAATATAAATGAACAAATTTAAATATAAATCAAAACATTGGACATTTTTGAAATTATTATTTACTTATTTATTTTACATTCCACTACAATGTAGAATACAACTTCGCATGACAGTTAAATTCTTGTGGAAATGCATTATAATATATATATGTGAAATAGATCAGGTGTATTACTTCCAATCATCATATAACATCTTTTATTTTCTAGTATAATTCTAGACAATCGAATTAGTTCGGTTGGCACAACGAGTTCTAATATGACAATATTGAATAATACAGTTAACTGGTGTATCTATATATATATATATTTTTTTTTTAAATATTGGATAGTAACTAGCATGCCAGTTGGCAAAATTATTTTTCATTTGATTTGCCATTTGCTAATCCCAAAATAGGTATGATGAAAAGTTATGCCAGTAGAGGAAATAGCAGTGAAGACAGTACAGTGAAAAACAAAAAGCAACGAAATTTTTTAAATTATTTTACTTAATTTACTCTATTGTTGTTCCATCTTTTTCTGAATGCAAAATCTCAACACAAATGTGTATTGTATGTACAATTGTATGTAGCGTGGTTTAATATGTATACTATATCTAAATTTTCCGCCCTATGCCCCACGGATGGGGTTGCAGGACAATGATGATCTAAACTATATAAAAATGAATAATAAAAACGTTTTGAATGTTTACTGGGTCGTACCCGTTAGGAAAATAGGCGTAAATATTATAGTAGGTATTGGAACGTTGTGTTTGATTAACCGAATTCGGTAAATAGAGAACGAATTATTATTTTTTGCACCAGCATTAAAAAACGATTAGAAGGAAGAGTAAATAGGATACATTTAAAGTCTTTGCAACCATATATCTGCCTAATATCTATTATTAACAAATATTTATTATTATCATTACTAAATATTGCTTTTAAAAATGTAAATGTTGAAAATTTCAAAACATTAATAATCCTTGGAATGGAAATTAACAGCAAATGTGATATGATAAAATTTTTTAAGTCATGAAAGACGATGAAAGCGAAATGCTTGGCATTTTTCAGGAAAAGTAGAAAATATATTTACCATCTTCTGAGACTTTCTCTTGATTTACAAGGCATGCATTCGACCACGACTCCAATAGAACCTGAACATATAAAATGGATTTAGAATTAGCCTTAAAATTGTCTCAAAAATTTAAAACATTGATCATTTTTATTCATAGCAAATAATTTGTTTTTTCTAATCCTGATCTCCATTGTTAATAATTATTATTATAATAAATCAATTTGTAATAATATCAATTTTAAAGTACATATAAAAAAACAAAAACAACAAAACAGCAAAAAAAAGGACACACAAAAATACAAAAACTTGTTTTCTCTTTCATTTAACTGCCATAAATTAATTTCAATTTTTAATAAATAATATTATTTCAATAAACATATATAATATACATACATATGTATCTAAGTGTATATCTAATCCAAATTGACAAATAATGTCCCAAATTTAGCTAAAACTTTTACAAATTTGTACATAATAACAATAATAATAATATGGTAATAAATTAATTTCATTTTCTTTATTTAAATAGATAAAATAAATCTAATCATGTGTATTAAATATATATATATATATATATATATATATATATATATATATATATATATATATATATATATATATATATATATATATATATATATGTATAAGTACTAAATGTCGTGCTCTATAATAATACTCCTCCGCTTCTACATAAATAAATAATTTAAAATATATATACACATAGTACATATTATATATTACATACTATAATATAGATTCTCTTTTATTTTAATAGAAAGGATAACATTAATTAATGTTGGTACATAAAATAAGAAAAGAATTGAAATCCTTACAAGATTAACATCCTCTAATCAACTACATATATATACATATTTATAATTATATAATCTACATAATATCCATATCACATATGCTATAATAATAAAGCTATAATAATAATAATAATAATAATACTGATAATAATAATAATAATTATGTATATTATAAATTTAACGGTACTTTTATTTTTCTATATGTATATGTACTAATTATTTCTATAATTTTCTCATTTACATATAAATATTATGTTATATGGATATAGGGTGTTTCAAATTTAAAAATAAAAAAAAAAATTGAAATTAAAATCTTAAAAAAATATATAAAAAAAATGCTAAAATTCCGAATGCTACAAAATCCAGCATAAAAAAATTTATACCAAAAAGTTGGTAAAAAAAATGTCCCGGGTTCAAGTACCATTTAGGATATGAATGTTATAAAAAAATTTAATTTTAGAATACAATTTGATTACTACTACAAATAAAATGTAATTATATATATAGATTTCAAATAACTGAATTGATTGAAATCGAAATATGGCATAAGTCGAAGTTTTAAAGAACCGATCGAATTAACTTTCAAGATTTTATACACCAACTTTTTTATACACCCACAATTTATCAATTTTAATTTGATTACAATCAAATTTTTGATATTACATTTTTTATAATTTTTATTGTGGATTAGTAGAAATAGAAATGATTAGAGTTGCATGGACATATTATCAAGTTAACTCACTTGTCCCTGATTAACATATTTATGATTGATTAGTACAAATTATAACTGTTTCTGCAAAACATGATTTTTAGTGAAAATTTAACTTTTTTTAAATAAAAAGAAAATAGAAATAAATTACTAAAGAAAAAAGTTAGAGTTGAGACCAGCAAAAACAAAAAATTGGCAATTTTAGAATTAATAAAAGAAGAAAATAAGTAAGTAAGTACAAAAATAAAATGTAATTTTAATGTTACGGGGAATTCGATAAACGCAAAAATTGTTTATATTGTTACTGGTGAGTATATTTTTTTTATAGTTTCGACAGTAACGTAGGTAAAATTACCTTTTAGTGCTTAAATTAAGTATACGGTATCTACTGCAAGCGTTTACTACATATTAAATGCTTACCGAGTATTTATTCATCAAATTAATGTGGAAAACTTTGATTAATTGATGATGCATATTGTCAGGAACTGGGCATTCTGAAGTAGCGTAGTCCTATTTTATTTAAGTTTTTACACAAACTATAGTCTTGTTATTTATTTTATCTCATTGACAAAGGGCACTATAAGCCAGGTCGAAAAATCAATAAAGCATTTTTTTCTTCGTCGTGAATCGAACCTTCGAGTTAAATGCAGACATTCTACCTACTGCGCCACCCAGTATGTATCATCAATTAATTAAGTTCGTCTGACTATTTATTTAATTGTATATAACTTAATTATATGGAAAAATCAAAGTTGTGACTGCACGATGTCGTAAACGATGGACAAAAACAATTTAAATTTTTAATGCATTGCGTACCGTAAAATGTTTGCCTTCCAAAACTATTTTCGGTGATTCGTATTATGTGTTATACTAAATCTTTGATCGACCACTTCCCCTAAAGAAGACGGAAAAAATCCTCAAAAAAACAAAAACCTATGGACAAAAGTCCTAGTAATACAAAATCCTCAAAAATGTGACCAAAAAAATGGCCAAAGTTTTGTTTTCCATAGTCTATGTGGAATACAAAAAAAGGGAATATTTCCATTGAAGATTTTGTTGTTGAGGATTTTTGTGTTTGAGCATTTTGTCTTACACTGGGGATTTTGGAATGGGAATTTAATACCCGAACTTCCGTGAAAGTTTTATGTAATGGTAATTAAAACCATATTGTTTTCGAAATTTGGTATGTTTGTATTTATATGTATATATGTTGTTTATTACCGACACTGTAACACTACCGTTGACCGTGTATAGAGACTTCTATCGAAATAATACACCTTCGTGCTTCGTCGTTCTAATAGCATATCATTCATCTCATTAAGGTGCCTATTATGTTTTTCGATCGATTTTCATCGAATCGTTCATCGTTATCGTTAGAGTTATTCGATTGTAATCGTTGTGCCATTATGTATTTCGATGAAAATTTGATCGAAAATGTTTCAAAATGCTGCCATTGTAAAATTCAAATCTACGATGATTCTTTGACTGTCAAATTCAAATTATTATACGAAAAAAAAACAAAACAATAGTGTT
Source organism: Argyra leucocephala (assembly GCA_963942445.1). Lineage (NCBI taxonomy): Eukaryota > Metazoa > Arthropoda > Insecta > Diptera > Dolichopodidae > Argyra > Argyra leucocephala. Next base: position 131,169,381 of record OZ012681.1, on the reverse strand, counting down.
ATAACTATATTTGAAATTTTAAAGTTGAAGTTAAAAGTGTTTAAATAAAATAAAAATTATTAAATTAAAAGTTTTAAATAAATAAAATGATTTTAGCAGAGTTAAATTTTTCAGTTTCTGATAGTGCTGAAAAACGCTATCAAATTGCAGAGTTAAAAAGCAAGCCAACATATAGTCGGGATTATTTCAATCCACTGGGTTTGGAAGATTACACGTATTTAATTATACAAGAAATTGATGAGTTATTATCTACAAAACTTAATTTTATTAACAGTTTTGATCAAAATTTCATGTTAAACAACATTGCTTTTATGGATTTATTAGAAAAATTAGGGTAAAAATTAAAATAGCCAATAAGTAACACGTCTATTCCAAATATAATTAAATTGGACATCGTATTAAGATGCTGTGCGGTTTGTACCAAGGAAATGATTTGCAGCGTAGGAAATGATTTTCATGTTGTCCAATTTTTTCTGTTATGCTTAAGGAAGTTTCATATGAAATTTGCAGTTTATACTTATGTCCAAAATGGATCAAATTCCATTACGCACTAGAAGAAAAAAGTCAGACAAACAATTATTTTTATGATTAAAGTAGAGTTACTGAAATAATTTATTTACACTAACTTTCATATTGCAGTTTATTTGTAACTGGCCTTTCATTCCTATTAAAATTTATTTCAATACAAAATAATTATGAAGAATAAAGAAAAATACCTACTAACATTTCAACTTTTAAATTTATTTTTATTCCAAAAAATATCATAAATATAAAACAAACACCAGGTGTCTAAGCGTCACTCTTTTTTTTTATCCTTTCAATTCAAAATTGAAATAATTTGTACAAAATCTCTTTTTCGATGATAAAATTTTTCATCGACAAACTTTATCAATTTCGCCGAAAATTTCTGAATGATATCGAAATACATAATGGCAATTTTGCATTTTGATATTTCGTTCGATCAAATCGTAATCGTTATCGAAATACATAATAGGCACCTAAGAGTAATAAATAATATAACGTTAGGTATATTTTGTATATCTGCTTTCTTCCTACCTATCAGAGGCACATACTTTAATAAAAGGAACTTTGGATTTGCAATGGTATAGATAGGAAAAATATGTATATCGTATATTTTCAAACATTTTTAACTTAATTTATATTAGCTTGGTAGAACTATACTGAGACTGAACTTCTGAAATTCTAAACTTATAGATTTTTACTAGCATACAATGTTTATCATTCCCAAATCGGTTCATATTTGATTAAAGAAAAATAAGCCTGGTTTGAATTTTGTTTTGTAATTCCACCAATCAATTAATATGTTAGAACATCTAGTATACCTATAACTAAGACAGTCAATAAAATAGATTGATATATAAAATATTATTATATTATTAATAAAATATTATTAATAAAATAAATTTATATATCCAATTATAAATAAAAAATCCAGGCTTACTGTAGAAACAAATTATTAATATTTAATTAATTTCGCAATATTCTTTTGTATGATAATTTCCTCATATGGAAGAGCGCTGCGAAAACAAATTTAAATCTTCTACAAAGAAAACAAAACGCTATCCTAAAATGAGTATTGTAATTTTTTTTTATTTTTCCACCGATAGATTGCATAACATAGCAAATATTAATATATTGTTTTCGAACAAATAGAAAAAATATCAACTAACTGCCTTTCTACAGAGCTGTCTAAATTCAAAAAATCCGTTAATAAGATTAAATTTTTACCAATTAGGTTTTTTTATTTTTTTTTTCATTTATATTTAAGTTAGTTTTTAATTTTTAGGTCAAAGTAAATTGATTAAAAGGTTTTTACTTGCCATTTTTCCTTAAAAAAATATATGGTATAAAGAGAAAAGTTCAGGTTAGTCTAAGTAAATTTTTATATAGGTGTAAATTAAATATATACTTTTTTTCATTCAAATTCAACATTTTTTCAAATAAATTCAACATTTTTTTAATCAAATTCAACTTTTTTTCCAACAAATTGTTTGACAAATTGTTGAAATTGAATAAAAAAAAGTATATTAGAATTAGCTCTTAATTAATGAAATCACAAATAAGTGAAATATCAAGGTTAGGTAGTGCCTATAATATCTAGGAATTAATATTTCTTTCTTCAAATTATTTTAGGTCTATTACTTGACAATTTTATCTATATTATATGAATGATCATATACAAGTAGTATTGACACTTTAAACTTATTTAATACAATATTATCAAACTTGAATACAACTATTCAGCAGTCTGTATAAATTAAAAAACAATTACAAAAAAATATGATACCCTGTATTATTTGGAATTTGAAAAAATCCTATATATTAATAGTATAATATTTTATTTTGTAAAATATAAATATATAATAATAATAATACGATAATTTAAATATCCTTTCAAGTTAATAATTTACAGAAAATCCAATTTTCGATAACAATAATTTATATATGCATAGCATATATGTATATATAAAATAGAAAACAATAATAATAACAACAACAACCTGAAGTATATTATTATCCTTTTTTCCTATTACTAGTCTTATTATTATTATTTTTTCTAAATTCTCCTACAATTATGTATAATATACAAACATACATATGTATGAATGTATATATTATTGTGTTGAATATTTATTCTATTATCCTTTTTTTTTCATTTTGTGATTTTGTATTGTTATATGGCCTCGGAAAAAAAAATTTTCTTATTTTTTTTACGTAGCATCCTTTTTTGTTTAGTATATACATATACGTATATGTATTAATAATTTACGCAATAAAAGCTTTTATTTTAATGACGTCATATACATTGAGAAAAAATCATTGTTTTGTAATATTATTATGTATGACTGAGTATGATACAAAAAAATGGTTGTTAAAAAGCGATAGAAAAATGATGATGTAGAGAAAAAAAAATTATAATATGAGAGATTAGAAAATACAAAAAAAAAAAAATAAATAGAGAGAGAGAGAGAGAGAGTGAAATAGAAAAGCCGAGAATTAATAAAAAATAGTAGATTTTCAACACTTTACTACTCAATCAAACCAACCAAAACTAACACACTGCTACTACTACTGTTTTGGTATGTAGGTTTTTGTACTTTCTTATATTTTATAAAGCTACATCCTTTGACAATTATGATTATTTATAAAGGAATTCAAAAATTTAAAAATGTTAAAATTACAAAAGTCATTTTATCCAAATCAAAACCAATACATTTACAATTTATTTTGTATTTACATTTTTTTTTTTTTACTGTAAAATATAATATAAAACGTAATAAAATTTGAATTCATTTTTTATTTTTGTTTTTATTTTTATTTTGTTTTGTATATTTCACTATATAAAAATCTATATTGAGTGTAGTGAATAATTTTGCAATTTACTTCACACCATAGAAAAGGATAAGAATATTTGCTATTTTTTTTTTTTTTTTGTATCCTTTTTGAGATAAATTCATTTTTTTTTTTAATATTATATTTTGTATTTTGAACAAAGTATAATCGTATTTATGAAGTTTTATGCATCGTTATTTAAATGTATGTGTATATGTGTTTAAAGAGTTAGATTGGTATACATTTGAAAACAAAATAAAAAAAAACAAAAAAATGAAAAAAAATAAATAAACGTGAGTGCATTTAATATTTAATGTCATTACATTGACGTCATCTAGTATTATATTATAATATTAGATGGAGAGGAGTATTTTAATTTTTTGAAATAAAAAAAAAAACAATAACAATAATAATAAAAGACTGAAAAATTGAAAAAAATAATAACGAGGATGTGTAGAAATAAATTTATTTTAAATAAAAAATTAAATGTAAAAGGATGTCAATATATATATATATGTATATATGTATCTTGAAGTTTATTACTTTATGGTTTAATAAAAATATACTTTTTAGAAGTAGAAGCATTTATATTATTAGAATTAATTTTGTATATTTTATAAAAAGATAAGATAAATAAAAGAAGTTGTATATAGTGGTGACTTCGTATATTGATGAGATTTGGTTATAAAAATGGTTTTACTTTTGAGTAATGATTGATACAATCATGTTGGTTTTAACATCATGTTCATTTTAGTTTAACTGTATATTCGCAAATGAACTCAGTATCATTACAGAATCAACATGTTTAAGAAATTTAATAATAAAAAATTTAAATCGTCATATTGTGGGCATATAGGAGAATAATTAAAATGTTGTGGATTCAACATAGTATGAATATTTACATTTAAAAAAAATTCGAATGTTAAATGACGGTTAGCAATAAAGTAGAATTCGGCTGGTATAGTTGAAAGTTGAAGCAATAGAATAAAAGCATGAATGTAGCCCCTTAAAATGACGTTTAGCATCTCCCTAAACGTGAAATGATGGTTAGTACAAATGTAGATTCAACTGGTAGTTTACAATGTTGCTTTATAAATTACACAAAAATTGAAGCAGATTTATCAAAAAAATTAATTTTTTCATTTGATCTACACATCATTTTTGAATATATCTAAGCTAGCTTAATAAAAAACATATATGTATGCATTTGTAAATTGATGTTTTTGAATTCTAAATTTACGTTTTTTTTCTTATTTTTTTTTTTTGTTTTACTGTTTTAAAAGATGTATTCGTCATTAAGCTGATACATATTTTTTATAATAGTTACTGCAATTGTTGAAAATAGAAGCAACATAAAAAGAGCAGGGGGGTCATCGATCTACATGTTACACAATCCAACTAAGATTTTTAATGGGACAATAATTTTTAATGGGACAATAATAATGGGACAAAAAATGGGAAAATATTTATACATATGATATAATGACCACAAGATAGCCAATAATGACACAAGACATAATAACAATCAAAACATATATAGCACAAGACAGATCAGTCTAGAAATAGAACATAAAAAACCTAACAAAAAAGAAAAGGTTAACTGTCACTATACCCCCTGAAAAAAGTAAACCGAAATAGAAGAGATATTGTTTTCAAATGTCAGTAAAAAATATAAAATCAAAGAAACTGAGATATTGACATTTCGTTTTTAGTTTGGAAGATATTAAAGACAAAAAAAAAATGTTTTAAATTTTTTTTTTCGCCAAATAATATTTTTTCCATTTGCCTTTGGCATTGGCTGAAGCTGTTGAATTTGGTTATTGTGTATTGTGATATTATACATTCATTGTAATACCTACATCTCATAGAGTTTGCCATTATACATATATTAGTCTAAAAACAATCATAGGTCTATCATTTTCTAGACCAATGCGCGTGTAAACTGAATTAAACCAAATCAAACTGAATTGAATATTGCAATTGTATAGTAAAAAGACTAATCGTCTTATGTACAATTTATATAAATTAAATAAATAAATAAATAATTAAAATAAAGTAAATTTTTAAAGGTAAAGAATTTTCATCTTGAAGACAATTGAAGTGCTTTAGACAATTTTCTTGATTCTCATCTGTACTGTTTTGTGCTGATTTTTACAATATAATACATTTTCGTATACATACATTGTACATATAGACTTTGGATGTTTGGATAATTATGAAACACAGAGAGCTAAAAAATAATTTTTTTTTTATAAAGAACTGATGCATATCTAGAATAAATGCTTTATTACTTACATACTTTTTAACTGGGATACGATAAATATAATTTTGTATAGAACTGTTACTATGTCCTTTTAAACTCAAATTACAAATTAAATATTTAAAAATCAATAATTTAATCCCACGGTTCTAAATTTCGCAATAAAATCTATTTAATATTAATTTTTTGTTTATTCTTAAAGAAAATTATCTAACAAAAAAAAAATAAAATAAATTACCAAGGTGATTATGCTATTTTTAGATTAGCGGAATACCATATTTTTCACCAAGGACATTTTTTTTATTTATCAATAAAAAATTTTTTAATGTAAAACAAAAAAATGTCTTTTCATTGATGATTTTAAAAATTTTTTTTTTTAAATAAAACATTTAAATTAACAAAATTTAAGTAGGCATAATACTATAAAAATATTCTGAAATCATTAAATATTTATCTGAATGTATCTATTTACATATATACTGTAATGAATCTGCTGAACCTAAATTCATGTTGTTTTAACGTGATTTTGTATTGTTATTAAGAAAAATAATAAAAATAATGACTGATATTTTCATTACGAATACCAAAATAATTATAAAGTGTCTGAATTATGTTAGAAAAATTTAAGATAAAAGTAGGTGAAGAGAATGTAATTGTGAAAGAGTATAAACTACGCAAATTTCCTATCTATGTTATTATTTTTGTAGTTATATTGATATTATACCTATTTTAAATTTTATTATAGCGTACTTTCCCAAAAAGTTCGGCCCTGTTATAGACCATACCATTTTACTGATATATAGTAATTTTAATGATAGTCAAATCATAGTCATCTACAAAACAAGTCTATTGAATCATAATTGTCTATTTGGGAAACAATAGTTTTGCATAAATTACGTGAAAAGTGTAGTCAGATTACTTCTGTTAGGAAGGCTATCTAAGATCAAATCATTTCCAGTTATTTCATCTGCTTTTTCGGAATATCATTATTTATTTATTTGTTCATTAATTTCATTATTTTTCTCAATTGGGCCCAATCGCTCGGACAGAGTATATATTCAAAAACAACAGTTTTTTTTTTTTTTAAATAAAATGATCGTCAGTTAATTCATACACGATTATTGAACCGGTCAACAATTTTGTTGAGAGAAATATGATACTATGCTATTTCATTACAGTTTTTATATAGCTAATACTATAGCCTGAGACAATACTAAAATTTTTGATGTTGGCTTTGATTAGTTCTATAGCTTTATCTATAGTTTATAGTTTGTTCATTTAAATTAAAATCATGTCTTTTAATGGAATGATTTGGAGTTAAGTTCATTTATTTACATTTTGAATAATTATAATCGGGCCATATACAATAGGTTTGAACTGCATAAACCTTAAAATTATGTATATGCAAAATTTTATGCTCAATATTCGTATTAGTGTAAATAGACTGTCCTAATAATGAGCAATATTTTAAGTTTTTGATTTATTATTACTTCCAACCCTATTTATTTACTTTTTCAACTTCAGTTAAAACTATAGATTTTGAATGGCCAAATTTTAATTAGTGGAATTTTGATAAGCATGATTTATTTGCCAAAATACATCGCCAAAATTACCAACTTAAATGTAGTTTTTCGTAGATATCAAATTGATGTAATATTTTATACTAATTAAAACTTATACTAAAGTAAATATTTCGGATTTTCATTGAAAATTTTTTTTCTAAACTATAGTCGATTACAAGCCCAACGCAATAACCCATTTTTTTTTTTTTTGAATTTTTGAGTTAAATTACTCCTCTGTCATGTAATAGTGTGCCGCAAATATACATAAACATATATTTGATAGACCATCCTGATATGATATATTGTGTAAGTACTCTTGAGCGAGATTAAAATTGGTTAGTCATACAAAGTTACTAGTAAATAATGGAGACAATATTAAAGTAATAGAGTTATGGATTCAATGGTAAGTAAGGGGTACTATATATAGTACTAGAAGGATTATATTATAATACTATATATAGTATTTGAATTGCCTAATTTTGCTGATGGTACAAAATCTGTAAGGGATGATGTTGTAGAGCCAACAAATGGTGGCTATGTATTAATAATTGGTGGTGGTGATACTTAATCGTGTTGTGCTAAGTGGAATACTAAATCAGCTGTTTCTCATGTATCAAGACTGGTAGTAGAGCATCATTAGAATTATTAGGGGGTACAACTTTGCCAGGTGTTGCAGCATTATCAGCATTATCAGAAAAACATTTTACTCTAATTTTGAATTAAGCCATGTTACTGTACTGCTTATATTTAAAAATTTTTACAATATTTAAGACTATACATTTTATGTTTTCTACCCTTTCAAACAAAAACAAATTTAACTGACAAATTAAAATAAAATAAAAATACCAGAACATTGGAGGTAACACCTCAAAGTTCATTATACTAATTTTTCATATCACGGTAATGTTTTATATTTTATATAAAAATGTTATTAAAAAAAATAAAAAGTAGAACAAAAAATTTCCAAAATTTCCTTAAATATAAAAACCATTAATCGAAAACTAAAATTATTATCTTATTTAATATTTACCTTCAGTTTAATTAAAATGTTTTTGTTTTTTTTTTTTATTTTGTTTTTTTACTCAATAAAACTACCTACATGCAATTCAAAAATATCAAAAGTGAATAATCTTGGAACAAAAATGTTTGTATCTACTTACATAAATATTATATATATATATTTATATATATATATATATATATATATATATATATATATATATTCATAAGTATCCCTTAAAAAGCATTTTAAAAACTCAACTTTACAAAATTTAAAATATGTACGTACAATACTCGTACTTCCAGTATATATGTACATACATATCTACTTATATTCACGTATCTTACAATGTTTCTTTCTCAATCATCATAGCCTAGCTATATACACATCTTATGAGTGGGTGTATAAACATCATAATAAATTATATTCACCTTTTTTTTTTTTAAATTTCAAGAAGAAAATATTCAATATCTTAAGTTATGTAAATTCATACATACAAACATGTAAGCAATAAAAAATAGAATATAGAAAAAAACAAATGCAGGACTTATTAAATGAATTTTGATGATGGCATATGTGTATGTGTTTCCTATTTAAAGGATAAAATTATTAATATAGAATTGCAAAATTATTTTACTTTCAATTCTCCTTACTTTATTTAAAATACTTATTATATTTACTTCATTTTATATATATATATATGTATATACATAAAAAAAAATACATATGTCAAATATTCACAGACCAAAAACAATATTCACTCTCTAAGATTAAAAGGAAATGACGTTGAAAAAAAAAATGTAAAAAAACAAAAAAAATTAAATAAAAATATTTCGACCAATATTCATTTCCCTTCATTCCCAAAAAAAAATATATTATATTTGCCGGTTGGTTGACTATATCCAATAACTATGATAATTTATACGCAGCATACAATATACAAACACTAATATCTTTGCATAAATAAAAAACAAAAAATGAATTTATATTAAGAATAACGGTAAATTTTTGTTTTTTTTTTTAACTAAGATTTTCATTTTTTTTTTTTGTATACTCTCAAAAAATTTTCCCTATAGATAGGTCCAGTATTCTTTTAATGGCGTGTTCAAAATTATCAGTTTTGTCACTCTCTATCTCGTTCTGACTCTCTTCGATTGAAAATAGTACAAAATATAGACAAAGAGATGTTATTATAGTGTACAATAAAAAAATTTAAAATACCTACAGGATAAAAAGGATAATAATTTTAGTTTTATAAATACGTGTAGATATATATATATATATATAAATATATAAAATTACAGTTTTGTTTTAAAATAAAAAAGCTTTTCGGTATTTTTAATGAATTATATTTGAAAGCTTTTAAAAATATTTTTCAGTAATTTTTTTTGAAAGGAGAAAATTAAAAATACGGTAAATATTACAAATACAGAGAGTTAGGAAAAAGAGAGTAAATTTGCAAATAAATATTAGCTTACTGCGCTTGTCCGGTTTGCAAAAATAAACATAAAATAAGGTAATTTTTTTTTTTGTTGTTTTTCTGGTGTTTTGTTTTTTTTTTGTTAACTATTGAAATGTCAGTAGCATCGCAATATAAATAAATAATAAAAGTAAAATAATAATGTTAATCTTTTAAATGTATTCCTTATAATGAAATGTTGATTTGCTATTTGTCTCTTTCTTCCGTTTTGTCTTGTTTTTTCTGAATTTAACTAGTTTAGGAAAACTTTTGTTTTCCTAGACTATAAAAAAGAAGGAAAACAAAATAAAAATTTTGTAATTTTACATCAAAATAAAATTGTTTTTGAAAATGGTGTTGCAAAATTGATTGTCATGGTATTCGTTTATGGTAAAAAAATGTTTGTTTAAATATGGAAACACTTTGTAAGGACTTAAAATGTATTTTAACCGAATCGTTGCATATGACACATAATGTCTCTATGACTCCTCTACTATTATTTTTTTTTTTTTTTGCGTGGATTGTTGGGAATCTTCATAGACACAATGAGCCCCGTATCGTCCACACCTCTCCCATTAAAACTAGTCCGACGGACTAACCATTAATTCATTTCTATTGTTATTTTCTTAAAGAAAAAGTTTACGAAATTCTATCGTATTAAGTCTAGTGGCTTAGTTCTTTTAAGCCTTCTGATATCATTTTGCTTATCAAGCAGTTGAGTGGCCTTAACGTTAATATGACCCTCCAGACGAGCTATATGCTTTGTTGCATATCTTTTTATTTCATTTTCTATGCAAGGAATTTTTAGATCTCTGTGAAAGTCACTGTTGCGAACATACCAAGGGGTGTTCACCATGCTGCGCAAGACTTTATTTTTGAATTTTTGTATACAAAGTACATGTCTTCGTTTGGCACATCCCCATATTTGTATGCCGTACAACCATATCGGTTTGATTATCTGATTATATGACAAAATCTTGTTATGTATAGGTAATTTAGAATTTCGACCTAAGAGCCAGTACATTTCTCTATATTTATTTTCAAGCTCAAATTTTTTTTTTTCCATCTAAGTTTGACATCTAGTGTCATTCCTAGGTATTTAGCATTGTTTTCTTGGGGTATATTTACCCCATTCAGTTTTACCGATGGTTAATTTTCTAATTTTTTATTTGTAAAATTTACATGTACTGATTTTAGTTCATTGAGTTTAATTTTCCATTTCTTTGTCCAGAGGTATAGCTTGTCGCTTGCTCTTTGCAATTTATTTGTAGCCTCGTCAATATTTGATCCTCCTGCCATCAACGCAGTATCCTCAGAGAATGTAGCTACAGTTATATTTTCCATTTGTGGTAAATCATTGGTGTAGAGCAAATACAGTATGGGACCCAGAATACTACCTTGAGGCACATCCGTTTTAAAATCTCTAATAGTAGAATACTCTTCGTCTTGTTTTATTCTGAATAGTCTGTTTTCTAGATATGATGAGAGTATATCTACGTATTGTTTAGGTAACATATTATTTAGTTTATTTTTGTTCCTCTACTATTATGAACAAATTTTAGTCCAACTCAAGGTAAGCATAGCACTTACACAATATGGAATAAGAGATAGTCTATCAAATACATGTTTTATAAATAAATATAATATATATTATAAATATATATATATCTATAAATAAAAATATGTAATTTTACGTCAATCTATTATCTGACAGAAATAGTTTAACTAAAAAATTCTAAAAAACGGATTATTGCGCTAGGCCTGTAATCGACTAGTTTGTTTTCCGATATTCACTTTTCGAAACTCTTTTTTAAATTTGTTAAAAATAAAATATAGTGCAAAGTATAGGCGTTTTCGCTTTTTAGCTCAGATCATAGATCTGAGCGCACTCTGACTCAAATGAGCACGCTCTGAGCAGAGCATGAACAGATAAACTCCGAGCGCACAGATTTAATAAAAAAAACACGATTTGAGTAAACGGTCATTTTTATTTCATTGTTTTGTTTCAAATTGTCATTTGTCAATAATCGAATTTAAACTTTAAATTTTGAAATTTACAAAAGTTAAGATTTAAAAAAAGTTTAAAGCAAAAAAATATTTCTTTTTAATTAAATATTAATTATTTACCATCACAGCTTATATCGTCGTCCATACAGCTTATATCGTCGTCCATTTTATATTTCCTAAATTGTAAAAACCACTGTTGACATTTATTTTAAATTTTAAAATTGTTTACTTTTTTACTGTCGTATAGTAGCGTCATCTATTTTGTTTTAACCTAAACATCGCCCTTTTTGACATTTAATATTCAAGCGCTCTACGTGCCCTGTTAATTTAAATCGAGCACATAGAGTACGCTCTGAGGGCGCTCTGAACAAATAAAAAATACGGATTTTTTCAAGCTCAAAACGCTCTGAGCAAAAACAAAAACACGTATCTTTTTTTGACAGTTCGTGCTCTGAACTAAAAAACGAAAACGCCTTATAAATTGAAATGATGGAAAACAATAATTTATAATGAAATTGAGTACGATTTTTTATCAAACTTCCTCGAAGTTTCAAAAAACGGGCGAATACTAGTCAAACGTTAATTCAGTTTAGTTTATATTCTCTGTATTAATGCTTTCGATATTGTTATATCCCATTTCGAACTTAATTACTATACATATATATAAACATTATATAAACTTGTTGTCTTAATGTATATTACAAAAAAAAAAAATTATTCTTTCCATACTATTTTAGAAATATTAGAGATTAGACATTTCATCCCACACTTGCAAAATTACAATCCAAGCAAAAAAAAAAACAATACAGAAACTACTCTATGCACTTCATTAATAAATACCTACATTTTTTCTCCCATTCAAAACAAAAAAGTTCAATTTCTTATTATTTACTTAAAATACCGAAAAATTCCTTAAACAACAAAATTTTCTATTTTGCCATACTTATCCGACAACAACAACAACAATAACAACAGCAGCAGCAGCAGCAGCAACAACAACAAAATTGTTTGACATTATACAAAAACAACATTACTGCAAACAAAAATTACAAAAAAAAACATCCTTTTTCATAAAAAATCCCAACATTAAAAAACATAAATAAATTCCCTGAGAGAACTAAACCACTTTATAAAAAATACATATTTTTCCAAATTGAAGAGAGAAAAAGAAAAACTGAGAGAGAGAAAATAGAAATTTCCTTACAAGTCCAAAAATATAAACCAAAAAAAAAAAGCTCTTTTGGGCGGAAACTTCTATGTTCAAAATGGAAAATTTTTTTTCTTCAAGATACAAAAAATTTCAATCGCAATTTCTAAAAGGAGTCGGTCGGTTAAATTTCGCGGACCTACTATTTTTTTTTTCTAAATAATATTTAAGAATCTAAAAATATATTTTAATAATATAGACACACACATTACATACACTGTAAATTAATAAATTAAATTCTTTCCAAAATTTCTACTTACTTACAAAATAATTTAAATTAAAATATTATTAAAAAATTTAAATTTTCATTCAGAAAAGGAATTATTTAAAATAAAATAAGTGTTAAAAAAAGAAAAGAATAATATAAAAAAAAAAAAAAAAATCAGTGTGAACAACAAAAAAAAAACGATTTTTTTTTTCCATAGATATCAAAAAATATAAAGAAAGAAAGAGAGAGAAAAAAATAAAATGAAATAAAATGAATTAAATCTATATATATATATACATATAAACATATATATATGTATATATCCTTTTTTTATTTTTAAAGTAAGAAAATTTTGCAGCAATTCAATTTCTGTGTGACTATTTTTATTTATTTATTTACTCTTCTATTTTTTGTAATTATGTGAAAAATAAAATAAAAATTTAGTTTTTTAAAAGTATTTTTGAATTGTACAAAAATAAATAAATTATAATTATAAATAAAATTCAAGTATTAAAAAATCAAATACTTACCTACCAAAATTAACAAAAAGGATATTCATAAAGAAAATTTGTCTGAAAATTTAATTTTTTATTATTTTGTTATTATTGTTATTAAAAGATAACACAAAAAAAAAAAATAATTATACATTCAAAAAAGGATAATTAGAAATCTAGACAAAATATTATTATAATATATCTACATATATATATTCACGTATATAAATATATATTTTAATATTGATAAAATATAAAATCATATCTCTAGGCGTTAGGCAAAATTTATATTTAGGTTTAGATTTATTATTTTTATTTTATTTGTTTTGTTTTTATTGTTTTTATTATTTTTATTATTAATATTAATATTTCAATTTCCATATTTAGCTAGTTTCAAACATAAAAAGAAAATATACAATTATTATTAAAATATCAAAAATGAAATAAAAACAATAAAAAAATAAAAATAAAGTCGACAACAACGACAACGACGGCGACAACGACTTCTTATTGCATACATAAAAATTGAAATTTTTATATTCGCATTTTCTTTAATGTTAATGTATTTGTGTATAATATTGTATATATTTATATGCTTACTACAACTACAAATATAAAATAAAGCTTTTATTTATACTAAAAAAAGAAAAATAATAATTTTTTTTTAAAATTTTTGTTTTCATTATTAAATTTTGTAAATGTATATGTAAACATATGTATAAAATTATTTACATTAGAATGTATGTGAGTATAATATTGTCATATTATTTTTATAAGGATATTTTTATGTAATATATCGGTATATAGATATATACATTTTTGTATTGAGTTAAATAATAACGGTATATACATTTTAATTATTTTATTTATTTTGATAATTTATAATATATTTACAAAGGTGTAACTTTAGTTATTATGGTAGTTCAGTTAAACAGGATCACAGATTATATAAGGGGTAGTTCATCTCTGTTAAGGACATTCAGAGATTTACTGTTTTTTTTAACTAACTATTTAAATATTTTTTTAACTCTAAATTTGATATTGTTTGAATAGATTGTCTTTAATGCTTCAAATCCCAATTTCATTTTGTTTGTCTAAATATTGAGACTTATGGTACTGATTTTTGTTTCAAATAATAAAATGAGTGGAAGAACACACAAAGAAGAGATAAAACATCATTATTTTAATTTATTATAAAAATATTAAATTTATTTTATTTCAACTGGAATTGTATTTCATATTTAATTAAAGAAGTAAGTCTAAATTGTTTTGATGTACATATCAAGGTATTTTTAATGTACAGGTGATTGGGTTAGGTTAGCACTGCGTGTAATGTTATGAAATTTATTTAATAAATGACAGTGTATTTTATTCAAGTTTATTTTAATACAAACAATAAATTAATAATATAAAAATAAATGTTCTACAGCAGTATTGCTATCATAATTAATTCACAGAATGTATAGAGGGTGTGTCGGGATGTTAAATGTCATATCTATTTACTTATATATATATTTATCTGCATAATAATAATATATGGACCAATTATGGGTATTTTCGAGACTAGAACAAGTCAAAAAAACAATAAAAAATATTTTGCTTCAATCAGAAATTGAATCTGGGACTTACTTTGCCATACAACGTACTTAATATGTCTTATTTGATTAAAAATTGTTTGTTCTAAATATTTTTCGATCTAGAAAGGGTATTTTATAGTCAAAGGCTTAAAAAATGTATCTTAATACAGTTATATTATTAAAAAGGGTTATAGTTTTACAAATTTAACAATATTTATTTAATAACTTCTTACAGTCAATTGTACAAACCTAGAATAATGGCTATAATCGAAGTATAATAGTGAATAATGGCTTTTCAATTGAATAAACCTAGGATAATGGATTTAATAAGATGTTTGAAGATGGCTTTAAGCAGTTTTAAGCAACCATATGTATTTTTATAATATATATGACTGTTAGTTTAAAAGTGAAAATTTAAACTAAAATATTTCGATACATTTTTAAGGGGTCATTAATTCCAAATTATTGAAAATAGGCTGCTTTTTTTCTAATAGAATGTTTTGTTTGTAGCAATTAACTGTGATTTTGATAAATATGATCCGCGCGGATTGAATTGAGAATCTGTGGTATTACAATAGTCATCGTGGGTCTAAATTAGGCAACCACTTCTACCCTACCTACAATCAATATCGAAGATTTGACAAATTATTTTTGAATCATCCTGATTATGCGCATATTCACATATTATGTCCCAACAGTATTGCATTCATATATTTAAATTAAGTATATGACTTACTCACCTCTAAAAATGTACAAGTTACTCCCGAAACAACCTGCCTCAGTGTGGTTACAGGATGATTGATGTATTGGAAATTCTAAATTAGACTTGGTCATCTGAATTTGTCATTCTAAGTTTTATTTTTATCTCTTTGGTATACTTTTCGAAAGTTTGCATTACCAATTATTATTTCTGCTGACAATTATGATTGGTATTTCTATGATTAAATGATCAAATATAAAATTTTATTTCGTTATATATGAATATTAATTCAAAACTGATTCTATTGATCTTATAACATCGCTTAATTATTTTCAATTTCATTTTCAAATTTTCAAACAACCCTAACCCAACAATTTATTAATAGAGTATTATAGGTTTAGCAAACGAAGACAACACCAACCTTCCATAAAAATTATATAATCTAATTATATACTATTTTAGATACTTTTATATAGTACATACTTTTAAATACACTATACTTTAAAGATACTTTGATATAGAATAATATTCTCAGCAGGTTCTGAAGATAACAAAATAGTCTACTATTCAATTTTTTTTTTTTTTGTTTATTGTATCTATATTTTTCTATTTTATTTATTTACCCCAGTATAAGTTTAAATGTTTACCTGGGGTTATAGTCTCATTTTTTTTTTGCTTTGTTTAGATAATATAGATCTGACCTTTTCGTTTGAAACAAATCACCTATACTACTACTACTACTGCTTTAATGTTATACAAGCATTAAAATAATAAAATTTTTAATATATTCTAAAACTTAAGGCATAATTTTGGTCTTTGTTATAATCTCATCATTTCTCTTGGTTTTCATTTTAACAAACATTTTTATTGTTTTTGAATTTTTTTGCTTTAAGGTGTATCCTATTCCACCTTTAATTTGTTCTATTTTGTATTTTTTTTTTTTTTTGTAAAGTTTGTACACTCTTTATAAGCAATCTGATTTAAAGGTTTTTAACTCCTTTGACTGTAATATAGAAATGGTGGTGACCTCCTTGTTGTGAATGTGCTTTTTCTCGACAATTAATGATACCTAAATCTTTGTATTATCTTATACGTCTATAAAGACGAAGATATATTTTGTTAAGGTCCCAAATTAGATTTAAGAATCCAGGTTCAGAGATAGACATAAGATAAGATCCGTTAATATTTAGTTCACACAGTTATGATCAAAAAGTAGGAAGAAAGGGTTAGATAATTTCATTAAGAAAAGTATTAGGAAAATAATGAAAATGATTCTGAATAAAATACGAAGAAGCTTTCAGAAGCTATGATTGTAATGACGCATCAATACTTGTTCAAGAGATCTTTTTTTGTACATATATTTGTCAAATTTGTGAGAGTATTGATATGTAGGAGGATATAGAACATATTTTCTGTGACTATAGATATTTTTTCGACTGAATCAGACTGAATTTCTGTGACTATAGATTTTCTGAGCCTGTAGTAGATGTTCAACGACTGCAAATTTATTGTAACTGTCCTGTAATTTTTTGCAGACACGACTGCAGATATTTTTGTAACTGTATATTTTCTGCGATTGTGGATTTTATGTGACTGTAGACTCTCTCCAACCGTAGATTGTTTGTAACCGTAGATTATGCATATTTTTTGTAATAGTTGTGAAAACATATGTTTGATGGCTTTTGTTATCTATATTTAGAATATTTACGGTTTTTTTTACAGATATGGATTGGCTTTTTGAACATTGAACGTTTCCATTGTATTACTGAGAACCGCAATGGGCCACATTTGACTTGATCTTGCGACGCAATGACGAATAGTTTTATCAAAATAACTGGTTAACACATATAGAGTTTAGGCCTTTGAAAGAGACACCACCTTTCAAACTAACAAGCAAACTAGATGCTGCCGAACTAAATCCGGTTTTATCCTTGAAACTTAATCGCTTTTTACTATGCTTTTTCAACTACATTTGATACCATCTTTTTGTTATTTTCAATATTTTAAAAATATATCCTCAATGCGATCCAAGAATGCAGTGAGAATAATATAATTTGTGAACTTTTTATCTTGCAACATATTAGAGACAACTTGATTAGAATCAATTGCAACTTACTATCTTATTTCATCCAATATATTATAACAAAAAAAAAAATAACAAAAAAAATAAAACCAAAAAACTTTAAAATTCTTATCTTATAAAATTAACAAATGATCCAATAATTTTATATATATATATATATATATATATATATATATATATATATATATATACCATATTAAATATGCAACAAAACCATACGTTTATATCAAAAGCAAAAACAAAATTAATAGGTTAAGAATATTTCTTTTATGAATTTTTCAAATTCTAAATTCTCTTATACATACATATAAGTATACGTAAATGACGTAAATGTAGGTACTATATAAATTACTTATTATTCTGTTTTTCTTCTAGTTTTTAGATTTTCTATAAAATTCATTCAACTCTATTCAACTCAAGTCTGAAAAAAAAAAAATCTAAATCTCACTAAAACACTTTAAAAATCAAAAAGAAAATATAGCTATTTTCGAATAAAAATTTTTCACGCCCCTTTAACACCACCACCCTCTTTCTAACCAACCTTTTTATATTAAATATTCACATGCTTACAAATCTATTATATGTGTGTAATTTATTTCACATTATTAAATTTTATATGCCTGAGCTTTATGCCTTTAATATTCAGTTATTCACCGCATAAATGCACTTAAGGAATCTACATGTATATATGTACACAATATAGAAATACAAATACACACACAAACATATACAAATATAAATTTAAAATCACAGACAGAATAGAATTTCTACCTATACACCACCATACCTCTTTAAATCCTTAAAATATTCTTACATGAAAATATTTCGAAAAATATATATTTTTTTTTTTTGCTTTTATATCTGTTTGCATTTGTAATGTTCTCAAATTACAAATATAAAAAAAACAACAAAAATAACAAATAACAACAATAATAAAACAGAATAAATGAAACCTAACCTACTCCAACCTTTTGACCCAAAAAAAAGAGAAAAATAAAGCAAAAAAAGAATTTTATATTCAGTGGGACTAAATATTGCCAAGGAATATTTTTTTGTTGTTATTGTTTTTTTTTGTATGATATCAAAAATATAAAAAAAAATTATTTTTTTAAATCCTTGCTTTTAAAAAAAAATATTTCTTTTTATAATGAATAAAACATGTTTTCTTCCCATTATCCTTTTTTTTAAAAAAAGGAGTATACATATACAATTATATTCATATAAGGAAGAAAAATGGTGGATATGAGAAAAACAAAAACAAAAAAAAAAAAACTTTTTTGTGTTCTGTATGGAATTATCAAAGAATTTATTATGATGTCTTAAATTAAAATTTTTCAAAATTTTGTATCCTTATTTTGGAATTTGAAAGAATCAAAAAGATTTACAAAATTATTTTTATATGACATCATAGAGTGACACAAACACACATACATATTGTTTTTAGTATTTCTAGATTCTAAAATTCAAACAACGAATTGTTAAAGAATATTTTAAAATAATAAAGATGTTCGAAATGTGAACAAATACTCTGTAGACTGCATACGAAATTCGAATCGCATCTCAAAATCCCAAACGAGATGAAAATAAGAAATGAAATTTATAACAAAAAAAAATTTTTTGAAAATTGCGGTGCAATGATAGATATTTGTATTAATATATCTCTACTTCTATGAGGTAAAGCTCATTAAATAGATGCAAGAACATTTTCGTTCGAACATTTTGTTCGTCTAACAGTTTTGTCTGTCTAACATGTTAAAAAAACAATTAAATTGTTTCTAAAAACATTTGTGTTCGATCGAACATGTTTGAGCGTGCATCATACTGTATTGCGAACATTTCAAATTTTGATTTAAAAAATTTAGCCAAGTGAAAAAATTTAAGGTACCAACAAAGATAGATATTTGTATTAAATCTCTGCTTTTATGCATTAAGTCCCATATAAACGCACGAACATGTTCGTTCTAACATTTTTATCTGTCTGTGGTTATACTTTTATGTTCGGGTGAACAAATTCGGGAAAACATGAAAATTGTTTTGATATTTCTAAAAACATTTGTGTTCGATCGAACATGTTTGAGTTTGTATTGTAATGTATGCCGACCATTTCAAATTTTGATTTCAAATTTAACAAAAATTTAGCCAAGTGAAGAAATTGAAGGTACCAACAAAGATAGATATCTGTATTAAATCTCTGCTTTTATGCCTCAAGTCCCCCCAAATAGACGTACGAACATTGTGTTCGTCTAACATTTTTGTCTGTCTATGGGTGTCTTACGTTCGGACGAATATGTTCGCGAAAACATGAAAATTGTTTTGATATACCACAAGAACATTTGTGTTTGATCGAACATATTTAAGCATGTATGATAATAATATATGACGAACATTTCAAATTTTGATTTGAAACTTAATAAAAATTTAGCCAAGTGAAAAAATCGAAGTTATCAACAAAATTTGAAAAATGTCGGAAAGCTCAAATGTAACTTTAGGCAGACTTTGGCTTCGCTCAATATCTTCTTTCATATCGTCAGAAGAAACTCTCAGTTGATAATATTGAAAGTTTTGTATTGATTGTTCAATTATGTTTGGTTGGTTGTCACCATTCCATTTTTAGAGTTGGATGACGATCTTGTAAAGATTAAATTTCATGTTACGATAGAATTTTTATATCCCGGCGTGGCATACAAATTACAACATCGGCTAGACAAAAAAAACAATTTTAATATAATCCTCTTTAAACACACTATTCGTCACTTCATTTTTTTTGTTTTTTTTGTATTGTTATTTTATTATATAGAGTGCATCGGGGTATGATTAATAGTTATTTTTTTTTTTGTATTATTATTTAATTTTATATCCTTATTACATTTATTTTCGTGTTTAACTAAACATTTTGAGTTCATCTTTATGGAAACGAATCCTTTTAAAAATTTATATTTTTTTTTTCTATGCATATTGCTTGGAATATTTTGTCTTTATAAATACCTACTCTAATTACATACATTCTGGAATAAAATTCTACATTTTATAAATTTTTTTAGATATAAATTATACAAAAACATGCAATTAATTATTTACAGAGTGTATGTGATGGAATGATATGCCTTGCAATGGATTTTAATAGTAGCAAATACAACTTTTACAACTCGTATGAACTCAAAATAGACCTACGCCTTTTCAAAAACAATTTTTTGTTCATTTACATTCTATTATCCTGTGGTAGACATTTTCTTTTTGTAATTTTCTATTGATATTATGTTTTAAAGGGGGACATTCAGTAGGTGGATAGATTTGCTACATAATGGCTAGCGGATTATAAGACGTAATATAATCTATTGCGAACTCATAATTGGGTTTAAAGCAAGAATTTTATTTTTTAACAAAGAGGTCTGTAGTAAATATTATAGCTCAATAGATCCAACATATTGCTCTATAATGGTAGAAATACAAAGTTCCTTTTCTACTGAGGCGACATATTGCAAGAAATTAGGGTTTGTAGAAAATGAACTTTATATTAAATATGTTTCAGAAATAAGAAGAAAGAAAAGGTCTGAAATATTTCAGTATATCAAAGATGTTAGGTATCTCAGAGATGTAGTCTGGTGGTGTTCAAAAGTGAATTCGCTGAAAGGGGGTATAACAGACCTAAGTACGGCAAAGCAAAACTTATTTATCATATAAGCAATTAACAAAAAAATTATATTTATGACAAAAATCTATTGAAATTATTTTAAGTAGTTGTACAACGTGTTGTCAATCAAGTTGACAACCAACTTGTGTATTATAAAGACACCAATATTTTACCACCCAATAACATCTGCTTTCTATCAACATACTCCAGAAAAACCAATACTTTTGAATATAAATACCCAACTAAAAACAATATCACTGACTACTGATTATTACACACCCTGTATATCTAAATACTATATCATAACATGCTCATATTTAGATCAATTAGTAAATTTATGAATATTTATATTGAATCGTTTAAATTTTAAAATGTTCATAAACACTATAAAAATAAAAATTTAAATTTTAAATTACTAAGAACAAACTTACGCACACACATACAAATCCATACATAAAATTTGAAAAAAGAAAATCAAACAAGAAAATTATTTAAGAATAACAGATTATTAGGCGTGTTCATTCATTAAAATTATAGTTTAAAAAATATTAAATAAAATCAAAATGGTGACAACAGAAATTAAAATCTATTCTAGTTCATAATTATAATATATTCTATATTTATGAATGTATATGTGAATGTGAATAGAGGACAACATAATAAATTTATTAAATTGATCTGACAAATGCAACAGCAATAACAATAAACCCCTTATACATCCAAGTATATTATATATTTACAAGTATTAATATTTAAATCACAGTTAGTCACTGCAATAGTAAAAACAAAAAAATAAGTAAGTTTTAGTATATAAAACGGAGAAAAGGAGAAAAAATAAAAATATTTTATTATATAAGAAAGAGAAATGAATAAAAAAAAAAAAATTAAAAATCGAAAAATAATAAAAATAACAAAAAAAATAAAGAAATGAAGGTATATAATTGTACACGACAACAACAAGAGAATAACATCAGTAGTAATAAATTCAGAAATTTTAAAAAATATATAAATAGAAAATTTATGTATTTATTTATATATATATTATATATATATAAAGTTAATTGTTTCTATACATAAAAAAAATACAGTTATTTTTTATATACAACATATAAAAAAAATACAATTTTCTCTTTCTATATCATTCTCGTATTAGATATTATTGTCTTTTTCTGTCATCATGATGTGCAGGCCAGGACAATAACCTTACTTTATTTGTCGATTTTTTATATTTTTTTTTTATTATTCTGTTCTTTATTTAGTTTTTCCTTTTTTTATTTCTATTTTTATTTTTCTATTCCTACTACCACTATACAATATATTATTATTATTATTATTGTTTTTATTCTTTGTTTATTTGTTTGTTTGTTACTATTTTCATCGTTTTTTTTGAAATGAACATTGAAAATTTTTCTTATTTTCTTTCGTTAGTTTACTATTTTCTCTTCTTTCCATTTTGTTTGTTGTTGAGTTGTCTTTGTTGTTATTTTATTTTTAATGTTAAATGGTTGGAATTTATTACTGTTGCGTTTTCTTTTTCTTTTTTGTTATTTTTCTGCTTCATCTTCTTCGCTTGTTTTTAGATTTATTTTTTTATTTTTTGTTTGCTTTTTTTTTGGATTTATATACCCTATTTTCATTGTACACTTCATTAAGCATTCAATTTCAATATTTCATTAGTTACCTATATTCTTTATTTTTTATTATTTTTTTTAATTTTGTTTTTCTTTATTTTTAACATTTACATAAAAATTGTACATCCAATTTCTATTTGGATGTGTGTAGTTGTGTTTGAAATAGATTTTTAAAGGTATATTATTGGAGATAGGTTTTATAAATTATATATAGTTAAATTAATTTGTAGAAATTGAAATTGAAATAGATTTTTTTAAAGGCCACTAAGTCTTGTTAGGCTTTTTCGGGCGACTAATTTGTAGATTAAAATAAATAGAAAAGGTTTATAGGTAGGTAGGGTTGTAAGAGTACAAAGTAAAAGTATTAATATAATTTGAAATTTAAATTTTTAAACCCTAATGTTGGTAATTTACATGTATAGAGATATATTTATATGTGTATTGTATATATGTATATATTTTATTTTTATTTGATTTTAAATTGTATGGAATCTGATGGGCTGAGTTGTTTAAACTATCAAAACAATTTTTTTTTTAAATACGCCTGATTAAATGATTTCAGTAAGCAAATATTTTTCAATGATATGTTAGCCAACTTCCATCCATCGAAGAAAATTGTTCCACATGACGGGTGATACTGTCCCATTCACAGAGCAAATGTTCTATACATTTTCTTCTGATTCACATATTCCGGCCAAGCCTATTATTTGCAGATTCTTCTTGACCTTGCAATAGTCACTATCATGATATAGTTTTTTTGAGCGCATATTCGCAAATACCAGGTATGTTGGCCCAGAAATACTTATCCTATCAGCCATATTTAAATATTCATTTTGATTTTGATTGTCGCAGAGTAGTTGTTCTATTACTGTATTTTTGTATTTTATTAAAAGTGAAAATTAATCTGATTAATTTTAAATGTTATAATTATGGGGTATTTGTTACGTCTTTGTCAATTACGTGGGTAGACAACATATCAAGTTATTTCTGAGCCTGACTCATTAATGTCCTCCATTTTTGTCATTCACGGGTAGCTTCTCTTCAGCTGAATATACGAACTTTTGGTTGTTGTTTGTATTAGTTAGTTAGCTAGTTAGCTTAAAAAAGGATTGCAGCAATCCGTTATCGTTATAGTACTGTTATACATTGACATTGACAATACGAACTGGACCTTTATATATTTTCTGAATATTTCCATAGCTGTAATGAATTTATGAGTATCATGAAAAGTGGTCAAATCGACCTGGGCAGTCATAGAAAATACATTTGATGTCCTTCTGAGTGTCAAGTACCTCGTAGATTATAGTTATTGACAACTCGTAGTTGAATTTTGTTTCTATTCAGCGAGGAGTTGCGAACTATATATTGTTCACTTCCAATTTTTATAAACCAAACACATAAAAACTATTCCTTCTTGGGAATGCTTACTATTCTATATTTTAGAAGTTCTGACTATAAAAAATTTCCATAATCAGTGTTGAACCATTTTTGTATTTCTACGGTATTGCGTTGAGCATTTATAGCCTCTGACATTTTTCAACGGAGGCGTGCTTAAGGCGGGAAGTAGTGATTTTAGTTTTTGCGAGCATGTGCCTACTCCCACAAAATATATATATATATATATAGAGTTAGTGCTCCAACGATACGAAGATGACAAAGTGTAGCAGTGTTGATAGGACATTTACATCATCTATGAGTCAGAGAGTGCGTTTTTGTACTCTTTCAACAACACTTAGAGCAGTCTCAATATCTATAAAGCCTACATATACGGCCCACGATAGAGTATAATTCACAATTAATGGGTGGATGCTTCAAAGACTGCTCGAAGCACCCACCCACTAATTGTGAATTATACTCCATCGTGAGCCGTATATGTAGGCTTTATAGATATTAAACAGATCTTAAGGTGAAAAATATGCCTTAGAGTGACTTAACAAAAACCAAACATTTTGTCATGATTTGGAAAATATAGTCATTTCAGATCATATTTTGGTTTACTTGCATTCCGAATATTTAAGTATTCTAGTCGTTGTAAGCCTTCTAATAATGAAATTTTATAATAAATTCGTGGAGTGAGTTTTGAAGGTGTTGAAAATCAAATCTATTTGCTTTACTCCAGTCGGAAATTTTGGCTTAGTCATTTTTCACCATGTGCGACATCAATCGATTTCCCAAATATAAATGTTAGAAGATATTATTGTCTTATGACAACTTAAATTTAGTTCTGCAATACACAATGAAATTTTATTCTAATCTGTTCTAATTTTGATCTCAAATATATTTTTTAAGTATCGCAAAAACATTTTTCCCATAAATCGTAATAGTTTTTGACTCACAATTCGACTCAATTTTGTAGCCCAATAAACGTTTCTGTTTACCCCAATAAATGTTTTATTCTCGTTAATTATTTATTGCCATTAAGTAAGCTGTATAACTTACCCTCTCATTGCTATTTTACTGCAGTTTATTGTATCTAATTTTTTTAATTTAAATTAAATATGACTTTCCATTGACTCCAACACACTCATTAACCTATTAAATATATTTTTACAAAATTATTTCAAAAATAAACTTTATTTTCAAAATTATTTCCTTCTGTTATAACTTCACAAAAACACAGGAAACTACAAATTAGAAAATTACAAAAGAAAAATGTATATACAGGGGGCCGTCAAACCTTGTAAAATTTATTCATAATTTAAATTAAAAGTTTTTCAATTTTGTTGCTCTTAAAGTTTTGCAAAAAAAAAAAAAAATTCAATGAAATAAAAACACCATACAACTAAATTAGAAACTTAAAACTTTTTTTTACCTGGTTATATAGTTTTAACAAAAAAAAACACAAAAACAATAATTGTCATACCTTTAAAAAAACAAAAAAAAAAGTTTAAATAATGGTAATTAGGTTATCATTGTTAATCTTTTTAATAAACTTTAAATAAAAAACACACATTTTTATACCCCAAAAAACTCTTGAGTTACTTTCATATTCATACAAAAGCGAATATACATATACGCATTCATATACATGCATATATATATGCAATCAAATATAATATGTGTAATTTAAAATATTTCTATGCTATGACATAAAAAGCAAAAAAATAAAAACATAATATCCTTTTATGCATTTACCAAGGATATCTGCACAGTTGTTGCTATAGGCTATATGCTAACACAAACAATTATAATTAAAAAATATAATAAAACAAAAACAAAAAAAAAAAAAAAAAAAAAAATTCAAAAGTTATCCGTGTTCTATTACCCAACTTTTTAGAAATGACGTGGTGGGATAAAATTTAAAAATATTTAGTTTATACATATATAAAATAAAATATAAAAAAAAAAAAACAGAACAAAAATCACAATACAAAAAAAAAAATATAAACTTATATAAAATGTCTTCAAGGAATCCTTGAAAATAAACTTTAATGCAACAACAACAAAAATTAGAGAGCAAAAGAAAATAATATGTATGAAAATTCTCAAGTGATATTTTTCAGGAAGGTCCTGGTATATAAAGGTGTAAATATAAAATAAAAAATAACAAAACAAAAACAAAACATTAAAAAAAAAACAATACAAAAAAGTCAAACAAAAATGGCAAACTTTTCGTTCATTTTCGAGTAGAAAGAGTAAAGTGAAAAAAGCTTTTCATTTCAGTTTATTATTCTGTGTTTTGCTGTTTTCGTTTTTTTTTTATTATCAGCATTACCATAATCTAGAAATATATTTTTAACACCTACCAAATTGGAAATGAATTAATTTAAATTCAATTTCAATTTAGAAAAGGTAAAAATTCTGATTATCTACTTGACATTTATTGACATTAAAAGACATTTGAATCGACATGTCAAAATTCGGATTGAAATCTACAACCATTTTGAAAGCGAAATATTTTTCTACTCAAGCTTGAAAATATTTGCATAAATATTAGTTATTAAATTGACATTTAATGACAGTAAATGACATTTAAATTCGGCATGTCAAAATCTACAATCATTTTGAAATATTTTTCTACTCAAGCTTCGCAATATTCGCATAAGTATTAGTTATCAAATTGACATTTAATGACAGTAAATGACATTTGAATTGACATGTCAAAATTCGGATTGATGTGAGATAATATATTTTTTAAGGTGGGGCTTTTGTAAACCGTAAATTGAATGAGAAAACATATATATATATAAGTTTTATTCTGATCATGTTACAAAAAAATATATATATATATATATATATATACAAGTTATATATACAAAAATAGTTTCAAATTACAAAATTTTTATCAAACATTCGTTTCCATTACTTCAAATAATTTCATAATTTCCAATTTACTAAATCATAAAATAATAAAAAATATTTAAATGAACGACAATCTGGCAATACTATTTACCACCTAATTTTTTATTGTTTTTCTTTTTTTTTTATTATTATTTTTATTATTTTTCTTGTTTCCTGTTAATGTTACATTTCAAAACAGAAAAGTAATTTTCCGGTAATGGTCTTTTTCTTAAAACTAAGTACATACATATATTATATATATATGTATATATATTGATGTATGTACCATGTATACATATCGCAGCATCATTGTTGTTTTTCATTGTTGTTTTCATTTTCTTTATTGTAATTTTCATAACATTTTTTGTATTCCCCGGAGTTTTATATTTGTATGTGTAATTGAAGTCTTACAGATGTTTATTAGTGTTAATATATTAAATTGTATATATACATATATTTATTATGTATATATACCTATACAAATGATAGGTATGTAAAAATATGAAAACAGGATTTCTTTTACAGGTACAACATTCTAATATCCTTAAATTTAGTATTATAGCAGTAACAAAAAAGAAGAAAAATAAAATTAAAAAAAAAATATATATTTTTTTTAGTAGTAATATTATAGTATCATGCAAAGATAGATCTATTCTGCGTTCTACTTTAACATTATACTCGTAATCATTTGAATACAGTGCGAATAAGTAATTTCATTATCATCATTTGTTGGTACTAAAGCTAAAGTGAGTGACAATAGTTGTCTTAGCATTAATAGTTTATAGTTTGTTCCAATGAAACACTGCCCCTTAATATTAATAGCAGTATTTATTCCTATATATATTTAATAAATGTTAAATTAAATTGAATTATAATAAAACTACGTTTATTGTTGTAGATTATACAATGCAGTATATTTTTTAATTTATTAATCGGATTTTTATCTTAAGTGATAATTTAAATTAAATCATTTAATTGTTGTAAGGTTTCCCTTTATATGTATAATATATATATTTCGAATGCAACATAATCCGTCACAAGCGCTGATGAAGGAAGTATGTTGTTTCCGAATTATCGATATTATTGTAATCAAATATTAAAATAATTATTAGTGAAACCTGACAACATTTAAATTGTTTAACACAGTCTAGTTAATTAGAGTTATTTATCTATTTATGTATATATAATATTAATCTGAAGCCAAAATTTCAGGTCCATTTCCATTTCGGGATGTGGGCATATTATTTTTTTTAATGTAATTTATTTTATCATAAAGATAACAGGGTACAGGATCAGGTCTAAAAATCTATAAAGTATATGATTTTATCGAATCTGGGACCCCTATATAGCTACTCTGCTCTATCTACTATTTTTTTAGGGGCTAAAATTTGTAACAGTATTAAAACAGTATGTTTTAGGTAAGATATATTATGTGCGGTACCTAAAACCTCATTTATTTATGTTTCACAATTTGTAAAACATCGAAACAATGTCCAAAACAAATAGACTAACATGGACGATATGTACACAGTCCAACTTTTTAATCAATTTTTGTCATAGTAACTGTCACATAATTTGATTTGAAATCAATTTTTTATATGAATTCAATTATGCAGAATTAAACATTATTTAGAATTGTCCTATGACAACCTACTATATTATGATGTATTCATTTAAATGAACAGTACTGTAAACTGATTTAAATTTGTATCTGTGATAACAAATAAGTAGGTACTTACTTACCTGTACTGAATATACCTGTGGAAAAATTAAAAAAAGAAACACAAAATATTTAAATAAATTTTTTATAAAAGTAATAATGTAAGAGCATACAAAACGCACGTACACACACACACAATGATGAAAACATTTTACATAATACTGTAAATCCTTATAACAAGGAGCTCTAAAATTAGGAATTTACGTTGATTTTGTTTTGTGCGTTTTCATGACTTAAACAAATTGCATCTTATTTATATTTTTTTACTTAATTTTTTTTTTTTTTTTAAATTGACAGTATGGGTTTGTCGTTATCTATGTATTTGTGTAAACATGTAAAATAAAAAAAAAAATTAATCTTAAAGTAGAAAACATTGAAAGAAAAGTTTCTTTATATAGAGCTAAAATGTATATGTAAAAAATGTTAAGGTATTTAATAATAATGAAAAACAACAATAATAACAACAAGTGAATTAAGAAAAGGTAATAGAGAATATTTTTTTTTTTTAACAGTAAATAAAACTGAGTAATTTACGAAATTGAGTATAAAAATTTTTTGAATAAAAATAAATTATTTGATGTTGATTGATTGTATACAATATAGATAAGAGAATTGAATATCATAATTTTCTTTTAAAGAAAAATTATTTTTTAATTTTAAAGTCATGGCCGAAAATTTTGTAGTTGAGAGGGAAAATTGTATGACAGATTTTTATGTATATTAAAACAATAATAATTTAAATTAATTTTATTGGTATACAAAAAAAATATTACTATAACAATTATTATTTTTATTACTCCGCATCTAAATATAAGCATTGGATATCAAAGAGTTAACAAAATATTTAATTTAAAAATAATTAAGGTTTAAAATTACTAACAATAAGTTTTAGTAGTTGTTTCGTTCATTACAATACTACTTGAAGTCATCAGTAGGTATTTGTAATGATAGACTATACCTGTACAACGCCTGATTTTTGATTTGATTGATTTTATAATTTATTCATAGATGTTATTAATACATCTGTGAGTTATAAAAATTTACCAAAATCTTTAAAATTACTAATTGTAATTTTATAATTCTATTGAATCTTCTGTTTTTATATTCTTATGAATTGTTCACAACCTACATCAACATTATCATCCTAATACATTTATGAAGTTTACAATTTTATATTCAAACTTCTAGTAAGTATTTTATAAAATTAATAGCCATTATACTATGTATTGTTTTTGGACATTAGAAAGTTAAAAGCAAAATATTAATAAGTCTAGTATACCCCCGTAGAAGTGACGGGGCGTGAAATTTTCAACTGGGTAAGCACTATAAAAGGAAGCATTAGTTTGCTTTGGCTTTTCTTTTTCTATTGAAATTTTTGCTAATTTCGACAGTCAAAATTGTTCACATCTACTTCTCAAAGTAGTTTTAATTCTGTTTAGGCAAAAAAACGATCGCTCAACTGAAGTAGTTATTATGAACTGTTATTATAAATTTACTAAGTTGGGAATATTTATTAAAAGAATTCTTTAATCCAGTTTCAATTAAAAATGTTAATATTTCGCAAATACTGTTTTTGCAAATAAAAACAAAAACAAAACAAATAATAAAAACAAAAATGTTTTAAATTTTTACATTTGTTAACAAATTTTTTCAAAACTGCATAAAACAAAATTATGGCTGAAAATAAACAATGTAGCATTCAATAACAAACAACTACAACAAACAACTACTTAACACAAATCAATACTACTCTCTAAAAAAAAAACCCAAACTACATACATTATTTATATAAATATTAATTCTCATTTAAGTCAACAACCACAATAATGCACAAAATTAATTCATTCCTTGCTACTTTTTCTATTTGTAAATTCATTTGTAAAGTCATTTTGTCAATTTTTATATTAAATTAAATATATATTTTACATTAAGCTGTAAAAAATAATAAATAATATTTCATTTGGGGAAGCACTCATTCAACTCAATATATGGACGCTTCGTGCCTGCCCTGTAGCTATTTTAAAAAAATAATAAATATCATATCGGGGTATTCAAAAATTAAAACAATTTGTTAAATATACGAATATACTGAATATTAAGGTCTAGGTGAAACATTTTAAGCTATAAAATTAACAACTGTAGTTTTGTTTACGTAAATTTAATCAATTTATTTCAGTTCTTATACTATCACCAGTATTTTTTCATAATAATACTTTAATGCTCACTGTTGATGTAGAGAAAAATGGTCATTAAGGTCAAAAAATCTATATCTTTGTATAAATTATACCAGGTGTTCCCGTGCACGTATAAGCTTTTTAAGAGGGGAAGGAACCGTTATTTTAGAATTTAATTTTATTAAAAATTATTAACTAAATCGAGGGTGCTCTATCGATTGGTGATATTTTCAACTTCCGGGAACAACCGGAAAAGTGTTTTTAAGCCCAAAAATTGCCGACATTGGCCTAAATCGAGATTAACTAAATCTTTGGTGCTCTATCGATTGGTGATATTTTCCGGGAACAACCGGAAAAGTGTTTTTTAAGCTCAAAAATTGCCGAAATTGGCCGAAATCGAAATTTTCAAATGGGCAGAGGTATTTTTTTATGAAAATTAGGATTCTACGACAAAAAATAAGAAACTTTTGTCAAGTAAATTTTTTATATATATATTTTGTAGAGTATTTTAAATATACCAAAATCTATATATGTTTATATATTTAAAACCAACCTTTCTAGTCATTTTACTTTACATCAACATCCATTTATTTATTTGTTTATTTCAAAAACAATTAAAGTTATCTCATTACAAACATTCTATATTTCGGCTTTGATAATTAAAATTATAAATATATAATTACAAAAAAAAATAAAAACATTGAGCATCAAAGATCAAATTTTGTATTAAAACTAATACTAATAATTATTATTAGTTTATTTTATGAAATGGGAGGTCATTTTACCCTACATCAACATTATTGGCACTAAAGAGGTACTGAAAATTTTTACATTTCAATCAATAAGTCACTGTACCTTACATTGCACATTAAAGTGTTAACTATACAAAATTTGACACTTCAACCAACATAGTAGTCTCTATACCTCACATTGGGCATTAAAGAGTTAAAGAAGAAAAAAATATAAATTTAAAATATTCATACCAATCTTATACACCAACTTTAGACATTAAAGAGTTAAACAATTTTACAACTAAACTATTACCCTACTACTACCTATTAGCAGTAATTTTGTAAATTTTTTAAATTCTAATTATTGTGAAAGAGAAAAAAAAAATAAAACTTTTAAAAAGTAAAAAAAAAAAAATTCAATTCTATTATTTTACATCTCCCATTTTACCTTTGTAATTCACTATATATTTTAATGTTCGAAGGACGGACGAAAATAAATAATAATAATAATAAAAAAAAGGATTCAAATAAATTAATTTTCTGTTCGTTACGTTTCTATTTTTTTTTTTTTTTTTTTTTAAATCGTTTTCAAAGAAATTTGAAATTTCGAGTTAAATAAAAAAAAAAACAAGAAATACTTTTTCTTCTCTTTTTATCGTTTTTCTTCTAAAATTAACTGTAAAAACAAAATGAAAAAAAAAAAAATAACATAAAAAAAAAACGTTAAAGAACGTTAGAGAACGTTAAAGAATTTTTATTAAAATGTAAAAGAAAATTTACATTATAGTAGTATGTATGTATGTTATATATGGAAGGTATAAAAGTTGGAAAGAGACAAAAGAATAGAAAAATATGTGCAACTAAAATGAAAATGGCTCATCAAGAAGAAGCTGTTAAGTAAATCACAAAGTTTAACAACTTTTACATGATTTTTATTTTAAAATTTTTTTTTGCTATATATATTTTTTTTTTTTTTAATTTGAAAAGGACGAAGGATTTATTTGCATTTCATTTGAAAAAAAAAAAATTTTATATTTTTTTTCCATTTTTGTTTTTTGTTTGTATTTAGAAAATATTATGAGTTTGAAAAATTTTTATTGCTTTTTTTATGATATTTTGTTAATTTTATTGTTTTTGTTTTTTTTTTTTTTTGCCATCAATTGTATAGAACCAAAAAAGGATATTTTTTTATATAATTAAAATAGACATTTTTTAATTATTTACTTTTAAAGTTCTTCTTTTAATTAGGAAAATTATGAAATTGAATTTAATTTAATTTAATTTAGAGAATATGGGAATAAAATGTTAAAAAATATTTCTTTCGAATGATCTTTGATTAGACTTATGGGAGCTTATCAAGAGTGGATTGAAATATTTGTTTATTAAATTGTTGTATAAATTTGAAATTTGATTTGCATAATTTAAAAAATGTTATGAAAAAATGTTGTTAAAATGTTGTTAAAGTATTTACTTATAGATTTCAGTAAAATTGATTTATAAAATTGTCTAAATTGTTATGAGTTGAATAAAAAGTGAAATTATTGGAAATGTCGTCGTACGAACTGCAATTTAAATATGATATTATGACCTTAACAGATTTTCAGAGTCATTGGCAGCTATTTTTTATTTAAAAAACTAATCTAGCTCTAAAACCCGTCGGAACAATAAATTCTAGAATTAATAGCATGTTGATGTTTTACAATGGTATATTTTTAACGCAAGCAAAATATAGAAGCAAAATAAATCCAAAAATTAATAGCATGCTTATGTTTTACAATGGTATATAATTTGTAGTTATAGCTTGTGTAACTCTATTCTTTGGAAAATTTGATATTGAACGATTGATGTTACCTAAAGCAAAATTTATTATATTTTAATGGTTTTTTGATTCACTAAGTCTAAATATGGCTTCTATTTCGTAAAATACAATTTTCTGCAATAATTCGAATAATTAACAATTTCGTATACATTTAAGTTAATTTAAATATTTTCCATGCAATGGTTTTTTTGTTTTGATATGTTTTATAGAATATGTTGTAAGCCCTAGGTAAAATATTATTAAAATTAAATAAAGATTAAACCTCTAGGTATGTTTCACAAATTTTTTATTAATTAATTTTAATCGATTTACATCATTATCCGAAGACTGATATAATATTTTTAAACTTCATTAGGTTAAATATTTATTGGATTTATGTATACAATGTAAACGGAAAAATTCTCTTAACATTTCGAAATTTCAATATATAGGCATAGATTGACTAAGCGCTCAGTAAAATAAAATTAAAATGTTCTTGACTGTAAAGACCTACTTTAGTGTCTTTATTTTTTATTATTAAAGTTATTAAAGTTATTATTAAACTACTACTACTAATATTTCTATAAATTCATTAATTTTATTTATTTACTTGGAAATTAACCCCTACATACATTGCTTAAATACTAAATAATAAAATTTTATCATAATTTTTAAATGAATAAATTACTTTTAATTACCATAAAATTATGTAATATATATCTAAATTGTATCTTTAATTTCTTAATATCCTAAATTATTCTGATAATTAAATATCTGAATTAGGTTTACATTGAATATCACCTAGATCTAAATAAAATCATAGTTTTTTTTTTGTTTTGTTTTGTATAACTATAGATAATTTACTTTATCCTTTAATTTGACATTTTTGATTGACTTTAAAAATAATTTAATAATTTTCTTTATAAAACATCCTTTATGATTTATTTGTATATATAAAAAAAAATTATTTGTAACTGTAAATAAAAGAAGAAAACTAACAAAAAAAAAAAAAAAAATGAATTATTGATTATGATTATATAATTTTTTTATTCTGATTTTAAAATCTTTTCTCAATAAATAAAATATTGTCCGATCCCATGTCTTCGTTTTTTAAAATTGAAATTGAATCTAAAAATAGAAGAAGAAAAAAAAGAAAGCAAACAAAAGAAAAAAAAAAAGGCAAAATATGATTTTCATTTTCAAATAAATCAATAAACTCTTTCATCCAACTGTCATATATTATTTAATTCTATTTAATTGTGTACAATATCTATAAACCTTTATAGTCTGTGCCACATGAATATGAACACAATATAATATGTATGAGCATTTTTGAATCAAATTGAACATCATGAACAATATCTATTAAATCACATTGTAGAGTATGCGATTGATAAGAGAATAAATACTAGGGGCCCCTGTTGAGTAATTATAATTTAAGTTGAAGTCAAATTTAAAGTTTTTAACAGAACAGTAATTTACGTACTGCCATAGACTTCTCACGATAAAGCAGAAACCACTCATGTTTTCATAAAAATTTACAGGTTAGTAAGTTTAATTTAGGAAGCATAAATACTGCATTTAATGGATAAAATTACTAAAAATGAAATATTTTTGTAATTAAAGAGGTATATATACATCATATACATATTTTTAACAAAAACTATATGATTACTACAAATGAGCAAAATATAGAAAACAATAATTTGAGACAGTTACTTAAAAAAATGAATAGAATAAATTTACTTTAATTATGTATAAAAATAATAAGATGTTGAATGACACAAAATGGTTATATTTTATTTAAAAGTTTGAATATTATAAAACCAAATACATTTTTTTTTGACCCGTATGCGCCATATGAGTAAAAATTTTTCAACTGTGTGCGCATTATGGTTTTATATACAACTTATTTATATATTAGGAGTTCATTAAAGAGAAGCGAAACAAAATTAAAAGGTGTCTACTGCGCAGGTTCTTAAATGCTTGTCAATTATAATTATAGATATTGTTTAGAAATAGCAAATACATTACAAATAAAAACCAACACGAGAGCTGAAACTGCAGTCATATAATTGGATAAGACAAAATATATAATATTCAAAATATAAAATATTAAATGACAATAAATAAGACATTTAAAAGAAAAGAAAATTGAAGATACATACTGCTTTGACTACGATCGATACGGAAATAATTTTTTGTCATCTAAATTTGAATTTGAAAAAAAAATAGTATATTTCATAAAAACATAAATTTGACTCTGTTAAAATGCGAAATTAAAATATAAAAGAACTTCAAGTTAGTTAGGGAGGACAAAAATGTATTTGCTATGATGAAATATAATTTAATTCTAAAAAATTATTCATAAATTAAACAATCGAACCATAATTGATATAAATATTGCTGGGACTTGATAGTCATTAATAAATTTAACAATTTAACAATAATTAAAAATTGTTAAGATTTGATTTTCATACTAAATTTAACAATCCAATAATAAATAGATATGAATTCTTAACTAAAATGATAGGAGTATTTCGTTCACCAATACTACTGAAACTAAACAGTAGGTATATTAGTGTTAGAGTACCTTAACAGTCCTTAGTTAAAATTTTAATATTTTCCAAACTTATAATATACAGATTTCAATCAGTATGTGAGTTATAAGAACCAAATAAAATTTCTGCTTGGTAAAACTAAATTTATAATTTATAAATTTTTACTTTCAAATAATTTTAAAAATGGAACATGGATTACCGTTAAGTTATAAATAAACCTTCTAGAAAAATATGATTTTCAAGACTTGTTATATGATTCATTTAAAAGCTACACACTCTATTATATTCACTATTATGCCTTCTGTCAACTCTTAATATAAATAATCGTAATGAATTTAACATATAACTGTAAATTAAATTAAATTTTCACTTTTCATTTCATTAATTAGTTTAATTAGTTACTTACAAAAATAAAATGAACTCCATATAGCAAACTGGATTTAATTCCTAGATCAAATTACTCTGGCAATACTCCGTTTGCATTATTTAAAAACAAAAATTTTAATTTAAAACTGGATTCCAAATAATATTTGTATTTGATTTGTAAATTGTGAAAAGTACGATGCAAATCAATTTTCATTATTATTGACAGCATTAGCATTGACATTTAAAAAGAGAGGTGGCGAAACCAAATTTTAAAATTTTTTCAAATTTTATTAATTTTTAATTAGAAAATTCAATTTACCGCACTTTTACCGCAATGTCAATGTCAAAGACAATTTCACCGCATGTCAAAGCATGCACTTACATATTCACATACAAAAATTTTAACTTATCACATTTTAAGTTTAATTTTTTGTTTTTAACTAAATTATTACAATCATACTCGTTTATTGTCTAAGATAAACCAATAAAAAAGATAATGTAGTGCCAAGGATATCTACATTGAAATGGTGCAAAACAATTCAAAACAATTAAATTCAGTACGAGTTTTTATCAAACTTCCTAGAATTTCGACGAGCTGACGAATATATTTAAATATAGAATAATCGTATAGAAATAACTTATTTAACATTTTTTGAATATTTTGTTTTGATATTTGTTAATATTACCAAAAATAATATAAATTATTATTATTATTTTATTTATTTATTTATTGCCATGATACATATTCATAATTTTTTTTTAACAATATTAAATTTTTTAGAGCTTACACTATTGTATTTACACCTATGACTATTCTTAATTATTACTTGGGCTAGCTGACTAGTTTATTTATTAATTAATTTAAAAATGGCGGAAAAAAAATCTTTTTGAATATTTAAATATAAATTATATTACAGTAAAAATATAGTTTATATTATTTTCGGTATTACTGACCACATTCATGTGGTACATACTCTATACTATACAAACACATAAGTTTGTATACATTTAATCATATAGTAATAATATACTATATTACAGTAGGTATAGGTATATAGGTAAAAAAATAAATAAATAATGATTGACACTTCGATATTGAATGAATCAAAAAAATGTCAATCAATCATTATTTAAAAATTCATTTTTATGTTCATGTGTTTGTATATAAAATACATTTCAGTATACTATTAAATAACTATAAAGTAAAAAAAAATTTATATTTTAAATCAAAAATATCGGACTTGATTTAAATTTAAATTTTTCAAAAACTCCTTTCTAAAACAATTTTTTTTTTTTGTTTTGTTCTCTTTCTTTCTCTTTTGATCTCATATTTTATTCCATTCTATATAAACCAAAATAATAATAATAATAACAATAAAATGTATAATAAAAATGTCCTTGGTCCTTTACAGTTATCTTCATATGAAACCATACGCATTTCATTTATTTATTTAAGGAGTAAAGCATAAAATTTTTGAAAGAAAAAACGAAAATGTACAAAAACAAAAACAAAATAACAACAACAACAAAATTATTACATAACATTATGGCTTAGGAGCAATAAAATTAATTTAAGAAAATGGAGGACTTATACTTTCTCATATCCACAAAATTTTTTTTCAAAAAAAAAAAAAAAATAAAAAAAAAGGATAAACAGGAATTATGGAATATATTATGTACAATATTGTTGGAGGTTTTGGTGATTTTAGAAGAATTTTTTTTGGTAATGGTGGAAAATAATAGTGCAGTACTTTAGTAGCAGCAGCAACTTATACACAAATAGGAGATATAAGGA
Organism: Argyra leucocephala; assembly: GCA_963942445.1. Taxonomy (NCBI): domain Eukaryota; kingdom Metazoa; phylum Arthropoda; class Insecta; order Diptera; family Dolichopodidae; genus Argyra; species Argyra leucocephala. The sequence goes on along the minus strand of OZ012681.1, from coordinate 131,130,782 downwards.
AGAATTTTTTTTTTATTTATTGTTTTCTCTTTCTTTTTATCTATATAGTATTTTTTTTTCTGTTGTTTATTCCATTCCATTCTATTTTATTGCATAAAATCTTGAGTTTTCCCATCATGAAAATTGAGTATCCGAATTAAATGGATTTTCTGAATAAATTTATAGGCTAGATTCTATATTCTTTGTTAGATTTATAATTTTTTGGTTTTTAAGTAGAAATGTGTGGTTGTGTGTTGTTATTTTTGTTTTGTTGTTGTTTGCGCTATTCTTGATTACTGTCCATTTATTTTTAAAATGTATATGTGTGTGAAAATTTGTGAGAGGAATAGGCGTTAGTGATTTGATTATTAAATTACTTGAGTTAATCTTTGAATTGTATTATTATACAATAAAATATCTAAGAGGAGGTTTCCGTTTTTTTTTTTTTAATAAGATAATATTCAAAGTTATAGTGAGCAGAATTTATCTAACATGTCGATAGATAAATATTCTAAATAAAATTGTTGTATTAACAAATGAAGATAATATAATTTAATTTTTGAGACTGATGGTATTTGGCTGGTTTTATCAAAACCTATCATTCAGTTTACCAAATTGGGCCGATTAAGCTTACTTTGATATTTATTTTTATATATATATTTATTTAGTTATTGCCATGATACATATTCAGAATTTTTATAACGATTCTACATATTTTAAAACTTATTGTATTTACATCTATGACTATTAATTAGGCTAGCTGACTATATTTTATTAATTATTTAATTTTTATTTGAAGAAGAAATGGCGCCAAACATTTTTTATTTATATTTTTTTCATACATTATGGATTTCAAATTAGTTAAAAAATGTTCAGTATCACATGAATGTTCACTAAGACCATATTTGGATCCAGCCACATTGCCAAATTAACTTAAAAAATTGCCGACATCGGTTGAAGTAGGCTCCGTAAACTTGGCTTAATATTTTTGAATTTAACTGAAGATGTCTAGATATTATCTGAAGGCCTATAAATGATGCATATTTTCGATTCAATTACGATTTCTATGTTAAATTACGATAATCAGAATCTCTTAGTTGTTTAGTAGAAATCATGTCACACAGAAAATACGTACATAGAATTCTTCACTTATATTTGGCGAAATATTTTTAGTTTATTACATTCTATGATTCAAATTAGTTATATATATGTATTATATATATGTAAAAAACTTACATATATATATGTATTATATATATGTATTTAGTATATATTTATACTGCTAAATTTGATAAAACTTAATTTGTATGATTTTTAAAATCATTCATGATGCCTGCCATAATTTATTTTATATAATCTAATGGTTGGTTTGTTTCAACGAGAAGACCCAAGTACAATTCGTAATTTATAACATAAAAGTTTAAAGATAAAAAATTTCGGTAAACACAAAAAAAAAAAATAAAAAATTAAATTTAATCTATAAATATGTATTTTAAAATTTTTTTTGAATCTCATTCGAAATAAAACAAGCCAGAATAATTTAATTTAATTTAAATCCTTGTATATTTAAAAAAAAAAAATGGGTTTAAAAAAAAACAAAAAAAAAACATGGACAATATTTTCCGAAATATACACCGGTATTTTTCATTTATCATTGTTATTATTCTGTTATACAGAGTGTATCATTATGATGGTATTATTTTTAATTAACATAATATGGGAGTAAATTCAAAGTCAGTAAAAATATTTTACTGGTGTTTTATTTGAAGTCGTATTGGTATTAAAATATGACATTTTGGTTGTCTGATATGGCAATATGGTGGTTTTGATTATTTACTAGATGACAACTAGTCGTACAGATCAACTAATCATAGGTTGAGGTTGGTTTATATGTTTTAATTTATTTTTTTCACTTCATTAAACCACTTTTTCGCTACTCTTCAGCATAATTCAATTGACTCTGCCAAATCGTTTATTCGCTCCAAAATAGAATGTAATTCACACATTTAGGATTCCCACCTTAGGCTACATTGATTGCGATCAAAATCGTATAATTGATAATCCAGGTGTTACTTCATCCCTAACATATTTGGCACATTGACATATAGTATAGGATAGCACTTTCTCTGTTTCATAGATATTTAGTAGGTCTGAAAACATTCTCAGCAGAAATAAAAATACAGCTTTCTATACTCTTAAACGATTTCAAAGTGAAGAAATAGTAGTGTGTTTAGTAGAGAGCTCTCTCCTACATTGTGGAAATCTCAAGATGACATAAAAGAGATTATGGAAATTCGTTCATAGTTTGAAGTTTAATAATGTCTCATCTCAAACACTCTGATATGCAATTTACAAAAATTTAATGAACAAAAAGAGCGGCAAGTTTTCACTTCTACACTGTAGAAATCCCAAAATGGCATAGAATATGTTAAATTCGTTCATAGTTCAAACTTCAAGAATGTGGTATCATTCAAGCCATCTGATGTATTTGTCAATTGAACATGCAATTTACAGTAATTTAAGGAAGGTATTGATATCTTTATACCTTCAAGTTCCTACTAATCTATATTATAGCTTTCTTCTATGTTAATTTTATACTGTCCTATTCCAACCAAGCGGTGCATAACTGGTAAAGGTAATATCGCAACGCTTTGGCTAATTATAAAAAAAAACTACACTAATTCGTAAGTTGTTATTAATAAAATAACGTTTTTCGGGAACAAATACCGTTATTATTTTCAACCAAAATATGGATGAGATTGTTGGGTTGATGTAACAATATTTTGATAAAACCAGGACTGTTAATCAGTTATACCGCTTCAACATCTACTCTCCTATTGGCACCATTCACACTTTTGTGCTACTGTAATAATTTCGCAAAAAAATAATTTCATCGTAATAAAACACTCTGTTTATATTATTTTCTATATATATAAAATTCTAAATATAGCTATAAATAACTGCGAATATCCTTTTCAAAAATTTATTTATTTATTTGTTTATATCCTTTTTATTTTTTTCGTTTCGATTTTTTGTGCTTTTCTAAATCAAATAATATCCTTTCTATTATGATGTATGTCAATTTATAATTTTTTATTTTATTTATTTTTTTTTTCTATTTTCAACTCATGAGTTAAATAATTTTTTTTTTTTTAGTCCTTACTACATGAAAACTTTTTTTTTTCAACTCACTTCATATTTTATTTTTTTGTTTATATTTGGGAGAGGGAAGAAAGCACAAAAACGGAAAAAAAAAATTAAAAACATAATTCACATGAATTCTTAATATTTTATATATTGTGTAAATTACATATAAATTACGTTAATACATAAATACATATATATATATATATTATATATATATATATATATTGTAAGAATGTTAACAACATACATAAGTCAAAAGGTCAAAAAAAAAAAATGTATTTGCAATGTAAACTGGCATTTCTAACAACTCAAAGTTTATTAAATATTGATTTATGTTTGAATATTTTGTATGCATGTGTGTATATGTTTATAGGTCTACTAAGTCCTTTGAATATTCTATCGTTCTTATTTTTGTATTTTGGAAAAAAAAATAAATGTAAATATTTTGTACAAATAAAATACATTATGTTAAAGTATGTTTAACATATAAATTGTAGTTATGAGCATATTTTTGAAAATATATACATACACACAAAAACACATTTGGAATAAAAGAAAAAAAAAAATGTTAACCTATCAGAATAGAGTCCTTAAGCAAGGCAATTTCTTATTTTTTATTTTAACAGCGGTAGAAAACGTCTCATAAGATTTTTATTTTTAACTCAACTTTATTTGAAGTACACAGCCACCCTCAGCACATTTTAGTTGTTACTGTGTCATCATTTTAACATCATTATTTATATTTATTTCGGAACCAAAAATTGTGTTTCTACTTCTAGCTAAAAACATTTTTCTACTATTTTTATTTTACTTATTTTTTTTTTTTTACTTTTTTAATTATTGTTCGGAGGAATGTTGAGTCCACATTTGTTGTTTCAATGGTGACTCTTGCTTTAAGATTTAGTTATGTTTTTATGAATATATTACAACTATTTTATTAACTACTATGCAATAAGCGTATTAAACATAAGAGTAAGTATTTTAGAAAATTAAAATAGTTTAGCGAAGGACATTTTCAACGAATCGACCTCGTAGCAAGATTGTTTAACATAAATTAGTTTTGAAAAAATATTAAATTAAATTTTTAAGATCTTTTTAAAATATTTTAAGGTCAAAAAGCATTTCAATATTAATGTATAATGGATGGTATATTCAACAGATCACAACTACCTGTTGGTTGGTATGGCTGTTGATCTCCTGATATTTTTCACAAATGTTTGTTACATTTTCTTTCACTTAGATTTAGTTTTTATATATTAATTAAAATAGTAGATTAGTCTACTTCCAAAAGAGTAAATTAGTAATTTCAGAATAAACTGGATAAATTGTTATAAGCACATTAATTGACTTGCTTCGAAGTATATAGCCATATATTCGTTAAGTCGTAAAAACTTCAACTTTATGGGAATTAATGAATTAGTTTGTCAATTTCGGCTATAAACGATATTAATTTAATTTTTTTGTAATTTCTTGGAGTTAAATCAAGTAGATTATATAAAATTCATACGATCTTGGTATATTATATTAAACGAAAAAAGATTTAACGAAACTTTGTTGAAATATTTTATCAATTTCTGTTATAAACGATATAAATTTAATTTTTTTATAATTTCTGTTGTCAATTTAAGTAGGTTATATAACATTCATACTATTCAGGTATGTTATATTGAACGAAAAAAGATTTAACGAAACTTTGTTGAAATATTTTATCAATTTCTGCTATAAACAATATAAATTTAATCTTTTTATAATTTCTGTGGTCAATTTAAGTAGGTTGTATAAAATTCATACGATTCTGGTATGTTATATTAATCGAAAAAATATTTAACGAAACTTTGTTTGAAATATTTTATTAATTTCTGCTATAAACGATATAAATTTAATTTTTTTATAATTTCTGTTATCAATTTAAGTAGGTTGTATAAAATTCATACGATTCTGGTATGTTATATTAATCGCAAAAATATTTAACGAAACTTGGTTGAAATATTTTATCAATTTCTGTTATAAACGATATAAATTTAATTTTTTTTTTTATAATTTCTTGCCCTTAATTCAAGTAGGTTATATAACATTCATACTATCCTGGTATGTTATGTTGAACGAAAAAAAAATTTAACGAAACTTTGAAATAATTTAATTTATTTATATATGTGAATATATTATTATATTATAATAATTGTCAGATTTCTTGAATTTATTTTTTTATTTATTTATTAATTCAATTTTTGAAAAAAAGATAAGGAAGTTTGTATAGAGTGTTTACAATTCATTTTAAAGTGTTTCGTCAAGCTTATACAAATTCAGATATTTAGATAATCATAATTATTTTTAAATATAGGATGAACAATTTTCATTTGAAAAATGATTTTTGATTTTCACATAAATTTCCCAGGTCCACAGCTAGTTATTTATACAGCCTGAAATATTACAGATAAATTATTATTGGTGAATATTTCAATCAAAATTGTTTTTCTATTATTCGTTCGTTTTATCTACTTTATTTTATATTAATTTACTTCAATAGTATTTTATTAGACTTTCGCATTCGTTAAAATAATAAAATTGATTAAATGTGAATTAAAATGAATTAAAATAAATTAATATAAAATTAATGATTTGAAAATTTGAAATTTTTTTCATATTTAGTATTTGTTAATTAATGTTTGAGTTCGTTAAAGCCGCTTTTGACCGCAATTTACAAGTTACTAAGTCAAGTTCAACACACAAAAAAACTCTAAAACGTATAATGAATGTAATTCAATTAAAAAAAATTTCTCCAAAGTCAAAGCAATAGCTTTGAACAGAACGAAGTAGAGAGACGTACAAAATTGATCGCTTATATTCCCACCTTATATTGATATTTGTTCAAAGTTGCTATCTTCGATTTTTAATTAGAAATACATATTTTGAACTTTCCATTCCATTTCAATCCATTTTAAAAAAAGTGGTATATTAGAAAAAAATGTTTGTATTTAAATATTTTTTTAACTAGATACAATCTAAGTCTACAAATCAAATAATTTCTAATAAAATCTAATTAAATTGATATAAATCAGAATATTTTGATCTGTATGTGATCTGTAAGCACATCTGAAATGAAAAATTAAAATCATTAGATATTCGGACAAATTTGGTGTTTATTTAACAAAAAGTAAGGGTGGTCTCTACGCTATTAATTGCCTGTATCAATAACCAGTAGTACTTAGGTCCGATATGAAAATTTAAAATTCATCAAATTTTTCCCAATTTGAATTTAATTAAGATTATACAACATTTCAATATTTAATTTTTAATTTAAGCAAATAACTGTAACTTATATAATATAAATGAAAATTGCATTTAATTTGCATTTCCACTGGAAATAAAACCGTAAAAAATAGATCAAAAAATAAAAAATTCCAAACCAAAGAGAAAAACAAACAAAACGAAAAAAGAAAACAAATCCATCAAATACAAAGTTAACATGGAATTAATGCAATTGTGCAACAAAAGTTGCATATTTAAAAAAATTATTTTTAAAAATTTAAAATAAAAAACAATTTTTAAAATTTGAATTTTCAAAAAAAAAAAAATTATAATAAAAAAAAAACCAATAAAATAAATTATTTAAAAAAAACAAATTTTATACTTTAATACACACAAACCAATAAACGAGAATATAATTTTTTTTGAAATATTTTGTTATTTCGAATTTTTTTCTTACATAATAATAAAAAAAAATATAATATAATAAAAAAAATAAATATAATATATAAAAACAAGTTACGCAACGAATTAAAATATAATTAAATTCTAACTAAAACGGTTCTGTATAATTCATTGGGATATTTTAATTTTTCCCCCTGAATATTTTTTTTTATTTTTTTTTTTTTACAAAATATAATACTAACATACATATTTCAATTATATATAAATAGAAAAAAATTAAATTTTAAAATATTAATTAATATTACAATATAATTAAATAATATAAAACAAAAAACAAGAACAAAATAAAAGGTGCTCGAAAGTTGTGAATAAATTTAATTTAAAAATAATAAAATCCACTCATACAAAAAAAAAAAACAACTAAGGATATTCAAATCCTTTTTATATATACTTAAAATTTTCATAATAATTTTTTTAAAATAATTAATAATCTGTAAACTCGAGTGGAGATTTTTTATTTATTTATTAATTTTTTTTTTCTGTTCCTTTGAAATACATATACTTAAGAAATATTTATTACTACCGTTATTTTTTTTTAAATGTATTTTATATTAAATAAAAGCATATATACATAAATACTCGTATATAAAATAATAATAGGATTAACAGTGTATAAATAAAAGAATATTGTTATTTTATTGAAAATTAATAAACAATACGGAAATAAATAAAAAATAAAACAAAAACAAAATAGTAATATAAAAACGAAAAACAGATAATTTAACGGCAATCAGCTTCAAGAATTTTAAATTTAGCTGCATCAACAATGTTAATTCGATGGAAAAGCAAGGATAAAAGCCAATCAAATCAAAATAGTAGCGGTAGTAGCAGTTCATCAAAAAAGAAACGAAAAGGACGTGATGGAGGTATATTTAGAAATAAAAAAACAAAAACATAATAATAAATGAAATGTGAAAAATTAAAAAAAAAAAAATATATTTTGTTCTTTTGTATAGGTTGTTCTAAAAATTTGTTAATGACTTTTTGTTAAAAAATCTAATATAAAAAAAAACCTATTATATAAGGCAGTGGGTAATGAAACCAATTTTTTAAAAAGATTTCTTGTTAGAATTTTTAAAATGTAAAAATCTACTTTAATGGCAACAAAAGGGTTGTTTATGAAATCCCAAATTTAAAAATACTTAATCTCAAATTATAAAATCACAAATTAGTAAAATCTTAATTACATAACTAACAATATATTAAACAATCCTAAATTTAAAATGTGTTCTTATTATTTTGATTACATGATTTTAATAGTCTGAAGCTTCTGAAATAAATATTGTACCAACGTAGGACCATCTGACTACATCTCAAGGATACGTGGTGTGGTGCTCTCAGCTTTCCAAAAATATATATATTATAATGGTGATGTGAATTGTTTACTTACAGGACGAAATGGACATTTTAAAGCATCCTTGTTGTAATAATGTTTTTATAGTATATAAATTGTAATATACTTGACTGTTTTTGATTACCGAAGTTACATCATTGATAGAAATTATAAATAATTACTAATAAGTACCAAAAAATTAGTATTAATAAAATATCTATTGATCTATTAAATATGTATGTATATGTATACACAATTGTGGAGGCTAATCGTGTCATGTATATTAAATTAAATAATTTGAATTGAATAATTAAAAAAAAATATATATATACTAGGACTTAGGTCTAGTACGACAGCAGTCTGAAAAATATTTTAACGTTTATTTGATGAAGATAGGTGTTGCTATAAGATAGGTATATATATATTTATTTATTTCATTTTGTACATTTACATGGGACGGTAAGTGTCTAAAAGACTATACGATAGAAAAAAATTAGATATATATCTATATATCTAATTTATCAACAAATATAACGGTTTATATGCAAAAATATTAAAACATTAAAGATCCTTTCAAATGATCTTTTCGTTCTTAAATTATAAGACGTATCTTTAAGGATATGTTTTTTTTGAAAAGCTGGAAACACCAGGTATGCTTGAGATATAGTCATTTGGTCCTACGCGGGTACAACATTTGCTTCAGTATTCCTTTTTAATATATGTATAGTATTTATTAACCAAAATTGAAATTTAGTCCAATTATGAGCACTAGCTTCAGACACTTTAGGTTTATATTTTTAAATTGTTTAAATAAAATATAAAAAAAACTTGAATATTGATTTGATCTTGATACTAGTGGTATTTTGAAAAAATATTACAACAACCCTGAATTTGTATTCAACTATGAAAGTCCTTAACTCTTATGTACAAAGTTTTAGATTTTGCAAAATTTACACTTGGGATTTTGTATTTAACATTTTGTAATTTGAGATTTTGTAATTTGAGGTTTTGGTATATGAGATTTTGATATTTGAGATTTTGGTATTTGAGATTTTGTGATTTAATTTGTTATGTAATTTTGGATTATTGGAATTTTGTAGCTTGAGGCTATACGCTACCGGCAATAACAAGTGGAAATTATTTATTTGGTTAAATAGTTTTCAAAGAACATCTTAACAATCACATTGCTGTCACAACACTAGCTTACACGTGAACCGATCTGATCCCATGTATGTAATAGAACTGTAACTATTAGATTATTAGATCATTAATATTTGACTGTTAAAAAAACAAAACAAGCTCAGAAATAAATATCAAAATAAATTTTGGTAATTTAAATTATTACAATTAAAAATTTTTTACGAAGGTGGGGTTATAAGTTATTATATTGAATAATATTTTATTCAAATTTTAATTGCTATTGCGATGTTGATTAATTAAAATTCAAGTGAAAGCTATATTTAAAGTATTTAAGGAAATTATTCTCCGTCCTATGTCCCATGAACGACATAATGATGATGAAAGATCCTCAATGTTAAATATCATTATAATTTTGCTCTACTAAAAATTGAAATTTGTTTTTTGAAAGTTGGAATAATTTTTTAGCCACTTTTGCACTGAAAAATTATTTATCAATGAAGAAAGAAATTCAAATCCATACTATAAATTAATATTTTGTGTTTAAAAATCAAATGTGGTAAAAAAACTTGTCGTATCCAAAAATAATAATTAAAAATAAATTAATTTAAAATGAGAAGCATCACATATTGTGCACATATCCTTACTTTTCTATGTTTTAATTATAAATAAAAAATAAAAACATCAAAATTATGTTATTCAAAATATTATTTTTTTTCTTTTATTATTAAAAACTTTCTTCACTCATCTTTTAATTACAATTTGTCTTGTATATCGAAACACTCATTAATTTTTTTTGATTTAAATTATAAACTTTGTTAAAAAATAATCGTAAAAAAACAAAAAACAAAAATAAAAATATTTAATTTACAAATTTAAACCAGAATTTTCTTTAATCCAATCTCTATAATATGCAACACTAGCATAACCATCTGGATATTCTGAACCGCATCCACCAACAACAAAATTGGCAACACCAACTAATTCACCATTTAATATAGCTGGACCACCAGAATCACCATTGCATGCACCATTATTTACTGGATGAGCAAAACATATTAAACCATTAAATGTCATACCACCGCATGTTTTACCAACTGCTTTAACATAATTATATTTTAATTTTTCTGGAATTGGTCCACCATGATAGATACGACCCCAACCAGAAATTGTTACTTGTGCATCATATGGTACTTCATTTTTGGTTAATGGAATAGCTTTAACACCTTCAGAGAATTTAAGTGGTTGAATTAATTCAATTAAGGCAATATCATTTTTGAATTGACCGTATTTTTTATGTACAATAATATTTTTAACACGTTGGCTAACACCACCAGCTGATAATGTATTTGCACCAGCAAATACTTTATAATCAAGAACACCACCACTATTATTTAAAAAAAAAAAAAAAAAAAAAAACGAAAATTATTAATCAAAAATAAATTAATTGAAAATTAATTAGAGTAATTTTTATTATTGTCTTTCTTGCTTCAATGCCTGGACAGTTACAGGACAGTAATTGAAATAGTTTTAGAAAAATTTACTTTGTAAAACAATTTTAACTTAATTTTGCACAAAAGAATATTTTTTTTTTTTATAAAAACAAATCAATCAATCAATCAAAATCAATTATAAAAATATTTTAACTTACCCAACACAATGAGCAGCAGTTAAAATCCATGTTGGTGCAATAATTGTACCACCACACATATGTTGTCCATTTTTTCTCAATGAAATTTGATGTGGGAATTGAAGTGGTAATGCATCCCAACCACCAACAATACGTCCACGTGCAGATATTTCACTAACTGCTACAGCTAATAAAACTGCAAAAATAATTAAAACCTTTGCCATTCCAATAATATTATTTCGAAGTCGACAAACTACTAATAAAATATTTTTGATGTCCAATCGTTTTTATAGTATAAATTTTAAAATAGCAAACTTTATGTTATCATATCTTTTCGGAATATAAAAAATAATCTTATCAATGAATTTTGGAATTATAAAAATCAAATATTCCGACTTTTCTGATTTCTTGATTAACAGTTCATAATCGTTACTAACAATACCATAAATCTATTTTAGATACGGATCAAATTTAAATTCAATTTTAAAAATCAAAAAAACTTCAACTTGTATACAAAATATACTTAAAATAGATTTGATATAATTGCAAATTATTTATAAGCTATTGGATAAGATAAAAGATAAATAAATTTAAATCGTTATTGGAAAATTATTAAAATACTTTTTTTCTTTTTAATCGGAAGAGGATTAGAGACAGAACTACTTGAATTTACATAAGTGGTTTGAACTAAATTTAACTAAATTTGTAATTATGGAAATTCAAAAGTGAAAACTCAATCTGAAGTGAGGAATTTCCTATTTTTAAGTTCGATTGAACTATAAATCTATAGAAATCTAAAAATGGAAAGTTTTAAAGCATAGTTGATGGGGAATTATTATAGTTATATTTAGTTAAATTTGAATTCTTAGAAATTATTTTTAACGAATGTGTCATTTTAACACAACTGGTTTTAATATGCAAAATGTTAGATTTAAAAGATTGAAGTGGGTATTTTTAAACTCTATATTCTTACTTATGTGGTAAATAGACCATGTAGGTTCTGGAATTAACTCACCGACGTTTTCTATTGTTGCTGATCACGGGCGGCTTATAAGAACAACCCAAATCCCAAAATAAAAAAAGATTTAACAGAAATATTTTTAATCAAGGCCTAGCAACATCCGCATTATGTAACATCTACATTAGGTGACATCTGCAGAGCACCAGAACTATCAAAGAAATATATTATAAATTAATGTCGTATTAGAGCAGTCCATTGTGATCGAAATAAAATATTTAAGCCCACTCTTGAAATTATAATATCATTGCTTGGACATAGTTTTCAAATTTGATCAACTAAAGCAAATCTTAGCTACCAAAACCAAGTAGTTTTAGGTTTATTTATTTTAATTAGATCAATCACACTCAGGGTAGGGCAATAGGTAGAATGCCTGATTTTTAACCGATAGGTATCAGATTCGCTTCCCAACGAAAACAAAATGCTTTATAGTTTGTCAACCAGGTGCTGTTTTGGATAAAAGAAATAATAAAAAAAAATTTAGAGTATAAACTACATCAGCAATAACTTAGATAAAATTGAGCTATGCTATTTAAGACGGTTTGATTCCAGACAGTTGTTTTCTACATTTAATTGTTGATATGCTAGAAAAATCAACAAATAAGTACTCGAATAACATCGTAGTGCCCTTTCCACAAATAATTACAAATTGCAGTGTCGTAATTAATGTATGAAAATGTATTTCTATCTATTAAAAAAATCTCGTTCCCCAACTGACAAATTCTTGTACCAGACTTTTCATGGAGTAATGAATAGTAGAAGATAAAATCCACGCAAAAACAGAAAGTGTTTAATCAGACATGCATTGGACAAATTAACTACGGTAACAAAAATTAGTAGAAAAATACAGAGAGTGATGGTCCCCCATGCACTTGATAAACCCGCTACATTAGCAAAATTAGTAGAAAAATACAGAAAGGGGTGATCCCCATGCATTGGAAATATCCGCTACGGTAACAAAAATGGTAGAAAAATACAGCTTTTTCTAACATCAGAAAAATAAAGAATTTCAAATAGAAAAATACAGATTTTATAATTAAAAAAAAAGTAGGTGATAACATGTGGCACAAAATAGATATACATAGCAACAACATGTAAAAAATATCATCATACAAAATTGTCTTTAAATGTCACCACACCTTGAATATAGAACAATTTGGAAGGTAAAAATAGTATCGGATTGTATACGTCGTTAAAAGAGTTCTACTAATGTTGGGAAGGCTCTTCCAACGGTCGTTTCTCTTCAGTTCTTTCATTTACAGCATGTTTTGGTATACTGGGCTTAGGTATTCTTTGACCCAATTTTATTATCAATGAGACATCTAAATCATTATATAAATTATTATACAAATACAATTTATTGTTCCAACTATCATTTATCGCCTTCTTATAGAATATAGGGACGGCAATTCATCTTTAAATTTTTTTCTGAAAGTCAACAATAATTTTTTAATTTATTTTTGTGATATAAAGTATTGGCTCTCTAATATCTTGGGTATACTAATTTTGTTTTTGTCTGAAGCCTCATGTAACAACAACAATAATAATGAAAAAAAACCGTTCATTATGAGTAAAAGAATGACAACTTTATTTCTCTCAATAATTAATTTTTTTAATGTATGTAGGTAGGTAGAATTAAAATGTAGTGAGAAAATAATATTAATGTATTATGTTGAGAAATGACACATATTTGATTTACATTGTTGTTGTTGTCGTTTTGAGTTGTAATGTGCATATACTTTTTCAAACTGCACCCAAACTTTACTAGATTAGCAATGGAATTATATTTGCTTTTATATATTTTATGTTGTATACATGAAATCATGATATTAATACTCATATGTGTACGTAATTTATATTAATAATTTTTTCAGTCAGTCTTTATCTTCCTACTAGTATATATATTTAAGCTTCGCATATTCAGAGTATATTACAAATAAATTAGTTTGATAGTGATCATACACTACTATAATGTATGTGCATTACAAAAATTTATGTTGTAATCTATACAATATTTATTTTTTTCATTTATTTATTATTTTAGTCTTTAATATAGATTTAAATAAATTTCAACTCTAAATAATAAATTTTAATTAGTTTTATATTTAATCATTTTTAATTATTTATTTTAATTCAATAATTTTTTTTTGTAATTATGTAATTAATAAATGTGATAAAATTTTAATTTTTAATTTTTATTTTTTCAGGTATGTACCCTTCTGAATTATAAATATGAAAATTTGAATTGAAAAATTATATCAATGTATTGGTAAATATTTAATAAGAAAAACAAAAATAGTTTATATTTAATTATATAAATCTAATTTAAATAAATTAAGATTATTATTTTAATACGTATTTTATTTCATTAAAAATTGAGTTTTTTTTTATCAATATGGGAATTTTATTATAGCCATAAAATTTACACTGGATTTAAATGATAATCTTATCAATGAAATTAAAAATCTTATCAATCACAGGTGATCGAATAAAATGATGGGATTGATAACCAATAAAAAATAAAAAAAAAAAAACAAAAAAAAAAAAAAATAGAAAATAAAAAAAACAAAATTTCTACGACTTGATTTTTAATATAAAAAACAAAAATACTAATTTTTTGTATGATTGTTGTTGTATTATACACAATAATTAAGAATGTTAAAATAAAATTAATTAAAGTGTTAGAAGAGTTTAATAATAATTTAACTAATTCTGCAATCTATTACTTGCTAAAAAGGTTGCAGAACAAAGTTATTCAATCTATTTTCTGCTAAAGGGGTTGTAGAACAAAATTGTTCACCTTATTTTCTGCTAAAAAGGTTGCCGAAACAAATTGTTCACTCTATTGCTTATACTTAATGGGTTACAGAACAATAAAGAAGTAGTTCTAGAAAAAGAAAGAAATTTAAATCAAATTTTTAACAAGAGATTAACACCATATTGGTTGAATAAAGTGATTATAAAATACTTATTATATAGTTTGAGTTAACCTATGTATATATTCAAAACTTTACTTTGTCAATGAATCTGTTACAATACAGGTATAACATCCACGGTTATATTAATACTCTGGAACGTGAAAACCTATAGTGAACCTGTATTGCAAATTAGAGCTAAAAACGAGCGTAGATTGTAGGCTTCAAATTGCAATTTTGTAATTTTTCCAGGCTTCATAATATAAACAAAATCAAGCTTTATTGACAAAATTTTGGCAGCTCTAGTTTTTCTCCTGTTTACGCCACCGATATATAATTTTTCTATTTACATGTGAGATACTGCTGAATTTTTTAGGTAAAAATATAATAAAAATTTCCTTGAAAACCAAATCTATCAATTTTTTATAACAGTTTATTGTTAGTTGTTAGCAAATATATCAAATAAAAGTGTATTGACAGCCTTTAAAACACAGCAAAGTCGAATAAAAGTCAAATTTGATTCAGGCTACATTGACGATTAACTTAAGTCAACTTTAAGCCGAATGTCATATCAAATCTGAATTCTCACGACACCGATTAACATTTTTTCCACCAAAGCACCAAAATAGTTCAATAAAATTCATGAAAATAAAATGTGTCATCCTAAATTTATGCAAAATATTGTGTTATAACAATTTCTAAAATTTAAATAGAAAATTTTCTTTTCTATTTAATACAAGTAAAAAATAAATAACATCCTTTTTTTGTAGTCTTAAAAATATTATTTTTCATCTAGAAATTTGTCTTTTCTTATTAAATCACAATTTCCATAAAATAAAAAAAAAAAAAAACAAAAAAAAAAAGGAAAACTTAAAAAAAAATGAAACAAGTGAAAACAGCAAATTACAATCATATTAAAGAAAATTGTTATGGTTTTTCTGTTTTTTTTTTTTTTTGTTTCGTTTGGTAGACTTAAGAAAATATATAGAAGATACCATTTTTTTGTTTTAAAAGGTTTTTGTCCTTTCCAATTTATCATTCTTTGCCATTTTGTTTTTTTTTTTGCAATAATTTCCTTTTTTTTTGCAAAATGTCATTCAGTCAATTCTCCATCGTTCTGTTTTTTTTATATTTTTTATTTAAAATAAATTTAGTTTGTTTTTTTTTTTTGTACTGTTTTATATAAAAATGTCGCGATTTGATTGATTACATTAAGGTTCAACTTCATTACTTTTTATTCTTTATTTTATTCATCATTGTCTATTTTATTCACCCAGAAAAAAAATAAAAAAAAAAAAAATTCAAATAAAAATATTTTCTTATCTAGTTATAAAATATATTTAAGAGTTATTTTTTGCAACGCCATTTTGATTGTAGATAAATTGACGAGTTAATATAAAACAAAAAAAAAACAAAATTTAACGGTTTTAACGGTTATAACGGAAAATTAAATAATTTTTAGTATCCTTTACCTTTTCTTTAATACAATTGTACTATAATCACCGAGCAGTCATATCGTAACAAAAAAATGAATGGACAGTCTGAGAAAAACTAATTTTGATATATAGCAAATTTTAAATTGTAGGAACAGTGAAATAAACCGTTAGAAAATAAATTACTGGTTAGTTTAGGAAAAATCAATTTCAATATATAGGATATATTGAATTGCAGGTTGCTTTAGGAAGTAAAAGCAGTGATTATACATACATATGTATGTACTTATATACATATATTTGTACATATATACATATATATGTACATAACATATGTATGTTATAGTAATTTGTAAAAATCAAACTTACAGATACTCTTAGAAATCAAATTTATAGATATTGATAGAAACTAAAATCTAATTAAGTAAGCCAAATATTAAAATTAGTCTGCTAAATATTAAAAAAATCTGTTATATATTAAAATTAGTTCTTCCTAAAGTAAATTATACTTTTTTTTCTAACTGTTTTTAATTTTTTAGTTTGGTTTATAGTAAAAATAAATTAGTTTTGAGATTACAAACGATTAACAAAATTTTGAACACCACCCTCTTCTCCAATATCTACTAGTCTAAAAAAAAACATAAAAACAACAAAACAAAAACAGAAACAAAAAAAAAAAGTTAAATATAATAAAAATAAGAAGAATCACATGATTTCCTAGACATGTAGGAGACAACAGATTATGTGGTAATGGTAATTGCATCACCCACCACCCAACCACCTATCCATCATTATTGTATACAGTATTTAATACCAATGAATATAATATATTACCTATATACAACACATAGGTACATAATGTATATATTGTAAAATATGTTATCGATTATTTTTATATCTTCTTATATTTGCAATATTTTATACTAATAACGGTACATTATAAAAATATCCAAAGAATGTACCGTTGTTTGGTAGTGCAGGTTGAAATAGGTTTTCATTTTTTTTTGTTTAATGTATTTGTGTTTGGACAAAATGAAAAAAAAAGAAACGGAAAATAATATGTCACTTCCGTTATTCCGAGCTGTTGTGTGTCTCTTCTCTTTCTCGCCTCTATTTACAAATAAATATTTATTTTGAAATATTTATTGAGATATTCTATTATGATTATAACGGTATATTATACTTGTATATAAAATTAAAAAAAATATATGTTTTTATTTTGTGTATTGGAGATTAGTATGTGTGGATATCCTTTTTTGAAGATTTTGTTTTTCATTTTGTTTTTTTTTTGTAACATGAAAAATGGTTTTCTTTAGCAGCTTTTTAAGTATGAAAAAAACGGAAATGAATTGACATTTAATGGTTGTTATGAAAATAGGGTCTTTCGAAAATATACTCATTTATCAAATGACAAAATAATCAATAAAGAATAGAATAATAAT
Source organism: Argyra leucocephala (assembly GCA_963942445.1). Classification (NCBI taxonomy): domain Eukaryota; kingdom Metazoa; phylum Arthropoda; class Insecta; order Diptera; family Dolichopodidae; genus Argyra; species Argyra leucocephala. Next base: position 131,113,037 of record OZ012681.1, on the reverse strand, counting down.
TGTGTCAATTTGTATCAAACATTTTTGTGTTATTTCTGGAATAGAGGTATTTTGATTTGAATCAACAATTTTTTGGAGTTGAAGTAGATTTGAGATATGTGAATTCAGTGATGTTGAGGTGGATTTTTCCGACAAAATTTTAGTCATATTATGTCAATTAACATATACTTAGTTTCCACATTAATTAAAATTTATATGTTTTTTTATGTCTTTTAAACTAGTTTTGACTATTTTGTCTTGAACAAGCATTTATTCAACTTGAATATAACTTCTAACCAATTTATTCAAAAGTGTTGTCTAATTTTTGTTCTTGAGCTGCGATCGAACTTTCAAGGTCTGCAAATAGTGTTGAGGTATGATTGTTGTTATGTAAAAGTATAAACTACATTCCTAAATGCATCCTATATGCCTAAACTGCATCCTTAAATGCATCCCATATGCCTAAACTACATCCTTAAATGCATCGCATCCCATAACTCACTATTCACAATGCTTTTCCAGTTCACTGTTGAATATAAATTTTTCTCGGATTTTTTCAAAAATAAAGAGGCATAACACAGACTTAAAATGTAGAAAAATAAAGGCTAACAATTGTTGTGATTAATTCTAAGACCACATATTTAGAACTTAAACCAAAATGTAGGTGCTTCTGATGGACTGATTGTGTGATGGTGAAAAATTAATTAATAAGGATAAACAAGAATAAAATATGAATGTTTGAATTTCAAATCCGCATCATCGTTGTAAAAATCAAACCTAATGAAAAATTTAATAGACATTTAATTTTTAATTTTGTTTATGGTTATATTTCGCAGACTAATATAGACTTTTGTTGCCAATTATTAATTTTATAATTCATTTTTAAAACATGGTCTATTCTTTTTAACGTTAATCTTATTAATATATAGGTCTGATATTGCTTTCAATATAAACCTATACTAAAGAACTCGATTAATTAACTAAACAAAATGGTTCTAAGCTGCCTTACAAGAAATAAAGGAGTTAGGAAATAGCTGTAACCAATATTCAATCGAATTGAATACATATATTTGTTTGTTATTGGATGGGAAAACACAATGAGCCCCGTAGCTTGACCCGTAGATTGCGTGTCGGATTCTAAACGACTAAACCACACCTTTCCCATGTTACGATCTAGACTAATTAGGTCTTATAGAACTAATGAGCAATTCATTTTGTCTTGGCTTCATTTTCATTTTGAATGTAGACTACATCCACCGATGTAAATTCTGGATTTCTTTATTTATAGAATCGAATTAATTGAAATTATAAATTTTGAATATCGTAAATAGAAGAGATTTGTATGTCTAGATTTAAAGTGCAGATGAGTGTAATGGACTTATCCGATATACTTATAATATGATACACTATTGAAGGTGTGCTTCACCTATAACTGTAAATTAACTGTTTTGGTGTATACATTTTTCTACACCTATAACTGTAAATTAACTGTATAAACAAACTGTAGCACATATTACTGTAACCATTACCCTATTATTACAGTATTAATACAGTACAGTACTGGTTAATACTGGTACAATATTAATATATATATATATATATATATATATATATAAATGCTGTACTAATTTCTTATACAAACATAATTTGCAAATAAAAGGTGAATTTTGATATAACTACCAGTGATTCTCAAATTTCATCCCAGACATTTTACTTTCTAGTTGAAATTTAATAACTTTTGTATTCCAAATCAATTTTTGCATTTTTAATAAATTATATAAAAATATCCATGAACATATAGATTTTTTTTGTCTGTTCAAATAACTGTTTATTTCAGTGATTTTAGTGCAAATAACTGCTTACTTTAATTTAAAACTGTTTTCATGATTTTTAAACACTTCCTATAAGTATGTACACATAAATATTATGTCGTAGGCAGATTTAAATATCTTTGAACTCTGAAATTCATTTTGTTTTGTATTTTTTTTTATACTTTTTCTATTTAAATTGAAATTTAGCGTGTTGATCACACCCTTTTATTTTTGGCAATGTATATATATATATATATATTATATATATCACTTGATTAAAATTTTATATAACATTTTTTTTTTTGTTGTTTTTGTTTTTGTATCGAAGGATAATATGTTATGCATCATTCTCATTTTTATCCTCATTTCCATACCCATTCTCATTCCAAAATAATATATGTATGTTATCATCGCATACCCTCAAACACAACACAGTATATTATTATTTTAAAGAAATTCTTTTATGTAATTTAACAAAAAAAAAAAAGCAAAAATAAAAAAAAATAACAAACATAAAAGTGATAAAAAAATTCCTTTGGGATTTGGTTTTTAGTTTTTTTATTTTTTTTTTATTTTTGATTTTTTTTTTTTTGTACAGAAGGGAACGTCAAAATGATGTAAGTTGAAAATTAAAAATGGTTTATACGATAATAGCAAAGTTATTGTTGTTGCTAAAGAACCATAGGGCTTCTGAGAGAAACACATTAAATTGTAAATTTTTTTTTTGTTATTTTTTAAGATGAAAATTTTTGAAAAAATTTGAATAAATCGTGATGGAGTATGAAATGTTAACTGAGTGACAATAGCTTTAGCTAGTATTGATTAAAATTGGTTCTATCGAACGAGACTCAGAACTGTATAATATTCCAGTATTTTGTATTTAAGTAAATGAATCAGTACCAGTGGTAGTATTGAAATTTTTTTTAGGAAAAGTATTCAGCATGAGTTAGTGGATTAGTATCAGAATCAGAGCTTGTTTACGACTGGTGTGATATAAAGAAATTCACAATCTATCTATCTATTTAGTGTACTAGATAATGCAGTGCACACAATCTATCTATCTATCTAAAGTACTAACAGCGCATATGCACGAGTATTTTTACTAATTCTAAGGTATTTTGTTTACTCAATACTTTTAGTAAAAAAAAATTTCAATATCAGTATTGGTCTTACAGTTGTGCTGTAAATCATACAACTCTAATTAGACTAAGTTTTATAAATTTTCTTTAATTATTTTTTATTAAGATGTTGTAAATGTCACTTCTTCTTCTTTAATTAGACATTAGTGCCTGTTTTTTCAATATATTTCTCCTTGGATTGGAACCAGTCAGTTATTTCTATGTTTGAGTTACTAGAGATTCCCCAAAGCTCCAGATTGGCCTAGATACTGCTAATTTACACTCTATAGACATCTTGAATAGTAACGTCCTATCAGCCAGTAAAGTTGATTGAACTTAATTCTTAACTGATTATTTTTGTTGGTAATGTAAGCTCTTCCAGTGAGGCGTGCATACCTAAGTATTTCACGAACTCACTCTGCACCAACTTTCTCTATTGTTGAATAGAACGGGAGGACAATATCCTTTACGGTTGATAAAAGTTATATGGGGTGAATTGGATTCTTTGGCTTTGATTCTTCAAGTTTTTAGAAAGTTTTGTATGTCTAGTAGGTTATTCTAGACCAGAACAAGCGGACAATATATTTAATAAAGCATGTTACGTCCCTGATTTCGTTTTTACGTTTCTTATATCCCAATGTGTATCCACATATTTGTCTCAGAAATCACATTTCTGTGGTTTGCATATTCTATTTTGATTTAGATGGGTTTGTAGTTGTCTGCAATTAGATTTTGCTTCCATAGTACGTACATTCATATGGGCCGAATACAGCTTTTGTATATTCGTATTTTTTTTTCTATTAGCATTTATTTGTTCAATTGTACAAGACAAAATTATTTATATTTATTTTCCTAAAATATAAATTTTATTTACTTTAAAAATATATGTACATAATTTATGTATATTATATACTTGATATACTATAAACGATTGTGTATTATAAAATATATTTTTTGCATACTTTCTGACGCTATTTCTCTTTATTTTGAATCATAGACTATAATTGCGAAAATACTAAAATATATAATGTAATCTAACATTCCAAATATCTATTGATAAGTTCCAGAAGTGTTATACAGTCGAAACAATCATACAGAATAAATTTGTATAAAACTTATATCGTTAAATTAGAATGGACACATATATAATTTTTATATATATCTATATATTACATATATAATTTATATATATCTATATATCAATTACACTCAAAAGGAAATCTTTAATAAATAAAATGTATATTAATCCTTTTTATTTATTAAAAACAGATAAAACTTCTAATGAAATTTATTAATTTTTTTAATTCTATTAATTTGACCATGTTTGTAAAATTAAATTTTCAACTGGACTACTAACCAGTCCACCACTCTTTCACCACTTTCTATTTTTAAATTTATACTATCATTAAAATTAACACATTAAATCTTTTATTATACAACATTACTAACCCATTTAAGGATTAAAAAACTAAATTCACTGTTCATATTAAAAAAAATAAAAAAATCATCCCAAAATTATGCAAAAAGGTAAATAATATCTTCTCTGCAGTCATTTGAAAATCGATTGATTTTTTTTCAATAAAAATTTTCAATACATTGCAAATTAAAGTATTTTGTATATTGAAAAGCTATTTTAACCCTACCTAAATTTAAAAACAAAACAAAAAACAACAGAAACAAAATTTATTTTTCTAAATATGTTTTCATGTTTTAACACAATAAATAAAATTGTTCAAACTATAAAATTAAATTTGTTTGTTTTTGTTTAAGGATAATTTTTAAGGATAACAAAATTTTTGGTTTTTTCATTTTTTGAAAATGGAAAAACTTTGTTTTCTTTTTAAATTGTTTAGTGACCTAATTTGGTGTTGAGTGTTTGTGTATGTATATTTATATATATACATATGCGAATATTAATTTTAAATATTTAAACAGAAACGAAATTTTTCCGTTATATTTTTTTAAAATGATAACTTTTTTGTATATTTTATTCAATGGTTTTAAATAGGTTAAAAAAAAAAATTGCATAAAAAAACAAAAAAAATTGAAAGGACGAAAAGAAAATTCAATAAAGGGCAAACCCTTATATTTAAATAATATGTATTTTATTTTTGTTTTTGGTTTTTAGGAAAAAATTGTTTTTTTTTTTTTTTTTTTTTTTGGAATTCTACCAAAGTAGTTTTATATGTAAAATTTTGATTTTTTTTTCATATTTGGATATTTAAATAAAATATTAAACAAAAAAAAAACATGAATAAATAAATTAAGGAGTGCTTAAATTCAGATTGACTTTGGTTATTAAGTGTTAAAAAAAAAATTGGGTTAGAAAAATCATTGAAGTGAAAAATATAAAAAATAAATTACTTTAAAACCAATTCTAGAAATAGTGTGTAAAAATTAAATGGAAATTGTGGTGCCAAAAAAAAAAAATAAAATATTTCTATCACACTTTTTCTAAAATAACAATAGAATTATTATAGAAATATTGTTTTTGTTTTTATATTGGGAGCCAAAGTAAGACAAATTGAATATGTATAGAGATCGATTTGAAATGAATGTTAAACAGAGTTGTACAGCATTTTCTATAGTTCTTCTATGGTAAACAGATAACCCCAAAAAAAATTCTTAATGACAAAAATCGTAAAATAACAAAATCTGCCGATGTTTTGTTTTGCTTATACATCTCCTATATTTTCTAAAATATTTACCTATTTTGTCCTATTTTATATGGCTTAGACTTTATAAGCATTAACCTAAATAGTTGATTACAATTAATATTACAATTTGAAATAAAACAAATATTTATAGGATAGCTCATAATTGCTTAAGGACAACAAATAGGTCCTGTCATTAACCAATGTACAAATTACTGTTAATGGCAGACCATCTTGTATGATTTTCGGTGTAAGCTAATTCGGTGTAAGCTTTCGGTGATTTCGGTGTTAGCTTTATTGAAAATGAATTACAGGATGTATAGGGTGGTTAAATTTTTATTTTCTGCTTTTGTCGACCTAACGGTGCTTTACAAAATACAGTAGTAATGATGCTATAAAAATAGAAGTATATGTATATACATGTTATGTATGTATGTATATGTATTGCGTTGGCAATGTAACAAATGTTTCTGAATAACAATGAATGCCTTCATCTGCAAAACTATGGATAAGTTTAAAAATTAGTATAGTAGTAGAATATCTAAAATCAGGTTATGAAAAGGCAATATCATACACTGATTCACATTCACGGACAAAAGGACAAGGATTCAAAGCGAAAAAAAATTGCTTGGTCAGCTTTCGAAGCAATAATTAATAAATTGCAGACTAAATAAACCTAACAATAATTTAAACTTACAAAAAAAAGTTATTGAATCAGCACCATCGAATTATAACCAGTCAATTTATATTTGTATTTATACATCAATTTTTATCGTTTTTATATTTCTTTCCAATTATCGTTACCATTACCAGCAAATTTAATTAATTCAATATCCTTCAGATGTGATTCCAAGCATATCGTGTTTCATTGCGAAGAAAAATTCCAAAAAATTATGATAATAAATTGCCACATTTCTATTTTCCAACTTTTTACCATCCAGACATCTCATTTAATTTTCTTATATCCTTGAAATATAAGAATACCAATACCAAGAATATTTCATATTGAAGAACTTCGTCAGAATCATGATAATAAATTGTAAAATTTTAACATTAACATTTCAATTCCTTATAAAAAAAACAATGCGCATCCTTTTTTTTAATTTTTTTTTTTTTTTTGATATTCAAATTTGAAAAATTTTAAATTAAATTATAAATTTCATTCTGAAAAAAAAAACAAACAGGCAGAAGTGAAAATCTTCATCATGCATCACTTATAAATAATTTCATTTGTATTGTTTGAATTTCAAAAAATGAATTTAATAAAATTCAATTCATAATTTATATATATATTTAATATAATATATTATATATTTATAATATTTATATATATACATATAAGATTTCATCTCATTTCAAAAATAACAAAAACAACAAAAAATAATAACAAAAAGAACGGAATTCCTATTTTCAATTCATTCTTCATTGTTTCTTCATTGTATCATCATCAAACACTACACAACAACAAACATAAATAAATACACATGTTATTTTATTCCCTTGTTTTTTCTTTAAAAAATAATTTACAAAACAAAAAAAAAAAAATCAAAACTATAAAAAAAAGACAGTACAAAAATGGAAAAGGATACACCACACTGTGATAAACACAGTATGATTCAACACACAGAAATACAAAGAATGCACTTTTATGCAAACAAAGTTGATGAAAAACTTTGATAGAGCATGAATGAAATATTTTGCATCTCAAAAAACAAAAAAAAACAAAAAAAATAAAAACAATAGAAACAATGTAAGCTATATTCATTTACATATTATTATTATTATTATATTACGGATAAAATTTTAACAAATTATTGCCGCCATTTTGTCTACATCCTTGTATTTTACAATATCAATCTTAGTAGAGACAAAAATAAATTTTTTGTTTTTATTGAAAATGAATTGCAGGATGTGCAGGGTGATTAAATTTTTTATATTTTGTTTTTGTCGACCTAACGGTGGTATATAAAATACAGTTATAACGATTCTATATGTAAAAAAAGAAAGGGAGACAAAGAAGTACATAAATAACATCTTTTCAATATTGTTAATACTGTCCTAACTGTTCTTATTAATTTGAAAAATACTTAAATTAATAAATCCTTTTAATGAATTCCTGAACATCTTTTGATAAAAATAAAAGCAATAATAAATTTCTCGATAATAACCTCTTTTTATGGCATTTTTAAACTCTTTCTTATTTGTAAGATGGCCCATATCTTGTAATAGAAATGAAAATGTTGTTAATACAGGGTGTATTATTTGTGACTAGTAGAGTTTCGGAATATGATAGACATAGAGGATAGCCCGGGAACAAAAAAATGTATAGTAAGAGGGGAAAAACTGTGTAAACCCTAACCAGTTATAAACTATCGAAATTTTTTGCCAGTTTTTCTATTTACAGGCATTTCTCCCTATATCTAAATGATTTACGAATTGCAAATTTATTTTTTAGTAGAAATTAATTTAATTACTATATTTAATAATAATATTATCTAAATGTTTAATAAGACCAGACTAGATAAATAAAACCATTGGCATTCTAGCCTTATATCACCCTAGCCGCAAATGGACTTACTGTGATTACCTTTATTAATGCAAATTATGGGTCAGAGTTCTTACGAATGTCTGATTTAATGGTTACACTCTGAACATTTTAACAGGGGTAGTTTGTATTGTTTGAAGAATTCTATATAGAAATGCGAGAGTCCACTACGAGTGAGACCCTCTAACTCACAAAGTAGATGCTGTTTGTTTTTATGTTTCGGACAGTAATTTGGTAGAATGACGTTTTCGTGCATTAAGTACGGCACTGAAATTTTTACTATACATTATGTTTATCGAATATTTATTTATCAAATTTCTGGCTTATCGACCAATTAAATGTGGAAAAAAAACTATTATTGTTGTCTTGGAATTAAACCTTCTTAAATAGCGTAATTTTATTTTATTTTAAGCTCTTACCAAACTATAACCTGGGACATTTGGGTTGAAGGGCAGGCATTCTACCGACTGCGTCGCTCATTGCGTAATTATTAAATTCTTCCTCTACTTTGCATATTCTGAACAATTTACTAGTCAATGGCCAGTCATTATCCCTGCCATGAAACGGGTCTGTTTGCTATTGAAACTTAGAAGAAATTTGGATTTGAATTTTAAACCAAATTCTTTGAAGATTATTGTACAGTAAAAATATTATATCAAAAAAAAAAATGTAACACTAATATTTTATATACATTTTATATTCATTGATCTTTGCCTCGTTTTTTCTAACTACTCTACACAATTTTCGTTCTTAACAAAAAACCGGATTCTGTCATTTGGGTGTTCCGCTCGACACCATCACATGAAATATGCCACAACAAAGCTAAAGGCGACGAAGCTGTAAGAGGATTCACTATGATTTGATTACGATTATCTCTTGGAAACCTACCGTTTCGGGCATGTTTCATGAAATTTTATCAAATGTTTGGCGCATTGGTATTTTCTGAAGCAGGGGAGATGAAACCATAAGCTCAAACCTGAGAGACCCGTCCACCCTTTCTAAAAGGTTACGCATTGTGAGTACAAACGTCTTTTGCAACCGCTCGCATGACATTTTGAATTTAAGGATTTGTCCCGTAGCCATGTGTAACGGAAAAGACCCAAACATTCAAAAATTGAAAGTGGCTTAGTTCCGAAAATTGATTTTGCGCTTTCGGTTGCTACCTTCGCCGTTGTCCAATACAGTCCATGCCTCCCATCTCTTCGGTTCTCTGCCCAGCTTATTATACTAGGATTGCAACTCGATCGTTAAGTAAGAGTGGTCACCACGTAAATGTGAGAGTAACAAAATAAGGTGGGAGAGGCTAAGTAATGTAAGCTGGATTTAGCGACCGTTAAACGTAATACCACTTCATTAGACCTCTTATTTGCCGGCCTTTACTCCACGGATGTGGTTACAGGACAATGACGATGATGATGAACACAAAATTCAAATCAATTTTTAAAACTATTTTAAATTACAATTAAAAATTTCAAATGCTTGATTTAACAAAAGTTTTACCCATATCAGTATCACCCTGTCATTTTATACATTTCAAAAATTTATAATGTCTATTTTTATCAATCCATTTTTTGTCAACCTCTCTCTCTAGATAATTTTAGAGTGTTCTTAATATAAAACTTTTTTTTCAAATTTTAAAACAAAATTTTGTCCTGGCAATGAAAAAGAACAAAAAAAAGCATGTCTTTATATGAGGACGATGTCCCTATATTAATATTATACCTTTTAAAACAAAAAACATTTAATATTTTGCAATAGCCTCTTGCCATACAAAATGTCCTTTGATCTTTTTTTTTCATATTTGAAATTTTAGTTATTTTCTGATGCATACTCCTGTGTTGTTGTTCTGTTTCGTAATTTTTATCGTTTTTATGTCGCCGCCATACTTAATATACTTTATTCGAATGTTGACTTATGGGTGAAAATACATGACAAAAAATGGTTATTGCATGATGAAAAGAAATTTCTAGTTGTTGTTTTTTTTTTTTTTGTTAAAGGAGAAACTTCTTAAACCGAGTAACCTACATAAACTATAAAATATAACTGTAAAATGTTTATTATTTTTTTTTTTTGCTATTTTTATTACCGTTATTATTATTGTTATGCTCTGTGTACTTTGGTACCTATGGGTATTGAATTTCATGACTTTAGCTTTCATTAGAAAATTTAAACCACCATTTTATAACTTCATTTTTTTTTTTCGTTTTAGTACTGTTATTTTTTTTTTCACTGGAATATTGCAATATCCTTAAAAAAAAATTCTTTTATATATTTTTTTTCTAAAATATCGACGAATCATAAAAAAAGAATGAAAACTTAAAATAAAGTGAACGGGTAAAAGTTATTAAATTAAGTTTAATTATATCCGGGGTTAAAAAAAAAAATATTAAACTTTGTTTCGTTTCAATGGTGCTGGCACAAACTATATACGAGTAGCAGTGCTATCCATACTATTCTGTCCTATTTAATATCATCTCAGGTATCAAAACTTTTTATTTGGATTTCATTGTTCAGGATATTTACATTCACTTTATAATAGTAAAAGAAATTGACCTCTAATGAAATATGAGGTGAAAATAACTCTAAAAATTGAATTAAATTTTTAAAGTGGAGAAAAAGAGAAAGAAAACATATAGCAAAATATAGCAAAAAAAAGGACATTCGATTTAATTTATGAGAAATAAAGTAAAGGGGAGGAGGAGTTCATTGAAAATTTGCAATTTTTCTTCTAATTGAAAATTAATTGCATTATTTAAACTTTATATTTTGTTTTTATTGTGTAGAGGGCTCTACAGACGAGTAAAGCAATTTTAAACAATTTATGTTATAAATTTTTTTTTTTTTTTTGTACATAGTACAAAGTCCACAATATTAAAAATAAATTTTTAATGTAACTTTGGGGTGGTAATTTAATGTGAATTATAGAGACAACACTTTTTTTTTAATTCGTTGTTATTAGCAACCCTGGGTTATGGATCGGTTCAATTTTAAAACTATATAGAAAAAGTTTTAAAAAAAAGTTATAAAATAATAATTTTTTTTTAGTTTAGTTTAATAAAATTAAATTAAAAAATAACTGACATGTGCAGAATATATGAAATAGATATATATGAGATAGATCTGTGATTGTGATGACTTCATTCGTAGTAGACTGAGCCTGATAAAAATTCAAGTTTGAAAAATTTTAAATTAAATTGAAAACTTCACTCTGAAAAAAAAAACCAAAAAAAAAAACAGACATAAGTGAAGATGAAGGCCTCACTTGTAGTAGACTGAGCCACTTGAAACGCTATGCACTACTCAGTATAACACTGAACAACATCATGAGTATAATTATTAAATCAGACATTCTTATGGAATCACATACGTAGTAGGACAGGTAATCAAAACAACCCCATTTGCGGTTGGGATAATTTAGGGCCAGATTTCTACCCAGTATTCTACTCTAATTATAATTCTATTACAAAATTATTATGCGAAAAATATACTTTAACATGGCAAAATGAACCTGTATCAAAATGAGCGATGTATTCAAATGGAGAAACCTCCAAAAATTAAATCGTAAAAGCTTTGTCATAATAACTAGACTGCGCATAGGTCATAACAGTATAATAATAACAATAACAACAGTATAATAGTAACAATACATAGTCACGTCTTTGAATATGGCCCACAAACAAACAAACAAACCCAAAGTTAGTTGTTCCATATAGGATTTACAATGCCATATTCTTGAGACTTCACAACAATCTTTGACATTGTAAATGCTTCAATATCAAGTTGAATACAACGTCCAAATGATGGTAAATGTCTACAAAAGTTCACAAAAGCTTGGGACAGTGACTCAGGATCACAATTGTTGTTGACGATGTTTTCGCGACTGGTTTGGCAGGTACTGAAATATAAAAACATTATATTAGTATTTATAAAAACTTTCTGTTGATTTTGGGTGATCACAAATGAGTTAAAACACATTGTCTCAGAAAGCTATCATTACACAATGTTGGCAGCTTAATTTACAGATTAAAATTAGTTTTTAACTTTGAAACTTAGTTTTTTTTTACATCATATCAGGTTAAAGCTTTTTTTAAGACAATTAAGATTTCACCGAATGTAACAATCGGACTTGGTATCACAGGGTGGAAAATTCTGAAACTATAAAACAAATGAGGCTGCAGGAAAAGTTGCGCAGAATTAAAATCATAGATCAAACATAACAAATTGGGATTTACTCAACTAGGGTTTTGCTCAAACTTTTTTTAGCTTGTAGTTTTATTGACATGAAGCAAGGAAATACTAATTTGGTAATGTGTAGAAATAAAAAATAAATTATTACTATTATATTTGTATTAAACTAGTTTGAAGTAAAATTAAATAATTAGTTTTGAATTTAAAAGAAAGACATATATTAAATGAAAATTTATTTTGGGGCCGAAAAACTCCACTAAGTTTATGGATCTATCATAAAACTCTATATATCAATTAATTAACTCTATTATCTATCTTAACAATATTGTTGTACATTGGAGTCGAAATGATGTTTTTCAGTTATAGAAAATACCTGAAAACATTATCCAAACTCCTATATACAGCTCACTAAAAAGTATGTACAGATTCACTAAAAGACCAGAAATAACATAGACTATATCAATGAAAATATGTAAATAAAAATGAATTTAACGTCATATTTAGGTCTATTATGCGTCTATTATTACTTCCCAAATCGCATTAATATTAAAGAACCAACACTCACATAAAAATCTAATATGTATAATCAATTGGCTTAATGAAATTCGGTAGACCTACGTAATTTCGCTTCTTAATGAATTTTCTTTAATGCTAAGTAATTTATTCCCCATTTCTTATTACAACATACAATAGTTTGGGACTGAAACTATAAATATTCGGACTGAAACTATAATATATCTTTTGTTAAAAATTGATATTAATTCGATTTATAAAGTTTCTTTGTTAGAGGTTTCTCTAATGTATTCTTCAGTATTGTTGGCCAGGACAGTGCAAGCATCAGTTGACAAGCTTAGGTGCAATAAATACCACTCAAATTTTTTTTCCACGCAATTTATCAATAACACCAGCTGTATATGATGACTACCACATTGTAATCTGCCTCTTTAGGTACTATGTAACTGTGTATACTTTATATAAGTATATATACCGATAATCAGAAAAATGTAGTTTTATATATCTACATGACTAACCCCATCAAAGTTTACCATTTCCACCTCTTTCGTCAGTATAGGATTGCTTTATAGCTCAGATCAATTAATGGACTTGGGTTTCTGCAATTTCTTGGAATTAACATTTTTTTGCTCATAACATAAACTTTATTACTCTACTGTTACTATTCTAGTTAGTATCGTTCGTATTATCTATATGGTTATCTGTATATCTTTTCTAGTAGAAAAAAAAACAATTTTATTTTCAAAGGGATTAGAGCCGTTGATCGCTACATAATTACATTACATTTACTTACCACCTTACCGATCGATACGATTACAATAAGATTCAATACAAGTGATAGTACAGCAAGTGCTTATAAATTTGTCCATAATTTAAATTGTGGCAAATTCAGTAATAATAAGTGCAAATATTAGTTACACGACTACGCCAGAAGCAGTTAGATTCAAAGTCATCATTGTTATAACACTAGATTCTTAAAACCCTCTAACAACTATATATATGTATATATAAAATATTTAAATTCAAAACAAATTCTCAGAACGTCAAAATCGATTGGTTGTTACCCCAAAGCTGTAACTTAAAATTGCTCTTTCAATAATATACAAAATAAAAAAAATACTTGGAGAGATTCTCACTCTTTATATAGAAATTCTAAGTATAGCAAATTCCTACGGCGATTAAAATAAAATGAATATGTAAAAATCAACCACTCTGTATAATACGAATTCTATATAACTCAATGTCTTCAAACTTCCTGGAAATTTTTTAAAATAATCAAAATTTTTTTTTTTTTTTGTATATAAGAATTTATTTTCCCAAGAAAAATTCATATTTTTAAAAAATCTTTCAAAATTATTCTCGCGAAACAGCATTAGTTATGAGAGTACTACAACAAACACGTGTGACCCAATAGGCAAAAATAAAAGTCGTTTATCATGAAAATTCACAATGGTTTCTTCTTCTTTATAAAATTTAATATTTATACTTTAAAAATTGATTCATTACCTAAAGTATCTTAAAAAATTATTTTTTATCTTACCGTTATTTTTCCACTTATTATATACATTGTAATCGTTATACATAGTACATAGTTGCAAAATTTCTACAGGCATTACACTTACATTATCATATAAATATGACTTGTTCACAAAAAAAAAAAAAAAAAAACGAAAAAAATAAAATAAAATAAATGAAAACATCGTTCAGCTAAAAAAAATTGTATTTAACAAAAAATCGCCTCAATTTGTATTCGCCATTTTCTTTACCTACCTTTTCGTGGAAGGATATCAAAATTTTAAAAAATTTTTTTGTTTATTTTTTTTTGTTTTTTTTTTTTTTTTTAAATTTGATTTTAAATATGACAGAAACAGAAAACATAACAAAAGCTATTTTTTCAAATTTATTGTTTTTTTTTGTTTTTGTTTTTGTTTTTCTTATTCTTGCTATTCATTGGCATGTAGTCAAAAATCGTGTAGGTTTTTTGTTGAAAATTTGCAGGCGTATATTAGAAAAGAATTGTAGGCGTGGAATAAAGTATCTATTTTTAAATTTGAGGTGAACTGCTCACTTGAATTTTATATTAATAATTTAATTTGTGCACCGAAATTAGAACCTGAATAGAGAATATTGAAATTTAGAACGCAATTTTTGAATGTTGAGTTTAATGATGAGCCAAAAAGTAGATTAAATTATTTGTTACGAACAGATTTTTGATTCGAATAGACATAGAGATATTTTTTATTTTTTATGTTAATACATAGGGTAACAATTTGCCTCCTTCACTATGTGCAGTAATATTCTTTGTCCATAACTAGCTTCTTAAGCTGTTATAATTCGATGTCAATTGTTGTTGAGTCTTCCTATCCTTCTACTGCCTTAGGTATTCCATTTTACAGCCATTCCAGTTATATTTTTCGGTAGTTTTCGAATTTCCATGTTCTACGCTTAATTTGATTCACTTGTTAGCTGTCAAAAATCCCTATTAATGATAATGTTGAGCCAACATTTTCTTCAAATTCCTTTTTTCTACACTTGTTCGCGAATATTTGAAGATTTTGATTTATCGTATTTGTTGTTATACAAGTTTCGCTACCTCTCAGAAGTGTTGACATTACACAGCTTTTGAATATTATTTTCCTTGGTTATTTGGCCACCCTTCCATATTGAATTTAGTTTACCAAATGCAGTACAATTGATTTCGTTAATCGGGCAGGTTTTTTCTAGCATTAAATTTGAACGAGTAATTTTCTAAATCAACCACCAATAATAAAAACAATTCCATCGACAGTCATGGTACTACAGATGTACAAATAAATGCTTATTATTTATCCTGAAGCAAATAGAAGTCTATTGTTTACATCTGATTCTATTCCTCCGTTTGTATGTTAAAATGTTACCTATTAATGTGTGTTGATGGTGTCTGTATTATAGTATTATTTATTCTCATAGCCTTGGTTGGTCTATGTTAATTTCTAGACCGATTGCTGATTGTTGATGTTGATTAAATTAGGTATAGTTTCGGGAGATGATCGCAGCCGCAAATGGGATTATTGCGAATATGTTTAAGTTGATAATTTAGAATATTAGAATGGAATTATAGTGTGTAAATTAAAGAGGTCTGAGGCTACTGATAACAGTTTTAGTCAGACAAATTTAATTAGTAGATGTAAGAGAAAATTGATATATATTTTTGATAATAATTAATGCTAGTCAATAAGGTGTATACTTACTCACTTTGCTTGGTGCTACAGACCTTGGAGGTCCTGGGCCTGGCGCAAAATTGTCCTCCACTGATTTCTGTCACGAGCGGAATCTCTCCTGTTGGTGATTTTAAGTTTTTTCATATCTGCCGATACTTCCTCTCTCCAACAAAGGTGTGGCCTCCCTCGACGACGCGTTCCCTGGGGCTTGGATTCGAAAAGTTTCCTAGCCGGAGCATTTTCATCCATACGCTTTACATGGCCTAGCCAACGAAGCCGTCTTATTCTGACTTTTTTTTAGGTACATCCATGTTGTTGAACAGCTGGTATAGCTCGGCATTTGTATTTTCTTCTCCAAACCCCGTTGTCAGACACAGAACCATAAATGCGACGAATATCATACTATATACTTACTAATCAATGCAGAACCTGTATCAGCAAGCAAAAGTTATTGTTCCAATTGATTTCGTCAATCGCGCAGGTTTTTTCTATCATTAAATTTGAACGAGAATTTTCTAAATCAACCACCAATAATAGAAATAATTCCATCGACAGATATGGTACTACAGATGTACAAATAAATGCTTATTATTTATCTTGAAGTGTGTTTCAGGCGGAGGTGATGGCAATAAAAGAAGCCTCAGACTGGCTGAGATCCTGCGTATTATCTGACTTTAAACTTCAGATGGTCAGTTAGACCAGACTGTAACATCACCAAGCAAATCTGACCTATGTTGAACCTGAAGCGATCCCTTAACCTACTAACTATGAAAAGGTGTGACATTAGCACTATGGTAGGGGCTATTACGGTGCATTGTCTGATTGGTAAACATGCCAGAAGACTGAGATTCCCCTCAAACAACTTCTGCAGAAGGTGTAGAGAGGAGGAGGAGGATAAAACTGTCCAACACCTACTCTGTTCCTGCCCTGGTCTCTACCATAAAAGGAAAACCCATTTAGGAGCCTTCTTTCTGGAATCGCTGGGTGATCTTGAAAACACTGGTATAAAAAATCTGCACCGCTTCGTTAAAAGCTCACATTGGTTCAATGAGTAGGGTACTACGCAGGGAAAGCTTACGTGGTATCACAATGGACCTCACCGGTCTAAGTGTGTCGGCGTAATGTCGACAGCCACTACTACCTACTTACCTACCATCCTGAATCAAATATAATAATCACTTCCAACTACACGTCCAGTATGTATATGAATATTATGTACCTAAAAAAAACTCCCCACGCTTAAAGTATGACAAGACAATAATGAAAAAAAATAGAAATAATCAATGAATATTAACGGTTATATTGATTGGGATTGCACACTCTGTAAATTATTAATACTAAATGTGAAACAATATTTCTAGAACTCACAAATTTAAAGTTTTCAAGCCAAATTTTAAGCCCACCATTTTTTTAAGAGATTCAAAACTATTTATTTCTCTTGAATTGTTAATTATTTGTCAAGGTAAAGGATAGCTAAGTAGAAATCAATTTTACAGTTAGAATTAGAAACAAAACTATACTACGATGCTACGATTTATAGATAATGTCGATTCAGTAATAGTTAGTGATCCATCGGTTCTTATACGGATTGTTAAAAAACATTTTTAGTTCAAGGTTTTTTTTTCATGTTCTTTAGAGTAACTTAAGTAGAATTGAATTTGCGTGCTTAATTAAATACGGTACTGCAAGTTTTGGGTCTATAGACAAGCTCATATGTTTAAGTAAATTTTCTTTTAGAACACTTTTCATTTATTATTATTATTATTTTATTATGCCTTAATTTCATGTTACAATTTTCCTTATTTCTAATTTTAATAATTAAAAGCTTATATACTAATGTATTTACACCTATGACTTATAATTTACTTAGACTAACCTGAACTTTTCTATTTATAATAACTTTTCATTTAAAATTGGTTCTATATAACACCTTTTTTATTCCAGGTTGGTTCTATAAACAACCTGAACCGCTTGAATAAGTCAATTTATTTCACAAACATTTTTCATTTGGCATTGGTTCTATACCTGACTCTCCTTTGAGCAAATCAAATGCAATCTATAAAATTTCGTCCCGAATCAGATATGAATATTAAATTATTTAATTAAATAATAGTCTTCTTCTTCTTCTTTCGTTAAGTTCGGTTACCTTCAATTTTATTACAATTCAATAGTCGAATATCAAATTTGTTATAACTAGCAACAAAAATCAGTTGATGAGAAAAAGCCCACCTTATTTTGTTTTATTTTTTTTTATTTTATTTTATTAAAGCTCTATTACCAAACATTTATTTCAAATAAATTAAATTTAAGCGTATTTAGATAAATGAATATAAAATATATATATGTAGATAAATAAGGCATCATATCATGTCTGTAAGTGGCAGAGGGTGGCATTTCTTTGTACATTAAAATCAATTTTAACTTACCTTTGATAACAGTAAATTTCTTGTATTGTTAAAAATATTTCAAATACAAAAAAAAAAAAACGAAAAAATCTGACATAAGAAGATTGCCAAGGGTTAAACTAAACAAGATAAAAAAAAAATCACACAAACAAAAAGTTGGTTCCCCAATTTTTGTAATATAATTTCTGGAAAATTTTTGCCATTTTTTTTTTTTATTTTTTTTTTTTTTGTTCCAATAAAGATAATATTCCAAAAATGAAGGTCACATGAAATAGAAGTAAGTGTGTATAATCGAGAGGGAAGCGGAATATAAGGTACAAAGAGATAGAGATAAAAAAGAAATAAATAAATAAAGTAGATATTATGTTTATGTAGATAAACAAATGAGTATAAGTATAAGACTATCAGGATTTCACCACATTAACAATCAACAGTTCTTGTTCAAAGAAAAAAGTAAAAAAAGAAAAACAAAAAAAAATTTTTTTATCATATATCGTCGTACTTCTTTTTTATAAATGATATCCTTGTTAAGGAAAACAACTTATTAAATTTATTTTTAACCCATATAATATACAGCCTACATTATATTATTATTATATACCTATCGAAAATGTAATAAGGAAATTTTCTTACAATAATAACAACAACAACAATAACAACAGAAAAAAAAAATAAACACCTTGAATATTTGTTTTTCTCATTTGTTTTTTATATTTTTTTATTTAATCTTGTAAAGGATATAACGATACAAGGTTTCAGTCAGGATCAGGACAACGAAAACAAAAATACAAAAACAAGGTAACAAAAAAAAAAAATATTAAAGAAAATTGAAAAATTGTGACATGCATAAGAGTCAGTGTATGTACCTTAAAATGTGTGTGTATGTCAATTACGTGTATAACAACCGTTACATATAAACCTGAAGTGGTCTCTTTCTACTTCTCTTAATTTTTTCATACAATTCATAATAAATGTGATTCCTTTGAGATCATAATAATGTATATATATATAAATATACACCATAATGGTAACACGTATTTTCAGTATTAAAAAAAAATTGTTTTTTTTTTTTTTTGTTATTGTTTTTTACCTTAAATTTATTTACTTAAGATGGAAATTTTCTGATATCATTTTTTTTTACCACATAATTTCAAATATTTCCTTGAACTCCCCACTCACCCAAAATCAAACATACCAAAAGCAGAAAAAAATTTTATTTTTAAATTTTGAGTTTTTATACCTTAATAACTCCCGTTATATGTGCTTGAAGGCTATGTTATGAATGTACTTTTTAAGTTTAATTTTGAATTTTTGTAACAATGAATAAAAAAAAATATTACGGAATATTTTCTACAGCTTTTTAAATTTTCTGAAATTAAATAAAAAAAAAAAAATAACCCAAGCATTATGCCATTAAATCGGTTTAAAAACACTTCTTCTTTTCCAGTTTTCTTTACCGAACCAAAACAAAAAAAAACAACTAATACGCATCAATAATTTTTTCGCAAAATTTAAGTAATGGAAAACCAACCGAATCGAATCCGAGTATTGTGGAAGAAATGTTTGACACACGCATTCAAATTCATCCACATGAACATGCCAATAATTTTTTTTTGGACCTAATTTTCATTTTTATTCTACGTATTAAATATTTTCATTTTCATCGGATTTTCATACTGAATTTATTTATTTTTTTTTGTTTTTTGTAACTTGAAGGTAGCGTGAATTTTCTTAATGGTACTAAAATATATTCCCATTTCCTACTTTTTTTTCTCTCTATATTTATTATAATGGTTTTTCTAGGCTTCGGATCATTTTAATAAGATAAATTTCAACCTTAATAGATTCGTATGTGAAAAATGTATTTTTTTTTTTTTGTATGAGGATGTGTGTGTGTGAAAACGTGCGTATAAAATTGTATTCATATTAAATAAAAAATTATTAAAGAATATTTTATATTTAATGTGATCCTTTTTTAACAGAACCACCACCAGTATTGACTTAAAAATATTTTAAAAAAGAATTTTTTGTTTTTTTTTTTTTTTGTGATAGTTTATTAAAAGTAGAATATTGAAACATTTGTTGATGGAATTCAAAATTGAGGTGAATTCAAGTGAATTGTTTATATTTATAATTGTTATGTTGATTGAATGTTGAGCTCAGAATACACTGTCCAGATTGTATAATAAAAATGTATTAAGCAAATTTTCACAAAATATAAATATTGCCCCCACTCCGATTTTATCATTTAAATTATTCTTGTTTTGAACCTGAATATCCATTACAGGATGGTTTTGATTGTATATTTGTAAAAAAATTATCTGTATTGAAGTGTGCGAATTGTAATCGTTTGAATATCTGAAGTCCATAAGTTTGTGGATCTTTTTAATGCCTTTAAAATCTCAGTAAAATCTAGATATAATGATTATGTAACCAATGTTGCTTAGGAGGTGAATCCTTAATCAATTTAATCATTAATTTAAAAAATAAAACAGACCGATAGCCTGACATGACTTATAAGGGCTCAACAAGTAATAGCTCTGAAGCTATTGTAGTACAATTGAAAAAAATCCTTTTAAAGCTCTTATCAGGATAACATCTTTGAAGTAGACCCATTTAAACTTCCTCATTTAGAACAACTCCCTCCACAGCCCACACCTTTGAACCACTTTGACGTATCCCAAATGCAAGTCAATCAATAAATATGATGGTACTAGTTACCATACCTATTGTATTGGGTGCGATCAGTAAATCATGAGTATTTTATTAATTTTTATTTTTATTTTATTATGTGCATATAATGGTAAGTCTCTACAAGATAAACAAATTAAACAAATTAAACATATAAATTCATTGTACTTGGACACTGTACAATGGAAAACAAGAAATATAAGTAAATTAGGTATTAATCCTACAATTCTATCAGTATAACTACTTAAGTAATTGATCCTGCACTGACCTCTTAATTTGCAAATACCAAGTATAAGAACACATAAGTAATATTAATTTATTCAAATAAAACAAAATATTAAAAGCCGAATAAAAATAGAAAATCATTTTGAAAAAGGATATGTGAGTCCACTGTATAAACATACAAAATTAATGTGTGTATAATGTGATGTCCTGATTTCATTTTTACGCAGAAATTTTGTTTTAAAAACATGATTTTTTTTTTGTTTTTAATTTAAATAAAAAAAAAACAAAATTTAATTTTTTCTTTTCTCCAGCTCCTGATATTTTCATAAACAGGACATAAAAATAATTATTTGTGTGTGTGTTTACGTGTTCATATAAACAGTTGCCATCTAGTCGGTTTATCTACAAAAATAAAAATAAAAAATCGTTTTGCGCTTGGTTTTTTTGTATTTTTGTACTTTTTTTATATTTTTTTTTCCAGTTCTTATTTTAGAAAAACCAAAAAAATAAAAAAATAAACCAAAAAAAAAAAATTAAAAACAAAAAAAAAATGTATAACAAAATAACTTCCTTTTTCTATTTTTCTACTCTTCGGGATTTTGTTGTTTTTTTTTGTTTTTTGTTTTTGCATATTCATTTGGTAGAGAGGGATGTCTATATTGAATTTTAGGTCGTTTCCTTGTTCTAAAAATAAACATGTACCATTAAATAAAAAAACAACAACAACAACAATAATAAAAGCTTAAACTAAATCTCATATGAGTAAAATGAAAAAAAAGGACCAAAATGTCCTTTCTAAATTTGTATGAATATAAATGGTTAGTAAACATTTTATTCAAAATAACAACAACAACAACAACAATTCTACTATACTACAACAACTTCAAAACAAAACAAAATATTCATATGGTGAGAAAATTTAGTTTTTTGTGAAATTGTTTTTTTAATATCTCTTCTGTGTACATTTTTTTAAAAAGAAAAAATTTTTTTTTTGCATATAAAAAAAACAAAAAAAAATAATTTGTAAAAGAACAGGAAAAACAAATTAATTATTTTCTTAGAATTTTAATTAAAGACACAAAAAAAAAAGAATTATAAAAAAAAAAATGTTAATTCTGCAGTATTCATGTACATGTTTATGAAATCACATGGGCTTAGAAGATAACTAGAATAATATATGTATGTACATATACATTATAAATATATATGAAATTAATTTTAAAGTTTTTAAAAATATTTTTAAAAGTTTATTTGTATTCTCTTGGTATTCAAGAAAAAAAAAAAACAAAATCTAAAAATACAATAACTGAACGACAAAGCGTTCCTATTTGTATGTATATATATGCAAATGTAATATAGTTGTAGCAAATTTTCAATTTAATCTTAAAGTTTAATTAAAAGAGTGTGTCGTTCACCAATATTACTGCAATTCATCAGTATGTATGTTTTAGACTATATTTACACGACCCGCCTAGTTTGATTGTAGTTTTAAAGGCCTTAAAATAAATCAAGTTATTAAAAATAAAGCTTATTGGTTGATACACATATAAATAACAGTAAATATTAATAAAAATTAATAAAGCGGGTTTCAATACAGATGTTATAAATTTTGCAGATATGGATCCGGCTATGTTTACTTAATTTTGGCTATTATTTTTATATATGTTTACTCAATTTTTACCTAACACTTCGATAGTTCTATACTCAATAAGGTATACAATTTGAATGTGGAACTGCTATATATCCGGACAATGTTCAAAAAAAAAATTAAGGTGCTTATTAAGGAAGACGCAAACGCACAAAAACAAAGGTATGTCATTTTTGGTAATTTTGGAAATGCAATTGAAATTGCATACTTTACGGATGAAATACTTAATTTATCACGCGTTTTCAATCATTATGTCACTAAATCTATTCAATAAGTTCAATAATTCATGTTTAACAAAAAAAATGTTTGTTTAATAACATGAAGCTCGATGTTGGGTATATTAACAAGCAAAATTGCAGTATTTGGAGTAACTTATAAATCTATCCATTATTTTAGAAACTGATTTTTCAACATTATTGTATCCTAAAAATTGTCTTGTGGAGCGGTTTACGTGCGGGAGATAGCTGGATTTTTTTTTAAAATCAGGTTGGAGCACATATACCATTAACGGTATTCGCTATAGATCAATAATAAATCAATTTTTATACCCAAATTTACAAAATGTGATCGAAAAACAAAATTGTCATTGTATATTACTCTAACTTTATTTAAATAAGATATATATATATATATATATGGATGTGTGTTTATTGTCACATTCTCTTCTATTCTCTTCAACTCTATTCTACTCTAATTATTTTCTAATTTTTTTATTACTATTTATTACCTTTGTTTTTCTTTCCTTTATTTTTATATGGCTAAAATTCTGCGAAGTCAGTTAGGGTGTTTATCCCTTTTTGCTGACCAAACATACAAATGGAGGTTTAAATGATATGTGTCAAAAGCTCAGACACTGGAAAAGATGCGAGAATCAATACAGCTGACGCCAAGCTCATAAGCACAAATTGCCCATCACAACATCCGATCCTCCATGAAGAAACGCCATCAAAGAAATGAGAATGTTCAATTACCTGGTCAGCATCGTATCATCAAATGAAGATGTCGATTTGGTTATTGAAGCCCACTTCAGCAAGTACGGGATACTGTCAAAAATATAACAGGCAAACAACATATCCCTGCGCACAAAAATACGAATCTTCAATGCAAGTGTAAAATCTGTTCTCTTATACGACTGCGAAACATGGAAATTTTCAGTAAACGTACATCAATATCCCTCCAGCGCATCCTAATCATTCTTTGCCCACAAACCATTGACAACAGAACGCTGTGGCAAAAAAAACGAAGAAAAAAAAGGCTTGGAAATCCGACAGAGTAATTAGCGTTGGGTTAGGCTTAATCTGAGTAAACCCGACAACAACATCCTGAAATAATGTTTCAAATGGAATCCTCAGGATACACATCGCGTTACAAGGCCGAGAAATCACAGAGAACGACAGTCTTAGCCGAAGCAAGTATTTAACAAAGAACATGGCCACAATTATAGAGATTAGCCGCATATAGGAGCCGACAGAAGGATTTGATTTCCGCCCTATGAACCCCACGGATGAGGTTACAGAACAATGATGATATATATGTATATATATACATACAATATTAAGTTGAAAGAGTTTTGATTTCAATCAATGTTTTGTTCTACCTACCCAAGGGCACCACTGGCAAGAAATAATTAAAAATATTTAAAATCAAGATTGGACCGGCTCCATAAAAAGGTATATAGTATCTAAAGCTTACAAAATTACTTATAATCTGAATTGATCAAATATGAACGAATTTAGTGTATAACATGCTTAAAATAATAATTAACACAGTCATTATCCTGAGAATATTATAAATCAATATTAAACCAAAATCAAAGGGGCCAGACGGAGTTGAAAACTTATATAAAAACTTCCAATGTCCTGATGGAAGACAATAATTATTAGTTAGAACACATCAGTATGGTAAAAAAATTTTAAACGATCTTTATTGTAAGCTCTAACCCTATTATAACAGATGATAATGATGCTGATGATAATGATGATAATAATGATGACAATGATAAGGACATTGAGGATGAAAATATTTAAAAATAACGAAAACATTTATGAAATTCATCAAAAAATTTCTTTTTAAATCATTTGCAATGCTCAGAAATTCTTCATTATGAATTTTAAATTGCCAACACGCATATACCCAAATCCCTTAGAAGTTTTATTTTTAACTTTTCTATTTTAATTTCTTCTCGGTTACGTTTTCTTCGTAATAAACTGACTTAAACCATAATACAAGAGGAAGAAGAAAAAGTTTTGTTTTTTTTTTTGCTAATTTTAAGCTTAAGTAAAAAAGCAAATAATTTTTTTTTTTTAAATATAGATCCGTCCACCATCAACCATTATTTAAATCCTTCATTGTAAATAAATCTTTACAAAAACAAAAAAAACCAACCACTAATAAAATTTGTTTTTTTTTTTTTTTTAATCTTTGAAACCCAATCTAAATATTTGAAATATTTTTATAAAACTATAAATATAGAAAAATAAAAGGAAAATTTTATACAATAGATTTCCACTTTTTCCACTGAAAATAATAAAATGCATTAATTTTGCTTTTCTATCTTTCTTTCTCTTTCTTATATTCCTCTCTCGCTATATTCTAAATAATTTATAGTTTTTATTCAATAAAAGATTTATAATAATAATATAATAAAAAACTAAAAAGTTAAAATAATCCTCAGTTCAGGATTTTATTAGAATACAATGGGATTTCATTTGAAAATCAAAGAAAATTATAAGAAAAACAAAAAGAAAATTCTTACAGTAATATTTTATTACTTTAGATATTACATTCTATTATATATACATTATTTTTATATTTTTATATGTATATATATATATACCTAAAATAAATTTATATGATTGCAAGGATATTTTTTTTCTATAGAAATTCTGTAATTTATTATTAAAAACCAAGATTTTAATCTTTTTTACTTTTCTATTCATTTAGTTTTGATTTTATATAGGGGTTATAGAGAGGTTAGAAGTTCACTGCATTAAAATGTCGATATAAAACATACTGTTTGGAACTGAAATATTGGATATTTTTATAAGTAATGATTTTTTAACAAAATTTAGGTTTTTAAATTGCATTTATTAAGGTTTTTCAAATAGTTTTACAAATTCACTTTGAAAGGTACATTTATAAAAATTGAATACAACTCAATTCAAATTACTTGAACTAAATTTAGATAATGCTCGATATACATATATATTGAATTCAGTTATATAATTGTATTTCAAATCTCCTTTGTTTTACAAACTTTTTAATTTGCCTTATTACAATTCTAGTGCTCAGCTCTAGTTCCAGCTTTATTTAATTACTTGTGTCACCTCGTATACATCTACTGTCAGTATAGCATGATTTTAATCATTTTTTTTTTTTAAGATTCATAGTGAGTTTATTATGATTACAGGTCCCCTTATTCTGGTATTTACATTAAATGAAAAAAAAAATAATTTATAGAAAAGTTTTAAATACAATGTTGACACGCAAGAGTTATAAGAAGATATAATAAAAACATGTATTGTATATTCTTTTATTTCTATTGAATTTTCTTTTGACGATTAAATCTGTCTTTTATATTTTATGATTTTCATTATATTATACTTATTGTTAAATAATTTTCCTTTTTCAATTTTCCAATAATATTTCAAATGTCGATATTATAATCCTGTCATTCTATAGTATAATCCAATAGTATAATCCTGAATTTAAAACACTTAATTTAATTGCATACATATACAGAATATTAACATCAACCTTACTCTAAGATATCCTATAGTTGCTATGAAAATCTAATTATTCTATATGCACCATTGAAATCATCTAAACCTTATGCATAAAGCTAATTTCTTCTAAAAGTTCATTGACCTTTTCTTAATCGTTTCCATATTCCAATTTATTTATTTATATATTATATATATATATATATATATATATATTCAGTTTATTGTATTGTATTGTATCCTGCCGAGTCATTACAATCTCTGTTATACCCCCACTATTTTAATATCCTTGAAAAAATAAAAAATTTACCAACATATTAAGTAGAAGAAAATGCTTGTGTATTAAAAACGAGAAAAAAAAATTATGAACATCCTGGATTTATACTCAACAAAATCCTGTTTAATATTAAAACAACAAAAACACCACAAAACAAGCAAAAAAAATTCAATTTTTACAGCATTAGGTGTCATATTGTTATAGTTTAACTCTCTAGGAATGCACATTATTGAAACCAATTCCTTTTTATAGAACTTCATTTACAAAAAAAAACAAAAAAAACACAACAAATACAACACCGCGAGAATTCTAAAAGGATTATTCTTTTTATTTAATAGAAATCTGTTGGAGGTGATAGAAGAAAATATGAATTTTATATTAAAATCTTATATATTAAAAAAAAAAGAAGAGAAACTGAGTTAGGAAGAGATAAAAAAAAGAAAAGAAATAAATGTGGGGGCGTCAGTAATAATTATAAAAAATATTAAAATAAAATATTAAAATTGAAAAATAAAATGTCTTCTCTTTCACAATGCTGCATTAGGGTTGAGTTGTATTTTTTCAATTTTTATATTTCAATAGCCAATTTTCTAAACAAAAATCTTGTATCTCTTTATATATTATAGCTTATTAAGTAGGATTGAGAAAAAAAATACAATTTATTGATCTGGCAGTAGCCGGTTTAAGTCCCCTGAGGGATACAATTGAAGCGTTACTAAGTATATTAGCAAAAGTAGGCTAATCTATATTGTGAAAACGATGATTATTGAAATTGAAAGTAATTCTGAAAACCACAATATTACTGTCAGATTAATGCATAATACAAGCACATCAGACATCTATTACTAGACAAAAGCTTGCTACATTTGATTGATATGATATATCTGATCTATCTGAAATTTCTATACTCTCAAAAGGAGTCGAAAGCAGAAAGCATAGTAATAATGATAAAATCAATTTCTATATAAAACACTGATCATTATATTTGAAATAGACTGACAAGTAGATTAAAAATGACTCACTAGCTGAAAACTATAACTCACATTTTCAATTTCCAATGAACTATCTATACATGTATTCCGTATATAAGCAATTATTGTATAAAATTATCGTATTGTGTCTGAACCAAATTTTTTTGCGATAATCTAGTTGTCTCTACATGTTTACATTATCCAAAATCCTTGAAATTTAGTAAATAAATAATTTAATTTCTATAGCACAAACAAAAAAAAAATAGAAATAATAAATAACATTTAATCTATAATATTTTTTAATTAAAAATTTAATTGCAATTTCTTAGAAGCAATTAATTTACAATTAAAAATCCTTATTATCCTGTTTTTAACGAAAAATAAACTTTCAAAATAAAGTTATTAAATTTTGTTTATTGTGCTCTATTTTTATTAATCAATTAATTACTTAGCTAATTCATTTATTAGATAATTATATTTAAAATATATATATATATATTTACAGAATATTAATAATATTTATTTATTATTTAGTTTTCAAGAATCTTAAGTTGTTCAGATTCACATTTATTAAATTTTAATTTACGTAAAATCATTATCCATTTATTAAACTGTTATTATTATTATTATTATTTTTATTATTATTATTATTATTATTATTATTATTATTATTATTTTTATTATTACTATTTTTATTATTATTATTGTTATTATTATTATTATTATTATTATTTTTATTATTATTATTGTTATTATTATTATTGCTATTATTATTATTTTTATTTTTATTATTGCTATTAATATTATTATTATTATTATTATCGTTATTATTATTATTACTATTTTTATTATTATTATTTTTATTATTATCATTATTATTATAATTATTATTATTATTATATTATTATTATTATTATTATTATTATTATTATTATTATTATTAGTATTATTATTATTGTTTTTTTTCTACCCAAATATTAACAAAGACAATCACCGAAATAGAATCATCATCACAATACCTCTACTTTAATAGAATCTAATTTAACCTACTTAATAACGAATATATAATATATAGCTATAATTTAAGGATATTACTTCCAATCTCCTTGATTTTTTAATCAAAAGTAATAAAAGAAAAAGAACGAAAAAATTTATTTCATTTTTTAATCCTTGAAATTAAATCGTATTTTTTTTTTGTTTGGTTTTTTTCACACACTGTGTACCTATACAATTCTGCATTTTCTTTAATTTTTTTTCACTTTTAAATGAAAATTTTTTTCCAGAATTATATTATATGATTAGAACCATGAATGTCTGGTTCAAATGTAATGTAATATTTCACCACATCACTATCACTATGTATATGTATTTCTAATGTTGAAATGTCATTAAATTTATTCTAATAGAATCAATTCACATGACGTATACATGTAGAATAGAAATGTACCATGACTTAAAAAAGTTTTGTAATGATTTACAATTTTGTTGTTATTCAGTTAGACTATATATAGTTCTTTAGTGAGTTTAATATTTTATTATCAATTGAATTTCGATTCCATTTATTTACTTTCTAAAATTGATATTTCACAAGTAATTCACTTCATTTGTCAATGCTTGCAACTAGATGGATTTTAATAGTGAAAATCCATGACAATGAAAATGCAGTACAAGCTTAATGAAATGGTTAAAATTCATATTTAATTTAAATTATAAAATTCAAATTTTATATCACGAACTCTAATTGTTTTAAATCTCAAATAATTTCAGAGTGAAGAACATAATTCTAAACTATTTTAAACTAATTTGGAAAACAATGAAGATTTATAAATTCCCTGTTAAAATATAAAAAAAAATTTCGATATGTATCGAGTCTTTTTATCACTACCATCAGAATTAAAATCTGACAAACATTTTAACTGATGATTTGTTGTTTACTTCACCATATTTTCCGGATAGATTATGTTTTGCGATTTCTGGGCAGATAGCTAATCATTATTTTAAACAAAATCGAACTATTTGTTTACAACACAAAAATATTTTAATTAATTACGGTTGTTTGCCAGTTATAAAAGCTATTTCAGCCAACCATAAAATAATGAGACCCACTTTAATACGTAGCACCCCCATATAGTTATGGCATTTGTACATTAAGTAATTTAAAAATTAAACCAAAAAATATTTGAACATTTTCAAAAATCACTGTATATATATTTATAAATTCCATTTGGATGCTAGCTATGCTAGGTAATGCTATAAATTTTTTTTCTAGAAAAATTCCACAAAAAAAAAACAAAAAAACAAAAACCAGAAAAAACAAATATTTGAAATAGAGTCATGATGTTCCCATTTAACAACTATACCAAAATATTAATCTAATAAAATCCATATCTGAAAATCCTTAATAAAATGATAGTAATAATAGTGATGATAATCATAATATTTTCTATGATAATGATCCTGATAACAGTGATGATGTTGATGATGATGATGATTATGATTCTGATGATGATGATAGTTGTACATGTTTTGTATATGTGATTAATTTAATATGTATGTTCCCAGAAATAAATGAATGTCCTTCACCATATAAAGTTATAATAAATACATGTATGTAGGTATGTACATACATATCAATATTAAATTTACTTAATGTACTTAAATACATATATTTATACACATATATATACATACAATATCAAAGTTGTAAGTAACGTGAATTCAGCACCTGATGATGCATTTAAAAACTTTTTTTTTCTTTTATTTATGTTTCAGTTGATGCTATTTTTTTTTTACTTAAATAAGAAAAATATAAATAAAAAAAATATTACTTTAAAAATAAAAAGGATATTCAGGTAGTAGATACCTAGATGGAAATTTTAAATAAAAGTAAATAGAAAAATGAAGTTGAACATTTCAGCGAACTTGTAGTTGAATCAGAAGCAGAAAAAATGTACTCATTAAATATTTATTGAAGTAGAGAGAGAATAGTTTAGGGCCAATGCTCTGATGATATAATATAAAAAAACATTATTTTATTTATTAACATTATTAATTACAATTTATGTTATCAATAAAGAGTAATAGCTTCTTCGTAAATTACTTTTAACAATCAAAAGTACATAAAAATTTAATATATTGACCAAGTAATACGAGATGAACTTGTGCTACAGAGAGTAGGTGGAATTGAGCATTCCAGTTGCTTCTGAAAAGTCAATTAGTACTCAGTTGTGGCTTTTTGACGTTACATAGAATAATTGAAAGCATAAAAATAAGATAAAACCTATATCGCGAGCGAGAATAATAATTATTTTTTTTTTTTTTTACTTTACACTCTTGACAGTAACTTCGATAGAATCATCTTTTCGTGATTAATTAAGTACGGTACTGCAATTTTACCCTATACAATATCTACAATATTTTTGAGTATTTGTTTAACAATTTGCTGGCTTATCTATTCATTAAATGACTACTATACATGTACAGACCTCCAGACAATGGGTATGTACAGTTCAACACAATTTTGTGATGGTACATAACGAGTAAAAGATTTGACACAAAACAAAAATTTATTAATCTTTTTTGTAAAAGGGCAATAATTATTAAGAGACACAAATTAAAATAGTTGACAATAATAAATTTAGATAAATGTAAGCTTAATGCTTGAAAATTAGAATAGGTTAAAGAAAAAAAAAAGTTCTTACATTAGGTTAGTTTTGTTTCTATCAATCAAAATCACAAAATATAGTCAGTTTGAAATTTATTTTTAAAGTAGAAAAGCTATTAAAAATATATTTTAAAGCTTTAAAAGTGTATTTGTATTGATGTGCCTTATCTCTACTCTTAAAAAACAATTATATTTACAACAACAACTATATTTCTGGATCTTGTACTAATGTTATATAAAAAAAATAGGTTTCGTCCTTTCAAAACATATTATTTTGTTTGTAACATCCATGTCCACTTTCTGAATAATTACATACTTTTCTCGAAACATTTGGTTTCAAAATACGTCAAACTGTATTACTAATTAACTTGTTCGATAATACAGGTTATGTACGTTCTGAACTTGGTTTGAAAATCTTATATTTAAGTTAAATATATTGTTGGTGTGAATAATACCTATGCTCTACACTAAGCACATATAATTTTTTACACTAAAAATTCACTATCACAGTACAGTTCATATTATACTCCAATAGAAATCGATTTATACTTGCTTTTTTATTTATTAGGTTGCAACAGCTCTTAATCGAATTTTTTTTAATTTTTTAAGTAGCAAGTTTTGAACTTACTTTGGTTAAGAATTATGAAAACTATATTTAAAAATTCTAGTTAAATTTTACTGCATTTTATTCAATGCAAACAAAATTTTAAAAAGTGTGGCATTATTATTTTTTCTTTGTGTAATTAAATACTTTAAAGTTTTTTGTTAATTACAAACAAAAACAGATACACCAACCATAATGATTATATAAACTTTCAAATTAATTTAATTAGAATGCAAACTTTTAACGTAACCTTCGTATGAGAAAAAAACTTTTAATCTAACCTTCGTTTTATACAAATCATAGTAAAAACAAAATGTATTTAATTCAATTAGAAATTTAGAAATAAGAACTACAACAAAAATAACAACAACAAGATAAACAATAACAACAAAACTAAACTTTTTCAATATCCTTTAAAAATGTTTGTTATGATCATTATCATCATCACTATCAATTAATCATCATATATGTGTGTATGTATGTTTGAATGTTTGAGATATCTAAATATCGATTTTAGAGATCAATAGAGGAGAAAATTGAATTAAAATGGTGAACATTTTAATTGCATTTTCTACACTTTTAATTTTAAGGGTACACCTTCAAAACAAAAATAAATTTATTACGTTTTTCCTTTCAGTTTTTGTTGTTATATATTTTTGTTTGATTTTTTTAAAAGCTAAAAAAAAATAATTTTAGAAAAAGTTAATAAAAAATACAAAAACAGTAAAATTTTCATTTTTAAAAAATAAAAAAAAATATCCATTTTCAATTTTCAGTATTAAAATTGATGTTTTGTGAACAGTGTCACAAATATGAAGAAAATTGTGCACTGATGCTTACATTTTTTATATAGAAATATTAGTGTTTCGGATTTATTTGAAAAAAAAAAAAAAAAAATTATTGAAATAATTAAAAATAAATGTTTCAGTTAAAATAAATATAATTTTAATTTATTTTTTTTTTATTAAAATTATTTAAAATAAAATAAATCCATATTTATTAAAAATTATTTAAAAATTTCAATTAATTTGGAAATTTGGATAAAATTATTTAATTAACTATGAAACTCCCATCAATAAATTAATATTAAATTAATTTTGTTAGCAAAAATAATATTAAATAAAAATATACTAATTGTAAAAATAGAAATAAACACACTTAAATTTAAAATGAAGACTGTTTTGTGCTGACGGTACACTATTTAATTTTTTGTGTTTCAAAAAAAGTGTTTTTGTTTTAAGTGTAAACCGATACCTAAAGAATTTATATTAAAATTAAAAAGGACTATCGTTATGATAGACTCATACGTGTGCTTAAATTTTCTGAATAAATTTCATCCAACAGTGCTGTTATCAACAGGTTTAAATCTTTTAAATAGTTTTAAAGCTAATTGCTGTATATTGGAATTTCAAGGTACGAATCGTTTCGAAATATTTGTTTTGTTGGGATGTACAGAAACTCTTACTTTAATCCACAGAATTTGCATTTTTTGTTTTACAAATTATCATCTCTATTTGTTTATATAAATTAAAGTTGTATTTATACAATTAAATTGAATACGCCAAATCAAAGAAAAAGTGATCATCCTGTTTTAAAATAGATTATAATAAAAAAAAAATTACTGTTATATCTAGATATAGTGTTGAACTCTAAAATATGTACTTCTTTATTTAAAATATTGCTGCTATAACATATAAATTGACAGTAAGTTGGAATAATCAACTATTTGAAATTTTGATTGATTTTTATAACTCACAGATGTACTAATAACATCTTTCAATAATTTATAAAATCAACCAAAATAAAAATCAGTATAGTTGTATAGTTAGTCTAACACTACAAATACTTATTGGTAGATGAGTAGTTCAAGTAGTTATGTTGAATCAAATAACTCTTAACAATTATTATTGAAATTATAACTAACTATACTTTATGAAATATAATGATTACTGAAACTGAAACATAGTTTCAAAACAAAAATATCTAAACTATGCCGAAGAGTATTCTAAAATGTAATACTAACAACTATAAGTATAAATACTAGCAAATTTTCAATATAATAAAGGATCTTACATTTATTTACAATACACATTAGCGGCCTGGTGTTATGTAGTTTGTATATCGTTTGTCACAGCCCATAATTGTGAATTAAAACCAAGTATGAAATACAAAAACAAAACAAACAAACAAAATATTACATTTAACATAACAGATTTACATTACATTTATCATAACAGATAACATTACATTTGTATGACACTAAATTATGTATACTAACATTAGTATATGCATAATATAACAACTTAATTAATTATTGCAATTCTTTTCTTTATAAATTTATTTTCATTATTGTTAATTTCTTTAGGTTAAGGTTTAATTTAATTTAATTTAATTTAATTTAAGAATTGTTATGAATTTGCTACACATTATACTTTATATATTCCTATAGACACTTACCGTCTGATGTATATGTACGAAATAAAATGAATAAAAAAAAAAAAAGATAAACTACTATCCGATTGTATTAAACACTTACGATTATTTTCAAATATTGATGTATATACGTGACATCTTTTATAAATTAAATATTATTTCAAAAATGCTCTTTTAATAATATAATACTAGTAAGAAAGGGAACAGGTAGGATCCACTGTTAAAATAAATAAATAAATAAATATTACTAGTCGAACGTACCATGTTCACGCACATTTTAACCATTTAAATAAATTTTATCACAAAATTATATTTTAACTTATCTAATTCAATTCTCTTTCATAAAAGAAATAATTAAATTATCATAGAGAATAACGAGATAATAGATTGGATGTGTTCACTTTGAATTGCAATTGTACTTAACAAAATTTTTTGTAAAAGCCAGCTCTCAGCGTTTAGATTATGTCATCAACTACAATTGCATTTTTATATGTGTGCGTAAATGTTATCATTTCAATTCATCGGTTTGAACTCTGTGCACTTAGAACGTCAAAAACAATATATGTATATATAGATATGTAAAGAAATACAAAAACAATAGAATAATATCAGTCCAATTGTTTTGGCCAGCCGGTGTGATATTTTTTCTTAATTTTTTAATATTCTTATAACAAATTCTTATAAATTTTTAATTTTGTGTAACAAACAATTTTTTGACATTTTAAAACATTTTATGGCTGTTTTAAGTAAGTGGATGAGATGAGCTATAACTTGTAAGGGAGCTAAATTTTAGTTGAAAATCTCGCAACAATTTTTTCGTAGTATTACCGCAGTAGGCAGAGCGAAATGATAATATATGATGTGATTATGAACAAATTGAAATAGAAACACAGAAAAAAAATTCATTATCGATTTTTTATTAGAAAAAAAAACAAATCAAGTAAATTATAAAAAACCATACATATATGATGCCATACTATAATATAATGCGTACCTACCTACCTACTAAATGAATTTTTTTTTTTTTATAAAATAAAAATTCGTATATTAAAAATAAATGAAAATAAAAAAATTTACTGCAAAAAAACAGTATGTGTAAAGGACAAAATAACTCATAACTTCTGAAACATGGATTGCCGTATAGTCTTTCGATGATTTTTTTTTTTTTGAAGAAAATTAAATTTTCTTTAATTATTTTAAAAAAAAACTATTTTAGGACTTTCCCTATTGAATTATAAATCTAAAAAGAAATAACAAATAGTAGTAAAAAATTATTTATTTCAATTTTGCGAATTGGTTTGCTTGTTTTCCGCTACTCTCCTATTAATTTTGTTTCATGAACGAACAACCCAATCTGAAACTATCTATTTGCATTATTAATATATGATATATTTATCTATATTTTATGAAATTTATAATTATAAATATTAATCAAATAACTAATTCCAAAAATATTCTTTGTTTCAGCAGAAGACTGGCAGAATGAGAAAAATGGAAGAAATCAATCAAATGATCAAGGTTGGTATTATTATTAAATTTATATGTAAAAACCAATAACTGTGGCAGCTAGTGCTAACTTTTATTCAAATTTATTTTAGTTATAGTAAATTAAAAAATACTAAATAATATATAATACAAAAATATACACCAAATAATTAATATAATTTAACAAAAAGGTCCACATTTCGAAAGGAAAAATGACCTATAAAGTT
The DNA here is from genome assembly GCA_963942445.1 of Argyra leucocephala. Lineage (NCBI taxonomy): Eukaryota > Metazoa > Arthropoda > Insecta > Diptera > Dolichopodidae > Argyra > Argyra leucocephala. The sequence continues at coordinate 131,076,677 of OZ012681.1, read as the reverse complement.
TGCCTACAGATTTATCTTAAAATAAATAAATAAATAAATGTATAGTTTAAAATGAAATCAAATGACAATAAATCATACATAATGGCAACTACAACGACAACTTCTCCAGAAAAACAACAACAAATTGTCGATTTCGTTGAATTTAATTTAATTTTAATTTTGTCGTTGTGGAACATAATTTTGAAAAATTCCACTAAATGGAACTGAAAAATATTTAATTGTCAGATTACAAGCTATCAGATGTAGAGTTGTAATTTCGAAAGCCAAAATGTGTCAAATTTAGAATAAATATTTTTTATGGTCATTTTTGAATTTATTACAAAACATTTATTCTATTAAGTAAAATTACTTCAAAATGTATTTATTTTTTAATTAATACTTTCTTTACAAAAAAAAACTGATTTTAGTAATAAAAATATCAATTATAAAATGTAGCAAACTCGGCAACGTAACAAAAGAATAAATAAAGTTGTGTCATCACTGTAAAATTTAAAAATATAAACAAAACAAAATATTTTTGTCAATGTCGTTGTTGTTTTATTATACGTAGCGTCAGTCATCAACGACAACAACTGTTTGTCGTTGTCGTTCTCAATGTGCCTGAGCAGAAAATCTATAAAAATGAAATTTTTCATTTCTGTTATTTACAATAACAAACAAAACCATAACAACGCATGGCAGATTAGCTAGTTGCCAGCGCTGTCGAAAGTGGAGCTTTGACTCCAAAATGGAGCTTTGACAAATTGTGTGGAGCTTTGGATTCTACTGGAGCCCAGTGGAGCTGAAAATTTAAAATACATAAATACTACATCCCATTTCAATATTTCCTTTTTTTATAATATTTTATTTTGGGAACCAAAAAATTTGAAGAACCCAAAATTATTTAAAAACTAGTACAATTAATTTATTATAATATGCGAACGACCAAAAATTGTACATTGATAGAATAGAAGCCTATATGAAACAGGATTTTTATCACAATAAATCTAAAAAAGTTAATGCGATGTCTTTATGTCGGCTTAATGAAATTTTGCTCCAAACGTTCAAAAGTTGTTTTCGAGAAAAATGAAAAACAAAATTTAACTTCAAACAAAAAAAAAGTACTCGATAAGAATTTTTGATACTTTGCATGATCATTTTTGCATTCACTAGACATTGCCACATAAAATATGAAATATAGTAGTTTTTATCACAATAGTCACAATTGCCAGTTTGCTTCATTTCATACAACATCATATTACCAACTAGTAACTGTATTGCGCGTAGAGCAAAAAAAGTTAAGGGGGCGCAAATAAGAATAAATCTAGTTATTGCATTGTGAATGAAATGGAACAAAGTGTGTAATGTATCTTAGAAAAAAATTTTATTTATAAATATTTTTACCAATAATCATTGTCTAATTTTAATAATTTGATAAACCGGAAACGATGAAATGATAAATTAAAATTAATCTTTGTAAAAATTTTATAACTCAAATCTAGTTCCTAAAGTCATAAACAAAAAAACTAAATTCAGGTTTTTTCATTGCTCAATAAAAACAATCAACATCACTTTGTTATCACATTCATTATGTTTTTTCCAGTAATTTATTTAAAATTAAATTTTGTACTGAACTATTGATTAAAATTTAAGTTTTTAGTGATAAATTAAAGTACTACAAAGTTTCTGGCCCAGCTCAAAGTTACATTTAAATACTTAAAAATTTATAATTACTATAGGATTGCGTTAAAGTACAATACCGAAAAATATTGGCAAAAAATGAATCCAACTTCTTAAATCTTGTTACTAACACTTTTATTAAATGAAGAAGACTGTCTGAATATCTATATTTTTCAAAAAAATCACACATTCTATTTCTTGGATCAGTGAATCTGAAAGTCTTAGCTCTGAATAATTTTGAATTATTTGAGTTAGGCATCGCCGGTTACTGAAATGAATGCTTAAAATTTTTGTTTTCGATTTTGCAACGCAAATTTTCATATTAAAGTTGCTCCGTTGACAGAAAATTGGCGTTTGGAGCAGAATAGCACAATAATATTGGGAAAACATGGCTTATCGAGCAAAATGACAACTCTGTATATTTTAAACTACAACAGAAATAAATATTTTGAATACACCATTCGAAGGAGCTTGATTTAAGACACATGATAATGCTCTTTAGTATAAAATTTTTTTATAAATTTAAGTTTTACTTGAAATTTTAATGAATGTATTATATTTTTTATAAAGTTGGAAAAAAGACTGTTAATTTCGTGAATTATATTATATTCTTTTATTATTACAATGATTTTAGTTATTTTGTAACTAATGTCAGTATTTTATAGTTTTGAAGCCGGTTGGAGCCCATTTTAGATATTTTTGGAGTTTAAAATTTTTTTCACACGACAACGCTGGCTAGTTTTACATAAAAAAAAAAACACATTTTTGTCGGCGATTAAAAAACTAAAATTTAAATTGCTTGACTGTCACATCGCTGATATTCTTTACCTACCCTTTTTTAATAATTCGAGGACATATGACAAAAACAAACTACTTTAAAATACTTTAAAGTTATTTGAAATTTATGAACAAAGGCACTAACCAATAGCTTACAAAACTTAAAACAATATTTTCTATACAATAATTAAAAAAAAAAAAATTTTGAAATTATTTTCAAAACTTTTAGATAATAATTTTCAAAACAAAACAAACAAAACAAACAAAATTAATAAATAATAATTAAAAAAAAAGTGTTGAGATTTTTCAAAAACAACAAATTTTCTTCTTTATTAAAACTTAATATCTTAAGATCTCAGAAAATTTCTTATAATAAAATAGTAAATTCACATGAACATTTTTAATACCTTTATTATTATTATTTATAGCGATATACATAATAATAATAATATACCTTTACCCCAGTTACAACTCGACAACTTTTTTAATTAATTTTTTTTTTTTTTACTATTATCTTACAAATACAACAACAACAACAAAAATTAAATAATTTTTCTTTTTATTTAATTTCAAAACGTGTTCGTATTTCTTCTTAAATAGTTTTTAAATTTTTCTCTTTTCAAAATTTTCAACTCTTTAAAAAAGAAAAAAAGTTTTTTTCTCAAGCTTTTTGTTTTTGATTTTGTTAATACATATTTATATAATATACCTACAGAGATGATATCCTGAAAATGTATTCTGGTATCCTTGAATTTGATATCGAAACAACATAAAAATATATAATTTGTTTGATTAAATACATCATTTCACAAAAAGAGACAATGAAAAAACAACAAAAAACAAAAAAGACTCTCTCAAAAATATTCTTCATCATTATTTTAACCCTTGTGTGTCTAAACAAATAAACATGGTTCTATTTTTGATTTCGAATCAAAAGATGGGATATTTTTGGAAAAATTTTAATGAAACGAAATTTTACACAAGTGTACCTGAATACTGGGTCCCAAATATTTCACCATTTTTAGAGACAAGGTCATTTAAAGGTCAAATTGATCTTTTGAATTTTTTTTAAAATTTAGTATTTACATATTTTGTTATATTTTTTCTACAACCATATAAATAAGTTTATTTACAACAATATTGTAGAGATTTCCCCTTTAATATAAAACTTATTTGGTCTGGATCAGTGTTACCGTTTCAGAAATATTAGAGCTCAAAATTAAAATTTAACATAAAAAAAAAATTTCAAAGACACCCTGTATATTCTAAAGTTTATCTAAAAGGTGACAATATATATAGTAACGAACTGCAGATCCAGTCAACAAACATCTGTTCAAGATTGGAATGATAGGTCCAAAACAAACAGCAATATACACAGATTCAGCTCATGCTACACTATATAAATGCTATATAAATTCAAGTAGAATCTGCGAGGACAATCACTCTTCCTATAAGCAGAATCTGTATATTGCTGTGTGTTTTAGACTTATCATCCCAATCTTGAAAATATATAAGTATTTATAGGTATATACAAAATATATAAGTACATACAACATTTGATTCGAAAATTGAAAGTACCATACAATTTTTTTGTTTATATAATTGTCAGTAGCTTAGGTATAATATCCTTTCGCACATTGTACATTTCTGCAATTTATTATACGGAAAGTAGGACGACAAATTTTTACTAACGAAAATTTATTTTTTATCTTTTCTAGTATTTATTATATTTAATCTATAAATTTAAAAAAGTCAAATGCTAAAACCATTAGACAAAAGATTTACTAACCCTCTGGATGATGAGTTATTGCACAATTAAATGAAGCCAACTTTCGTCTAGTAATAGACGTCTGATGTGCTTGCTCTAAGCATAAATCTGACAGTATTAAAAAAAAAATATCTGAACCATTTCACAACCGATTTTTAGTTTTTCAAATTATAGATTTACAAAGAGACGTGGCGAAATCACATACTTTTTCAATTTTAAATTTAAAATTTCATCCCATGTATAAAATACATGTACACATACATCTTAAAACATAAAAATTTTAATTTGTCAAATTACTGCAACAACAGTAATTTAAAATTTAAATTTAATTTTTCTTTTTTAAATAAATTATGACGTTTCAGGTTGTTGTTTAAAATAAATCAGTAAAAAACAATTACAATTATAGTGTCTACGATAAACTAAAATTATTTGAAATAATGAGTACGATTTTTTATCGAATTTCAAAGTGCGGACGAATACTAATAAAACTAATTAAATGTGAAAAGCTATACTATAATACCATAAGGAACTAAACCTTCTTAAATAGAATAGTTCCATTGTTGTTCCATAGTTCAAGTTGATACTAAACTATAATCCCAACAATTTTTTTTTTTTAATTTTATTTATTTTATAAAATAATGAAAGAAAAATTAAATTTAACATTTAAGCCCTGACCGGGTGCTTTCGATTCAAGTCCTTTCGACTAGTAGTCAAATCACACAACTAATATATCATGTAGGTTAGCATTTATACCCATATATGTAATCCCAGTGACTAACACATTTACGAAATAAGATTATATTTGTAACAGACAGAAATGATTGGCAAATTTTAAGATCAACAAACAGGAGAAAAAAAATGGCTAATTCAATTTCTAACAAATTAACTGTAAAATAAACTAGAGATTAGATTTTGTAAATTAGTGTAGCTTATCACTGGATAGGTCAAGTCATATTTTCATCATAAATATTTGTTTATTCTATAGAAATGAAAATACAGATTGTAAACAATGAAGGAAGTAAAAAAAAAAAAAAAAAAAATGTAACAAATACTAAATATGTCAAAAATATGATAACGGAACTTTAATTTTCTCTAATTAAGTAAAAAAAAAAAGCACATAAGACTACAAAAATAGTAGGGTTAAATATAAAAAATGAAGTAAGAAAAAACGAAATATTTAACCTTTATTTGGTTGAATGAAATCCTGTGGTTTATTTACTAGAAAATAGTTAGTCCTTTTTTTTATATTTTCTGGAAAATTTTATTGGATTTTTCATTATTATGATAATTTTCTTTTTTTTGCTTTTTTTTTTACTTTCAAAAACAAAAAAAAACACGATTTTCATTTCGATTTGGTTTTTTTTTTGTCTATACTAGTGATATATATATATATATATATATTTAATATTATTATTTTTTTTTTTGAGCCAATGGATTGAATTTGAAAATTTATCAAAAAAATTACAACATTAACAACAACAACAACAACACAATCATGACAATAAGAAAGAATCAAAGTCAAGATAATAGCAAAAATAATAAAAACAATAAATAATAACAATACAATAGAATATTGAAAAAGAAAATAATATCAAGGATATAAATGTCATTTGAGTAAATATCCTGTTTTTGGGTTTTATCAAAACAAAAAAAAAAAAACTAAAAAATAAAAAGTAAAAAAAACAATAACAAAATTTATACATTTAAATAAATGTTTAAATATTGTATTGTTTCTTCTTTTCTATTTTGTTCGTTAAAGGTCCTTGTTACAAATACTAAAAAAATAAAAATAATAATTTTCTGTTAAATTATCAAATAATAACAATAACAGTAATAACAAGTTACAACAATCAAAAAGACAGTGAAAGATATTTAAAAATTGTTAACAAAATTTGGAATTGACAAAATGGCGGGATGTGATTAACTTTGTCAAAGTTGGAACACAATATGATATAACTTTTGAATATAAGGGATTCCTATAATAAATATACACAGTAAATTTAATTAAAGCATTTTTATTCAGTATTTTAGTTACAAGAAATAAAACAAGTTTATTAGCAAAATAAAAGAACAAAAAATATTGAAGTAGCAGCATATTAGATAATGGTAAAGTTAACAAATATCAAATACAGGGTGTAATATTTAATATTTAATAACCAAAGTTATTCAATTTCAATACGATGAATATTGCATTGAACTTTGATTGAATAAATATATAATTAAATTCGTCTATTATAACATGGTGAAAGGGTGATATGATTGTAGAATTTTGGTTATAAAACAATTTGTACAAAACATTGTTTCTGTTATATTTAAATTAACCTCTAAAATATAATTTTAAATTATAGATTAAACTTTTTAGATATACAAGAGGCCAAAGTTCATGCAGAAATATTTTTAATATTACTTTATTATTTAAAATAATTGAAATTTTTAAAGATTATCAGCTATGGGTAGTAATTTAGCAGCATTGATGATTGCACATGATTTAAAAATACGATCTAAAGGATCTAGGATTGTACAAAAATTTATTATAACTTATACATTTTCTGTATATGTACAAATTTTATTAATTTTAAATTGGTTTTGTCAACTCTGAGTTATTTTGGCACTGTAATGCAATGATCTCTATTTTTCGTTATATTAGCTTCCCTTAAGTATTCTTGAAATCTGATAATGATTATTTTTTTAATTCATTATTGTCCTGAATGTAACTTATTGACGCTAAAACAATAAATTGTCCTTATAAATAAAACAAAATAATTTTGGTATTTCCTCCACTGTTGTTTCCGCAAAAAACTAAATATAAATGTACAATTTTAACCAGTAAATCGTCATCGGGTGGTAAGAATACATTTAATAATAATAATAATCCTGAAATGTTAAGTGTATGGGTTGGAATTAGTATTTGGAAGAAATTCACAAAGTATATATATTATATATATACATACATATTGTTGGAAAGAAGGTGGAACCTAGGAGGAGATTTAATAACAGAAAAAAAATATAAAAAAAATCGAAAGATAAATAAAAAGTGAGAGAAAAAAAAATTTATTTTATTGTTAGTTTTTTTTTGCTTTTGTTTTGTTTTTTTTTTTCTATTTGAATTTTAGCCAATTCAGTACCGGTTTTGCTGTCTTTTTTTTTTTTTTTTTTGTTGATACATATTTTGTTAGTCTTCATGACCATTTCCTGGGATCTTCTGTCTAAATAAAACCATTTTTAAAATCTGTTTTGGAATTATTATTACCGTTTTTATTATTTTTGTTTTTTTTTTATCTTCCTTTCAAAAAAAAAAATCATGGTTGGTTAAAAATAGAACAAAAAAAAAAAAACAAAGAAAAAATTTGAAATAAATGTTAAATTTTCTTTTTTTCTTTTTGTGGAAACGGAAATTTAAAAAAAAAATTGTATAGAGAGTAAGGATAATGTTTTGTTGATTTTAATTTAAATAATAAAAACAAAATAACAAAAAAAAAAAACCTATAAAAATACAAAATTTTTATTTTGAAAGTTTATTACGATTAAAAAATTATTATTTGTTTTTTTTTTGTTTTTTTTTTTTATGGTTATGTCCTATATTTTAATTACTTTTACTGGTTTAATCCTTTTTAAAATAATTTTAAAAATTTAATTTTTAGCTTAGATTTTCTTTTTTTTATTGTTAATTTTAATGATTTTATAATGATTTTATTGAGAGTTTTTAAAATTAAATTTTAAAAAAATAAAAATTTTTTAATAACAACTTTGTACTATTAAGCTTTGTAGAAATACAAGAGGCAAAAGTTCATGCAGAAATATTTTTTCAAAAATACAAACAACTTAACAGCGATTTTTAATTAGCTAAATCTGTGTGCATTTGTCATCAGTACTTTTTAGCAGTACCATAATGGAATCGAAACGGTTAGAAACATTTAACTCCAACTATTACTGTCTAGATATCAATTGCATTACGTTCCAATACACACTGTCAAAATTAAAGAAGGTATAATCAGTATATCAACTGTTCTACAATACAAGTGTAGATACTATATGTCAAAAATTGTTATTATTCTATACATAAAATATTTTCAATCAAAATTATTGAACCTACAATCAACATATAAGCTGCTGGACTACAGATGAAAATACTATCTGACAATAATCAGATTGTTAATGTTCAAAATTCATTATTTGTTATTGTTCAAAAAAATCTTCTCAATCTATGTGAATCTATATCACAATAAGCCCATTTGAAGAGGCGGTTATGTAGGGGCTGCATTCCTCTCGGAATAAATTAAATCTAATCTAATCTAAGTTTTTATAAAAACTTGTTTTCTAGCGTTAGAGTAAAATTTTTTCTATAATTGTCGAAAATAGTCAAATATCTCTGATAAACATATCAGTAAAATTAAAAGAAAAATATCTATTTAAAATTTAACATCAATAGCAATGTGGTATATAGGGTATCTTATACCAATAATTTTCACTATTCAACAAATTAAATCTTTTAAATATCATTAGAACTAAGATTTTATTTTTCAATAAGAGATTATATCTTACAAATTTCTTTGGAATTTAAAATTTAACATTGGTAAAACTGCAGTTTAAGATAACCTCTGTCGATAATATCAAACATAGGTTGAACTAACATAGGCGGGCCAAGATATTCTATAATCGTATTTGTGACAATCCAAATTCCAATTCCAAATTTCAAAACCAAAATTTGAAATGAACTGAAATCATTGAAGTCAATTCAGTCTGAGTTATGAATTTTTGAAAAAATTTATTTATGGAAAAAAATAATTATAATTTAACATCGTATACAGTAGTCGAATATAAGTGATACTGTGTTACAGTCAGTCAGCCAAATATATCTAAATAATTATGATAATCTAAGACCCAAATCTTTTAAAATCCTATAAAATTGCTTAACGAAAAAAAATTCATGATTCAGTAGGATAAAAGTCAAAATTATATCATCTTCTTCCACATAGACCTACCTATTTATACCCAATCATTTTCAATAACAACAAAAAATGTATATAGTTAATAAAATTTAATAACTTTTATTTATTTGTAATCTTAACCCCTTTTTTTACATAATTTTTTATCCTACATAAAATATATTTTTATTCACACCTAAAATTAGGTTGAGTTGAATTTCTGGTTCTTGTATGTATATAGGTGTATATTGGTTATTATATTTTTAAATATAACTAATAAAAATATTATTTTATAGACTGATACTTTAATTCATTTCTGGACATTATTTTCCATTTTTCTCTTTAAAAATTATTGATTATCTCTTTTAATATGATCTGGTATTTTTTATTGAAATTAAATTTTTTGAAATAAATAACAACAACAAGCAACAAAAAATAATAAAAAAAAATTTTTTTTATTTTTTTGTTGTTTTTCCCACTTAATAAAGTTTGTAATTTTATACTGGTAATTTAAGTAAAAAAAAAAAAAAAAAATTTTAATAAGGATATTTAAAATTTCCTTATTTCTTAACAATAGAATTTTATTGAAAAGTAGATATTTATAAAAGAAAAGCAAAAATTAATTTTTTTCACGTTCTTCAGACTTGAAGTTGAAGTGAAAATTCTAAAAATTAAATTAAGTTTATGGTAAAAATACTAAAAATATATCAAAAATTATTTTTTTCATAATTTAAAAAACAAAAAAAAAAGGATACAATAAAGGATATTAGTAAATGAGAATGAAAATGAGAAAATCTGATGAATAATTTTTAGATTATTATCATTTTATAGTTTTAACGTGTTTTGTTGTTTTTATAATTAACATTTTTTTTTTTTAATATTAAATTTAATTATGGTAAGCAGTCTAATTTTACAAAATTTGATAATTAAAAAAAAAAAAAATTGTTTTTATTTCAAAACTACTCACTTAAAAATACTTTTTTGTTTGTGTATTAATTAAATAGAGGGATTTATTCAATTATTTGGCAATAGTTCCGAAAAGAGTGTACGTTTTATTCTGTTAAAACAAAGAAATTGTTTTGCAGACCTGTTGAGAAAATAATTATTAAATAAATTGTTCAAAGGGATATTTTATAATGTTTGCCTTGTGGTAACCGGATCAAAACCAGAAGGTTTCGATTATAACCTTAATAAATTTTTAGTGTAAAATATGGTAATTAGAGTTTTTTTTATCCTACTAAATTTGAAGTAGGAACTTTTCGGAACTATTGTAGTTAATTTTTTTATTTTTTTATTATTTTATTGTTTTGATTTTATTTAATTTTGTTAATTATAAAAAATAGTCGAATATTTTATTTTGTTTAAGTAACAGAGTTATTAGGCGTTGCCCGAGAAGGTGGAAATTCCTTGTTTTTATTTTGGAAAAACAAATATTATTTGATGTTTCATTTTTATCAAGCTAACCATTGATTGGCTGTTGTAGGCAGTTGTGTGAATTGAACTGATGAATTAGAAAATACTGCCTTATATTAAAGTGATTGTTTTAAATGTTTTAATATTAGGTAATTTTTTGTTTGCGATAAAAATACGTATATATATATACAATATATATATTGTTGGGCTAAAATTGTAATAAAAAGTGTTTTTGGAAACTACCTTATTGTGTATTTCTATGTTAGTATGAAACTTATTTTAGGTATTAACATTTGTATATTTTCGGCTCAATTGAGTTAAAGAGCTCTGTTGGAAAAATTGTGACTTCATTGACATTTACTATGTCCTATATCGTACTGACTGATACTATATCGATCGACTTGTATTCATATACTATTGCTAGTACCCACACAAGTCCCATTTGATCATTTATTTGATTAATTCCGGTGCTGATTAATATTTAAAAAGCGTAAAGTATTATTTGCCCCTTTTTATTTTTAGTTTTAACAAGTTCATTTATTTCTTTTTTTCCTATCCTATAAAAATTTTCACTACCATTTTTTCTTGCTGATCAGTGATGTTATGATCATATAGAATTTTCTATGGGAGCTTGAATTTATTTTCTCCTTTTTAGTGCAGTTAATATTGTTACAAAAAATTTGTCAAAACAAGTTTTTAAATTTTTTTTTTTATTTTAGATATTTTTTATTAATGCTGATTTACAATGTAACTTCTGTATATAGTTGATAAAGTTAGTTATTTAATAATTTTAATGTTTTTATAAGTTTACCGTGGTATATGTCACAACGTGTAGAATATATTCAGGCATTTTGGGCACATTTCCATTTGGACACCTTGGATCTGTATGTCAACACTTTCTGCGAAATTTGTTTGACCTGTTTTGCGCCAGAGCTCTTATTTGAACGAAAATTTATTATTAGAAATCTGCACAGTTTTCATTCAATTTATTTAAAATCAGTAATCATAGGGCTAATTATAGCAAATATCAACCTTATTATAGTTAACAAACATAAATTTAACATCGATTTTACACTATCAAAACATTCCCAAAAGCAAAAAAAAATTATACAATGGCTATTTTTGGGATATTGTTAGTCTTTTAATTTGTTTTATTGTTTTATTAAAGTGTAATTGTTTATTCAATAATTGTAATTTTAGTTCTAATTTTCAATTTTAATTTAATTTGTAGCAAATATAAAATAATTTTGTTAAGCAGTGTAAATAAATAAATCATCATTATATCATTAAAAACCCAATTTGAATGGAATAGATACTGATGTGATTTCTAGGTTTATATAAAATTCTAATGATATTAAATTTAGCAAAGCCATATAAATTTTCATTCCTTTAAACTTTGCTAACCACAATCATAACCATGTCCAAAAAATAGGTCACTAGTCAACTACACTAATTTGTAGATACTGTGAATTAATTAGCAACATAATTGATATCAATTATTATCTAAGATCTAGTTTGTAGTCAACTTTTAATTCGTACACCACCCTGTACCATAATCAAATTTCTTAATAATATAATATTCAATAGAAAATTCATCGTAAAACTTTTTAAAAAACAATTTTTTTTATAATAAAATCAAATTCATTAATAATTTTCTGTAGGTATATTATCCCTTTCTTAATACAAATATTATTAAATCAATATCTACAGATACTTACTAATACCTAAAAAACCATTACCTACACCAATATATTAATAAAATATAATATTCCAAATATATATATATATATATATATTTATTAAAAAAATTTTTTTTGTTTTATTTTCTTTGTTTTTAAGTGATTCCAATAATTTCAATTCATCACGTTATTATTATGAATAGAGCGTTAATCATGATCATTTCTGAACTTTTTGAGAAAATAATTATTTCAATTCGAAATGAAGAAAAAAAAAAAAAAAAAACTAAAAACAAAAAGAAATAATTTTCTTAACCTTTATTGTTAAGAAAACTTTTTTCATTTTCGATTTTCATTCCAATTTTCACCATAAATGAAATAAGATTGTATATACAAAGTGTGGTGAATAATTTTCAAAATTAAGTTGTATGAATTTTTTTTTTCCTTGCGTATAATAAAATCATCGCAAAATACATCTATTCATCATCAACATCATTCATTTTGATCAATTTAAGTTTTATACTTGGATTTTGAATAATAAACAAGAATAAACCACGAAAGAATTATTTATGCGAAAGAATCGTGTAGCACTGGTGGTGGTGGTGGTGGTGGTGTGGTGGTCATATTGGTGAAGAGAAAATTTAGAGAGAAAATACTAAGATAACTTTAATCTCGTTAATATTTAGAGTAAGTAGTTAAGCGAAAACTTTTTTTTTCCGAATTGATTTAAACTTTGTTTTATGGATTTGGATATGATACGATCAAGTGATTTGATTTTTATTCAAGTTTATAAAAACCAAAAAAAAAAATGAAAAAAAAACTATTCATAAAAGTATTTTGATTTTTTTTGTTGTTGTTTTTATTTTTTATTTTTGAATCGTGAGCCTGATGATTGAAGACCATCACTTATCATTTCAATTCATCAAACAGAGACTTTCATATTACTTACTGTATAGTGAAAATGGTGTTTGAGTAAGTAGAAATTTCCTCTATTTACGTAGACAATTTAAAATGTGAATTTTTCAAAATTTCTGTTCTGTATTTCAACAAAATGTTTTACAGTATACTCTCAGTGAATTTTCATTGTGAATTGTGAAAATAAGGGTCTTGTTTTGAATTTGGTGCCACAAATCGGTTAATACGTAGTTAAATTTTTTTTAAATTGATAGGTTTTAAATGGATAATTAGAAGTGGTGAAGAAAATCCTAATATTCAAAAATTTCTAACTATATATCATTCACAATAGTTAATTAAAAACGGTCAAATACTAAAACTTATAATTCACAATAATAAAAAATTAAAATAAAACTTCTGTTGAAATTTGTTGAAGTTGAAAACACTCTAACTATATATAATTCACAATAGCTATTAAAAACGGTTAAATAATAAAACTGGTTATTCATAATATTAAGAAATAAAAAATACATTATATTATAGCTAAAGCTTCTGAATGTAATGTGAAAACTTTATTAATATTTAAACACTATAACTAATAATATTCAAACACAACTAGCTATTACATCATTCACAATAGGTATTAAAAACGGTTAAATATTAAAACTAGTAAATTAAAAAAATTAAGAAATAGAAAAGTTTTATAATAAAATATTTATAAACAAAGCTTCTGGATGTACTGTTAACCTCCTAATATTCAAAAGCTTCTAACTATATATCATTCACAATAGGTATTAAAAACGGTCAAATTTTAAAACTAGTTATTCACAATATTAAAAAAATAGAAAATATTTATAACTAAAACTTGTGAACATGATGTGAAAACTCCTCATATTTAAAAACAACTAGGTATTATATCATTCACAATAGGTATTAAAAACAGTCAAATTATAAAACTAGTAATTCACAAAATTAAAAAATAGAAAATTTTTATAAATAAAGCTTCTGACTGTGATGTAGAAACTCCTAATATTTAAAAACAACTAGGTATTATATCATTCACAATAGGTATTAAAAATAGTCAAACTATAAAACTAGTAATTCAAAAAATTAAAAAATAGAAAATATTTATAAAAAAATAAACTGTTGAACTGTAAACTGTTGAAACGTGTCCTAATATTTTAAGACTTCTGCCCACATAATATCATTCACAATAGATGCTAAAAACGGTCAAATATTTATACTAAAATATAACTATATATTATTCACAATAGTTATTAAAAATAGTCACATACTAAAATCAGTCAATAAGAATATTAAATTAATATCAAGTTACAATAATAAAATGTAGAAAATTAACAATTCACAATATATTAAAACCAGTCAAATGTGTTTTAATACTAATTCGATTGTTCTAAAAAATGTCCTTGCAGAATTTTTCATCCAGAAATAATATTTTTTAAATAACATGACCATTTCAAAACTTTAATGAATATATATAAGATATTTTGGAATCCATTATTACCTATTTACTTTGTTACACACATACTCTCAAACTTTTTTTCTACATTCTGATATTGAATTATACTTACTACCTTATTGTGATGTCTTTCGGTGTCCTTATAATATAATTTACGAATGAATTACTTACTTATTTACTAAAATAATAAATTCATTAGCGTGAGCTCATTAATATTTGAAATATAGTTAAGCCAACCAGAGTAATCGTTTGAAGTTTTTAATGAGGTTTGAAATGATATATTGAGGCAATTATAGCTCGTACAGAGTAGAATTCATACAAATTAGGTTCAACTAATATAACTAGTTAATATGGAATCAATAGTTCAAATTATACCTTTTAAAAGACATGCTAACTCCAACTAAACACATCTTTTAATCAAACAACAATTGTATACAAACACAAGTCATTTCGATTCGATATATCAATTTTAGATCAAAATCATTA
Source organism: Argyra leucocephala (assembly GCA_963942445.1). Lineage (NCBI taxonomy): Eukaryota > Metazoa > Arthropoda > Insecta > Diptera > Dolichopodidae > Argyra > Argyra leucocephala. The sequence goes on along the minus strand of OZ012681.1, from coordinate 131,061,599 downwards.
CCTTACCTTTCTAACCTTTCATTTAATATTTATTTTACAATTATCACTCTACCAATCTAATCTATTCAGAATTGATTATTGATAATTTCACTTTCTAAAACAGATTACAAATTCTATGTTCTCTTAACACACTCAACTTCAACTTAACCTAACTTAACATTATAGTGTTTTACTAATATTTATTTCAATTTTACTATTAGTTATTTTTATAAACAGAAAAAAAAACAACAATAATTCAATTCTAAAGTTTTTCTAGATAATATGATAATTACTACAGATTAATTTAAATTTATCTTAATAATTTATCGAGACTACACTGTCTACACACAAAGTCACATCAAACGAAACAACCAAGAATTTTATCATCTATAAATAAGATTTTATCGCAAAATTTACCAATCATCATCATTAACATCATTAACACAATCTACCTCTATATTAATATACAATCATATTCATCATTATCAATATCATCATATATCATTATCATCAACAATATTATCATTACCAATATTGAATTCAAAATGAATATAAATAGAGAAAAAAAAATTCAATCGATATTTACTCATTTCCGGAAAGAAAATACATATTTTCTAACAAACACATCATCCATTCCCTATACTACCCTATATTTTTAAACTCCTAACTAACTTCCATCTTCTATATATTCTTGCTGCTTCACAAAACTCAATTGCCTCATTCTTTCTTAATTTCTTATCTGCTGTTCATCGTTCTACATTTGACTTATGCTATATTATACAAAAAGAAAAAAAAAATAATAATAATAATAAAACCAAACTTTGTGATTGGAAATATTTTATCATTAGAAGTTTGAGGACGATTTTTATTTACGATATATGTATATCGTACGATATATGTATATATATATATATGTAAATGTATTTGTGAATAAAAGCAGAATTCCTGGACGACCATCAAACTCAATTTATATCTATGAGTACGTATATAATATATATATATATATATATATATATATATATATATATATATATATATATATATATATATATATATATATATATATATTGTATATGTAATGATAATATTAAAACATCACGATTGAATTGAAGTGAAAAATTGGAATTTTTTTTCCTGAAATTTTCAATTCTCTATTTATAAAAAAAAAAAACTTATTTGATTTGGTTTCTCCTGAATAAGAAATTAATATAGAGATTTAAGGAATACAAATAAGAAAAAAGTAAATAAGAATGGAAATATTTTCGGCTTTTGTGTAAATACACATAACGCGAAATTAGAAAAGACGCGCTCTTTAAATTGCATAACACAAATTTTACAGTAAATTTAAGTAAAATTTACCTCACATCATTTTAAATTTGAAAAAAGGTTCAATTTTAAAATAAATTAAAATATAAATTTCCAGGCAGTATATTTCAATGCACCTAGTCAATCAAAATAGAACTTAAGAGTTCAAAAAGGCAGTGGTTGAGTTAGAATTGTCTATTTACGAACTCTTCCAAATATTAATCATGAAACAGAAATACTCTTCAATATTTTCCTTGAAATCATAAATTATTTCCTTAACCTGGTATTGTTAGGGGTGTTGTAAGCAGCTGTAAGGGGTAATCTAGTGTATACAGATATTACAAAATATCCCCCTTTTCGAAATATTTCAAATTTTGTTGCCCCGTGTATGCTTTTTACTTTATATACAGAAGTAACCAGAGCTTCCGACTGCAAAACTACAAAATTTAAAATATTTTGTAGCCATGTGCAATCTATTGCTTCATATGCAGAAGTAATCACAGCTTTCGACTGCAAAACTAGTTGTAAAGTTATATTTGTATACAATTTGTAAAACCTATACCACATTGGGAAAAACTGTATATCAGCACGGTGGTCAGGATTATTACGGAAAACTGCATTATTTGAAAAAAAAACAGGAAAAAAAATTGGGCTTATTTAAACCCTTTTTGCATAGTCGGTAGAGATGAAGATGAAAAATTGAACAGGTCTGAATTTGTATTAGCACGATATTAGCACAATGGTCAGAATTATAATCGAACATGGACTTATTGGTAAAAAATTCAAAAGTATTGAATTTAGTTTAGAATTAAAACATTTTAGCATAGTCTGCAGAGATGAAAATGAAATGGTTTGAATTTTTATAAGCCACGATATTAGCGCGATTATCAGGATTGTAACGCAACACTTGCTTATTGGTAAAACAATTCAAAAATGTTGGACTTAATTTAAATAATTTTTGCATAGATATAAAGATAAAAAATAACTAAGAACATTTTTGCATAGCCTGCAGAGATGAAAAATGGAACTGGTCTGTATTTTTATTAGCACGGTATTAGCACGATGGTCAGAATTATAACAGAAAATTTACTTATTGGACATTAGAACATTTTTGCATAGTCTGCAGAGATAAAAATGAAAAATGGAACTGATCTGAATTTTTATTAGTACGATATTAGCGCGATGATCCGGATTGTAATCGAACACGGACTTATTGGTAAAAAAATCATAAGTCTAGGACTTAGTTTAAATAATTTTTGCATAGCCTGCAGATATAAAGATGAAAAATGGAACTGGTTTGAATTTTTCTAGAACTTGAAATCTCTATCTAGAATTCTTCATTCTGTTGCCAATATAAAGAAAAATAATTTATTAAAACCTGGCATTTGTTTAACAAATATAAACCGAACAAGGAAGATGCTGCAACAATAAACTAATTTAGTCTAGAATAAGTAGGTAGAAGTGACAATTCCAATTGATTCTGCAAAATCAATTAGCAGTTAATTGTGTCTTTGTGATACCACGATTGGATTAACCTATTTGTGTTGTGTTTTTTAGTGCATTACTAAAAAAAATTTTTTTAATTTTTTTATTAAAAGCATTATTTACTTTTTTCTTATTTATACTTTACCATTATTCAGTACTAGCACCACCCTGTGCGATTGAGAACGTTGATTATATCGCTAATTTTGCTTTACGCAATAATACCTATTACCTATATTGTTAGCGTAATACGTATATTGTTAGGGTTATAGTATTGCCTCACCTAAACTCCAGAGTCTAACTCTAGCTAAAGCTGGGCCACTTCAAATAAAGTGTTAAAGAGAATTTAGTCTAAGTCAACCGAATTGAAAAACATTGCTATTTTTGTTACCAAACTACTACATATAGTCTTTCTGCTTTTATTTTTTCATCTTATTCAGCTGAAAATTTATTTCAAGTAGCCAAAAAATAAATTTTAATTTTAAATGATAAGATGAAGATATTTCCGTAATTGCTGCATCAGCAACTTGAATTAAATTAAATAAAAAAAAAAACAACAAAACCCCACTAAGAAAAACGAAAATGTTTTTATAAAATTTTCCAGAAGGACAACAACAACAATAACACCAACAATAATATAAATGCATTTTTATTTTCTATTTTTGTTTTTTTTTTTTTTTAATTTCTAAGTAAATCACTTTATTTCACATAAAAGATTTTAAATCCTTTTAATGAATTCTCTCTCTTTACTGTCATTGTAGATCGAGGTAAATTCAATTTTTGATCTGATCCTTTTCAATTTACTTTTTACAATTTAAATTAATTGTTTTTAAAGTGCATGCAACTGTATAAAAATGGATTTTAAAATTACAATTATATTGATAGTGGAGTAGAGTATTATGCAATTTTTATTAAAAAAAGAAAAGAAAAACAAAAACAAAAAAAGTAGAAGAAAATCTAATTGAAAATGTTAGAAAAGTGTTTCTTTCCTTTTTTCATTTTATTTTCAAAATTGGATTAAGAAATTTATTCATAAATTAATTAAATATCATAAAAAAATTAATTCCACCTTTAAGAATGCTATACAATTTTTAGAAAAAATTATAATTCAGATGGGATTTGCACTTATAGTTTAAATTCGTTCCAGTGATTTTACTAATATTTTTGTTTATAATAAATTTTAATTCAACTGAGATCTTGCATATTGAATAATAGTTACAGAAGCAGATGCATTAATAAATGCAGTACAATTTGAACAAAGATTACAAGTACATGTGAGATCAGAAATGATAACATATCTTTATGTGGACTTGGTGACAATGCTTGTTTAGTCAAGGGTTGATCTCAACGAGTTTATTGTTACTTAAAAATGGAAATTTGGCTCAACTACAATATAAATATAATATATATATACATATAAATAAATATATATATATATATACAAATATAAATATAGAACTGAAGAAATTAAGAAATGCTCACATTAACAATTTGAGCAACAACTGAAAATCGGAAATGGTAGCAGAAATTGATGTCGACTACAATATTGGTCTAGTCAAAAGTATAAAACCTTGTTGAGTTGATTGTTTCTTAAAAATGAAAATTCTGCTCAATTCTGCTATATAAATATAATATATATATATATATATACATATAAATAAATATATATATATATATATATATATATATATGTACAGCTATTCTCGTCTCAATGTATCTTGGAAATAAAATATTATCATAGTATTTTTTTTCCTTAAGTGATCGAAAGAAGACAAATAGTCATTTCTGACGAGTCAATATATTGGTTAATATTAAAAAAATCGAGGTAGTTTTTAACGCTATTGACTCCTACACTACCAAAATTTTATCTATAGAAATAATCAAATGAATGAACTATATAATTTTGTTATTTGTTTTACTCTTGATCTCCTTGCAAGGGTGTACTAAACCATAGAGACTTGTATTTTTAAAAATACTATTTACTAGACTAATATATAATTTTCATCTCATTTCATGAATCAAGAATAATTAAGACTAATCAGGATAGATTAACACAAATTGGTTAACACTCACTTAGAGTTATTAACAATTTAATTTTATTTTATTTTATTTTATTTCAAATGCAAATGTACAGTCAAAATTTAGGACAATTTTCCATGTAGAATGTGGGCCATTTCTCTATTACATGTCTTATATCTATTTTTAATACTAATAGAAATTAAATACTATTTAAATATAAGTCTAATTATAATCTAGTACATCTAATCTAAATCTAATTGTAATATACAAACATATTTTAGTGAGCTCATTATATAATTTTTTGTCATGATAAAAATAAATTTTATTATCTTATTTTTTGACGTAGAATTCGAATTTGCATAAAAAAATACCTCTTCCCATTTAAAAATCTCGATTTCGGCCAATTTCGGCAATTTTTGGTCTTAAAAACCCGATTTTCGTCGAAGTTGAAAATATCGCCAATCGATAGAGCACGAAAGTAATGGCTCCTTCTCCTCTTAAAAAGCTGATACGCGCTCTGGAACACCCGGTATATTAATTTTAACATTTTATTATTATACCACACTTTATTGATAGTATTGATACATTATTATATATGATGTATAGAATTAAAAGGTAAATGGATTTAATTAAGTTTATTCAATTTTAAACGTGAAAATATTACAAATATGTGAGTAAAATTAAATTAAATTAATTACTTCAAGATATTTGCAATTATTACAATTGGATTATATAATTATGTTGAAATATAATTGTATACAGAAATGGTTATATATAAAATATTTGAAGATTATATTACAATAACTTCAGTAAATAACAACAAACAACCAATAACAACATCAAAGATAAATAATATTGAAACATTGAATAGAAATGTTATTATACATATAATATTATTTAACTTTTAGTTAATATTAATATTTAACAATTAATTTTTCCTTTGATATTTATTTCCATTTAATATTTCAGTATTATGATAATATAATATCGTTGTTGTTATTTATACATCTTCTAATATTTTATCCAAATTATTTTTAATATACATTTTTTTTTTAATTTTTATAAATTAGATATATTTTGTTTTCATAATATATTCATTTTAAACCATTTAATATTTATATATATATATATACATACATATGTTAAATCTTCACTTACTGTCATAGCTTGAATAATTAATAATAATCCAAATAGGTATTAAAAAATTAAGTGAATAAATTTTTGTATCTATCGTAATATTCAAATGTCGTTCAACACTAATTAAATTCACAATGCAATTACCATGGGTATATTATAATATACATTTTATTTGAATTTTTAATTTTTTTTTTTGTAATATGCTTGTGTTAAGTATAATATAATTAATAAATAAATAACCATGAAAATTTATTGTCACTTAAATTACAAAATAATATAATAATTGTACGTTATTATAAATATCTTAAAGATATTAATTTCATTTCATAAAAAATCATAATTACATCAATTTATCGTCAATTTTATTATTATACTAGGTATATTGATGAAGTTAATGTAAATAAATAATTTTAAAAATAATATAAAATATTAATTTAATAATTATTTTTTCCGGCTAATTTTGTTCAGTTTCAATTATTTATTTAAAATTATAGGTAATGTTAAGCAAATTCAATACAAAAATATTATGTATTACAAAGTTAACACTATAATTATATTATTATTATCAAATGGTGATATATGTATTTGAAGTATGTAACATAGAAAATTTTAAAATATAATTAACAAACGCCTAATCTAGTTATAAACAAACACCCGCACACGTCTATAACATGAATATAAACTATACAAAACAATGGTACAACACTGAAATATTACCGGGCAAATAACATTAATTTAACTGCTAGCTAGCTACAACCTGAATCAACTAATACAAATTTTTATTTAAAATAATAGCCCATCTTAAATAATTTCAGATTATTTTCAGCGAGATGACTTTAAATAAATAAATATCCTTTAGCGATATTCCTTAAAAATTAAAAACTTAAATTGTAATTAGTACACAAGTACATATAAAGAAAGACAGACACCACAAACAACATTCACATAAACAAAATTGTTTCATTAAAAAAAAACATTTTCTTGGAAAAATTATACTTTAGTCAAAATGACATTCAAAATATAATTTTCATAACAAAAAATTTTTTCCATGCAAAAGGATATCTTTTTTCAAAAAATTTTCCTTATATGAAAACCAATAAATACCAAATTTTAATTTCTGTAATTTAAAAAATTATATTTGAAAAGAAAATGCTTTAAAAATATTTTTTCAAACAAAAAAAATCCAATTTTCAATCAAAAAAAAATTTATTTTTTTTTTTTATTCAATTTAATTTTTAATTTCCTTTTTCTACTTTTTAATAAAAAAAAATTTCACAAAAATTAAAAAAATTTTCTTTGAAAAATAATATCTCTTTTTCTTATGTTTAAAATTCTTTTGATGGGGTCAGTTAATATCCTACCTACCGTCATAACCATGATTTTAAAAAAAAATATAAAATTTATTAAATTTCATTAATATAACATCTTTTATAAGAGATATTTGATCATTTGAATTTCAAAGCTATAGAATATAACTTTTATTATAGGTATTATCCTTACAAACAAACAAAAAAAAAGAATAATTTTCATTAAATTTCACCTTTGTAAAATTTAACTTTTTAAAATAATTGAAAATATTATTTTAGTAAATATTTTTATTCCATTATAATTTTTTTTTTTTATTTATTTATTTAATGCATTGGACCAACCCCATCCACCCACAATTTTCAATAAAATATAAAATGTACATCCATATAAGAAATTAATGGAAATAAATGTAAGAGTTTGTATAATGCTCTATATATATATATATAAATAAATGTATGTATATACAGATATGAATATATATTATGCAAGTATCTATAATAGAATTAAATTGAAATTGAATATAACTCCTTTAAAAACAACCATTACTATAACCATTACCAAATAATAGTTGAAAATAAAGTGACCAGATTATCTGGATATAAAAATTTTACAAACATGATTTTACAAACTCATATTTGAATTAAACAATTTGTGGATAATTTTTCTGATAATTGGATAAATTTGGATAATTTCGGATAATTGGATAAATTTGGATAATTGGATAATTTCGGATAATTTTCGGATAAATAGATAAGTTCGGATAATTTCATATACAAATTTATAAATGATTAGGTACACAATTACAAGTTTTAATAATTTACTGGCTATAAAAAAATGTTTTTCTCTGCATCATTTAAATATTTAACTCAAAACAGAGTTTTCTATTTCCGAAAAAACAATTAGTTTTTCATTGAATATTGTCCAATTGAAGCATAATATTTTTCTTACATTGGATATTTCTTTCTTTCTCTAATCTCATTGTTATTATTTTTTTTATTTTTATTTTCTTTTTCTCAAATGAGTTCAGTCGCTCGAATAGAGTGTATAATATAACAATATAGTATTCATATTATGTGCAAACAAATACATATACATATTTAATTTAACAATATCACAATATAATAAAAATAATATGTATTAGCTGTGTGGAGTCACCTGTTATAACTATAACCGTTCATTCTGGTTTAAAATTTATTTTCAAATACAACGGGTACCCACGGCGTGGAGATGAAGAAACTTGTAGTTTTGTAATTTCGACACCAATTGAAGAAATAGTTAATATGTTCTCTACAATATCTTGCTAGTTCTGGTGTTTTTCTGCAAATCTAGTGAATTAAAGATGGCATAGCAAGATTCCACCATGGCAACATACAGGAATATATTTTTTCGGCATGTCAACATTTTGCTATTCATTTGAACTTGAATATATGTCTGAATTGATCTATTTAAAAGGAGGTGGCTAATTCAAAGACACAAACCAGGGAAATTATAATTTTATAATAAATACCTACCTTATTTTTTAGGTAGTTTTAATTGTTTTGATGACTTTAAAAAATATTTTTAATTTGGAAAAAAAATCACCATATTATTTATTGGTTTTTGTTTTATTCAGATCATAATATTTTGTTCTTAATATAATTATATATACATAGTTTTCCTGTATGGGTTTAGAGTTTGGAAACGTTTTAATACACAAAAATTAGTGCTTTTTAATTTTTTTTTTATTTCTTAATTGGTAATTTTTTACGCTAATATTTTTAAAAAGCTTAACATTTAAATTTCTGGGTTCCTTTAACAGCTTTTTTACATTAATTCACCGAGGTGAAAATTTTTACAGACATTATTTATTAACATATTATTAATATATTAGATAATTAGGGCTTTTCATTATCAAACGGTTGCAGTTCATGACTTCAATTATAATTTTCATTAAATCTCAACCCCTTATATAAATTTTATATAATTTCTCTCTACACTTTTCAATACAATGATTAATTAATTAATACAATTCAGCACTCTTTTTGATGAATTCAATTCAAGTGTTGTTATTGTTATAGAACCATTTAAATATGTAGGTATTTCACTTAAATTGTATAGTTATTATTATTGTTTTTCTCAATTGTGAATTCATATAGTGTTTACATAATAACATAAATTTTGCTTACATTGTTTTTCATCTCCCACATATTTTATAAAAATTCCAGAAACTGCAAATTGCATAAATTAACATATTTAGTACATATAATATAATTAAAAATAGAAATGCATATCAATAAAGTAAATTAAGAGGCATCTTCTAGGAATCTAGAGTACTGGTTATTGTACAAGATACTGTACCTGTTCAATAACAAGCATCAGATTACTTTATAAATGATAGAGTAAGAGTGAAAGAGAGGGAAAATAAAAGTAATTCTAACTGTAAAACCTGTAAAATGCAAAAACACATATTTTTTTTTAATAAGACTACATTTTCATTGTTGTTATTTTTTTTTTTTTTTTGTTTTTGTTGCATAAAATTTTAGAACCAATTCTATTATTGGTTAGATATTCATCATAAAGTATAATTCAAGTATTCAAGCATATCCCAAGTGCTTCGTTCATTACAACAATAACAATTTAAATTTTAAAATAAACAAGACTTAAAAAATTTAATTTTATTTATTTTTATTTTTCTTTTTGTTTTGTTTTGTTTTGTTTATAGGGTAATCAGAAACCGTATCATTTTTCTGTAATCAGTTCAGTAGTTTATAAAGTAAATATCTACCATAATAAAATTCTTAAATTTATAACTGATCTTATTTTATGTTATTTGTATTGTTGTAACCATTGCAAAATTATTCAAATAATAAAATTAAAAAAATAATAATTCTATCGTAATGCTAATTGGCAATATTAAATAATTTGAATATAAAATTATATTATCCAATTAGTGTACATAATAACCAAACAAAAGTAATTAGTAAAATAAGAGAATCATATATAAGGGTACAAGAATGTATCAATTAAAATTTGAATTAAAATGAAAAGGTTATTTTTTTTAATTGAAAGATAAGACAAGTCAAAGTCAATAAGAAAAAAAAATTTAATTAAATTAAAAATTTTAATATGCCTAGTAATTTTGTATTAAAATTATTTTTTTATATCAATGGTTTAGATGCAAGCTAGTTTTAAGAGAAATTCATCCCGGCTTTTATACTGTTTATCTCTATTTATATAAATAAATAAATATTTTGAATTAGGTTTTATATTAGCATAACAATAATTAATTAAAGGTTTTTACTTGCCATTTTGTCCTTTACAAATTAAATTTATTATAAATAATTAAGTCTGGTTAGTCTAAATAAGTACAAATCAAAGGTATAAATAATATTCTAGTATGTAAGCTCTTAAAATATAGAATTAAAATATATTTATTTATTTCAACGATTTATGCTTGAAGAGATAATTCTAATAAGAAGGCAATACAAAACATTATTAAACATATTGTACATCGAAATTAAACATATTGTACAAATACATTAAGGCAATAAAAATAAAACAAAATAAGAATCAAAAATAAATAATTATATAAATAATAAAAAAAAATATTTCTAATTTTGTTTTCGTATAATTTATTCAAATAAAAAAAAATTTATGAAAGCACAAATTCAAATCGTAGATGGACAGACTTAACTGCAAACAATTTTATTTTAATAAATATATTTTCTACCATTTTTATTTTATATCCAAGTAATGCAAATAAAACTTATAAACTTATAAAACTATAAAAAAGAAAGTTAAACTATTTCAAGTGTTTTTCAAATTTAATAACATTGTAACTGTAGCATAGTATATACATACTTACATACTTTACAAGAATGCAGAGAAAAAAAAACAATAAAAACAAAAAAAAATTTACAGTTCTCAATTTTTACTATAATATTACAACAGCATTGATTACAGGTACTACAGTGATGCCATTTAATCATAAATAAATTACATACTATTAAATTTGGAATAAATTTTGAGAAATTATCTTAATTTCAAATGAATAAAATTTGAACATAAATTTTTCGCCCTATGCCCCACTGATGATAATGAAATTAAAAGTGTGTTTTGTTCACAAAAACTACTTGAATTTATCAGTTGGTATATAGCAGAGTTAGTTTAAATCTGATTAGTTTCACATCTAAAATATTGATTCGAAATAAATTCATATGTGAGTTATAAAAACTAAATAAAATTACTATTTATATCCAGAATAAATTAAATTTATAACTTAGAATATTGAGCTTATTTTGTTTCTAAATTCTATATCTAACTTGTACAGTATTAGTAGAGTTAGTTTAGTTCTAATTAATTTCAGAACTCAGCTATTGATTTAAAATAAATCAATATGTGAGTTATAAAAACTAAATAAAATTACCATATATATTCAGATTAAATTTATTTTACTTAGAAAATTGGGCTTGGTGAGTCCGCTTAAGCAAACCAGTACATAACCTAGCAGCAAAGAGAGTTAACTATTCTCTTGATTGTGATTAATTGTAAGTAACGATGCCTTAAATTTATGTTTCTATATGTGGCATTGCAGTTTAATACATGTTATTTGATTGGAGGTATGTAATAATAAGTGAGCTATCAAATACAATTAAAATATTGATTGTTTTTCATTACTAAACGCATTTGTATGTAGATAGTGTTGCCGGTTTTGATTTCAATATTACTAGAAAAATTTTTTCAACATAAAGTTTCTGTTTGACATAATTAGGGTATACAAAATAAAATGTACAAATCAAGAATATCTGTTTTTCGTTAATTTTCGTTCATTTTCGGGAATATTCGTTTATTCGTTAAACTGGCAAGAAAAACATCATAATCAAGTTAAGCAGATAGTGGAAAAAATGTATATGGGTTAATTAAATGTTTGAATTAATTAAAACTATAATGCTAGTAACTGTTACGTGCCAGATCACCCGGTAACAGCTCCATTTGGAATAAAACAAAAAATTGAATGGTACAAAAATTATAAATTTTTAATAATACTAATCTTCATAAATATTTTAAGCCTAATTTTTTGACAACAATATTACCAAGCTTTTTCATATAATTTAAACAAATTTTAATTCTATACACATTGCAACAAATCCATAAAAATGGCCAAAAATATTACCAAATTTTTTTATATAATATAAAGTATCATTCATACATTTATTCTTAGGCCGTGTTTTTATTCAAGATTTCGTTTTTTTTTTTTATAATTAAAATTTGAATCTTTAGATAACTAGAAAAAACAAATTTTAATTCTTTTATATTGTAATAAATCTATCAAAATGGCAATACTGCCATATTCCCACCTTTAAATTCTCTTTTCCTTTTTCCTATTAAAATTATACCGCTATTTTAAATTTCAATACTAAAAACACCATCAATTACAATAATAATAATAACAACAACAACATCAAAATCTATGTACAGAACAGCATACTTTAAAATTCTCCACCAAAAATAATTTTTCTACTCTTCTTAACGGTAGCAAAAATAGCAAGCAATGTTGTGTTGTTAGTTGTGGTGTGCTCCATAATTCCAATTTTATTTAATAAAAAATAAACAAAAATACCAAAATAAAAATAAAACAAACAAAAAATAATAATAACAAAACAAAAATAGAGCAACTCATCATCATTATCACAAAATAAAAAAATTAACAAAAAACAACAAAAAAGAAAATCTCTTTTCTTTAACACTCCCTTTCTCTTTCTCGCTTACTTTAAAAAAAAAAAAATTCTCAATTTTCTTTATAATATTTTTAAATTAACACTGTGGAAATGTTTTGGTAACTGATAGATGTTTAGAATTTCAGCCATTTACACTATATATTGTATGAGTCGAGTTCGAGTCGAGTACCATCCATTAAAGTGATTTTAATTTTTATTTTCAGTATATTTATCATCAATATATATATGTACTTTATTGTGTATATACATTTATATTTTTGTAGTAGTTTGTTCTCTTTAGTAGAGAACAAAATAAATTAATGAGAGTGAAAATTTTCATTTCAATTTATTCTATCAGCAGTTGATCGGTAGGTACGGTGTTCTTATGGTGGTGATTAGTTAAAAAAGAATTAATTATCCGCGAGGAAAATAAAATCGGCGATTGTGCGTCATACAAAAAAATTCCCGCGTTTTTTATTTTTTTTTTTTTGTTTTCAATTTATTTTGTTAATTTTTGTTTCTTATTAGTTTTTTACTTTTTAGGTTACAACTTTTTTTTGTTTTTGTTATTTTGTTGTTTTTTTTAATTAACCGAATTAAAAATTGTGTGTGTTTATCTTATAATGTGAAGATAATGTCAATTTGTTAAACAAATTTTTTTTCAAACGCGACGGTAGTGGCTTTTACTATAATTTTTAATAATTCACATTTAAATTATATAATAAATGAAATGAAATAAAAAACAGAAATAAATAATAAAAAAATTAAAGTCGGTTAAGAATAAAATTACGACTTAAAAAAGTTAATTTCGTGTTTATTACGATTATTTAATATATATCTAGTGTTGTGACAGTGCCGGTTTAATATTTTGATATCAATCAAATGTTTTCTATTTTATAAAATAAAAATATCGAACTAGAATACAATTATAAAATTTTAAATTAATTAAATTTAAACTTAAATAATGGTCGTGATTTTTCTTGTCAATCGGTTTGCTTGATTTTAAAAAACTTTATTGATTTGCCTAGATACATACAAGCATTAAATTTAAGTTTTGTTGAGTGGTCGTGATTTTTGACAACTCAAGGACTATATTTACGATATATATATATACAAAAATATAATAAAAAAAGCTTTTTTATTGTTGTGACATTGATTGAGAAAATAAAAAAAATAAAAAATCGTACAAATCAAAAAGCAAAAAAAAATAGAAAAAAATAAAAAAAATTTAATAACAAAATTTGATATATAAACAGAGTTAAAGTGCAGTGCTGTGCGATATTATCCGATAGTGAAAGTAGCGAAGGGAGTGAAGGTAATTTTAAAACAATTGGAAAGAATAAATTGATTAAGTATACTGTTAGATAATTTATTGGATATCAAATTTAAATGATCAACCCCAGGATTCCCATAATGTCACCGAATACTTTGAGAATTGTAAAATCTTGAAATAACATAGCAGAATTGATTATTTATTGATCATTCAGAAATGGAATTATACATATTTGATCATTCGAAATTGAAGTCATCTTAGATAGAAATTTCGTTATAATTTAAATAATTTCATTTCTGGGTTTCAATTTTTTATAATATGTAATTATATTATACTAACAGTTTATATTTCCATCCATTAGCACTACTTTGTTCAAATTGAATTTCACTTCGTGGTCCTCATTTGGAACCACAGTCAAAATTTTGCTTTGACCAGTTGTTTGTCATAGCTCGAATCTTTTCCGCTCAATATTTAACGCTTTTTCCAATTGATTATTTTTATAGTTACACATTTTTTGTGATTTTCACGTCTTTAGGTCATCGGTTTAATTAAACTTCAGCTCTGATTTCTACGTTCCTATAATTTCTCCAATTCATTTATATCGTAAATTTTTTTATATATTCAATTTGATTCATGCTTTTGTTTTAATAACATTTGTAGTAATTGTGTAAGAATAACATTTTGTATATTAAATGCGGTGATTAGATGCGGTGATATACGGTAATTATGTAGAATCACCAGTTTGAATATTAGATACGGTACTGGAATAATTTTTATTATAAGGTCAGATATAATGTTTAGCGCTAACACATCAAATGTTTATTACTAAACGAATATTATGCTACAATTATGATGTTAAAAGAATTTTGAAACTATCTGAACTCTACCTAATTCGACTATTTGGAAGATATTTAACAATTTTAATTTAAATTTAAGTAATTTTTAAGCTTTCAATATTATACAAATCTCATGTGTAAAAATATTTTTATTACTCAACACTAATTATCATTAATTAAATTTTATTAAATAATTTATTTCTAATTTGTTGCTATAATTTAGTCATTGTTCTTGCCAAATTGATTTTTACTTAAACACAATAAGTTTTTACAATTTCTTAAAAATTGTTTTTAAAATTTTTTTTGTATTTTTTCATTATTTTGTTTTTTTTTTCTTGTTGATTGATGGGAATTGCGTTGATTAACAAAGTTTTTTTTTTTAAATCATTGCCCCCTCTGTAAGTACTTTTGATGATAGGTACACAAACTAATGTAAAAAATAATTTGTTTTTTTTTTTGTTTAAAATAAATTGTTTTTTTTTTTAATTTTCAAGAACTTCCCTTCCTTCCTTCCTTCTGCCCTTTTTTGTGTGGGGTTAAGAGTATCATTTTACAAAGAAATGATCGAAATCAATTTAGATGCTTTCAATTGAATGTCTTAAATTAATTGTATGTTTAAAATGATGGTTGAGGTCACTCAAAAAAAAAAAAAAAAACATTACGAAAAAAATAACAAAAACAACAACAAGAAAAAACTTTTAAAAAAAATTAGGAAAAACATAATAAAAATTTGGGTAGATTTTCGTGTAACATTAAATTAAATCAAAGCAGAAAAATGTTGATGCTGGAATGTGTAGCTATGTTTAAGAAAACAAAATGATATAAAAGTGTTTTTAAATTGAAACAGTGTTTCTCAACTATTTTTTTCTTGTTGTAAAATAAACCAGAAATTTTGTGAATCATTTTGGAAGTATAATTTGAAAGTTATTACATAGAATGTTATTTTTTTTTTAATAAATAATTAAATAGAAATGTTTAAGTTGACCTTGAGAAATAGGGTTATTAACCTATGAAATAAATGACTTATATGCTAACTATAATGACATTGAACTACATATGCAAATTTTCTAACTAAGCTGACATATATATTTTGTCAAAGCATATTTCGACCCGAAATGAGTTTTTAATATGTAAACCTTCATTCTGTTCACAGTATTTATATTATTTTTGTTGCAATATTATTTTAAAGAGACATAAAAAATTAACGATAGTTATCGAAAAATTAAAAATTAATCAGATAGTATTTTATTGTGCAGTAACCCGATCTTTTGCATATAAAATTATTTTCGAAATATCATTTTTCCACTTTAAAATCTTAAAAAAATAACAATAAAAAAATTGTATATTATGTCAAATTCGGTTTAGGTAACATTTAACATAATAATAATTTTACATAATAATTATAATGTTTAACGACAATTTAACGAATTAAATATTATGCCGAATTCGGTTTAGATAAAATTAAACAAAATAATTATAATGTTTAACGAAAATTTAACGAATTGCCGGCATTAAATATAATGCCCAATTCGGTTTGGATTGAATTTAACATAATAACTCTATGTTTAACGAAAATTTACCGAATTGTATCAAATTCATCTTAATTGCCTCATATGTCAAATACGGCCAGTTGCATTTGTTTTTGTGTTTATGTTAGAGCTTCAACAAACAATTAGAGCAGCTTTGTTCTATGCTTTAATATATTGATAGATAGTTTTAGTGCCAAACTGCCAAAGTATTGATAGTACCGATAGTGAGGATAGAGAAATTTTAATATTTCCTATTAACTGGAAAATAAAATAAAATTAATTTGAAATTTTTATGTTAAAGTCGAATTTTTACTTTTTTGTTACGTTAAGAGTGCTGATTACGTTATGAGTCTTGCATCATAACAACGAATTGTTAATGATTTTGATATTACATTCTTTACTTTACTATTTGCGTTGTTATTATTTCTATGAAAGTTCGAACATAAACATGCCCCTAGTTAATAATCTAAAGTATATTAATCTAAGTACTATCAAATATGAAATCTAATGTATAAGAATTTCAATCAAGCTATAATACCTGATGGTATATCTTGGAATACTTTGTGTCCCATTTTAAAAAAATAAAAGCTTTTTATTTTAACAAACATCAACGTCTATTCTAATTACATTTAGTTCTTAAAATGATATTAGTATAAAGAAGGATTTCCACATGTACCGATTTACTGTTACGGTCACTTTTTTCTGTGACGGTTTGTTTTTCCACGTGCGACTGTTTTTAGTCACGCATACATTGAAATATTTGACAAATTAAAAATATATTCAAAATAAAAACAAATTTTATAATATTTTAAATATTCAAATAAAATATATAAAAAAAAATGTATGATCACCGTTACGGAAAAGATAAAAAGATTTGTTTATTCGACGGTTGATTCTGATTGGTTATGTAGCTGTCAAAATTGACCCTGACGTTGAATTGGCACCTGTGGAAATCTACCTTAAATATTCTAATTTCCACATAAACATTTTGTTTACAATTTTATCATATTAGTTTATAAACAAAATATGATAACAAATCTTGTGTACAACATATCCAATAGGTTTTACGACAAATCTTTTCTACGAATTTCCACACAAATCTCTTATCGAAATTTCAACTAATGTTAAGGCTATTTTAAAATAAATTTTAGTTTATAAAATAAGAAATAAATTTTCTTTCTAATCAGACAATTTTTTATTAATGACTGCTAACTCATAATTAAACTGTTCAACAAGCCCTTAACTATACTCCATCTTAGAATAAACTTTTACTTAGAAAGACCATTTAACAATCCTACATAATTGGTTGGGAATAAATGATTAATTATTTTTTATAACATTAATGTGATAAGGACCCAGAAATTTCTATAAAAAGATCTAAGTTCAGTTTAAATTTTCTCAGCTTTTAAAAAAAAATATTTTAACCACATTTAATAAAATTATTTAACGGTTGAGAAACTCTGATAAATATATACTATATAAAATCACTTCTATAGAATTGAAAACTATGTAACAGACAGCAGTACACAATTTTGTATTTGTTCAATTTCCGGTTGTTATTTTGTTGTTGTTGTTGTTGTTGTTGTTGTTGTTGGTTTTTTTTCTTGTGGCTGTTTCTTAGTAAACTAATCACTGTTTTTTGATTATTATTATTTTGGGTTTTTTGTTTTGTAGGTTCTTACAATAATACCTTCCGGTTGCTCTTATATTTTCCACTTTATAATTTAATAAAATCATTTTTCTATGTTTTTTCAAATCTAAGAATTTTATAAGGAATACAACAACAACAAAAAATACTAAAAATAAAGTTAAAATTATTATAATGATAATAATAGTAATAGTAATAATAATATTAAAGAATATGATATGACGATGATTATTGATAATAGTAATGATAATTGTTATGTTGATTTTTAATAAGTATAATGAACTTTTGGGTATTAATCTGAATATATGTAATTTTATAGTGTTCAAAATTGTTCATAAATTCATTTTAAAATTGATGATAATATATTTATTTGTGATAGGTATTAATTTTTTGATATTAGAACTGTTATTTTAACTGAATGGAACGTTTTTAATAACATAGACCGATAACGAGTATAATTTAAATTTATCTCACGTATAGCCTATATTATTTAATTTTATGTCTATGCAGTTAAGAATACTAAAATGTTCTAATATTAATTTTTCATAAATTTCAAAACAAAAATATAGGGCTGGTTAATTATTGTAGAGGTAACCTTGATGAATTGAAACAATATCAAAAACAAATTTAGCTACACAGTAAATTAATTTTGTTTATATAGTTTAATTTAAATTTATTGAATAATTTTTTTTTTATTTTAAAATTTGAAAATTGGAAAAATGTTAGATATGTCAGAGGTATCAATTACTGAAATTGTTTACTTAAATATAATCGAAATATAAATATACATACCTATATACAATGTATATATGTTTATATTAATTGCTTTTTTAAATTGTATTTAAGTGATTCTATATTGAAATGGAGTAAGTAGGTATGAATTGATGAAATAAATTAAATTGAGAACTATAATAATTTTAAATATTTATTTCCCGGAAATATAAAGTAGATATGTATATGTAAGCAAAAAATATATGTCAGTTTTTATAAGGACGTTTAGAGCGATATTTCCGAAAAATAAATTTTAAATAAATAGTATAGTAATTTTTAATTATATGAAATAAACCAAAATTAAAAAAAAAATGTTGTTTTTTACAAATGCTGTTTTCAAACAGCCATTACTCAAAAACGGTAAGTCTGATGTCATTATTTCTCCAATCCAAATTTGTTTTAACCCCACTGTAGTCCAGGTTAAATTGAAAAATAGACTTCATACAGTGTCTAGAATAATTTTTTTTTTGTTAAATATCCTAATAAAAGACTTGTTAAAGGATTTTCAAGTCGGAGCAGACCACAAAAAATTATGTATCTACTAGTATAATGTCATTCCTACTGTAGTAAAGTTTGGGTCCAGTTTAAAAAAAGTATATACATAGTATGTAACATGTAATATATAACTGCATTTTTCTCCAACTAAAATTTCGAATTTTTTTTTCTTTTTATTGTTGTGCTGTCTCGTTTGTATAGAATTAATAATAAAGATGTTACATATTTTTACATTCATAAATATATAATATGTAAATTTCTGTCAATTCTAATTCTATCATTCATAATGAATTGTTTTTTCATTATTATTGTTGTTGTTATACTATTGTGTTATTTCATATTCTTTGTTGTACATTTTGATAATGAGTATGAATACAAATATATGAATAATATGTGTATTGTTAAAAGAATTAGGTTGCTAAGAATATACATGAATAATATTAGGTAACTAAGGCTTCACACAGCAAAACTAAATTAGTATATATAATATTTACATTTATATATCAGTTTACTAATATATTTATAATATAATCAATTAGATTTCTACGAATATACATGTATAATATTTGGTAACTAAGGCTTCAGACAGCAAAAAACAATTAGTATATATAATATTTACATTTATATATCAGTTTACTATTATTTTTGTATAAGAATTAGATTTCTACGAATATACATGCATAATATTTGGTAACTAAGGCTTCAGACAGCAAAAAAAAAAAATTTATCCCAATGACTGGATTCAGGTACTGGATTAACCTCCTTCGATAATACAACTCCTACATCTAACCAAAACTTTCGTGGACTGACAGCTGTAGCAATATTCGTGCCCCATCCTGTATTGAATTTAGAAGTATAAAATTATATCATAACAAATACTCTGTATCGGTAAATGAGAGAAGAACATATTTTTTGTTCTCTCGGAAATCAAAAATATCCTCACTTAAAACTTATTTGTTGATAATGGGGTATAAAACGTATATGCTTATGATATATTCTTGAACTCTGATGCAGACTATTCCAATTGCTTGAATAATGTATATTTCGCTTTGTACATTTTACGTTACCAAGTGAACACAAAATGGAGTCGAATAACATTTTTTGACAATTTTATTTTTTAGTATATATCGGCATTTATTTTACAAGCTCTCAGTTTCATTATGTTGTGTTTTCAAAGTCTCTTATCATAGAAAATACAATTGTAAATATAATTTTTTTCAAAAATCTAATATTCAGTTAAAAATAATGAATTAAAAACAATTATACATTTTTTTTTGTAATAAACATTATCCAAAAATATTTCTTGTTATCAATTTATGTTGCTCACACTCAAGCAACAATTTTTTGATATCAATAAATCTTTAGATAGAATGTAAACAACAATTTATTAATATATAAAGAATTTTTTGAAATCAATCATAATCATCACCACTATTATTACATAATTTAATTTTATTTGGTGTTTTTTTTTTTTGTTTTTTTCTTTATTATTCTTTTTTTTAACGAAATCATAGAAAATTAGAAATAGAAAAAAATTTATTATCGGTTCAACATGTTGGACTGATAAAATTGAAAGAAAAATATACAACCCGTATTAGAAAAGTTTTCTTGCCTTGTGATGGCACAACGTTATAGGAATTAAAAATTCACTGCTGTAATACAAAACAAGTTTTCTGCGGTTTCAGTCTACTTTTCATTTGGTACTTTTTAGTATGGATTTTTTTTTCAATCTTATTATCAGTAAGTTAAATAGAATTCCGTACGGTACTGAAATTTATTACTGATGTGAAGTGATAATAGATATTTCATGATTGAAACTGTAACACAAAAGCGATATAAATAGAAATAATTAAAATAATAACGAATTTATTCTACTCTATGCAAGCTGGTAAATCTCTTTTTGTATAAAATTAAATTGAATAAATAAATAAATAATAAGACCCTTCAAAGCAATAATACCCCAGGAAGCAAATCAAATGCTTAAAAGCTGCAAAAGAAGAATCATAGACGAAAATTTAAAACGGAAAAAGCATGATCAAGCTTCAAATATTTCTGAAGTGGTTCCAGGTTGAACACGACCAGAAAACGAATTAGTGTATTTGGTCAGTAACCCAAATAATATCAAAGAAGTCATAGATATAACCTGAAATGTAAAGTAGATTCTGTTTAGACACTTATAAAGGGTTTTCACCATCTACCCATATACCAAAATTAAAAAAAAAATTGTGACTGAAACTAAAATGTACACCGTGAAATCGATATGTGTAAATCAATAACAACAATTGTACGATTTCCTGTCAACGATGTTTTCCAATCACGTACAATACACATATGAACTTTTGTTTAACAATTATTGGTATTATTACGACTCATACTAGTGTGAGCAATTATAACATTACTACGGCTATACTAAAGCATTATTTATTCTATTAAAAATATTCCATATAAGTATTAACTATCCCTTTGTGTGAATTTAAAATATCAACTCAATCTTTCAATCAAATTATTATATTAAGGTTTAAAACTTCCATCAAATCTCCAAATTAAATCAGTTCAATTTGGGAAAATTTAACCTAGTACAGATTACAATCAGAAGAAAGTATTATAATAAAGAATATAATTTTAGCATAAAATACACGATGCCAGTTCTATACAGGGAAAAATTTCTAAATGAAGTGAATTTAATCTGGGGAAATTTACACACGTGATATAGGAAACATGTTCAGTGTAAATCCACATTGCAAATCATATACAGTGAAAATTACTTATATAATATAATGCAATCTGGGAAAATTTACCTAATATATTATTTTTATATAGCGGGTCACCATATTACAACCCATTTTAGAATCAATTATACATTTTTTGTTTAAATAACATAAAGTACCATTCTTATACATCGAAAAAAGCTTTCTTGTAGTGAAAATTTTATATTATATAGTAACTTAACTTTACGTATTGGCCCCGAAAATCTCTAAATTAACTTGTTAGCTTGATTTATATCACTAAAATTGAATATAAAGCTGGTATGTTTGTTTTTAATGCAGTTGGTATTCAGTATTATAATGATTAGCGATAATTAAGATAATGACAATATAATATTATACCCCATTGTATACTCCTGGACCTTACAATTTGAAAAAAAAATTTATAAAATAAAATTTCAATAAAAATTCTTACTTAAAGATTCACACAATACGTACTTACACAACTTTCCTCGCATAAAATACGATTATTAAGTAAATAAGAATAATTATTGTTGTTTACGAATTTAAATCGCGCACAAGGTCTAACTTTCATTTTAAAAAGAATTAGAAATTATGAAAAAAAAAAATATTTTATGAAATCATAAATTTATATCTAATTTTATTGTGGGTCCCCCACAATGAAAATTCTCCTACTTAAAAACAAAAAAATCTATTTATGTTACATTAGTAGCCACCTTGACTCCTTCATTTGTTCTTTTGATGATCACAGACAGGAAAGAGTTTTTTTTTCTCTAATTTTTTTTTTTTTTTTTTTTTTTTTTTTGTGAAAATTCTTTACAGTTTTGTCTTTTGCAATAACGGAATCGCGAAAATATATTATTTTATTTATTTTTGTTTTTTATATATATATTTTGTATCTAGATACTATAGTGAAGTCATAAATTATCCTCCTTAAAAATTAAAATTATTACGCAATTTAATAAAAACAAAAAACAAAAAAAAAAAAAAAAAAACAAAGTATCTCAGCTGCTTTTTATCTTATTATAAAAGAAAAAAAAACGTTATGTGTCATTTGAAAATGATTTCAGGTGGTAATAGAAAACGATTTATTTTGAATTTTAATAATATTAAAAAAAAAAAATAATATTTTTTTTCTCACCAGTAATACTTATTTGAAGTGGAGGTCGTTTTATAATAGCATACTTACATAGCCTACTTATAAAACATTTTATTTATTTATAATAGGTATAAATTAAGTAGATATACATATATATGTGTATATATACATTATAGCAACAAGTGGCATGTACCTAAAAATTTAATTTTCAAAAATTTATTTAGAATATTTTAGAGTAGGATTTATTTTCACCACAACATAAGGTGGTGCCTTTAAATATTTCATAATTTAATTTTTTCTTTTTTTTTCTTTTTTCTTGAAATTATCTGCCGCTTAATTTGAAAATAATGAGAAAATTTATTATTTAAAATAATTATTTGAAATATGTACGTACATATTTTTCTTTTTGGGACACATTTGGAATTTTCATTTTTTCATTTTATAAAAAATTTAATTTATTAAATTGGGGTCTGGTTTCTGTTTTGTGGTTGTCATATTTTATTTTTGTTTTTTTTTTGTTTCACATTTAACAAGTTATTTTTAAATTTCATGTCTATTGTTATTTCCTGCCTAATACCGTTTTTCTTAGTCTACCTGAATATACTAGGTATTTCATTAAAATAATTCATTCTTGGATAAATGTGTATTCTATTGATGTTTGATTCTAGTTTTAATTCATATTTTATGAAATTTGTAGACACCTATATATGTTTTTTATAATAGTATATTTATTTATATAGTTATATTATTATTGATTATAATAGCCTATATTTTCTAAGGAAAAGGACCAAAAATTATGCTTGTATACTCTATATACCAGGAAAATGAAAATTAAATTAAACTAAATTATTAATAACTAAGACAAGCTTTTAGTTTATGTTACAATTTTCGCTGGGTATTTTTAAATCCCAAAAAATGCTGCAAAATACTTATAATTTACGTTTACCAAAACTATATTTAATTTATAAATTCAAAAAAGTTTACAAACCGATTTTCATTACTAACATTTTCAATAATAGATATTTAAAAGGAGACGTAGCGAAACTAGATATTTTTTCAAACTAGAAATTTCAATTAAAAATTTCACAACAATTTGAATTCATTAAATTGTTTTCTTCGTCAGAATTAAAACCAAATTTATTTTTTTTTAATATTATTTTCAATAATAGATATTTAAAAGGAGACGTAGCGAAACTAAATATTTTTTCAAACTAGAAATTTCAATTTAAACTTTCACCCAAATTTAAATTCATTTAATTTTTTTCCTCGTCAAAATTAAAACTAAATTTATTTATTTTTTAATATTATTTTCAATAATAGATATTTAAAAGGAGATGTAGCGAAACTAAATATTTTTTCAAACTAGAAATTTCAATTTAAAATTTCACACCAATTTGAATTCATTTAATTTTTTTCCTCGTCAAAATTAAAACTAAATTAATTTGTTTTTAATATTATTTTCAATAATAGATATTTAAAAGGAGATGTAGCGAAACTAAATATTTTTTTAAACTAGAAATTTCAATTTAAAATTTCACACCAATTTGAATTCATTTAATTTTTTTCCTCGTCAAAATTAAAACTAAATTAATTTGTTTTTAATATTATTTTCAATAATAGATATTTAAAAGGAGATGTAGCGAAACTAAATATTTTTTCAAACTAGAAATTTCAATTTAAAATTTCACACAAATTTGAATTCTTTAAATTTTTTTCCTGGTCAAAATTAAAACT
Organism: Argyra leucocephala; assembly: GCA_963942445.1. Taxonomy (NCBI): domain Eukaryota; kingdom Metazoa; phylum Arthropoda; class Insecta; order Diptera; family Dolichopodidae; genus Argyra; species Argyra leucocephala. Next base: position 131,036,562 of record OZ012681.1, on the reverse strand, counting down.
AAATTTAATTTTTTTTTAATATTATTTTCGATAATAGATATTTAAAAGAACACGTAGCGAAGCTAAATATTTTTTCAAACTAGAAAATTCAATTTAAAATTTCACACCAATTTAAATTCATTTAATTTTATTTCTCGTCAGAATTAAAACTAAATTTATTTGTTTTTAATATTATTTTCAATAATAGATATTTAAAAGGAAACGTAGCGCAACTAAATATTTTTTCAAAGTAGAAATTTCAATTAAAAATTTCACACCAATTCGAACTCTTTAAATTTTTTTCCTGGTCAAAATTAAAACTAAATTTAGTTTGTTTTTTCTTAAATAAATTATTACGCGGTTGTTGTCTAAGATAAATCAATAAAAAAAAATTATGTATATCAATATATAAATATAAAAATAAAACCATACTGCATATCAAAATATATAATTCAAATACACATAAATGTGGCTACACTTATACAAAGGATTAAATTAGCGAAAGCATATAGAAATACAAAATAGAGCAGCTACAGCTATTAAGTTGAATGTATTTATAGCAATATGTATGTATAACAGTATGTATGTACAACAATAACTGATAGATAGTGAAATTCAACCGCAACCGTCCTAGAAAACTCTCTCACTAAGTTTCTTTGATGCTACTAAATACAGTTTAGTACTAAGCTACAACCAACAGCACATATACTCAATGTAAAACGTAGCAACAAACAATATCAAATAAAAATACATTTTGACAGTCCTGTGTTTCCAAAAACCGAAATATAAAATAAAAATGCTATTTTTACCAATTATAAGTTAATTTACTTAATATAAACATAAACCACATCATAAGATTTGGACCCATTTTATCCAGAGATATGGGGTAGCCATAGCTCCACATAATTATTACAAAAATAATTTATAAAATTTGCAATTTTAATGTCCTGTGCTCTCAATAAATTTCTTCACTCAACAAAAATTTTAAAAAAGCTCATAAAATAATTTTCAATTTTTTTTTTTTAATTTTCACCATTTTTAGGTCATTATATTGGAATTTTTCTTATTTTTTTTTTTTTTCATAAAACATGAGTACCTAAAAGTTTTATTTTAACTAAAAATTTTCAATATTATCTTTCTGAAAGTGTTCAAGAGTATATATAATATAAAATATTATGTTTTACACTTAATACTTAAAAACTTTGTGTATAAAAATAAAATTTCAACATAAATTACTTTGAAGTGCCTGCTTCAAAGTAGAATACGCAATATGGTTTTAATTATCCTCCTTAATGTATTTAAAATATATGTACATACAAACAAACTAACAAACAGCTACCAAAAGAGGAGAAAATATATTACACAACTCAATCATTAAAAATATATATATATATATACAAAAATATTTTTAAAAAAATACCTATCACAAGTAAATCTAATTTTTTTTTTAAATCATATACCTCATACTCTTAAGATACTCATATAGTCATAAATCACTCTGTAGAACATATTTTTTTTTTTTGTTTTTATTTTTTTAACATAAAAATTTCAGCATAATTTGCAATAATTTTATTTTTATATTTTATTTTTCTAAACAAATATTTTGAATGACGTCAAAAACCAGCCAGCCAGCCAACTAAACCAACTAACTATCTTTAAAAAAATCCACTTGAGAGAAACACTTGGTATAATCCCAAATGGCCTTGTAATCTTATTTTCACCAAAACAAAAAACCAACAACAACAAAAAGAAATTCAAGAGATCAATCTCATAATGAATTAACATATTTCATTCATTCTATCATTTAATTTATAATTAGATGGAAAATTCTGTATCTCTCTACTTTAATATATCTATATATACCTATATATATATATATATATAATTAATATATATATATATATTTTATTTTTGAATAGAACCGTCACAATTAATTTTACAGAAAATTTACTATTTAAAATCTGCGAGAGTATAACAGTGGTGACAATTAAATATACTGTCAATTCAAATTAAATTTAAATTATAGTTTATAATTTTTTGTGGTTTGTATTGGCTTAGTTATCAGGTACCCTCATCAAACTCAAACAAGATGTTTGTAGTTCCGATTAAGTTCAAAAAAAATTGTATATAATTTTAATAACCCCAAAATGTTGTCATTTAAATGTAACACAAAAAATTTCTACACCCCAGTTGTTATCTTCTTTGGATTGACCAATTTTCCTATTAGTTTTACATATTTGTCAAGCCTGAATTTATTTTTGTGTCACCGATCATGAAATGAGTTTGCCGAGAAAATAAAAAATAACTAAAACATGATTGTCCATAAATTTTAGAATTCATACTTTTTAAAATCCGTAAGATTGAAATTCGTATTTTATATTACCCATCGCTTCAAATTCATTTTTCAGAAAGTCCGTTATATCGAGACCCATAAAAAGAAATTCATAAAACTAATCCATCAAAAAAATCAATTAACAATTGGTTGGAACTTTTCTGGATTTGTCTTGGTGCTAAGAAATAATCCGCACCGAAAAAATTAAGGTTAAACATGGCTCAACTAAATCCAGAGATATAGGATCAAGTAATCCAGAATAAACACGAAATATTATATTTCCCTTAGAATGTTTAGAAGAAGATTAGGCAATAATACTTGAAGATATTTTCTTCATTTTCTGGACTTGACTTTTCTGGAATTCATTTATTATGTAAATTTTTGAAAAGAAGAAGGAGAGGCGTTATGCTTATTGAAATTGCCTTTTTGGTGTAGTTTTTCTTTTATATTATAAATTTGAAATAAACAATTATAAACTAATAAAAATTTTAATTAATTAGTTAGTTGACAAGGTTACGTAGAAGTAACAACAACTCTAACTTTAAACTTAATCATGCACGTTTAAAAAAAAACACAATAATTTAATTCATTTAATTTTACGGATTTTAAAACTTATATAGAAATTTTGAAATTTGTGGATTATGTAATTATGAATGTCAAGGCTTTCACTAGTCAGAGTTCACTTTTTATCAACTTTAGTTCTTTATGGATTGTAAAAGTACGGATCCCGTGTTTAAAAATGCTGTTTTTGCAAATTAGAAGTAAAATAACAAATAAAAATTTTAAATTATTAAATTGCAAATTTCCTCTACTGTACACTATGAGTATGAACGATAAAATACAATGAAAATGAAAAACCAATGCCGCATGAAAATGGCATGGCCAACTTGGTATTTAAATGATGATAATCACGATGACGTGATTTTTAAAATAACCGCGTGTTATTTTATTACTCCTTATTGTTGTTATTGTTGTTATTTTGGCAAAAAAAATTTGGAAATATTTTTATAAATATAAATTTTTATATTTTTAGAATTTTTTTTAATTTTTCTTTTATTTTTTTAGTTTTTTAAAATTTTTTAATTTATTTTTTTTTTGTTTTACAAGAAGTTTTTAACCTAATTTATTTAAGAATTGGAGAAATTTAAAAAATTTTTGAATTTTTTAAATTTTAAATAATATATATTCATATATATATATATTTTAATTTATTAGCACTTTGAATGGAATGGAATGAAAAGAAGATAAAATACATTTTAAATTTAATTTATTAATTTGATTATCAAGGTTAATTTGCTTGCACCTATTAAACTTCGCATGATTTTTAAAGGTTAAATAAGAAAAAAATAAAATAATCCAAAGGCAAAAACAGATCAGAAAATTGGTCAGAATAGATCTTATGAAGATTTTTTAAATCACTTCATCTCACCTTGGAAATGGAAAAGAATTTTTAAATTGGAAAAATTTATTTATTTCCGGTATAGGAAATTATTTTACAATCAGAGTCCTTTTAAGCTATACATAACCCCTAAAAATAGTAAAATTAATTTTTATGAAAAAATGGCTTTTATTTCCTGATTACGAAGTATTTGTTTTTCAATTTACGATAGGTAATTTACGAATGGTGTAATATATAATAAATATATATAAATATATGTATATGCATAAATTATAAATATACTTCCAAACATAAGCTTAGAAAAATTGTAATTGTTTTACAACCGAATTAAACGAATAATTTTAATGAAATGCAGTATCGCGATAACAAGCAAACAGATCTATATCAAATTTTTGACCTTCATATAACCTGTTCAAGGATTAGTTCATTAAGAGTTCATCTAAGATAAGTATATTATGATAGTAAAACATATAAATCCTATTTTTAGTGCGTTCTTTTCGTCCTATGCCCCACGGATTTATAGGACATTGATGATGATGATGACAAAAATCATTCATGTGGATTTGCTACATATTAGCAGCATGAATTTATTCTTGACAATATAAAATAACATTGAACCTAAAATTACATCCAATACAAATAAAATGTATTGAAGTGCAATTTCAGTTCAATGAATTTTAATTTTTTATTCCTACAACATATAAATTCTGAAAGAACCTCTAGTATTCCAACAAAACCATTAATTTAAAATTTTTATTTTTTAGGTTCAAACCGATTGCATTTACGATTCTTTCCACTGTAATAAAGTCGTATATTGGTATTAAAACTGAATATTTATGACATTTTTGTTTAAAATTGATACCCAAAATAACCCAATTTGCGTAGAAGGCAATAAATTAGTAATCAGTAAGCAACTGGTCATAATTTAAATTAAGTGGAATCAATAAAAATAATAATAATAAAAATTTCAATTCGGTACCTACTCAGTTTGTTAATGTTAAAAAAATAAACTCAAAATTTTTAATGACAAAACCACAACAATTAAAAAAAAAATTTCTAAAAAATTAAACCAAAAACCAAATTTATTTTTAAACTTTTATTTAAAAAAAAAAAATAATTAAATTTTTAGGAATTGTAATTTGTATTTTGTTTATAAACAAATGTTGCTTACAACTTTTTATTTTATTTTTTTTTTCAACAATTGTTTATTTTATTTTGGAAAATTTATATTCTCTTAAAATCTAAACAATTCGTGAACAACAATTATTCCTTTTAGGAGCTTGGTTCGTTTTTTCTGTTTTGTTATGTTCCATCATCTAAATTTTTTTTTTTTGTTTTTTTTTCGGTAAGAGTTTAAAAAAAAATTCCGTTGTTCGAATTGTTTATTTAAATTGTGTAGTCCAATTTATATCCGAGAGAATGAAAAAAAACCTGTGCAATCCCAGTGCAAGCGAAAGTGGGATTACGCGGTATATTGTAAAGCCCACGGTACATAATATTTGCTCAATTTTGATTTATTTATAAATCAATTTTTTAAATATAAATTTTGCTCAATTAAACTTCAGAAACATTAATGACCCTAGTAATCGTTCAATAAGTGAAAAATAAACTAATATATGATCTTTCAAAGTAGGGATGTGGATTTTATTTCAAATATTTATTTATTTATTTATTCCCAGGCTTAAATGAAACTAAGTTACAATATATATTTATTTATTACAATTTAGGTTATATTAAATCAATAAAAGATTACAAGTTAAGAAAAAAGAATAATATAAAACAGTTATATATAACAGAATATAACAAAAATATATTATATAACAACTATTATATAACAGAATAATATAAACATTTTTTAAATAAAGCATTTTAAATTTATATTCAGGCTATTAGAGTTATGTCCAAAAACTATTATTAATTACAAAACCGAACTCAAATCAATTCTTTACATTTGTATTTTATAGTTTCAAGTGATCGTATGTATTTGCATTATTATAACCATTATTGAAACATACCAAAAGTCAATACTATACAAATTATATTCTCAGGTGTTTTTAAAAACACATATTTTTTTTTTTTAATAATCAATTTTTCTTTTGTTTTTACTTGATTCTATTGATAGCAACAATAAAAACAACATTTAAAAAAATTAACACCAGTTGTATACAACAGATTTTCTTTATGGTTTATCGGAAACATAAAAAATAAAAATCTCTCCTACCAACCATTTATACCATCTAATCATTATTCACTCACATAACAATAACAAATTATTAAACAAACAAACAAAATATAAACAAAAACAAAAAAAGAACAAAAAAAAATCATAACAACATGAGGTCATCGTTACAACCTTGCATTTATATCAAAATTATTTTCGTTTTTTTTTTAGATGCAACAATTTAGAGAAATATGCATATGCACTACTGTTATTATACCAAATAAATCAAAACTAAATTTTGGGTATTTTTCCATATTTTCCAATGAGGAAAAATTTTTATTTTACAATTTTCATGAAAATTTATAAAAAAAAATTTATTTTTATTTTCTTTCTAATCTGTTGGTCTCATATTTTTTTTTTTTTTTTTTTTCAATTTTCAATTTTAATTTTTCTGCATTTTATCAAGAAATATTATAATATGAAAGAGATAGATAGATATATAAATTTGTTATATTTTTCTTTTATCAACATAAAATTCAACATAAAAAACGAACAAAACAAAGGAATGAAACTTTTTTAATTTCAGATTTATGTTTACATTGAAATGAATACAAACAATTTTTGTTTGAAAATAACAAAAAAAAAAACGGAATAAAAAACAGAATAAAAATAGAACAAAGATTCCAAAAATGAAAAGTTCACACAAACAAAAAAAAAAAAGATAAAATAAAAACAACAATAAAATTATTTTTTGTTTTGTGCTTCTGTAATAATTCTTTTTAAAAAAAATAGAAATCAGTGGTTTTCAAATTGTTTTTATTTTTCACTTTGTTATTTTTGCATATATTTTCTTCTTCTAGTCATTATTGGTCCTGTCATGCCTTAATGTTACGTCTAATGGTATTCTAATAGTAGAATTTGAATTTCACTAAAATTTTGATTCAAGTCTTCTTCCTTTCAAGACTATCCGCCTGAAGCTGTTATACATTTTATGTTACCCTCATGTGTAAATATTTGATTAAAAGGAGAAGGGTATTAAAGGTACAAGAATATTTTTATTCTTTTATTTTTGTCCATCGAAGCTAGTATGTGTAGTTTTAATTTTTTTGATCACATCCGGATCGCCAATTCTAGTTTTAATTTATTGTAATAAATTTTAAAATTTCTTTTTTATAACTGATCAATGGGTTGGGTTCGAAATGTCGATTTTCAAAATGTTTTTTGATCGAAATCTGACTTTTTAAAATATCGATTTTTTTTTTCAAAAAATCTCGCCTTTTTTTAACAAATCTTGGTTATTTTTATATCAAATAAAAATTCTGAAAAAAGTAGATACCACGTTGTAAATCTTATAGAAAAGTCAGAAACCCCACAATTTGCACCCACCAGCACCTACACATCCAAATACTTAAGGTAAATATTCTAAAATTGGAAAAATATATTTTGAAATAGCGATATTTGGAAAAGGGAGATTTTGATCAAATTACATTTTGAAAAAACGATATTTCGAACCCGACCCATTTTTTTTTATTATAGCTGATCAATAGCTTTCTATTGTTACATACATGTGTATACAGCCTTAATCTAAATTTTGTTATCTGAAAACTACATGAAAATTAAGTCTAATTATTTAAATTTTTTATTATAATTATTTTAAGTTTTATTATATGTTGAGTAGGTATTCCGTCCGCTTCTGTCGAAATGCAACCAGAGAGATACAGTTATAGAAAACAATTACAAAATAAATTACAAAATTATTAGATGGTGATATTCGTGAGGGTATGATTACATTATTATGTAGTGATGGGACCGGTATACGTACACAGAAATAATTACGATCAAAAATTGAGAGAACCTCTAAACGGTCCCAACTCCTACAGACCAATATATATGCTCCCGATCATACCAATGTTTTTTTGAAACATTGCTGAAATGGATTTAACTCCTTATTGAAAATAGTTCGCTTTGCTTTTTACTTTCGGAAGGGTGGTATTATTTGTACAGTTGCTTTTTCGACAAATTGCATTATCTTTATATATAAAATCAAAGGTGTTACATACCTGGAAATTGATATTTATATATCTACCCTTTTTTTTAAATCACATGTTTCCGCTTCCTTGAATTTTTTTTATCTTTCTGTCCGTCTTTGTAAACTTAATTTTACTGCATTTAATGTCCCATTTCATTGTTATTTGATTTTTCGCATATAATAAACACAATTAAGGCCCAAAGCAGCTGTCAAAAAAGATATGAGTTGTAATCGAAGCAACAATTGTGACTGGAAAATAGAAAGAAGAATATATGTGCATACCAATAAATCCCATCCATGCGCCAACCCAATTTAAAGAATAACTGTTCCATATTTTCATTTGGGATTTGCCATGGGCATGTAATGTAATACCGCTTACAGAAATTTAAAAGAATAAAATAAAAAAAATTAAATAAAATTGAAACTGAACACATTCAAAGTTCAAAATTCGACCAGTTTTATTTTTTTAGAACATTCTCAAAGACTGATAGAAATTTACAAAATTTTTAAAGTGAAAAATCATTTAAAATTAATAAAATAAAGTGTATATATATAGTTTTAAAATACCTGGTAAATGCGGGAACGTATATAATACACAAAAAGGAAAACACAATATATGTTCTATATGTATCAAAACAAAAAACAAAAAGATCTCCTCTACTGGCATCATTTGGGTATATGGTTATATCCTTATATGATGACATTAGAAATGACAGCGCAAAACAAACAAAACTTAAAAGCCATGCTTTATGTCATGTTCCAGGTTATTTAATATTCGACAAAGTATTATTATTTTTTTCTCAATTTTTTATGATCCTTTCGGTTCTCGTTTTATAGTTGAAACGTGTATAATATTTTCTTTTGTCTCTTTTTCTCATTCATGTTATGATTCTCTTTTATTTTTGTTTTATTTGATTTTTTGCTTTTTTGAATCCGATTTTCTTTTTCCAATTCAAAATGAAAATGGAAAAACTGAATCTAGGTACATATATATGTATACTATACACATATATAATATATATATATATATTCTTTTATCATTTATGATACGACATAACTCCATTCCATCACATCTCTGTCCAACAATATTAGTGTTCGTCATTTACGAATTTTTATTTGGTTTTAGTTGTTGTTTATGTTATTGTCATATTAGCATTATTATAATGGTTGATGATTTTAGAATTGGATATCAAGGGGCCAATATACATTTATACATATATACATAATGTGCGAGTGTACGAATTGCATGAGTTATTGAGGAAACATTTTTGTTATTTTGTTTTTTCCAATTCAAAGATAATTCAAAAAATCTGCATTATGAGAAAAATATTAAAGCAATAAAATTATATGCCAAATGATGATCTCTTTAAAAATAGTAAAGAGGATTTAAAAAATTTGATGTTATAGATTTGATTTAAGAGATTATATAAATTCTTTAATTTCGGATTAAAACCGAATGTATTTGAATGTAAAATTATTTAATGTAATACTTTAGAAAAAACGAAAATATATTGTAGCCGACGTTTCTATTCAAGAACTGGTTCATATCTATCTGAGTTCGATTGCAGAACTTGTTTCTATCTAAAAAAGAAAAATACCATATATATGTGGCTATCATATACGACGAAAATAAATTAATGAAATTAGCCCCAGTTGATTGATCAAAGACTAGCTACAGCATGACAATGCAAACCATAGATAACCGTCAAACATCAAAGCTTGCAAACTCCAAGAAAATTGGCAAAAATTGAAGAAAAATGTTAATAATAGTACTATTATAGCCAACCCTAACTAAGCGGTGAAAAAAAAACCAAATAGCCAACCGAAACGTTTGAAGAAGAATTGGCTTTCTACATTACAATATAATTATAATGCGATTACCAATAGACTTGAATATGATTAAAAATTAGTAAACTAAACTTTTTCAACAAATTGAAACTATCAAACGTTTGTTAAATTCTGAGCTATGTTACAAGGCTGAATTATATTACAAGGTTTTCCGTAATAGTCAGATTTTTAACAATCTTAATTTAAAACGTAATAACGGGATGTTAATGGTACCAGTGCATCATGGCTAGAGTGTATCCCAGGCAATTGAGTGGCAACGCAGAATACAGATTAGAAAGAAAAACATTAGCTACGTCTTATACACGGTCAAATGCATCTTGCTGAGTATCCTTAATCATAGCCCTAATGCAGATAACAATGTGGTTGAAGCACAGAACTGCAAATTTGTAGATCAAGTAATTTGATAATTCAAATCCACAAGCAAAAAATGTTTATGCCGAAACCCAGGGTTTATATAGGTTCAGTTATTATTTCTATCATCATTGTAAACATAATAAATGGCAACTATCTAGATTATAGAATAAAAGTCGAGTTTCCTTTCACTAATAATTTTTATTTATTTAGCAAATATCGATATTGCGGAGGCAAATTACTTCCTTCATCAGTGCTTGCGACCAATACCAACTATCAACTATTTAGTCAAGAAGCATTTACATATAATTTGATACCCATCGAAGAACAAGCTATTCGGTATAGATGAAAACATATTGAACATCTCTTATGAGAATGCAAGAATAAATTTACTTGTAGTAAAATTTGCCATCTCAAAACAGGACCCAACAATACTCAAGAGGTTAATGAGCCCATTATGAAACCCAATAAATTAAGTATTGGCTTAACGGCAATAATGGCTAATAAAAAAAAATACTTTAAACCAAAATTCGCCTCAAAACGTTAATTTTTGTCACTTACATTAATAAACGGCTCAACAAGCTTACTTTTGGGAGTTTACTTTTAAACTTTATTCTTCTTATATGTTGCTACTTCACTACTGGATGTTAAGCGATCAGTCAACTCATATGACTGTATAAGCTTGCTATGATGTTGGGCATACTCTTCTCAACATATTGCGCTGTGAATCAGATTTCCTATGGTTTTGATACCTGTTCAATTTCGAATGTTTCTAAACGATGAAATTTCTTTTCTTCCGATATTCATCTTGCCTTAAATCTTGCCTTGTATAATCAATTGAAGTATATCGTACTTCGGAAATTGTATCATGTGACCAAAATAGTTTTTTTTTTCTACGCTTGACATTTAGAAGTAGTTATCTGTTTATTTTCAATATTCTAAAAACTTCTAGGGTCGTGACTATGTCGGTGTAAGGAATTTTCAACATTCTACAATAACATCATATTTCGAAAGCTTCTAATTTGTTTAGTGCATGTTTCTACTCCGTAAAAGAGTACAGGCTGGATATAAAATTTTAAGTACTCTAATGTTTATTTCTCGGTTATACATAATACATTTTTATATTTTACAAAAGAAGCATTTTGTAAGGTAATTCTACATTTTACTTCCTTATCATTTAGCTGGATGTCATAGCTTTAATCGAGATAATAATTCAGATATTTAAAGTTATAGAAACGCGTTCAATGGGTTAATTGTTGATTGTGATGACACCATTATTGTTCGCGTTGCTTCGTTTATTGAATATCATTGATTTTTGAAATTTTATGCCTTCATATCTGTCTACAATTTTATAGACAAAAAAATAATCAAGTCATTTCGAGGGTTTAAAAACCTAAAAAAGGATTAGGAATCAAACAATCCCAAAGATATAAGAATTAATACCCCCTTTCGTACATGATTTTTTCTTTTTCGACTATTCACCAATCACTTTCGGTCTCAATCTATGGCTGCCTATACCCCCTTCAATCTATCCCGGGTGTTCCAGAGCATGTGTATCAGCTTTTTAAGAGGGGAAGGTTATTTTAAAATTTAAAAGAATTAGTAACTAAATCGAGGGTGCTCTATCGATTGGTGATATTTTAAACTTCCGAGAAGGACTGGAAAAAGGCTTTTTAAGCTCAAAATTCGCCGAAATTGGCCGAAATCGAGATTGTCAAATGGGAAGAGGTACATTTTTACGCAAATTCCGATTCTATGTTAAAAAATAATATAACTCTTTACTACTAAAACCTAAAAGTTGTTACTAGTCACCACCTAATGAGTAAAGTAGACTTACTACACTAAATAGATTCATTGAATTTACCAAGCATAAAGCATAACACAACAAGCAACAACATAACAATAAAAAAAAGCAAGAAAAAACTTTTTTTTTTATTTATTTCTTTTATTGTTCTTGTTATTATTGTTTATTATAAATTATCTAATATTATTGTTTCCAAATCAATAAAATAAGGTTACAAGGATACAACACATAATATAATATAGGATTAAAATTCATGCTAAATTCAAGGACCGAAAAATAAAATAATAAAAACAAAAACCATTTAAAAAAGTTTTTTTTTTTTTCAAAAAGTCTCAATGAATTTTTTTTTTCTTTTTAAATCGATTTTCTTTCAATAAAATTTTTTGAACTTTTCATTATTATGATGAGCATGTCATTTGTAACGGAAATTTTCTTTAAAAACAGAAAACATTTTTTTTTTTTTATTTTTCTTTTGTTTTTTTTTGCTTATCAACATATACATAACATTTTCAAGTACATCACTCTACATTATATAAAAAAAATTTTAAAATTATAAAAATGAAAAACAAAAAAAAAAAAAAAATAAAAAAATAAATGCGTACCAGATGACGCCTAAAAAAATATGTTTGATTTAAACGCCATCTATATTTGAAATCGAATTAAAAAAAAAAAATTAAATAAATTAAATAAAAAAGAGAAAAAAAAATTATTTTTCACATTAAACACAAGGGCACACACAACCAACCAACAAAATTAATGAAAAAAAAAAAACAAAACAAAAACAAATAAAATTTATAGAATATTTGCGTATATTTGCGAAATTTATTTAGATATGGTTTCAGTTCAACTTTTGTTTCGAAAATTATGTTGTATTTTTATTTATTTTTTTGGAAAATTCTATAGAATTTGTATTGAATGATGTTTTTATAATTTTTAAGAATTATCTGAAATATTTTGAAAAAAATTTAATCTGAAAAAAAAATAAAAACAAAATTTCTGAGTAAATTTAATTAAAATTTTTGAATTTGTTAGTGGTGGTTTGGTTTTGATATCCAATCAAAATATCATCAAAATTCGATTTAGGTTTTTCTACAAAAAAAATAAGTCTTTCATTATTTTCATTGTACTCTTTCTACATTACTATGAATCCGAAATCAATGCCATTACAGTTCAAATGAAATCTCAGTCTTCATTTATGCCCTTTTGAATAACTTATTGTGATTAGCCTTAGAAAAGAAATGACGATTCTAGGTAGGTAGGTAGAAGTGATCATTTCAGCTTACCAGTTGCTTCTGGAAAATCATTAATTAGCATTTAATTATAAATAATAGCCACAATGGTATGTTGTTGTTAGGCAGATCGCATAGTTAGGGATACATTGTTATTAGATGGATAAAAATTTACTACCCTTATCAGATTCTCGAATCGAATATGAGTCGAAGTGAATATGCTAGTCGAACTTTCGCGTAAATGTGATCACGATTCGCGAATAAATTTATTTTGACAAGTATATTTAGATTAATAAAAAACGTTCAGTTGAATAAAGATGCTTTATTTTATATTTTAAATTCAGTGAAACATAAACCGAAGCCTTAAATTAGAACAAATGGAATATATTACCAATAGTAATATTAGTCTGTGCAATACGATGAAGGAAATTATCACTGGCAATAATTTAGAGTTTCGATTGTTTCGGATATATTTACTGCTATTTTTCATTTTAGGTTTCTTCAGTTTCATTCAGTGTATTTGAATTTGTAACAACACTAAGAACGGCTCTTTAGATTAATTTGGATTCTCTGGATTTTGTTCTTTGCTCAACAGAGCATCGACAGCTTGTTCCTACGCCTATTGTTTTTATATATTTTTTTTTTTTGCAATACCTGTAATCATATTATTATCAACACGCAGTACATAGGCGAATAAACAAATAAACAATGATTTATTCTACTCTTTGAATTCACGTTTTGAAGATCCTAATACATTTAATTCGGTTGCAAATCGATTCTACAACACTTTTAATGCACTTTTATTCCAATTTGCTGTTCCCACAAGCCTAATCATTATTCTCTCAATTGCACCAGCTTATCAAACTTTTTTTTTATAGCTGCAAATAATATTATATTATTATATTATTCATAAATTTTGTAAATAATATTCTCACATTTTTTTTTAAATTTACCCTCCCCTTCATTTTTACTCGAAAAACAACAAATATTTTTTTTTATTTTTGTTTTACGGTTGTCACTTAACTTTTAATCATGCTAATCATGATCGCATGACAGCGAATTTGATAAGGGTATACTACTGTAGTGAGCTGACCCTGGAATTCAACGGAAACTAACTGTTTTCGCCCGGGTTAAATATATGTAAATGTTTCTTCATGTTTCTGTATAATTGAACACTACCCTATATCTGGATGTTTATATTGGGGTAGAAAAAGTGGTAAAAATCTACCAAACTTGTAGGTGAAGGGTGATTTCGGTAAGACGTTAGCAAATCTATCAAAATTTAAATTTTCTGATATATTTTTGACGTTTAAATATTTTTTCTGGGAATATAATTTCAGTGTCAATATTTGTTTAATTAATTTTATACATTTTTGGATCGAATATTAATAAAATAAAAAAAATAATAAATAATACAAATCATATTGTTGGATTGACATTAGAATAATAATAAAAATTGATTTCTTTGACAATAATTTCATTCATTTCGGCCATCTTGATATTTCAATAACCTGACAACGACCATGTCTACGCAAATCTATCAAGTTTTTTTACGTATGAACATGAAGGTAGGTTTCTGCGCCAGATTTCTACTTCGTATAATAAACATGTGTGTAGTATGTTATATTAGATAATGGTGATAAGTTCAGTATTTACAATATCAAATCATCTTATTCAAATTCGTCAGTTTAGTCCATTTTCATTGAACTAGTCATTAAAAAGCCATTCATGGATCTTGTTCTGTTATGTCCGTTTATTAATTCCATTTATTATTACCATTTATTAATTCCAGTTTCATTTTTTCATTCACAATAGACCTATACATATTAACATTCTTCACTTTACATATTAATTGATACTTATAGAACCTAAAAAATAATTTATTTAAACTGTTTCTAATCACATTTTAATATTTTCTAATTACAGCTAGTGACGATAGAAGACGTGCTGCACGTCGTGAAGATCCAAGACGTCATACATTGGGCTCTGATATGTTGCAATATGGTGGTTCTGGTGGTATACCTGGCGGTGGTGGTGTTGTTATACAACAATCAGGTCAACAGCAGCAAAGAGCAATGGATTTGGAGGTAAAAAAATTAAAATATGTAAACATACCATCAGCCTATGTTTAGAAACAAAAATAAAATCTATAATATAAAAACTTCAAATTTTTAAATAAAATTTCATTTTTTTTTTTTTTTGTTTTTTGTTAATTTAAAAATCTAAAAACAATTTTTGTTTTTATTTGCAAAATTTATTTTAAATAAAATAAACGAGAAAAAAATTTTATAATTTTATAACGATAAAAATTATTTCGAAAATATATTTGTATTATAATATATCTAATTAAAATATTTATTTTTGTATACCAAAAAAAAAAAAAAACAACAACAAAATTTATTATAAAAAGTATCTAAAAAATTAATTTAAAAAAATGCAATAAATTTGAACTTTTGCTTTGCAAAACTATTTACAAAAAATAAAAAATATTACTTTAATATAAAAAGAATTTCACAACAAAAGCTAGGCTAGCTTTTAGAAATTAAATTTTTTTTTCTATAGAATTATTTTTAAATTTGATTTTCATATGAGTCTATTTGGGAATTTTTAACTTACACAAAAAAAAAAAAAAAATTACAGATTCAATCATAATTTTCGGCGTTATTGGAAGCGCAACATAATTAATTATTGTATACCTAATAAGCAAACTAACATTTTCATAATATTTCATTACATCATATCGTATATCTAATTCAAATTAGCCCAAGTGGGTATATTTCTAGTTAATTACGTTTCAGCAAACTGTCCAATCACACTTTTAAAGATCTATTTCATCTGTATGACTTAAAAATATAGTTTTTGTGCTGTCAAATACAATTTGTTTTAATTAACAAATACCGGCCTGACTATAAAACGAATTTTTCATCCTAGAAGCTGCTCTCAGAAATCAATCGCAATTCGTATAGTAAAATTTTAAATTCTTTCAATTCAGTTTTCATAGAATCTACTTAGCTTAACAATCACATAAGACAAAATCTTTGACGTTTTGTAATACTTTGAAATTGTATTTGATATTTCCGAATCAATTAAAAATTAAATTAGCTTTGTTTTCAGTGTAAGGTTTGAAATCTTTACTAAGTTATAGCTAATTGTGTGGAATAGAAAATCATTTTCGTAATTTTGTAGCAGTGTGGTTTGAACAGACTGGCTTAGCTTTATATACACGCTGGGTTGCGTAGCATTAATAGAACCTCTACATTTCAGCCGAAAGGTCCCAGGTTCGATTCCTGACGGACAAAAAAATGCTTTATGGGTTTCTTGACCTGGTCCAGTATCCTTTTTGACATTGGGATAAATGATAAATATTAGTTCGAAGTTTTGGTTATCGCCGAAAATAAAATGGAACTACTATTATAAAGGTAAAATCACTACTCTATAATAGGCATAGATTTCCACTTTTAAATTAGTAGATATGACATACAATTTTAAAGAAAAGACTATTGTATGTACCTAATTGTGTATGCCAAATTTCGTTGTAAAAACAGTTAGGGTGTTCATCTTATAAACTTGTAATCATATAACAAATAAGTATCGACCATCGACGCCTTATAGTGAGGACTTTCTAAAGGACTTTATTAATAGTTAAAAAAATTTGTGAATGTCATACGAGGGCTATTTTCGTCTTTTGGGACTACATAGTTAGTTAGAATTTATTAGTGCCACTGGAATAATTTACTCTACTGTGAATCAGATTTAGATATTTGAAATTTCATTTTACGGAACATCTTCAAATCAGTTTTAATAGTCCAAATGTTGTTATTCTACTTAGTGTGGCTTGCGTCACCTATAGACAAAATTAATTTTATATTCTGGAAGATTGAAGTCAATGCTTACCAAATCCTAAGTTTACATTTCAGCTACAGTGATATACCACAGATTATCGAACTTAAATAATTTCAAAATTAGATAGTGTTTAGACACAACACGAGTATGACTTTTCTGAATATTCTGAAATGGCAACAATATGACAAAATTATAACATTCTTATAACAATACCATATAACTGTAAAATCTGTGATATACATTTCATAAATTTAATCAAAATTTAAAAACAAAAAAACGACTCAATTGAAAATCAAACCATTATTATACTATAAAATTTAATTATAATGTAAATGTATTATTTTTAATTATGTATTTTGAAATTACTAACACCATCATCTTGTGCAAAAGAAAATCAATGAAAAATTTATAAAGGAAGATTTCTTTTATTTTCTTTCCTTTTTTATTTTTTATTTTTGTTTTTCTTTTTAACTTTTTTTTTTCATTTTTAAGTGAAAATTTTATTTTGTATTTAATATATATATATGTATATATACTGTATATGTATAAAAAAAAAAAAAAAGTAAAATGATTATTTTAATTATTGTAATTAATTATTTTTTTAAATAAAAAAAAATTAATAATTTTATTTAAGTCTATTTTAATTATTGATTTTCTTTTTTATTGAGAACAATTTTTGTTTTTTCTTCTTGTAAAATTCTTTTGACACCCAAAAAATATTCACCACTTTTTGTTTTCATTTTTTTTTTATTTGTATTTTTTTTTGTTTTTGTTTTTGTATACTAATATAACGTCACTTACTTTTTTACGTTTTTTTATTTATCTTGATAATTAAAATATTCTCTTTTTTTTTTATATAATATAATTTCATTATTTATTAATAAATTTTTCTTCCTACCTACAATTTTTTTAGGCTTTAATTAAATTTCATTTTCATTATAATTAATGAACATGCCTTTGATATTTAGAGCTTTGAATTTATATATAAATATAGGAACACGTTTACATTAACTCATTTTTGTAGGTGGATTATATTTTTGTATTATTATAAAATGTATTAACAAAAATCAGGATCACATTTTCATAATTATTCAATAATTATAATACCTGTAGAGTATCGGTATCTCTTAGGATTACATTGTTAGAATTTTTTGTCAATTACAATAATGTAAGTTGGGTGGATCAGTTAGAATCACTTTTTCACAATTAGTCAACCATTAACAAATTTTCGTATTCAACATATATCTGTTGGTTTGGTGTACAAATTCTAATGCAAATTAGTCACCAAATATTCTATTAGGTTATACTATGTAAAATTCTATTAAGTATATATTAAGTTATTAAGTAAATGTTAATATGAATATATTCTGAAATAATATTATACGTCCAATTACAATTTCAAAGTAGATTTTATCATCTACAGTTTATTTAAAATAAATTTTTTTTTAAATTATAATAGTTGAGGCTGGCCTAAATATGTATACTACAGTAATATTGTGTAATAATTCAAAAATGATTAAATTGATATTGTTCAAACAACATTGTCTAAAACCTACACAATTTTCATTTTCCAAGTAAAAATAAATTAATCCTATTACATTTAAAATAATCAGAGAACCTAATAATATTTATGAAATGGTAATTTAATTGTAGATTATTTCATTATGTAATAAAATAACGAAGTTAGCTCTAATATCAAATAACATTTAATGAATTTTAATGAAAATTGTATACGCCATTTTTATTTAATATTATGTGCAAGACAATATCTATTTAATAATTATCTTGCAGCTAACTTTACCATTATAAACATGATTAGATAATAGCTACAATAATTATTGCATATTCAACTTGCAGCTGACTTCGTTATAAGCAAAACAATTATAAATACAAAATCTTGACAGAAATTTTATATACATAATTCCATTTTTGAATATGTGCAAGACATTAATTATTTAATAATTAGCTTGCATCTAACTTCAGTAGTATAAACACAATAAGACTATAGCCACAATAATTATTGCGTATTCAACTTGCGGCTAACTTCGTTATAAACAAAAAAATTGCCGCTAAACAAAGTTTACTGGAAATTTTATATATAATTTAATTGTTGCATATGTGCAATACAGACAATAATTAATCAATATTTAACTTCCAGCTAACTTCGTCTGTATAAACAAAACGAAGTTGGCTTTAGATCAAATATTAAATTACAATTTCTTAATTCGAACGAAGATTTTGCAAACAACTTCACTTTATCAAATGTTTAAAAAATACAACAAGTATTTAATATTTAACTTGTAGCTAACTTCGTCATAGCGATGTATTTAATTAATCTAACTGAAGTTTTTCATTTCCAACTAACAGTTAATTTTTATTCTTATTCATTATGTACATCGGTATACTTACATATCTATTATCTACCAGCTTTGGGCTAGTATACCCTTAACTTCAACTTCATTTACTTCTTTGTAAAATAATAACTGTTAATTTTTTTTTATTTTGATTTTTGTTGTTTGTTAGATTTGCATAAAATTGATGTTCATAGATCAAGTAACATTCTTATTATAGGATTCAATGCTTTAGGGACTTACATCAAATATAACTAATATTGGTTCTATTATACAGCAATCAATTATAACTGACTTATTTTGACACATTATTTGCTAAATTTTATTGACAAACTATCGAATAAGTTATTATTTGACAAGGGATTGAAACTATAGGACCCTAGGAAGTTATGTAAATAATATAATATAAACATTTTGAATACAATTAATACTAATAAATAATGGCTGTTGTGAATCCTGGTATTTATTTATTATCACACAATTAATGAGCTCTTGTAAACGTGTTTTATTATTTATTTCGTCCTTTTTAGATTGACATTTCAAATAAAAACTGCTAATTTGTTATTAATTTTTCCATCTAAATAATAATACATAGAATCAGAGTGTAAAACTCTAATTGAAAAACAAATGCTTCTGGTGTCGGATTTTCTATAACAGAAATTCTAAACTATTAGTGTTAAAATTTTGAATAATTAAAAATGTAGAGAGTGTCGTTTAGACATTATAAAACTGAGAAGAATTTAATTTGACTTTTTTTTTGTTTTATTTAATTTCAAGTTTAGATTTCAAAAAAATGTTTTTTTTTTTTTAAATAGAGATTTTTAGATTAGTATAATTTTTTTTTTTTTTTTTCAAATATAGAAATTTAAAATTCAATAATTAAAAATTATGGTTTAAAAAAACAAAAACTTTTTTTTTGAATATTCTCTCTTCCACTTTTTTTTTTTTTTTTTTGTTTATTCAACGTTGTTGTTTTATAGATGGGAACTCGAGCACAGAAATCTAAAAAGGTATAGTAAATGAAATAATTTCAAAAATTAAAAAAAAAAACAAAAACAATTAGCCATTATAAATCTTAATTAGAGAGATTGTATGCATTCCATGTTATTTGAAATGTTATTGAAAATAATTTGCATGTTAATATTATAATTAGAATTTTTTTTAATTAATTCTTAAAACTGAAAATTCGTTTAAAATTCAAATATGGAGTAAAATTTTGTTGACAATTATTTGATTTATTTTTTAAATCATTTTCTGTTCTATTATGGGGCTTATTAAAGTCGAACAAAGCTCAGTGTACTTACTCTCTTTAATATACTTACTGTATAATTTTCTACAGCTCTGAAATATAAGCCTTGAATTGTCTTTTTTAAATTAAAATGTATCAAATCTCACCTGTATCTGATATTTTTTTCAGTCATCTAACTTTGTGTCTATTTTCTTCTGAAAAATGTACTTCAAAGACGTTTTAACTTCTATCTGAACCTGTGAAGGCTCTTTATTATTTTCAATTATCTAAACATTGTGTATTTTTCTTCTGAAGGTTTGTGTAGTTGTGATTTAGACCCAAAATTAAACAATAATTAAAATTATCTAAATTCGTAGAAACTTATTGGTAGCTCTAACTTGGTTAAGTACTAGTATGCATAGTTAATTTGACTTTTTTTATTTTATACATAGTAATTAACCAAGTTAGAGCCATCTACGGTTTCTACTAATTTAGCGAAAATAACTTTGTAGAATAACCAATACCGTCAAAGATATTTTAATATTCTGGAAACAATTCCAGAGTTAGCATCAGTAAACAAATATCTACAAAAATAAACACACAACAGCAGATTATTATCTACAGAAATTTCTATATTTACAAAAATAAATAATTTGACAGCTGGTTATTACCATGAGCTACGACCAACATAAACGTTCTGTTCTTTCGCAATTTACGAAAATTTACATTCAAAAAGAGTTTTCCAGTTGAAACTATAATTGATTTTGAAGCATGTTTATACAATTTAGATTTTGTTATTTTTAAACTATATACAAAAAAATTCTTTAATTTAAAAATAATATGTTGACTGAAGTTGAAGGTTAAATAAAATTAAATGTCACAAACGAAATTATTTCTATGTAAAGTGAAATAAAATGAACTGTCATAGCTGAAAGCATTTCTAATGCTAACATTAAGTATGTATTAATTAATTTTATTAATTAGTATATATAACATAAAAATAAGTAAATAAATAAAATGAACTGTCAAAAATAAAACAACTATTACATTATTAATACGTTTTAACCCTGCATTGCTCAACACAATTTTAAACTTGTTTTAATAATACCATAATGGTCTGAGTCTCGTCTGAAGCTAACGAAATTATATTAAATTTATAGAAACTGGTGCATTTTAAATTTTTTTTTTTAATTAAATAATTATATTTCACAATGCAATTATAACGCACAGTAGCTATAGAGTAGCATAGAATTTATATAATAATATACTCATAGTAGAAAAAAGTATAGAAGTTTAAACAAATTTTGAAAATTATTAATTATTTTTTTTTTTTAGAAAGTGTTGAGTGCTTTTTTAGTAGGTAAAAAAGTTTTTTTTTTTTTTTTTTTTTTTTTTTTGCAAAAGGCATGAGTTTTGGAAACTAGAAATATTAATTTTTTTTTTATTTTATTAAATTTTATTATTTCATTTATTTAATAAAATTTTTTATTTCAAACTAATAATTTATATTTTGTTTAATTTTAAAGTTTTATTATATTTTATTTGACAAGTTAAAAAAAAAAAATAAAAACAATTTTTTACAAAATACAATCTTTCTATCCTTTTTATAATATTCTAATAACAAAATGTAATGAAGGAAAAAATGTACATACAGGATGTGTTAAAAAAATATATACAAATTTTAAAATATGCACACTATTTTTAACGTTTTGGAGCAATGCAAGAACTTTTTGGAAATAATATGCATCATATTTATACATATAGTAACTGTATATATACTGTAATACTTTTCACACTATATGTATATTAGTATATAGTATGCATATAGTGTGATTATATTACTATATACAAATAATTATAATTACTAAATTAGATTATACTATTACAGGCTCTTTGCATAAAATAATCTATTGTCTATTCTACATCTCTTCAAATCTATTGAGACCTCCAGAAAATATATATTAACCTTAAATTGTTCATAGGTTACATTAGATAAATTTCTATACTATAAATTCAAATTAATACAAATTGCATACATACATTTTGGGACATCCTTTATAAACATATTATACAATATATTATATGTAAATATTAAAAAATATTACATAAAAATATTTTGAATTCCACTAGGCATAAAAAAAAGGAATAAAACCAAAAAAAAATATTAACATTGAAATATTTTAGCCCTTAAATTTTTTTTTCTGTGTTTTGTAAAAAAAGGACAACTTTTTATAATGTTAATGCATCAGAAAATAAAATTTTTTTATTTAATAATTTTATTATTTTAGTTGTATACAGTAATAAAATATATAAACATACTGAAGTTTATAGGATTGAATTGACTTTTGAAAATAATAAATACACTTTAGTAGGGACTGGAATACTTAAAAAAATATTTGGGTTTGGCTTCTAAAAAAATGTTAATATATAAAGCAAATTTGATTTGCAAACTAGAATTCAATACACATTTTTGGTCTCGGGTTGTTTTTCTAGAATTCCAATGATTTCACTTTTTTTTTTTTTTTATAATCAGCAAAGCGTTAGAATACTAAGATAACGCTTACGTACCGCTTGGTTCGGGTAATATAAAATTTATTTTTTTAAGCAGTTGTTTCAGCCAGCTTAATGGCACCATTTTGTTAAAATTATTTTTGACAGTCAGTTATAAAGTACCATCTTGTAAAAATTATTTATAATGGTTAATTTGGTCTAGTTAACCTAAGTGGTACCATTTTTGGAAAAAAAAAATTTTAACAGTTAATTTGGCTTACAGGTATCAAAATAGACATCTTTGATCTAAATAATGCCAATTTTTTAAAGGCAATTCTAATCAATTAACCTTACTCAGTTAACCATTTTTTCAAAATTAAGTTGGTTTGGTCTAGTTAAGCTTACTTATACCATTTTAACAGTTAGTTTAGCTTATATGATCCAAAAGGAACTTCTTTGGTCTAAATAATGCCAATTTTTTAAAGGCAATTCACCTAATTAACCTTATTTAGTTAAGCTTAGTGGGACCATTTATTCAAAATTAAGTTGTTTGGGTCTAGTTAAGCTAACTTGTACCAGTTTAACATTTATTTTAGCTTACATATATCAAAATGACCTTCTTTGGTCTAAATAATGCCAATTTTTTAAAGGCAATTCACCTAATTAACCTTATTTAGTTAAGCTTAGTGGGACCATTTTTTCAAAATTAAGTTGTTTGGGTCTAGTTAAGCTGACTTGTACCAGTTTAACATTTATTTTAGCTTACATATATCAAAATGACTTTCTTTGGTCTAAATAATGCCAATTTTTAAAGACCATTCACCTAATTAACCTTATTTAGTTAAGCTTAGTGGTACCATTTTCTCAAAATTGAGTTGGTTTGATCTAGTTAAGCTCACGGATACCATTTTAACAGTTAGTTAGCTTATATGACCCAAAATGTACTTCTTTGGTCTAAATATGCCAATTTTTAAAGTCAATTCTAATTAAATAACCTTACTTAGTTAAGCTTAGTGGTACTATTTTTTCAAAATTAGGTTGTTTTGGTCTAATTAAGCTGACTGGTACCAGTTTAACATTTAACCTATTATTTAGCCTATCTTAGTTCAACTTAGTGCTACCACGGTTTTGATATTTCAATGAATATCGGAATATGAGAGTAATGTTAAAACAATTTGCCATAAATTAAAATTGAAACCCTATCTCTAATTTTTTGACTTGAACTCCTCTATTTGAAAAATTATTAATAAATTTTAATATGTAATTGTAAATTGAAAAAAAACAAAAAAAAAAACAAACAAATAGAATGAAATAAAATTATTTTTACATATAATACATATAAACATCAAAACATTATAATAAAATTAAAGGATTCTCAGGATGATGATGTCTATCAGTCCATAGAGACAACAGCAAAAATTTCCATTTCTGTTTTACTAATATTTTTATTTTTTTTTTATTTAATTTTTTTTTTTAGATTTTTCAATAATTTTATTAATAATTTAATTTTATTTAAAAATATTAGGTTAAAGTGCAAAATAAGAAAATTAAATAGCAAAAAAAAAAAAATTAAAAAATTAAAAATTTAATTTATTAATAAAAAGGTAAATTAATATCTTACTAACATTTTTATTTTAAATAGAAAACTAATTTTTTAGTTTATTTTTTTTTTATCCGCTTATTGCATTAAAATTAATAAAATCGCTTCTTTTTTTTTAGAAAAATAAAATTAATTTAGTAAAAATAAAAATAATTTCTGGGAATTTGGCTTGAAATTAAATGAGCTTTTCTGCTTTAAATTTTATTTTATTTTTTTTTCATTATTTATTATTAATACTATCTATATTATATATTAAAATTAATTATACATTATTGTTGTAATTAAATTTAAATTTAGAAAATTTTATTAATTTTCTATTTGTATTTTTTTTTCTTCTTTTTAAAAAAACTATTTTTTTTTTTTGTTTTGTTTTGTTTTGTTTGCGTGGATTTAAAATGGATAAAATAGGGTCAAGCAGTACGTGGTTATACACCGATCAATCAAGGACCTTTATTTGATGAAGATCCTGGGATTATGTCAGAAGTTGAAACAGCTAGTACAGGTTTTAGACGAGGTAATAAACAAAGATCATCACTACCAGTTGTTAGAACACCATCAAAAACATTAGAAAGACCTCTTGGTAAGTGATCAATTTTAAAGAAATAATAAATTACGTTCCTTTGGGTATTTACATATGGCGTAGATGATAGTATATAATGTAAATAAAAGGCGTATTTAGGTTTTATATGTGTATAAAAAAAAAAAATTTGCGACAGAGGTCTTTTTTTTTTTTTGTTTTTTTTTTTGCATGTATAAATGTATTCAAATAACTTTACGTATACATTTTTTATAGTTAAATCAAAAGATTTAGATTGCATTTTTAAGTAAGTCTAAACAATAATATTTAAAATTTATATAATTTATTTTATTTAATCAGATCAGTTTTTGTTCTGAATTTTCAGATTTTCTAAAGTCTAACTTTTGTATAATACAACAATTATTATAATAATAATTGATAAAATAGATATGCTGTTCGAACACTATATGTAAATCAACTTTCAATACAGAATGATAAATTTTGTAAATAATTTAAAATTTATTTTTAAAACATTCGAAAACGTGCATAAATTCAAAAATATGAGCAATGAATATAAATTGATGATGGTAAAAAAACTAAAACTATTCAATGTTTTCAAATATTTTCACATTTATCAAACTAACAATCAATTATATTAAACAATTGAATTTATTTAAATTCAAACAATATTTCTTATACGCCTATCTAAATTCATCTACGCCTATTAACGTTTTCTGAACCCAAAGGAACACCGCTTATATTATTATGTACGTTTATATACTGATTTGATTTATAATTTATCATTCAATTTAATACATATGAATAATGTATTTAAATTTAACTCGAGGTTTTTCTACTTCAATCAAAATAGCAATTTTAATTTTAGTGATAATAGTATAAATAATAAATGTCGTAAAATTGTCGTAAATAATTTATTAAAATTATAATTTAATCATAAAATTAATTGTTCAAAAACTATATAAATTCTATTATTTTTTTACGACAAACAATTTCCAGTTACGACGACCTATTATAATTTGGTCTAAAGATATATTATATAGTTCAATTAAACAACCTAAAAGATGTTAGTACACGAACAAAAAATGTATGATAACATGTCGTAATGTAAACAAATCATGAAATTAAACAAAAAATCATCCCAAATCATTGTAATAAATTTGCAAGGTTGTCGTAAGCTTGTTGTAAGACACAAAAACCCAAATAAATTTATTTTACAACTTATTTCATTTTACAAAATCAAATTTTTATTTTTTCGTTTTACAATTACTTACAAGTTCAGCAATGTTAAATTTAACATGTATTGTCGTAAGACTGTATATATGTAGAAAAATGTATATATGTATATAATATACATAATGTTTTGAAATTGTAAAATAAAATGTAATTTCAATTGCTGAAATCATTATCAAGGTATACAATATTTTAATTCAAAAACATTACGACAACGTTACGACAACTGTATTTGCAAATATAAATGTTTATTTTTTTTTTTTGTAAATTAATATAAATTAAAATTGTAAAAAAATTGTATTATCTTATGGTTTTTTTTCTTGTATTGTTTATTTTATTTTTATTTTTATTTTTTTGTTTATTTTTAAAAAGGTTTAGTATTTTTACAATACCGTTCTGAAACAAAGAGGGCGCTACTACCAAATGAAATAACATCAATAGATACTGTTCGAGCACTATTTGTACGTTCATTTCCACGTCAACTAACAATGGCCTATTTGGAAGGACCTAATGTTAAAATTTATATACATGATGCTAGTAAAGATATGTTTTATGAATTAGAAGATGTACGATCACATTTACGTGAAATACGTGATCGTTCTGTATTACGTTTATTTGAATCGAATGAAGTTGCTGCACCACAAGTATTACCAGGTGGTCCTGGTATACCACAACCATTACCACAAACAACACAAGGACATTGGGATCAAGATCAGGTAAATGAATAAATTATAATATAAAATTTAGATGCTATACAGGGTATTCTAATATTGCTGATAATAATAAAAATAGTTTTTATTGATTTCATTCATATCAAATACCAAAACATATAAGATGGAACAAAGCTAACTACAGAAGCTTAAAGCTTTTTCTAACCTTTTTCCTCTTTCTGATCATTGTTAATGTAAATCCACAAATAACCTACTTTTTTTTTTAATTTTAACATGTATTATCACTCAGATCCCATGAATTGGCCCCTGTATTAACCTATAATATGTACATAATTGTCTATCTCTTCTATTTGTCAACTAATTCGAAAATTGTTAAATAATTCGATCCCATATTTATTGAATATTCTTTTCGGTTTGTTACAGCATATCCGATTTCGCCAATATTTGCAATGCCAGTTCCATTTTTAATGTTCTGTCATGTTTTATACTGTCCAAATTTGTTTTAAAACCTCCACTTCCAAATTCAATTTCTCTAGTGAATTTTTAAAATTGTCCAGAATATACATAATTTGGATTATGCAGTCTGCAAAGTCTCTGTTACATATACCATCTTTTTGTATTTGCAAAAACTTACTTTCGCCATCTTTATTCGCCATTGTTGATCTTATCATTGCAATTACAATTCCTGTT
Source organism: Argyra leucocephala (assembly GCA_963942445.1). NCBI lineage: Eukaryota > Metazoa > Arthropoda > Insecta > Diptera > Dolichopodidae > Argyra > Argyra leucocephala. Next base: position 131,008,789 of record OZ012681.1, on the reverse strand, counting down.
GTCACGATACCGACAGCCCAAACATTCAAAGCAATTAATTTACTCTAATACTAATATGTATATATATAAATATATATATGTATATATATAAAAATTTGTCATAATTATTAATTTTTGTTTTTTTTTTTAAATATTTTCAGAGTTATTTCAGCGAACCTGAATTTGACTCAGAATATCAACATCAACATATCCATAAATCTAAGGTAAGGCTTCAAAAATAATATCTACTGTCAAAAGAAAACATCGATTTTTTTTTTTTAATAATTTTTCTACAAATTAAAATTTATTTATTTAATTAATTTTAAATTTAATTTTAATATTTAAAACTATTTAATAATACAAATAAATGTTAATGGCTCTTATGATAAATAAAAATAAAAAATAAAAATAAAAATCAAAAAAAAAATGTTTCTGGCATTATAAAAATTATGACTTAAGTACTAAAAATTTCAAAAAAATCATTTTTTTTTTCCATTTTTTTTTGTTTATTTGTTTTTGTTTTTAAATGATTTTAATTATAGCGTATAGAGAATAGAAAAGAAATGAATAATAATTGTTGCAAATTGCAAAATTGCAAATTCTAAAAATTGCATCAATTCTATTTTTATTGTGTGTTTTAGAACCGAAAAACAAAAAATAAAAAACAACAACAACAACGACGAGAAAAACAATGTTGTTGTTTATGAGTTCATCATCATTAAAATAAATTAGAAAATAACAAAAATAAAAACAAAATAAAAAATATAAAAAGAAAAAAAAAATTGGATCACTTGGCATCTCTTTTCATTAAATAGCTTTTAATAACTTAAATGCATATAAAACTCTTGTTTTGTAAGAGGATGGACCAAAGCAAAAAAAAAATATATATATACATATATACCTACAAAGAATCAACTAGAGAGCTTAATGATACTTTTGCTGTTGCTTCTACACTGTCATTAATATAAATATTGAATATAGATATATATAATAAGTACAGAGTGTTGAATAAAATAAGTGCATATTACTTGTGTAGGTTTATTTATATTGTAAAAGTATACTTTACCCATTCTTTAGAGTGAGAATAGATGAACGAATCAACAAATAAGAGCAACTAAATAATTTTGTCTCTCATGCTCCAATACCAATGTAGTCCGTCGTTTTTTCTACAAAATTTTCTGTATTTACAAGATATAACAAGCCTCAGCTTCAACTTAGAACAATTTTTTTGAAATAGCTTTCCTGTATTGAATCCATATTTGATTTGGAAATAATACGACACAGGTATACTTGGATAGTAAATCTATAAAAAATATCACCAGGATATTTACTTATTCAATTAAAAACTAATTTCCTAATCATACCGAATGTTTAAAATCGTTGCACCACCTATTAATTGTTGCTTTGGAAGCTTTAGGATAGCTGCTGAATGATTTGAGGGGCTTTAATATAACTGCTGAGCATCACACAGCTTTAACTAAGGGTCTTTTAAGGGCGAAACAAGTCATGTTAAATATAACTTAGTACAAATCGTTTTCTTTAGAAGCCTTCTCTACTCACTTGCACCTACGGAGCATAACCATTTACGAGCATTATAGAGCTGCTACAAATATTTACCCTATAGAAAATTACTTTAATATATTTGACCCAAACTTTCATATAAACAAAAATGTGGAATGTAGAATTTCAAGGTTGAATTTCAGATTCTAATCCCATTGAAGAACAAATTAGCAATGTAAAATCGTTCTTTGTAAGAAAATTGTGTTGAATCCAAAATTCAAGTCAGGAAAATCTTATTGAAAACTAACTTCATTAATTATAATAATATTTGACAATGTACTTTTCATAACACCCTGTAAATATAATATCTATATATATATATATATTTTTTAATTGTTGCTCTCATCTTTCTCATCCGATACTTTCATCCGATCCAATTTTTTTTCTTTTTTATATTCAAGAAAAACTTTTTTTTTGTTTATAATTTAAATTGAAATTATCATCCTATGTTATATGAACTTTTACTACACTTAAATACATATATATATATACAAGTAAATAAGCATAATTAAAATTTTTTTTTTATACATTTACATTTACATACATATTTTTTTTTTCCCCCGCATCATTAAAAATAACCACAACCACCTACACTTCTACCTTTAAGTGTACCCTCTTGATGTGTTTTAGCATCTGTCCATGCAAATACAATTGCACCTTTAAATGGTTCTGAATCGCATGATGTACAAATTTGCATAACAGCTTTAACTTCTTCTTCCGCTGGTTCTTTATCATGCTCTTTAATTTCATCTTCTAAATTCATTTTTGTTTCCAAACCTTGTTTAAATGATTGTTGACCAAATTTAGCTAATCCTTGAAATTCATAACCATTTTCCAATAATGCATCATCAACTAATGAACCATCATTTAACATAACTAATCCACGTTTTGTTTTTATTGGTGCTTTTGTTACTGTTCTTGTTCTACTTCTTGTTCCACCTGTACTTCTTTGTCCAACTTTTCTTGCAGTTAATTTTTCTGTATCACGTTTCACAATAATACGACCCATTGTTGATGTTGATGGTTCATTATCACGTTTAAATATAAATCTATTACCAGAATTTGTATTTGGATTTAAACTGAAACCAAATGTATTTGAACTTGATGATGGTGAATTTGAATTTTGATTGAAGGAGTTTGTTGAACCACCAGATACAGTTGGAAATTGTATTGCTGATGATCCATCACTTGATTGTAATTGTTGTTGTGTACCACCTAAACTATTTGCTTGTATTTGAAATTGTGATTGTGGTGAAAATAATGCAGCTACCGATGATGGAGATCTATTAAAACCACCTGATGCTAATTGTTGTGATATCAGTCTTGAATTTGTATGAAATTGTCCATTTATAAAATTAGTATTTATTGTTGCTTGTTGTCCTGTAAGTATTGGTAAGGAACCACCAATGAGTTGAGATGGTACACCTTGTACTGATGGCAATTGTTGTGGTTGCGGTGGTTGTTGTTGGGGTGGATTTGCTAAATTAATTCGAACACGTGTTGGAATTTGTCCATTTGCTAGATTTGGATTCATTGGTAATGGTGATGGACGCTATTTGAAAATTGAAACAAAAAAAATAATTTTCAAATATATATAAAAAGTACTATAAATTGATAACACTTACAACTCTAGGAGCTGGTGTTGTTGTTGTTGCAACACCATCATGATTAAAATGATGTACATGATGATGTTTATGATCACGATGAGCTTTACCAGCTGATAATGCTACTTTATAAATTTGTAAAATTGTAAATTCAAAATGTAATCCATCAGCTATATGACCAGTTACAGATGGACCACCTGTATATAATAAACCATGTGCTGGTATATTATGTCCAACCAACTGAAAAACAAAAAAAAAACATGAAAATTCCAAATTAATCCAAACTGAGGAAGAAATATAAATTTCATAAAATTTCATTAATTTTACTGACATCCTAACACGTAAATTGCTAATTTTTCCAACTTCCTAGATTTAAATTCAAGTTTTTTTTGTTTTTATTCACAAAAAAAAAAAACAAAAAATAAATCCAAATTTATTTACTAGGATTTATATTTAAATTTCCATTTTAATTTTCGAAAACTAATTTCTAACAACAAATAAACAAATTTTAATACCCGGACAGAAATTTGTCAAAAAAAAAAAACATTAAAATTCAAAACAACAAAAAATGTAATACCTTGCACTCAAAAGTTCATTAATCTGTGAGACTACTAGATCTTTTCGAATTCGAAAAACAAGCTTTTTTAAATGGTTATGCAATTCATATATACAAAATTTTAAAATTTTTCTTATTCCTATTTTTCTATATTTTTATTTACAGCTTCAATGTTGCAATTGAATAATCAACAACTAACAAAAAAAAAAAAAAAAATTGTTGCATTCATCAGAGGTTGTTGCATAGGAAATTTATAATCGTTTTAAAAATTTTCGTTTTATTAACAAAAATGAAAAAAATTTGTTAAAACCACCGAAAAAAAAAAAAAAAACAAATTCAAGTATATTAAAACTAGTGTGTGTTGAATGATATCTCAATTATTATCTGTATGCCATATACCAATATGTCACCATTTCAAAACCCGATATGAATACTATTCATTCAATTGCATTTAATTCAATTTGAATTTTAAAGAAAAAAATAAAAAAAGACGTTGGTCTCTAACAGTTAAATACATTTTCAAGACTTAATTTGCATGGTGGACGAGTCGGTGTCATAAATATTCAAATAAAAATATAATTACTGTCACCGTATATACAATTATTTACCATATAACCATATATGAAAAGAATAACTGTGCTTTGTGCTATTGTTATACAAAATTCTTCACCGTTTAGATTTGTTTTGTTCTAAACGACAATTTTTGGTTTTTTTCAATTTCAATTTCAATTACAAAGTTGGGTTATGATATATTCTGATTTTGATAGATCTACAATTTTTTTATTTTTTTTAAGGTTATGGTAGTACATTTTTATATTTATATTAAAATAAATTATTACTATTTTTAAAAAGTGCTTATAAGCATAACTTGTGTGGGATTACAGAAATTTGTATTTCTGCTCCCTTATATCTATATTATAATACACAAGAGCACGATTAGTGAAGGCACACATTTCGTGGTTTTTCGTCTGCTTCGTTTTTTTTTTCATTCAATCAATCGGCGATAATGCAGGCTGTTGCGATCAAAATCAATTTTTATTTTATCTATATTATAATACACAAGAGCACGATTTTGAAGGCCTACATTTCGTGGTTTTTCGTGAGTTTCGTTTTTTTTTTCCTTCAATCATTTTTTTTGTCGATTCTCTTTTGAGTCAAATTCTTTTTATTTTTTTTTTTATTTATCGCGTTTGGTTTTTTTCACTTTTAGTAGGAAAAAAAATTAATTAGTAAGATAAAATTATTAATATAGTAGGTTTTAATATCACAAATTTTTGTGTGTTCGAATCCCTTTTAATTCAGATTTTCATTTCAAATATCTACACCAACTAGTGACGGTTATTTCCAAGTTGAGCGCCATCTATACTCTAAAAAAAATTTCAATTACGGGAAATTTTTAAAAATCCTTCATAAAAATTCTGTCATTTAAAATAAACACACAAACTTATAGAAAAACGTAAAAAAACAAAAACACAAACAAAAATTTAAAACAAAACAGGAAAATAAATATCAAATCAGAAAAAATTATATAATAAATGTTAGTTCATTTGCTACTGCTATCATTAAAAAAACACAGTAATATATACAGTAAAACACGGTTATATTCAATCGCTAAATTTCAGTAATATTTCTGACTATAACCATTTTATGACTATAGGCGTAGTCAAAAAAAATTGCATCTTTATAAACAAAATCAAATTCAACAAAATATCTTTCGAATAACAATTTTAAACTTTATTTTATTCATAAATAGCAATTCTGTTATGTAATCACAAAATATACATATTTGTAATAAAGAACAGAAAAAAACTATATATATATCAATTGTGTTTTAATAAAATAATTCCTTGTTGACCTATTGCTATAACAGAATTATGACTACAAACGTTTTTGACTATAAACGAATTAAAATATATCGATTCACTATTTTGAGAGTAATGAGATTTTATTGTGTTATGTTATATATTTTGAAATTAGTGTTAATTTCGTCATAAAGTATTAGGTATTATATTTTAATTTCATTATATATATATATTGAATAATCAAGCGATTCAGAAAACAAATACAATAACATTTATACCAAAACAAATATTTTTTTTTACATAAAATTGTGTTTGAAGGAACTACTTCTGTGCAATTGCACAGGGGATCTGCTAGTTTTATTTAATTACACTAGATCGTGTGGTTTTAGCCTTTCAGTCTTCTTACATAGTAAGATCGGTGTAATAGCTCAATCACCTTAATGTTGAATTAATCGATCTTTCTTTAACCTACTACTTACCAAGGTTTAAGGTTTCAGACAAATCTGGTTGGATACCTGTTTTTACATTTTTGAAGTTCTTTTGTAAGCAAGGGTATATTCAAATCTTTATATATAGATTAATATTAAACCGTAATAATATAGCTATTATAATTTTTGCTTTTGATTTTTCAAAAACTATCTTTGAGGGAATCTGAATCTATAAATTTTATATCATGTTTTGATTTTTAGAGTTGAGAGACATACCTCATTCTCAAGCTATTTTTACTTTTGTAGACTGAAGACATATAAGTTCATGTTTGAGCTTTAATTACATTTTAACTGAATCTATAAATTTCGTTTGATCTAATTCAGACTTCTAGGTTTTATATATGCCATTTTATGTATTGATTACAACTCTATTTTCATTCCCATTCCCATCCACAATTTATTTTTCTCTAACCATACACTGTTTTTTATTATCACTGAAATTTATTTTGTTTTAAATGCCATTTTAGTATGTTTTGAGTTAACTGAAGAAAAATGTCAATTAACTCAAAACATACTAAAATGGCATTTAGAACAAAATAAATTTCAGTGTTAACCAAATTATCATTAACAAGAAACTTGCTGCTACTATTTAATCCGCTTAAAATTAGTATAATAATTGTTATTTATATATACTACTACATATTATATTGAGGATAAAATAGTAGTACTACATAAACTCTGGTCATTGAATTCAATTGAATTCCACAACAAAAGAAAGAAAAAAAAAATTTGTATTTCTTTATTTAGCCCTGAATTTCTTTTTTCAAAATATTTTTTTCTTCACCAAGTGAATGTTAATTAACAGTTTTTGCTGTTTTTACTATTATTGTTGTTATTTTAATATTGTATTGTATGTGCAATGTACTAATATTATATTGACATAAAATCTTTATTTTTATAATATTAAATACTAAAGTGTTTAAAGTCTACTAAGGTCTTTCATCTTATATTTAAAAAAAACATTTTCTATTGTAAAAATGTATAATCAAAGTGAAATTTTTAATGTTGATTAAGTTGAATATAAATTGAATATAAGTCGAATAATAATTGACAACATTTAAAAATGTAATTTTGCATACATTTTTTTTTGTTAAAAATTATTTAAAAAATATTGGCATAATTAATGTGTTAACCAATTAATAAATTAAATGAACACGGACTTTTGAAAAATGAAATTTTCATTATAGTCAATTGTCATTTCATATATATATTTAGCCCAAGCTCAATAATTTAAATTTTAGTTAATATGTTTTTAAGACTATTATAATAAAAAATGTTTAATTATGTGAAGAAAAAAAAATTAAAGTAATTTCCTTCTTGTTAACAATACATATATGTAGGTAGGTTGGTCGATAAGTTTTAATTTTGTTTTTTTACTATTTTTAAACAATTCAAAATAATGTGATTTGAACGATTTGGAATATTAGTAGGATGAATAATTGCTGTATCTAACACAAAAGACCAGGACAGTATGATATTGTAGAAAATTAAATTAGGAACCGAAGCAATTTCAATGTCACACTATATGATAAAGGCTATTGATTGCCGCCTGAATTTCACGGTACTAATACTTAAAAGGGGAAGAAGTCGAAAGTTTAATAAGAGCCTCAGAAGCTTCAATATGATATACTGATGGCTCAAAAATCGAGGAGAAACCCGGTGGCGGTGTATTTGGGCCAAAGTTCAAATTTAGCGTGGAATTTGATACATATCTCACTATTTGTTAAGCTCAAATCTATGCAATTGAAATATCGGCATTACAATACAGTAAAAGAGACCACAAAGGTTGCCAACATGTACATAATTTCAGATAGCCAAGCTGTTTTAAAAGCTGTGGCTACCCCAATTTTTAAATCAAAGCTTATCCATAGCTGTTACAGAAGTTTAATATGATAATATGGCAATGAAGAAACAGATGTTCTTGCAAAAATAGGTGTGAAGAGTCAATTCTTAGGACCAGAGTCAAGAATTGCTCGTTCAAACACCTACCTACAAAGAATTGTTTCCAAGTAGGATACTACAGAATCCCAACACATATGGGATAGTTGCCAAGAGGACTTACGCCGTCTAAAACCTTTTTCAAACTAAGTATCCAACGACTGAATAAGGTAGACTAAATCAAATGTCAGAATGCTTCAATCCTCATAGCTCGCAAAATAGCACGTAAATGTTTTCAGAAATACACCTGGCCTGATTGCGAAATTGACGTCAAAGCAATAATAGCGTTCACCAAAGACATAGACCTATAATTCTAAAGTAAACGCGGAAGTAAAATTAGATCTTAATAGGTCGCGCTTACATAAAACTCTCCATTAATAATTTAAAAAACAAAAGGATGAATAACTAAAAAACTAGTAAATTAAATCGAAATCGTAAATCAGTGAAAACTTTTTACTTAATACTCTCTTTGCAAGACTTATGACTTTTCATTTATATCTTATTACGAAATTTACATTCATTATCTTATTACCAAGTTTGTATCTCATTATCTACATGACCTTATATATAGATAATTCTATATAACCTATACATAAATTCAAGACGAATATTAACACCTTTGTTCGTAATTGTCCTCTTTCTACTACTACAAAACAATTTTTAATTTTACTACCTTACTAGGTCTATCTAGGTAATCAAAAATGGGAACGTATCGTTACATGCAAGAGCTTTACCGCAAAAAGCAAAATTTATTATGTATTCGTGTATAGCAACATAATCAAATGACAAAACTCAACAGGACTCCACGTCCATCGCGTTCAGATAAACCTCGTTATAAGCAAGGTTGTGTTATTTATAAAATACATGTAAGTGGTTGTGGTCGCAAACGTCCAGTACCAAAAAAAATCACATATGCTAAACCAAAAAGTTATGGTGTTCATGAATTAAAACCAAATCGTTATAAACAATCAATTGCTGAAGAGCCTGTTGGCCATAAACATATTAATAAAATTATTTTCAATTAATAAGAAAAAATATAAGAAATACAATTTTTGTCTGTTTTGTGTAAGAAACGCCGTTTTTCTATCGCATTAGGTAACTCAAGATGCTTCATACAAATATTTTGAAATTACATATATTAATTGATGTCCATCATAATGCAATTCATCACGGTACTAAAGTTAATTGGATTTACAAAACTGTTCACAAGCATCATGAATTACGTAGTCTTACCTCAGCTGGAAAGAGCTCAAAAGGTATTGGCAAATGTTATAGATTCTCACAAACAATTAGTGGATCACGTCGGGCTACCTGAAACCACAAGAATTGTCTACATTTACATAGAAAACGTTAAAATGTGTACTATTATTTTCAATTATACTATCCTACAATAGCTAAAATAAAAACAACAACAATAATTACTAGGTTAGGTGTTTTTGCTATGCATAAAAAAAAAAATAATAAGTTTTTTATTTGATACTAGAGCATAAATATAACTTAGTACAATATTTTCAAAAATAACTAGCAATTAATAACGTTTGAATACTTATTACTGCTCTATACATTACAAATAACAACTAAAAATTGTGAAATTAAAAAATTAATATACTTATTACCCCTACTTCGTATTAGTTTTTTTTTTTTTTAATTTCTTAATTAACAAAGTATGAATATTTTATTTCTTCTCTCTGTATTAGGAAAAACAAAAAAACAAAATTTTCCTTTTAATACCATAACTTGATAACTTATTACCCTACCCCCGCCCATTATTTTCCATATATATATTTTCCATATACATACACATTATATTAACACTAAGAAAACTACAAAAATACAAAAATACATTTCAATTCAATATTTTAAGCGCGACATTATTATATGACATTGTCCTTAGTGTAAAAGAAAATCCACAATAATAAAAACCGTTAGTATGGAAAATAATTTTTTTATCAGATTAGGAAAATCTTCAGAAAAATTTCAGTATTTTAACCATTGTGCGAAAGAAAATTACTGAAATAAATAAAATAAAAAAGAGAAAAAAACAAATTTTCATTTAATTTACAAATTTTATTTTCATTCATTTTCTTTTATATATATGTATACATATATATACATACTTTATACTTATTATGTATAATCCAATGAATGAAATTTAAAAACAAGGTTAACTTTTCTTTGATTAACTTAGCCATATATATATATATATATATATATATATATATAATGTCAAGGTGCAAAATAGGATTAATTTTTTATGAAAGGAAAATTGCAATATCAAAGGACAGGATTATAACTGGTATTGTTTTTGAAAGAAAAACTAAAATCTTTGAAATTAATAATAACTTTATTTTAAATAACAAAATTGTGGAGAATAGTGTTTGTTAGTTTGATAACAATTTATGACAATATTATTATTTAATTTAAAATAAATTGTTTGTTTTAATGAAAATTTGCATTTATATAATTTCAATAAAATTTTTAAAAATTTAATATTCTATAAGGAAGATATTTTTTGATGATAATTTCAAGGATTTAATTATAATTTGACTTTTTAATTCCGAACTAGAATGATTCAATAGAAAATTTTCTTTAGGTTCTCATACACCTTGGAAATTAAATTATTTGATTTGGAAAATTAGGATATTTGATTTGTTAGTTATTTTGTGATGTCCTTATTCTACCCCTCTTTCTACTGTTCTTTATCTGAATGTGATCAAAAGTTATTTATTAGCCAATTTATATATTTGTATTTATATATTGCTTCTGATGCCTTTACTCTGAATATTATCAAAACATATTTACCTAACAAAGGACACAAAAACGAATTAAACAAAAATTGGTATTGGAGCATATTATAGAGTTCTTAAAAATGTTTGTGAGCATAACTTCAAACAAACTTAATGTTATTTTCATAATTAAATAATTCATTTTTAATGTGTACACTACTGATAATCTTAATAGTACCATACTACTATAATATAATATTGATACTGCCGTAATAGTAACAATAGAACACGATTATACTATTTATCAGTTTTGTAATAATAAATTTCCGACTTCATTACCATTTACAGTTACAAATTTTAATTACTTCGATTTGATTCATCTTCAGTTATGCTAACAAACTGGATTCATCACCATTTATAGTTGATAATTATAATTATTTCGATTTGATTCATCTTCAGTTATGCTAACTGTATATATTCAAATAAATAAATAAATAAACACATAATCTACACCAATTGTACTAAGCACCTTAAAAAATGTTTTGATTGTAGCTCATTATTACTACATCGAAAATAGTTAAAATTATTGGTCAGTTAGAGATTCAACAAGATCTTCTGCAATTTATTTCGTATTCCAAAACTTGAAAACTGAAATATTTTCGAAATTAGAATTCACCAAAAGGTTGTTGTATATCAAATGTATATTATATAAAATTTGGCTTTCAATTTCGTAATCTTAGTAACCTACTTCTAGAACCTAGAATCACCTTCAAATATATTTTTAAAATATTTTATAAATTGTGAATTTAACCCCTTTGGGTGGGGTGAATAAGTTTTAGTACATATAATGTATATTATGTACAATTTGGCTTCCAATATCGTAATCTTAGTAACCTACTTCTAGAATCTAGAATCACCTACAAATATATTTTTAAAATATTTTATCAATTGTGAATTTAACCCCTTTGGGTGTGGTGAATAAGTTTTAGTACATAAAATGTATATTATGTACAATTTGGCTTCCAATTTCGTAATCTTAGTAACCTACTTCTAGAACCTAGAATCACCTTCAAATATATTTTTAAAATATTTTATAAATTGTGAATTTAACCTCTTTGGGTGTGGTGAATAAGTTTTAGTACATATAATGTATATTATGTACAATTTGGCTTCCAATATCGTGATCTTAGTAACCTATTTCTAGAATCTAGATTCACTTTCAAATATATTTTTAAAATATTTTATATATTGTGAATTTAACCCCTTTGAGTGTTATGAAGCGGTTGTAGTACATAAAATGTATATTATATAAAATTTGGCTTCCAATATCGTAATCTTAGGAACCTATTTCTACAATCTAGATTCACTTTCAAATATATTTTTAAAATATTTTATATATTGTGAATTTAACCCCTTTGAGTGTGGTGAATAACTTGTAGTACATAAAATGTACATAATATAATATTAGATTTCCAATTTCGTAATTTTATTTTTCACTTACATATTTAATCTATTGTTAATTTAACCCCTTTGGGAGTGATTAAAATGTATTTGTGCATAAAACGTATGTTTTGTAACATCGATTTTTAATTTTTTTTAATTTTACTTTTCACTTGAATATTTCATCTATTATTACTTTAACACCCTTGGAAAAAGTATTATGTTAAACAAAATAGATTTTCCAATTTTATTTTATTTGTTTTTTGTTTTTGTTTTTTTTTTTTTGTTGTTCTTACATAACACTTAAAAATTAATCGGATGCAAATTAGAAAAATTGCTTCAGCATCTAAAAAATTTTCATTATAGCTCAGTATACCAAATTTATAAAACAAATAAAATCTATATATATATAGTTTTAATATTACTACTACTATATACTTACAACACTAAACTGTTCTATATAAATATTTCATCCTCTAGAACAGTATTATAGCACTACCATAATAGTAGTTAAATTGATTGGTATAGCGTTATTGTAAATTTAAGAAATAATAGTAGTTGTTATTTTGCATCAATTTTATTCTTTTTCTTCAATAATAATAATGTTGATTTATGATAAAGTATTTTCCACTTAAAATTTATTTACTTTCATTATCATCAATAAAATCAATCAATATCATTGTACTAATAAAAATCTTTACATTTCAAAAACAATTCTTTGTTTTTATTTTTTTCTTCCATATAGTTTTCTTCTTATGTTATTTGGATATATAAAACCACCACCTTTAATACCCATTTTCTAATAAACGAATAGAAGTTTGTGTATTTATGTAACTGTTTGTGATATACATATATAGAGATCGTATTTATTATATAGAATTACCACATAAATGATTAAAATGGAATAAATTTTATAAAATGATGTACCCGAATACCCAAAAATATCAAAATGATTACTTAGCCAAAATTGAGTTTTATAATTAGTTTTTCTCTTCAATTTTATTTCACCTACATATTATACATAATAATTACAATATAAATGTATAACATACATATAGGTACATATAATTTTGTTCCAATTAATATGTGTAGTACAGTAGTGGTAAAAAAAATTGTAGTGGTAAGCTTTTTTTACTTCTTGCTTTTGTTGTCATGTTAAAATTTGACTATTACCGAACTTAAACGTTTATTTTATTATTTTTTCTGAGCATTCTGATCATTCATTGTGATGTTAAGCTTATGCTTCAATTTTTTTAAATTGTATTTGCGCTAGCTATTTTGTAACAAGAGATAATTACTATAGAACCTATACTAGCCATACCAAAGCATGTAATAACGATTACATGACAAAATTATATAATACAAAATTTCATAAGACAAAATTAAATGTGGATAAAGTTACATATGGACGAAATTTCATATGGACAAAATTACATATGGACAAAATCACATAATACAAAATTACGTATGGACAAAATTTTATAAGATAAAATTACATATGAATAAAATTTCATATTGACAAAAATACATAAGACAAAATTACATATGGACAAAATTATATATGGACAAAATTTTATAAGATAAAATTACATATGAATAAAATTTTATATTGACAAAATTACACATGGACAAAACTATATATGGATAAAATTACATAAGACAAAATTACATATGGGCAAAATTGCATAAGCCATAATTACGTATGGACAAATTACATGGGACAAAATTTCATAACACAAAATCACATATGAACAAAATTATATAAGATAAAATTACATATGGACAAAACTACATATGGATAAAATTACATAAGACAAAATTTCATATTGACAAAATTACATATGTACAAAATTACATATGGACAAAATTACATAAGACAAAATTACATATGGGCAAAATTACATTAAACAAAATTACGTATGGACAAATTACATGGGACAAAATTTCATTACACAAAATTACATTTGGACCAAATTACATGAGATAAAATTTCATAAGACAAAAATTCATAATACAAAAATTACATATGGACAATATTACATATGGAAAAAGTTACACAAGAAAAAATTACGTATGAACAAATTACATGGGACAAAATTTCATAACACAAAACTAAATGTGAATAAAATTACATATGGACAAAATTATATAGAGACAAAATTTCATATGGACAAAATTACACAAAAGAAAATTACATATGGACAAAATTACATGTGGTACATAAGATAAAATTTCATAAGACAATTGGACAAAATTACATATGGACAAGATTACATGTGGACAAAACTACATATTTAAATTTGGCTTATACAATTTTGTCCCGAGACTGTAAAAACGTTCACTAACTATTCCAACACTCTGATAATGGTTACATTTTTGTTAAAAATAACTGTTTTCATGTTTTCATTCCTATACACCTAGCATATACAGTATTTTCATTTTCCATGAGTGTGTATATGTTTATATATATACGTCATATTGATGTACAATAGAAATTTTAAAATTTTGTATGAAAATGTAATTTACGAGTCTATTGATTTTATCTGTCATAATAACAAAAAACAAAAAATTGAATGGCTTTGAATTACTTTTTAATTTTCTAGAATTCTATCTCTATTATCATTTTAGAATAATAGAAAATAATTTTCTTGGAAATTATCTTCTTTTGTTTTAAATTTACATTTCATTTTTTAAAATCTTGGAAAAATATATATATTTTTCTTTTATTACAGTTTATCAAGCAAATACAAAATATCTTATAGTTATTCAAAATATAAAATATAATTATTTTATTATATAACATCATTATTATATACAAATTGATTGTGATAGTTACCTACTAAAATTCTGAATGATTTCCTTATATCACAATTATCTAAGAATTAATTAAATTGAATTGAATTCTCAAACTCTTCCATCTCTATAAATACATAAACAATTTTTGTTTTTACCTTTTTTTACAAGATCTGGGTCAATTTAGAATTACAATTTAAGTGCGTTAAACTATTGTACAATAATTGTAAATATGAAAGAACAATCACAGAAAATAATAGAATATTGGATTGTATTGGCGTACGATATGGTATAGTGCTGTGATATCCGTTTGATATGTTGTAGGATTATTATGTCATTCATCATTATCATAACAAATGTATTCTATGTTTTTAATTATTAGATATGGCTTATGAGTGATAATTAATATGGTGTTATTGTTATGACATTTGTCATAAAGACGTTGCTTATCAGTATAATTTGATATTTAAATGCTATTAAAGGTCCTATGCTATTGAAGAAATCCTACTTTTCAAAAATAGTTTATTTTTACATTATTCGTGTTAATGCTAGTTTTTAGACTTAATATTAATTAGTGTTATTGTTAACACCATTAAATTGATTTATTTGAAGTGAAAGTATTTTATTTGATTTACATTACAACTAATTGATGTCTTTATTATGCGGTCTTCTCCTTCATACAACTAAAAATATACAGTCGAACCCGTTTAGATTCATACCCGATAAATGCTAAAACTTCTATGATCACATCAAATTAATGCACCAAGGTATTTTCGAAATTTTTACATTCAAATTTTACCCTGATAATTACAATCTCTTTCTGACAAAAACCCGAATTTAAGGGAATTTTTAAAAAATAGTTGAAAAAAACCTGATAAATGCAAAATTAAAAATATTAACCGCAAATTTCTAGACACTAAAATACTGTTGCTAAATCCCAATAAAATATTATTAAACAATCTGTTATTTGATTATAGCTTACTGGCATGGTTTTCTGGCTGGCTGGCAAATTAAATATTATTGAAATGAGTATAATACATACTTTAGCAAGTTAATAATATATAAACCCCGAATAAATGCACTAAATTGTGTATTTATTTGGACACAAATAAATTTACTAAAAATTACCTTTATTCGATCCTCGGTTAACCTCCAAATTCGGATAAAAGCAAAGAAAATTTTGGAATTTTACATTTACATAATTAAGGTTCGACTGTATATCAAATTATTATATCTTATTCTATTTTCTTTATTCACTATACTTGTCAGCATTTATTTCGCTTTGTATTTTAAAAATCTCTCAAATTTTACAAAAACAATTACAGTATACAATTAAAGTAATTTAATTTTACATGATTATTCAAAAAGACGCTTAGAATAATTCTGAAACGATTGTAAAATACAAAATATGGTTCATTACGTTCCACAGTACCACCAAATTAGTAAAGTCGAATATTTCAAAGACCTGTAGTAGTTCATAACGAATTAAATGTCTTCAAATTATAAAAATTAATGAAGCAAGTTTTTAATTAAGATCGTTCACAGTGAAAGGTGAGTTATTTAAGTGGATAAAAAGTAATATTAGACCCCTTTGATATATATTTTGTTTTTCGTAAATACAAAATATTAAATTTATTCACGATTAAGTGTAGAAGTGTAGTAGGTGTAGATCTACAATGATTTATACAACGATTTAGTGAACGCATCCGTGTACTTTTGATGTTATACCCGATGTCGAATTGTAACAGCTGCTTGTTAACATCTGAATTTAATTTATTATTTTAATTAACTTGTAAAAGTCTACAAGTCTCTTAGAATATTTTTTCATATAACAATTTTACAATGGCAATACACTTCTAACACCTAGTACAAGACTACACCTTCAATCTACACCTATTCGTGAATACCCTTAATATTTTAATTTATCTATTTATTTAGGCTTAATTAAATCATATTGCACAATATGTTAGTCTAATATCCTATTCACGCTCTATAACATATTATCAGCGATAAAATATAGCTATGCAAAGTGTTACAACTAGAAATTTTGTATATAAATTAAATTGTTAAGTATAACATGACTAGGGGCCCCTGTTGAGTAATTATAATTCAAGTTAAAGCCAAATTTAAAGTTTTTAAAAGAACAGGGATTTGCATGGAATGATATAGACTTCTCATCACAAAGCAGAAAACACTCATGTTTGAATAAAAAGCTTTGAAATTAATATGTTTTCGTTAAAAACATAAATACCTTACTTCTCATTTTCTGTTTCGTTTCTACCTATTTCTTAAGGTGAATAAAAAAACCATATGATTAAAAAACATTTCAACTGTGTGCGCATTATTGTTTTATATACAACCTACTTATTATATATTAAGAGTTGATTGAGGAGAAGAGAGATAAAATGAAAAGGTGTCTACTACGCAGGTCCTTAAATGCTTGTCAATTATAATTATAGATAATAAAACAATTTAAAAAAAATTTACCCCAATGTTAAAATTGTTCCCTTAATTTTATTATTATTAATAATATAAATATTGAAATATTAGTTAATTATTAATTAAAATTAGTATAAGGGTTAAATCAAAAATATCAAACTTGAATGATATTTTGATAATGAATGATTAATATGAATAAAATTATTCAACGTTCGTTAAACTTGCCTAAAAATTTAATTTAATTTCTTCTACTTTTTAGAATAAAAACGATTATTAAAAATTTTTATACACTTGAAATTTTTACTGGCCTATTACACATCAATGATTTTATCAATACTAGTCAACTACTTGGCCATTAATTGATGAGAGAAGGATGAGAAATTAATTGATGATAGTTGCATTCTCATAAATTTTCTCATCAATCTGGTGTCAAAATTAGCTGAGTTCAAAAATGCTGATTGTGCAACATGGATTTCTAATAGCTTTATTAATTTAAATTGTCAAGTAACTGACAATTAAAATGATGAAAACATTTATGTGTGTGTTGGTGTTTTGTATTACAAAATTGTATGTACTTTTTAAAACTAATCGTTTAATATCGTACAGCTTATAAAAATCATACCACGTAACAAATTCAAATACGTATAGTATGCGAACTTCATATGCAAATATGAAATGTTTCAGTACCGTGTAACAAATACGCAATACAAACTGCAATACATTGTACAAAAAATGCGTTAATACATATAGCTTTTAAATGATTATCGTATTGCTTGATGCTAATTTCACAATACAGAGTACGAAATATTAAGATGACAAAAATAATTTTGATAAATATAAAATATCAAAAAGAAATGAAAATTAAAATAAATTGCAAATGCAAATACAACTTTCCATCCAAAATTTATAATTTTAAAATTGTATTAACTGATGTATAAATTTAATATCTCACAGATATAATTAACAGTAAAAGGTATAAAACATTTTCAAGTAATGATTCATGATTCATACTGTCAAACATTTTCTTATACAATATTTCAAATATGTTCAGATGTCCTTGTACAGATACTTCACTTCTCCTTCACAATGTTTATATTAAACCACACACCGGATTTAAAGTTTTCGCACATTTCATAAGGTACACCGAAACAAAACCTAAACATTAATAACTTTTGTTGTGTTTTTCTTTTTTTTTTATCAAATCAAATTTTTGTATTAAAAAATTTAAAATATTTCGCAAAATTTTTCAAATTTATTTTAAGAAAATTTGTTAAAAAAATTTAACAAATTCAATTTAATTTATACGACTTTTTGGTTTAAGGTGTATACTCTATATATGGGTGAAGAGAAAATCTTAAAGAAGGAAATCATAACAAATTGTTTTAAAGAAAAATTTAAAAGAAAAGTTTTATGAATTAAATAAATTTTATTTATGAATTGGTTAAATTTTTAAAACTTTGATATTTAAATTTTTTTTTTTTTTTTATTTTTAATTTGATTTATTTTGTTTCTAAAATAAATTTTAATATTTAAGAATTTTTATTTTTAGCAAAACTTAAATGGAAGAAATCTAAAACTTTTTTTTTAAATAGAAAATGAAAAGATAAATTAGAAAATTAATATAATTTTGACATTTTTAATTTTTATTTCAGAAATTCAAATTTATTGTAGTGTAAATTGTTTCGTTAAATTTTTCAGATAAGTTTTGTAATAAATTTAAACTAATCTAGGAAATATTTTTTTTGTGTCAAAAAATAAAAATAAAAAAAAATTTCAGTTTCTAATCTAGTTATAAATTTTGAAAGTATAAATTTCATATCTATATTTAAAATTATTATTTTTTATAAAGTGTCTTTTATTTAATAATATTTTTTAAATACTAGGTCAATTATCATTGATCCAGTCATGCCTTCAGATTTCATAGATTTTTATACAGGGTGATAAAATATTGTTTAAATATTTTTTATTTAGAACTTTTTATTGTTACTTCAATTAATTTTATATTTTTCTGTGAGTTAGAGTGTTTTGTTAAGCCTGTATAAATTTCACTGGGTAGTTGATTGTTTTCAAATTAGGAATATTTAACTTGAAAGTTAAAAACTAAACACCCAATGAATGGCTTGGGATCAATTCGATTGCTTTCATATCACTCAAAACACTTTAAAGTTAATAAATTACATAGTGTTTCGTTAAGACATTAAAATCAGTATAAATGTTCTATTGAAAAAAAAATTTCAATAAAGTTAAAAATTAAACACCCAATGAATAACTTGGGGTCAATTCGATAGTTTTCACACCACTTAAATCAAATAAAAATTGTTTAATACATAATAAAAACTACATAGTGTTTCGTTAAGACAGTATAAATTTCACTGAGTAGTTGATTGTTTTCAATTTAGTAAAATTTAACTTGAAAGTTAAAAATTAAACACCCCAAAAATAACTTGTGATCAATTCGATTGCTTCCACATCACTGATTTCACCTTAAAATTCTTTAACACATATTAAAAACTACATAGTGTTTCGTTAAGACAAAAATAATCAGTATAAATGTTCTATTGAGAAAAAAATTACCATAAAGCTAAAAATTTAACACCAAATTAAAGGATTTGGATCAATTCGTTAGTATTCACATCACTGGAATTGTTTCAAAATTGTCTAATACGTAGTAAAACTTGCACAATGTTTCGTTAAGATAGTATAAGCTTTACTGGCTTAACTGGTGATTATCTATTAAAGTAAATTTAAAAATTAAATATTAAATGAATGATCTCGGAAAAATTCGGTAATTTTAACATAACTGAAATCGTTAAAAAATTGTTTCATATACATAATAAAACATACATAGTGTTTCGTTAAGACAGTATAAGCTTAACTTGCTACTAGAATTAAGCAAAAATTTCTTAGACATCAAAAATTAAACTTCAATTGAGCAAAAACTTACTTGGAAGTTAAAAATTAAATATCCAATCAATAATTTGGGGTCTATTTGTCAGTGTGTCTAACACCAAAATCCTTTAAAAAAAAGCTTATTTCAACATATTGTAAAATCTATAGATTGTTTTGTTGAAACTATGTAATTTTTCACATGGTAGTAAGTAATGTACAGTTAACCAAAAATTTTAATTTTAATTAAGACTTGGGATCAAAAACTCGATAAAATTCGATCAAATTAGATTACTTTCAATTCGTTAAGATTCGATATGAAACCGTATATAATACGGTATATATCACCCATATAGTATATTATAATATAAACCAAATCTAATACAAAATAAATAAAAACACCGGTTAGTCTATTTTACACCTTAAATCAATTCTAATTCAGTAATTTTCTAATCCTATGGTATTTAAATCACAAAAATTTAATTACAATTAAAAATTCAAATTAAAATTTAATTAACGTTAATTTAATTAACTTACAAACAAAAAATTTACCATACCTAGTTTAAAAGATTTAAATTTAATCACAAAATAAAATTGACATAATTAATTCAACTATAAATTATTATCTAAGAAAACCACATTCATATCATCATGCAACAAAAATCCAATATTTTACATGTGCTTAATCATGTACACCAAGTTTCAACCTCCTATGTAATAACATTATGTTCTATGTGATAATAGCTATATTCAATCAAACCATAAAGATCAACACTTGTTGTTGTTGTTGTTGTTGGTGTATAACATCTGTTTGAAAGCAAACCAATGCAACAAAAAATATCAAATATAAACTCGTTGGTCTACATTTTCTATTCTCTATCTCTGTCATTCTCACTCTCTCTTTTCTTTACTTTTCCTTAATTTTCTCATACATATTCCTCGAAATGAAACCAAAAAAAAAAAAAAATATGACATAAAAATAAAAAAAATAGAAACAGGTAATTTAAAAAGTATGTAACTAAAGTAACCTAAAACCAAAATTTTATATAGCTACATCTATCTCTACTGTTAAAACAAACAATCGATCATATCGACTTGTTATTATGTAATTCAAGCGAAAAAGTTGATAATTCACTTTTTTTTTTACTTTTTGCTCTCTTTCTTCTTAATTTTTTTCTATTTTCTTTTTTCATTTGATTTTTTTTTTTTTTTTTTTGTCTCCACTTGGTATTTATTTTGTAATAAAAAACAAAGAAAAAACCACAAACCAAAAACAAATAATAAAAAAACGCAAAATCGATCGATTTTCATTTACCTGAATTACTTAGGTATCGGAATTGTAAAAAAAATTATTATTTTTTTTTTTTATTCTGGTATACTCAAAGATACTTGCAAGCAAAAAAAAAAAAAAAAACAAAAAAAAAGAAACTGTGTGAACTCATTTGAATTCGATGCTAGAATTAATTATCGAATTGAGTTTGGTATTACGAAAAAAAAAAAACAAAATTTAATAAAATGTGTTTGTCAAAAGATGGCAGGAAATTATAATCAATTTGTGTGTGTATGTATGTATATAGTATTTTTGGTTGGATTGCATATGCTATGAGCAATTCGGTCTATAATTAAGAAATTTCAACATACATACTTTATATATATTCAAAAATATGAAGCTTAATATTAATACAGGGAGTTTGAATAGTGTGACAATGTTTTTGAATATATCTAGGACATTCAAGAATAATCTGTCATAGTTGAATGGATGAGGAAATGCAGAGCAAAAATAAAATGTATTTAGAGAGTCGGTATATTTTCCATCTAGAAATTATTGCGGAAATCAAAATTGCTGGTCTGATCAACTCTCCCAAAGAAAGATTATTTTTCCTTTTTTTACAACTCTTAGGTTATTACAATACAACCTTATTACATGTTTGAATAAATTATTACTAGATTGAAAATGTACTTAAAAAGCAAGGCCTTTGTGAGTCAACAGGATTCAATATTTCAGCTCACTAAATCGTGGTGTTTTAGTCTTATCAACCTTCTTATGTCATTTGATCTGTTTAAGAGCTCGATCGTCTTTACATTACTATGATGAATTAATTTATTTTCGTGTTGAATAGCTTAACTCATAATGAC
Source organism: Argyra leucocephala (assembly GCA_963942445.1). Classification (NCBI taxonomy): domain Eukaryota; kingdom Metazoa; phylum Arthropoda; class Insecta; order Diptera; family Dolichopodidae; genus Argyra; species Argyra leucocephala. The sequence continues at coordinate 130,986,442 of OZ012681.1, read as the reverse complement.
GTCTGTAATGGTTTTTGTTTTCAGATCTCGTGGATATTTTAATTTGAATCATAACGGAATGCGTTCGTGATGATTCAAATAACAATTTGACAGCGCTGTATAATTAACAAGTTATACATTACTTCTTAGTGCAGTCCCAAATCAGACTAGCATAAGTCCAGATGAGCTAAATTATACTGTTGTATATTTGAAGTTTGGAATATAGGCTTAATTTCGACTGAACCAAGAAAATTAATTATATTGTCATTGCAAATTCCACCAACTATTATTGTTATGTGATTTGAGTACTAATCAGAATGTCACAGTTTCAAATTAGTCATAGAGTATGGTTTTTTCAAAATATTTTTTTAATTATCACTTGGAAATACTTCGAAATACGACAAACTCCAGACTTTACAATTAGACTATTAAGACGGTTAGATTATTCACACCATAGTCATTAACATATGTCTGTAAGGCACATTAGCTTCACACAATTCAACACGTACCCTTACTTTTTTTTGGGATGGGGAGTGTTCTATGAAGACGCAACTTTTTCATTTCTATTGTACTTAAAAAATCTCTCATTATCTTGACAGACGTAAGATACCTATTATTTAATTCACTTGACATTCTTACTTAGTTGTTGGGCGCTAGAGACTTTACAGGTCATAACCCTAATGCAAAATTGTCATCCACTGACTTCGACCACGAGCGGAATCTCTTCGGTTGGTGATTTGAAGTTTTTTTTTTTGAAATTTTTCTATTTACATATCAGTTCTTTAATATGTAAGTGAAATATGAAAAATGCCAGAAAGAAATAATCCCGCAAGTTCATATTTTTGTCAAAAAGTTGCAAAAACTGATTTAAACGTAGGTTCGCCGTAAAGAAAATAGAACGAAAAAGAATTTGAAAAGCAGTACAATGATCAAGAGACAAAAATTGATTCGATCATGCATGCATTTCACAGGCTTACAGGGATTTGGGTAAAATCACCTTTTGAAATCCATTTAAGGAATCCGCAAGGCCAGAATGACTAAAAATTACTAAAAATAATGTGGAAAAAAACCTGGGGACAAATAAAACACTATAAAAAAATTGAATTGTTGGGGAAGCTTGTTTATGTCACATGAACCCATTAGTAGCATCCACGATATTGAAACATGTTCCAAAATTCAACAATGCAAGGGTTATGGTTACAAAATACAAATCATCTTTCAAAACAAAAAAAAATAGGTTTTTTAGTATGGCTCAGCCTGAATCCCGTAATTTTTAACAATCATAACAACAATTTTAGAGATTGTAAAAAAATACATCACAAAAACTGATATGAAAAATTGCACATAAAACTGATAAAACTGAAGAAAAATTCAATTTCAAATTTAACCCAACATAGACCCTGTAATTCTTAATTATAATAAAATTTTATAGACTCACTGTAAATAAATATGAAATGCAATTTAAATATCAAAGGTGGTTGGTTGATTGTGCATAATGCATATAGGCTCAAAAGAATTAATTGACGTGCCATTGCTGTTGCAACCACAAAAAACTACCACTCTGATTATAATTTGAACTGCAATACCTATACTTGCTTTGAGAATTTAAAAGAGGGCAAAAAAACCAAAAAAAAAAAAACACACAAAAAAATTATTTTAAAAGTTTTGGACTTTAAAAGTTTATAGTAGAAAAAAAAATTTCTCGTTTAATTTTAAATTCCACACAACAAAAAATCAGTATAGGTACTTTATACAGGAATTTTTTTTTTTTTTTTGTGAGTAGTCGTTTTCTATTTTTTTTTTTTTTTTTGTTATTTATTAATTTAGACAGGAAATTCAATAATCCAAATAACCAAAAAAAAAAAATAAAAAAAAACGACAGAAACACAAAAAAAAGGCAAAGTTTAATTTTACGCTCACTAAATTATTGGAAAATAATTTTTAAACCCAATTAAAAAAAAAAAAAAAATATTTTAATTTATTTGAGATTTTTTTTTTTTTTTTTTAAATTATAGGAAATTGAAAATTAGAAAATTCCAAATAGCAAATTTAAATCCTCATAATTAACAAACGACACATTGTTTTTTTTCTGTTCTAAATAACTCCAATCAATTTCATAATGCCTTTGTGTTAGGAGAAATAAAAATTGATTGAAATGTACTCAAAAAAATAAATTTGATCAATCAGATCTGTTTGCATGACTGTGTGTCTAACAGAAATTCGAATTCACAAAAATATTAAAGAAAAATTCTTTGTAGAGATAATTTATAGCTGTACCAAAGGCTTACACAGTCAACATATTATTTTTTTTCTGCTGAAAAGCAAGATAAAGTCAAACTACGTAATAGGCTGCTGCGCCAAAACGCTGGGTGACAAACGAAAAGTACCAGATTCGATTTAAAAAAAAATGTCTTATGGATTTTCTGACCTGCTCCCGTACCCTTTATCTTTGGGATAAAATACATTATTAAAAATAAAAAGATGAAGTTACTCTGCAATAGCCTTCATTTAAATTAGTAGCAAAAAATCTAATGAAAAACCTATTGTACATAAAATTGTGTATGCCAAATCTTTGTGAAAATGCAATTAGCGTGATCATCCCATAGATCCCGTTAAAATAAACGGATAAATAAAAAACCATAAAACCCCAGGTATCGAACGAATTTACTTTAGTTCGGTGTACGAAGCTTTTTGATGTCTTATACACCCAAGAGAACTTAGAAAGGGTGATGATAACAACGTCAAGCTGTACAATTAAAAGCTGTTCGATTCGACATTTTTTTGTGGGAACATTTTTTAAAATGATTACACAAAAAATGGTTAAATAAAGAAAATGAGACGATTAAAAAGTAGGAAAGCCAACCGCAGATGATCGGAATTAACAGTATTGAAGAAACAGAAGAATATGAAATGGAAAATAAGTTGAGATTTGCACAATCAAATACTATGGTACAAGTTACTAAAATTTTTATCACCAATAATATATTTGATAGTAGAGAGGCTTATAACGAGTGTTTCACAGCATTCAAGGTTTTTTGTTTTATTTTTATTATTTTTGAAAAATAAAAAAAAAACATATTGAATTTATTAAAGAAAAATACTGAAAAAATAACCTCTTCCCATTTGAAAATCTCGATTTCGGTCGATTTTGACGAATTTCCGCTTTGAAAAACTTATTTTCGATCTTTTCCAAAAGTTGGAATTATCACCGATCGATAGATCATCCTCGATTTACATTTATTTTAAAATAACGACTCCTTCCCTTCTTAAAAAGCTGATATTCATTTTTTGGTACTCGCAGATTCCAAATAAATACGAATGGAATACCTAGCTTGGTAGCGTGGCTTCTTATCGGCCGATGACACGTACTGATTGCTACTACTCATTTATAGCTAACAACAAATTAAAACAAAATATAACGAATATCAGAAAGTCGTCAATTTCACATGATATCATCATACTATCTTTTATAATTACATAAGAGATTTTTATTTTACATTTAACTTTAACTAGTATTCGCCTGCTTTTCGAAATTCGAGGAAGTTTGATCAAAAAATTTAAACATTTTAAATATAATAGAACTGATTATGGAAATTTGATTGTAATTTAATAATAATGAAAATGAGTACGTGAGTTGGTTGAAAAGCTGTCAAAATTATAAATTGCAATTTAATGGAATACTAGTATTCTACCGTTATGTACATATTTTGTTTAATAAAAAAATTTTACTCACATTCATTCATTACAAATTATTTTCCATTCATCATTTCAATTTATTCTTGACACTATATAATTTTTTATTAATGATTTATCTAAGACAACAACCGCATATTATGTAATTATTTAATATTTATTAAAAAAAAATTTAGTTTTAATTCTGGCGAGAAAAAGAAGAAACCCTGTCATTTTGCAGGCAGGCGAATTGAGGCAATTTGTCAAATTACAGTTTTTCTATGTTAAAATGTATATGTAGATATGTACATGGTATGAAATTTTAAATTGAAATTTCAAATTTAAAATTAAAAAAATTTTAAAAATGCTTCGCTACGTCTCTTTTTAATATGAAAATCGGTTGTGAAGTGCTTCAGATATGTACCGTACATTTTTCAATTTACAGATTAAATATAATGATAATTGAAAACTTACAAACAGTTTTTCCTGAATTCATCAAGTGTATAAGATATAAAAAATATTAGTATATTTTATATTATAAAGTTTCTCAACTCTCTATTTTGAAACAACTTTGGTATCATGTTTTAAATTTATACATTCAAATTTTTCTTACAATCTTAGCTTATATTTTATGCAGAGATATGGGAACTAACATTAACATTATTTTGTACTGAATTAATATAATTCATTATTTTTTTCATATAATACATTAAAATTAATTTTTTGAATTATTAATTAAAAAGTAATGCATTAAAATAATTGATTATATTCAAAAGTAATGCATTACATTATAATACATTATTAAAATTAATTCAAATTATTTGAACTACTTTTGAATTAAAAAAATAATTCATTGAATTACTTGAATTATTTTTCATTTAATTTTTCAAATGTAATTCAAATAATTTGATATAATCATAATAATGTAATACAATGTAATGCATTATTTTTTGATATAACGAATTATTTTAATGAATTAGTTAAAAAAAAAATAATACATTATATCTAGCTAATAATTAATCTAGCTAATAATGCATTAAAAAAATAATACAAAATTCTCATCTCTGGACTTATATCTGTGGTATATGGCCCTCAGTATGAAATGATACGACTAAGGTTGAATTCTTAAACGTCAAAAATTCCAGACTATATTATCAGTATTTAAAAATATTTTTCTATAATAATATAATAATAATATAATAATAAAAAGACTTTATTTCATCATCAAAAACCAAAGCTAATTTACATTAAATATTCAAGACTTAACTTAAAAATTTATAAAAACAAAAAATATTAAATATAGTAAAGTAAAATTTTTTAAAACTAGCCTAGTTGATTAAATGAAAAAGTTAGGTTCAATCTGTTCTATGTTTCCAAAAACTTAATCTACATACAAAAAAACTAATTTACCTATAACTGTTTAAATATACAAATTTTGATTTTTGTTTTATTTTTACGTTTACTCTATTAATCTATATTATTAGTATTATATATTAGTATATATTATATATTAGTATTAGTATTATGTAATCGCAAATTACATTACAAATCGCACGCATAAGTATTCATTGTTGACTATCTTCTATCTTATTTTATTGACTTATGCCTATTAAATTGTCAAATAAAATTTTTGTATATAATATTTACATAACAATTTTTTGCATACAATTTTTACTGTTTTCACTATTTTTATATTTTGGTGTAAACTTTCACATTTTGCAATAAAATTGAATTAAATATTAAAAATTTTGTTTTTGAGTTAATTAATTAGATAAAAAATAAATTTATGTTATTATGTTCTGGCCGACTAGTTTCGAAAGCATCGATAAAATATCAAATCATTTCTGAACAAACCACTTGTGTGCAGTTGCACAGGGCAACCACTAGTAATAATAATAATACGTATTTTCATTATTTAAAATTTTTTCAAAAATTAAAAACCATTAATTTATGTTTAATTAAATTTTGTTGCTTTTAAAAAATTAATTTCATTTTAAAAATTTTGACACCACATTATTATAAATCACATATTCAAATCCCAAAATTCCAAAAAAAAAAAAAAAAAATTAAACAGATAAAACCAAAATAAAAAAAAAAAAAATTAAAAACTCAGAAAAAAAATACAGAAGTGGTTTTATAATTTTTCCATCTAATATAAAAAGTAATGAAAAATGAAATGAATTTAACGCAGTCCAATTAACACTTTAAATTAAAAAAGGATCAAAAATTAAAAAAATTATTAACTTTTGACCAACATCAACATCACAACATTCTAATTAAAAACAAAATCACTAACTTTTATGTGTGACAATATATTATTTGAACGAATTAATAATTATATATTGTTGTTTTTTTTTTGTATATAATGTATATATATATATATTTTTTTTGGAATTAATTATAATTAATGTGATTTTCTTTAATAAAAATATAACATGAAAAGTTTTTGATAAATTAGGACAAAATTTTTCTATAAAATTATTTTTAAATATAATTTTTAAAAATTCGATTAATTTTAATGAAAATAATTAATGATAACAGTATGCAATAATAAATAGACTTGAAACAAAATAAATAAATCTTATTTTGTTCGTTTAAGAAGTATTTTAGAAGTCTGAAACATGCTGAAAACTTGATTCGACGCTATTGTTAGAGTTTTCTTCATTTTACACCTCTAATTTTGTTAATGAGATTCTAATGATCATTATAGAACATAAAGCGTTTATTATTTTCTAAACAGTTATGCTTAAACAATTTAATTGTTTCCAGGTTTCCGTTCACTAATAATTTTTAATATTTGATTGCAAATATCGATATTTCGGAAGCAACATACTTTCTTCATCACTCGTGTGACTAACTAAAGTCATGCTTAGCTTTTACTCGTTTTGGTAGCTCATAAAAATTTTCTAGTTCATGAAAATTTACAATTTCTTTCAAATAATTGTCAATTAAATATAACTCCTACAATGCCATTAAACAGGTCTATTTTTATTATTACATAATTTTGTCATATTTTCATTACTGTAAATTTTAATTTAATTTTAAAAAATTAATAAAAATATTCATTCACATTAAAATTCATTATAAAAACCCAAACCAAAACCACAAAATTATTGGTATAGATAAATAGATAGTAATGCCTACCGACAGTACGCCAACATACTTAAACGAATAGGGTTCATTGTGATACAAAAATTTTTGTTATATTATTATATATGCCGGAAATGGTTATACAAATAGAGATTTTCCCGTAAAAACTAAATTTGTAATTATTAAACTTTTAATTAAGTGACACATACATTTAAACTTGTTAAAGGGCAAATAACTAAATATAAAATGACATATTTTCAAATATGTACTTCCAATGAAAAATATTATAAAAAGTTTCGTGATCTTATTAGGGGACCGATATATAGGTTAAAATGTCACTTAATAACTGCTACTATCTACAAATAATATCTTTGCCCCATTGCTTTACTGATTATATGTGCTGTGTTTCTGGGCAATAATAAAAAAAAAATATCTGTGCAAAAGGATTGTGGGTTCAAATACTGATGCTTAAGGCAAAAAATGTTTTAATGAAGTCTTTTTTGTTTTTTTTTATTTTCTTTTGTTTATTACCTACCTTCTTACTTAAAAACATAATATTTTCAACTTACATGACAGTATAATCCCTTATCAGGAATATAAAATTCAAAAACAAAAACAAATTAAACAACAAATCAACTACAAAAATATACAAATTCCATCCTATTTTGGATTCGGGTAATTATTTTAAAATATTTCAAATTTTTTGGATTTTGTCCTTGTAAAAATTTAAAACAGAAATTTTCCAATGAAAATTTCACTGGATTAAAGAAAACAACTTTTTAAAACAAAAAGTCCCAAAATACAAAAAGAAGAAAAAAATAATAAAAACTTTTACGCAAATAATTAAATGCTGTAATTTAAATGTATATAATATAAATACAAATATATATATATATATATACGCACACATAAATTAAATGGGTATATTAACAAAATATCACTTACCCTATTATGAAAACCACGTCCAACACGTTCTGCTTTTATCCATAGCTGCCATTCACCAGTTTTACCATTCCATGATGAGCAAGCATGATGCCATTTTCGCATTTTAAGAGGATAATTTAATCTGAAATTGTATATATATAAATTATATGTATATATATATATATATATATATATATATATATATATATATATATATATATATATATATATAATGTATGTGTTATTTTAAATCATATATGTATTTAATAGTGTTATATTAAATGTATCTGTACAAAATTTTAGATTCTTTATTATGTGCAAAATAAAAACAGCAACAATAAAACAAAAATACAAAAACAAAAAAAAAAAAAAGTGAAAAACTTTTTTAACCGTTATAACATAACTTTTGTTCTCATTTCATTTCATTATATTATCTTTTTGTTCTGTTTTATTCTGATTTTATTTTTGTAGTGTTTGTGTTTATTCACCTTTTTATTCTAGTGTTTATTTATCGTTACCGCTAGTTATTTTTTTTTTTTTTTATTTTTATAATTTTTATGTTGGTTTTTCATCACCATTTTCATTTTAATTTTTCATTTTTTTTTTTTTTTTTCAACTCAACAGAAAAATAATATTAAATGAGAGGTTAATCGAGGTAAACTAAAATGTATTTATACATTGTATTTACAAATATACACGTAAAATATACATACCAAAACTGAACTTAAATATGTAGTTTTATGTTTGAACATTATTATTAGGGGCGAATAGAAGGAGGTGGTGGTGTTGGTGGTGATAAGGAGGTATAGAATCGGGTTTGGGATGATTTTATGTGGTTTTTAATTACAATTTTACAAAATTTCTCTCACGTATTATGTGAATGGAAATATTTTACGCGTATTTATTTTACTTGTATGTACATATAACAGTAATACTTCGCGGTTATTGATACCCGCTATACGATTTTCACTAATTCTAATTTCAATTTGAGGTTTATTTTTCAAAGATTGTTGTATTTCGAACAAAAATAAAAAAATTAAATTTATTATACCAAAATTACATACTTGATCTCTAATAATGATCAAATTTGATTAACATCAAACTCTTACGAAATAAAGTTAACATAATATTAAAGATGATAATACTAAATAAAATTTTTAATTTTATTTAAAGCAGAAATATTGATTAAATTATATTTAACATTTTCACTAATCACCATGACAACGGAAATGTGTTGACAATGTCGCAAATACATTGTCAGATGATCTGAATTGTCAAAAAAAAAATATATTATAAATTGTGAAGGTTATAAAAAAGGTTGTTATAAATTGTGCATCCAAAAATGTATTTATACACACTAGTTAGTATTACAGTGGTGTTATTGACTCGAATCAAATAGTATAGTATATTCAATAAATAAGCAAAGTATAGACAAAATAAGATGGAAGAAAAAAAATTAAGTTAATTAATTAAAATTAAACAATTTTCTTTTAAATTACCCATATATAACAATATTCAATCCAATTCTTAGACAAAAACTAGGTATACCTACTTATTCACGAACATGTGAGTATAGTATTTTGACAGGTGATTTGACATATATTTCAGAAACAAAGTGTTTAGAATGATAGGAATTATTATAAACAGAGCACATTATACTGTCAACACTGGTGTTCCGTTCATCAAATTTGACAATTATTTTCCAACATGAAAAATGTATTACATTGTAAATTGTCGTTGCTTACTATATCGGCAGGTACATATTGATTTAGAAAAATATTAAAACCTAAAATATAATCTCCTGTAAATGGGCTTATAGGACACATGAATTTTCACACGGCAAATTTTATTACATTGTATTCGGTTCAGATTTTTAAGGTGAATTTCCGATCTCATACTCACTGTCTACTTCAATCACTCATACGGTTTGGAATGATTTTGAAATAAGACTATAGTCACAAAATTTGAATATTTTGGACATTTTGATGCGGAATAAAATATATAAATTTCTGCAACCCGTCGTGCAAGATAAAAATGAGCAATGCAATGGAACCAAATGAGTACAAAATAATTTTACCTAAGAAATATTACCGCCAACATCGTGTAGATAATAGTCACCGCAGAGAGAGAGATAGTTAACTTCATTTATAATTGGATTTTAAACAAATTTTGCAGTGATTGAAAATGTTATGATTTATAGACAGTAGATTCTAATTGACTCAAAATTTGTTTAAATAATAATTCACATATTCACATTGTATCTTTACTATAGATGGTTACTGCTCTTCGTCTGACAGATGTTAGTGACAACTAAAAATAATGTTAACGATCTATTAACACCGTACTTAAATAAAAAGTTAAAGTAAAACATATGAATTTTGACAATAGTGACTGTTACCACTGACAATTAGTCACATACTATTCTTATCGACTACTGGAAATTAGTAGTTATTAAGTTGTCAAAGTTAGATAATATGAATACCGTACACATAAATAAAAAGTTTATTATTGACAATATAATATTATGACAAATTAATTTTGACAATAGTGAATTAGTAAAACTCAGATATTATGAACTATAAAAAATCTCTTGCACAGAAAAAAGTATTGTAAAATAAAAAATACTCTTTTCACATACTATACCTTGTTTTTTTGCTCGCAAAATAATTACGGTTAATTTAGTTTTACAGAGTGAGACTAACAGTTATAATCTACTGCGAAAATATAATTATGTTCCTTTACAATCAATATTTATAACTTAACCTAAACTTTTTCACAAAATAATTTAGCGTATTCTACAAGATACAACCTCTTGATCCCTCACAATCTATTCTACAATTAAACACGTATCCCTACAACATTTACAATTACATATATCTGAAATAGATGTCTTCAAGATAACGAACTAATTCTAATTCTAACCAAACCCAGACAGCTTCAGATGCGTTAACATTTTGTTTTTCCTCCGATTAACAATTAGATAGAAATTTAATGTTAACCGAGCCAATCATGTTTTTATGTTTTTAATAGCTATACCTAACAGTGCCTAAGTGCTGATATCAATGCACATGAAATGTGGAAAACCTGAAACAACTTTTTTTTATTTGTTTTTTTTGTTTTATTTGTTTTTTTTTTTTTTGTTTTACCCTGGATTAAAATTAAGAATGTCTGGGGTTGGTATAATGCGGCTCGCGTATCATAACAAAAATTTCCGTGATATATATAGGTATACATATACAATTTTTTATAATGTTTTTGTTATGATATTTTTCTGTTTTATTTTGTGGATGTTAAAATGTTTGTTATTATTTTAGTTTGGCACCAAAACCTAAATATCTATTTATTTCTAATTGTGTATGTGTGTGTGTGTATTATACGTGTTAGTATATTTGATTTTATTTATAGTGATGAGATTAAAAATTAGAAAATAGGTTTTATTATTCTATATATGTTTATTTCTATTTTTTTTTTCTCTTTTTTTTTGGATTTAACTGTTTGGCAAATGCTTTGAAAAAAAAATAATTTTTTTTTTGTTTCTTATGCATGAGTTGTTTAAAAAAAAACAAAAAAAAAAAAAAATATTATTTAAATTTAAGGATCAAATCCTTAAACTGAAGTTTGCTCATGAATTTTTAATAAATTCATGAATTTGTGAAAATTATTAAAATTGCTTTTTTTTTTTTTTTTTTGATTTTGTTATTTTCCCACACGACATTCATTTCTTTCATTTCTTTTAAGGTTCTGGAATTTTCATTTGATTTGAAGAAATTTATGTTTTTTTAACATATTAAATTATATAGATATGTTGTGTGTGTGTATATATATACGAATATATTAAATGAGAATGGATCAAGAATGCTTAGCATTCTAGTGATTATTTGCTTTTGATAGGAAAGAGTGGTACTAATTCGATATTAGTCTAGTATAGAGCCTAGAATATTATTAATGGTGGTTAATCAACAATATTCAGAGCTCTGAAAATTATTTGGTTTCAAAGTTAAAAAAAATAACAAAATTGTATAATACTAATGTAAATGGACGCTAGAAACTATTCCAAGGAAAATATTTTGTACAACTCATAGTCACAAATTTTTGTTGTACCATTTACAAATAATTTACTGTAGACAGATACCGTAATTGTATATATAGATAATCAAAATGGCGTTACAGAATGCATACAGTAAAAATAAATTGTAAACGTAAACTCCTAATTACGGTTGTAATGTTACTGTACGTATACGTTGTGACTGTATGTTTACAGATAAAAAATGTCTACGATTTGAAAACTTATAGCTATACAATGTAAGTTTACAAATACAAAATGATGTTTACCTTTTGTAGCCCTGTAGTTACAATGTAAATTTACAGATCATTTACTAAGTAAATGTGTGTTAACAGACACAAAATGTTTACTTATTGTAACCCTATAGCTACAATATAAATTGAAAGATCGCTTATTAAATAAATATGTGTGTACAGACACAAAATGTTTACGTTTTGTAATCCAATAACTATAAAATGTAAATTTACAGATCGTTTACTAAGTAAATTACTGTTTACAGGCATAAAATGTGTAACTTTATAGATACAATGTAAATTGACAGATCGCTTACTATGTAAATATGTGTTTACATACACAAAATATTTACGTTTTGTAACCCTATAGCTACAATGTAAATTTTCAGATAGTTTACTAGGTAAATATGTGTCTACTGACACAAAATATTAATGTATTGTAACCCTATAGCTACAATGTAAATTGACAGATCGTTTACTAAGCAAATGTGTGTTTACCTACACAAAATATTTTCGTTTTGTAATCCTATACATATACATTGTAAATTTACAGATCGTTTACTAATAAATTAGTGTTTACAGGCACAAAATATTAACGTTTTGTAACCCTATAGCTACAATGTAAATTGACAGATCGTTTACTAAGTAAATGTATATTTACCAACACATAATGATTACAAATGGTATCAATATCAACCTTACAAATCATTTACATGTATATTAAAGCTTACACATAGAAAAGTCATCCATTTTATATAAAAATGTGATGGGCCATAATAAAAGCAAATATTAATTTACAACATATATTAAGTTTATTTGTGATTTATGTGATTTTATGACTTCTATACAGAATATTTACGAATTAGGATTAACATAGTAGAATTAACAGAAACGATTTACATTACCGTAAATACAGTAGAACTGTTCTCCAAAATACATACTAAACATTTACTGTATATGTTTACATTATGTTTACCAGTGTACCTTCTTGATTACAAAATAAACTTACTAAGTTCCGTAAACGAAAACTGATCATACTACTCTATGTATTTCAACATTTGTTTTAGACCCAATTTATTTCCATATTTCCAAAAATATTTAAAAAAAAAAAAACCTGAGGGCAAAATTGCAAATTAACTGTAAAAATTTACGCAATGTTGTCAAAATACTGTAACAATCTACTTTTGAATATTATTTTCTATGCTTACGTTCGTTTGACAATTCTACGTCACCGTTTATGTAATTTGGCCAAAAACATTGTTGTAAAAATTGGCTTGTAGAATAATTTCGATATTTTGAAAAATCGTCAATGAAATAAAATAAAAAAAATAACTGATTCCAATAAAAATAATATTTCTGCAATTCTCCTATAACATACTACATAAACACCTACTTATAATTTAGGCAAATCTCAAGTACGGACTACACCAACTATAATAACTAATCAATTCAAGTGAAATTGAAGCCATATCATATGTAAATTATATCTGACTCAATGGTGTTCCCTACCATTATTCATATATAGAGATTTACAAAATGAGCAAAACTGAGCAAATAGTCGTTCAAAAGTTCTGAAATCTGTTTTCCCGGTTCATTAAAGGCTTTAAAATATACACACATTCTCTATTATTATTCTAGGTTCTTAGATTTGAAATTAACACGTTCATAAAGTTAAATATTATTAAATTTTGATCAATAACAGAATATTTAGCATATGAAGCATGTTCATAATTTGTACGGTACGAACGTAGTATCATATTGTTTCCAACGTGCTTTCAATATTCAAATAATAATCCGACATATAACCTGCAGAAAAATCAACATTAATTTTTTTTCGCTCTTTCTTTCATTAGATTTATATAACACTTCTCTTCTTATTTCTTTGTTTCAATCCTAGTCCAGCAGTACGTACGTACCAAAGGTCCTTTTAGTATAAAATTAGTCTTTTTAGTATAAAATTAATAACTGATTTAAGAATATCCTGTATTATATGAGATTTGTTAATATCCTCAAATCAGCAAAATCGAAAATGTTACTTAATTCGTAAATCAAAATCGAAGCCAATTTTGTTTTACACAATTACACTACTATTCTAATACAATCAACAAAAACCTATTCATTCAAAAATCCATCAAAAACAGGCTTAAATGTACAAGACCTAAATACGAAACCTAACATTTGAATTGAAATAGAACTGACCAAAGTTAACTTCGCTTTTAACGGATATTTTTTTATAAAACAAATAAAAATAACTAAAACCTAACAATATCCACCACGATATAGAACAACATAGAAAATAAAAAAAAATACAAAAAAACAAAAAAATTCATTATTTGCTTTTAAAAAATTTACAAAAACAAAAATATACAAAAAAAAAATAACTGAAGGATGATAAGAAGAGAGTGAAACAGAATGAGAAAAATAGAACTAGTACCTATATGTTATCACTTTCAGTGGGACCATTAATTTAAAAACAAGTTAAAAACATTACAGTTATCATAAATAATGGTTATATCAACAAAATATATTTTTGTTTCCAAAAAAAAAAAACAAAAACAAAAATAAAATCTAGGACATCAGTGGATGGAGACTTCAAGGTTATTTTTACTTGTACATTACATATTTTTATTGATATTACAGTTACACAAAGTTAACAATAATGTTTACAGAATCCTTGATCCTGTTTTTCTTTTTTTTTATTATTGTTTTTTTTTTTTTTTTACTTATTTGTATACCGGATATAATATTTGCGTATATGCTTTAATATTTTTTTTATTTTTTCATAAATATTTTAGTCCTTTTTAGTAGTCCTTTTTTTTATTGTTTTTTTTTTCATTTTCAAAAAATTTTTGTCTTACTTTTAAGAACAAAAACAAGAATGTTTTTTGATTTTGTTTTGTTTTTTTTTCTTTTTTTATTATTTATTTACAAAATGTATTCAAATGTATATTTACGAGGTATATATTTTGTTTAGGATTAAAACTTACTCACCTGAAAACTTGTTGTCCATGAATAGCCATTGAAATATAACTTGAACCTTTAGAATTTGCTATCCACAATTGAATCTCACGAGGTTCTCCATCAACTGGAATATTTTTTGTATAAAAAAGCAAAATATTAAAAAAAAAAAATAATAATAATAATAATGTTTTTATTATTTATTTTTATATTTTTATTCTTATTGTTGTTGTTGTTGTTATCATTTTTATTTATTTTTTTGTTTTTGTTTTATTTTTCATATTACTGAATTTTATGGTCTGGTAAATAGATGACGCGGTATAAATATTTTTCAAAATTTTATATTACATCTGGTGTAAGGTATTGTATATTACCTATACATATACACACATATTTGAATCCATATTTACATTAATGATACGTACGTATACGTATAGAGGGATATATTTTTTAAGTATATAATATGGTTTGTGATTTTATTGAGGTTATGTCATGTTGTAATTATATATAATATTATTTTATGGTTTTTGAAAACAAAAAAAAAAATAAAAACAAGAGGGTCAGTCAGTATATAGGTATAAAGAGAACCTGCTGAACATAAAATATTTTAATGTAATTTTTGAAACACATTAAAATAAGGATTTCAGTTTATTTATAATAATAATAATATGCAAATTTTGTATTGTTTTTATATTTTGATCTTTCGGTAATGTTGATTTTTAACTGAAATGAAATTCTGGTAAACCAAAAACAACAAAAACAAAAACAAAAAACTTTATTCACCTCTATTCAATACACTGAAATATGCTACTGGGATTGTATTAATATGTATTAAAATAAAATTAACTTCTGGGCTTATTTAAATGTATATATATATATATATATATATATATATATATATATATATGTATAAATGTATGTAGAGTTTGAAAAATAAAAAAATTAATTGAAACACTCGGTATAATTGATTTTCGAAAATGAGAAAGAAACAGTTAATTTTGTAATTTGTTATTTCAATTTCAATCATTCTTTCATAATTATTTAGATTCACTCAAAGCCATTTGGCTAAAATATTTTAAAACAGAATTGTAAAAATCACTCTTAGAGTAAACGTGGACGTAGAATAAAGTAATTAGTTTTTCTATGTTTTGGAATTTATATTAATTTGTGAATATTAATTTAATGAATTTATAATTTTAATTTATCTTAAATAATTAAAATCAATTTCTTTAATAATTAATAAAAATATTTTGTATTTTTATTTAAACAATCAAATTTAATTTTTACCAATCCCACATGTATATATATTATATATATATATATTGCCCCAAAAACCTGATTATGATTTTCGAATTGTTGAAGAGTCGAGTACTGAAACTCTCTACCATATTCATTGAAATATCTGATAATAGCTCGTAGAATATTGAGTAGTCTGATAATAGCTACTAGAATATTTTATATGATATGTAACGGAATATTTTACTGAATTTTGATTAACTGTTTCTCAAGTGCCAGAGCATTAGAATATTTCTGTTTAACTAGCTAGAGCTTCAAAGTCTATTTTTAGTCTTCTTTAAGGATATCTCAGTTTAAGTATACCTTCAAAGTTTATTTTAAGTCTATTTCTAAGTCTAGTAAAAAATATTAGTATTTAAAACAACTAAAAATTTGATCGTCAGTTTGCTAAATCCATTAATTATCGGATCAATACAGTTATATGATCAATGATAATCATTTGCCTACACTTTATCTACGACTTCGTTATTAACTTTAAAAGCTCTTAATTATTTTTGTTTTATCTTTTATATTGTTGCGATTTTACTGACATAAAGCGAAATTCAAAAAAACCTTTCAAGCTTCATCATAAGTGTTAAAGGACTTTTTATTTAACAATTTTCTATGTATTTAAATAATCCATATTATCTAATACAAAAAATCAATTGAATCAATAAATTTCAAATAAAAAATAACTCTCCAAGACGCAAACCAGTGATTTTGTCCATATTTCATGGTAATTTTTTCCATTGGGGCTCATAATACCATATGTAAAATATATTGTGGGACATCTTATACCTGGATTTCAACAGCAATAGTGTTCAAATTTAAAAGGAAAACCTATCCAAGACACAAACCAGCATTTCCAAACCATTCTAAGTATATTTTATTCTAATCGTCCTGTCGTGCTCTGATTGTCTCATAGGTCAATAGCTTATATTATTATATGAATTACACTTTTTGAATTGAAACTGGAAAGATTTCAAAATAAATTCAAAATATTCCAAGACCCAAACCATTGATTTTAAATATTTCTATATGTTATCACAATTTGTTCTGCCATGGCTCATAGTCCTATAGTTCCTCAATATTGTATGGCTGGATTTCAGCAGTAATAGTTTTCAAATTTAAAAAGAAAAACTCTCCAAGACACAAACCAATGATTCAAAACCTTTCTATATTTTACCCAAAATTGTTCTGTAGAACCTCAATATATTTTATGAATTACAATATTTGAATTGTAACTCGAATAAATTTTAAAATAAAAATAAACAAAATTCAAAGTACCCAAGACACAAATTAGTGGTTCAAAACCTTTCTATATTTTATGACAATTTTTTCTGTTGTGACTCATGATCCCATTAACCAGTTATATATTGTATGGCTTCTAATAACTGAATTTCAACAGTAATAGCTTTCAAATTTAAAAAGAAAAACTCTCCAAGACACAAACCAGTCGTTCAAAACCTTCCTATATTTTCTACTAAAATGGCTTATCGTACCTCAATTGACTCATATGTCATCTATATTTTAAGAATTACAATATTTCAGTGGCAAACTGGAGTAGATTTCTAAATAAAAACAAAATTCAAAATACCCAAGACACAAACCTGTGATTCAAAAAATTTACATATTATCTATACTACAACTTGTTCGGTAAGATCTCACAAATCATCTATTTTGTGTGGCTCACAAAAATTAAATTACACTCAGCCTGAGAGGTATAAACCAGTGCTTCAGAACCTTTCTATTCGCATAAATGGATCACAACAATTAAATTGCAACAGAAGTTGATTTCATATTGCAAAAAAAAAAAATTGAAATTAAAATTCGAATTGCATAAGTTACGAGTAATTTTCTTTAATTTTCGATTTTTCGTGATTTTTTTACAATTACAATTTTTTTTTTTTTTGGATGAAGAGGTTCATTTGTTCGTCTTTAAGTCAATTCAAAATCAAAGCTATCAACCATGAATGAAAAAAATATTTTTTTTTTCTTATTTTTACTACGTACCTACATACATTTTTGATTCTTCTATAAAGTCTCAAGAAATAACAAAGAAAAAAAAAATATGGAAATATTTTCGTAAATCGTGAGCTTTTTTTATTGTTTTTTTTATTTTGATTTTTGTTTTTTTTTTTTATTACTTTGAAAATTATTGAAATGTAAAACAGTACAAATTACAAATTGAATTTTTTTGTTAAATTGTTTTTTATTTTATTATTTTTTTGTGCAATAATTTTTTTTTGTTTTTTATGTTCATTCTCCGTTTCTGGCGTAAAAATTTACAATTATTCAGTTGACTAATTTAAATGGATTTGGTCTAAAATTATTAAATTTTTATAATTTTTTTGTGTTTGTTTTTGTTTTTCAACTTAATTTTAATATATTTTGCTGTCACTTTTACTAGTTTTTTATAATTTTATCAATAAATTGAAATAAATTAACAGATTAATTAGAACTGCTAATATATATCAAGCTATAAATATATATATATGTATATATATATATATATATATGTATGTATATCATATATATGCATAGAATAAAATAACAGAAATAGGTAAATGAGATAAGCTCACGAGCAGGTGTGACTGAAGACTTAAGGTTATATTTTTAAATTCTTCATAATTTCTGCATTATTGACACAAACAAAGTTTAAAGTGTGTCGTGAGATTTTAGGTTATATTATTATAATTTTAAAGAACTTATAAAATATTAAGTTTAAATGGAAAGAATTTTTTAGTGGACATTGAAATGTAACTGTAAAGATAATATTATAGTTTTTGATAGTAAAAAAAACCGTTAAAATTGCAGAATTGTTGCCAGCAACTGTTTTTTTTCATTTTTAATTCAATTTTTCACCAAATTAAAACCAAATTGTGACCAAGGGAAAGTAAAAGTGTTTGAAACTGCAAATTTTAGAGAACTAAATTTTCTATTTTGTAAATCTTAAGTCAATGCAATTACAAAAGAAAATTTGGATTTGGCTTAATAGAAAATATTTATGTTAAATTCAAAATATCTTGAATTGTGTTTCACTTTATTTTTTTTAGCGAGTAAAAATAATTTTAAACACCCTATATTAATGAGTAAATGATTCAATAAATATTTTATGTTCACCAACAATGGCCAAATACATACAGATATTGTCAAATTGTTGCACTAAATTTAGATAACCAATTGAGAGATGATGACTAATGGATTCATAAACGTAAAAAAAAATTGGTGACAATATACAACCCTGTCGTACTCGTCGACTACTTTCAATTTCTGAAAACCATATATTTCCAACACAGATTTTAAATTTTTAATTCCAATATAGATTTTGAATACATTGATTATCTTTTCCACATCAAGACCCATTGTTTTTAGAATTGCGATTAATTTGTCGTGTTGAATGCGATCAAAAGCTTTTTCGTAATCTAGAAAACCTAGAAATACATTGTTCTGTACATTTTTGCAGTTTTAAACCAATATTTGGGTACAGAAAATAACTTCTCGTGTACCCATATACAATTTTTGAATTTGAATTGCGTGGATCCCATGTTTGGTTCTAGCTTTTGATAAATACTATTATGAATGATCTTGAGAAATATTTGAAGTGTTTGTTCCATTAAGCTAATTAGCCTATGCTTATTATATCTTTTAGCATAATTCGGTATGGTTATGAATGTAGATTTGAGCCAATCTCGAAGTTGCACTCCGATGTCATAAATTCGGTTGAACATACATTTCAATAAATCAATATTTTCATCATTAACAAGTTTAATTATTTCTATTGGTATTTCATCTCTGGTCCAGTAGCTTTATTTGTTTGTAACAGTTTTATGGTATTTTTAATTTCTGTTTTTGTAGTTCTGCTAATTCAGTTTCATTTAAAGGTTGAAATATTAATCTGGTGTTATCAAAAAATAATTAAATATTTTATATAATCTCCCCAAACAACATGAGTCACTTTTCGATAGTTACCCGCGCTACTTCTCTTAATGCAACTGCTGTAAATTTTCTAATTCAATACATTCACGAGTAAGCCATTCATTTTTTGCTGATTTTATTTTTGATTTAATTAACCTATGAAGATCGATTGTAGGTAGAACAAGTTTTATTTGTATCTTATTTGTCATCCATTTTCTTTTACTAACATAAATTTTTTAGTTCCAATTACTTTTTTTGCCGAAAACAAAATAAAATCTAATAAATAAGACGGTTAACCTTACAATTAATTTAATAGCATGCTTTTGAAATATTAGAGGTGGTTGTAGCTTGTTAAAGTGAGTACCACCCCAACAAACTATACCATACTAAAGTTTAGAATGGAGTATCGCAAAGTAGGTACACCATTGAACACACATTAGCAGAGCTATGTAGATTTACGGAGTATACTTGCCGAATCACGTTTTTGAAATGGTTCTTGAGGTAAAAAGTGTGTCCGCTCCAATCAAGCTTAGAATACATCAATAATCCAAAATATTTGAAAGTAGAGACAGGTTCAATTGAAAAACAATTTGAGCCACATTGATGATTATTAGAACAGTGAGAGGAATCATTGACATTAGAAACAGAATTAAGACATAGAGGATATTTTTTTACAATTAGGTGAATGATAGTACAAATTATAGTTATCGTCATTAGCGTTACGAATATTAAAATTCATATACTTAATCTTAGAGCTAATAATCAGTTCGTGTTTACAAAACCAGTTACGGAGTATATTCATATCGTAGTTCATGTTAACCACAACATCAAAGTTATTTTTACAAGAATAAGTAAGAGCTGTGTCGTCTGCAAATGCGGTATGACTTCCTTTAAACGATTTAAGAAATAGAGAATTAATAAATACCGAAAAAGAAAAGGAAAGGTCCAAGAACGCAACCTTGAAAAACACCACTGCTTATAGCTAGTAATTCACTATATTCATCCTTAATTTTTACTCTCTGCTTTCTTTCGAACAAATACGAACGAAACCAATCATTTATGAAACATCTAAAACCAGCCATATGCAGTTTTGTTAACAAAATGTTATGATTCACAAGGTCAAACGGCTTTGTCATATCTACGAATAATGCTGAGCAAACATTATTCTTGTTTAAAGCTTCATATACCTCGGTACAAAATTTAAGAAGTGCCCCTTCAGTAGATTTCTCTTTTAAAAATCCAAACTGGCTATTATCGTTTTTTTAAAACTTAAGAACGATAAGTAATTAAAACTAAATATAGCTTAAAAATACGTGTTAACTCCACAAATATATAGGAATTATTTATATAAAAGACCAGAGTTGTATGTTTGTAAACGACGCTTTTTGACATTTTTTGTTTTTACTAAAAAAAAAATATGTTTTCCTTTCAATTATTTTTATATGATTTTTTGATTTTTAAATTTTTAAATTTTTTCCTTTCAATTAAATTGTGAAAAAAAAAAAAAAAATGGCTAAAAAATAAAATGGATGGAAAATAAATTATTAATTTGTTTTAAATTATAACAAAAAGTGTTTCTAAAAAAAAAATTTCTTGGGGCCACTGAGTGGTTATGTTCGAAAAAAAGTTCGGTATCTTTTTACTCGGGACCCGTTTTTAAACGGGCTGACTTACTAGTGAATGATATATACTTGTATCAGATTCATGATCAATGGTTTAGCATTTATTTTTATTAACATTGCTCTGTCAGAACATGGGATAAAATCCATCACGAACAGCAATATCTTTACAGAGCATTATTCCAACTCCATTTCGATGATTATTGTTAGTATTAGTAGAGTAGTAAATTTTTTTTTCACCTTTTCGAAATATTCCCGATTCTGACCACCACATTTCACTTATTTCGAGAATATTCAATTATAAACGTTTCATTTCTTAGATTGTATTATCAAGATTTACTGCTTCGTATAGACTGCGTCCATTCCATGTTCCTATATTTCATTTATTTATTTTTTGTAATATAAACTATTTAATATAATGATAACTAACACAATTAAGATATCATTCAAATTCTCATAATATACAAATTATTTGCAGAGGGATCAATATTTCTTTAGGAAGTCGTAATATATAAGTGTACCTAATATACAACATAATAAATAATATCACCCAACTTTTTTCATATATATCTAACACTAAAAAATATAATCAATCTTAAGGTGCAGATATTATACAAAACTTATATATTCTAAAGTGTCTCAACAACTCATTCATATACACCTATTCAATAAATAATAATTAAAATTTCATTTTTTTGTTTTTTTTTTTTTTTTTTTTTGTTTTAGAAACTTAGAAAATCTTTTCTTTTTAAATTCTTCACCCATATTTTCCAATTTAAACCGTAATTCTATATATATTAAGAAATACTAATAAAATCCACTTAAAAATTTCACCTACATACTCTATCATACATTATGAGTGACTGATATGTTTATACAAATGTATTTTGTAAGTACATATATCTCATTTTCAAATAAAAGAAAATTTTAATATACAAAAACTTAGAAAATTATATACAAGTACTTTAGAGAGAATCCTTATTGAATCCAATTCATATTATATATGAGTCAGTATAGGTATTCTGTATTCAAGTATATTTTCATTTAATATGAAAATTTATTTATATTTTTGTTTTTATGAAATTAATCAACAATATCACATACGTATATCCAGTCACATATTATAACATATATATATATATATACCATATACGTAATGAGTATCATCTGAATTCATCTGGTCTCAAAATTAATTTTAACTTGAAAAGGATTTTAATTCACACCCACATTATAGATATACCCACATATATACATGTGACGTATTTTAGTAGTATTAAAATTGATATGTATATTATATTTGTGTATTGTGGTAGTGTGGTGGTGCGGTCAAGGATAAATTACTGGTAATATTGTTGACCTAGTTGTAAATAATTTTTGTTTTTGTAATTTAAAGTGGTCGGAGATTACAGCAATCATGATGACTGAGACAGAGTAAAAAAAAAATAAAATTTATTTTTTTGATTTCCTTAATTTCTATAGTTTTGGTTTTTCTTTATAAAATGGTAACAATTTTTCGTATATATATATATGTACTGTAAAATAACACTTTTTCTTGACTACACTGACTGTGAGTATCAAAAGAGAAAAAAAAATTTATATATATGTATATATATATATATATTTGTCCCTGCTCCCGCTTCATCATACATGAACAAAAATTAAACTGAACCGACTGAAACCTGAGGTAAAAAAAAAATGTTCAAGACGATGTGATGTGATGTCTGGAAAATGCACTAAAAACAAAAAAACACCATAATGAAAAGTTTAATGGAGAAATTTAATGAGTTTTTACTGTTTTTGTTCTTTGTTTTTTTTGCTTGTTTTTTTTTTTTTTTTTTTTTGTGATATTTAAAAATTAATTTCAATCTCTTTTTTGTTTCTAAAGATTTTTGTTTTTTGTTTTTCTATATTTTTTTTTCACATTCATCGAATCCATATTGAACAAGTTTATTAAGTGGAATAATTTTAATTATATAATATAAATTTTTGGTTCCTTGATTTGATTTGTTTTTTTTTTTTCATTAATTTAGAATTTACAGTTAATTATACTCTGTTTTTACAGTTCAGATTTACAGTTTTTTATTAACTTAATTTTACTAACAAATTTATTCGTTTATGTGAAGCTGTTTAATTACACAATCGTTTTAAATTTTTCCAGATAATTTGAGATGGTCACTATTGTGTAGAACAAACATTATCGGTATTGAATCGAACTATAACCAGTTGGATTGAAATAATATTATCGATATTGAGTCGAACTAACAATAAACATTAGCAGTATTAGATTATATATTAATGTCGAAAATGAAAGTTAGTTTGACAATTGAGATTATTAATTAACATTGTGTGGAACTAAAATTGTGGATATTGAATTTGACTAATCCTAATTACTGTAAGGTTTAATTATATTGAAAAAAGTGATTTCGAAATTTGGGGTTAATTCGAGAACTGGTATTGGTCGCTAACAGTGATTCGAACTAACTATAGATATTTAATTTAATTAATCCTAATTAGTTCGAAACTAAATTAAATTGAAAAAACAATTAATTCCAAAAAAGGGGTCAATTCGAGAACCGAACTAACATTGAATAAAACTAGCTGTAACGTAAATAATTATGGATATTAAATTTGACTTATCCTAATTACGTTCGAACTAAATTACATTGAAAAAAAAATTAATTCGAAAATTTGGGTTAGTTCGACAATTGGGATTAGCAAATAACACTGAATCGAACTAATTGTAACAAAATATTTGTGGATATTAAATTTGACTAATCCTAATTACCTCAAAACTAAATTACATTGAAAAAAAAATTAATTCGAAAATAGTGGTTAGTTCGACAATTGGGATTAGCAACTAACATTGATCTAAACTAACTGTAACGTAAATAATTATGGATATTAAATTTGACAAATCCTAATTACGTCCGAACTAAATTACATTGAAAAAAAAATTAATTTGAAAATTGGGGTTAGTTCGAGAACTGGAATTAGTCACTAATATTATCGACAGTAGAATCAAATAAATCCATTTATGTTGACAATTGGATTAAAATAGATAACAAAATATCGTCATTGAGTAGTCCAACTAACGCAAATTAAGTCGAAAATTTTGATTAATTCTACCATTGGTTAGAGTAACTAAAATTATTGTCATTACGTTAGTAAGCAATATAATCCTGAACTAACTTAAAATATAATGAGATCAAATTTTATAAAATAAAGAGAACAACACAGACGCTATTCAATCAATGCTATTCAATCTGAATTGAAATTATTATTGGGTAAACAAAATTTGTATACTGAAAAATTAAATATGGCTTGAATAGAACAACACTTTGAAGCAACACAAAAAAATCATAGCCTATACCAAATAGAATGAAATAAAATAAATCTAATCTAAGCCATAACAGTGTAGTATTTTTTTCAAACCGGTTTTCTAATTAATCAAATAGAGATCTTAAATGGTGGAACATATATCTTGTATTTGTATAATAATACAGTATTGATTTTACTTTATGTTTTCGTTCTACGCTTGCTTCCGCTGCAATAATTTAACCCCCAACATCATTTAAGTGCGTTCTTTAACGTTTTTTGAAAAATTATTAATTTTTAACAAGCTATCCCCAAGTCTTCAATTAATAAAAAATATTTCTTCAGCTGGTCTAAAATAACTTATGAATCTTATTGCCCAATTTTCTACACATTGCACAAGTACTTACCAAACATAACAATTAAAGAAAAATAATCAAAGATTAATCTAAAAATTTATTTATGCTAACTTCCTTTTCACCCGACAAAAAAAAATCCATTCAAAGACTCTGACATCAAATTAACATAAATTATATTATTCTATTTTATTCCACACACAAAAAAAGAATCAAATTAGATCCATGACACAAACCCCTTTATTTAACTCTTCCTATTCTTCTTATATTTAACTTCAATCACCAATAAAATAGTCAAGACAAATTGAGCGGAACCAAATATGTAAGAAAAAAAAAATACGAAAATAATGGTTCTATTGTGAAAAACAAAAATGATTCTGAACAAAATATTAACGGTAATATGAGTATGGAAAAAACAAAAAATAGCATCTGAAAAATTTCAATTCTTTTGATAACTTCACTAAAAATAAGTAAAGGCAATAACCAAAAAAAAAAAAAAATCATTTTAGCAGTCAAATCAATCAAAATTTTCTGCATATTAAAACGTAAATATTTATGTACACTTTCATTCTTAGTGTATAACGGTATATAATAGAAAAAAAATAGATGATAGGGTGGAAAGAAGGTGACGGAGCACTTTAATGCTGACACTGTAAATTTTACCTTTACGTTTTTTTACTCATTTTTTTTTCAAATATTTAATAAAATTGTTCCAAGTACACAATAAAAGATGTAGAATGGAGGTGCACGGTGCACGGGTTCATGATAAAAATAATCTAGTAATATCAAAATATGAAATAACCTAAATTGTATCAAATGTTGATGATGATGATGAGAATAAGCACTTATTTCAGAGTATTACGATAATCGTTTATATTGTGTTGTGTTATAGCAATATACAAATTTATGTAAGAAAAAGAGAGAATTGAGAGGAAGTAAAAATTGTTGTTTTTTCATTTTTTTTTTCATTTTATTTTTGCAATTTTTATTCAACTTGCATCGATTATGAATGGTATTATGAATTTAAAATTAATTTAATTTAATTTATAACACTTTCTGAAATTTTTTTTCGAAATTTATGATCAAGATCTATATTTCAGCATATTCTCACATCCACGCCTTTTCACACATAGACATTTTCATCATTATTGAGTTGTTGCAACGCAAGGAAAACTTAATTCATCAGTTTAAATAAGATTCTGAGGCCTTGTTGTATTTCTGTTTTATTTCAATCATATTTTTGCGACATTGTTCAATTGCTATTCCATTTTTCGAGGTAGGCTTCACTATTTCTACTGTTCTTGATCTTCAAATAACTGTAGCGGAATTTAATATTTACAAACATTATTACCCGATTTCGCATAATACTGGAAATAATCAAATTGCACTAAAAGAAGGTTCAACAATAAGTAAAAAGCTTTTCCTATATCATTGTCTTGTAATCCCATCCGTCGGATCACACCCAGGCTTTTATTAGATTGGAAAAAATGAAAAAATCGTTTAAAATTGGCTCAAATTGTTTTATTTCACTTTATTTCATCTTTCTAAATCTAATTTCCAGTCTTAATTCCCAACACAAAAAACATTTTATTTTCAATTTTAGGTTTTTTTTAAATATACCAGGAAGTTCAATAAAAGTAAAATAATGTGGAACATATGAAATGTATTACTTTTCTACAATTGTTTTGGTTTTACTATCATAACCAATTAAGACAAATGTCTTAGACTGACACATATCTTACTGCCCTTATTTTGTGGAAGTATTCTCTTTGAAAAAACTCCCTCTAACAGACCAGATTAATGTGGAACTAAACTTTAATCGAATTAACAACTAAAATCGTATTACACAAAATTTAATTTCAAGATAGCATTATCTCCAGGAACATCCAATTAGACCGATTCACCTGAAACTAGCAACTTATAAAATACTTAGTTTTAAGAAAACATAAATACCCTACAATAGACCAGAACAACTATATTTTTATTCTTTTATTGTATAATGCCTTGTAACTGTTTCTATTATGCGACGGTTCACTGCTGTTATTGACATTAAATCATTTCTTTGTGACTCTATGATTTTCGATTATTGTTGATTCGTTGTACATGATTTATTTTTTCATTATTATTATTATTTTTGTTTTTGATCCTAGTTCTATCTGGGATTCAAAAAGAAAATTTTGAAGAAAAAAAAAAACAGAAAAATAAAAATCACAAAAATGTTTTCCTTTTTCATTCTTTTTGCGCTTTGGTAAAGTCAAAGGATATCAATTTATCATGACATATTTTACTTCCATAGCTTCCAAAAAAAAAAAAAAAAACAAAAAAACAAAAATAAAAAATAAATAAATACAATTTTTCGTATATATATGCAATATACAAAATATATACATATATATTCGATTTCTTCTGATCCTATATAGCCCTGATCGTTAGGCAAAGGAAATTATATTTATAGATGTGCGTGTGTATGTGCATGACAGTTTATTAGAAAAATAATTTAAACAAAAAATAGAAAAAACACTGTAGAACTTTTTAAAAAAGAAATCAATCAATGGATTAAATTTTTGAGTATTTGAATCCCAATTGAATGAAGCCATTATTTTTGTCCTCTAAGATGTCCTTGTTTATTTTAAAATGTTCGTTTTTTATATTTTTTTTTTTAAATTTCAAAATATTATCTTTAACATTTTTTGCTCAGTAAAGTAATTTTTTATAAATGAAATAAAATAAATTTAATAAAAACTAGAATTTTTTTATAGAATTTTGTGGTGCATTTAAAATCTCAATTAAGAAAATTAAAATGTTAAAAAAATAAACACAATTGCAGCCAAAATATTTGGTATGGAATTGTAAAATTAAATTTGAAAGTTAAAAAGACTTAAAAATATCAAAACTGTCACTGATGTCAAGTGAAAATTGGATAATAGACTTAAATTTGATTGCAAACATTGAATTTATTAATTAAAATTATCTGAAAACGTTTACGTTACGGATCTGTTAGGTCTTGCTATCTTAATCTGGAATATTAAGCCAGAACATATTAGGGTCACCTTCGTACGAAAAAAAAAATGCAATTGAATGAATCAAAAAATTTCTTAATAGTAGTCAAAATGTACAAAATTAGATCAAATTTAAATTTTTATTGAACACCTAGCTTTCCTATAAAAATATTCAGGAATTTAAATGAAGCTATTACCAAACTCAAAGCTGCTTTTAAGTGCATTTATAAGAAATTTTAACTCACTTGAGTGTAAATTTTAAAATGATGGCCTATTATAAAATTAAATGATTAAAATTGATATATATATAAATATATGTATATATATATATATATATATATGAACAATACATAAAATTTCTTACCCAATATCTGACATAATCAGAGCCAGCCTCAACGTGGTTAGATTTCTTAAATTATACATAGCAAAAGGAAATTTTGTTTTACAAACCAAAGATAAAAATAATTTACTTCTAGGAGTTATAAAGCCCACCAATTTACAGTCAAAATCAATTGCAATAATTATAGCTATATCTTCTATTTTTCCTTCTTCATATAGACAGCACCAACAATTGTTAATTTTCATTGTATGGTAATTTATTATTCAATTTTAAACTCGTGCAATTCAATTCAATTTCAAATAATATCAATAATTTTTTTTTTTAAATTTCTTAAATTTTAATTTTTATGTTTTATTTTTTTTAAATGACTTAAATAAAAACAAAACAATAAAAATTAATTAAGTAATTTAAAATAAAATAACGAAGTAATTGATCCAATTTCTCTGACTTTAGGTACACTACTATAATCAATATTGAAGTGTATAGATTGACTAACACAAGCATAACAAACGTATAAATATTTGTAAATATGGTATTGAGAATTAAAAAAAATGTATAAAATTGATGACCGATTTTTTTTTTTTTTTTTTTATTGGTTCAATAAACAATAATTCACTTATGGACCACCAGTTATTAGGGCAACACACTTTCCTCTTGATTTCCTCTTTAAATTTGTTTTTTTTTAATTTCCTTTCACTTTTACTTAAATTTATTTGCAAACATTCAAATTTTTAAGAGTTAATTGAGAAAATAAAAAAAAGGAAAAAAATAAAAAAAGACATTCACTAAAAAAAGCAAAATTTTGTTTTTGTTTTTGTTTTTATTTAAATTTTATTTTAGTGACGCATTTTAACTTGATGGAAATAAATTTAAAAATGGTTCTAAGCTAATATGTTTCTGAATTTAGTTATTATTTATTTTTTATTAGTTAACTAAAATTTTATTTCATATGTTTAACCTATTAATATTCAGTGTCTTGTTCACTGTCACAATCATCAATTCGGCCAAGGACAATAAATCACCCCAAATACTGTATATGTTCACAATGTTAAAATTTGTCTATCACTAGTGATCAGAGTTTATATGAAAACAAAAATGGGTTTATTTATGATGCATTAGTAGGCAATGGGTTAAATATTATTTCTTATTTTAACTCCTGGATATTGTATGCCTCACTGATTTTTTTTATATACTCGTACATAGTTAAACCGTTATTTGAAAACATTTTCTACCATCCGGTTTGGCTAGACAAGTTAGCAAGATAAGAAAATAACAATTTGGCAAACAATTTGTTAATTAATGGTATTTCAGCACGATGATCATTACAAATATCGTCTATAAATATTGTAATATCCACAATGTCAAAATTTGTGTCTGTTAGAAGGAATATTTCAGTATCACCAGTAATCAGGGTATATGAAAACAAAAATGGGTTACTCATGATACATTGGTAGTCAGTGGGTTAAATATTAATTTTTGTTTTAATATATTTCATCCCCCACATATTTGTTTTGTACTCCTACATAGTCAAAACATTATGTCGAGACATTTGATAACAAGTTAACAAGGTATATGTTAGCTAATGGTATTTCAGTACATTAATAATGATTTTAACATTGAAATTAAATTTAAAAAACATTTTAACCATATTGGCAACACCAATTGACATGTTGAATATTCTCATAGAGCATTGACTAAAATTAAAAATATATAATTACATAATGCATTCTTAGAATTGTGGAAAAAATGTCAAATTCAATCATTTTATGTAATAAAAGCTTTTCTATTCAATATCATTTACTTCATCATTATAATATGTCTCATCCATTAATCCTTAATTTGTATTCTTTGTTACATAATTTATTCATGGTCATTTTATTAGTGCTGAGTAGGCGGTCATATTATCAATTTCCTTTTTTTTTCTTTTTTTTTTTTTGTATTCTTGTAATCCTCATGAATTTTATGTAGGTTTTTATAAATACATAACAAAACATACCCATTATAATACCCTATATTCTTTAACAGTATACAAAAAACTGTATTCAGGTGTGAGAAGAATTCCAAGAGAGTTAAAGAAAATGTCCAGAAGCAATATACATTCAAAATGTAGGTAGACACACATAAACATGTGTCGGCGAAAAGAAAAATTTAATTAATTTGGAATTAACTTGAAATCAAGGACTTTTACAAAAAACGAAAATGAAAAAAAATATATTAAATCGTTGATTTAAATCAAATATAATTTCTGAGAAATCTGAATTTTTTTTTTTCTTAATTTTTTTATGTTTTTATCACTTTTTTTTAATTCAAATTCCAATAGATTTTTACCAATTTTCATCCATTTATTGAAACATAAAATGTTCACAACATTTCAATTTTTAGCAATAATATGAAGAGATTTAATAATACAGAACAAAATATAAATGTACTTTAAGTCCTCGAAACTAAATATTATTAGAAAAAAAAAACAAAACACATACTTTCTAATATAAAAGCAAAAAAAAAATATAAAAGCAAATAAAAAATAAAATCCTTAAGACATCATAATCTTTTAAGAAATATATGAAAAAAAAAAATAGATTATCATTTTTCAATAAGAATCCTAGACCGCATTCTAAGTCAAGGATTTAAATAATGCGCTAGTATATAAATGTTATACATTTATATATATGTAGTGGTTCATAATCTTTAAAGTACATTCTAATGACTATTACTGTTACTACTGTATTAAAAATATTACTACCATTCAAAAAGCAGCTACTATACTATTAAAATTTTATACAGGGTGTTCAAATTATTAAAAAATGTTTTATTAAATTTTCTGGTCACTTTAGGCCTTATTACTAGTACATAAATTTTATCAACTCTTTGTTTGTTTGTTTTGAAGCCACAGTTAAATTAAATTAACTTCAATACTCACAGAAGATAAATGAAATTACTAATGTAACTGTTATTGTAGAAATTGGCAACTGTAATATTTTTTCTCCACATATTTCTAATAAAATTATTAGTAACACCAATTCTGGATTTTGATACGTCAATTTTTTTAGGTAACGGTAATAGATGTTTTTGTTTATTTTTGAGAGATTACTCTTGTATACCAATTTGTATATCTTAACCCTTTAATTCATACGAAGTCAAATATGGCTTTTTGAAATGATCATCAAGTTTTGTTACGTTTATTTATAAATACCAAAATTTGATAATTATTTCAAAAAACCATGTTTGACTTCGTATGAAGTAAAGGGTTAACTTTTAGTTTTAAAAATATACGTGATAGGTGCCAGGAGTTGTAAGACAGCTACTCGAACCAGTCAAAATTTTGAAAAACGTTAATTGACATATTTGTTTATTGTTTTTTGAGAAAAATAACTATCAATTTTCAGGTTTATGACGCCTCTAGTTTTTTAAATATTTTCAATAGGTGCTAGTTATATGGCAGCTGTCTAAACCAGTCGCAATTTTCAAAAATAGTAAAAAATGTATTTGTTTATTTTTTAAATATTATAATATAATAAAATTTTTCAAATCTGTAAAACTTTTCGGATACTTGGAGTTGTAAAACAGCTACCAGAACCACACAAAATTTTGAAATCACCATATTCTATAATCTTTCCACCTATTTTAGTATATTTGTACACTGAAAATTTCATTGAAATCGGACGGATAGTTATCGAATCAATAAATAACAAACACACAGATACACTCTGATTTTTATATATAAAAATATACACTTAATTACACAAAGCACTGTCCACAACTACAACCCTTTGCATTTAATAAATTTAATTAAATTCACTTTTATACAAATTCTCTAATTAAACAAATTAATAAAATTAAGCAAAATTTCGATTAAAAATAATTAACTAATTTAGAAATGAAATCAAAATATAAACAACATTATTTCGATTGACCTCAATTTTGTATTTTCTTAACCTCTTCCGGTCCAACGTTTTTTTATTTTTTATTTACATTTCTCTTAATATGAATTGTATCAACTAATTACAAACCACTGTTTAGCTGTTGTAAGAATAAATTAAAAGCAATAAAATCCCATTTAAAAGAGATTTACAGTTTATGTTGAATTAACGGTAAATAAAATATTTTCTCAATTCCACAAACTGATTTGTTCTTTGGTAAAGGAAATTTATCATAACCAAAATGCACATGAGTATTTAATATAAATTTAAATTTGACCTAATTTTTATATCTTGACTATACTATATTAAACTAATTCTACAACAACAACAAATACACCCTGTCGGTCTGTATATATATGTATATTATATAGAAATAGAAAATTATTATGAATTCAAATTTTAAATTTTATGCATGCACGTGTTGAATCAATATTTAATCAAAGCTAAAAGCATCACTCAATTTATGTTCCATCCATTTCATATGAAATAAAAATTTTCATCGTCCTTTTTGAATATTTAAAAAAATAAAACAAAATAAAAACAAATATTTGCCTAAAGTATTCAAGTATATATATATATATATATATATATAAATATTGTATATATAGCATGCATATTATATAAATGTATCTACAAATGAATGTCCTAAACAAGAATTCCCTTTTATTTTGCTTATAATTTATTCAAATTCAATTGAATTGAATTTTTTTTTTTATTATTGTTTTTTTTTTATTATTATATTCTTTTGAATTGAAAATATGACCGCTAGGGGGGTAATAAATATATTCATTTTGAAATTTAATAAATTTATTTTACCTTTATTTATTTTTTTATTTTTTGTTTGAATCGTCTTGAGTTTGTCTATCTATATATATATAATATATATATTTGTGTCTGCCTGCATCTGTGTGTATGTGTGTACAAAGATAATTTGAATTGAATATAATATCTTAAATTGAATCTATTATTGACTAAAAATGTATTTATTAAGGTAATTGCATAATATATAGCCGGGTGTTTGAAAAATTATTATTGAATAGAGAGAAGAAAAGAATGTGTTGAAGAAATTAAAATACTAAAAGAGAATAGAATATAGTTTGTATTAAGGCTAGTTAATATTTTGTGATATCAAAATCAGAATAAATTGAATAAATGAAAAGTAAGGTATAAAATGACTGGAAAACATTTTGATTATTTTTTCTGATCAAATTAAATTACATGGGTAAATCCCAGAATATACTACCTTGATAATAACATAATTTTATTGAATACTAGCAAAATTACCCGACTTTGTTCGGGTCGAACACAAAGTTGTATACAGTAGCTACCCGAAGCAGGACGAATTTTGATAAACTGGGAAATACGTGTTTGTTCATTTTTGATAGAGTACCTATATGTATAAATTGTCATGTCTGTAACACATTTTTGAAAAATGACTGTTAGGGGCTAGGAATGGCAACTACTTGGACCTGACATTTGATTAGTTTTGTAATTTCTATCATTGAACCTGTCATTTCAATACCTTTCTTCATGATCGTGTCCAGTTCGTTTTTAGAACTAATCTTTAAAACTGCGGACGTGTACAGCGAATAAACAAACAAACTTTACATTTTGTAAGTATAGATAAGTTGAAAGTAGGAGCTTAGTATGAAAAATATCAATTAAAGAAGTATTTTATTCATACTTTTTTATTGACGATTTTAATTATGTAGTTGTTAATTGATTATATGTATAGTATAAAAATAATTTTGTCCAGACTTGAAGTCCATTTTTAATCTCGTAGTATATACATTGTGTATCTCACTCACTAAAACAAATCTCCCTTTAATGATTTTTAAAATTAAAATTTCTATTTACAATCGGTTTTTTAGCCTAATTAAATATTTTCTGAATTTTTTTTCCAACTCGTATTATACTGTTATGTTTCGTTTAATATCATACACAAATTGAAGTGAAATGAATAAATAATAATAATAATAACAATAAAAACAAAAAAAAATATATTTTTAAGTGCCATTAATATTTACGAATATGTAAAATTACATTGATTTTCCATTTTTTATATTTCAAATTTCCATTTCAAAATTATATTTAAATTTATTTTTTTTTTTTTATTACAGGTAAGTGCTCATCATTATTTCTCCAAAAAAAAAGATATAATATTTTTTCAAGTTACTAAAAACTATTTACATCTTCATGGAATTCTAAATTATTCTGATAAATTATTGAAGTATCTGTAAGTTTATTTTAATAATATAATAAAAAAAACAAATGCTGTTATCCTTTCTATTTAAATTTGAAATCTGATAATATTTTAAGAATAAATCATTTTTCCAAATAGAATTAACCTAATTTTCTAAAGTTTTAAATTACAAAAAAAAAAAACAAAAAAAAAAATGTTAAAGTGAAGTACAATTTATACCGTAGTACTTTTTTTTTTAATTTGAAAATAATAATTTTTATACCTACATACATATAGGTATTAATTTTTTTTGTTTTAGTCATTATTTTAATTGTTTTAATTTTTCTCTTTTTTTATTCTTCTGAAATTAGCTTAGAGTATAACAATAGTGATTAATTTTATTTATTAGAAAGGATTAAAAAAGCAAACTTTAACTATAATTCAACTTTAAGTGGTCTCAAAAAACATAAACTTTTTTTTTTGTTTTAAATAAACTTTGTTTTTAATCTTCCTATACTTTTTTTTCTATATTTTGTATTCTATTTTATTTCAATTTTTGAAATTTCAAAGGTACCGACTTAGAAACTTTAAAAATTCACAAATGATTTCAAAAGTTTGTTGGTACCTTTGAAATTCAAAAATTATAAGTAGACAACTTAGTAATAATTTAGGATATTAAAAATTTTTGTACTGCATAGATTGGCATGTGTAAGGATATTTTAAAAAGGATTATTTAACTAATTTTGAATTTTTAAAAATAAAATCAGTTATCAAAAGTTTAAATTTTTGGTTAATATCTTCTTAAATCTTTAATTTATTATACAAGTAGTTTTTTCTATTGTTAATTTGTAAAGCTTCTCTCCCTTGTCGTCCTATCTCAAAAAAAAAGGTATTATTTTTATCTATAGTAAAAAAATTGAATTGTTCTTCTTTCTGTTAATTTTCTATTTATTAAATTTTTATTAATGTCTTGTTATTTGACACTTGTTTCTTTATTATGGAATTTTGACAGGGTCATCTTGCGATTGGGAACTTAG
Organism: Argyra leucocephala; assembly: GCA_963942445.1. Classification (NCBI taxonomy): domain Eukaryota; kingdom Metazoa; phylum Arthropoda; class Insecta; order Diptera; family Dolichopodidae; genus Argyra; species Argyra leucocephala. Next base: position 130,950,565 of record OZ012681.1, on the reverse strand, counting down.
ACAATATATTTATCCTTTTTATGTTAAAAAATATTAAATACAATTACCGTTTTGATGGACATCCTTGTAGTCAATGACTACTTTTTATTTAATTAATTTTTTTAATTAATCTAATGTAAATTGCATAAATTAAGGCGCTGTAACATTTGGTTTATGATTAACTAATTATATGAACCCACAACTGATAAGTCAGATTAATCGCAGATAATTTTTACTTATTTTTGAATTCCTCCTTGCTTTCACTTTAGGTCCTTGGTTGTATAGTACTGGAAAAAAAATTAACCCGTTCAGAAACTGATGACAAGAAAAATTTAAAAGCATGGTATTACAAAGCTTTTACGAAATTCTACATTACAATTCAATCATTGTGGAGTTATTCCAAAGCCCCTATGTCTCCAATATAATTAAAAAAATGTAAAATATTTACATAATTTCTAAAAAACAAAACAAATCAACTATTTTACTATTTTTACTGAATAAGCGGACATTGACATTACCTCCCAGCATTAATTTTATCACTGTAAATTATAAAGATAAAGGATAATTGGATAATATGTCAAGTTGAATTTGTTTTTTCTTTTTTATTAAATTAAAAATTAAAGTAATTTTTAATTATTATTATATCCCAATTATTAAAATTAAGTTAATTTGGAAGAAGAGATAAGAAAATAAATAAAAAAAATGCACAAAAAACATACAAAAAAATAATTGCAGTAATAATAAAATAAAAATAAATATAAAAAAAAAACAAAATATTTATTCAGAGAAAAGTAATAACAAAAAAAAAAAAAACAATTTATTTTTTTTTTTTTGTAAATTTGTTCTTCTTCTAATAGTAAAAAAGAAAAAAATAGACTCAATTAAGTTATTTAAATATCACTTTACTATAGAAAGGACATTCTTGACTGAATAAATATGAGTTTTTTCGTTTTTGTCATTTTATTTTTATTTTATGTTTTCTTTTTTTGTTCTATTGTTAAAATTAAGGTCCTGTGAATATTTTCTGGTCTTTTATAGTTTTTTTTATACTCAATTGAAATTTAAAATGGTATTATAAATTTTATTGGTTATCATAAAAACATATTAAGACTGATTTAGATGATCTTTAGAGACCTTATAAGATCTAAGGAGAGATGACTGATTCAGATGGTGTATTTAAAGCATTATCATCTGGGTTTGTGTCAGTTATTTTTATGTCCACGTGTATCTAATGTTTGTTTCATCGTTTTAAATGAATAAAAAATTGTCGATACCGATGCTTTGGGACGGTTAATTGTGACAGATAAATTACATTTTTTGTTTTGTTATTTTTTTGTTGTTGTTGTGTTTTTAACAAAAGCAGATACCTTTGTTTTATTTTATTGAAATCGCTATGTCATATGACAATGTATTTAATGTATTCAAAATAAACCTGACAATTTAGATAACTGTAACTAAATACACCATTATGTCAATCAGTCATCTCAAAAAATGTAATATGGTCTCTGAAGATCAAATCACCCATTTTAATTCTGTCTATAGCGTTAATTAATATTAAAAATGTTAAAAATTTGTAATGCTCCGCTTTAAGTAAATAAAATGTATTTAAAATTTGATTCCAGATTGTACCAAAGCTAATTTTTTAATTATATTCAATTAATTATCTCAATTATTATTTAAGCTCATAATTTATTATTACATATTAAGTTGAGCTCTTAGTTACAACGAATTTCATTTCTTTATTTTATTGGAAGCTATAGAGAAGAGTATAAGTACTCCAAAAGCCATTTAGAATATATTACAACAGACCAGACCTACCTCTATAAATTTATATAGATAAAAGTATGCGTACTTCAATTTAAAGTAGTCATTCATTCTATTTAAAATACCCTAAGATTGTCCAGCATTACCCAATTTTTTTTTTGTTTTTTTTTTAACCATTTTACTACAATTACGCCGAATAACCCTTGAGATGTCCTCTGTCATTTTTGTTTTTATTTTTTCGTTTTTTTTTTTTCTGTTGTCGTAGTTAACTACATAGTAACTACGAGTACAATAAAAATGAAACAAGGAATTTTAACAAAGGAAAACTTAAAAAATTAAAAAGACAACCCTCTTATGACAATAAAAAAAAAATAATAAAAACAAAATAAAAAATTAAATAATTTCATCCAACACTTGAGAAAATTTCCTTATGCAAAAGGATTCTGTTTTTTGCTATTACTGTCCTTTTTTGTTCTTCTCGTCATTATTTAAATAGTTAACTTTTAGTCCTTATTATCATTATTCCCTTCTGTATAAAATGGTAGTTAAAGAAAAAAGAATTGTTTTTTTTTTTTTTTTTTTTATTTAATTTTAAATGCAAATAAAAATGTGAATTTTATAATTAATACTAAATAAAAAATTCACTTTAGAAAAAAATAATGGTAAAGTTAAAAACAAATATCTATTGCCAATTATTGTACAAAAATTGTAAAGAATCATCAATCTATTCGTTTAATTTGAATTCTGAGAACTTTTAATTATAAAAATTATTATAAAAAAAAACAAAAAAAAAATGAATTTAATTAAAAGTTAGAAAAATTTGGTATATTATGCAGCTGCAAGAATGTACCAGAAATTATAATTGGCTTATTAGTTAGTTGGAATAATTGAAATATACGTACATAGTCTCTTAGACGTATCGTATGAAAATATCATTGATAGGACAGTTTTCAATGGACATGATGTTAAAAAAAAACTGCCAGTACTACCAACATAATAAAATTTTCTACCAACAGTTTTACAGCTGCTTACATATATAAATATTCAGTTGAACTAACCTTTCATGGCGTCAATGATGGTTCTGGGTGTTAATCAATATACTATTTAATTATTTATTTCAACTTTTGAATTAATAGAATGTCAGTAAAAAAAAAAACATTATACTTGTATACAGTTTTTACAGTATCATAAAAAAAAATAGGCCTGTTGTTAAATAGTATAACAGATTTTAGCTACATTCCACTATAATTGTATAATTCAAAATAATCAATTTTAATTAATTACACAACAAAGACTATATACTATAATATAGACTACTACTACCAGTAGATTTTGTTTACTGTACATACTTACTTGTATACAGTTTTAACATGAACAGTAATTTTATATACAGCAGCACTAGATTCGATAAGTTGTAATAAATTGTAACAGTATAATAGAAAAATGGGCAAATTAATTTTCTGACTAAATTAATTTGAAATATTTGACTGCAAGAGAGGAGTATGTATATTAGTTTAGTTTTAATAGGGGTGAAAAACGAACCTTATTGTATATTAATTTTGGTTTTAGTCATTAGTTCTAGATAAATTTAATTCAATTTAATATTTATTAATACTACCGGAATAAATCCGGATCGCCAATACTCAGACTCGCTGCCTTGTGCATTTGGGCCATATTTCTACATATTTCTTTTTCAAACTGGAAATTATTACATTCGATATATCAAAGCCACTAACAATAATTTATATTTACCTATATATTGTAACTATTATTAAAAACTATTAAGCTGGAACGATAGAACTATTTACCTGCATATTATTGCTGAAACATAAGCATTAACAAATTCACATCAACATTCTCTAACAATATGGAATGATATTCATAAAGTAAACATTTGTAGAAACTAGAATTTACTACACTTAGAACGAAAGAGAACATCAAAATTTGGTTTGCAACAACTGCAATATACAGAGCTGTTATATTGTATAACAGTTTAGATATTCAGCTAAAATCTCTAAATGCAGTGCAATTAAAAGGAGAAATTTAATTCAAAACTATAGTTAATAAAAATAATAAAATCTGTTATACTATTTAACAATTTTTTTGTTGTTCATGATACTGTAAAAACTGTATACAAGTAAATGTACAATAAATACAATTTACTGAAAGTAGTAGCCTATATATAGTTTAGTCTTAGTTTTGTAATTAATTAAAATTGATTGTTTTGAATTCCACAATTATTCTCAATTGTGGAATGTAGCTAAAATCTGTTATACTACATAAAAACAGGGCCATTAAAATTATATTCAAATGTTATGCCAATTCTTGTAATACAATTTGCAATATTGAAATAAATTCTTAATGTCTGTCCACGTTATCAGTAATACAACAAAAGTATTTATGGTAGCTTAGTTTTGTTAATAATTAAAATTGATTGTTTTTAAATCTACAACTGTGGAACGTAGTTAAATTCTGTTATACTATATTACAACAGTGCTACTAAAACTATATTCAAGTGTTATGACAATTCTTGTAACACATTCCGTAATATTGAAATAAAGCTAGGCTTGGGAATCCAGTACATGGTCAGTACAAGGTGATAATTGATATGAACATCTAATTTATTTACTAGCTTATTAACAGTGCTAGATATGTTCATCCGATACAATCATTGTTGCCTCAAGTAGTGAGTAAAACTTTTTCAATCGTTTTAATTCTAAAAAATTAACCTTAAGTGACCTTTGCGATTTAAATCATTCACTCACTGTGATTTGAACCTCTATCCATTTAGTTAATAAATTTTATAATTAAATATTTAGCAACTGCCCACAATCCGAAAGGGAAAAGGGCCTGTAGTTGGCCTGCAGATTAATCTGTAGGTCCACTGTTAAATAAATAAATAAATAAATAAATTTAGCAACTAATCTCTACCAATGCCATTTCTATATTTATAAATTAATATAAACAAAATTTGATAATTCAAATTTTCCATCTTGATTGATATTTTCTGTGTCATTCAAATTCTAGATCTAGGTTATTGACTATACTATATTAATGTTTACATTTGAAATAATAATAATAAAGTCTAAAAGTATGTAAATATTATCTTCTTGAAATATTTTAATGACAGTAATTTTTTAAACAATTAAAGATTTTAATTAAAAAATTATCATAAATCTTTTCTGGAGAAAAAAAGTAAATAAATTACATTTAAATAAAAAAAAAAACTTTAGTTAAGATACAAAAACATACAAAAAGTAGATATACATATTATATTTATTATGTATGCAAGTATATTTCAAAGAATAGAAATTAAGGAAATTGTAAATGTTTTTCTTATTTTGTTTTTGTTTTAAATTGAAATTTATTTCTATTTGAAAATAATGAATGGAAACGAAAAATGGAAATTCAAAGAGAAATGAATTTATTTATTTTCTTCCTTTCTTCTATATACTCTCTCTCTCTCTCTCTCTGATATTCTATATTTATATTATATTTTAATTGTTTATTTTGTTGAATATTTTTCCACAAATATTTTCATTTTATTTAATTATCTTTTTTATTTCTCATACATATATCACATTATAATAAGATAATTAAAAAAATTTATTTTAAAATAAAAATGTAAATAAAAAAAATAGAAAACAAAAACAACAAATTTTATGTCATTTTAAATAATAATAAGAATAACAACAAAATAAAATGCATGTAATTTTAATAGACCAATTTTAAACGAACACTTTAATTCACTTAATTAAATGGTAATTATAAATTAATCAACTAGTTTTAATAATAATAATAGTGTTATAGGTGTCAATAATGTAAGCTATTATTAAAAAGTTGTTATGTCTAGTAAAAAGTTGTCAAAAACTGTTATATTATATTACATTAGATTAGATTATATTAGGTTATCAGTATCACAAATATTATCTTAGACGCATCACTCTGAAACCATCTAGCCATAATTTATTTCCGTAAAATCCTGCAACATGGGTGATAGAAAATGTGACAGTACTGGGAATTTTTTTGGTCATCATGTCAATTTACAACTGTCACGTTTGCGTTTAACAGAATAGAAAAATATTATTTCACTAATATTTTCATACGATACATCTATTACTACTGACAGACATGTAATATCGATATGTATTGCAATATTGCTAATATCATGATATCGCTACATGATATTAATAAAAAATATTATAATAGCAACGTAGTATTGATATTACGAACAAAAGCATAATAAATGTATAATATTGTAATGCAACACGGCAATATTGTTCATCAGAGCAGTCTGGTGGCAAGCACCTCAATCATTTTTTTAATTTGTAGTACTAAAAAAGCAATTGATTTGACTTATTTTAAAAATGAAACAAAAAATAATTTTCTTTTTAATTTATTTTGTTTTATTGTCAAATCAAATTAAAAAGGAAAAGAAAATAAAATGAAAGAGGCAAATTTGAAATACAATTTAAAAAAATTATTTTTTTTCTTTTTATCTTCCATTTTACATTGTCATAATATGAAATATGAATACTACGTTTGTCATAGTACTTTTGATATTCTGATATAAAGAATATTAGAATATTGATATCATAATATCGATATTACATGTCTGTCAGTAGTATAAGAAAATATTAATGTATATAAAAAAAATTTTACTTAGGTAATGATATCCTAGTGTCCTAGTTCCACTGTAATTGTATCTATATGAAGCCTGTTATATCATTATTATTTCTAACCTGCTATATGCAGTAAAAAATTTAAATTGCTTATAACGCTATCTATTATCCTTAAATGATTTTAAATGTCAGTAAAAATACTTTCAAGTAAATGGAATGGTAAAACTTCCGGTTGAATAAATTCCAGTATCAGGTTAAGTTGTATTGCCGCTTTAAATTCATTTCTTTTACTTCTATTTCACTCCCCAGCCTACAGTGATATAATAAATTATGTTTGAATATCTGCCCAGCATTATGTCAGTGATATAATAAATATGATTATAGATTGTATATTTTTTGACAACTTCAGTTAAAAATAATCCGTAATTTGGCTAATCTGTGACTTATAATTTCCTTCTATATGTATGAATTCAATTAATATTGACTTATTAGAAAGTTTGTTATGTGACAAGCATTTTTTTTTTTTCAATTTTATTTAAAACCAAAATTGTTTGATTAGTCGAAATATCTCTTATATATTTGCCAATTATGTTTTGCCTGTGTTTCAAATCAGTCTTTTTAAATAAATAAATTCCAAATTCATCGAATTTCCTGTAACATTGCATATTAGTTTTAAAACATATTTATATAAAAAAAATAACTGCATAAATAATATCTTTTAAAAAATTTGAACTTTAAAATCATTTCCATTTCAAAATAATTCATTCATTCGCTTTCATTATAAAATGACCATGTAAATGTTCACAACATTTTATTAATTTTGTCAAAATATTTTCTTATTAACAAGAAAATCCTTTTTCTATTTTCTATATAATATAGAAAATATTTTTACAACATAGTAATATAAAATATAAGAATTAAATATTTTTGATATAATTTATTATATTCAATAAAAAATTAAAGAACAATAAAAAAACAAAAAAAAATACAAAAAATGTTATTTTTAAAGTTATTTTTGACAAGAAATGAATTATCAAGGATTTAAAATCATTTTTTTGTTATTTCTATATAAAAAAAAAAAAAAAATAATTTAAAGATAATTAATAAAAATAAAAATTTAAAACAAAAAAATATTAAATTTTAAAAAATTTAAGTTTGTCTTCCTTAAAATGTCTTGTAATATTTCAAAAAAATGTAAAAAAAATCATAAATCAAAAAGGTTTCAAAAACAAATGAAAACAAATAGAAAAACAAAATAAAATTCAACCAAAAAACAACATTTTTGACATTGTTTTAATGAACTTTTTTTTGAGTATTCTGCAATTTATATAGAATTCTATACTATAATTATAAAGTTTGAAGTTTTGTGTTCAAACTTGTATATGACATTTAAATGAAACTTATGAGAATCGTCATGAAGTTTTAAATTTGAACTTTCAATTTAAATACAAAACTAAAGTTTATAAATACAACTATACTGTATAGTGTATAGCACCTTAGACAAGTCATTCAGAAATGGTTATTTGTATTTTTTATTAATTAGAAATGAAATATATAATTAATGTTCTTTAGCAATATAGCTGCCAGAAATCGTCAGAAATGTCTATCAGCTTCTCAGAAATTAAATTTAAAGCAATCTAATAAAAAATAAGCATTTAAAGAGAGTGTAAAATATTGATATTCAAAATAAATTTTTAATTTATGTATGAAGTAATTTAATCAAAAATAGAGCAATGAGACCTGATTCATCATACAAATTTTGATTAACTAATAAGTACCTAATAAGTTTATACCATTGTCATATCAGTTCACTGACATTTGATTACATTATAGTTAAAGTTGATTTATAAAAATAACCTATTATTATATAACCCATAGCAATAGATTATGTATATGTATTTATACGTAGTAATGCATATTGTAATTATGATGCCCAATTAAAATAACACATTCTTCAATGGTATGACCATATGATGAAATTTAATTTTACAGGAATACAATCAAAAAATTTCCAGAATTTCTACAATGTATTATTTTATTATCTACTTTTTGTATGTATAATCAATCTATATAATATAAACAATGTATATATATATGATCAACCGGTTAAGCAATAAATTCAAGTGACCATAGATTTATACTGATGGAAATTAATTGGGCAAGAAGAACATATAACAGAGATGGGAATTTTGAATTATAATTATAATTCATAATGCATTATAATTTCTTTAATAATTCATTAAAATAATGCATTATATTTAAAAGTAATGCATTACATATTATAATGCATTACCAAAAATAGTTCATATTAATTGAATTACTTTTGAATTATTTGCAATTATTATTTTTATTATTATTTTTTATTTTTATTAAAGCATTATTTTAATTAATGTAAAAATAATGATAATGGAGCTGTAATGCATTAAAAATATGATGCATAATACCATCTCTGTAATATGGTAAAACACTATGAGAGTAAATTTAGAAACAGGGACCCACATTCACAGAGCAAATTTTCAATAGATTCTTCATCTACTTCACATACCATTCCCTAACAGAGGAATCACCCTGTATTATTGATGTCAATTAAAACTTACTTCAATTTAAAATCCTGCCTTTTTAAAGTCCTTCAATGTCCATAAAATGTTAATATTAAATAAAAAATATTTTCAACAAAATTAAAATAAAGTTTAAATTTAATTTTAATTTAGAAAAGCATATCAGCTTAAAGACACCTTGAAAAATTGCACAAAAATTCACAGGTTCTCCTTTAATCATACCATAATAACATATTATATACATATGAGACAATTTTGTTTTTTTTTTTAATAATTGTAATAATCTTGTTTTAACAAAGAACCAATAAATTTAAAACAATTTAAAAAAAGCAAAACAAAAAGGTTTGGAATTAATAACAACAACAAAATATTTAAAAACAAAAAACTTGTCTATAACATAGAATAAAAATAATAATAAAAAAATAAAATTTTAACCCTGATCCACTTTTTGCACAACAATCACAATATTAAAATATTCCTGGGTCTCTTTTTAAATTGTTGCAGATATTTTGAATGAATTCAAATTTTTTTTTTTTATTTCTGTTTTTGTAATAATTAATTTTTTTTTTTTTTTTGGTAAGATCAACTCTCAGTAAGTTTTAAACTTCATTTTTTTTTTTTTTGCTTTAACCAAAGTTGTTAATGAAGGTAGTTATCATAAGTATAATTGTTACTTAATTTTTTAATGAGTTTTTATAACTATATTATAATTATTAGTATTTCTATTTTTTCTTTAAATTAATTACTAAGACAGTACAATCCATACTATAATTAAAAAAAAATTTTGGAATTAATTCGTTGCAATTTCAAAACGTTCAAAATTAGATTAAATTTTAATTTTAGGCAGTTTTAAATTTGAATAGAGTTGTCACTGTTAAATGAAATGAGAATAAGTGTCAATTAAGTGCAATGATTATGTAGTTATATGACACATTAATGTGTCGAATTTGATAGTTTTATATTAATTTTTTATATTATGACATAAGAGGCTATTTTGTGTATGAAATTAGTTTGTTTGTTGAATCAGATTTAAATAAGTTTATTAGATTATTTTTTTCATCTTTTTCAATGTCGTTTTTCTTCTGAGCAGAATAATGTGCTTATAGTATATGTTGAAGATATAGATTCAATATAGTTTAAATATGTATCTGTTTAGAACATCCCAACAGTTTTATTTTATATATTCAGATAGATTTAAGTATCTTGTTGTAAATCAAAATTTAATTATACGTTGATTGTTTTGATTCGGAACCCAGAAATCAATACAATTCTCTTAGTCTTAATTTAATCTTTATTATCATTTCAATTTCATCCATAGATATTATACAATATTTTCCCGGGCTTATTTTACAGAACAATAATAATAATCTACAACTTTATTAGATTTTAATTGATCTGCCTGAAACAGGTATATGTGTAACTACTTTATTTTACACTCATCTAAACTTTGATGCTTTAAGGTTTCAATTGTACATAATTAATCAAGTCTCATATTGAAAATTCAAAACTATCTGAAATTAATATTAATTTAGCGTATTTGAATTATTAATAAATCTAATATTTCAAATAAATTTATTATAATTTCAAATATTATGTACTACTGTCTATATTTTCCGATAACTGTAACGGTCAAAAACTAATAATTATAGACTCAAACAGTAAATGAATGAATTAAGTAAATTCCATTTACAATATCGATTTTAACATATAAATAGAAAAAACTATTAGTAAAAGTAAATTGTAATTTCATACAATCCAACCTAAAATGTATAATCAATGTGTCATAAACTAAATTTTTATTCGAAAATTTCGAAATTGAAAATGTTTTAAGATAAAATTTCATTTTAATACCTTTTTTTGATCAATGTTATCAATTACCAAATAATAACACATAATTTTTTTTTTTTTAAATGACTCTTTTTTTAAAAGTAATTATTGTACCAACTCTACTCTATACTTGGCAGCTCTATGCACTCTTCATAACTATTATTTTAAATTGTTTTTCTGAAAATTATCAGTAGCAAGTAGCAACAGCATTAAGATCTATTTTCATAATATATAATTATTAACTATACCTTTTTTCGTCTTCAATTTATTAATCAAAAGGTAGTTAAAATTCATATAAATAATTACATATATATACCGTTAAATTTTTAATATAGTAACAATCAATTTACTCTTTCTTAACTTAAGAGTAAAAATCTGTATTGCAGAATAATATTTTGCTTATGGTAAAATTTTTCAAAATGTATTTTTAACTATATATAATGTATGTAATGTATATATATATATATATATATATATATACTACAGAAAAACGTATTAAAAGATATTTTGGCCTACTATGTATGACTATATGATATTTAATAATAATAATAGTTTTAATGGTAAAAAAAATAATGATAGGCTCTTTAACGAGAAAATAATTTATTTTTGTTTTGTGTCTTTAAAAACTGCTGCTGTTGAATTATTTTAAATGGTAATTTATTATTAGAAGTACGAGCTGCGGTTCATATAAATTGAATTATAATGATTTTTAGTGATGTAAATAGATTAAAAAATTATTATTTAAATTAATAAAAAGGCCCACATTTCGAAAGAGAAAAAATCTATAAAGTTGGCCTGCAGATTTATCTGTATATGATCAACTGTTAAAATAAATAAATAAATAAATTAAATTGTGACACGGTCACTCTTAAATAAATATTTTTCATATAATTTTAAACTTGTTAGCGGGTATATGGCTGAGATAGGCTCTGAAACATTTTTTCTTTAGAAAAACAATACTATTTTATATCTATACATATCTATTTTATATATCTTATATGTTTTATATTTTATATATTATATTGGCTTGTTATTTAGTTTCACATCTCCATACAAGGTAGAGATCAAATACAATCAGAGTTCAAAACCACAAGCTGCTTAAAGAGTCGAATACTACAATAACGATACTGATAAATAACTAATGTTAAATAGTCCCTTTTTTAATTACTTTGTCTAATTAATTTGTCGATTGTTCTGATTTAGAGTTCTTAGCAGCAATGAAAACTACTACAGTTATTAAACACAATTCAATTTACAAATTAAACTAAATACAGTTATTAAATACTATATTAACACCATTGAACTGAATTTGACTAGTATTTTAATTTAACAATGCATACAGCGCAATAAGAATAAATAATTTATATTTAAAAATAAAACAATAACAAAAAAAAAAAGAAAAAAAAAATAATATGAAGGTGTTATTGATATAAAATTCTTTGAAATAAATTTTTCATTAAAGAAAAATTAATAAAATTAAATTGAAATGATTCACAACAAAGATAAACAAGAATTTCTCAATCCTATCCATTGGAATCTCATTTCAAATCAATTATTAATTGAAATTAAATTTAATTATAAAATTAAACAGAAAATAAATAAATTAAATTATTAAATAAATTAGAAAATAAATTAAATTTCAAATATATTTATTATTAAATTAATCAAATTTTTGTGCATAATAAATAATGAATGGTTTGAGTCTTGACTAATTATTTATGAGAAATATCTTATTTTGAATTAACTTTCTTTTAATCTAATTTGGTTCTTCGCAATTTTTTTTTACATGTTTTAATAGATGTATGTAGTTTTGGATTTTGATTTAGAATGGTGAAGACAATGCAGATATTGTTACTATTTTTATTTATTTTTATTTTATTCAATCTATCTCAAAATGAGATTCTTATTAGCTCATATGTAGATTGTATATAATAATTTATTTCTTATCCTTATAAATCAACGTAGAAAACGTAAAACTAGGTTGATTAGTTAGTTTAAAAGAGAATGAAAGCCACAGTTAATCATTTCTATACTATACAACATTAGGTTTTGATATGAGTTCATAATGAATTCCTATAGTACAAATCAAGTCCACATTTATTTTGCAAGCCTAGCACTGATAAATTTATTTCCATATTTTTTAGCAGTTTTGCTAGAACATAGTTTTAACAACACAAAATAGCAATTGTTTCGGAGCTTTACTGTAATCTAATCAATAAAAAAAGCGAATATAAACTAAAAAAATATATAAATATCGTTTCGGAACTGTATTGTAATCTAAACATAAAAAAAAAGTGAAAATAAAGTAAACAGATATATGAATTTTGTTTCGGAACTGAATTGTAATCTAAAGATTAAAAAAAGCGAATTATATAAAGTAGAAAAATATATAAATATCGTTTCGGAACTTTATTTTAATCTAATCAATGAAAGAAAGGGAATATAAAGTAAAAAATATATAAACATCATTATCGGAACTGTATTGGAATCTAATCAATAAAAAAAGCGAATATAAATTAAAAAAATATATAAATATCGTTTCGGAAGTGAATTGTAATTTAAACATTAAAAAAAAGCGAAAATAAAGTAAAAAAATATATGAATATTGTTTCGGAACTTTATTTTAATCTAATCAATAAAAAAAAGCGAATATAAAGTAAAAAAATATATGAATATCGTTATCGGAACTGTATTGTAATCCAAACAAAAAAAAATCGAAAATAAGGTAAAAAATATATAAAATATTGTTGCGGAACTTTATTTTAATCAATAAAAAAAAGCGAATATAAAGTAAAAAAATATATATAAATATGATTTTCAGTTTACAACTTATGTAGCCCAGGTTTTTTTTCAGTTCAATTTTCTCAGTCTATTATACTGGGAAGAAAATATATTACACCACAATGTATACCACGCAGTGGCTTGGTAATAGATTTTTTTTTTATTTCTTTATTTTATTTGTAACTAATTTATAATTTAATTCTTGAAAGTACTAATTAATATTTTAGCAAAATGTTTAATTTTAAAGGACCCAAACCACATTAAAAAAATTTTAACTCCAAAAAAAATATGTCAAAAAAAACTACAAAAAATAGATGTCATTGACATTTTAGGTATCACTCACAGATATAAATGGACATGGACATCATAAATGTGATATAAAACAAAGAAAAAAATTAATATGAGACCAAAATACATCAAGTAGAGGTCTAAAAACAGAAGTAAAAGTTAAAATTTATAAAACATCTGAAAATAACATAATAGGGTTTGAATCTTAACTAAATTATTTTATCAAAAATTATAATATTGAAAAAATCGAAATTTAAGGTAGAGTTTTAAGCTTAATAAATTTAAGTAGAATTGATTGGTTTTAAGGCTAAATAATTGATTTGAGTAATCGTCTTAGCTTAATATATAACTCTTAATTTGTCTTTGAACATTTTTTGGGGTATATTCTTGTTGTTCTACATGTCTATTCGTTTAAAAGGTATACCATTTAGAAAATGAATCAAATCGAAGTATGTCTCATTTGACAATACACTACATACGTAGTTAAAGGAAAATAATGAACATTTTAATTAAGAGTTCGGTATAACAATTTATACTAGGTTTGAATCCTTACTACCTGTCAAAAAATTTCTTTCTCAAATTTCTTCTTATTGAAAATATATTCTCAATCAATTTCCTAAAAACTTTATAATTCCATCTCAAAACAATTTATTAAAAGAAAATATCCGTATTCAATACAAACACCTCTATATTTAAGAAATCAAATATAAACAATCATTCTTAATCAATTATTTGATCAAATATGGAATAATATATCCAAATTAAGAAATAAAATTCAAGGTTCGATTATATCTTAATATAAAACAAAAACAACAACAAAAATTAAAATAAATTTTTTTATATAAAATTGTCACTCACCTGAATAAGTCAATAGTGTATGATCACCACTATGATTTGTAAATCTCATCCAAAAACAAATTGTAAATTGATCCATTTTTGGTAATTTATTATGATATTGAACTGTACCTTCATGATCAAAAGCATATTTGTCAACGCTACATGCATCCTAAATGTTGTAGTTTGTTAATGTTGAATAGTAGAGTATAGTATAAATAAATAAATTGAATAGATTTTATCATTTTCATCAAAATTGAATTCAATCAAATCTCAAATTTCAAATTTATAAATTTAATTTCTATAAATATTGCAATTTACTATTTTATATTCGAATTATGTACAATCGATATTTGAGCTATATGATGTGTTATACATTATACATTATTAAAGAATTAATTTATGTAATATTTTTAATAGACGCCAAATAGCGGAACTATTCTTGAATTTAATAAATAATTTCCTAATAAGATTTTTTTACAGTTCAAAATGGCACGAATTATAATTTATTTGAATTAATTATGCGCAATGTAATATACATTAATTTATTCAAGAATTTTAAATAATTTACTAATAGAAAATATAATTGAAGAAAACAATTGAATAAAACAATCTCGTCAAGTCAAGAAAATTATAATGTTACGTTGATGATTTATTAATTGTCATGAAAAAATTGTATTGCAGTTGCAATGACATCATTAATTTAATTGATTCAAAAGTTATTTGCTGATATTTTAACTGATTCAAAAGTCAATTAATAAAAAGTTTAGAAAATTCTAAACTGAATAGTCATACCTATATAGGCTATGTGTAAGGGGCTAATTTACTGACCTAAGTATTTTATAAATACTTCTTTAAAAATGAATCAATCAATGAAATATGATTAAAATGTGTTGTTTCGCTACAACCGTCTAGTAAAACAATTTCACCCTCTTAGTATCTATGTTTTTTAAATGTATATGGGAAGTTGGAGTGAAGCTGTTATTATTTTAATTATTTTTGTTCAGCCATAAACAATGTAAAACAATTATTTTAATTTTATCGTAACTTGGTAGTGAAAGGGTTAATAAATTATGTGTTCTACATAATACAAGTTATGCTATTTTTGAACCTTAGGCAATCAAATAAAGACCTTTGCACATTAAAACAATTATGTAACACCATATTTCAATGATTAATCAATGATTTATTTACTGGACAATTTACCAAAATTGGGTAAATTCTGTTCTTACTGAGTTAATCCAAAATTGGTAATTACAGTTGTATCAAAATATATATCAATAAACATGTTACCACTGTATTGGATTGAGTCAACTGAAGTAACCGAATTACAAGGAATTTCAAGAATAAATCAAAAATTATCAAAATTTGTATTTTTTCAGTAAGCGAAAACCTACCCAAATTTTATTCCAAACAATTTGTTCTGAGCCAAAAATACATTGACGATAAAAGATTGTTACAGCAGAAAACAATAATAAAAAAAATCAAAATCTGATCAGAATTCAATTATTTAAAGTTTTTGTTATTATTTATAAAACCTAAATAGCATCAATATCTACTCTACCTAGACCAATAATATATCGATACAAACATAATCTCAATAACCTACTCTAACATATAATTCCTGAGCAACATTTTGATAATTTGACAATGAGCAATATTTTGCTCAACAATATACATTGACAATAAAAAATTAACTAACCAAACAGTATCAATATTTACTCTGCACCAATAATATATCGATACAAAAATTATCTCTATAACCTACTCTAACATATTCCTGAGCAATATTTTGATAATTTGACAATGAGCAATATTTTCCTCAACAATATACATTGACAATAAAAAATTAACTAACCAAACAGCATCAATATTTCCTCTGCCTAGACCAATAATATATCAATACAAAAATTATCTCTATAACCTACCCCAACATATTATTGAGCAATTTCATCTCTTATCTGATTCAATAATATATCAACTTTAAAAGACTTCCGTGTAAAATTTAAATTTAATTATATTCAATTAAGAACAATAAACCTATAACCCTATTTTTAATTTCAAATTCAAATCCTAATAATTTATACTCAATTTAAAAAAAAAAAAAAAACCTACACAATTCAAAAAAGGAAATTCCACAAAAATAATAATTTATAATCTGAACCCAACCACATAATTCTTAATTAATTGATTTTCATGATTAATTAAACTACAAAATAAAGAAAATGAACTGCTTCCAACCTCTTCACCATAAACAGGTTCACCTAATCCAGTTAATATACGTCCATCATTTGCATCATTAATTTTAAAACCATGATAATCATCATCATTATTATTATCATGCCCAAGTAGCCCAGTTATTGTACTACCACCACCATTATGATGATGATGATGATTATGATGATGAAGACGATGTCCTCCTACTACTCCACTTCCTATACCTCCACTATTTCCTCCTCCTCCACCACCACCACCACCACTTCCACCAATTGATGTTAATCCAGTTGTATCATCATCTAAAAAAATTCAATTTTTTAGATTTGTGTTGAAATTTTTTTTGTCCAATTATTATTTAGAATTGTTGACATTTTGATATTTATTTATTTATATACGATGATCATTTATTTTAGAAAATTTTATTATTTTGAATACCTGTACTAATTGAATTGCTTGTATGCGAAATAGAACCCAATGATGGATGTGATTGATGTATAATATATGTTGCTGGTGATGCAATTGGTTTCCATGATGATATTGATGTTGCCGCAATACTATTATATTCTAATGCAATTGTCAATAATGTGAATTGAATAATTTTTAACATTTTTATTATTTATTTATTTATTTTTTTAAATACACTAAAAATTAAAATTTTTATTTTTCGTTAATATTCACTTTTTTTTCAATTTTTATTTTAAATTATTTTTTACTAAAGTAAATAACACTTAATAAACATTAAATAACTACTTCCGTTTTCATAACTTACGCAAAATACGAAAAAAAAAAAAATTGCAATAAATAAAAAACCGTTAAATATAATAAATTTTCGTTTTCAAAATTTTATAGATGAAATCGAAAGTACGTTTAATCGCGATCACGTCTCTAACTTAACTAATTTTTTACAATTTTGTATTATAAAAATCTTTTTTAACAAATAAAAATCTTCTGGTTTGAAATCAATTCGAAAAAAAAAAAAAACAGAAAAAAACAACCAACAAAAAAAAAACAAAAGTTGTTCAATTTTAGACCAGACCAACACCAGTTGTAACAGACCAGACATCCACAATATAACATCAAAGAAAAGAGAGTTAAAAGTTGAAACAGTTTTTTTTTTTTTTTTCTTCTGCTACTTCTTATTTTGGTTGTTTTCGTTTTTCTTCTTATTACTGATTATTAGTTGTTGTTGTTATTATTGTTTTTTTTTTTGCGGTTACTGTTAATATTTAGTTGCCTACTTGTTTTCAAATTGTTACTTGTGTAAATCAAAATATAAAAAAAAAAACAACATACAAAAATTCGAGACTGTAAATAGAGCTAAATTTTTACATTTTCATTCTCATGTTATTAAATAACCTTCATAATGGTTGAAAATGTTGGTTAGCAGTTGGTATATGGCAGACAGCAACGCACAGCAACATTTGTAATTAAATAATAATAATAAAACATTTTTCTTCATTACTGTGTGTTGATCTCTCAATAACCAAAGACAAGACACAGAAAAAAAAAACAAAAAATGAAAAATAAAAGCAGAAGAAAAGCTTTTAAAGAAAAATATCGCAACATAAAAAAAATGATATTGCAATATTGTGAGCTTTGATTTTGTTGCTAAACATTTGGTGGAAAATTATATTATGTTTCAGCAACAATTTGAATGTTGCGGGAAATTTTTTTTTTTTTTTTTAATTTTGAAAATATTTAAATAGGTAAAAAGAATTGATTTTTGATCATATGTTTTGAAGTTGGGTCCACATATATCAGTGTTAAAGGGTTCAAAGAAAATATTATGAGCATGTATTGAGTACTCACTTTGACATAAATAATAAAAAAACAAATATATTTTTAATCAATTGAAAAATAATTATTTTTGATCATATATTTTGAAATTGGATTCACATACCTCAATGTTAAAGGGCACAAACAAAATATTATGAACATGTATTGAGTACTCACATGGGCATAATTAATAAAAAAAATCAAACAAACAAATATATTTTTAATTAATTGAATTTTTGGCCCTAATATATTTTTTAGATACAACATTTTTACTTTTTTAAGCCTAAAATATAATTCAGGTACAAGTCAAGATGAGATTAAAAAATTTTATTAAATATTTTATAACAGTTTCGTACAGCTTTAAACACTTTTACGTATTGAGCGTATAGTAATCAGATTTGCATATATCCATCAAATTTGCATACCAATAATTGTATACCCATTATTAGCATAGCATACTAAATAATTGATACGAGCTCCTATTGCTACCTAGTTTGAATTGAAGCGATGTTTTTAGATACATATTGACATGATTATCATTAATTTTGTGAAGGTCACGGTTTTCGCAATTGAATTTTAAAGGGTTAAAATGGATTTTTAGCAATATTGGTTACAAATTTTAAAAATTGTAATTATATTAAAAACTAATAGCAGTAAGCACCTAAATCGAATATGCCAATTTTTTTGAAAAATAATACCATTTCGAAAATACAAATATAGTAATATTTAAAGGGGTTAAAGAGGACCAATTATTCTAAATGTTAAAATATAGTTGTTATTTTATTTATTTCATCTACTGTGAAATTCACACTTACGGATATTGCTTAAAAGTATGAAATATATTTTGTATACATTTAAATATAAATATTTAAAAATAAATCATCTATTCAATCTACTGCGAATATCCCTTACAGATTTTTGCTTAAAATAAAACAATAACAAAAAGTGCAATAATATCAATTAATTTTAAAATAATTTCATAACTTTTCTGTATAACTATAATGACAATCTATCACGGACAAACAAGGATTAAATATACGTTGAGAGTTGACTATATATAGACTCAGAAAGGCCATAAGTAGTTCTATTATAGATTCGAGATATAAAAGTCTACGAGATCGTTTACTGCGCCTTGAAGCATTTAAATTATACAAATTTAAAATAGATGGGCAATTAATTCTACCTGATAAAATATCAAATGAAAACCTTACTGAAGCAATATTACGTTCAGATTCAAGAGTTTGAATATCAAAAAGTTGACATTTTAAAATGTATAGCTAGTGATATTAACCTGCCAATTAAATTATGTTAATCTAGACGCATTTTTCTGAATTGATTCAATTAATTTTAATGTGTTCAGCATAAGATGGCATGCAGATAGGTGAAGCATGTTTTAGATGAAGATCAGTCAAGTATATTTCAGGTC
Organism: Argyra leucocephala; assembly: GCA_963942445.1. NCBI lineage: Eukaryota > Metazoa > Arthropoda > Insecta > Diptera > Dolichopodidae > Argyra > Argyra leucocephala. The sequence goes on along the minus strand of OZ012681.1, from coordinate 130,930,493 downwards.
CATTTTTGGTCCATTTTTGGTCCATTTTTGTGAAACGACCGATTTTGTGAAATTGATTGATTTCAAAACATGTTAACTTGGCATATACTTTACATTATAAATTAATATATCCGACATACTTAAATTGGACAAATAAAATACGATGACAAAAAAAATATATATAAATTTGAATTTGAAAACTTTCTTGTTCTTAAAAAAAATCTATGATCATGCAAAACTCCACATCCCAATCGGATAGCATCATAATTCAAACCTAATTTTCTTTCCAGAAGAATAACCATTTCCACCTAACTACATTCAAGACCTACAATAACACTATATTTAAATTATCCAAAATATTTCCATTTCCATCGAAACAAAACAGTATCCATACAAAGCACAATTCCAATCGATTTAAATCAATAGAATTTACTCAATTAATTTTCTAATTCGTTTATTCATTCATTTTCCACCTGAAAAAATATTTGATTTTGAATGTAAATTGATAGCAAAACCACATTTCAGATTAAAATTTTTAAATATTATTAAATTTAAATTCAATATGAACAAAATTTAACAAAAAAAAACCTCAAATTTACTTTGACAAATTGCCGCGTCGCGCCCTGCCACATCCATATTAATTCTCTTCTAATCAATTTAGAATATTCATTGATATGTAAATTATTAAAATGTTTTATCTCCATAATTTGAAATATTTCAGCAAACTCTTTAATTTATATAAAATATGTATACGAGCATACATAATTATGATGATAATGGTTATAATTATGGACATATACAATTTAAGATAATTTTTTTTTTAAAGTATGTAATTTAAAATTTTAATTTGAATATGAAAAAAAAAAAAATTAAAAAGCTTTTTTTGTTTGTTTGTTTTTTTTTTTTTTTATTTCAAATGTATGTCTTTGATACCTGTTCTGTCCGAAATATTTACTTACTAGTTTTTTCGGTTTTTTTAATTTTTTGCAAAATGTTTTTCCGTTCCGTTTTTAAATTTTAGTTTTTTTTTTATTGTTGTTTTTGTTTTTTTTTTCTTAACTGAATCGTTTGGTCATCAGTAACAGTAGTAAAGTTGTTTTAATGTGGTTGCAATTTTTTTTTTTTATTTTTTTTATGTTTGTTTTTATTTTTCTTATGTTGCACAAACACAAATCGTTTATAGTGCTTCGGCGTACAGTACAGATATCTAGATTATTAAGTAACTAACAAGTAACGTGCAAAATGAAAGTGAATTTTTTATTTTTATTATTTTTTTTTTTTTTTTTTTTGGTTTATGATTTTATTGTTGTTCTTGTCGTTTATGTTTTAAAAACATTAAATTGAACGCATATTTTCACAATTAAAGTATTTCTGAGATCTGAATGTTAATTTTTGTTTTTTTGTTTTGTATGATTTGGCAGGAAAATGAGATAATTTTTATTTTATTGATGAAGAACTATATACTCATATACTTTTTTTGTGTATTTTTGATATAATATATTGTAGCATAATTTATAGTGAAATTTAAAGAGTTACCAGATTTTGAAAATTTTAATGATTATTTTGTTGAAGTAATTGATTCCACTGGAATCAATTTAACGCTTTTGTAAGAATGAATAATTCAGACTAAATTAGTAGGTTTATTAATTGATATGCTTCACTTATATAAAATCTATTACTATTGTCTATTTACTGCCTAAAATAAAATTGCATAATAGTTAATTACTAACTAACTGTATATATTATACCATGTTAAAATTCTGCATAAACAGTTAGAATATATATTAAATATTTTTTATAATTAAAAAAAAAAAAGTAATTTTGTATAATAAATAAACTTAGATACACTGGAATAGTTGCAAATATGTATGTATATATACCTACATAGTACATATATATATATTTATTAAATTATTTCTTTATTAATGGTTCATAAAAAATATGGCACCGAAACCATTTTCGAATAAATTAACCTGAAACTATTAATATTTTTTTTGGTATTTAGTTTTACTTTATATTACGTGTATAGTAATCATAATTCTAACTAGATTGGTATTTCCAAATTTTTATTCAATTATATTTAATCGCATTATTTATTGTTTTTTTAATATTATGATTGGTCGGTTGTTATAATTTTAATTACATTTTTAATTGTTTTATTTCGAATTGTATCTAGTGTTTTCTGGAATAATATGTTGCCAAATAATCTGAATATTGCTATATTATAATAACTATCCTAGCTAATATACCGTTAATATCCTATATATATGATACTATTATTAATACCCATATTATTAGACTATCGTATGGGAATATCACTAAATCTAATCAGATTAGATATTGTTCTGGAAATGGACAAAGTGGTTTTGATCCAATTATGAAATCAAGTTCATCATTATCATATCATCTGTTCATCATATTAACTGTTATTTTATTACTTTTATTATCGTACTGAATTGTAAAATTTTTAATATCTTTGTTTGAGTTACAAACTTTGTACGAGCTTACTAATAGATCTTTTTGAGAATAAAACAAATAAATAAATAAATCAAAATAAAAGTAAATTTTTTTTATTCAGTTATAAGCATGACAGTTAACATATGATGACAAAAACTGTTTGCAATAGTACCAACATAATAAAATTTTCTATCATAAGTCTTGCAGCGACTTACAGAAATATATTATGGAAGGATTCAGTTATTGTTTTATTCAGTTATAAGCATGACAGTTAACATATGATGACAAAAAGTAGACGCAAGGCGTGTTCGTACCGGTCGCGCCTGCGCAACAAAAAAGATTTTTTGTTCGTAGTTCCATATCGTCAAAAATTCTGCGCAGATAAAAAGCAGGCGCTTGTGTTCATAGTAATCGGTGTCGCGTCAGCGTCGGGCAGATTGTGCAGATATTTTAGTGCGCCTGCTTTAGAATGTTTTTTAAAGTGCATGTCATTTAACATTTAATAAATAAGAATTTCGTGAGAAAATATTTAAGTAAAAAATAAAAATTAATTATTAAAATAAAATAAATGTATTTATAATAATAATATATAAATATAAATGTAATAAAAAAAATATATTGAAAAAAAATATATAATAATTTTAATATATTTTAATATATAAGTAATGTATATATATTAAAATATATTAAATATTTAAAAAAAAAATATATTTAAAAAAATATTTACAAAATATATTTAAAAAAATATATATAAAATATATTAAAATATATGAAATATATAACTATTTAAACGAAATGTGTATATTCTGCTTCTATGAACAAGAATAATTCCTAAACAATTTTCTGTGCGCCTGCGCAAGTTTCTTTGTTCATAGTGACAGAGAAAAAAATCTGCAAGACACCGACACATGTTTTACTGCAACTACGAACACGCCTGCAGTCGTTTGTCTTACAATTATAAATATAAATAATAAACAAATAGTATTTTTAAAGTCCAGGACTGTCGCCCCTAAACTCACGCTACTCCATTATTCAAATAGTTTTTATTGAAACAGTTTGTTTTTTTAATTTGAGGATTTTGTAATCGATAATTTTCACTTTGTGCATCCAAAAGTTCTTGCTATGCGTGATATAATACTAGGGGATTACCCCCTTCATCAACAAAAAGAAAAAAAAATATTTATTGTATTACTAATACAAATCTGGCAACCTCTAAACACTATACAAAAAATAACTAATAAGATTCAATAAAATCACAAACAATTTATTTTTTTGCAAAAAAAAAATAAAAATATTGTCATAATTGATGAGGAAATGACTTTTTAAAATAATTGTATATGATATTGGATGCTCACAACACTAATGTTAATAATAAAATGTAATGATATTGTTTTCTTTTTTGTTTTTTACTTCTGATTATATTTGGGGCAAAATTCCAAAAAGAAAGTTACACCTTATAACACTGAAAAATAACAACTATATATGATGGAATTTAAAATATTTAGTTTTGTTATTTTTTTTTTATGTTTTTGTTGTTATTTTTTTAAATTTTATAAATTCGAGTAGGTAATTGAAATAAAAATTTGCCGCCTCAATAGCAACAGCAACAATATACCTTAATTAATATTCAAATTATTATAATCTGGTATTGAGTAATTTCATTTTTCGTTATAATTTATAATATATATATGTATAAATACTAAATATATACTTCTACAGAATAATTTAATAACTATATTTAAATTAAAAAAATAAATCTTAAATTAAAAATATTGGAAAAAAAAAAGAAATTATTTTTTTTTTATTTTAAATGCAAGAGAGAAAAAGAGATAGAAAATACTGGTAAAAATTAACCAATAAAGTTTCAAATTGCAAAAAAAAACATATTTTCCTATATAATAATCATTCAACCAAAAAACCATAATCAATCGAATTTCAAGAAAAAAAACAAAACAAGTAAATCTCTTCAAAAATATAAACAGTAATAAAATAACAAAAACTAATAACTAAAAAATAATAACAAAAAAAATATCAAATATAATAATGAAGCTATAAAAATTAACTTCCTGAAATCAAAATCAAAACAACAACAAAAAAAAAGCTTAACTAGTAAGTATCTTTTTGTAATAATACAGAAAGCAAAAACATCTCTATTAATCTAAAGATACAAATTCTTTTTTTTCTTTTTGTTGTTGTTGTTGTTTTTCTTTTTTTGCGAATATTTACCTATGTTTTTACTTTTTTCTGATTTTCTATTGGTGTTATTTTTGTTGTTACTGTACCCAATAACAATTATGTATCAACAATGTTTTCTATTTGCTTTTACTACACACACACACACACATACAACCTATCATAATAATAGGTATTATAGTGTTGCACCTTGTTTGCAAATAAAAAACAAAATTAGTTGCACCAAAGAAAAATGTTTTTTATTGCCGCTCTAAGACTCTTTATGAAATTTTTCATTTTTGTTTTGTTTGTTTTTGTTTTTATTGAAGATTTTTTTTTTTTTGTGTTTGTTTTCTCAATTTTAGTCATAGGTTTGGTTTTGGTTGAAAGGAATTCCGGTGAATATAAAATAATCGAAAATAATATATAGCAGCATCTATTGACGAGTACCTACCTACCAGTAGTAGGTACACATTATTGTATTACTAACAGTAATGAGTCACAATAGGGTATCTTAAACGTTTAATTATTCAGCACCTAATTTATCTTAAAAAAAAATGAAAATTTTTATTTTTCCGTTCTCTTTTTTTTTTGTGTTTATTGTTATTGTTTTTTTGTTTAGTAGGTGATTTGTATTACAAAAATGATTAGTTTGGAAAATGAAAATATTAAAAAAAAAATTAGGACAGAAAAAACAAACCTAAAAATGTCATGTCAAAATAGAAAAAAAAAATGATATTTGCTTTTCTTTGTTGTGCACTGCTGTTACTCAGCTTGATTTAAAATTAAATATTTTAAATGTAAGTAGGTGTGATTTAATATTAAATCAAGGTTCTAAAAGATTATTAAAGTCTGAAAAATTGAAAAAATTGAATTCTTTAATTATGATATTTTAGTTGAATATTAGGGTATGGTTTAGATGTACAAATTTATTCCGATTGTTTTTTATTTTTTGTTTTTTTTAGAGAATGAATCAGTTCTATCATCATTATATAGTGCACTTCTACAGCTCATTATTATGTCGTGTAATTATAAAAAAATCACAACAGCTCTACATTACTTACTTATCAGGTATTTGACTTGTTTTGTGACATTATAATTGTTTTTTATTTTAAGAAAGAGATCTGTTAAACCACACATTATTTACCCATTACACCATTTGGCTTAATTTTTTTTTCCCCCTTTTGGTTTCTATTATGCATGTTCATACGGGTAGATGTCATAAGTGGTAGAAATCTACCAACATTTTTTGATAAGGGGCTATTTCCGTTAAGGGTTAGCAAATCTACCAAAATTTAAATTTTCTGGTAGACTTTTGAAGTTTGATTTTTTTTTTCTGGGAAAATATGACATTGTCAAAATAATTTTATTAATTTAAAACACAAAATGCATGGAAATTGTTGTTGACAACGTAATTTTCGGATCAAAAATTAATAAAATAATGAATTATTCAAATAATATTGTGTTGGATTGATATTAGAATAATAATAAAAATATAGTTCTTTGTCAATAATTTCATTTCATTTACCAGTATAAACATTAAGCCAGACTTCTGCCTCGTATAAATATGGGCATTCAATATAAAAAGATGAATACAGGTATTGTACATTCAATTTGAATTTCAGTCTTATGTTATTGACAGGTATGTAATATCGATATTATAATACCACTATTCTAATATTCTCAATATCATAATATCAAAAGTAGTATGACAGACACAAACGTAATACATTATATATATAATTTTCTGCATTTATCTGGATGTTTGTAAGTTCGACGGAATACTCCAACACATATACAAATTACAATATATATACAAATTGTAGCATCATGTAATTGTCATAAACATAGTATCTGTTTTTTATTGCTTATATATGGCACCTGTCATCTGTCATTTGTTATCTGTCATCTGTTATATGTGTCATCTGTTATATTGCCCATCATTTCATAATGATTGTCATGTCATTCAAGTGTTAAGTTTAAATGGCGCCATAGAACTTTTTACTTTTATTATGTCTTAATTAATTTCATTTTACAATTTGAATAAAGGTATGATATTGATAAATTAGTAAGTAGATACATATTTTTCTTAAACTTGAAATGAAAACTCTAATGAAAAAAGAAATACTAGAATTTTTTTTGCTTCCGACATTTATGGCGGGTTACAAAACTAGTATATTCATATTTTGTTACATTTTATTTGCATTGTCCATGTTTATATGCAGAGCAGAAATTTATCTAATAAAACTGGTAGATTTCTGCCAATTTTGCTGTCATAAAAATAAATTAATATTTTTTTATTGTTAAGTATGCCAATCCAACAATATTATTTGTATTACATATTTATAATTTTTTATTTTATCAATATTCGATCCGAAAATTACGTTGTCAACAATTTCCTTGCATTTTGTATATAAAAAAACTTAAAAATATTTTGACACTGACATTTATTGACAAAAAAAAAATTTAAAAGTCAAAAATTTGCCAGAAATTTTGATAGACTTGCTTACCAATAAGTTTTGGTAGATTTGGTTCTACCAACTTTCTACCCGTATAAAAATTATTGTTAAAATTTTCAAAACAATAAAAAAATAATTGTAAAATTAGCAAGTTATGAAAAATTAAACAATTTAATTTATTTAAAAACAGCCTCTTTTATTATTTTTATCCATTTTTATCCATTTTTATCCATTTTTATCCATTTTTATCAATTGTACTTAAAATGTTTTTTTAAAACAGATTTTCTTTGATTTTTAAAATATGTCAAATGAACTGATTTTTGCAAACTGATGAACTGCTTTAACAAACAACATTGCCGTGTTTATTCGTAATATTCGTCGACATCGGAAATGTATCCAAAAACAACAACCCGATGCAATTTATACATATGTAAATATAATGTATCAAATTTTCTTACTACTGACTACATTGTGTTGCTAACGCAATGTAGTCAGTTTACAATGCCGTCAAATTAAACGTCAAATTAAATGTCAAAAAATTATATTTATGCGCATACCAATAGTTTGAAATTAAAATTGAAAAATATGTCGCGAATACATTGTTAAATGCATTTCTGATCATGATACAATGTTTATTTTTTTTTTTGACATTTCAGAACTCGCAACTTTGTATCGTTTTATCTTTGTATCGTTGTGTATCGTTGTCGATGCATTGCCGATATCAAGGATTATTTATATCAATATTCAAAATTCCTTCATATTCAAAATATCCAAAATAAGTCATAGCTTAACATTCTCAAATGGTCCTTGGTGTGTTCGCAATATTAATATTTTTATATTCAAAATATCCAAAATAAACCATTGCAAAACAATGTCAAATGGTCTTTGGTGTGTTCACAATATTAATATTTTCATAGTCATGTAAAAAATTCACAATAAACGAAATACAGAAATTGTATTGCACTGAACATTTTAATGTCCATATCAAATTTAACTCAAAACGTTGTTAAAAGTTGATTTATAGATCAAAATCTTGTAGGATCGTATTATTTTTTTATGCAGTCGTACAATCATCTTTTTTATCCCAATACCTAAAAAATATAACTATTATCAGAAATAAAAATTTACTTAAATACCATAGTCTAGTTTTTTTTAATCAAATCACAAATCTGTAAAATCTGTAAAGGATACATTCTGTAGTTGGTATGTTTGTTTTTCTGTATCCAACATATACAATGGCTTATAATTGATTTCCGTTATTATACATCATCCTAACACAAAATTTTCATATTTTCTAATCAACCTTACACATGGATAAGTTATAGTAGATTTCCGTATTATTGAAACCAAGACACTTCATTTAAGAATTTTAGTAAAATCTGCACTCTTCTCTTTACTTTAAACAAAATTTATAATATTCAATATAGGTATCTCGCAGTTTACATAGAGTATATATACGAAAAAAAATACTTCAATTTTAAGATTTTGTTATTTTGTTTTTATTTTTTTTTTTTAGTTTTTTTAAACCCATATAAATAATAATATTCAAAAATAAATTTTAATCGATGCATTATACGCAAATTTTAAGCTGCCAATTATTTGCATTCCACAAATACAATATTTACACATTATACCAGTATATTATTAAATAGTATTTATATGCATATATATACATATATATATATATATTCCATATATTATTTTCCTTATAATAACCACTGTTAAACTATAAATTTTCAAAATGTATTTTAACATTCTCTATTTGTGCAATAAAATTCACATCAACTGGAATCTGCAAATTGCATAATTTTTAAATTATTATGTACACATATTATACTGTAGAAAGAGAGAGCAAAAATGACAAGGAAAGAAAAAAAAATTTGAAATTTAAGATTTCATAAATATAAAAGAGAAATAATAAAAGGTAATAAATTTAAATCATTTATTGTATATATATGTATACACCACTGTACAGTCTCATATATGGACCGACCGATCGATAGTTCATGATCGATTAACTCTATTGGAGTTAGAAAAAACCAAAAGAGTTACATTAGAAAAAGAATTGATACTTCATTATATGAACCCATAAAAGAAAACATTGTATCATTGTCCAATATTGTAAAGAAAACAAGAAGGAAAATAGAAAAAGAAAAAAAGCCGGGTGATTAAAAAATCATTGGTAAGAAATACTACTCCATTATAAAATAGTTGGGATATTTGAAATTTTTTACTAATTAATTAGCTAAAGCTTCGGATTAGTTTAAATTAGATTTTATAGATGATCTGTAGTCTATTATAACAATTCTAACCATCGCATTAATGTTGGAAATACAAGATTAACCCTCAACTTCAAATTTAATCTTATCTAATAGCAGTCTTAATGTCATTGGCAAATGAAAAATATTTATGTCCATATATGTATGTAATCTAGCTCTGATATCTCAATAAATATCTAATATTTTATCATTCCAAAAAATTTCCAATCTGGAGAATTCAATTAGGATCCAGAAGGTTTTCTGGTTGAACAAATTTTTCCATCCAAGAAGAAATAATCGTTTGTTTGCTAACGCTTCACATTCACATAAAATTGGTTATGTCGTTTTCTACCTATATTTTATCGCATAATCTGAACATTATAGTTATTTACTCAGTCTATGGAAATGTTTATTCAGTATGACTTGTAAAAAAATTTCGTTCTGGACCGAAGTTATTTTTTACTTCCCCACTTAAATTTGAGTGGGATGCAGAATAGAATATTTTGAATTTTATTCATTCGTTTATTTGCTAATAATGTTTTCATTAGCTTTCAAGACAATCTACAGATTCAATTTAGTTGTAGATAACGGTTAACAGCTAATATACCATGTAGAATCCTGGGCTTGGCTCATCAACCTTCTCCATTGTTATCGGTCACCGGCGACTCTCCTCCAGTTAGTTAAAGATACTAAATTGTTTCATATCTGCCGATACTTCGACGGATATCTTCGACGAAGATTTGGTCACCCCGAAATTTTGTATCTTCCGGTCTGCATTCGAAAATTTTTTTGGTTGGAGTATTTTCTTTAATCCGCTCCAGGTGTCCGAGCCACTATAGTCTGTTGACTTTAATTTACGTGACTACGTCCACCTAAGTATACAGTCGATAGAGGTCGGCATATCTTCTCCTACAGATCCCATCGTCGTTATCACGACCATATATCCGGCAAAGAATTTTCTTCCCGAAGACACCAAGGGCTTATTCATTTCCCTTCGGCAGTGTCTATAATTTTGATCAGTAGAGCAGAACCGAGAGTATGAGCGTTTTATAAATTTGAGAATGGAGGTTTGACCGCTTTATCTTGCATAGATATTTATTTACCTGATATAATTAAATAGGGATTAGAGTACATAGAATTAGAGAAGGTACAGATCTATACAAGATTGAACAATTACTGCATAGTGTTTCAACTAGAAATGGGATAAAGTCTATTTTCTCCAATGCATATTCCATTATTTGGGTTTAACCAGTTAAAATATCCAAGTTCATATTAATTTCAAAATGGGTCACTGGAAAAAATACCGAAAATAAAATCCCGAAAACAAAGTCTTGAAGAATATAAAGTTAGGAAAAACAAAAATTCAGAAAATTTCAAAATCACGAATTTGACAAAATCCTAAAATTCAAAATTTATATGACCCAAATTTTTTTCAACCAAACGGTATTTTTTTCTAGTATTTTATGTAGAATTTATTGAAAAAGCGCATATACGGCTTCAAATTCTTACAAATGAATTACAAAGTACTGTGGCTCTATAACAGATGTTTGAATAGTTCTACTTTTTTATATTGCGGATCGGATCGAATCAATCTTAGTGAATAACTGAATACAGATACTCATTCTGCTTCACTCTGATCAGCTGGCTAATTCCGCTTAAAATGGAAATACATTTTTGTAAATCTTTTCACATATCATTATTATTTTTTTTTTATCTAAGACATCAACCTTAATTAATTGTTTTTGAATTTTACCAGTGTAGCCACTTAAAACAACCAATAGGGTTGCAGGATTATGATGAAGAGGTTTTTAAATATTACAAAATTTCTTAAAATCTTACCTTCTATCATTTTTTTTTTACTATCGAGTAGTACCTACATTCACTCACATATGTTCAATTCAAGTGAGATTTTAAAATTATTTTCAAATTGTATAAATCAATTGGCATTCTAAGCGAGTGTTACAACTTTAAACAATTTATTTTTTTTATTTTTTAGATTTTTTTCTTTTTATTTGCTTTCATTGTAGGTATATAATGTAGGTAATAAAAATTTGAATGGAATTATTGAGGAGGTCTGCTGAATATAACTACAATGAGAGAAGAGATTTTACTAGCAAAATAAAAAATAACAAAAAAATTAATAAAATATTTTACAACAATGAAATCTTAAATAAGAAATCAAAAGAAAACAAAAAAAAATTTAAATTAAAAATTAAATTTTTAGGAAATTTTTTTTTTTTCCAAAATTTAAATGGTATGCACATATCATAAAAATAAATAAATAAAAATAAAAGTAAGTTTTAAAAAAAAAAAAAAAATGTAAACGAAATAATTTTTCACAGTAAACGTCATTGAGAATTTAGGTCAAATTACTGTTGTTTGTTGTTGTTGTTGTCTACATCGTTGCCGTCATAAACAAGAAAATATTGCAAAAAAATTAAAAACAAGAACAAAAAAAAATAAAAAATGTAAAAAATCAAAAGGATTTAATTGGACAACTAACAAGATTTTTAACGCTTTAATTGATTTATTTATACTTCTTATATTATACTCTTTAAGTACTTGCGGTCTTACCTATCTATCTAAATATATAATATTATTAGCTTTATAACTCTACTAAACAACTTTAGGATTAACACATTTCAATTTTTTCTATTTAAAGTAATTTCAAACTTGATTAAAAAAAAAAAATTTAATTTTAATTAAAAAAAAAACAACATTTTGTTTGCATCAATTTTTGCGATTTGAAATGATTCCAATTCAAAATTGGTGAGTTTTCAATTAAATTTTTAATTAATATTAATTTAAAAGTTTTCCTAAGAAGACATGAAAATAATTAAACTGGAAGTAAATTAATTTGATATGCTCATTTTTGAAATTTAATTTAATTCTATTATACTTAAATAGAAAAGAATATGCAATTCATTCAGTTTCTATGCAATTTTGTATAGTATGTGATTACTTAATAATGAATTTTACCTTTGTCATTTTAATTAAAAATAATTATGTAATAATAATGTGTTAATATTATGTTTTAATGTATTAGTAATTTTTGTCCGCATCTTTTTTATTCACTTCCATTGATTAACTCCGGACAATCATCAAGTACTTATCTTCAAATAAAAATAAATATACCAGCAAGTACTACTCTTAGTTAATTGTAATTTAATGCTATTAAAAAACTCATTCATATAAGTACAAATTCATCAGTTACTCAATTCTAATTACAAAATAAAACCAATTACTCTATTTATATCAATTTTTTGGCAATTTTAAGTTATTTCGTCTTTCAAGTACTTTACAGTTAGCTGGCGGGGGTATTAGAAACAGTACTGGTAAAACAGTAAACAAATACTTACAAATTTTTACTAATTCATTTTTTTGCCCTTTCTATCCTATTAAAACTCATTCCTAGCTACAAATTCATCAATTACTTAATTCTAGTTACAAATTAAAATCAATTACTTTATTTATATATTTTTTTTTGGCAATTTTAAGTTATTTCATCTTTTAAGTACTTCACAGTTAGCTGGCGGGAGTATAAGAGACAGTACTGGTAAAACAGTAAACAAATACTTACAAATTTTTACTAATGCAATCAAATTTTGTTGCTCTTTTATCCTATTACAACTCATTCCTAACTACAAATTCATCAATTACTTAATTCTAATTACAAAATAAAATCAATTACTTTATTTATATAAATTTTTTGGCAATTTTAAGTTATTTCGTCTTTCAAGTACTTCTTGCACGCAAGACAACACTGGTAAGACAGTATAGAAATACTTACAAACTTTTACTTATACAATTATATTTTCGGCTCTTTTATCTTATTACAACTCATTCATTGGTGCAAAGTCATCAATTACTTAATTCTAGTTACAAAGTAAAATAAATTACTTTGTTTATACTAATGTTTTGGCAATTTTAAGTTATTTCGTCTTTCAACTACTTCCTAATTAGCTTGCCGGGCACACAAGACAGTATTGGGAACACAAATGCTTGCAAAATTTTACTAATCCAATCAAATTTTTTGACTCTCTTATTATTAACTGCCTTATTTACAACTACTATTACAACACTATTACAAATGTTGTGTTGAACATTTTTTTTTCCAGTAATTTCGAAAAGTATTTTGGCATTTTTTGTAATTGATAAAAACGACTATGAAAGAACTTTGTAAAATCTATTGTTTTTGACTTTATTGGTATATTTTTATATTGGTTTTGCCCTCTCATTACATCTATAAATTTAATATAAATTTGAAAAAATAATCTAGCAATCTTGTATATCAGAACAATTAAAATGACTACCAATCTCCAAAACCTTCTCCAAAGAAATGGACAGACAATCGGGCCTCTATATTGCACTAAGCAGCAAATTAGACACACCAGGATGTAGTCTTATTAAATTAAACAAAAAGAAGAAGCAGAAAAACAAATACGTTGTTGATTCATTATTTTGCAATAAGAAAATAATCCAAGTCTAAAATAGATTTTTAGAATTTCTAATTTACTCAAATAATAAAATCGGAAGCACTGATGAAGGAAGTAAATTGCTTCCGAACTATTAAAATAAAAATTGGTATATTAGTGGAAGAAAATTCGACTTTTAATTGCTAAATTATCTGTGTATTATTAATTTGGCAGCTAGTTCTAGTTAATACTAACTATCTTAAGCTAATTTTTAGGCTTTGCATATACAATAAAAATATATTTTATAATCTCATTAATTTTTCTTTCAAGGCCTAACTGAAATCTAAATATAAGTTCAAAATTTTGAAATGCATACATAGATTTTTTAATTCCCGCAATTTGTTGGGTCCCATAAAACAATCTTTTAAAAAATGTTAAATACTGTATAAATCTCATAGTGTGATTTTTGTGAATTTTAATTTAAAATTTTATTTCATCTCTTGAACCACCCATTTATTATTAACTAACATGAGGACGTATAAAAGCACAAAAAGAAATGAAGTGTTAATTAGACCATTTTCTCACAAGTCATTGATCTCCACAATCATATTAAATAATCTTATACACTAACTATTCAAATAACGGTATTTATATTTAGAAACATTGTATAGAAAACATTGTATAGAAACACAAAATTAAATTTAATTAAATTAAATTTGACTTATGTGCGACTCATTAGTTAATGGTATATTTCAAAACTAGTTTTTATTTTCTTTTAAAATTATTTAACTTTGTTAGCTATCCCACATTATATACATACTACACATATATATATATATATAAATTTTCTTGTCAAAATTTCCACCAACGCACATCCATTTACAATCAAAACATTATTTATTTACAATAGAATAATATACAAACACCCAGCCAGGGTTCATTTATCTAACTTAATTATTTGATTAAAAATAAAAACAAAAATAAGAACAACAAAAACAAACAAAGAGGAAAACAAAGGTAAAATATTTGTCAATATACTTTATGGGACCTGTCAATTAAAAGTTCAACAACAATATATTATATAGTAACAAAACTAACTGGTGTATACCACAACCAGATGAGATACAATTTTGCTTGTCCCATAGTCGTAATTATTATTTTTTGTAAAAAAATAATTTTGAACATTTTTGTTTTTTAGTATAAAAAAATTTAAAAATTTTGAAATTAAAAAATAAAAATTATTATAACAAAATAATAATCACAAAAATTAAAATCTCACTTTCAATAAAAAAGAAAACTAAAAAAATATATATATACAACAACACTACGATAGTAACTGTCATCATATATACTGACTGTTGTGTGTACGAAATCTGAAATTAAATCTTGTTATCGCGACTATACAGAGCTAAACACGATTAGATTATTTTATCTTAGTTATCTCTTGTAAATAAGATGGGCATTGTTTAAGTTTTTCATATTTTTTTTCATATTTTTTTTTTGTTTGTTTTTTTTTTTTTTAATTTCATAAATTAAGTTATGTCATTTACGTGCGTTGTGCATTGTTCATACTAAAATAGATAATTCATGTATTAGAGCTTATGTAAAAATAAAACAAATAAAAATAAATAAAATTTTACATCAAAGAATATTATTTAATAATTTTAATTTCTATAATTCAAATATCACAACAATATTATCCGAAAAATTCAATTACGAAAATTTCGAAAAGAAAAATTAAAATTTTTGACCAAAAAATAATTTTACAATGCAAGTTAATTCTAGAAATATAATTTTATTCACCTTGAAAATTTATTTATTTAAATTCAGTTTTATAACATTGAATAGACATCTCAATAATAACTTTTTTAAGTGTTAATCACACCATCACCTAAATGTTCTCAAAGATTTTGGTTTTTTTTTTTTGATTAAATTATAACCAGAAAAAAGGTTAAAAATTATTCGAATTAAATTATTTAACACTCTATTAATTTTGTAAGTTCTTTAGAGGTCTAAATATTATTATAAATATTAAATGAGAGATGAATTTAGGGGTGGTAGGTAGATGGTAGTAAGATTTGGGTTTACTGTTATTCAAAACAAATTTTTCAATAATTTGATTGGTTATATATTATGTGTGGTATATGGACCAGTATGAAATGATGCGACTCAGGTTGAATTCCCGTGCAATGCAGTATGTTCCATAACGTATTATATACAATATAATTAATTCTAAAATGTTTATATTCTGTTTTTTTTTTCTTTATATTTGAAGTAGTATGCAAGCATTATTAAACTATTTATGTTGTGTATAGTTCATTATGGCACATACTAGATTGTAGCAAAATTCTAATACTGCATTTTCGATGTCACCATTCCTAAACGTCAATCAGTATTAAAAAATATTTTTCTATGTTTCCAAATACTTAGTCTGCACACTAAAAAACTAATTACTTACCAACATGATATAAAAATTTAGATTTTTGTTTTAGTCTTACGTTTACGAACAGTTTACTTGATTAGTAGTATGCATTGTATGTAATCGCAAATGTTATTGCAAATTACATGTAAAAATATTTATTGTCGACATTTACTGGCAATCTATACTGAGTTATTTTATTGACTTATGCCCATTAAGTTTTCAAATACAATTTTTGTATACAATTTTTGCATAGCAAGTTTTTGCATACAATTTTTACTGTCACTATTTTTATATTTTGTTTTAAACATTTGAGACATTTTGCAAAATTGAATTAAAGATTAAAAATTTAATTTTAAAGGAATTAATTTGAAAAAAGAAAACGGCAAATTATAAATATTAAAAACGGTTATTGTATAACAAAAAATCAAATTATACTTTATTTAATTTAATTTAATTTATAGAGATTTATGATGGGCTAATCAACCTTCTGAATTTTGTCAAACTCCATACTTTATTTTTTTTTACTCATTTTTATTACAAAATTTTAGATTTGCTTTTAAAAATTTGCTTGTAAAAAAATGTATACCCAAATTCGTAATTTTTACTTCCCATTATGATATGCAAATGACATTTTTATGACCAGTAGATCAATATAAGTCGTTTTTTCGAGCAAACAGTCACTTACTACGTATACATGATAGCTTGAGTACTTGACTTGACTTGAATTCTTCTTGAAATATCAAGCTGTATATTCGATGTGTCGATTGTGTCATCAGGTTGAAAATAGCTTTAGTTTGACATGTATTTTTGGTGACATAAATTTTGATGCCTAAAATTTATAAAACTTTATATAAATTTAAAGATTAAACAAAACAATTAAATTTTTATTTTTTTTTCTATTATTTTTTAAATTCACTCTAAATATTAACAAAACGTCATAAATTTTTGACATTAAATGTCAACTCAAGCCCTTAAGCTCTCAAGCTGCGTATTCGATTAAAATTTTCAAGTCAAGTAAGTACATTTTTGTGGTTGACTTGAGTGAAGCTGATTTCAAGAAAACTAGCGTATACATGATATTGAAGTGTACTTGAAGCTTACTTGAAGCTTTCATGTATACCGGGTAATAGTCATCTGCAAATTTTTGACATTTATGTTGTCATCTAATTTTTTTATTTCAAATAAAAATTAATAAAATAAAAACGGACAAAAAAATCGAATAAATTCTACATATTTGAATCGATGACTTATGAAACGAGACTATTTTCCATAATATTTAGTATTCTATCAAACATGTTTCTGTCAAGCTTACTGTAGCTGTGGACATACATTTTAATATAACGTTGTAGGAATGGTATAAAAGATGGACAAATTTAGTTCAAATGTTAACAATTTATTAATTCATTTAAGTCAATAATTTATTTATTGAATGGTCTTAGAAAATTGTTTCAAATTTTTGCTAATATTCTGGTTTACTTTATTAACAGTATTAATACAGCACCGATTTACCATCATGGTCGATTTTGACAGCTAACTAACCAATCAGAATCAACCGTCGCGACGATTTTTCGTAGGGCCGAAAAAATAACCGAATTTAAACTTTTTCGTTATCGTGGTCACACAAACCAAGAAATTTAACATAATGACAAGCAATAAATTCAATGAAAACAAAATAATTTAATAATTTATTTCTTTTATAATTTATTATAAATTAAAATAAATCAAACAATTTATAATATTTTTTTTATATTATATTTTATTTGAAATATCATAAAAATTGTTTTAATTAAAAATATTGTTTGTCAAATATTTCAATATATGCGTAACTGAAATCGTCCCATGTGGAAATCGTTCAGAAAAAACCGTCACAGAGAAAAGCGTCCGTGACGGTAAATCGGCATATGAAGAAATCCACTTTTACTTCCATTTACTAAAATTCATTTTAAATTTCCCAAAAAATAATTTCACAGTAATAATTGGTTCCAGTTAACATATTATCTTGCAGTTCAATTTGGGATTCAATATTTAATACATTATTTGCATGTTGGAATATTTAATAAAATAAATTCACCCCTACCTTTATAATACCCTAGAATAATAATACAAATAATAGTTCACCCCTGTTTTTAATTAATTATATTAAACTATAATATATAATTTAATTTGATTGAAATTAAATGCAAATTTATTTATTTATTAGACTTAATGTACAGTCAACTATATACAAATTATGTTAAAGAGTTGAACTCCATATAATGCGAGTACAGAAAATCTCTTAAATAAAACATTCAATAAATTCTCAAATAAAATTAATTATTAATTGAAATGGAAATTAAAAATTTATAAAGAATTTAAAATATATATATTTAGTATATATGGAAATATAAGTATATATAATAGAAATATATATATATATATATGCAAATATGTATCTTGATTTTAAATGAATAATAAATGTTGGTCGGCCTGAATTTTTTCCAACGATTAAATTTTTATCTTTTTTTAATTATTGGGTTAATTTTAAATGGAAAATATTTCATAATTTGAAAAAAAAAAAAAAATACATTTTCTTTATAAATTTTTAATTTATTTGGAAAATTTCAATTTTTTTTTTATTTCATAATTTTTTTGTTTTGCAATAATACAACAACTAACATTAAAAATATTTATGGGTAACAAAATGTTATCTTATCAGAAAATTGAAATTCTCATGAAAATAATTTTTAAAAAAATTATATTTTTTTGGTTTGTTTAATCACCCAAAAGATACACAATAATTATTGTTGTAAATGAAAAATGAAGGTGTGTAAGTGTAGATTAGTTGTGATGTGATTATATATATATATAGTTTCCAAATTTAATTATATATTTTTATTCTGATTTAAATCTTAATTATTTCATTTTAATTACTGTAAATATGGCAATTACGATGATATTTAGCTAGAAATTAAATAAGCTTGCCGCTGGTCAAACAATTTCTTATTAACTGTAGATTTTGTACAAGATGGACCAACATTTGAAGAAATAAAATCAAAAGTGGAAAGCCTAAAAAATTGCTGACATCAGATCCGAAATTCCATTTACTGTCAGCATTTTAATTTTTTTTAAAGAAGAATGAAATTGAATTAGAATTAAATTAGAATTGAATTAGAATTGTTTAAAGAAATAATAAAAGAAATACATAACTTATAACTAAAATAATTTGAATTAGTTGAAATATATCTGCGGATGAAGCTTTTATAATTTCAATACATACAAACAAAATTACGTTAAAATAATATAATCTAACTATCGTGGTATAACTCTTGTAAATAGTGAGCTATAAACTAATATCAAATGTCTTATAGGCTAATCAAATTGTCAGAGTCAACTAGAGCGAGTACTTTTAACCACAGTAATGTATATGCAATGGATAACATTTTTTGTATACGGCAAGTAAGTAATCGAACTCCGTATACGGCAAGTACATAAGTTGGGAGTAGAACATCCAAGTAGGTTTTACATCAATTATATGTGAAGTTCAAACCAACTAATTCTTCAATAAACCGTTAAGATCCGTTGTGTTCATTAATATTTTTTTTTTCAATGATTTAAATCCATTTAAGGCGGTAGGGTATATTCAATTATATTGCAAAATTTTATTGTCTTGAACTTGATTCACTTAAAGTACATTATTTTAATTACTGTATATGATTAACATCCTTTACTAAACTTTAATTGGATCAGTTTTGTATCTTTCTATAGTAAACATTTTTAGTAAATATAACAACAATTTTGGGTCCGAACACTGGGATAGCTCCAAAAAGGGCCCTAAGATATATACAGTTAATTATTATACATTTTAAAAAACTGGTGTAGACATTATTGGATTTGTTGACTCTGACTCGGCTTCGACCTTAGATGATAGAAGATCATGTACGGGTTAGGTATTTAAATTACCTAACGCTGGCATATTTTGCGAATTTAAAATGCAAAAAACAGTTGCGTTATCTTCGGCAGAAGCTGAATACATGTCATTAACTGAAGCAAGTTATTGTGTGTTAAGTTGTTGAGTTGAAATATGAAATCATATCTTATAATAATCTTAAAACTAATAATTGCAATATTAAACTACATACAATAATAGCAATATTGTAGCTTTCCAACGGCGGCTGTGATACATATTACAAATTGTACAAGCGTAATTCTACTTAAGTAGAACTGACAAAACAACGTATTAAAATTATAAAATATCCACTATCCATAACCATAATCATAATCAGTGGTTTAGATTTAAATCAAACAATATTAAGTAAAATTTAATTCAAATAATAAAAAATAGAAGTAAGCTTTCCAAAAAGTATATATATATACTAGGCTTGATATTATATTGTATTTGTACTTTATATATTACGAACGTTTAAATTTAAAAAAATTTTATTTTGTAAAGGCTTAGTATGTAATATGTAACTTTAACTGCCTGTCAATGTTTGATTAGTATTATTTACTTCTTCAGTCCTCCTTCTCTTTTTATAGATGATAAATATTTAAGAAATACTTTTCTAGTTTTTAGTTCTAACTTATCTATTAGAATAGAAACCTCCGAAATAGTTGAATATAGCATATTTTTTCTTCAGTTCAATAGTTGGGTACTATTCGATTGGATTTTTCACCTAAATTATATTTTGTCAAGTAATGGCGAACTCCGTATTGTGAAAAAAATTTTTTTTTTAAAATTGTATAAATATATTAATTACTGTAAATTTAGAATTTTGGAAATAAATAAATAAAGAAAAAAAAACCGTCTTTAAACCGAACTGAAATTTAAAATTGAAAACCATTACATACTTAGTAAAGCAAATACAAAGTTTTTTTTTTAAATCGAAACACTAATTTTTTATGTTTTGAAATTGACATTTTTTGGAAAAAAAAAGAAGAAGAGAAGGCTGTGTGTCCACTTTTTTTCTCTAACAAACAATAAAATTATTAACAGTATAATATCTGAACCTATATATGATGCATTAGGTACCTGCATACAAATATACATAAATATTATTAAAATATGTACTTAGTTACACTTGTCAAGTACTTACACTGATTCCGCCATTTTTTTATTTGAGTTATATTTATAATTTTTTCATTTTATAATAAACTTTTATTTTGTTATTAGGTAAAAATTAAACTTAATAATATATGTAAATTAATTTAATAATAATATTCTTTTTAAATAAAAATAAATTTATATAGCGGTAACGTGTAAAAGTTTTACGCAAGTATCCAAAAATTTTTGAATAGACAATTTACTTTTTGCTGCGTTTAAAAAACCAATACTTTACAATTCGGAATTTGGAACATTGTAAAATATTTTTGAAATACAATATGGAACTCGAAACATTGTCAAAGTTTTCGATTTTTTTACAATACGGAGCTCAGGGTAATTCATATTTTGTTTAAATATTAAATTCTTCGTTGAGTAGGTTTAAAAAAAATTAATTTAATTTAAAAATGAATCCAGATCAAGACTTTTTAGACAAGAACGTATCTCCATGATCTAAACTATACTTATCTGAAACACTATAAAATATTGTGTTCAGTAAAACTATCTACTAAAATTTATAATACCATTCCGAGACAGATTTTATTCAATCACATCCCATTATATTCGTCCTATGCCCCATGCATGGCGTTACAGGACATCGATAACGACATCCTGTTTACGTATTTCAATTTGTTCTTGTTTGACGTTCGACCTAAGAAATATTGTTCAGTATGACTGACTATTTGTGTGGCAAAATAATACCATCCTCAGAAACATCCTACTCAGTATTATCTAACTATAAAAAACTAATACCATTACTCAAATGCACAATGGGTATAGATAAAAAGCATGCTTTAGTTCGAATCTGGGCATGGCAAAAAAAAAATTGTTATTGGTTTTTCGACCTGGTCCAGTACCCTTTATCATTGGGATAAAATAAAATAAACGACAACAAATAATTGAGAGTATAATTTTGTGGTAAAAACTTAAATGAAATTGAGCTAGATCTATTTACGGCTTAGCTCATGACAATATTAGTAGGTGTGGAAATATTTAATGAGTTGATAAGCCATTAATTTGAGTAATAAATGGTCGAAAAATATTGTAGTAAAATATGTAGTAAAAAACTTGTACACTCAGGGAAAAACATACTATTAAATGTTTAATAGTACAGTTATTAATTCAATAGGACGGGTATCAATAGGTTTTTACTATATAAACAATAGTTTTCTGTTTAAAACAATATGTTTTGTAGTTTTGATTTAATAAGATGCATACTATTATTATAATAATAGCAGACGGAATTAATGTTATTAAAAATACTATAAATTTAAAATTGTTCTACTCATTGTATTTATTAGATTACACTATATTACTTCAATATTACAAAATAGTTAATTTTTAATAACATTACCAGAATTAATTTAATGGCATGGTTAACCACATTTACTATTAACTATTGTTTTTATGGTTTTAAACTATAATACTGTCACTGTGTCCTGTACTTGCAGCTCTTTTTTTAATAATGACACATATATTTAATAGTATACACTATAAAATCAACGATACCATTCGGAAATCATTCAAAAAACGCGCTAAAAATAACCTATATAGGACCCAGTAATGCAATATTTGTTTAAAAATTCAAATCTATTTAAAGAGATAATATCACCAGTTTGAACTTGATTGCTTGCATTGAAGGAGTCAAAAAAGTTAAAAGATTAAATAAATAAATCAAAAACAACATTTAATGAGTTGATAAGCCAGTAATTTGTTAAATAAATACTCGAAATATTGTAGATTGTAGTGTAAAACTGCAGTACCGTACTTAATTAAGTACGAAAAGGTGATTCTATCTAAATTACTGTAGAGTGTAAAAAAAAAAAAAAGAAAAAAAAAAATTAAAGTATTAAAAGGAAATTTAAAAATAAAGATAAGAATAAATTAGAAATAATTGAAATAAAAGAATATGTAGAAATTTAAAAACAAAAATAAACTTTAATAGTAATAGTACTTAAAAGTTAAAATTTATAATATAGTTTAAATAATCTAATTTCGATAAAAAAAATGTTTACTTAATTAAAGTGAAAAGTTAATAAACTAAATACTATATTTGAGTTTTTAATACTAAATACTATTTTTGGACATATAAAATAAAAATAAAAATAAACGTTATTCAAATAATAGTGCTTAACAATTATAATTAAATAGTGATAAACCATTTTTTCTAAATCAACTATAATAAAAAAACTAATATTTCATTTAAACACAAAAAAAATTGAATTATACGAAGTTAAGTGTATCAAAAAAATAATATTTTGATGATAAATTTATAGAAAAAATTTTCTATTTAACAAAGTTGGATATTCAAAAAGTTTCACTTTATCAAATCGAAGAAATAGTTTTACACAAAGCTGGGCCTTATATCTTATGAAATAAATGGCATGTAATTGTTATAAATAATTAATATTAAGAATATTTGTTCTTTTTGTTAAATCTAATTTTAATATATTTATATATGTTTAATATTAGTTAGTTATTATTGTTATTACTGATTTTGATACATTCAAGCTCATATTTCTATCTTTATGATAAAGTTAAAAAGTCTGTTAAAAAGTACAAGTTTACATAATGTTTATGGAATAAAATGATTTAATAAATAATTAATATTGTTTCATTTAATTTAGACTGCTTTAACCTTACATAACAAATATAGTTACTGAAAAAATAGAATTTACTTCATTAAATTAATATAAAGTATAAAGCTATAAAAGTAATAATATTTAATATAAATATTAATGTGATGCTCCTATTATAAAAAAAAGTATACCACTTCGACAATGCTATTAAAATGATAGTATGCATACTATTAAATTTATTAAATTAATATTATTAAAGCTATTATTATAATAGGATATACTATTAAATTATAATGTGATGCATTATAATATTTACAGGACAATACTGTTAAAATAATGGTGCATTTCAACTATTGATTTAATAAGATTAAAATTGTTATTTTAAAACTGTATATCCCATTGACGAATTTTAATAATAAAATCTAATTGAATTAATAGGAAATAATTTTAATTTTATAGGATTTTTCCCTGAGTATAGTATCATACTTTAAAGCACGAAAAGATAAGTTACTGTAATGTAGAATAAAAAAAAAAAGCATTCTAAGGTACACTATGTTCACGTCTTTAAATTTTTTCTTGTTAATATAATAAACAACTTCTAAACCTCAAAAGCTAGATTATAAAAGCATTACTTAACACCATCTACTCACCTATACACACTTTCAAAAATTAATGCTATCGTTCTCAATCATCTTTTATATTCATTTTTCCATTTGTCCTTATTTAAATAACGGTTTGAAGAGAAAAAAAATTCATTTGATATTAATTTAACCCTCCCTTATGTAAGTCTCATTATCCACACGTCACTTCCTTTAATTTAAAAAAAAAAATCGCTATATTCCTTTATATTATTAAGAAACACAATATATATATTTTTTTTTAAATTAAAGAATTTTTATTTATCTTGAAAAAAAAAAAAATGTTTTCATATTTGTGCAAAAACTTAATTTTCATAGAAATTGAAAATAACCTTCAAAATTTCATGTCTGTCTATAAAGAAATTATTTATTTAGGGGGAAATTTTATCTCTTTTCTGGATTTATTTAAAAAAAAAAAAAAAATATGTTTTTTAAATTTTTTTATTTGATTTTTGTTGTGAGATTATAATTTTTTTTTTATCATTATACCGTTTATGAAAAACACAGAGCGAGCACACTTTGTAGATGCATCTGTATAGGTATAGTTTGGAGTACATTGTGAATATCGACAAAAATTTAATTTCTAACATCTTTTGGGTGTGTACATTAAAACACAGTTAAAATTGAAATTGATATTTATTTTTTTTAATTCTAAATGAATTGACAAAGTTTATGTAGTATGCCCCTGAATTTTTATTATACTATTTTTAGGGTATTTTTTTGCCAGATCGGATCACAATTTTTAATCTCTTAAATTCTATAAAATAATTTTTTTACAAACAAATCACACAAAGATTTTCTTTATTCGTTTTTCAATTGTCATCAAAATTTGCTGAACTCTTTTTTTTTTTTTTTTTGCACCAATATTATAGTTAAGAAATTTGTTTTTTTTTTTATAATAAGTTCATAATACCGTAAGTAGGTCAAGTTTATCACAATTAAAAAATGAAATTTGAATAGAATATTTGCCAATAATAATTGGAAAATTTTCGGGTCACAATAATCTGATATTATTTATAGGATATTTAGAAAATTTATAATGTTATGTTAATAATACTGTTTTGCTATAACTGAGTTAATATAAAATGGTGGTATATAATAATTATGATTTCGATTATTAATCAGAAGGTTATGACTTTGAATTGAAGTTTAGGATTTGAATATAGGTATTTTAATTTTAATGGTAACTTGGCTCTAGTAGATTCTGGAAAAATTATTATTATTCCAAAAGGTTAGTGTTTTATTTATTTCATTTTATTATATACTTAACACAATCAAAACCCAATAAATCAAAATCAATAAGGAATAATAAAGTATGTTATAATTATAATAATGATAATGACTTATGATAAAAATCGTATGGAAATAATATTGTTATTGTAATTGTGTTAGCAGGTGTGAAAAAAATTAAAGACTTATAATGTAATAATTAAGAAAAAAAAAAAAAAAAGAAAAAAAAAAGCAGGAAAAAATGAAACTATTTAACTTGGCAATTATAAATTTATCTACAAATTTGTTTTTTTTTTTTATATTTATTTTTTATTAATTTTATATAATTTTCCTTTTCGTCTTCTTAATAAAAACTCGTTAGCTTATTTAAATTAAATTGAATTATATACAAAAAATTATAAGATCAGACAGCTTAAACCTAAGCTATGATTAATAAAACTAAATTTAATTATCTATTACGTATTTGATATACATGAATTATAAAACAAAATGTATTATTGAAAACAAAATAAAAAAAATCATATTACAAAAAATATTTCTATAAATTAGATAAGAATAATAAGAATAAAAATTAATATTAAAAGAATAATTTAATAAGAATAAAAATTAATTTTAAAAGAACAAACATGATTTTTAATTGAAATATAAAATTAATATTAAAAGAATAATTTAATAAGAATAAAAATTAATTTTAAAAGAACAAACATGATTTTTAATTGAAATATAAAAAAAAAATTAATGCTATCATAGTGAAGAGGAGAAAAGGTTATGACAACAAAGAAAACAAGTAATTTTAAGTTGTTCAATATTCATAGAAAGACTGTTTTATATCTATTAATTACTGTTAACACTGTTAACAGGTTCGAATTTACCATAATTTGTACAATACGATAATGACCAACATTTCAAATATTTTCAGAATGAAAACGTGCATTAATATTACGATAATAATTGATTTTATCGTTGATAATAATCAAAGAATCAATTTCACCAGAATTAATCATTAAAATATATACCAACTATTAGTAACGTCTGGATAACTCAAAAGTGTTTAAATGTAAAAGGTTTTGTCTGTTTCAGTAAAGTGGTAAACGTATAGGATCAAACCAAAGAAGATTTCGTAAAGCAAACACAAGAAATTTCTTCTGAATACAGCTTCAATCATATTGATATGGTCTATATATAGTTAAGGGGTCATACTGGACTAGAATATTCTAAATTTGAACTAAAGAAGTAAATAAAGATTTAATTAGGTACATAAGGCTCATTAAATTTGTTTGACCATCTTTTAAAACCCTTTCGATGCTAATGGGAGAATGCATACCAAAAAATATGCATTTTAGCCAAATAAAATTATAGGGATATAAAATATAGCCTAATACTTAAATTAAGAATGTACAGTCTAAGTCAAAACATCAGCTGTAAAGCCTGGACAATGACAACTATAGTGACGGAAATATTTTAAAAATATTCGAAAAAAGAATACTGAAAAGAAAATTATTTGATCCGAAAATAAATAACAAATAAAATCAAACAAGCAACTAAATGTACTAATTAATAGACAGAATATTGTAAAATTTATTAATAACGTACAAAGACTAAGATGGACAGGACATGTGGTGAAAATGATAATTATTTATTTATTTATTTATAAGCTCTTTATTATGGGCTTATCAACCACGTGGGTTTTGTCAAGCCATCATTCTTTAAAGTTTTTTACATAACTATCTATAGTTTATTTTTGATAATTTTTTTTTACATAATTTTGTCTAAAATTTAGATTTTTGTTTTATTTTTGTTTTTCAATTTCAAATTAAGTTTTTCCGTCTTAAAGTTGATAATTTTGATTTTAGCCTAGTTTATATTATATTAAAAAAATTTAATTTTTTTTTTATTTTTTTTTTATTGATTTTTATTGAACTTTAGTATATTTAATTGAAAATGTCAGTTTCTCTGAGGAATGCCATGATATTAATTGTTGCTTCTGTAATATCATGTGTGAGTATATCAAGTCCCGTAATTCCAAGCTTGGCTCTTATATCAGTGTATAAAGATCAAGCCTCAAATATGTGCTGTATATAGTGATTGGGGTATGATATGGGTATGTGTACAACACAGTGCTATGTTAGGTGTGCGTTTTGAGGTCCATCAAAAATGATAATTAAAGAAATAGATTTTATACCGTAAAGATCCAAACTGTTGGATGAAATAGAGAATAACACAGATTGAACTTAACGAATGTAGGAAAGTTGGATACGATAAAGGAAGATGAAAAAAATTTGTTAACGACGTAAAGACTATATAGAACCAATAGACATTTGATGAATACATATAACATCTCCAATGATTGTGATAGCACAAAAATCGTTTCAGTTCGAATGTAAATAAGACAAATACCTTGTTAAAGACAAAAATAAAACGTTAATATATCCTAATAGTAAAATGTTAGAATGTACATATATGGAAAAACAATATATATATATATGTATATGCAATTTGTCGCTTTGCGTCGTATATCGTCTAGTAGAAGAGATGAATTTTATCTGTATTTAAACTTGTGTTCGCCACATCGCGTGATTGCATTTCTCTTCAATCCTCACGATTCGCTTATAAAGTGATATATGCATAATTATGTACCCATACTTATATTTAAGATGCTACAACCAGCTATTACTATGCTTTTGTATTTCAGTATAGTGGCTCAGTATTATATATCGTCTAGTACAAATTCTGATTATATCTCCCAGTCTCAAGATATTTACATTCGTGTTTGCCACATAATTCGATTTAATTTTTCTGCCATCCTAACGACTCATCTGTACAGAGTGATGTACGCATAATTATGTACCCACTAATATTTAGCATACTACAACCAACTATTATACTATAGTGCTGTTGTATTTCAGTTATAGCTACTCATTTTATTCTATCTAAGACTTAACTCTACCAGCTGTCAAATTAGTTATTTAGGTTAAATTAATTTTAAGCAGCTGTCAAATTGTGAATATATCTCAAACAACAAAAAAATAAAAATTATATTTAATTATTTCCATAACTTTAGTATTCCAACAATGTTTTTGATTTTTATTTTAGCTCTACTTTAAATAAAATAAAATAAGTTTTTTTTCAAATAAATTTTGAAAATTCTTTGATTTCAACTTTATTCTTTGATTGCTACTAGACCATAAAATTACTTTACTACTAATTATGGTATTGTTATTTTCCTTTAATGTTTTGTGTTTTTTCATTATTATTATTATTATTATTATTATTTCACTTGAAGTACTTTTTAAATTCTAAACTTTTTTTTTTTTTTTTTATATTTACAAAAGAAGTTTACCGAATCACGAAATTAAAACTTTGTTTTTTTTTTATCAAAATTTTTTTTTTTTTTTTTAATTGAAATTATTGCAAATCACTTATTTTCAGTTTAAATGAGGAACTAAAATACCTTAGGCCTTTTTGTTTATTTCGTATTAAAATCAGTTCGATATAGTTTTTTTTTTGCTACATGAGGTAACAAAAATGAGTATAGAGAGTCAAGAATTTTCTGATCATGAAATTATGTTGCCTTGTACTGTCACTAGAAAAACAATAGATCTGGATAATATTCGTGTAGGTTACTAAAATTGCGATTTATTTATTTTTTTTTTTGGAAAATTTGCAATTTTTGTTTTTTTAATACTACAAGTAGTACAATTTTGCCCTTAAGATGAATTCAAATCAAATCTATTCTAATATAGCTGTAAAAAAAATTTATTAACAAATTTATTCAATGTTAATTAACCTACAACATGACAAAGGTGTATTTTTGATAAAGAAAAAAACAAATGTTAAATAGTATTAAATTGTGAATGTGGAACGTAGCTATGTTCTGAGATTTTTCTCAATATGTATATTTTTTTTATTGCCGAAATAATGCTATAAACACTCTAAATGATAAATACATATTAGTATAAATTGGTTTTGAATTTAAAAAGTATAGTAAAAGTTAATCAGAACTACACTTAACACATGAAATGGTAGTGTGTTCCACAGTTGAGAAGTTTGTGGAATCAAAATTTAATCAACTTTTGATTCCACAAACAAACTCGATTACTAATTTATTACAAAACATAATCATCAGATATTTTTCTACATTCCTAAGAACATCTTCTGTCCATTTGTATACAAATATACTACAGAGTTGATCAGATGTATATGATGTTCAGCCGCTACAGGATCAATGATAATGCACCTACATAATTATTGATGAATTATTTCTCCAATTTTCATTCAATGATTTATTTATTTCACCTTAATAAATGTAGTGATTTTTATAAAGCTTACTCCCACAGTTTTTTAAAACTGTTATAACCAGAAAGAAGCAGTTCCTGATTACTTTTTTTGAATATTTACAACAGTTTGTATTTAGATCCTACACTATTGTATTCCATTTAAAATATTTTAAGCTTTTACTTTGTGATATTTTATATTCGTTTCGTAATATTCAGTTTTAAGAAAAAATAGCCAAGACAAAAACCATCTTCTTTAAACCAACTATTCTAAACTATTCCTTTTTTTAATTATTTATTTATTAAATTATTACTTAGTAACTAAATTATATATAAAACTAATTCTATTTTAACAAATTATATTAGATTTTAGATATTCATTAAAATGCTTCAATTTATAAAGTGTTTTTTAATATAATTATTAATAGATTAAAATTAAGACCTAGCTAAATGCTGTCTGGTCGTATATAATTATATGATAATTGTTTGCTTATAAAATTGTTTCCTTAACTAATTTATAATGACTGTTAGGAACAAATTGTCCGAATAATGGCAAGTTTTTAAAATTTAGCTTCTATAACATTTTTGTAGAAATTAAATTAAAATTACATCTTATCACACCTTGTTTTTATACCATATGTCATTTATTTGTTTGACATGTGAATTGCCACATGTTATTTGACATTTATTCGAATGAATTTATAATATAAAAAAATCTTTGAACTCCAAATTGTGAGAGTATAGAATTTTCATAAATTTTCTACTTAACTTAATTTTCTACTGGTCCGCAAGCAATACACTTACAGATACCTTAAGTTAAGGGTGTTATTCATTTATTAGTTAATAAGTCTTAAAAAAATATTCTCAACACACTATGTCACAAGCACTGATGACGGAAGTAAATTGCTCCAAAATTTCAATATTTGCACAATAAAAATAAATTATCAGTGATAACTTGTGTTATTACTTAAACTTTATAATCTTATTTAATCAAAATTATAATATTACACAAAATTATTTATATATACAAGTTATAACTATATTTAACTTCACTCCGCCTCAAACGTATTTTATTTTGTTCTTCAGTCACAAAAGGGTTAAAATAGTTTAACAAAAAATATCATATTATTTTCAAAGAAAATCATTTTCTTTGTTGCTTTTTGTTTGTTTACCGTTATCTAATATTAATTTTGGAGAAAAAAAAATATATATATATATGTATATAAAATAAATATATCCAAAAAAAAATGATGGTGTATTGATAGGCAATTATTTGCGAATTCATTATACTAAATACATAACAACAACAACAATTTCAAGGAAAATTATTTCAAGGATATGCAAAAATATACAAAAATTATAATAGAAAAAAATTGATACATCCCCTATGGGTGCATTGAAAAATTATTAAAATAAAATTTTAAAAAAGAATAAAAATTAGAATTTAAAGGTTAAATTTTGAAATATGATCTATGTGAAAAACAGATTAATCTTAAAATGAAAAATTAAATTGAAAAATTATTATTTATCTGCCTAAAAGAGATAAGAAAACTTTAAGAATTCCATTTTAATTTAATTTTTGCAAATATTATTTTTTTTTTTTAATTTGATTAAAACTTAAGGCATAATTTTAAATTAATTATATGGATCAATTTCATTTATTTTTGTTTTTTTTTTGTTTTTTTTTTTGTTTTTTTTTTGTGAAAATAAATGAAAATGTTCCGTATGTATAACACTTTTGATTTTTATTGAATTTTAAACCATTTTCAAACACCATCTTTATTTATAGTTATAAGTCAGTTCGTTAGCTTAAATAACTAATTTAACTTTAAGGTCTTCTGAAAATAGTAATAAATATTTTTAGCCTATATTTTAGTATTTACAGTCATATTTGGAATTTATCACTTTAATTGTCATGTTATTTGTTCTAAAATAATAATTCATATTATTTGTTCTAATCTTATAAGCTCTCTATTTTGGCTTTAACTGGATTTTATCAAGCCATGATTGAATTATCAAGCCATGATTTATACATAAATTAATATATTTAGTTCCTGATATGTAAATTAATCCAAATAGTGTAATTATTCATTTCAATCTTTTGTAGTATACCGATTATAGGTTATTTATATGTTCAAACATAAGACAAAAATGTTAAGCTTAATATATTTAATTTACTTTAAATTGGCAAATGTGATCTTTAAAGTTCAAAATAATAATTAAATAGATATTCCCAATAACCTATGTATAGTAAATTATTAACACAATTTAGTGTAGTTTATTATATTGAATACATTATATATATTAAATACATATTAATCAAAACTATTACAATTAAGTTGAAATTAATAGAATTTGATTACATTTGTAATGAAATTTTGAATTTCCATTGGCAGTTTTCGAATTTCATTACACAGCTTGATAAAATCCATTACAATTATTTCTCTGTGTATAAATAAATAAGAATTAACTTTTAATTACTCTGAATGCTAACTCGTACTGTAGGTTAAAATTTCCTTTTTATATGCCAAAATCTAACGTGTCAATTTCCCTTCTAAGGACTTTAATTTTTGTATTTATGTAATTTTTTTATCTCTAAGCAAACAAATTTTTTTTCATATTTTTTAACAATGCAAACTGATCTGGTAGGTTAATTTTGATACTTTTTTTAAAACTTAATTTTAATGCTTTTCCACCTCTACCATCAGATAATTGAAAATTTCTATCACATCAGAATTTCTTGTCAAAAAAAATCACTTCAAAGATATGCGTTCATCTTTGTGACAATTTGAACTTAATTTCTTGAAGACCCCCTCAACCACAAATATCATTATATTTAACCTGTAAATTGAAAAAAAGACGATACAAATATCTGAACCATATCATAATCGATTTTAAATGATAGATATTTAAAAGGAGACGTAGCGAAACTAAATATTTTTTAAAAAAATTTTAATTTGCAATTGAAAATTTCGATTTAAAATTTCACCACATGTATAAGTAAAAACAAAAACAAAAGTCAAACGATAACTTTAAGTAAAATCAAGGCCCAACAGCTTGAATGCAAGGTCGTAAATATTTATATCATATTTACTTACAACAAAATTGTACAACATTATTTATTTTTGTTTCAAACTCTAGTTGAATTTTGGTTATTTTTGTAAATAATTTTGTTATAATTACTTCTATTTAAAAAAAAATTTTTTTTGTATAAATTTTGGATATTTATAGTTTTTTATTGAAATAAAGGGAAAAAAAAAGTATGACTATATCTTCACCATTCCATGTATGTCGACATTTTTAATATTTCAAATTTAACGCAACCTACCAATATACAGAGGTTTTTAATCACTAGAATTAAATTTAAATTAAATTTACTCTTTTTAAATAAATTATTGTATATGCGGTTGTTGTCTAAGATAAATCAATAAAAATAAGTTATATGTTCTCAAAAATAAATTGAAATGATGGACTTAGAAGCAATTCATAATGAAATTGAGTATAATTTTTTTATTAAACAAAGTATGTACATAACGGTAGAATACTAGTATTCCATTAAATTGCAATTTATAATTTTGACAGCTTTTCAAACAACTCTCGTACTCATTTTTATTATTATTAAATTACAATCAAATTTCCATAATCAGTTTTGTTATATTTAAAATATTTAAATTACTCATCACATATACTTTATTACACTATCAACTATATTTTATATATTTTAAAATCCACCCCTAAATTAATTTTTTTTTTTTCATTTCGGAAATTACACTTTCGCTGAAACATAACAATAATAATTATGTTCGCATCATAATAATAACTGGAAATGTCTATTTAAATTCACATTAAAGCATTTAAATTGCAACTTGGAAAATAGTGAAAAATTTAAAAGTTTTTTTTAACCACATAACATTAAATATAAAAATAAAAAACAAAAAATAACAACACAAAGAAAAGAAAAACAACAACACTGAAGAGGAATTACTGAGACAACATAATAACATAATTTGACATTTTAACCTATAGATGGCGTTAAAAATAATTATTAAGATAATCTGATATTAGTGACAATTAATTAAAAAAAAAAATATTTACTAAAAAGGAAAATTAAAAAATTAATTAATTTTTTTTTTGTATATTATAGTCATTGTGATTGTTATATTTCCATTAGTGTTGCCGTGTTAAAATTAAATTAAAAATTTTTAATTTAAAAGCAAAAATTAATAATTTTGAAATTGATTTAAAGATTATAATTGAATTTATATGTATACGTATAATTATGACGGTGTACAGGTATTTATTGAATATATTTGGAATTAATAACTGTGAAAAATGTATAGTATATTTAATTAAATTTTTAACTTTGTGATGCACTCTAATTTTCGTACATATTTACATAATATGATTATGTGTATTAAATACACCAGATATATGAAAAATCTACGATTCTATCCAAATACGACAATAATTTTATAAACAACAAAAACTACCTTGATACTAAAACCACATTACAAGAATTATTTGCTATTAATAATAATTTATCCATAAATTTTAATTAAAAACTTCTTAAAATCTCATTTAAAATTTAATTTATTTATTTTAAAATTGATATCTTCAAAATCACATAAATTATATTTACCAGGTATTATTCAAATAAATTAATTTTAATTTAAATTTAATTTAAAACTCAAAAAATTCTAGATAATTACTTTTCTCTTTCTTTTTAAATTAATTTAATTAAGAATTTATTTTATATTTAAAAATAAAAACATAATAAGAAAAACAAAAAAAAAAATCCTTTTGATAAATTCCATTTTTATACTTTTTGGAATTCGCTTGAATATTTAATTATTGTACCGAAACGATATTTTAAAACAAAAAAAAAATAAAAATGAATTTTCAAGTATTTAAAATTATATTTACATACACATATAATTAATTTTAATATAAATATATTTTTCTTTTTAATTCATTCAATTAAGTAATCTCATTAAATTTATTGAAATGAATTATTGTAAATGTATTATACGTATATAAAAAAATACTCTTAACGCTTTTAAGAAATGAAATCAGAAATAGGAAATTCAAAAATTGACTATCTTCGAAACTGCGTAATAACAATACACTATAGTGTACATCACATTGGTTTAATTTATGTTTTTGAAACAGTTAGATACAGTTTATTGTACACAGTTTATTTTATTGTATATCCATCATCATTGTCTTGTATACCTCATCCGTGAGGAATAATGCGGAAATAATATCCATCCATCACTATCTGCCAATATTTAACCATTCCTATCTCTATGTCAATTTAGGCCACGTTCTTTGCTGGATACTTGCTTCGACTAAGACGGTTGTTCTGCATGTTTTTCTTGATTTTCCGACATGATTTTCATTCATTGTTTTTATTGATTTGATTCTGATTCATTGTTTTCATGTTTTCATTTATGATTTTGATTTTGATTTTTGACTTCACGACATTGATTAGATTCGAAATATTGCTCCGCGATGTTGTTGTCATCTTTCTTCAGAATATGCCCGATCCAACGCCATTTCCTTTGTTGGGTATTTGTTTCTGATTCGTTCTGTTGAAAATGCTTTGTGACCAACGAATGTTTAGGATGCGCATATTGAATATTCTTATGTTTATGCGCAGTTGTTTGCTTGACATATTTTTGAAAGCATCCCGAAAGCATTTGCTAATGCGGACTTTAATATCAAAATAGGATAACACGATGCGTTCAATTACAAGTATGCACTCACGCACTTCTATTGCCATTTCTTCATGGAGAATCGGATGTTATGATATGCGATTTGAGCGCATGATTTTGGTTTTAGCTGTATTGACTTTTAGGCTTTTAGGTGAAGTAGACGGTAAATTCTAGAGTTAATAGAAACGAATTATTTGAAAAATTAGATGTTTGTAAAAAACAAAACATAACAAAAACAATTTTATATGAGAAAAGAAAAAAGCAGTACAAAAATATGTAAATATGTATTCATATAAACATTTTATATAAATTTATAGCACTCCATGGTAAACTCATAAATAGAAACGACTATTATTATTTGTTTGAATTAATGAATTAAAAATAATATGAATTTTCAAAGTAAATTATTGCATATATTCAGAAAGAATGAAGCGTTACCAACAGAAAGACAAACAGACATATTACAAAAATTTTATATAATATAATAGAATAAATATTATAGTATATTTTATTAGTTTTTTAATTTAGAATATTATGAGTTTACATAAACTTAAATATTTTTTTTATAGTTCTCCCTCTCTTGTTTATGTACTTTCTTCCTGTATTTGCATATTAGACCGATAATTCCTCTGTTTCGTTTTTTCTCTTTAATTCGAATCGTAGAAGAATTGTTATAACCGACAGCAAATGAAGTCAATATCTAATGAATATGTGATCGAATAAATTGTCAATTTCAATTTTTTTTTTCATTTATTTTTCTCTTTCACTCTTTTACTTTTTAAATTTTTTGTTCCATCTGTCTGTTTCTTTCTCTCTTACAATAATTGTTAATTTAAAATCAATTTTTTTTCTCTTTTAAACAGTTTTTAAACCAAAAAATTACATTACATTACAATCTATCTCTTATTGATTCTTTTTCTCACTCTATCTATCTATCTGGTTACAATTTTAATTTTTTTTGAATAATTAAAATAATTTTTTTTTTACTTTTGAATAACTTTTGAATCAAAATTAGTCGTATCGTAATAATTGCAACTTTTGCAATACTTTTTTATATATTTTCTTTTTTTTTCTCAATAAATTAATTAATATTTAAAATAAATTAAATTAAAAAATAAAACTATATTTTTTCTTTATTTTTTTATCTTTAAAATACATTAATGCCAGTTTTGTAATTTGATACTAGCAATGGGAGTTTATTTGCAATAAAAACAAAAACAACAAAAACGACAAAAATTAAAATTTATTAATTTGGTTTTTTTTTTGTTTTTGTTGTATTTGGAAATTGTATGGTAGTTTTTTAATTTTTTTTTTTTATTTTGATTTTCTTTATTAATATTATACGTATGTATATATAATAATGTGTACTCGTAAAAATTTTAACAAATTTATGAACATTGAAATTTTTGAAGCTTTCAAATTTTCTACTCTAATAAATTTTCTAGACTGTTAGAATCAAAAAATTATAAAGTCAAAAAAAAAAAACTTCTATATAATATTCATAATGTACAGAAATGTGTATAAGTGTGTTATATATATGTATATATATATAAAGTAAAACAACTTTTTTTTTTATTTTTTACTGCATTTTTTGGACGCATTTTTATACACAGAAAATTCAGAATACAAAAATAGTAATAAATTTTTGAAACGTTGAATCAATTACCAAAATAATTTGGTTTTTAAAACCAAATAAAATTGATTAATAAATTTTGAGAGTTGAGAATTCGTTCTTCTATATTATATAGAGAAATCCTGTCAATTATAATAAAAATAAAACAATAACAATAAAAATTTAATTTGAACTTCCAACATTAATGAAACTATTTTATCTTATTTTTTATGTTTTTCTATTCTGTGGCTTATGTGAATAGAATATTCGCGATTGGTGTTTTTTTTATAGGAACTGAAAATCTATTTATTTATTATAAAAACTTAAAGTATAATTAATAACATTTTAACTTTTGTTCAATTTATTAATTCCAATATCATCAAAAAATAATTATGATAAACTCAACGGTAACTGACCGGTTTAGTAGTCCTTAACTGAACACAAGACAGTATAGTATAGATAATCAATCAGAAGCCCCACAATAAATTCGTTGTTACAATTTCAGTTTATTTTTTTACCTTTTTCAACTTTTAGTTAGTTGGATTTATTGTCCATAATAATAAATTTTATTTAACTGTAAAACATATTACCAAGATTTTCCAATCATATCCACGCTATAACATTTTCCAAATTTTGTTATTAATTTTTTGTTTACCTAACTGAAATCAACTTTAATTATTTATAAGCCTGAGAATATTTTTATTTATTTAACAATTGGCCGGTGGGCAATTCTGCAGACCAATTACAGCTCATTTTCCATTTCGAGATGTGTGCCTTACTCTCAGTATATTTTGCCCTAAAAATTAACATATAATAAACAGGTATAATCAAAAACAAAATAATAAATAGAAATAGTAAGTAAAAAAAATAGTGCAGCAGATGTACAATAAATACTTAGAGTGTGGTAACAGAAAAACTGAATATTTAGAAACTACCAGTATAGTACCAGAGAAGCTGATAATTTAAATTATCACTAAAAATAAAAAAATCCGATTAAAAAATAAGAAATAAAAATAAAAAATTACATTAAACCTAACAACATGCCCTCTAATCAATAAATGAAATAAATGAAAACCAAAAATTCATAGAATTGAATAGAATGGATTCTGAGGGAGATGTCGTTTCCGCGTAGGACCTAATAACTATATCCCAAGGATACTTGGTGGTCCTATCTTTCCAAAAATATATATCCTTAATGGCTCACTTATCTTTTAAGGACGAAAAGGACATTTGAAAGTGTCCTTGTTGTTCTTATGTTTTTGTATATAAACCGTTATATATATGTTGATCTATTAGATATATATATATATATTTATTCAGTTTTTTTTTATCTAGTAAGATAACGGTCTGGAGCTTATTTTATCATTTATTTGATGGCGATTGGTGCTGTCTAATGGAGATATTGTAGTTCAAAGTAGAAAATTTTCAATCAAAACCAAAAAAATCTTTATTATTTTTCTTTAAACACCAAATATCTTAAAATTTATCTGACAACCTTTCTAATATTTATATACTGCTGTTGGAAAGGTCTCTCTTTTTTCTATAACTCATCATACATATTTAATATGTGTATATCGAATAGTTTAGAAGATATAAGCATTTATTTTATTGATTCAGTAGGTCCTACGCAGATACAACATCTCACTCAGAATCCCCAAAATTTTAACAGAAATATGTGTACTAAATCTGTTTTTTGTTTTTCATTTCTCATTTAAATTTCCTATTATGTACCAATACACTTCATCCAACTATCAAATTAAATTTCTTCACACTATATAGATAGTCTAAATATACCAACTTAAATTTCATTAACATTTACAAACCAATAATATTTGATTCCATTGAGGACAATAATTACTCTTCTCCAATAATAGGTTCTATCTTAATTTTCACTTTATTTAAATCTCCACAAAATATTCCAAAAAATGGGAGTAAAGTAGATTACATAACATTTCACTGGACTACAAAAATATAAATTATCAGATAGGTCGAACAAAACTTCTGCAATAATTCATTTCCATATAATTTTATCATGTCAAAAAAAAAAAAAAAAAAAAAAAAATGGACGAACATTAAAAAATTGCACTTGCACAAAAAACTAGAAAAAAAAAGAATAATAATAAAAAAAAAACATTTAAAAAAAATCCCAGTGTACTTTTGCAGCAAAAGAACTCATAAAATATGCAAAAAAACTTTACGCGAATATTTAAAATAAAATAAAATATGAATGAACAGACCTAAATGAAAAAAAGTGCAGTACTTTAGTATTAAATTTTCAATATTTTATCTAGATTCATATGAATATATATAAGCATAGTATATATACATATCTATAGATTTATTGAATATTCGCCAAATTCCATTTTATTAATATTTGTGATTGCCTGTATGTTCTTTTTGTTTTTTTTTTTATTTTCATTTGGTTAAATTAAATCAGAGATTGGAGGAAATATATGTTAAAAAAGAAAAATAAAATAATAAAAACAAAAACAAATTCTGCTTGCATTAAGTTCACTATAATAAATGAATGAGGTCTTTGAGATATTTCAACAAATATGATAATTAAATTTCATTCATTTTTCTAGATACAAAATATATGCAAGTAAATATATAAACACATAAATCTATATATGTATATCACACATGCAAATAAACTAGTGCAAAAATCATAACTTCTGCAGTATTCATTATTTGCAAAGGATTTTCCGAAATTTGGATCCAAAAAAAAAAATATGAAAATAAAATTTAAAAATAAATTTTTCATTTTATTTAAATTAGAATTAAGTTCACTTTTTGATTTATTCAAATTATGAAAATTTAATTTTTCAATTTGAGTTGTTTTTGTTTTTTTTGCATAAAAAAATAATAAAAAATTTTTGTTTTGTACTTACTTTTCCCTTTCTAAAGAGCATTGAAGTCCTTTACAAGCTTTTGGCTATATTTCTATAGATTTTCTAATATTTCAAAAGTCAGAATAACTTAATGCCAAATAGTCTGACTTAATTCGGATTTTAATGAATTAAAATTTTCTGTATAACAAAAAAATGAACAGTAGAAATTAGGTAGAAATAAAAAAAAAATAAAATTTAATTACTTACAAACATGGATGAAGTAAATATATTACTTCCGAAATAAAATATTAACATTGTGTCAGATTTAATACTTAGAGTAAGCATATTAGACGTCTATTAGTTACGAAAGCTTGATATATTTTTGTGAAATACTTTATCATCATTCAGATTAACTCAGCTTCTTTCAAATTATCTTTAAATATCTCTTTCAATTTAACTGATTCAAAACAATAGGTTGGTTATACGACCATACCCTATGTTTTAAAATGAATCTATTTCAATTCATAAATTTTTTAGCATATTTACCGAACATTGTTGAAACATGGAGTTTGTAGTAATTCTTATTTTCGTGTAGGTATACCGACTATATACCAGAAGTTAACAATCATTTGTGTTGGTGTTAAATATATTTCAAAAACGGTTTCTAATTACTGATTAATAATTAGAATGATAATAATAATAGTGAAAATAATGATAATAATAATAATAACAACAATAATGAAAATAATGATAGCAATAATAGTAGTATAGTAATAATAATAATAGTAATAATAATAATATTAATAATGATAATAATAATATCAATAATGATAATAATAATAATATTAATAATGATAATAATTGCAATAACAACAATGAAAATAATGATAGCAATAATAGTAGTAGTAATAATAATAATAATAGTAATAATAATAATAGTAATAATAATAATAATAATAATAATAATATTAATGATGATAATAATGGTAATAACAATAATGAAAATAATTATAGCAATAATAGTAGTAATACTAATAATAATAAAAATAATAACTATAATGAAAATTATAACGGTAATATTACTAATAATAATAATGGTAATGCATTAATTCTACAATATTAAGCCGATAACCCTGCTAGCTAGTACTGACTTTTATTGTAATTTTAATTATAGTAAATAAACGCCAAAACAAGTTAATAGAAGCAAATGTAATAAA
This sequence comes from Argyra leucocephala, assembly GCA_963942445.1. Classification (NCBI taxonomy): domain Eukaryota; kingdom Metazoa; phylum Arthropoda; class Insecta; order Diptera; family Dolichopodidae; genus Argyra; species Argyra leucocephala. Next base: position 130,889,159 of record OZ012681.1, on the reverse strand, counting down.
GAAATAATAAAAATAATTATCTCCAATATTTGCCGCTTAAATTTAGTTGCATATGCTACAGAACCACAATATTAACTTCCTAACCCATACACCATTCTACCTTTCACCTTGTCTCTGTACATTATAAATTTACGCAATTCTAATTTTTACCAATCACTTATAATATACATCCAATCCGACATATGATAATTTTCTACACTTCTGAGATTTTTACCTAGGTTTTGGGCTCTATTTTTTAGTGTAAAAACGTCCTAGTTTGAAAAATGGTCATCAAATGGCCTGTCAAACAAATTTAAAAAATTTTTTTTTTCGATAAATCAACATTTTAAATTATTTAAGTTAATTCATGTAACTGATTTTCAATGTCCAAGCCTATATTTTATATAAACGGCTGTAAGGGCAGCTCAATTAAATTAAATTAATTTGTCATTACAAAAATACAGAGGTGATAAATATAAAGAAGACAATGAAAAAAAGTTTCTTTGTATTCTATCCTGTACAGTTATATGCACTTGGATACATCAAACATGTATCTGATAACATGTATAAATTAATTGATAAATATTCATATTGATTCTGGTGTCTGGTGTCTGTCTAAAGATTTATTAGTGAAATAAACCTATTCCAACCTACTTTAAATACAAAACCTACTACATAAAACTTAAAGACAATGACTATAAGTTTCTTTACATTTTAGTAACTTCAGTACTACAAATCATCTGATTAATATTCATATTGATTCTACAGCGGCCTACAATTTTTGTTAATCACTTTAAACCTAATTTAAAAAGAAGAACCTACTACATAAAACTTAATATACGCATACTATCAAAACTAAAATCTAAATTTTAAATTCTCTATTTAATTCAATCATTTTTCCTATATTCATTAATAATAATTTTCTATCAAATAAAAAATTCCTGTCCTCGTAATACCAAAATGTGTGTTCAAATAAATTTAATTTTTCTTCCTTTATATCCGAAACACAGAAAAACAATAACATAACGATCTGTCGCTATCAACTAAATTTAAAATTGCATTTTAAAATATTTAACGTATTACATATTTATTACATAAATCATAACTTGGATTCAATTTCAGATTATATTTCAGGTATCATAACAATATCCAACACTTCTATCCAATAAAATACTCGGATATGATATTTTCTTTCTTTCACCTTTCTAAAATAAGGAAACATACTTTCATAATTTTTGTTTCTTTTTTGTTTTTGTTTTTGAACATCATTCATCATCATCACCTACATTCACAAATCTTCACGCAATAAAAATCAACAACAACAACAAAAATAGTGTAAATATGTTTAGTATACGTATTGCATTCATTCAACATCTGCAATTTGTCTAAAAAGGATTACAATTGTTGGCATGACTGCGATTTCAATTAATTTTCAGTTTTTATGAATAATACGGTAAAACAGTTTTCCGTATTTACAGAATGGTTTAAAATTAAATGAATATTGTAAAGTATTATGAAACGAAGATAAATCAAAATTTTATATTCAAATAATCAGTCTTACTGAAATTTTGAATTGTTGTATAGTAGAATCTACATCGGTATATATACATTTCCGCCCACAAATGGGGTTACAGGACAATGATGATGATGAGAAAAAAATTATATAATTTGCTTCCTACAAAAAAACAGATATTTGTGAGAGGGAGAAGTTAAATAATAAAATACTTCTTAACCCGAATTAACCTAGACTTGATGAATTTTCATATTTTCATGTTTTAGAGCAAATTATGACAAGTACTGAAAATTATGATATATAACTTATATAAAATAGTATAAAGACTAATATTAGGTATAGATCAAACGAAAAAAATAACAAGAGACTGACCCTCTAGGCGTTGAACAAATCAATTATTTAAAGCTTCTAACAAGAGAAAAGCTTGCAGAATCAATATACATTGAACAAAATATATATATTTTAGAACAAAATCTGAAAAAAACTCATAACATAAATTTTTTTAATGACATCATACCCTGTACAGAGCAATCGAAAGTCCATCTTATATGCCATACATATTTTCATTCACTTTTCAACCTCTTCTTCACCTTCCATTTATCCTATTCAGAGCTTATAGTGACAGTTAAGAAAATATTTTTTTTCTATACCATCCATTTTTTTAAATGCTGTTTCCAGGTTGATCTGTTTTGTACCATATGTGTCAACATTGGTCGGTCAACATTGAATAATGAAAATTTCGTGGACCCAACATTTCAATATTAAATAACCTAGCATAGTCAAGGTTATTTAATATTGAAATAAGCGTACGATGTTGGGTCCACGAAATTTTCATTATTCAATGTTGACCGATATTGTGCCAAATGTATAATTAACTCTGCAGTGGTGTTTTCTATTAGGAGCTGTAATTGGTCTGATCAACGTATAAAATGTTATCTCCTTTTACTATCAGCTATTCCATTTTCCGGACCGCCTGAATAAAAAATGTTAAATATAGATGGCTAATTTCTAAATATAGAAATATAATGGCTAATTTCTATTAAGAGTTTGTATTTCACATTCAGGTCGTTTAATATTGAAATATTTATTAAAATATTCATATGGCGTTGGTTCAACGAAATTTTCATTATTCACCTATAAACCTGCAGCTCTAAGCTTTCTATACATCTTTTATCTTCCTAGTTTACTTTTTTACAGCTAAAATAATTTTTTTTCAATTTGCATATTTTTTACCCTACAAACAAATTAATACATTAAATTATTGATTTATTTTTAAGCCACTCTGTACTTTATATACAATATTATTAAATGAAAATTTCATATAACAAATAATAAAAAAAAAAATTCATTAAATTTGTTATACTTTCATACGTATACAAACCATTAAATTGTGTGTTAAAAATAAACTCAGAAAAATTAATCTATATACTAACTTTCTCCGAAAATGTAAAAAAAAAAAACTATAACAACCCTCTTTCTTCAATTCCCTTTCTTTCTTGCAACAACGCTTTAAAAATCACACACCAAAAACATATTTTTTTATTTTCTTTTAATAAGATTCCCTAAAACTGACTGAAGTTAAATTTATTATTATTATTTTTTTTTTTTTTTACTTTCAAGACCGGTACGAAACGTTCAATGTACTTAAATTACTCACCGTCCGGTATCATTTATTATGCAATTATACAATACCGACAATAACAATAAGAATAACAAAAACAGTAGTTCCTCTGTTAAAGTGAAACTTTGTACAAAAAAAATTGTTTTTTTTTTTTTTTTTTTTTTTTTTTAAATTCAACTGTAATCACATCAAATCTCTTACCTTTCACTTAAATTCAAAGTGATTAAATTTTAATGTAACAACAAAAGATAACTACCAACCATTAAATTATCATTCAATTCAATTAATTCAATCTTCAAAATTGACAATAAAAGAAAGAGATAGAGAATGAGTGAAAGAGAGAGAGTGAATAAAATTAAAATGATAATAGTACAAAATAAAAAAAAAAATATTGTTTAATAATAATTAATCAAGACAAATGATTTCAAATTGAATTCATCAACACTCGGATCCATTCAACAGAATTTTTGTTATTTTTATTTTGATTTTTTTTATTTGTTATTTTCTTTTTTTCTTTAATCAATCATTTAAAATTTAATTTGAAAATTTTCTAAAAAAAAAAAAACTTTATTAAATCAATCTCTAATCTGTATAGTATAAATAGAGATTCAATATCATTAATAACTACTCCTAATCTCATATGGTCATTTGAGAGATGGAGAAATGGTTTAATTTAAAAATATAGAATTAATTTTACTCTCTATGTCTATATACTGTATAATATTAAGTCTAATTTACTCTAATCTTTTACCAAGTATCATCTCATGTCTACTCTCTAACGACAATATATCAATCAATATAATTGAATTAATAAATTAGAGTGACCATATGATGAAAACTAGTTTTACAGAAGAAGTATAATATAGTAAAATATTTATACAAAGCATTATTTCATATCTTATTTCTAACGACAATGTATCAAATCAATCAATATTAGGTATTGAATTAATAAATTAAAGTGACCATATATAGCTACTGTTGAAAAGTAAGTTTAACAGGAGAAAAATAATTTCCAGTATTTCTATTTAAAACATCGTTTTACATCTTTTCATACTTTCTAACAATAATGTATCAATCTATATTATGATCAATAAATTATGCAATAAATTAGAGTGACCATATAACTATACTGATGGTAATTAATTGAACAGGAAGAACATATTATAATATAGTCAAATAATTTTCAGTATTTCTGCAAAATATAATTTTATATCTACTTTCTAACAACAACGTATATTATGATAAAATTATGTAATAAATTAGAGTGACCATTTATCATGAAAATAAACTAAAAAAGATGAATATATGACAGTTAGAAATTATTCTTTTAGATTAAATTAAAACATTTCCTATTCAAAACTGATTGTTGCTCTAAACTGTTGTATAATAAATTGTAAACCCTTGAACTATATATTCATACTGGCTATACATTATTGAGTCAATGGAGTCGTTGTAACAAAAATAAACAGTGTAATATAATTTATGTCAAGACTACTGGAATAGCTCTTATACACAGTTTTTTTTGTGTAGTCCATTTTATTCAATTTGGCCAAACAGTGGTTCGGCATGAGCTCAAAGATGATTCATTATTCGGTGCTTCAGTTTTCTTTTAAATAATTCATTTCGTAAAATAGTTGATTACTCCACTTCTTATCGTTTATGCCGCACTAATCGTATAATAGAAGAGATATTGTTATTGTTGGAGGTAGATTATGTTCGTATGATACATACATATACATATTATATTGATACAGTTATAAAATATTATAAGTAGTGCTGTATTTTTTGCAACAATATACCACATTCCTATTTTTATTTTATTTTTACTATAAAAAATTATAGCTCAAATCTCACAAGTTCTATGCAGCATGCACTGAGATCAATAGAGATTAATAGTATATCCTATCTATTCCAGAGTCGTAGGTTTGTTCTTAAAGCATCTCCCTTGATTTTATATATACTGGCTGAGATAATGTAATGGATTCTTATAACACTCATGTACTTCCTTGGTTGACTCAATCTTTGATTATAAATATTTGCAGTGATTATTGCTTATCAATTAAATAATTTTTTTTAAAAGATACTTTGCCCCCATAGGGGGACCTATTAGAGTTTTATATACTGTTATTGAGACTTTTTTAGATGTATTTCGACTATTGAATAATACAGGTTAACACTAACTGTAGAATCTCTAAATTGTCAATCATTTTCTCTTAATATCAGATTTTCTATAACTTTCTAATTTTTTTCACTCTTCAATATTATTGCATTGCATAAAATTATTGCACTGCTCAATACTATTGCATCAACGAAAATAATTATTGCAAATTCTTTCAAAATACAGATTTTACATAATAATAATTTGCGGCTGTTGTAAAGAAAAACAAAAAATATATCTGCATATAAAAAACCTCCACTGGGACTCTGTAAATGTAGATCAACCAATAATTTCTAGTTTTGCAATATAATGTCGAGAGACATTTAGTATTAGTTCTATTTTATATTAAATAATAAATCCATAGACGAATATTTGTCTTTAAAGTTTTTACAAACAACAACAACAATACCTCTTCGGCGCAAAACCTCTCTTTAAATCTTTATTCAAACAACACTCCAAAACAAAAGCCTCCTATCAACGTAAATACTATAAGATTTGTTACAATCGGTGGCTTTCTTCAATATACCTCAAACACACGACCCCCCTCTCCCCACCACCAACATTCAATTGGCATTAGACTGAAATAAAAGTGAAAAGACAACGTGTTAATTGCCATCATCTATTTAAGTTGGTAACAAAAATAAATATAACAAAAAACCAAAAAAAAATAAAAAGAAAATTAAAATATAAAAAATACTTATAAAAAAAAATTCCTGGAACTGATGGACAATTTAAGGTCTATCATTTATTAAAATTTATTATGCTGAACATTATTATTGCGTATAATAAAAAAAAAAAAAAAAAACTAAAATAAAAACAAATTTGATACTGTGGTTAATGTTGCGTTGCAATGAAATAAATTTTCAAGGATTTTCAAGGATTCATGTTTTTATTTTTTTTCTTGTTTTTTTTTTTTTTTTTTGTTCAATAGATGATAAGATGTGTACATATAACTAACCATCAACTATATAATATAGTAATGAAAATATCATGAGTTCAGTCAGAGATCACTTATAGAATTTTTTTTTTTGTTATTATTATTACTATTTTTTTTTTTTTTATTATTATTGTTATTATTATTTTTTTATAAAAACATTATATTTACTTGTTTTTTTTTTTGTTCCAAAATTCACAATTTTAATTAGAATTTAATTGTGTGGTCACGAACTTTTTAAAATAATAATAAAATTTATTATTTTTTTATATTTTCTTAAGTCTTCTTCTCATTTCAATCCTGTTATCAAGCCCAATGACAATGACATTTATTCTAAATATACAAATTATACATATACAAATACTTTTAAGTAAACTGTTAGAATTATATTCGTATTCGAATATAGAAATACATCCGTGAGCCCTGGTACTGCCGTATTGAAGCCTTCTGTGATTAGGAACTGAAATTCTCAAGCTTGAAAATAAATAATCGAGCTTATGCAAAAAATGACATACTGAGACTACTCGTTCTATAATTCATAACACTAAATTATATAATTTAAATAGGTAGGTGGAAAGGTATATTAGTTGCTTTTGGACATACAACAGAACACAATTACTTTTGCAAAAACACTGTCTACCATTTTGATGCAATTTGATTGATTTTTTGTTATCGGTTGTTTTCTAGCTCAATCTCAATACTAAAACCAACTTAAAGTGTTCAAAAAGACAATTAGATGAATCTGGACGTGTAAGAATCATCAAATTACGAAAATTATATTTGATCGAATATGTACAAAGACCGATTGAATACAGAATATCAAAACATGCATTAGAGCTCATGACAGACAACTCATTTGAAAAGTAAATATGGGCTGAATTTTAATAAACAGTTTTCTATTATTTGAACAACGCAATCCTTGATAGAGATGAATTTAGATATGATATACAAAAAAACTATGTTTAATTTGAACTGTTGAGCCAAATAGTTGGCTGTTGAGCCAAATAGACAAAAGTCATCAGAAAGCACTGATATTAAACTTTATTCAGGTATAACGCTATCTAAGTTATTATTTTTTTAATTTTATATTAAATCTTTAAAATGAATTCCAGACTTTAGCCACGAAATCCCAAAAACCCCAAAATACCAAAATTCGAAAATCAGGCTTAAATTCATTTAGTGTTTTCAAAATCAATAATTTTGTTTTTATCCAGCAGCGGCTTGGCATAAAAATAATTTATATAAATATTCTGTAAATGGCGTAGAACTTTTGATTTTGAATCCAACTCTAAAATCTCTCCTAACACTCAGAATCTCGCACATATATTCATTATATTTGTCATATTTAGTATCCAACATATTCAGTTAAATACAATACAGGCAATTGAAATACGTGCAAAATGAAATTGAGGCAAATAAAATACAGGAAAATGAAAATACAGGCAAGTTGCAAGAAAAACAGGCAAATGATAATATATAAGAAATACAGGGGTATGACACGCTCCCACCTCAATCTAAAGATTTACTGAAAATTTATTCATTTTTGTTATTTGTTAACTAAGCTTAAATTCCCAATCAAAAATTGGGTTCTTTTTCCACACTGGAGATGTGAGTAAATTATACAGAAATGTATTAATGTAATAAAAACTGTATAACATAGTATATATTATGTAATATACAGTTATGTAAAATAACTGTAAAATAACTGCAATCGAACTTACTTATCATAACCGTAATCTTCTTCTTTTGCATATCTGCAATTCTATATTGCTGACAACTTGTAATGTTGACTACTCTAGTAAATACTGGTAGTCATATTACCGTATTGTTCTCTGCCTTTTGCAGTGTATACTACTTCGTCGATTGTACTGAGCCTTATCCAAATTTTGATATTTCTGAATCAAAATTGTTTATCTTCAACGACATATCTTTCTTCTACTTCTCTTTGGATAAATTGTACCATTTTATACTTTTGATTTCGATTTACATAATAAAATAAACTAATTTACACCATTTGACTGTTCGCAGTAAACACTCACATTTTCTGGAGCCTCTAAACAAAATCTTAATAGACCCTACATTTCATATCAATGTCATTATAATCATTTAATCACCCGAATTGAACCAAACTTTTATAAATAACAAACTTAGATTAACATCTTCGAACTACTGAAAATGTATATACCATCATTGATGTGGTCATATCAATGAAACCTATTTACATAAAACTAAAAGTTTTTGTAATAATAATAATAATTTGTTTAATCTATTTTAATGATCTGATATATTTCAGTAAAATTCAGTAAATAAATTTAATTTTTTTTTTGGTATTATCTTACAGTGTGTTCCAATACACAAACAACAGAATAGAACTTTAAATTACAATTTTAATTAAACTGCACAATTTATTCTTTAAAAAAAAAAAAATGTATTTTATTTAAAAAATGTTTTTCCTTCAGATTTTATTACTACAAACATAAAAAAAAAAGAAATAAAAATGAATCCTATAAATTATTACTACTATATACCATCTCATATATATACACTTAAAAATATATACACATATTTTAAAACTTTAGTACTTTCAACTAGGTCAAACAGAGAATCATCAAAGGATTTAAAAAAAAAAAATAAAAATAAAAATAACAATAAAAAAAAATAAAAAATTCATTTTATTCGATGCAAATACCAATGACACAAACTAACTTATGAGTGTAATTTTGCACAAAAAAAAACAAACAAAAATATAATAACAAAAAGTAACATGAAAGTAATATGACAGGATAATTTTAACAAGAACCTTTATGCAAAAAAATGTATATATATATATATATTATTCATATGTAAATATACAAAGTACACACCTATAAATATAAAAGATGTTACGTAAAAAAATGTTTTTAATTTACTACTCACATTTTTTTCTTGTTTTTTTTTTTTTTTTGTGCTTTACTGAATAAAATATACACAATTAAAGTCACATAAACTTAAGAACAGAAAAGATCATTCCATATCCATGCATAAAACAAAATATGAATTGTAGTTTGCTTGTGGCATGCATTTTGACATGAAATCGATTTTGGTGTTTTACTTTTAATATGAAAAGCTATATTCACTGATATCTGATGTTTAGCTAAAGCTAAGCTCTCTATACAGGATGATAGGATTATATGAAATGTAATGATACAGAAGATTACTTTGATAGATAGGGTAGTGTAAATTAATAAAAAAAATTGATTTAACCTATTTTACTAATTTTACCTTTTTTTTTTGCTAAAAAATCTTTACTTTTTATATACATAAGAGAACCAAAGGTAACTCCTAGTTTTTACTTTAATTTTACTTCCTAAGATGAAAAATTGAATTGTGAAGCAAACTCATAGTTTTGTGTATTTTAATATTAAATAAATTTTGATTATATTATTGTTAAATTCGATTACATTTTTTTTCTGATGGGAATTTCTATGTACACGCGACTTCTTCAGATCTATTGTACTTCCCCGTATATATCGCAGAATTACAGGTTTATGTCCTTGATGAACGCTATTATAACTTTGATGACAAATCGATTACATATAGAGAAAGGAATGATTATTAAAACGGTTTAGATAAAATAATCCTTTTGGACAACAAATATTCTAAAAATCGAAATATTTTGGGTCAGGACAGGTTTGGGTCTCGGGTTTGAATCCAACTCATGGCATGGGTCTTAAATATACATTTTTTCATTATTTCATTATTCCAAAAACAGAATGAAAATTAAAACGAGTTATATAAAATAAACCTTGTGGCCAACAAATTATCTAAAAATCAAACTATTTGGGATCGGAAAGTCTTGGGTTCGAATTCTACTCATGGCATAGATCTTTTATTCAATTTTTTTTTATTTTTTATTATTCCTATTGGCTTTTTTTTATAGAATAACGACACTTAATAATACACACATATACAAACATACCCAAATGTATACATACAAAGTAAAGGGAATTAAACTTTTTAGATAACACCCTGTATTTATATTCATTCATTCATTCTTTTGAAATAAACTTTTTACGTGAAAATTTATGTAAATTTTTCTCCTTGTATCAAATATTCTTCTGTTTTTAGTTTCCTTTTTTTTATTTTTTTTTTTTTAAATATTTCATTTTAACATTTTATTTATGTATAAAGTCGATTTATGTCAGATTTTTCTTTTTTTGTTATTATCCGCTTGGAAAATGAAAAATACTTTTACTTAAAAACAAACAAAAAATCAACACAAAAAAACAACACAAAAAAAAAATCAAAACAAAAATATTTTTATTGTGTAAATTTAATGCAAAGGATATAATGGTTTCAATGTTTGTTTTTACAGTTAAAAATTTAAGTCCTTTTTAATTTCCCAGAAATGAAAATCTTATTTGTAAGTTTTTAAAACTACATTTCTAAAAAGAAAAAATAAAAAAATGTAGATCTTATTTTTTGTGTAAAATATATTTTATTATTTTCTTAATTCGATGTGTCTTTAAATTGAGACATAATGAAATTTATTAGAATTGAAATGAGCTCAATTGGTATTAAAAGGAAATTAAATTTAAAATTTTTGTTTTTATTTTGTTTTTTTTTTATTTTTAAATTTTTTCTGTTGTTTTTAATTTTTAATTCGTTGGTCTATTTTAAAAATAGATTGTATTATATACAAATAAATGTCTTTGGTATACAAATTTTGCAAATTTGTGTACAAAATGTTTTTCGTAGACAAACTTTCGAATTAATACACAAATATGTATAATGTATGTATACATAATACTATTTAAATATGGAAGTAGTATCGTATTTTGTTTGTATGTTTTTATTGTCAAAAATAGAAACTTAAAATTGTTTTTAACAATAATACATTGGATAATTTGTAAGTAATATAACAGAATGATCTAATATAAAATCAATGATTGATTAAATAAACATATCTCTAGCTAAACTCACCTATTTATAAGCAAACCAGATTGGTATAATGTTTATATCATCTGACTATTAATCAGAAGGTCTCTGATTCGAATACCACTCCCGACATGGATCTTAAATTCACATTTTTTTATTCTTTCATTATTCCTAAAATAACATTAACTGTCAGTTTGTTGATTAATATCTGTCAGATAGTTTTAAAATGTTATGAAGCTTCAGCCGACTAACACCATTTGAAAAAAACAAGTCGTTTGGTAAGCTATTTGTGTAAAAAATTAATCTTGTTGGATATGCGCTTCTGAATTTCAGCATTTCTGATTTTCATTCGTAGATCTCGATATAAAAATCGCCCCCTGCCATTAGTATTAATATTTTCGACTGAAATCGTTCTAATATATCAAGTCATCTGATTTCCTCTTTTATAGTTTTCATCTATATCGTAAAATATCGTTACTCACGAAACATGACGATCGCCTGCCATTAGTATTAATATTTTCGACTGATTATTTTTGAATAAATAAATAAAAATAAATAAATAAAATATTTTCAACTGAAATCGTTCTAATATATATCTTGATCTCATATATCGGCTTTAGGATAGCTGTATAAATTAATAATTTGTTGTTTGGTGTCATAGGAGAATTGTATCCAACCAATCATAAAATGAAAGACATTGAAATTATTAAATTTTTCTTATTCCAATGAGATAACCAAATCAAGCCTTGCCTCTCTCTAATATTCAATTCAAGCAAACATTTGGTCAAAAAATAGAGTTAACTATGCCTAAACAAATAACTCACATCATGGGATCGAAAACGTAAAATTGAATTTTAACTCAAATCTCACACTTTTTTTATTTGGAATGCAAAACAATCGAGTTTGAGCTAAAATTGCACCATTTGCTCAGAGCGTGAAATTTTGTTCGATAAATAAAATTTGTCAGAGTTTTTGGTTAGTTTTGTAAGCAAAAAATTTAGTTTTTAGCTTATTTTTATTTTTGAGTTGAAGTTGTGCTGTAGCAATTTACCTGTACGACTTTGAAACAAGCGTTAACTTATTTTTTTTTTGCACCTCATTTCTATGCTTGAGCTATTTTGCATAAAGTTTGAATAAAAGCTCATTTTTATGCATTGCACCAATAACATCGATTAGAAATCACTGTTTAAGAATAATTTGTCTGTCTTGTAAATTTGAGCAATAAAAATATATATAAAAAATGTGTAACTATATAATTACAAGTAATAAAAATGAATCACTAGAAATTTTACGGGAAAAAATTAAAACTAAAAATTCATATTATACAACTTCCTACTTTTTTATTGGAAGAGAAAACTGGGGACTATAGAAATTTCTGATTCGACTAAATTTAAATCGTTAATAATTTTTAACATGAAGGTAGCAGAAAGTGAACATTAGAATATAACAAAGGCTCTTTTTTCACTCTTTTTTCAATTTCACTAGCATAGCAAAGACCATAAACATATATGCCCTTAAAATTAACATTAAGATTAACATAATATAAGATTAACTTTCATGGCTAGCCTATCACAATAACTCGATTCAAATAACTTGGACTAAATAAATGGAAATAAACTTCAACCTCCTAGCCATAGAAGGTCATAAAAACTAATTATTATGTGAAGATTGCAGTTGCAAGAACAAGAATTTATTAGAGAAGCCTGATCGGTAAATTTTACTCATTTACTCACCTTTTCTGCAGCTAGATGATTTTTCATGAGTGAGAACATTTTTAGAATATGCCAGCAAATCAAAAATTTTTCAGGGAAGCCTGATAGGGGTATCTTCTACCTCTAAGTACTTCAAATACTAATTCAGGCAGTTATTCCGATATCACTTATCAGTCCAGATTATACGGAAAATTAAATTGAAAAAAAAATCTGATTGAATTTGGATAATCTAGAATCCTACTTAGCTTCATAAACAAATAAAAAAAAATATTAATTTCTAACAACCCACAAAAAATAAGAATAGCGAACTTAAGTTAAAAACAAATTATTTTGAAAACACAAAAAATTCAATGATCAACGATTGTCATTCGAAGAAGATAAAAAAAATAACTGTATTTTATTTCAATTAAATAACAATTTTCCATCATACTCGTACATATACAAATATTTATTTTTTAATCAACTTGAAAATTTTCCACCACTTTAATTTTCTATCTTTTACAAAAAAAAATTCTAAACTAAATTTTTTTTTTTTTTTTCATTATTTGTTTTACTATTTTTATTTTTTTTCTTAAAAAATCTTTTTTTCAATTTATTATCAATAAATCTTCTTTTTTTTATTTAATTTTTTTTTTTTTAAAGAATTATCAATTTAATCAATTTATCGATTCCCGTTTTTTTATTCCAATGAAATTTTTTAAATCTTGAAGATTTAAATTCTAAAATACATATTCGACAAATTTCAAAATCGGAAGTTATTCTATTCTATTTAAAGGAATAGAGGAAAACAAAAATAAAAAATTTTAAATCTAAAATCGAAATCTATTTTACTGTAGAAGAGTGACAGAGAGAGAGAGAGAAAAAAAAATAAATGTTTTAAAAGGAGATTTTATTAAAAAATTTCAATTTTAAAAATATTGAGGTAGTTTCTATACATATATATACAAAAATATATTCAATCAAAAGTACCTACTCAAATTATACAAAAATTTTCTACATTAAAATTTTTGAATTGTTAGAATTTAACTTAACTATAAAAAAAAAAATGATGAATCTTGAATTTTGATTTCTCAGAACGAAAAACAAAAAAAAAATGATATATCCTACTTATTTTATGTAAATAGATTTTTATATATTACTTATGTACTTGAAATATATTTATTATATGTATAATATATGAATATATAATTTAAGTTATAATTAAACAGCACATGAGAGGCATGACGTTAGAGAAAGAAAAAAAATGTGTTTTCACCACCCTCGTCCTGAATGGAAGGGGTTATGGAAGGAGAAGAAGATTAGTAATATCTTTACTATCATAGCCACTATAGTATACAAGTTATTTTTTTAAGATGATATATTATTTTTCACAGGTGGATTATGAAATGAGGTCGCACTTTGAGTGTGTGCTTATTTTGTATGCATTAATTTTTTTTGGGATAGATATTATGTTCAATGTATAGGTGTAATCGGAAATGTCAAAATAAAATCAAATACATTTGCAGTCTATTCTATTATGAGTAGTTTTATAGTTTTATATAAGTCAAGTAATTTGTTATGTCTAAGATTGACAACAAGACAGAATGATTACTTTTTAGTCAAAAATGTCATGTGCAGGAATGTGCATGTTCAGGAATTGAAAAATTTAATTTGAAAAAAAAAAAATGTAAATGCATGAAATTCATTTTTATGTTAAAATTGGAAATTGGAGATGTAATCTGGAACATATGAAATAAATATAAAGGATTTTTCATAAACGCAGTATTACGTGAAATTTTCATTATGCATGGCTAACTTATAATCATATGATTTTATTTTAAAACGATCACACACTACAATAATTTTTTGACGTTTATGAATACGCATTTTAAAATTTAATTTTCATTGGTTTTAATTTTGTTTACAATTTCAAATTTAAAATAAACAAATAATACCTACAATAAAAATGCAGCAATTTATTTTGATAATACCTTGTCCTTCACTATCAGCCATTTTGAAAATTTAAACAAAAAAATTGACAAGATTCAATTTTTGTGCAGTATGAAATTTCATAATGCATATCTGAAATTGTTTTACTAATAAATTTTGTGTCATATATGATTGTTGCAATGTACTTTATGAACTGTAAGCAAATGTATAAATCATTTATGAACACATGACAAGATTAATACATTGTATTATGTGTTTATGAAAAGGTCTTAAAACAACGCTTGTAAAATTTAATACAATTGGAAAAAATATTTCGACAAACGTTGAAATACGAAAATCAAAATAATTATAACAATCAGTTACAATTATAAAATTAATTAAAACTACATATATGAAAAATTTACTCATAACACTTTTATACGCTTTAAAAATATCCAAAAAATTAGCCTAATCGCTTAAATTATTGCATTATAGGTACCCAAACTTAGACAACGGTAGAATAAATTGTTATATTAAACACTCTGTACAGTTGCTTGTTGTATGATATGTTTTGACATGTAAAACAGGTCTTGTTAAGCCTAGACTAAAACTGCTTATTAAATTTTATACAATATTATAAGACATATTTATACAATAGTATAACAACCATGATTAATAATTAATTAAATAGACTAAAAGGTAATTACTTAAAACTATAATACGTTTACGAGTATAACAATATATAATATGAAACACCCTATATAACTCAAAATTAAACACCATATCTATTAGGATTATAACTTACCGGACAATAATACCATATTTGAGAAACACCCTATTCCTGAAGGTTGAGTACATTATTTAAAGTCAACAATCAATAATTGATAGAAATATTTTTTTTTTGTTTTGTTTATAAATTGTTAAAAATTTATTTATTTATTTATTTTCTTTATTTATTTATTTGTTTATTTACTTTTTTATGTATTTATTTATTTATTTACTGAGGAAATTGATTGTAAAATAATTAATTATTTTAATAATAGTAAAGTTATTTCATGATTATTTAATTTTGGTTATTTTGACATTTCATGAAATTTACCGTATTTTCATATCCAATACAAAGTTTAGTATAAAAGATGTTATGGGGTAGATATGTTATAAAACGTTAATCTGTGGGGACTTTTTTCTTGTGAATTTAGGTTTCATATTTTCATTTCTTTTTTAATCAATTTTAACCAGGAATGGCATTTTCTCAGGTGATAGTGACAAAAAACATAATCACAAATTCTTTTTTGGCATTTTGTAAGACAATTTTTGTTAAATTGAGAGTAACAACAAATTCGTTGTCACCGTCGAACTAATACGAAATATTGGGTTTTCTCTTCTGTCACAACAATATAATTTCATAGGTATTATATATATCATAGGTAGTATATTACATATTTGCCACAAATATGGCATTGTCATATGACATTAAAAATATGACATTGTCATATTACATTGTCATATGACATTGTCATATTTGTGTTTTTTTAATGTTTTGTTTGGATTTTAATATACATTTTTAGTTATTGCTTAATGTTGCTGGTATTAAAAATGATCACATTACAAAATACTGAAAATGTTTCTGATAGCTTTTATTTTTTACTTCACAGTCGCTATCAATTATCACCTTACAAAATTCTACTCCAGCTCTCTCTGTCCTATAACCCAACAGGATGTAAAACTATAAGTTCTTGAATTTAACCAGCTATTCCTACCGTATGGCCCAACATGTGTGAAAGGATGAAGAGATAATAAATTAATTTATTTCATATCATACACAATACCCCATACATAGAATGTAATAAATTGAATAAAAAAATACTGAAAAACTGTTTATTTGAACTATTGCAAAAGACTATCTTTTATTGCATATGTTATTAGATAAGCTAAAAATATAGATATAACTATATAGATGAATATTCATTATATTATCAATAACTTCTGGCTTATTTAATTTTAATATTTTTTTTCATATACATCTATCCACACAAATTATATTATATAATGTAAAATATTTCAATATAAACATAATTTAAACTAAAAATTCAATATGAATTTTACTCCAAATCCAAATTCTATCAGATATTTTTTCCTGCAACGCAATTATTTTCTGTAATATAGATTTTTCCGCTCTTGATGTATTTACAAAAAAAAAAAATTAAATTTCTTTTTAACTACATATATACTTGCATTAATTAAAAAAAAAAATTAAAATGAGAGGTACTATAAAATAATAACTCAAAGACAACAACAACATTTCCAATTTATATATATATATATTATATATACATATATATACACGCTTATTAAAAAAGCAAACTTTTCGCATTTTAAATTTATTATTTTTTGTAAAAGAATATTTTTTTTTTATTTCTATTCAAATTTTACAACGTCAACAACAGCAACCAGTAACACCACAACAAATTATTAAACTTACATACAATACATATACACTCATATTTAAGTACTCGAACAATACATAATAATAACAAAAACATAAATTACATTTTAGTTTTTATTAATGAATATGCAAATGTAGTTGTGTGGGTTCCTTTCATATTTTATCCTTCAAAACAATGATTTTAGCAAAAAAGGATAGAAAACCCTCACCACCAACTAAACTTGAATCTTGATGGTAAACTATTCTAAGTAATTTGAAAGTTATCAAATAATTAAAAATTCATACATTTTTTTATTCGATTTTTTTAAAATTATGAAAATTCAAAATTCCTATGTAGATATGTAGGCTGTTATAGCTATATAAGAGTACGTATTAAATATAAAAAATTGAATATTTTTTCCAAAAAAAAAGAAAATAATCGAATAAGACTTCAGGGACCGTTTCTAATGTGGAAGTGGATTGAATACTATATGAAGCCCAAACACTTTAATTTTTTTTTACCTCAAAGACAAGGACTGAATACTGGAAAAAAAACTGAATAAACTGGTTTTTACTTACATTGAAAAACCTGGTTGTACAATTTTGATCCACTAAAGACCTCTATTTTTTTTTTTTTCTACTTAATGGACCATTTATACCGAGGCTACGAATTGAATACTGTTTATACTGGGAAATCGGATTGACTAAAGTCAAACTTAAACTCATTAAATTTGTATTCTCTCTTTTTGAATATTGTGGGTTGAAAACACTAAAAATTTCTATTCATTTTATTTGACTTCTATTATTTATTAAAACTAGTCATTATCTCATAATTAAGACTAATCATCAATTTCAGGCCCAGTACTATATATAGGGCCGTTTTTATTTTAAAAAATCCGTTACCAATAATGTTGAAATTTTTGTAATCACCGCCATAGTAAACCCATAAATCGTCCCAACAATTGGTCTAATAAATTGTATAGAAATATTTCTAATTTACGTACAAACCAACCCACACACATGTTTAATTTAGAAGATGTTGACTCCTCTATAAACTTTCACTAAATTATACTCACCTTTTTTGCACCTTTTGCACTTTTGCACCATTTAATTAAAATATTTAGTTGTATTTTTGCTCATATTTGATTTAACATTGATTGAATATGATATTTTATTATATAGGATTAATCACTCATCAGCGACATATGCTACTTACCATTTTCTAAGATCTTTATTCAAATGGAATTGGCCTCTAGCTCGAAGACAATTCAAGATATCGGAGCATAAATGAATCGTTTTGTTAGTTGTTTTTATAAATTTTCAATCCCAGCAAAAATAGGAACAAAATAATATTTTAAAAATAAGTGAAAATATGAGTAGAATTATATATTTTGAATGAGTGAGAACCAATTTAGAATTATCTGCAAAATCAAATATTTTTTTTTGTATTTCCCAAACAAGTACAAATATTACTCTATATTTACATTAAATTGAATGTTAAATTCAATAACATTAAATATAGAAAAAAATCGAAATGCCCAGCATGTCAGAATGATTCAATTATTTTAAAACCATCTACGAAGATGAATACAAGTCAAACTAAATCCGATAATTTTGTATACTAATAAATATCTAGATAATGGATATGCAGTGATTTATTGAACCTACGTGTCATTTGCGAACTATTTCTACACCAACAAATAATTTAATCAATATCATATATTAGTTTAGCCATGTTTAAAACCCTAAATTGACTAATATAATGCTAGTCTAAAATATACAAAATTTAATTTGTACCAAATACTATTATTGTATAAATACAAAAAAAAAATATATATAAAATATTTTTTTAATTATTTTAAAAATTATTATAAAATTAATTTATTTTGTATTTTTTTCTTCCATTAAAACAGGGTGGTAAAACAGCACCATATTATGTTGGAGCAGCTCAAACATTACCGCGAGGAATGTACTCAGATAGAAATAAGAATGCAGTTGGTAAGTATTTTTATTCAGATTATATATATATATATATTAAATATGTAATATACATATAATCATATATATACATGTATATATGACTGTGTGTGTGTTGATAAAATATAAAGAAATGCAAGTAATTCAAAATCTTCAATTACATTACAATACACTCTCTTGAATTTTTTAACACTCCCTCTAATTATACTATTTTAATGTTTTTTTTTATCAGTGCTCCTTAAATGTTCCTACCATTTGTTTTTTTTTTATTTTGATATTTGAAAAAACATAATATTAAAATTAAACAAATATAAAACAAAAAAAAACAAACCCTTTCAGTTATTTAAACTCTGCATATTTTTAATTTTTGCTATTCAAAAATTGATCTTTTGAATACAGTGTTGCCAGATAACCGTAATAAATTAATACTTTCTGTTAATTTTCGGTATTTTTATTTACTTTTATTTTTACTTTTTATAGAGCGACGCATTAAAAATATTGTTGAGCAGCTTGAACCGAAATGAAATATATAAAACAAAATAAAAATAAATAACGGAATATTTTCATTGATATATTCTAGATCAAAATAAATTGTGTTTGTTGGCGAATTATAAATATATAAATATACATACATATATATATATGGGGGAACCAAATAATAACACTAGTAAAAATTTAATGACTTGTAATTAAAGCAAAAATGTAATTTACAAAAACAAAACAGTGGCTCTCAACTTATTTTTATGTTAATTTCTTAGATCCATATATAAACAATATATATTTGTTAACAATCAAAACTGAAAACTCTGAAAATTTCCTAAAATCTAACATTCATTAATTCTCTTCTCACCAACGTTGATTTAATTTCAGTTAACGAAGTATTTAAATCTGGCAACACACTCTTTCATCATATAAATAATTTAAAGCTTAAAATCTCTCTCTCTTACCCTTTCTTTGTTTTCAATATCCATTTATTTTAATATTATATAATATATTTTTTTTAAATATTAAATAAAAAATTTTATGTTGAACATCCTTTTAAAAGGATAGTACTACTTATGAATAATAAAAACAAAAAATTAAAATAAAAATAAAACATGAGTGTATTTGTATATATGTATTGTGAAAATAAAAAATATAAAAAACAAAAAACAAAAACAAATATTTAATAACAGTATTTTCACATATCCATAAAGTGAAATTTTAAAAAATATTTTTTAGTTAATATTTTTCTTTTTGTTTTAAACTTTTTTTTTCTATTTTTTTGTTTTTTTTTTTTTTTGTAAAAGTTAATGAGTTAATTATGAGTTACATTTTTATAAGTGTAAGTTTTAATTTTTATTTTGTTTTTTTTGTTTGGTTTTATGATGATGGTTGGATAAATTTTTCCCTAATATTATAGAATAACGGTAATGGATTTAGTTTTTCCAGTTTTTTATTTTAATTTTGTAGTTTAAAATTTTCTTATTTATATATGCATGATATAATTATATATAATAATTAAAATATAAATAATATAAATTAAATATTATGATGGACCCCGGTGTGGTTGTAAAGAAAAGCCATTTAACTACAGTTAAATAGTTTTATTGAACTTTATATTAAATTAAATTTACCCTAAAATCAGATAATTTTGATAGTGAAGTTGTGTTGCTAATAAAAATATCTATTTTGATATTTAATATTCTCAATCTTCATAAAGACTATTTAAAAGGTTTTGTATGATATTAAACAAAAAAAATTGCAAAAAAAAAAATTCTGGCAACCCTAATAGAATTTTATAATAAAATATAAATCGAAGAAACTAAATTCAGCTGAAAGCATCAAAATACACATATCCAACTCCTATAAAAAACCTAAGACATATTTTGCATTATCAAAAGTCAACGAAAATTTTAACATATTCAATAAAAGTACCCCTACCTATCACTACCATGTTAAAAATGATATTATAAATAATTTTGATATTAGATCATATAAATTAAATGGTTTTTCAATACAATTCTGACTTATATACATCAATATGTACAATATACATAATATGCATAAATAAAGCATGTTGTTTTAAAACAAAAATAAATACTATTTATTATATAGAAATAAATTAATATATATACACAAGTAAATTAAATTTTTATATAATAATTATATACTCAACAAAACTACTCCACAAAATTTAACACCAACTTCTAAGCCTATTTGATTGTAATTTTTTATTTCTATATATATTATATACATTTATTATTTTAAAAAAAAAAACAATAAAATCAAAACAAAATTATCATATTAATCATTTATCAATCAATACTATCAATCAATATTATTGTCGTTATCAATCAATATCTTTTTTTATCAATTACATTAAAATATTTTATTTGAATTTTATTTATTTTGTATTATGCTTTTATTAATTAGTGATCAATATTCTGTGATGGACAGTAAATTTTAAATTATTATCGCATTTTTCATATATATTTTTTTTACATATATACTTTTTATATTACAAAATAAAACAATTAAAATAATATATATTATGTAAATACAATATGTAAATCAAAATGTATTAAATACAATAAATTATATTAATGGGCTTATATCCCGAATTTAACTACCCTTAAAATCTGAAACATGCTTTCATTTAATAATATTGAAGTTAGAGACAAACTTGAACCAGCTTGTTTTTGAAATGTTGTATTAAAAATTTGTACAATGGTTTTGTATAAATAAATGCTTTTCTAGACAAAAAAATTACAAACATTGTAAAATTCATTTGATTGAAACTCAGTAGTTCGGACATTCTTCCATAGTGAAACAGTTATTAGTCATACCACAAATTTGATATTTATTCATTTTAACGATAGTATAGTTGTGATACAGTTGTCATACCACAGTACAGAAACAATAATTCTGATCAATTGTTCTACCAAAATAATAATTAGAAGAACAATTGATCAGAATTCAGTTTGCACACAATCAACTGCTTGTTGTTAACAATATAGTAAACACAATCAACTACTTACTGTTAACAATATACTAAAAATGTATACACAACGATTTCATTATTGCATAATACATACGTACTTCTAAAATCTAAATATATACTTTTATTACTGTCTTCATATATACAAATCAGTAGTTTTAATATATCTATCAAACACATAATTAAAATTCGCTGAATCCCAACCCACAATGTATTAATCAAAAATGAAATATGACGTAGTCTTACTTACAACTTCTTCATGCAACATCAAAAAACCAAAGAAATAAATTTCAAAATAATGTTTCAATTCAAAAATCAAATACCATAAAATAGTTCATATCATCAAGACATTTATTATTGCAGTGGATGCACAAAAACAAAATCTATCTTCAATATTATTGTACTGAAATATAAAATTAATATAATTTTAAATAATGAAATCAAAACAAAAAAAAACAAAAACTATTAACCTATTTTGATTTTAATTTTATTATTTTTTAATTAGCGATTGATAGGAGGAAGTAGTATTATATATCTGTATCATCTCTGGAATTTCCATTCAAAGACCTTCAATTCCAAAACTATAAAAAAAAAATAAAAGAATTATTGCATAATGCAAATATTTCACTATATTTGAATGGAAAAAATAAAAATAAAACAAGAGAGTATATCCAATTTTCCTCAATTAATTGATTTTGTATATTAAAAGAAAAAATAATAAACTACAGCATGGTATAAAAATGAAGCATTTTTAAAATTGAATATTACAATTTTTTAATATACATATTTTCTTTTCCCAATGGCTCAAATCAACCTTAAACCACCTCAATGCTCCGTAGAGCTGACAGATACGATTAAGTGAAATATTTTTCAGCAATTATGATCAACTGTTATCGCAACAATGATTCACAGTTATAGCGTCAAAACTGAGTTATTCAGATTCCATATTTATTGAAATTCATAAATGATCTTGCACTTTTGAGACCTTGCGCTTTTGATATTTTTTTTAAGACTAATCGTTCCACTAAAATTGAACGTAAATTCATTAACATCGATCATACTAACTAGGGACATTCCGGTTAGCAGCCAGGTGAAATTGCTACTACACCAAATCTGTTGGCAAATAATAAATAATGAGCCTACAGGAGCCACAACATACGCTCATTGTATACTTAACAGTTGTTCTGAGCTGTGAACTGACAGATACTATTAAGTGTCATATATAGCAACAATGTTATAGCAACAATGATTAACAGTTATACCATCAAAATATCTGAATCAACTGATGCATTCAGATTCCTTATTTATTAAAATTCATACTTGATCTTGCACTTTTGAGACCTTGCACTTTTGATATTTTACATTACTGCTTTGAGACTAATCGTTCCACTAAAAATGTACGTAAATTCATTAACATTAATAATACTTGTCACGTTCTGATTAGCAGTCAAGTGAAACTGCACCAAATCTGTTGGCAAAAAATAAATAATGAGCTTACAGGAACTACAACATGTGCTCATTGTATACTTAACAGTTGTTCTGTGCAAAATTTTATGAAAATAGCACACCGGAGATATTGTCAATATGAAATAAATAAAAATAGCAATACAACTTGAAGTTGGTCTGATGTAGCAGTAAAATAAATTAATTTTAAAATAAACAATTATAAATTTTTACATCATTCTGTTACCCATCAGTTATAGCGTACTTTTTTCTATTTATCATCTCTTTCTTTCTATCATTGAATTGCAATGTCTAAATTTGTCTAAGTGGCTACGAATATTATTTGTTTATTCATTTGTAAAATAATCATATGCGTACTAAAATATACTTAAACTATTTCAATTAAAATCTACCCATCGTTTCCATTTGATTATTAATATTGAAAATGGAACAATAGACATCAAGAGCGTATTTGCAGTCAATTGTGAATAATAATGAATAAATCAATGAATTTTAATAAAATTAAATTTAATGAGAGAACTACTTTTATTATTAAATTAATTAAATTTTCAAAAATATTTTTGATATTTCAAATTATCTAAACTTTTATTTGCAATTAAATATCTGCTAGATATTAATATTGAGGTAGAAGACTTGATTAGAACACGTGAGATATATGAGATTGAAATATTCCATCTTACTTCAAATAAAAAATCTTCAAATTTTCTAGTGGTGTTCCGGAGGCAAATAAAATTTTAGAATAATAGAAAGTTAGGTTGTAGTGGCTACCGTCAGTACGCTAACACACTTAGACCAGTAAGGTTCATTGTGATATCATGGGACATTTCCTTGCATAAGAACCTACTCGTTACAACGGCTAAAAAACGCAAAAAATGCTATAGCCAACAAAATGATCATTCAGACAATTTTCTGACCGGTGTGCATACACTAATATGCTTAATCTTTTCACCAGCTGTAGTTTATCATTCTTGTAATGGAAAATTACGAAATGAAATAGGAATTTTCCTGGATAAAGTACATTTCTGAGTTTATAAAATATTTAACAACTCGACTCTGTTTGTAAATCGCAGTTAGCTATTGCAAATCATGTTTCATGGTACTATTCATTATGATGTCTATTTTGATTGTGACTACAATAGTTATAGCTATAATTTTTGTATGAAAATCAAAAAATGCTCCTCAGAGTGCTGTCATCGTCAAAGCTGTGAATTGAAAATCATTGAACGCAGTTTTGAGCAAATTAATAATAAATATTAGAAATATGTTTAATGAAAGAGCGGACTCTTGATGCATATATCCTTGATAATTGGACATTTATCCATCAACTATAAAGTTGCAGTACCGTACTTAATTAAGCACGCAAAGGTGATTCTACCTCAGTTACAGTCAAGAACATAAAAAAAACCAGACGATTCGTAAAATAATTTCATTCCATTCATACGATCTCAAGCTCATACCTTAATATTTAGCTAATAACGAAACATGCCTAACCCATTCAAAAACTTTATAAATATAGCTTACAGTTTTAATGTATCAACTTCACTTGATGAATTGTGCAAACTAGTTTTTTTTCGTGTAGCCAAAAATGCTTCAAAATGGGTTTTACAAATCTTTGGTATTCTTATCCTAGAAAATATGGTCAAGGTCGATGTCGGACCAGTTCGAATAAACATGGGTTGATTCATAAATATGTTTTAAATATATATCAACTTAGCTTTTCATTAGGGAATATCATTAAATCACCAATAAATTATTTAAAATTAATTAAATTAAAATTTTAATATTATTTTTGTGAAAATCCTTTTGAAAAATAAATAAAAAATAAATAAGTAAATAATATAAAATAATTTTTTATTAAAACTTAAAAAAGGATTCTACAGTCTCGATTTAATTCCCTTCTCAAAACAAACAAGAAAATTTCATTTTGAGATAAAATGAACATTATCAAAAATAAATAAATGAAAAATGGAATTGAAACAATTTAACTGTAATAAAAACAAAATTATCCTTTCATTAAAAAAACTCCGTTAGTTTTATTGCTATCTACAAATACAGTTATAAATGCAGTTGTACAATTACAGTTTCTCTCTATATATTTATTTTATTGAAGAATTCATTTTTCTTGATTTGCTTTAGCTTTAATTTATACTGATTCAACTTTTACTTTTGCAAGTGCCAGCCTTTAGAGACACTATTTTTTAGCATTAAACATGAATTATATATGTAGACATTATAACAACACTATTGAGAACCAAATTGAAAAAAATTTATCGCTTATTGAGTTGATATAATTAATATATACATATAGTCATAATTACAACACAATCCCACAGGATGTATTTAGATTTAAGGATAATAAAATTATGTTTTTTACATACTCTTTTTTCACTTTTAAATATTTTTTGCGATTCAATACACTTTATATTTAAACAATTTTTAATATATGTATATGAAATTCAAATTTTTGATATAAACAAAAAAAACAACAACAAAAAAAGAAAAAAAAATATTTTTTTATTATTATGAATTTAAATTTTTTTCTCTCTCATTTAAAGCATAATATTTTATTATTTTAATACAATTTCAAATTACATAAATTATTATTCAAAACTATTATTACTATTATCGTTCGCTCATTATAGTCATTATTATGCAAAAAAAAAACCATATATACTGGGTGTGTTTCAAAATTATCCTATCATAGCTGTATTACCCTGCTAATTTGCCATAGACAAGAGAACAATTTCATTTCATTTTATTTATTTATTAAATTGTTACATAAATGTAAAAATTTAGTTCTAATAACCTTGCGCCATGTGGCATATGAGCCCCTTAAACTATGGTAGATAATTTCCGAAACACCCGGTATATTATATACATATTTTATTTTTAAATGTATATGTCTGTTATTCATTTATTCCTTTTTTTTTTGTTTATTTAAATTTTTATTTCTTTCCTTAAAAAAATAAAAAAACAAAAATAAATTTTTTTTAATCCATTTTTTATTTATTTATATCAAATTTTTTTTTTTTTTTTATTTTTTGTTTTGTTTTATATTATTACGTATAATTTCTGTGTTATGTACATATATAGGAGCTCCAGCGAAACCATTGAGATCATATGGCTCAAGGGGTAGCATGGGACCTCCATTCCCTTATCCCCCGGATCAGCTTTACAGTATCCCAGGTATATAAAAAAAAACAAAAAAAACAAGAAGCAAAAACAACAAAAAAAAAAGTTTTAACAAATAAAAAAAATAATGCCAAATTTGAAAACTTTCTTTATTCTTTTTTTGTTTTTTTTTTTTTTTGTTATTTAAATTTTAATTTCTGTGATTGTCCAAATTTGATTTTTTTTTTGTCTTCCTTTTTGTTTATTTTAAAAATTAAATTTATTTTTAAGTTCTAATTCCATTCTAAAAAAAAAAAAAAAAAAAAAAAATAAGGAAAAAAGTACATAACTTCAAATATTTATTTCCTCATTAATTAAATTTTATTTATTTATTTTGTAATTCATAAAAATATCATTAAAAAATGAGAAAAAAATTAATTATAGCTTTTTGACTTAATCGATATTATAATTATACATATACATAATAATATTAGTTTAATTATACACACTAACAACACATCATAAACACATAATGTATAACATAGAGAGTACGGAAACGTCAAATATATAATATATACATATATACAGACAGTATTTACTATTGCAAGTAATGTTTATCAATTTAAATTAACACATATTAAATTTAGGTGTCTGTCCAATGCCAAATCAAGGGTTAAATAACCAAAAATAATTAAATATATTGTTTATAAACATTGTTCAATTGATTTTGGTTCATTAACATTTGATGGGACTTCGTAGAGAATAGTTGAGGAGCTTCGGGTAATGTTGGCCACCTATATATTTCATAATCTGATAATAATATAATTTAATTTGTATTAATTTAAATCGTAGTAGAATTCATTGCTAATACAAATAATAAATTCGAATAAATAACCCGAATCCGTACAATACACAATTTTTAAGATGGATTTTTTTTTTTTGTTTTTTTTTGTAAATATTTTAAATTTTAAATTATTGAAAGTATGTAAGTAATTATAATAAATAAAATAAAGTGCAGATTTCCTTATATACTGTCATATAAGTTGCATATTTTGACGTTTCCAAATTCACACTCTCTCTCTCTCACTCTCACATAAAATATCTATAAATTAATTTTTAGTTTTTGTTCTGGTTTGTTTTTTGTTGTATTGTGTTTCATTATTGAATTGTTTTTGTTTTGGCTGAGTATAACAATTAATAATTAATTACTAATGATTTTCACTTGAGATTTTTTTAGTCATATTACAATAATTATGTATAGAGGAGTATGGTGCAATAAATAACTACCAAAATTTTTTTTTCATAACTAACTACCAACAAAAATTTATAGTAAAATTTTGGAACATCGAAATTTGTAATAAGTCTAATATTTAATATTTAATATGACCACCTTTATTACCGCTTCACACTTACTGTTCACGAATTGTTCAATCAAATTTTCAATGACGTCATCTGTAATGTTCTCACAAGCTACCTAAGTTCACTCTCTTAATGCTTCAAATATCTTCAAATAGCTTTATTGGAATTTTCTCTTTATAATACCCCAAATATTTTCAATTGAATTAAGGTTTGCGTTTATGTCTTGTCTTATGTTTACGTCCACTAACGGTTATATACCTACAAATAGAAATAAAACGGGACATAATAAAATTCGATTATATTTTAAACCTGAATTTTAATAAGAAGTAATTTGAGAAAACGCATACTACAGTTCATATAATTTACAATGAAATAAAAATATTAGTAATTTATTAGGTGAACACTATTCATTATCTATAATTGAACTAAATATTTTTTTTTTTTTGTTGTTTTTTATTACTTCTACATTTATTTACATCTTAATATTATAAAAATTTTAAAAAAAAACGGTAAATTTTTGTAAATTTTTATGACATATATAATTTTGAATAGTGTATTGGCTTGTAAGGGTATACATTTCAATAAATATACTCCTAGAATTCATATTATATAGTTGACAGCATTAAGTGGTAAACCTAGCCGGACTGTTGAGAAGCGCTTTAATCTTCTGTGTTTACTACATTTTTGGTCCAAGAGAAGCCCCAAATATTTGACTAAATCCGTCATTGGTAACGTATTGTTATTTTTTATTTATTTTATTTATTAACTTATTCAATTCAAATGAGCCCAATCGTTCGTACAGAGTATTTGTTTTACAAATTATAGTTTAGTGCGATTAAAAATAAAATGAAAACAATGACAAAATAAAATAGATTATAGTAAATAGATAAAATACTATAGTAAATAGATCTATTCAGGCTGAGTCGAACTCGATGGCTTAGTAGTTTGAAGAGTATTGATTTTAACTGGAGGACAGATTTCTTTCCTAGACTTTAAATCTTACAAATTTTTTCATAGCTATTAAAAATTCACAATCACTAGAACAATTTGTATGCTATCGCAAATCTGTATGCGGATAGGAGCAATTATTTTATAATTTTAAGTCGGTTTTAGAAATGTATATTAAAAATTTTGTTTATCTAATTATATTATAAATAATATTTTGAAAATATACAAAATTCCACTTTTAGTTTCTATACATTGTATTTAAGGCAGCCTTCTTACCTTAAAATCATCGTAATTTATTCTGGAAAACTAGTTTTTCTATTCTTAAAATCAAATATTAAATTTATTTTTCTTTTTAATTATGACCATAAAAATATCAAGTGAAAACCCACATTTATTTAAAAACGAAAATATTCACCACAAAATTTTAACATTTTTTAGAATACAAAAAAAAATATATTTTAAGTAATTTATAAGAAAACCTGTAATTAGTAAATTATATTTTTACACAAAAAAAAAAATTAATTTAATTAAATTAATGATAATTAATAATATATAATTAATAAAAAGTACATACTCATATAAATATATATAATTATTATATCTAATTATAATTACCAAAAAAAAAACGTTTTATTTTGTTTGTTTTTTGTTTGTTGAGAATTTATTTTAATTTCCTGTAAACTTTTCTTCTTCTTCTTGTAATTTCCTGTAATTTTTTTGTAGTTTTGTAAAAAAAAAAAAAAAAAAATTTTTTTTTGGAAAAAAAAGTTTCAAAATGAAAATTTCTAAAAACTTTTTTTTTGTCTTATTAAGATTTTTATGTTTTGTTATAGCTAAATTTTTTTTGTGTACTATATTATTTATTATTTTTTTTGTTTTGTTACTTTTTTCTACAAAAATTAATTCGTAAAAAAACAAAAACAACAAAAAAGTTTATTTGTTTTCTTTATTAAATATTTTTCCAGTAGAATTCTGAATGTTTCGTCGAATCCATATCATTGTCATAATTATATACAATTATACTCATATATGTATATTATATATATATATATATACATATATATATATATGTGTTGATATAAATTTAATAAATTATTTATTTTTTATTTTTGTTTGAGAAGAAGTTTTCAACTTAAATCTGATATACTGAATTAATTTTCCAAAAGAATTAACAAACAAGAAAAGTTGAAAACATCCAGAATTCCACTCATTTAAAATTGATTTAAAAAACTTTACGCCTATGGTATATAACTAATAAAAATAATTTGAAAAAAAATAAATATATTACATTATATTAGAATAATATATTTTTTTGTTTGTTTATTTTAAAAATTAATTAAATAATCAAATTTATTTTTAACCCAGATGGTTATACAAGTTCACCTGAAAGAGGTACACGTGGTGCTTATGAAGAGCCTTATTATAGTCAATATGGTACTAGAGGTGCTCCAATTGCTCCAATTATTACAGAAGAACAAAGATGGTAAGTTGATTTAAAATTTATTTGTATACGTGTTGTGTAATGATGAGAAATTAAATTTGTTGAAATCAAATAGCCCTAGTAACTCTAATACTAATCTTTATAAATTGAAAGAAATTCTGACTAATAAATTTTTGTTCAGTATATAAATAAAAATAATAATAACTGAATTCATTCGAGCTTTGTGAAAATAGTTCAAATTTGTTTCGAGCAGATACTACTACACTGTTCTACTCCTCTACTTTGTTGAAGAGATATCGAATATTTGCGTAAAACTGTTTATTTCGTATTTTTCTTTAAACCCTAATTCAAAAAGATAATTCTAGCTATTTAATATTTCAGAAAGACTGAAAAAACTCCAACTAATGCGAAAAAATTTGCTAAATAATATCCAACTTTGTTAAATTTGAAAAAAAAAATAAAAACTCACCATAACAAACTAAATTCACCTCAATTTTAAATTTTTTTTTTATCAATACTCCAGCAAGACTCAAAAACCTGTAACTAATATGAGAAAATTACTTAAAAATATCCAATTATGTTAAATTTGAAAAAAAAACTCACCATAACAAACTAAATTCACCACAATTTTAAATTTTTAATTTAGTTTTTTGTTTTCTTTTTTTTTTTTATATATATTGGCTGTACATTACTTGATATTTATATTATTATTCTATTTTTATTTTTATTACATTATAACACAGTGATGGTGCAATGACAGAGGATGAATATGCTTTATATGGTATGAAAGTAGCTGGAAGGATTCCAAGAAATGCAAATCAATTATATGATCCAACCAGGTGAGTTGTGTTGAAATTACAAAATTGTAGCTTTTATTTTCGTTGATTAAATTATTCCAATTCTAAAATTATTCTAGCTATACTTTTCTTCATCTTCATTGTTTCGAAATTTCTCATATGTTTTTGAAGTGTCATGTTTAGGAGCGTAATCCAGTTTTTTCTAACAGATAATATCCTTGATATATGCTCCTTCAATATAAATACGGACGGTGTGATGTACAAAATGTACCCATGGCATTATGCCTAATATATTTAAACTGTATTGCATTGATTTTTTGACATACATTTTTTGCAGTATGATATACCTCTTGGTGTAGCAAGATTGAATCATTTCCCTTCATCTTGATATAAGATTTGTAATATAGACAGATGGTTCATCTATTACCCAAGGGGTCCTAAATTTATACTGTACATTTGTGTGCGGTTGAAATAATAAAATTAAATTAAATTAAATTAAATTAAATATTGGTGAACCATTGGCTACATGCCAAATAAATAAATAAATAAAAAAAAATATATACATAATTTAAATTGCTATTTGTATAAACCTTGATCGGAAGTTTAGACTTCACCGAAGACTGTTACGTTCGACTGGACACCACTTAATACCGTTGCAATTCCATTTACATCCAGAGTATGCAGTCATCATATCCATTACTATTAACAATAATATAGGTTATAAATTGCATCTTTAACTAATCCCTCACATGCCGTTAAGCTGATTTGACATTTGTCACTATTTTCTATTTTATAATAAATTCAATTTTTTCAAATTCTATTCCAATTTATTTTTTATTTTCTCTCAATAATTATTCAACATTAATTAATAAATGTTTCTGAATTTATTTCTATTTTTCCAATTCAAAATAAATAAATGTCCTTTCAATAGTAACAAAAAAAAAAAAACAAATAATATCCTTTTAAAAAGAATTTTTTTTTTTAAATCGAATTTAAAAACAAATTCATTTACTATATTTATTCACAAATAAATTTTATAATTAAAAATTTAAAAATTAAATGTAAACATTTTAATTGAATGTATGTTATCCAAGCGAGCTAGTAGAGCTGTGTGTATAAATAGAGAGTAAAAAAAAAAAAATAAATAACCCGGAGGTTATGAATTATTTCATATATTTTAATTATCAACTAATTTAACATATCCTTCAGCAAATAATTTTAAAATACAATACATTTCATCTGGGCTAGGTGATGCTAACATATTTTCATCATCAGTTTTAAATGAATTTCTAATCGATTTTTCTTTTTTTCCATTTATTATTGTTGTTGCTTTTCTTTTTGAACGTCGAAAAACTTTAATTTTTTTAATTGGTTGAGCACTTTGATTTGTATTTAAAGATGCAATTGCTGTACTTGGATGATAATATGTTGTACCTTTATATTGGGGAAAAAAAAACAAGAAAAAATATATAAAAATAAAAAACATAAAGGATTAATTACAAATACAAGATATATGTGAGAACTGATTGTAACACCACTATTTTATTATTTTGTTTTTTAGCAGTTATATAACAGTATTTTGAGATTATCATGCAAAATATTTAAATATATATTTTTAAATTGAAATAAAATTATTATGATGTATATTTTGCTGTTTCTAATAACGTCGATAGTAAAGGGTGATATTTGTTTTAAGTAATAAAAATTTAAATTTAAATAAAAAACATATTAATTATATTGTAATCCAATTTATTTAACATATTATTTTATGGACATTTATTTACTGATTAAAAAAAATGGCTGGCACATTATGTCCACCATGATTATTCTACCAAGATAAAACACATTCGATTAGTCCAACTTCAACCATTTTTTTTCATTTATTTATTGATTAAAAAAAATGGCTGGCATATGTCCACCATGATTATTCTACCAAGATAAAACACATTTGATTAGTCCAACTTCAACAATTTTTTTTACCAGTAATTGAGACTGTTAATCACTTTAATTTTCAAAATGTCAATTGTTTTTGCAGACTTATCAGAATAAATCAGTGATATTGTCATAAGCAATTCCATGCCTTCAAATCACACAACATTTGAAGTCAATTCATTGGATAATTTTTTTTAAATAATTTTGCCATGAAATTTATTTCAATAAATTAATTGTTTGGATTTGTGTATGTAGCACGTAGCATCATCTTAGTAGACCCAAAAGCTTTAAAGTCATGTAAATTTGGAAATCAATAATTATTTGTCATGGATCTATAACGATCCCCATTGACATTGACAATGCACCGGTCTAATTTTTAGAAGTAAAAAACACCAAAACAGTACATGTTTCAGGATGTAATGGGACTCTCGTGGATTATTCTTAGTCAATATATAGCAATTTTATTTGGTATATTACTATTAATCTGAATTAGGTTCTTCACTTAAAACAAGTTTTCAATAAAAAAGTGAATCAGTTCAGTTCAATTACAATTGACTGTTAGTTCATTCATCAAACAAACTACGGGAACGATGGTCTTAAGTCTTGTTAGTGAAATAATCAACTTGTAGCGAACAACGACAAATTGACTTATTCGAATCTTGATCAAAATTTTCTCTTAAAGCATCAATCATCTATTCTGCATACGTATACAGTTCTTCATTAACTGTTGTACGTACATTTCTTCATTTTGTTATTGCCTCCAGTAGAAAAAATGTTATTCGAAATTTTACTCAACAAATATAGAATTCAGATAAGCGAATAGGTATACCATAAACATCACGAAGTACACTCCTCAATTTGACGAACACAACATTGACTTTGAATTTTGATAATTTGAAAATTTGTTGTTGCGGTGTAAGTTTTTTTCCATGTTAATTTACCAAATTTTATTATAAATAAAATATTGAAAAAAAAAACAGACATAAATTCACCATTTGTCAAATAATATCGATAAAAAAAAATACATAAAACTGAATTTATTTAAAACAAAAAAAAAACATTATCAAAGAGCTGGCTACACTAACATATCGTCGTTCTGTTCAATTCAAGCCATGTACATAAAAACACATTTAATCCTTTTTTATTTTACAATACCACAAACTTGGATCATCCGGAATAGATCGAAAAAAAATAATTATCGTAATTTCCACAAACGGTGGCTAATATTTATTTATTTATTTTTACATTTTATTACAATTAAAACTGCAATAAATTCAATTTATTTGGAACTATTACTCCTATCGACCATCAGCTTATTTACAAACTATTATTATGGCTAAAATTATAGAACAGAATGAACTGAAAATTAAAACATTGTAAACTGTTCACTATCATTATCATTATAGTCTTAACTATCATTATAGTCTTATCACTATCACATTATAGTCTATTATGACTATCATTATAGTCTTAACTTGTAATCTTTTATTAATTTAACTTAACCTAAATTGTAATAAATAAATAATATGTATTGTAACTTGCTTGATTTAAGCTCGGAATAAAGTAAAATAAAAAAAGCTGATAAAATAAAATTATGACTTACAATCTTTCATTCATATATGTTAGAGATTAGAATAAATTTTATTACTTGGTATGCCATGACTTTTGAATTATAACAAAAATGTTCTGTACATTGTACAAATGAATATTAATGTCATGTAAGAATGCATTAATATTCAGGAGTCACTAACGGATATTGGAAGAAGTTAGTGATCACAAGTTGATGTGACACAGAATAGTATGTATTAATAAAAAAGAATTATAAATTGTGTTTATTCTAATACATATATACAAGAAAATATAATAGAATAGTAATGGCACAATCACTTCCCATATACATACACTACACACATAAATATAATATAAAATAAAAATACAAAATTGAAAAATTTTGTTAAATATTCACCTCGACTTTTAATAGCCTGAACAATCATACAAAGTAAATAACCACCAAATGCTAAAAACGATAATCCAGTAATACTTATTTGAAATATTGTTTCAATTTTAGTTGGTTCTTTATCCTCCCACTGTTCATATGATCTTTACGCGAATATAAATAATTTCAATGTAGAATAATAATTTTGAAAAAAATACTAACTAATCATACCTTTCAATACTACTCCTTCCAGTTTCCGGATTTTTTTTCTTCTTTTTCAAACCAAAAATATTAAATTTTGATGTTTTATTTAGAAATTTTTTTATAACACTACCAACCAGTGGGAATGATGATAAATCACGACCACTTGCTGGTAAATCTCTTGATTCAATTAAATCTTCATTACTTTCAATATTTTCACCTCCAATATTATCATCATCTTTATCACTATCACTGTTATCATGTTGATGATGTACTTTTATATCACTATCATCATCATCGTCATGATGATCAATATCATCATCATCATTATCACTATTAATATTTAAAATATTTAAAGATTTTTTAATTTTAATTAATTCTTCTAATGGTAAATCACTTAAATAATCTATTTCCTCATTGAGGACATCTTCATTTTCAATATTATTTGAAATTTGACAGTAAACTAAAATTCCAAAATAAAAAAGTGAAAATATTATAAATTTCCACATTTTATTAATACTAAATCGTATATAATGCTGCGTTCATTTAATCAATATACACTAATCATCATCTACCGACAATTTCAAATTGAAAACTAATAAATGAAGATTTTCTCATCTAAAGAAAAAATTTTCCAATTTTTTTTTTTTTTTTTTTCTTACATTAAAAGTGGGAAATTGAAATTTTTCAATAATTTTCACTTAAAACAATAAAACAAGTAAAAATTAAATTAATTGCATTGACATGACACTGTCAATGTTTTCATTCAATGAAAATTATTTACATACTTTGGAAAAATAATAATAAGGAAATCGTAGAGCCGTGAAACATTTTTCTTTACATAAAAAAAACACCTCTAGGTAATACTGTATAAACTCAGCTTTATAGGTGTACTCTATAGACTGTTATAGACAATATAAGTCTACTATATATCGGTCGTAAATTGATGTACTGTATAGGCTTTATATAAACTTACTCATCTAAACATTTTGAATTTACTTATAGTTTTTACCTAACCATAATAAACAAATGTAAATGTAAATATTAAAATACATATTTAATAATTCGGAAAGTTGTAACAAAACACAATGATTGTTAACGATTGTTAACGTATAGCTTCAAATATGATAAATTATTGTCACTTACATGTAACACAATAGATTTATCAGACCATATAATAAATAATTATATTTATATGTAAGTCAGTAATTTAAAATTATTATTGAATCAATGTGCGAATATATAACTACGTTACATTCATTTCATTATTTTCATTCAAAAGTCAATGACTTCAATATTAAATTTCCATCGAATCATTTTGATAAGGAAAGTGAAAATTTATAGGTCTAACAAAATAATCTGAAAAAAAAAAAATGTGTTTTTAAATAAAAAAAATATTTCATTCTGTTATGTATAGGTCCAAAACAGCTGTTTTTAAAATTTTTAATAAAAAATCATGTATAATATCGATTAGGACATGTGAGAGCCACTATCAGGATCATGTTAGCATATATATGTCATTGTCCATATGTACTAAAAAAATGTAATTTTTTACTAAACAAAAATTAATTATTAATAATTAAATATTATATTTACGAGTTCTAAATAATCTAAACGTCCTCTCTTTATGTTCCAAATAATATCATAACAGCGTCTACGCATTAAAATAATAATAAAGGAAGTATTAATAGAAAAAAAGCGATTTAAGGACTATATTTTATTTTTGAAAGAGTAAATAATCAATACAATCTTAACTTCGGAAAAAAGCTTATATTTTTTTTAAAAAAAGTAAGTTTTGATAAATTAAAAATAAAATAAATTTATATGCATATACATATAGTATGTATATATATATATAATAGAATAAATAAATATATAATATATTTTCATATAAAGTATGAAATAAAGTATGAAATGGCTTTTTTTATTAAAATTGCTTTTTGTTTCGAATTAAATTTTACATTTTGTAGGGCTATTCAGCATCCTATATCTAATGGGTATTTCCAATGGTATAAAAGTAGATCTTTGAAAATTTTCAAAATATGGGGGTTTCTAGAAACTATGGGAAACATTTTTTTTTATTCTAAAATTTTCATTTTGAACTTTAATATCTCTAAAACGGTAACACTAATTCCGACCAAATAAGTTTCATATTCAAGGCTGGAGAAATCCCTACAATTTTGTTATAAAGAAGCTTCTTTATATTATTGTAGAAAATATAAATATAAGAATTTAAATAAAACACTCAATTTGACCTTTAAATAAGCTTGTGGCCAAAAATGGTTTACCATAAAATACTTGTGATATTTTTAGGTACCGTTATGTAAAATTTCTTCTCTTTCCCCAACGTCCCGTTTTTCAAAGTTTATACAATTATTTAAATTTCAATATTATTTTCTTTACAAAAAAAAAAGTATATATGGTAACTCTAATTAACATTTAACATAAAAGAAAATTTCATTATTATTATTTTTTTTTTTTACTTCTAATTACAAGAAGAAAAAATTAAATAAATCGAAATTAATCTACAACTATAATACACTTTAATTAAACCATGAATTTTTTTTTTTTTGTTTTTCTTTTATAATAATTAATTATTAATTTTCTCCCCATTAATTACAATTTATTTTAACTTTTTTTTTTATCATTGTTTGTTTGTTTTTTTTCGTTTCATATCAAATTAATAATTTTCATTTTTTTTTTTGTTGTTTTTTAATAGACCTGAAGACCTACATAGAATTAGAGTTGAACATATGGAACGGCAATTAGCAAATTTAACTGGATTAGTTCAAAAAGCATTGGTTAATCAAAATCCACAAATAATTGCTCATCCACCTAATGTAATAAATCCAAATTTTTTGGGTGTGCCAGGACAATGTCGTGGTAAGTAATAAATATATATAAATTAATATACTAATTTAAATATTATTAATATGTTTTATATAATAATAATAAATAATAATAATAATAGTAAAAATAAAAATTGATTTAAACTCAAATCAAATTTACCATAATAATATAGAAGTCACTTTCGTTCACCATCACCAGCATTATAAAATGTGTTTTTTTTTTTTGTTTGTTTTAAAGTTTTGAGTTTTTGTTTAAAAAAACAGTTTTTTTATTGATTTTTTTTTTTTATATTTATTGACACAATAATTTATGTTTTTATTGCATTTTTAACATAAAAAATGCATAATATTAATATAAATAACATTACATTGAATTATAGCTGTGGTACTTTTCAAAAGCGTTACATCATAATTAAATAACACTTGAATTTTAAAAATCCTGTGGTTGCTATAACGGTTTGTTCCTTTAAATGTTGGACCATTACGCTTTGTAAGGTTTAATGACAAAACAAAAATAATTTAGAATATTTTGATTACATTAACCTGTATAAAATGTATAAAAAATGTTATTTGAAATTCAATCATTATAGGATAATCCGATCATAGTAAAATCATTTCAGAAATTTATTCCTGACTTTCTTTACTGCTATTCACGGCAATTACTACTATTTTGTAATGCTAATTTGCATTCATAGCATTTATGATCAATGCAAGATCTGTTTAAGTGAAAATTAACATGTTGTATGCGTACAGTGTCCTAAATAAGTTCTAAAAGATGAGGGGGAGCAGATCACGTGGCATTTGGGGTTCAATGGATCACAAAATATAGCTAGCAATTGCCGTTCCTGAAAATTCTTTGCTTCAAGTGCTGATTCTTTGAAGTATTTTTGGAAAAAATTGTCTAATTGAAAGGTCTATTTTTAATTTCACCTGGACTGCCAGGATTAAAAGAGTCAAATTAGAAAAATAATGTCTAACAAGTACCAACTACAGCTCCGAAAATATGCAATTATATAATATAAATTATTTAAATAGAGAAATTTTTTGTTTTTAGAATTGACATACCTAACTAACGGTTTTTACTTCGTGAGAATTAGACTTGCCGTTTTTGTGCAATAGCTACCCAAACTTAAAATTTTGGTATAAGAACTGATATTTTTGTGAAAACGTTGATTATCTCGGAAAAGTTCGGTAACATTTTTTTAATTATTACATTTTTTGATGCATTGCACCATCCACTACATTTTACTCCATAATCAATTTTCATATAAGACTTGCCGTTTCTCAGATAAAGTCATATATAATATTTTGATACCTTCGTTTTAGTGGAAAAAAATGCAAACTGAGAGTTGAATTTTATAACAATTTAATTTTATTAATCACAATTAGTTAAAGTTACTGAAGTTATTGAAATTACTGTAATGTATATATATCTAAAAAAACGGTAAATCACAAAATCTCCTTTTAATAAAAATTTTGTGATTGTAAGTTTTCAAAAATTTCTAATTAGGTTTACAATAAAAATTGTTAACGAATTTATAGAAATAAAATATGTTTATTCATCCTCTTGTAGTAGGTATGTTTTTAACCATATCACACGTATTGAGATGTAAAGGCACAACTGTCATTCGAATGTAACGATAGTTCGCCTGGTTAACTGATATTTCGTTGTCAGGTTTTTCTCTTGTATTAGGCCTGTTTTTAGCCATATCACACGTATTGAGTTGAGATGTAAAGCCACAACTGTCCCTCAAAGATCACGATAGTCCGCCTAATTGATAAATATTTAGTTGTCAGGTCGTCACATACTATATTAGCTACGCTTTTACACATCCATTCGAAGCACATAATCATTTGAGACTAAATATTAAATTAATATTGGATATTACTG
Source organism: Argyra leucocephala (assembly GCA_963942445.1). Taxonomy (NCBI): domain Eukaryota; kingdom Metazoa; phylum Arthropoda; class Insecta; order Diptera; family Dolichopodidae; genus Argyra; species Argyra leucocephala. The sequence continues at coordinate 130,849,106 of OZ012681.1, read as the reverse complement.
TTCCAAATATAATGATTGGATATTGGATAATACTGCATATTAAAATATCCCCTTCAAAGATAATGTTTTTTTTAATTTTTAGTTTAATTTACAAAACAATTATAATTAATTACCTAAACCTTAATGAGAATGATCGACAGATCCTAATGATAATAAATACTTCATAATATATAATCATAAAAATCAACTATGCTATGAAAATGATGAACATAACACGATGATAGGAAATCCTACATATCCAAACTGTTAAAAATAATGCCAAAATTTAACAGTTAATACATTTAATGCCAGAATTGATGATTAAATTCCAAAAATAAAATTGAATTGTCATCAAAACGAATTGATATATTTGAAAAGTACCTAAATCTTAATCATTTGCTACACAACACATATTACTACATCCCTCATTGAATCAATCAAATTACACAGAGAAAAATTATTTTGTCTAAACATTTTCTTTTCTTTTTTTTTTGTTTTATTGTGAAAATAAAATTTTCATTTTTCAATTATAATAATTATACTTAAATTTTTGTTTATTTTCTTCTTGTTAGGTTTTTGATTGTTTAGGTTATGTTCACTTTCATTTTCATTTTTTCTTAAATTTAAGTTTTTATTATTTTGTATTTATTTTTTTATAATAACAAAAACAAATCATTTTTTTTTTTGTGTTATTATATTTTTGTTAACAATTATTTGAACTTTAACATAGCAATTAACTTGTTTAACACCATCTTTTCAGAAAAATTTCATTTTTAAGGTTCATATATATTGTTTGGGTTTTTTTTTTTTTTTACTTTTCTTTTCATTCATTTGTATTTAACATTATTATAACTATAATTTTAATTGACTATATGTTTGTGGTTTTAATGCTATTTATTTATGTTCACATAACATTAAAAATTGTTTTTGTTTTTTTTTTTTGTTTTTTTTGTGGGTTTTCAATTTTTTATTTAGACTAACTTGGGTTAATAAAATTAGTATTTTTTTTATTATATTGTATATTATTATTTTTTGTTTTATTTGTTTTTCAAAAATGAGATTTAAAAATTGAAAAAAAAAAAAAAAAAAAATGTTTGGTTAAATTAATGATGCACATTTTATTTGTTACACTTGAATTTTTTCAATAATGCTTTTGTTCTTTGAAAGCAGCTGGCAACCTTTTATTGCTTTTTATGTTTGATGTACATTTGTTTTGTTTCAAAATTTAATATACCATTGCAAATTTAGTGTATATTGATTTAATAATCAAAAAAGAAAAAATAAAAACTATTATATATACATAAACTGTTGGAGATCTAGTAAATTCAATTGAAATGGAAATTGAACAGAGAAAAAACGTTTTTTTTACTTACAAAAATTATTTTGGTTTATCAATATATGTATATTTAGAATACACTTTAAATGCATATCATCATAACAGTATTTAAATGCATACCATACAAGTACTTTATTTAGTAAATTTAAAAATAAAAAAAATACACAACTGTAAATTTACACAGTTTTAATACGTAATCAAAAATTAGAACTAAATATTAGCCATATGCTAGATAAATTTAAAAGTTAAAGAGCAAAATGCGCTTATATATTTAAACTTATTTTCAATATAGTGCAAAGTTTTTTACAGACAAATTCCAGAATTGAGCTAAGAAGAATTTTTTATGAAAAAAATATCTTGAAGTATTCAAAAATATGTTAAATGTTTTGCTAAACGAAATTTTAATAATTTTTAAACATGTAGACTCGAAACAAAAATTAATTAATTCACTCACGTCCCAGAACAAAACATAATCAATAAAGTGTTAATGTCGTTAAAACGAAAAACATTTAAATTGTAAACCAAAAACAAAATTGTAATAAAATCAGTCACGTCCCTGAAGAAAATTTCAATGCATTTTAAATATGCTGTCAAAGGACATTTTTATTAACAACAAATAAACTGGTCGTGAAAATAGAAAATCAAATTGGAGTTGAGTTGTAAGCTCAAAAAAATGTTAATATAATATGTATATATATATATATAAATATATATTACATATATATAAATATATATTACATATATATATAAATATATATTACATATATATATATAAATATATATTACATATATATATATAAATATATATTACATATATATATATAAATATATTATATATATATACAATAGATAATAGATTATAATCAGTTAATTAATAAATATTAATTAAAATCCGTTACGTCCCTGACAAAAGAATTACAAATATTTAAACTTTAATTTTGTGATATCAATACACATGGCTTTTCTTCTCTATCTATTCTAACTTCTCTAATCTCTACATCTCTCTTATTCTATATCTCATTTATTAATTGCTATATATGCAATTTGTCTAATATTAAATACAATTTAGTTTCCTTCAGTTGATTTGTTTTGTGTTACTTAATGAAATTCTCGTAATTTTATAAATTTATTTTTTTTTATTTAATTTAATTGTTTTTTTTTTTTTATTTTAAAGTTTGGTTTTGTTTAGTGATTTATTTTATATAATATATATACGTATAATTTTTATAATGTTATTATACTTTATATTAATTATCTGGTGACATTAGAAAGTGAAATTATATTCTAATATTTTTTGTGTGTATTTCTGAAAAAAAAAAAAAAATTAATTTAAATTATAAAAATTAAAAAAAAAAAAAAAACTTAATATACAAAATTGGTTTTTACATTATTTAAACATTGTGCACTATTTGTTTGATTATAAAAAAAAAAAAAAATAATACAAATCAACAAAAAAAAAACACAAAACAGGTCTAGATGATATGGATGGACATTCAAGTGGTAGTTCGACATCGATACAAGGTGAGTATTTTGCAATGAAAATAAAAAAAAAAAAAATAAGATAATAAATAGTTTACAAAATTTGATTTATTTTGATTAATTGTTATAACAAAATAACTGAAAGCCTAATTTCCACATTTTGAAAAGTATATATAATAATGTAGTTCTTTAAGCTATGTACGAATGAGAGATGAAAAATATTGTAATTAAGAACAAAATCGAGAAGTAGAAAAATGTAGCCCTTTCAGACCGACTTTAAGCGATTGATGAGATGTGATACTTCTATACTGTGCATAAATTGATATCAAACGTCAAAGCCATCGATCCATAGTTTTTGTGTGGCTGCAAAATATGATTAAATACACTACTTACTTCAACGAAATTTTCATTTTTGGTCTGAAAGTAATAGAACATTTTTTTAGCTATATTTACTCTATATTTGCTCTACATATCACGATATATAATTTGTTAGAGCTCTATTGTGGCTTGTGATGGTACTTTTTCTATTGTTAAAAATATATTGTAGTAAACACGGCAAGATTTGAATGCAATTTTTGTAATTCAATAAAATTTTGAATTTCTATAGTTTTTACTATTTTGTTATCTATCAGAAATAATACGTATATAGACTGTGTAATCATTTGATACAACATTAATGTAATAACACTATACTTTCTTAATCTCAATATAACAAAATTTCTCTATCGCTGTGTTATTTCGTAAAATGAATTTACATCAAATATATACAGTCTCGTGTAAGCCTATACACTTATAGAGCATATTAATTTTTTATTTGTAGACTTCTATCATTTTTTGTCTCTCACGTACGTACACACGGGTATTATACATTTTTAAAAATACCAAAAAAACAATATTAAAAAATTAAAAATTATTAAAAATTCAAAATAAAACAAATTTTGAAAACCAATATATCGTCATACATTATACTAAAATAAAACAACAACACCAAAATTAAAATTTTAATTAGAATATTAATAATAAATAATATTATATTATTTATATTTATATAAAGCAATAATTATTATACATACTAGAAATACACAAAATGCAAAATTTCTAATGAAATCAATTAATTTTGGAATTCATAAAGTTTTTTAATTTTAATATTTAATTTATTTGTTTCAAATTTTTGTTTTTCTCTTTTATATTTTTATTATTATTATCTTTTTTGTTTCTTCGTATATAGTTATTATAACTGTGTATTAATTCAACATTGATACACTATATAATACATACATATAATACAATCTAATCTAAATCATTTGAATAGTAAATCAAAAATTTTAAAATTAATATTTAAATTTATAATTGAGTTTTGAATTCACTCGTGAATATACATATATGTATATATATACATATGTTACAGGGAATACGATAGATTTATTATATATTTACCTACCGTTAAACTCATTGGTGAATATCATATAAAAATGACAAATTAATCAATTTCATTGGTGATTGTAGATAATTCCCGTTTTCTGTTGGTGAATTTAAATTTAAATAATTTTTTTGTATTCACCAGCAGTCACGTAATAAATTGAATTCTCTGTTTCGATTCACTGTCTGGCTTCTGTTAAAGTCATTATATACAATCACCAATGAAATTGATGAATTTATCATATTCACCAACATTTTCATAAATCTATGTAACAAAATTCTGAATTTAAAAATTTTTTATCACGAAATTCGAATTACAAAATCCCTAAGTTTTACGATATTATAATTTTTTTATTTCCTGGAAAAAGCCAAATCAGAATTTTGTAAACTCAGAATTGTACAAAGTCAAAATTTTATAAACTCAGATTTGTACAAAGTCAGAATTTTGCAAACTCAGAATTTAACAAAGTCAGATTGTTTGTAATTTCAGAATTATACAAATCACAATTTTGTTAACTCAGAATTTTGTAAAGGCAGAAATGTGCAAAATCCGAATTTTGTAAACTCAAAATTGTATAAAGTCAGAATTGTACAAATTCAAAATTTTATAAACTCAGAATTGGCCAAAGTCAAAATTTTGTATGCTCAGAATTGTACAAAGTCAGAATTTTGTAAACTCAGATTTGTACAAAGTCAAAATTTTGTGAACTCAGAATTGAACAAAGTCAGATTGTTGTAATTTCAGAATTATACAAATCAGAATTTTGTAAAGACAGAACTGTGCAAAATCCGAATTTTATAATCAGAATTGGATAAAGTCAAATTTTTATAATTATAGAATCTTACAAAGTCAGATTTCGTAAATTAAGAATTATGTTAAGTCAAAATTTTGTTAACTCAGAATTTGGCTATCCTAGTTTTTTGTAATTTCAGAACTGTGCAAAGTAAAAATTTTGTTAATACAGAATTGTACAAAATCAGAATCAAAACAAAAATCTGTATTTTATAATTTTAGAACTTTGTATACAAAATTATCATACAATCCCATTTAAATAAATAAGCACAGTCCCGATTACTCGAATTCCCGTTAATATATTATATATACATATATATAAATAATATATATTTCTCATTAAAATATTAAATAAATAAATAAATAAATGGTGCCTACTTAAAATAATGCATGAGGATTCATATGGGTTTAAGTCCCATCAGAGAGTTATTTTAAAAAAAAAAATGAATATCAAAATAAATCCGCACAGCATGGAATCAATTTTAATATAAAAAAATATATATTTTTAATTTATTTTTTATTTTAAGAAATCAGGTGTCATTTATATAAAATAATTTAATTATTTTAAAAAAACAAAAAAAGCTAAAATTTATGAATTCTTAAATTATATTGATTTAATATATATATATATATATATACAAAGGATATTTTGATTACATGATATTTACTTTGAGAGTGAAGTTGAATTAACCCAATTACGTTTCTGTTTAGTGGTTTCGATTACGTCTAGCTAATTATAAAGACATTTCATCTTAATTAACTTTCTTACTTACTTTGATGGTTTTATAACCTTATACAAATTTTAATTTGATTAAAAATTTCTTTTTGACCGTTTTTATCGTGAACAAGCCCTCTATAGTTTTCGATATTAAATTATTGAAAGACACCGTTTATTTAATATTTTCAATGCTTGTTCTATCGAGCTTTTCTGCAAATTTCATCCATTTAAGGTAGGTAGGTAAGATTACCTTAGGTAGGTAGAATTGAACTTAGACCAAACAGATTAATTGTTGTACAAGTCTTTACCCTACTTTTTTGTACGTAATTTATGATATCATCGTGCCAATACAAGGTTATACAGAATTAAATAATTTCAAAAAATTTCATTGATTAATGACTAATTTAAGGTTCTTGTCTTGACTATTTTTAGTAGCTGTGTAATATTTCTGAAATTAAACAAAATTAAATAATTTCAAAAATGTTAATTTGATTAATGATTAACTTAAGGTTCTTGTCTTGACTATTTTTAGTAGCTGTGTAATATTTCTATATATAAATAACTTGGACAAGTTCTAAATAGTGTACTTGAAATTGTCAATTTTTCAATTTTAATTAAAATGTTACCATACATCCATTTTTCAACTTTTCTGCAACAATTTTGAATAGTTGTAGTCAACATTGTCCAATAAAATATTTTAATATTACCTATTTATTATAATCGTCCCAAAATTTATTTAAAGAACCTACTGTTTTTATGTACCATTTAGCTTAAACAACTAAAATATATTAACACATTCCGTAACACTTTACATGAGCTACTCGCAAAATTTTTTTTAATTCACGACTTTACTTAATAAATTAATATGGTCATATAGTTTGTAGAATTCGTAGTTAATTTGCAATTACAAATAGAACCCACCATTATTTGAAAAATGTTCAATTTATTTCTATACATACCTGCTCGTTTTGAATTTTATTTTGATTGTCCTTTTAATTACTATTTATATGCAATATATAATAGTAGTAGAACATATAAGTAATACTTTATATTATAATAATACTTATCTGTGGTAGTAGATTATTTTTACATAATATTAGTCATTAACCCTTAATCTACGATCATCATCATCATCATCCAGAAATTCAATCTGTGAGTTAAACATAGTACTACTTTATGAATTTGTTACTTTATGTAGTTCAGCATTTAATATACAAAAAAAATATTCTAGCTATCTGAAAATAAAAAACAAACTAAAAATTCAAAACAGAATGGTTTATTCAACTTGATATCTAGAATCCTCTCCAATTGCAAAAATAAAAAAAAATATCATATGCTCAAAATTATCCTGTATATATATTTTTAACACCTTATTATTTAAGATTAAAAAATATAAAACAAAAAATAAAAATAAAAAATTTGTAATAATAGTAATTAATTAATTTTCCAAAATCACTTTTTATTATTGTTTTTCTCTTTTGTTAATTTTTCCACACAAAAAACTTAATTGGATTTTAAACGAAATAAATCAAAAAAAAAAAAAAAAAAAAACACACACCTAAAATGTAAAATTCAAATTATCTAAAAATTAAATCCCTCACCTTCAATATAATCATAATGTAATAATAATAAATATATAAAAGCTAATGGAACCGGAGAAGATTTATATATTAGAGAAAAACCACCAAAACTAGGAAAAAGCATGAGTCGTAAGTTTTAAAACCAAAAAAAAAAAAAAAAGAAAAACACAAAAAAATTTGAAATTTTAAAAATGTTCCTTGTTTTTTTTTAATGCTTTTTTTATTTAATTTTTTTTTTTTAATTTTGAAATTGGTCATCTAGTGTGTAATATTTGCACACTATAAAATAATATTTTTGTTTTTTTTTTTAATTTTTAATCAATTAAAAAAAATATTTATTTAATGTGAAATGAAGAAAATTAAAAAATTCAAATCTTCTGGTCTTTATAATTTCACCATAATTTGAATTTCGATCAACTAATCTCAATAAACAAAAATAAATAAACTATCAACATTTTCCGATCCATTTCCCCCAAATACTCAATTGTGGCTTTTTTAATACATCAACATTTTTGTCTATTCTAACCTTATTATTGTTATATTGTACTCGATTTGTTATACACTGGGTGACGCATTAAGTAAAGCAGATGACTTTTTCAACCAAAAGGTCCCAAGAAGCAAAACAAAAATGTTTTTATCAGCTTTTCCTCCCAGAGTACTGGGTCATTGGGATAAATAAATGATAACAAATAATAGTGGAGATTTAATATAGTTATCAGTAACAAGGCGAGTAATGAAGACGAATTTATTCCACAATAGGTATAGTTTCGCACATTCAAATTAGTAGATATATAATAATGAAAATTCTATTAGTAGACATATCATATCAAAAACTATATTGTATGTAATAACATATGTATGTCAAATCTTTGTGTAAAAATAAAACAGTTTGTATATTCATCCCACAGACTTGGAATTATACATAATAAAACACAAATGTACCACTTTGCCAACATTACTAAAATGTCAGTTGAAATATGCACGCCATGTTATGCAACTAAGACATCGGATTTCTGTTTATACAATGTCTACTTTCGATTGCAGTATAACTTTTTGCATTTTGATCCTTGCAACATCATGTTTAAAGTAAAATACATTTATTCATTTAATGGTAGGTAAGAAGCAGTTGTCTTTCTGATCTCAATTTTAATAGAATTTCTATGTTCTAATAGATTCAATTTACAGAAAATTTAAAAGTGCCAAATTCTATCTATCCAAATATAACTAATCCATTTCACCAATCCAGTTTCAACTAATCAATAAAGTCAATTTTCCGACTTCAGGATAAATGCACATGACAGTAGTAGTTTTCTATACATTTAATTATAGTTAATATACAAGAAAATATAAAAAATATATACAAACTATATATACAAAAATACAAGCTATAAACATTTAACATTTTATAAACCGCAATATAGAATATTAATGTTAACATATCTATTATGCATACAGACTGTATTACATACCACCCATTTTTTCTATATTTGCAAGAAACACTTATCGCCATTTCAATTCGTCATTTTATCTATAGATATAATCTTCATGAAGCCAATAATTCAAATATTTAAAACTTGATTCCCTTTTATATTCTGGAAACAACATACGTGTGAAGGGTGTTGTGTATGGTGCATTTGAGCGCATACCAAACCCTTGGAATACCTTCAACTACAAAGTTAATAAGATTCAATAATTTTAATGAAAATTAATGAAAAAATAATTAAATATCAAATCCGAGTGCATATGCATCGGATTTATATCATTTTTAATTAAGCCAAGAACCTATTGATTTCAAACTATACCTTTGTATCCGAATGTACAGCTTGGACTAGTTGGATAATTGGGGGAAAGATTCTCTATTTAGACTATTAATTATAAATTTTTATTTTCTAAATTAATTTGCAATGCAAGCTCCTCTACTCTATTTGTATTGATCATATTAACCAAGTATTGTAAGTTTTCTATATTATCAGGACAAAGATCAAATCATCTACGTACTTAATGTAGTTCAAATATATACGATATTTACTTAAATGGGTTTGTTCTGCAAATTAATTACTTTGTGAAGAGATTTGTAATATAGGCTGAATAATTTGAATTTCTAGAATTTACAAAAATATTTTTGTATTGCTCTTTCGACACATTTTACTTACTATTTAGGTAGTCAATAGACCATGTATAGTAAGTCCCTGGATCTAACTTATCAGTGTCCTCCATTTTTTGCCGGTTACAGGCTGCTTCTCTTTAGTTGAAAATACAAAATTGTTATTTCTTTCTTTACATTCCCTCTGTGAATATCAAGCAAGCACAAGGCTTCATCAATGAGCTCTGTGTTATACCTGGTGTTCTAGAGCATCCCTATTAGTTTTTTAAAAAGAAGTCATAATTTTAAAATTTGAAAAAAATGTATTAACTAAATCGAGGTTGCTCTATCATTTGATGATATTTTCAACTTCCGGGAAGGATTGGAAATGGGGGTTTTAAGCCCGAAATTTGCCGAAATTCACTTTAATCGAGATTTGCAAATGGAAAGATATAGTTTTTTATACAAATTCGGATTTTACGTCAAAAACAAAAAAAAAATTTACGTTTTTAAACGAATTTTAAAATAACGGTTCCTTCACCTCTTAAAAAGCTGATACACATGTTGTGCACAACACGGTATAACTCGTATTGATTAAAGTATTGAGGCTTTATCAGAAACCCTAAAATTTCAATAATTCCAATTTAATTTATTCTTATTTCATCTATCTTAAAAAATATTTTTTTCCCTTTGTTTTACAATACACGTCCGAATAAACTTTTCATACTTTTTTTTTTAACAATTTCAACGAATATTCACTTTTTTTTAATGTTTATTGAAATAAAAATAAAAACAAATAAATTTCGCATTTCACATTAAATTCAACAAATCAATCATGTAATTTTGGCAATAGTTCCGAAAACTGTCCAAGTCAAAAATTTTCACAAAAATATTATAAACACCTGTTGCAGCTTTTCGGAACTATTACCCAAATTTTACATTTTTAATTGATTAATTTTGCTAATTATATAGTAATTATATATTTTAATAATATATCTAAATAATATTATTATTTAATTGCATATTTATATTTTATTCTAATATTTTAATTACTAACAATTAAAATGCAATTGAGTAGATATAATTAAAATAAGTAAAACTAATCGGATTAACAGCTTCTTATGTTTTTTTTTCCTATTAATTAATTAATTAATTAATTTGTTTAAAATAATATAGTGTTCATGGTATATAAGTTAAATTGTAGTTTGGTTATAATAGTTAAAGAAAGTAAAAAAAAAACTAATACAAAAAAAAAAAATAGTTAATATTTTTTTTTCTGAGTGTGCATTTTTTAAAAGGCTTTTTTATTATAATTAATTAATTTGGGTTACTGTGAAGAAAAATTAGATAAAAATAAATAAATTCAAAAATTTAAGAAAATTTAATTCAAATATTTTGACATTATGAAATTGATTAAAATAATTTGACATTATGAAATTGGCTACAAATTAATATCAGAAACCCATGGTAGTACTTAAATAATGTTCGTAAAAAAAATGATCACCCAAAATTAATAAAGTGATTTCTAAACTATAATATAAATGGCAATTTAGCACCTTATACTCTCAGAGACATCATGTGATGGGTATTAAAAATTGTAAAATTAACAAATTTTAATTTTATGAAATTGATATTTTGTACTTATAACTACCTCCAACGACTGAAGGTGTTAAAATAATAAATTATTACAATTTATATGGAAAATAGTCTCTAATAATTTAATAAATAAAATTTAACACCCAAAAAAAAATTTAAATTAATATTGAAAAGTATTAATAATAAAGTTTAGACATCACTATAGTTTTAAAAACAAAAAACAAAAAAATAACAAAAACTTATTTAGTACGTAAAGCTTGTTTTGATATGCGAATTAACACAATAATAATGTAATTTGCAAGTTTGATAAACAATTTTAAAAAAATAAATAGAAGTTTTAGTTGCAATTAAATATTATAAAATCACTAAAATAATTTCATCATATTATTACCTATATATATATATATACTTTCTAATTAAAATAATATATAAATATAATTTTTTTATATAATTAATAATTTTTGAAAAAAAAAATTTTTTATATACCTATAATACTATCAAATAATATATTTTTATGTAAAAAAAATTTAACAAAAACAATATAATTAATATTTTAATAATTTTTGCTAAATAATTAATAAATTTTACAGATAAATCGGTATCATTTGAAAAATCAGTTTCATTTAGTGATGATATACAAGGTGTGCCAAAATCACATAGTCCACAACATGCTGGTAAATCATGTTCACTTAAAATAACAGCTGTTTGATGTGTTTTTTGTTCATTTATTATTTAAATTTTTAATTTTTGTTTTTTATATTGAATTTTTTTTTCATTATATTAATTATGTGTAAGAATAATAATACTTAATATTAATATTTAATTTAAATAATTTTTAATTTAATATTGATTAAAATCAAATTTTATTAATTAATATTATAATTAAATTGTTATTTTTAATTATTATATTTATTGCTTTGATTGTTGTTGACTATAAAATACATTTTTTTGTTTTTAATTAATTAATTGATTGTTGATTAATTATTATTATTTTTATTAAATTTTTTTTTTTATTGAATTTAATTATAAGTTTAAATAATAATTGTAAACAACATTTTAATTACATATAAACAAATTGTTTGTTTGGTGGTGTGATAACAACGATGAGTAACACGTTATCACCTATGAATTCAAAATAATAATTTCAAACATTTATTTAGAAAAAGTAGAATTACGTTTTCGTATATTAAGTATGGATATTAGGTATATATGAGGTATACTATAGGTATTTTAAGTATTGGTATATTAAGAATTCTTAAATAAATAAATAAATAAGCAAATATATTAAGTATGAAGCATACTAGATATACTATATAGGTATATACAGTATATTAGGTATACTGCAATTTACTCTATATAAACGTAATTACAAGTATCTATTTATTCTGCAATTAAAAGTCGAATTTCCTAATTATGAATATAAATTTGTTATCTGTTATCTATGAATATGTTATCTATATCAAAAATAATTTATTTTGATTTATTTTATTTTCATCTCAAATGAGCCTAATTAGGTATGGCTCATTAATTTGCTGGTATATACAAAACTAATTAAAATGTGAAAAACTTGAATATTATTCTATCAGTAACTAGATCTTCTTAAATCACCACATGGTTCTATTTTATATATATATATATCAAATTATACTCCCACCATCAATGATCAACACATTATTAGTGTTGAGAATTCCAAATTATAATTTGAAAATTAAAAATTCTACTTTGTAATTGTTATTCTGTCTTCTTAATCTTATTATTGAAATGAGCTTTTGATTAAAATATAATTTTCGCCCCTATCGTAATATCAATTTATATGTAATATTTGACGTTGTTTTTAACACTTTTCAGAATTTTACAAGCTATAATATTTCATTCTAGTATTTAGGAATAAAAATCCATGTTTATAAGCGCACTATACATTTTTATTTTTTGTACAAAAAAATGAGCAGAAAATTGAGGGTTGGTTTTAAATAACTTATCAGATCAATAATATGTTAGAAGCCAATTCTCAATTTGATATCATAGTGGCAGACATTTTGTACAGATCATCCCAGAAAATTGTGTTGGTGTCAAATAACTTATCCAACCAGATCTATATTATTAGTATGTACTTAAAAGCCCATTCTCAATCTGATATCATACTGGTATGATATTTTAATACTAAATACTGGCAAAACTCCCATCATGAAGTCAAACAAATTTAACTTTTTCCCAATTTACACAATATTTATTTGTCAATCAATACTAAAGTTGGTACTGCTGAATTTCACAATTTAATTGTATTACCAACAGAATATATTTAAATAAATTCAATTTATAGGTTTTATTCAATCTCAAAATGCTAATAAAAATGTTGTAAAAAAGCAAAATAATTTTGCTTATTTTTGTTTTTGCATGATTTTTTTTTTTTTATAATTTTAATTTTAATAGATTTTTATATTTTAATTTTAATTTTTATGAGTTTTAAATATACTTAAAATACAAATTATGAATGTACAAATAGTATATAAAACAACGAAAAATGACAATAAAAAAATAATTTTTTAAGTTAGCATTCAATGCGCATGTTGTTGTTGTTTTTGTTTTTTTTAATTATAAATTAGTTTTAAAATGCAATGTAATATTAATTTTTTGTTTTATTTAAAAATTAATTAAAAAAAAAAAAAATAATAAATTTTTTAATTTAAAGAAAATGAAATTTTTTTCTTATTTTTTAGTTTTTTACCGTTTTAATGTGATTAGAAATTGTTGAATATAATTTCTTAAGATATCGCGGTATTAAAATTCTATATTTGAAAAGCCATTGCTTTCCTTTTTATTATATTTTCTTGCTTATAGTAATGTTCGATTAGATTTGATCCCTTATAATTATTAGAATTGTTCGAAGCCATTTTATCTGCAGGATATTGACTCCATCCTAAATCTATATTTTCTAATTACTATTTTTGCCTTTTATTTTATTAAATATAATTGTTAAATTTAAATCAAAATTTGACTTAAGTCAAACAAGTTACAGTCAAGAGCATACAAAAAAAATTATAGAGTTAATAAAAAATTTACTGCTCGCAAAACATTTTATTAAAATAAGGCTCAATATCTACACTCTACGTGTATATTTCAATTTAATATTAGGTATTATAAAAAATATTAAATATAATTCACTTGTCTTAAGTATTAAACATATTATAAAATATTACTCAAACAGCTAGGGTTCTTATTATCTTAGTTTATAGCTAGGGTTCTTATTACCTTGTTTAGAACCTTTAACAAAGGTTTTACCTCCAACAATAGTTAATTTTTTTTTTTTATTTATTTATTTATTTATTTCATTATGTACATACACATAATGAAATAAATAAATAAATAAATAAAATGTATCATGTCAACATGTATGTTAATTTGATGGTAAAGTAGGTTTTCTGTACACCGCAAACGCGTTTTCAAAACATTTCAATTTATTATGAATACATGGCAATGCTTTTAGCACTTTCGCCGCTTTATTCCAAACGTCACTGCATAAACAACATTTTTTTCTGCAATATTTTTTTTAAATACTATTAATTTTTTAATATTTCTATTTTTATTTGAAATGACCATATTAAATTTAAATTTTGTTTTAATTAAATTAATTAGTGAATGTTATTGTTTTATTCAAAGTCATGATATTAAGTTCAAATTTTTTTAATCAAATTAATTGATTAAAAAATTTTTAAAATTGTTAAATTTAAATTAATTAAACAATTTTCTTTCTTATTTAAAATCACAATATTGAATTAAAATTTATTTTTAAATATAATTTAATTTATATTATCAAATATAATAAAAATGCACTCAAACTATCACCACTTTTAAAGCTAAATAGTTTTTTTTTTTTCTATATTGTTATTGTTTTTGTTTTTGCTTGAAGGCTTAAATTATTCTTACAAAGTAATTTAAAATCGTATTTATTATTTTCTATTACAAAAATTTTGCCTTATTACAATTAAATTAATTTTTTAATTCAAAAAAAACAAAATTGTTCTCTAAATATTTAATATTAAAATTATAAATCAAAAAATTCTGTTTTTATATTTTATTTTATTTCACTGCTGCATTTTAAACAAAATCCAACAATAAAAAATAAAAAAAATCTAAAAAAAATATTTCACGTGTGTTATTTCTTCACTACAAAAACAATTTTTAAAAAAAAATAATTTAAATCGTCACAATTTGTGAAAAAAAAAAAATTATTTGTAAAATAATAAAAAAAACAATCATAGCCGATTCAAAACCACCAAAACCAGCAATAAAGTCATCAACTCTTCCTCGTACTTCATCGCAAGGTAATGATAATAAAAAATTTATGAAATATTTCAAATTCGGGTATTTTATTTAAAAAAAAATAACTCAAATTATTGAAATTTATCTGCCGGATAAATTTAAGTGAATTAATTTATATAGAATTTTTAAATTTGGCGAGCTAATACTTACGTCACGATCTGATACTGCACAAAATATAGACATTAAACAATTTACGTTCGTATGTATATGCTCAATAGATTTTTTTTTTTTTTTGTTAATTTCATTACAACTGTCTTAATAATTTTATTATAAATTAAATACAAAATATCAAGTACAAATTTTGATTTGAATGAGGGCTTGTAGAAGGAAGAACATCCAATTGTTTCTACTTCTAGATGCTCAATAGAAATATTTATGATTCTGTGGTTAAATATCTATGGTTTTATGCTTAAAAAAATACTTCAATTTCTAATAGGGAATTTGTGAAATTGAAATAAAAATAAATTGTCCAATATGCGTAGATATACTAGCGTAGAAAATAAGACGGTGAATGTGTTACGGTATTTTAACATTTCTATACATCTACATTTTGTTCTCTGTATTATAAATATTCGTCTATAAAGTAATTTAAATTGTATTTATTTATTTACTTGCTTCCCTCAGAATACATATAAATATTTAATCGGACTGACTTCGTAAAGCAAGTCATCAAATACACTCTCTATCAAAAAATTTACCAATCGAGGGATTAAAGAATCAAAACCCACCGGTTACGGAATAATTTGTTTCAAAATTTACTGAGAAAGTTAATATACATATATACTCTGCCCTATGTCTGACTGATTGATTTCCAGGACAATGATGATAGTTATTGCATATACACTACACACGATCACTTTGTTGTTTTATTCAATTACTAAGAAACGGAATTCGACCTTACACATTTGGAAAATATTTATACTTATTCGAAGAACATAAAACAAAATATTTAACCCATAAAGTAAGGCATTCTACTTAATTAAAAATTTTAAAATTAATTCACTTAAATTAAACCGAAATCAAGAATCATCTCTTATTTTAGAATATGAAAACAACGATCATAATTATTACATTTTGCACATTGTTTTCTTTTTTCGCCTATACACATACAAACTTTCACAAATCATACAAATGCAAAAAAAAAAAAAAAAAAAAAAATTTTTTTTTTTTGTTTTCACACTCTTTTTTCCATTTGTCATTAATTAATTTTTTTTTTTTAATTTAACTGCCAATATAAGTAGGTGTCATATCAATCAATCAAATAAATTTTTAAAAAATCATAAATCAAAAAATTATTGTGTTTTTTTTTTATTATTTTTTTTTTTTTTTTTAATAAAATAATTTTTTCTATTTTTTATTTTCTTTTTTTTTTTTATTGTCTTTTTAATTAATAAAACAAAACCAAAGCAGAAAGAGATCGTTTAAAACCACCACCACCACCAAAACCATTGGCCCTGGCACAAACACATCCAAATTATAGACCTGATATAGCATTAGCACCCGAAGTATACAATCATTTAAGAGGTTTACAAAAAAAAGCAAAAGATTTAAGAATGGAAGTAAGAACATTACGTAGATTATCACAAGCACAAGCAGTTGCTGTACGTGAAGATATTAAAGATGCATTTATGAGAATTCGTGCAACATTATTAGCTGGTACTGGTAATTTTTGGGGTCAAGGTGATCAAGAAAAAACTAGAATATCACGTGAAGAAGAATTATATAAACAGGAAGTGATACGTTTAGAAAATGATTTAAGTGATTTAGAATCATCTGTTGAAGGATTACGTGGTGAGGTGATAAATCGTAGAACAAGAGTTAATATGGCAGCTGTTGAAGATATGGCCTTAGTATTAAGTAGGGCAAGGTAAAAAAAATTTTGAATTTTTACTATTATTGTTTTTATAAAAAAAAAATGATTTTACTTTTTTTGATTTTATTTAGTAAAACTGTTGCTGAACTTAAAATGAAATTTCCTGCATTACAAAATGGCTTAAGAAATATTTTATCAAATGAAATGGAAAAAGTTGTTAGAGAAGAGAAATTTTTAAAAGATGAACCAGATCGTTTAGAATCAGCATTAAGACGATGTAAAAAATTAACTGGTACTTTAGTTACATTAAAAAGGTATTTATTATTATTATATATATATATTTATTATTATTATTACATATATATATATATATATATATATGTAAATATATTTAAATTAAATTTATAAATGTTAAATAGGAAGTTTTCATAAATGCAGTGCAGTGCCTGTAAAAGCTGCATTGCAGTGCTGTCAACAATGCATACATTGTAGTATTGTCATTTTAATTAGATTAAAAAATTGTGAAAGTAGTGCGTTCTTAATTATTATGTTTCAATTTTTATATAATAGTTAAGAATTGAGATTCTGTAGTATCACAATAGACTTCCTTGGCTTAAGTATGCCGACTCTTGCCTACCTTATACTACCTACCTAACAAAATTAATTTATAAATTGTGTTTATGAATAAAATACTTCAGCAGTATTAGCAGTACTGCTTGTTTATGAAACAGTCTTGGCTGTTGAAAAAGTCCATCGGAAAATTTTATTAGAGTTAAAAATTTTATATATTGAATTTTACGAATGTTATCAATGATTTTAGGGTTCTGTGTGAGTCACTGTGTCAAAATCGAATTTAAAACAATAATTCTCTAAAGCAAATCCCTCAATTAACTTGTATCAGCATGAAAAAAGCAAACAAAGCATTTATTGACTTTCTGAAGACCTCCTGCAACAACAACAATTCCAAATCAATTCACCTACCTACCATTACAGTACTGTAAATTAAATCACCTATTAAACTTTAACATAATCAACACGTATTAATTTAATATCTGAATATTATAAACTTACCAACTACCAAGTATCTACCAACCAGTTGACTCATTTCTACTACAATTGTAACAGATCTGCTAAAGTCTACTAAGATCTAAGACCTACTCTACTGTAGATCTAGATCTTTTAAGATACAAGATCTACTACACTACTACATTAAAAACTCTTCTCATCTAAAATCTGATACATTTTTTTGTTACCCCACATTCCTAAAATTTTCATCAAATTTACAAGACTAAGTAGCAAAATGTTTGCATCATTTTTTATTATAATTCTGTTTTCCCCAACACTGCTTTTAATATGATCATAAATGTTTGTATTGACAAAATGACTATTTGACACTTGATGTGACACTTTGTTTGAAACTTTTTAGACACTTTTACAATTTTAAATTAAAGAAAAAAATATCTACCACACATTTTTAGAAAAATGTAGCCAATTCTACTACTCGAAAATCTCATTCAAAATTGACATTTTGACACTTGATTTGACACTTTGTTTGAAAATTTAGACACTTCTACAATAATAGGCGTTTTTGTTTTTTAGTTCAGAACAGAGCACGAACTGTCAAAAACAGATTCGTGTTTTTTTTTGTTCAGAGCGTGCTCTATGTGCTCGATTTAAATTAAAAGAGCGCTTGAATATTAAATGTCAAAAAGAGATGTTTATTTTAAAACAAAATAGATGACGCTACTATACGATAGTAAAAAAAAAGTAAACCATTTTAAAATTTAAAATAAATATCCACAGTGATTTTTACAATTTAAGAAATAATGAACGACGATATAAGTGCTGTGATAGTAAATAATTAATAATTCATCAAAAATAAATATTTTCTAGTTTAGACTTTTTGATAAATCTTAACTTTTGTAAATTTCAAAATTTTAAGCTTAAATTCGATATATTATGACAAATGACAATTTGAAACAACAATAAAATAAAAACGACAGTTTACTCAAATCGTGTTTCTTTATTAAATCTGAACGCTCGGAGCTTATCTGTTCATGCTCTGCTCAGAGCGTGCTCATTTAAGTCAGAGCGTGCTCAGATCTATGCTCTGAACTAAAAAACGAAAACGCCTATACTAGCAAATTCTACTACTCAAAAATCTACTAATCATTTATCGGAAGCACTGCTACCAAAAATTGAATATTCATATAAGATCGTAATTCCCACGAATATTTCCGAAATTTATATTTCAAATGCAAATAAAATTAATAAAAAATATTAAAAAACATAATTTTTATTTTATTTTTTTATTTTAGATTGGCAAGTGTACAAGAACAACGTGTACCTGTTAATGAACCAGCTACTGAAGATCCACCACGTTCATCTGAAATAAATTCTTCAACGAATAAGGTAAGTAAATTTTTATCTAATTTTAATTGGGTATGGTTATTTGTAAATTTGATGTTACCCTATTTTTACTTAAGTAATTTTTTTTTTTTTTTTTGTCAATTTGTAAATTTTTAATTTTATTATTTGATAATTTCTTTTTTTTTTTTTTTTTTAAATAAGAAAAACTGTTTTTTTTTAAATACGAAAAACTGTTTTTTAAAAAAAAAAAAAAAAAAGTAAAAAAGTAAAAAAATTTTACTCAAAAAAAAAAATGGACGTAATTAAAAAAAATAAAACAAAAAAAAAAATATTCCTACTGTAAAGGAAAATAATTTAAAATTGTTATTTAAAAAAGAAAAATTATTTTGAAATCAAAATAATAAAAAAAAATATCTATTTAAATACGCTCCCCCAAAAATAAAATAAAACCCCCGCCCTCCTCATATTATCTTTATTTTAATGATTTTCTTTCTTCTGACCAAAATACATTAATGAAAGAGAGGAGCATTTAATGAGAACTCATCCGGAATTTGATGTTTTTGAAATTAACAACAATCAATTATTTTTTTTAGGTTTAATAAAATAAAGTTAAATTAGGTTTAGATTATTAAGTTAGGTATTTAAAATAAATTAAATTAATTAAATATAGAAGAATTAGGTGAATAAAATAAAGATAATTTAATATTAAATTTACAACAACAATAAATATATATAATATTATAATATAATCAATCCTAATTGATATTAAGATTAAAATTAGGTAATATACAAATAAAATTAATTAATTAATAATTATTAAAAAAAAATTAGGTAAATAAAAATAATTTTATTTTAATTCAATTTTTTTTTATATGTACATCAGCATCCAGGATCTAATAGTACAAGAAAACAATCACATATCTAACGAGTCAATCACAAATCAATCTTTTAAATACATATATATATATATATATATATGTATATATATTATATATACATATAAAATTCTAATCCTATAATTGGATTAATAATGAATCAAATCGTTCTAAGGTGAATTCATATATATTATTAAAATAATAAATAAATATAAATAAAAAAAGCAAAACAGCATAATTCCATTTATTTGCTTGTGTTATAATAAATAGTAATTTAGTTTCCATAAAATAATTACATAAAATTCATTTCATTTTGTGTTCATAATATTTTTTTAAAATGATTAATTGAAATATGATATTTAGATATACTTATATTAGATTATGATGTTCATCCTTCAAAACGAAATATAGTATAAATTATACTCACCATAAAAATTCATAAATTATCTTCTATTGCTTCTGTGATCGTTTATTTTATATGTAAATTATTATTGTCATATCATGGCAATAATCGTCTATGCTTAAATCATTTCTATAATAGTGGTTTTATACTATTAAATGTTTTTTTTTTTTTAGATATTTAATTCATAAACCAAATAAAAAATTAGCAAAAAAAAAATGTTTATTTAATTATAATTTAAGTATTATAAAAATATTTTGCGAAGATCAGTATTTAATAAGTTGACAGGAAGTTGTAGAGAATTATATTATTATTATTTAAAAAAAAAAAATAATAATTGTTATGAAGTTTGAGCTAAACTAAATAAATAAATAAATTATTAAATCAAAATAGAATTGCAATTTATAATGACATGACAGTAAATCATCACGATTCACGATTGTAATGGTCTGATTACTAACATGCAGTTACTATAGATCTCACATACCACTTATGGTATGGACATATTTTTCTAATGTGTTTAATCTATTAATTTGGCAATAATTCCACAACAAAACAAAAAAAAAATTTCCTATGATAACGTATATTTTCTATGATGTTTAATTTCATCTGATGTATCTTATACGATAATTTCAATATATTAAATAATCCTAAAACTTGTATAAAATGTTAAACTTGTTGTTCAGCCTTGCCAATCATAATAAAAAATGTAAACAAATTCATCTAAATACAAAAACTCCTACAAAATAGCTCAGACAACATTAATTTAGGTATTTTTAATGCTCTTTCAATGATTTTTATTTTTGCTATAATTCATGTTATACATTTTGTATGTACTTACCTATTTTACCTTTACTACCCTACATTTGAATTGGGCACCTTCTGATTAGTATTTAAATGTATACCATATTTAAGCTGGTAGTGGGATACTATATTAACACCCCTGTTTCATTACTCATGATTTTTTTCTAGTATTGAAAATTTTTGGGACCAATTTGTCCAATTGAATTAAACAAAAAAAGAATTTTGAATGTATTTATACATACTTCTAATTCGAGGGTAGAATAAACGATGAACTATAGACCATCTTTTCATGTCATACAATTTTTTTATTAAAACTGTATAAACTATATAATCTATTAAGAAGACATTCAATTATTAACTTGATGTCTTATATTGTATATTACATTATGTAAAATAAATATATATATATATATATATATATATATATATATTAATATACTTATATCGTAAAATTGCAACTTACAAATAAAACAGTCCATATACAATTGAAAATACAATATTCCTTCTCCTGCAAGTTAGTACATACTTATATTATTAATAACTGATCCAAATTGCATAGTTTGAAAAACAAAAATCCAAATCCAATTTAAAAATAAAAAAAAAAACAAAACAAACAAAACAAACAATACGACAAGGGTATGAGAAATCTCAAATCGAACTCTTACATTATTGTATTTTGGTAGTTAAATATTCAAAAGTATGCTTATTCTTTTTTTTTTCAATATATTATTTTTAATTTTTATTATTTATTTTTTATTTTATTTTTTTTAGTAGATTTGGTAAAAAAAAAATATATTATTTATTTATTGAAAATATAAAAAAAAAAAAAAAAAAACATCAAAAAAATAATTTAAATAAAAAAAAAAACATTTTTAATTTAATTTTTTGCTTTATTTTTAATTTTTATACAATTAATAATTATGTTATTACTGAGTTTGCAATTGGCAGCTGCGCTATTATATTATATTATATTATAGTTGATATATTTGGTCATTGAATATTTTTTATAAATAAAAATTTTCTTTAATTGTTATATTTTCGTTTCTGTTAAAAAAAAAAAAAAACCTACAAAATTTTAAAGTTAATAATCAAAAATTAATTTTTAAAAATTTCAAAAAGTTGACTGAAAGTTGTTGAAAATTAAATTTTAAATTTTCACATTATTATAAAAAATTGTTATTTTGAAATCAAACTAACCTAATATGTATAAGTAACAATGTTTTGAACGTAAAGTAATAGTACGTCTCGTGAGCCACCCACATTAAAAAATATAAATTGCAAAATAAATTATTTCAAATAGATAAAAACAACTAAAATAAAAATAAATATTGTACTGAATAAACACTGGTTATTGTAACAATAATATAATAACAAAAAAAAAATGTTAAAAACTAAATAAAAATTAACTTCGAAAATAAACTGTAGTCTAACAATATTCAAATATACTAGTATAATACCATTGCTAATATAGTAAAATTTTGGTACAGTTTAAAAAAGTATGCATATTACAACTTAAAACACCCAAAAACAATGGAGTAAATCTCTCATCATAATGCATTAATATTATTTTTTCACTACATTTTAGTTCTATATCTACACCTATTCCCATAATATATTTAAAAAAATTATTTATTCCCTAAATTCGCATTCTTTCATTTATAATGAGCTGTTTTAATTATTATTGTTGTTATTGCAAAAGGCTTCAGACAAAAACAAAATTAGTATTTATTAGATATGAAAGAGGGTTCAAGTCTGAGATATTTTTGTCTAGGATATCTTAGTGTTATAGAAAATATTTTATATTTGAAATAACAATAATTCTTATCAATTGCAGACGATATCGAACCTATTAGTTTTACCTTTTTTAAGAAATTATTGTCTTTGAAAGGTAAGAAAACTATTTATTGAATTCTTAAGCTTATATAAATTTTTTAATTTCATTTTCACGGAATATTTTGCTAATTATACCCTTTACAGATTGAATATTTATACTTAAACAACTCCATGATGTTCAAACTCTGAATTTTTTTTATTAAAATGTATTTTTATTTAACCTACTTAGGTTAAACAACCATGAAAAATTTATATAGCTTCAAACGATATTCTAGTCGCATAGCCTTCCCAAATAAATAAATAATAATTAAATTAAAATTCTTCAAGTCATTTCAAAACTAAAACAATATTGTTAGAAAACTTCTTATGTGCTTCTTAAGTTGATATGAATTCTCAATAAATTTTTAATTCTTCGAAAATCAAAAGAAAAAAGGCTTTACTACAAATCGCAGTACTTTTTGACTGTACTGTAAAAAATATTAAAATAAATAATGTTTAGTAATAAATTAAAAAATAGAAAGTATAAAAATGCAATTTGCTAAAATCAAATTTTGAAATTGTTTTTAATATTTTAAAATAATAAAAAAAATTTTAAATTAAAAAATTAGAACAAACAAAAAACTATATTCAACTTTTTGAAATTTTACCTACTAATGTTATATTTTAAAATTTGACTATATTTATTGGCGTGTTTGATTTAATTTTATTAATTTTTATTTTTGTTTTAAAAATTAAAAAATTAATTTTGTTTTGTTGTTTTTTTTACAATTTTTTTTTGTTCTAAATTGTCAAATATTTAAAAAAA
Organism: Argyra leucocephala; assembly: GCA_963942445.1. NCBI lineage: Eukaryota > Metazoa > Arthropoda > Insecta > Diptera > Dolichopodidae > Argyra > Argyra leucocephala. Next base: position 130,824,903 of record OZ012681.1, on the reverse strand, counting down.
AAATTATTTTATTGTTTATAAAATTTTAAAACATAAATTTCATTTACAAAAATATCTCATTAAAAAAATTTAATATTAAAATTAAATAATTTAAAAATATATATATTTATATATATATATATAAATATTAATATATATATATATATATATATATATATATAATATATATATATAAATATATTTATATTATAGTATTGTAAATAAATTATTATATACAAAAAAAAAAAAATAAACGAAAAAATACATAAGTTGAAAAATAAAACACTAATAAACAATCATAGACATATAAATAAAAAAAAAAATAATCAAACCCAAAAATAGCATTTCTGTATAATAACAATCAATCACCATATATTTCCATAGCATTTCAAATTGACATTGACATTATTTATAAACTAATTTTTATTTATTAATTAATTTTTTATGTTGTTTTAATTTTTTTTTTATATATATATATATAATATATTACATTCAAGTCATTTATTTTATTTTAATACGAATAGGTATTAAATAATAAAATATATTAAATAATGAAATAAAATAAAAAATTTAAAATTATTTGAATACCATTAGATATCGGATTTACCCTATTGACTATTCCTATTATCGAAAATTAAAATTAATTCAACACAAATTCCGAAAAATTTATAAAAATAAATGTTGTTAATTAAAACACATTTCCTTTCTTATTAAATTTTGAATTAAATAATTCTGTTATTTACCCAAATTATTTTCGAAAGATAATTTCTCTCAAAAAAAGAGCTTGAACAAATAAATGATGTAATGAAGTAAAGCAAAAATAATTGTCAAAGTACTTCATTAAATCAAAATATAATTAATTTGTTGACATTATAAATAATAAACTCAATATTTTTTGCTGGTACTTTTATACAATATTTTTTACTGGTACTGATACTACTTGGTTCACAAAGTATATACCAGTACCAGAAAAAGTACTTGTACACTTAAGCAAGTAATTTCTCAATTCACTCAATACTTTACCATCAGTTCATTTGATACTAAAAACTACATTTATATTTTCTACTTCTACAAAATAAATCTATGTACGTATATACAATGTCAGTATATCTGTACCGGATAATATTAATTATATGAAGTTCAGAAAACTTAGAGTTGACTTCAAAAAGTGGTTAAATTTGCTTGTGAATACATTTTTTTTTATCAATGGCCCACGTTCAACAAGAAAAGTGCACAAAATTTTCACTGTACATTTATGTGCATCAGAAATATTAAAATTAAATTAAATCTTCTTACAAAAAAATCAAATTAACATATAATATAATTAATTATTTTTTCTAACTAAAAAAAAATGTTTACAAATCTTTTCTTTTAAGTAATTTAAAAATTTTAATTATTATATTTTATCCACATACATATATACAGTTATCTAAACATATTAATAATTATATAAATATACATATTAAATAATTAATTGAAATGTATTCGAAAAACGAAAATAGGTATCAAAGCACTAAAAATAGAAATAAAAAGCACACCTATACACATATATTCACAATATCACAGTATCACTTACTCACTCACTCACCCAGTCAATCAATCAATCAATCACTCACAAAATATTCCGTTTATTCCATTTATTGTTTTCATTTATTTATTTTATATTTTAATTTTTTATATTTTATAATTATTAGTAAAAATTATTCTGACATTTAAACATTAAATTTATATTTTTCACATTTTAAAATGCATATACTTTTGATTTTATTATATTTATAATTTTTATTTAATTAAATTTTAAATTTTAAAACATAATAAATATTTTTGTTAAATTTTTATACAAAAAAAAAAAAAAACAAATCTTTTAATTTTTTTTTTTTCTGTTTTTCTACAATTTATTTAATTTAAATTTATTTTAATAAATTATTCATGAATAATTTTTGCAGTTTTCAAAAAAATATAAATTATTTTTTTTAATTAATATATATATATATATAATATAAAGTATTTTTAATATACATATAAATAAAATGTCTTGAATGATGGTTTACAATGGTATTAAAATTTATTAAAAATTTATTTAAAAAATTATAAATTTGAAAATTGAAATAGCAAATTCGAACTATTGAATAAAATGTTAATTTAAATAAATATTAGGGTTAATCCTATAGTTTAGGGTAAGCCCGAACCTTTTAATTATTTTAAATCTATATGTAATTACTAAATCATTGTAGACCATTCAAATAAAAGACACTATATTATTAATATTAATAATAAATAATTAATAAATAATTAATAAATAATTAATAAATAATTTATAAATAAAGTATATATGTATAACACAATATTATTAAAACAATATATATAAAAATAATATTTTAATAAAATATATAATATTTATTAATAGATAATATAATAACATTAATATTATATAACATTATAATATTTTAACAATACAAAATATACAAAAAAAAAAAAAAATTACAGCAGAGAAAAGAGTATTCCAATGGTTTAACATTATATTAAAAAAAAAATTAAATATACAAAAAAAAAAATAATAAAATAAAAACATTGAGTAAAAACATTTCCAATGATCTTTCCTAGGGTCTTTTATTTTATTTTTTTTTTATTTAATTATTTCACTTTTTGTTTTTTTTTTTTTTTGATTGTGTCAAAACACAAATTAATGATAGGTTTTAATTCTATTTTTTGATAAAATAAATGGTTTTTTTTATTTTCGTTAATAATTTTAATTTTAATATTTAAATAAAAAAATATTTTTTTTTTTTGTAATATTAATTTTAAAAATATTACTGAAACAAAAAAAAAAAAATTTTTAACGCAATGTTCTTATTGTTTTGATGTGTGATTTTATTTTCGATGTTCAATGTTATTGAGCTCCAATTTAAATAAAAAAAAAAATAACTAAATAAATAAATAAAAATTAAATAATAAATTAAAGAAATTAATATATATATTATTTAATAAATATATTTTAAAACTCATTTTAAACTTACCTAATAATTGTGTGTTGGTCTTCTAGGCCCTATAGTTATTTTCCCTTAATATTTCCCTCCCTTTTTATTTCCCCAACAAAAAATTTAGAATTGAAGATAACTATAGAACGATTTTTGTTATTCGTTCTGCTTAACCTACCTGGTCAGTGTAAATATATTAATTTGAATTTTTTTTTTTGGGTAGCTCGGAACCTTTATATCCTAATAGCCAGCAAAGAAGTATTACAATCTTTTTGAATTTTTCAACTGAAATTATACAAACGGAATAATGAACTTCACAAAAAAATAAAACTAGCTGTAATATAATTATCGTAATTTGTTGAATAACAAATGAAATAAAATAAAAATGTTGAATTGTAGAATATGGAAAGTCTAGTGAAGAAAGTGAATAAAATATTAAAAAAAATATTTTAGAAATTATAAAAAAAAAAAATTTCAATAGAAATTTGGTAAATGAGCATATTTTTACAATTTGAATAACAGTATATCGACTTGTGAATGTACATTTTAGCAAATATACTCCTAGGACTTACCTAAGTGACCTAAGCTTCACTATTCAGAAGTGTCTGAATCTTCTATAGGTTGACTACATAGTTATGTCAGCACAATTTTTCTACCAGTATAGATTTGGATAGTTTACTAACCGGACCCAATATCGTTTATTTGAAAGTTATGAGTTATTTCCTCTTTTACTGACCTTGCTTGAAATTCATTTCTAATTACTGAGTTTGGAACATTTTAAGGTGCGTTAACCACTAACCTAAGAAGTATCTTTGCTCGAAAACTTTTTTTTAATTTTTATGTTTGAATTTTTTGTTGAAGTCCACAACTTGATGCCGTAAAACTATATATTGACTTCAGAAACCTATTCGGGACTTAGTAATAATATTTGTAGACTAGAAATTTGCTTTCTAAGGAAAGTATAAATTACCTAGTATAAATTTGATAATTTTAGGTGTAGTTGTTTACTTTTGGTTGAAATATGCTTCCTTAAGATTAATTTTTGATCCAAGGCAATTCCCAAGTATTTTTCATACAAAATTATTGTAAATTCAGGTATAGAGAAAAGGATTAGGAAGTAAATAGGATGATGGAAGAGAATTGGTAGGTAAAAATAATTTTACCGAATCTGCCTTTTATAATCAGAAACTTGAAAAAGACCATTAACAACAGAATTCTGTTTTGAAAGTCGATCAGATTAGTTTAGAAACAGTTTTCAGCAGATCAAGACATACAAAGGGTTGGCATACCTATTTCTGACAACTTAAGTAGATTTATTGTTTATATTTCGATTATAATCAACCCATATCGAACACAATTTTCAGAAAATAATCTTTATTAATCAATAACAAAAAGAGGTTTTTAATCTTCCTGCAACTGACCTCTTTCAACCATTTCGAACAACAACCACAATAAAATGTTAAAAATGAGTTTTTAATATAAAAAAAATTTGGAAACAAAATTTAAAACAAAAAAAAATTAAATTCTAAATTATAAAATTAAAAAAAAAAAAATAATAATAAAAAATTTAAAAATAAATCTCCAAAATAACTGTTTTAATATTTTCATTTTTCTTTTCTTTTAATTTAATTTTTTTTTTTTTTTTTTTTAAATAATTCATTTAAAAGAAAATGAAAATTACAAAAAGAGCAAAAAACCAAAAAAAACATTTCTCGTTTTTGTCTCGTTTTCTTTTTTTATAGTTCAACTGGAGATGGAGTTCTAACTTCAAAGAGGCGATCACTGAGTAAAGATCTAAATTTTTTTTTCTATTTGAAAAAAAAAAAAAAAAAATCAAACAAACAAACAAAACCAATAAAACAAATTTATAAAAAAGCTACTCTCTTTTTTTTCATTTATTTTTTTCTTTTTTTATATATATATTAATATACATTTAATTTTTTTCTATATACATATATGTTTTTATTATTTAAAAAAAAAAAAAACATTTAATTTGAATTTTTTTATTAAAAATTATTTATTAATGATATTCATTTGAATTTGTATAAATTAATAATTTAATTAAATTCAATGCTTAATCTGTGATGTAAATTCAATAGTCCCGAATATTCGAATTATTTAGTTATAAATTTTGTAAATAATTGAATTAACAGAACGGTAAAAAAACATAAAACAAATTTTTCCTAAATTAACGAATTCAGCTTTTACACAGCTATATAAAATTTATATAATATTTTATTATTATAAATGGTTTTACAGTAACAAAAAAAAATATTTTCATTGATTTATATAACTCACAGATCGTCTTTAAACAGTAAAAAAAAATGTTTTTATTGATTTTTATAACTCACAGATGATGTTTCAAACAGAACCTTAATATAAGTTATAGAATCAATCAGAATTAAAAGTCATGGAAGTTGTATAGGTACTCTATAGCAATTAGTAAAATGAATACGTGTAAAAATGTAACATTAAAAAAATATTTAACAGTTATAGCGATCAGAGAAATTGCGTTAGTAAAATTTGTTGTCTTTTCGGTTACATTTCATCAGAATTTATTTTTCTGATCAAATGAAACAGTGAAAAATTAGACATAAATTCAGTAAAATATAAACGAACAAATGAAGCAGTGAAAAAATGAAACATTGTTCAGTAAAATAATTTCTGTTTCGTTTTGTTTAATTTTTTTTTTTTTGTTTTGTTCAGAAAAATAAATACTGATCAAATATATTTTTTTTGAAATATTAAGCTTAATAATTGTAATATTTTGAACTGAATTAATTAATTCAAATATTTTTTACAACTCCTTATACTTTATATAAAAAATTCATAAATACTACTTAATGATTGTTGTTTCAAAAAATTATTTATTATTAATCGGAGTTGCTTAAAACTGATATTGTTAATTATATTTAAATTGAAATCGTTATTAGTTAAGTGCTGACGAAGACAATATCAGCTACTCTTCAAGTAAATGTTTTCAGCATCATTTTAATTTCAGTTATATTTACATCCAAAAAATATATGATTCCAATTCCAAAATTTGAAATATACCTATGTCTATATTTTTCTTGTTCTAGTGGTAGAGACTATATATAAGTCCTTACAAATGCATACATAATTATACTTATAAAAATATTTCAAATGAATATCATTATTCTTTTTTTTAACACAATTTGATCATCTCTTTTTTTTTTCTTTTATTAAATTTTCATTTTTTTTTCCCTATATCTTTGTACAATAAGAAATAAAAAAAAAAAAAAAATATTTATATAAAAACAAATTTTTCAAATCGCATTATTTCAATTTTCATTTTTAAAATTTTTTATCATTTTTTTTTCAAATATTTTTTTCTTCTACAAATGGCTTTTACTTTTTCAAGGCAATACCGACATTTATAAAATATATATTTTTGTTTTTTTTTTTTTCAAATAATATATATGTATATTTTTTTCTTGTTTTTTTTTTATTCTATATTATTTACTATTTTAATTATATTTTCTTAATATATTTAATAAAAAAATAAAAAACTATTTTTTTTTTTAATTATAGAAATTTTTGAGAATATAATTTATAAATAATAATTTTTAATTATAATTGGATGTGACATTCTATAAGTTGAAACAAACATGTTGCAATAATATTTTTAAAAATAGGCACAAACAATAAAAACATATTTGTTTTAAGTTATAGAATACCGTGTTTCTGATCAAATTTAATATATATCGGATTTAACGTTAAAATGGAGAAGATTGTACATACTTCAATATCATTTCAATAAAAAAAAATGGATTAGTCCTTTTTAATTAATAAAATAGTAAAACTAGAAGAAATTCTAATAATTTCATTATTTTATTTAGTTATAACAGATTTTACGTTAAAATTTTGATTGATTATTATAACTCGCAGATATTTTTATAATATCTTGATATAAGTTATAAAATTAATACGAGTTTAAGATCAGTATTTTCAGAATTTTATAGCATTTTCAGATTAAATGAAATCTATTTTATTATTAAACATTTTATTTAATCTGAAAATTGACCTCTGACACTACAACAATACATTTTCATATGAGTTCCAGTAGTGTTGAATAAACAATATGAAATTTGCAAGAACAGTAAGAATTGATTTAAAACAGAAAAATTTTATTTAACTATTAGTAAACAGTTATTTAGCTATAGTCAGTTATTAGTTAATTATTAATTAGTTAGTTTATTACTAAAATAATTTTTTACAATATTTATAATGTCTGTAAATAAGTCTTGTGAAAAGTACGATCTAAAAATAAAATTTAAAAAAAGAAAAAAAAATCTTCGTTTACTCCCGAAGTACACTGTAAAGCAGTCGCGTTTTAAAAAATAAAAAAAAAACCCAAATTTAATTTAGATAATAATTAAAAAATTTCTTTAAAAAAATTAACTATTATTAATCGGAATTGGTTAAAACTGATATTTTTAATTAAATTTAAATTAAAGTTGTTATTAGTTTAGTGCTGACTATTATACAGTTTTAAATATTCAAGTTAAAATATTTAAGACCCATATCTAATTAATTCAGAAATATCAGTATTTTGCAATAAAATAAAATTATTAGTAAAAACAACTTCGATTTTAAAATTTTAATTCTCAAAAATTTCGCCATTTTAAAATTTTTTTTTTTTTTCAATTTTGATTGTTTTTTCTTTAATCAATTTTTTTTTTTTTTTAATTACTTTGTAAATTAATTTCTAACATATTTATATTTCTGGCAAAACAAATCACAAAAAAAAAAATAAAAAAATATAATTAATTTTATATATATATATTTTATTTTTAATTAATTTTTTTTGTTTTATCGAAATATTTTTTTGCCCATTACAATTTTCAATATTTTGAATGTTGTAAAATAAAAAAAAAACAAATTTTTTAATGTGTAAATTTCACTCATGTCCCATAATGAATATTTTCCCACCCTTAAACAAAGAGCAGTTTGGTTTTTTTTTTATTATTATTATTATTGTTATTTTTTTTATAACTTTATTTAAGTGGCCTTTGAACACAATATAGGTTTTTTCAATATTATTATTATTATTATTATTATTTTTTTTTTGTTTTTTTAATATAATTGTACAGTCTATATTATTTTTAATTTAAATTTTCTTAAAGAGCACAAAATGTCAGAATTCTAATAAAAAAAAAAATTTTATTCAAATTTTTATTCTTATATACTTTTTGTTTTTTTTTGTTTTTTTTTTTTTGAATTTCTGAATATATTCCTTAGATGTTATTGTATAAATAATACCTATATATATATATATATATATATAGAATAAATTGCTCGTATATTATTTTCAAAATAAACAAATTTTTAATTTATATTATTTGAAAATTATTCTCTATTATTTCCCATGGTATCACAGTGGACCTCTAAGTGTCAGTGGTGCATGCCCACAGCTTTTGGCTATTATTAAATCAAAAATTTCGAATATAAGTCAGTCTATAAGTAAAATGTTTGTTTTGAAATAACATCAATTCTATTTTTTTTATAATTTTTTTTTAGTGGTCTGCATCCTGAGAAGAAATGAGGTATAAATTTTGGTTTTATACCTCTTTTGATTGATTATTTAATCCTGAATTAAATTAAATTAAGTTTTAAGTGAAAACTAAGCAAAGAGTTTCAATTTTACAACTGCTTTAGATCACAACAGGTTAATCTGCGGCTATGGTTATATGTCAAGGTTGGGAAGTTAATCCTAAGTAAAATATAATAAGATATACGGCGTCGTTAGCCCTATTGTAAAATATTTTCATAGATTTAATCTTTGCTAAACTTGTTCAATGCTTGTTATAACATATTTTCAAACCCAATACATAGACAAGATTGAATCTATACATAAAGACTTGATTTTTGATATTTTCAAACCCAATACATAGACAAGATCGAATCTATACAAATAGACTTAATTTTTGAAGAAATATTGCAGTTTATAGATCATAGATTTAATCTTTACTAAACTTGATCAATGCTTGTTATAGCATACGTTCAAACCCAATACATAGACAAGATCGAATCTATATATATAGACTTAATTTTTAAAGAGATATTGCAGTTTTTAGATTACAGATCATAGATTTAATCTTTACTAAGCCTGATCAATGCTTGTTACAACATATTTTCAAACCCAATAAATAGACAAGATCGAACCTACACATACATATAGACTTAATTTTCGAAGAGATATTGCAGTTTATAGATCATAGATCATAGATTTAATTTTTAATAAACTTGATCAATGCTTGTTACAACATATTTTCAAACCCAATACAAGATCGAATCTATACATATAGACTTAATTTTTGGTGACACATTGCTAATTATTTTAATAATTTTGCTAATTAATTTTCCAGAACCAACTGGAACCCTCAGTTTAATCTATTTACCTCTACTTATATTATTAATTTCTATAATCGTTGCATATTTTAAAATCAGAATGAATCTAATTTAACGTTTTCAAATTTTTTTTGTATTCACAATTTCTCTAAGATGTTTAATGAGACCTCTACCTCTGAAATTGATTCTAAAATATTTTAGAATAACCTTTTCTACACTGTTTTAAACTTCAATTTATTATAATTTATTTATTTATTTTTTTATTAGTGGGTGGATATAAATAAAACCTAGTTCCAATCAATTTTAGGACCTTCCATTTACTAAGAATACTCTAATTTCTTTCATAAAAATTGATTTGTAAAATAGCTTGAGTGATTTTGAAATATTTTCAAAAAAATTTTCATACTAACGGTTTCTAAAAATTTGATTATTCGAATTAAATCTTTGTGAATACTTAATTTTTTTAATTTTAAAAATTTTTTTATTTTTGTTTTTTTTTTTTTATTTATTTAAAATTTAATTATTTATATTAAATTTTTTTTTTATTAAATTAAGGACCCTCATATAATAGTAAGGTACATTGGAAATGATTTAATTTTTTTTTTTTTTTTAAATCTTAATTAAACTTAGAATTTTTGAATAATAAAATCAAATATTTAAATTTAGAATTTTAGTAATTTTTTTTTTTTTATTTATTAATTTCTTATATTAATTAAAAAATTTATTTTAATAATCTTATATTAATTGCCTCAATTGGAAAAAAAAACGTGATTACTAGTTATTTATTTTAAGCTTTTATATTTTATTATAAATAATTCACTGTTCCATTCGATGGTCAGTATAGAAAAAGTATTTATTTTTTTTATGTTTTAACTAATTTTGAAATTTAAATCGAAAGTTAAGATAATTAAATCAAATTAAATAATATAATTATATAACTAAAAATATAAAGTGTAGTGTTGTCTCAGTGGAATTAAATAGTTTAACTCAAATTAAATCAAATATTTTCATTCTAATTCTAATAGCTAGTAATATCAACCTACTTTATATAATTGAGGCTTATCTAGAAAAAATATAATCTATTCTTAAATATATAAATAGTCTAAAAGTTGTAGTTTATTATAATATAAATAATTGGAATAATCTTTTTAATAATAATAAATAATAATTTTATATAATATAAAATAATTTCTATATGTTAACTGCAATATATTTTAAATTAAAATTTAAAATATATATATAACATACGTATATCTAATTTTAAAATTAATTTTTTTTAATTAAATTTTCTAGTTATATAAATAATTAATTATATTTAAATAATATATATAGATATATATATATATATATAGAAATACATACATTTATATATATATATATACTAAAGTATGAATAACTCTTTTCCTACCTTACTATAATGAGGAAAATATTGTAAATTTCAAAATTTTATTTAATTTCAATTAATAATTTCTTAATTTTGATTTTTTTATTGTTGTTTTGTTTTTTTATTTTTTTTTTTTTTTGTTTTGAGTTTGAAAACACTTTTGAGAACACTTTTTTCTATATTTAATTATTTTATAGTTTTTTTTTTTAATAGATTTTAGAATAGTTTAATTTTTTTTTTATATATTTTTTTTTAATATTTGCTTATTTTTATTTGTTTATATTTTGTACTAAAAAAAAAAATAAACAATTTAGTACCAGAGAATGTGCTTGAAGTGCTTGCTTGCCATTTAGAAAAGCTTATTCTAATTTACTTTTTTCTAATAATTTAATTTTCTTGCATGTTTCAATTTTTAATAAAAATTATAAATAAAAAATCGAAATATAATATGAAAATTTTTAAATTAAATTAAATAAATTAATAAAATTTTATATATTATGCTAATTTAAATAAAATCTTTAATAAATTAAATAAGGCTGAAATAAATAAAATAAAAAATGTTAATATATAAATTAATAATAAAAAAAAAATCTGGGAAATAACATTTGGTAATTAAAACGTTAAAACTATACTCAAAACTATACTCAATAGCTTTAGTACACAACTTGATAATGATTACAATGATCAATGATCAATGATGATTACATATTATTGATGATGATTAATGATAATAAAATCTCTGAACTAACGGTTTTTTTTTTTTTTGGTGGGTATAAAAGTCTTGCAACTTTGAAATGCTGACGAACGTTTCAGATTTAATTAACGTTTTTCACAAAAATTTCAATTTTTTACACCAAATTTTTTTAGTTTGACTATTACTCGAAAACGGTAGGTCTGATACCAACTAAACAAAAATTTGTTAGTTAAATAGATCAATTCGAAAAAAATATTCTTAGGAACGTATTGCTCCAGGTTGTATATGCATCGGAAGTGTATAGCGGATATTTATTACATATTATTTTTCCAATCCGATTTTCTTTAACCCCCTATAGCCTAAGTCCAATTTCAAAACAGAATATTTTTTTCCCTAAATTACTCTAAGAAGTATCCAATTAAAGAATTTTATACTTAAAATGGACCACCCTGTATAAAAATAAGTTAGTAGCTTCGTTTAATTTTCTTTCTTTTACGACAGACAGGGTTAATAAACGTTTGAAGGAATTTATAACATTTATTTTAAACAAATGTTAAATAACAGAGATTTTATTAATATTTTGTTAAAACTCATTTTGCTAAGCAGTATAAATAAATATATAAATATATGTTTATAAATTTCAAATGTTTCCTTCAAAAATTCGATATTTGAAAAAAAAAAAAGAGAAGAAATCACAATTTGATCATATAGGCATTGTACTTTAGATCATTTTTCTCTTATCAATTTAAAATTACTTTCATTTTATAATCATTCCAATTTTGTACACAATTTACAAATCTTTTTTAACAATTTGGTTTGTTAATGCATATCCCAATCCCGATGTTTTATATAAACTAATAATTTTGAGGGTCAAAAAATCAAAATAAAAAATTTTAATTCATTGAAAAAAAACAATTTGTAGTACTATTGGTTTTACTGAGCAGAGTTTGTAGTACTATTTGGTTGTTAGTACCAAACAAAAGCATTATATAGTTCAAATATTAATCATTTATATATGTAGTTTAATATGATCTGATATGAAAATATAAAGCTGAATTTTCACTTTTTGCATTTGCCCGAAAAAAATCCACAGCTGTCAAAATTTCAACCAATAAAAACATTTTTGTTCAAAATTTTTAAAAACAAATATAGCCCAAATATACTCTGTTCTGTACATTGCTTTGCATGCTGTAACAGGCTTCCATATTAAATTTTTTTTCCGAACATTACATTTCGTATTATTTTCATCTAAAATTACAATAACAATTGAACTTATACAAGGCAATGCTCTGTATATAAAAAAAAAAATGCAAAGCTGTCAAATTTTAAATAGTTTATATTCTGACAGCTGTGTATTTTTTTTATGTTCTTGACAACCAATATACAACATAACACCAAGGCGCTGGTTAATATATGAAACGAAGCCATTTTTTTATTTTCAAAAATAGATAAGCTAAAATGCTAGTAATTTTTCTATACAGTGTTTAGAATTAAGCTAGTTTTAGTTTTAGTTAACGACAAAATTTAAGTATACGACATATTATTTAATTATAATTAATTATTGTGTTGTTTCCCAGAAAATAAAATGAAATAAAAATTTAATATTTTAAATATTTTTGCATTTTTCAGTAAATAATTCTGAATTTTTTTTTTCATTTTTCTTTAAAAGAAAAATAAATTTAGTTAAAAAATTTTAATTTTTTTGTTTTATCTTTTGTTTTTTTTTTGTAATTTTTTTTTTCTACTTTTATTAAATTTATATTAATTTTATAAAAAATTTTTTTGTGTAATAAATAGCCAATCCCAAGTCCCCGGATGGGGACGATCACTGTCAGCGGGGGAATCCCACCCGAAAACGCACTCGATGCTCTGTTAGATGAATTACAAACATTTGCAAAACCCCAAAATCTTTCAAATGATGTAGTAAGTAAATTGATTTTAATTATATTATAAATTTTGAATTTAATTCACATATATTATATTTTTAATTATAGATTTAATATTCATCTTCATATCTATTTTTTTTTTTTTTTTTTTTTTTTTTGCTTACTTTTTTACTTTTTTAGCAACGTCCCGATGATTCTACATCTGATGATAGCTCACAAACATTACATAATACAATTACAACACAATTATCACAATCCAGCTTATATACTGCTGATACAACAAATCAAAATAATAATAATTGTAATCCAAATACATTACTACAACCAAATCCGAATGGTCCAATGGGTAGCTTAAGGCGTTTACATTCATATCCAAGTGGTTCTGATACAGATACAAGTCCACCACAACCAATAAGACCAGTTGGTAAACCACCAGTTCCTGAACGTAATGCTGAATTATTAAATAAAGTTGGTAGTAAAAGAATACCACCACCACCACCACCTAGAACTAGTTCACGTAGTCCATTAGCAAGTCCAACAAGCCCAAATATACCACAACGTTTAGCATCGGTTAATGAATCTGAACAACAAATTGGTAATGGTAATAGTTTATTATGTGGTAGTAATTCACAAGATGGTGGTGAATCAAGTGGTAATGAATCTGGTAATGATCATACTCAAAGGCAATTAGCATTAGAAATGAGACATCAAGAATTATTAAAAAAACAAAAAATGTTACAAGAACAATATGCACGTTTACAACAAATGAGTAAAAATACAGTATCATTACAATCAACTGATATAATGCAATTGAAAAAAACTGGCAGTGAATCAAATCTACCTCAAAAAATGGGTCTTAATATGTCAGTTACTGGTTCAATGAAAAATTTAAATTCAGAAATAAATAATGTTAATGAAAAAAATGAAAAAAATTTAGCAAATTCAAATAATATGCAAACAGTTGATGAATTAAATAATGATGGTGGTAATAATGGTGGTGGTGTTGGTGGTGGTGTTGGTGGTGGTATTGGTAATGATGATATAAAACAAATAAATTCAATGAATACCATTGGTATAGGAGGACAACATCAGCAAGCTGGACAGCAACAACAACAACAACAAACAACAACTAATAAAGTCTATGAAACGGATATACTATAACGCCAAGAGAAATCGGCATGGAGTGAAACGAATATTGATTAAAATTAAAACTATAAATGAAAAGGTAACATGGTTTTCTTTAAATACATACATATATATATATATATATATATATATATATACAATATATAAATCAGAAAAATTATACATATATATAAAATAAAAATTTCAATAACAGTAAAAATTTTCTATATAAAACCAAAAAAAAAAAAATAATAATAAAAACAAAACAAAAATAAAAAATAAATTTAATTATAATCAATTTTTACATGTTTTCTGTAAAAGTAAATTTTAAAAAAACATAAAATTTAAATTTAAAATCACAATTTTTGAAACAAAAAAAAAATAAAACAAAACTACACACTCATACACAAAAACACACACGTATCATTCATGTCGATTGATTGTATTGTATTAATATCATATATTTATATTTAATTATATATTTAATATTCAAAATAATTAAATTATAAATTTAACGTAAAAATAAAAAACGAATGCATATGAAAAAAAATTATTTCAAATAAAAAAAGATATTAATAATTATATATAATATGCTCAAATCTATGTATACCACAATAGTTTAAATAAAATAAAAAAAAAAAACTTTTATCAATTAAAATTTAGTTAAATTGTTCACAACAACAACAATAACGATAACAACAACAACAGAAAAACAATAATTGCCAAAAAAAAAATATAATTTAATTTACAAAAAAGGTTTAAAATTTTATTTTGTCATTAATTTAAAATATAAATAGTTGAATATTTTGATTAAAATTAGCTTTGAAATTAAATTCGCCCTTTTTTCTTAATTCGCCTCATATATTTAAATTTTTTACTTTTAACAGTGTATTTATATCTACTTCAGCACAAACCAAATAAATTTTATTTGAAAGAATGTTAAAATTAATTTTATTAATTTATAAATTTGATTTCATTCAATTAATCTCAAAAAAAGCTTAAAAGTCACTGTGAGCAGTTCTTGTTGCAATACTTGAAATATTTGCAATACTTAAACGCGTTAGTTGTACGATTGCACAGACTCAAGGCCTAATAAAAATATTCTTAGCATTATAATATCAGAAACAAAATTTTTTTTATATATTAATAAGTTCAAAACTTATAGATCAGATGATTATTCAAACTTTCACACTCAGTTACTAGAAAATTGTCAAAGAGTAGTATAATAGAGGTAGGAGTAAGAGAGGAAGGTCCAAATTATATTGTTGATGTTTGCTGAGGTATGGCAGGCTTTTAATCTAATTTATGATCTTAAATTTTGTATTTAAAATTTCAATTTTGCATTTTTATGGTTTTTTCTACCCCATTATCAATCTTTAAAACCTAATATTTAAATAATAAAATATTTAATTTTATATATTTAACAAAATATGTAGGCACCAAAATAAATAAATTAATTTACAAAAAAAAAAAAAAAAAACTTAAAACAATCAATACATACATATGTAATTTATATTTAATTTTAATTTAAAATATAACTGCACTAATTAAATTTTTGTTGTTGTTTTTATTTTTAATTAAAGAAAAATTAAATGCAAAATCTAACAAATATAACACAAAACCCTAGAAGACTCATATTATATGTATTAGTAAATAAATAAAACTTAAAAAACATTTTCATTAATAATTCAATTAAATAAATTATTAATAATTTATTAATAATTTAATTAATTAAATTATTAATAAAAACAAAACCAGAATGTTCTATAATGAAATTATTATATAAAATATATGCATACACATAATATAAAAAAATATGAAATACTTACAAAACAATGAAATATTAACATTTTATACTAGAACGTAAATATATACATAATATATATATTTAATTGTAAACAAATAATAAATTCAAACGTACATATATTATATTAAAAACAAACAACTACATTTATTTAAGAAAAACGAATAAAACAAAATAAATGATCATTACTACCACAAGTATAACTCATGCTTATTAAGAAATATGTTAAAAAATTAAAAAAAAATAACAGAAAACAAAAGAAAAAATATATATAGAAAAAAAACAGTGAAAATAAATAATTAATTAACACAATTTATTAATCAAAATAAAGGTTATAATTATTATTAATTAATTATAAACATTTTTTTTTTTTTTTTAAATTTAATTTCTTCTTTTATTTTCACTTTTAATAAAAATAAAATTTAAATATAATTAAAAAATCAAACGTGAATTTAAAAAAATAATAATAAATATTAAAATTAAATAATTATTATTAATTATTATTACAAAAAAAAAAAAAATATATATATATATATATATATATATTAAAATAAATATAAATTTAACAATTATTATAATTATAAATAAAATTTTGTAAATATAATTAAATTATTATTATTCTTATTATTATTATTATTATAATTATTATTATAGTATAGAAATTTATTTAAAAATTTAAATTATAGTGTTGTTTTATATTAATTTTTAAGAGAAAAACAATGTATAATCAAAATAACATAAATCATTTATAAAATTCTAGCACAGTTTTATTACATATATACATATATATATATATATAATTTTTTTTATTTTTTTTTTATTTATATAATAATAAATATCTGCATATGTAGATTATTTATATACATATATATATATATATATATACAAATAAATATACACTAAAAATATTTAATTAATATATAAGAAAGAAAAAAGAAACTATTAAGAGAAAAAATAAAGAGAAAAAAAAACACACAATTTAATTGCATATTATATTCGCGTAATAATAAAAAAACAGAAACAAAAAATACACAAAAATAATTAAATTTTTATAAACTCGGTAATTAATTATAATTATAGATATACTTAATTATTATTATTTTTTTGTTTTTTTTTTCAATTGTATCCAATTAAATAAACGTCATATTCCGGAAAATATAATACATAATACATTTTATATTTTAATTAAATATTTTTAAAATATTAGTTTTGTTTTTGTTTTTCAATATTAATTTAAATACGATAATTGTATTTTATTATCAGTTTTAAGCAAAAATATTAAAATTTCAAATAAAATTTAATAAATGTCATAATTTGATGAGCAACGTTAACTTGACGAAAGCATTTGACAGTTTAAAAATTTATATGGTTTAAAACCCATCTCACAATCTATTTTTCAATAATTTTTTTTGACATTTTAAAACGTCAGAATATTTACAAATATACTGAACGTTGAAATTTACTAAAATATTGTCAAAAAAGTTGCAACAAAAATTTCATGACATACTTTTGACGTCTTACTTTTTTCTCTTAATTGATAGAAAATGAGATGTTAATGTATAGTACAAGTACATACCAGAAAATTTAATGAAAACTTAGGACGTTTCCGAACCTCTCGCACTTGCACTTGGTACTCGTACTAAACCTGTCAAATCGCACTAAATTTACTAAATTTAATTTTGCAATATCTGGTGTAGTTACGCTAAAATTTTGAGACTACACTAACATTTTGACAACAAATCAAGTGCGATTTGACAGGTTTAGTGCGAGTATCAAGTGCAAGTGCGAGGGGTTCGGAAACGCCCTTAGACTTGTGAAACGGGTCTAAAATTGAGAACTTACGTAGAGATTTATTGTACTGTCAAACAATGTATAAACGTAAAAACTAACATTTTAACTTTGACAGTTTCATATGTTCTATAACACTACGTCAAATTGCTAATAATTGTCTATTATTTTGATCGTATAAAAATAATAAAAACAATATATATGTAAATCATTTAATTTGACGTCGAATTCAAAATGGTTGATCACTATACTTTTTCTTAATTGTTTTTATTTCAATATTTGTTTTTTTTTATTTCACTACAGATTTTTCAATAGAGTAGCGAAAATTTTATTGATTGTTTTCGAATTAAATATTTAAATAAAAATAATTTGCATTTAAAATAAAAAAAAAAAAACAAAAACAAAATAAAACATTTTTTTTTTTAATATTTTATAGATGAAAATATATTAATGATTTTTGTACATATTAAAATTATATAATAATAAAAGATTTTTTTTTTAAATTGTGTAATATTCATTTATTTTAATATACACATATATATATGTGTATATAATGTACAAGGTGTGCTATAGAAAATATACTGTTATTCAGGATAAATAGCGTTTAAACATGTACTCTTATTTTAAGTTCTAAACGATATTCGGATTTTAAAATTTGGTACCCTCTAAATGAGAAAGTACAACATAAATTTGACAGATTTAAATGGGAATACCCATTTGACAGAGAAATTTATTGTCGTTTTCATAAAATTAATTTATATAAATCCTAATTGTACATTACAACATGGTTTAAATGCTGAATATAATATATAAAATATTTAGGATATGGGCCTAATTAAACACTAATACTTATTCTGATTCCCTATACACGAAAATGTACAATTTTTTGACAATTTAAATTTGCAATAAACAATAGGTACAAAATTTTAATTTATTTATTTAAATTTTATAAATTAATTTTAAAAAATATGATATGTACTTATGTAATACATATTTACGAGTAAGTGTGTTTGTAATTAGAATTGAGCTGTCATAATGTAATCAATTAGTTTTTGACAGTTAATGTATAATTTTAGTTGTTATCAAAACTAACCTATTATTGAACGATCGAATTACTTTAAATCATTTTAACAATTGATTTTCGAAGTACCCTGTACATTAAATTATCATGAATGATTCATATTCCATCTATACACAAAATTAATTTGAAAAAATTCTTTTATAAATCAAATAATGTTTTTTTAGTCCAAGTAGTTTTTTAATTTTAGTATTTTTTTTTTTTTTTTTCAAATTTTTGTATAGATAATATTAATTATATATATATTAGTAAATACTATTAAATAATTTAATTAATTAATTACAAACGAAAAGTAAAAAAAAATTTGTACACTATTATAATATAAAAAAAAAACATTTTTTATTGTTATTCCTTTTTTTTTGTGTCCTTATTATTATAAATCAGAAAATAAAATTAAATTAAAACTAAAAATACAAAAGTAAAAAAAAAAAAATTAAAAAAAATAAATTAAATATTTTTAGGATATTTTCTTTAAATTATATTATTATATATTATTAGGAAAAAAAAAAGTTTGCAATTTAAATAAAACGTGAAAAAAAAATAAAATAAAACATTTAAAATATAGAAGAAAAAATAAATAAAAACAAAAATAAATAAAATTATACAAAAAAAAAGAACAAAAAGTAACAACATTTTATGAAATAAAAGTAATTAATTTATGAAAAAAAAAATTGTTTTATTTATTTTTAGGGAATTCTGAATATTGAGTTTATTTGTCTATTAACCTAACTACTACACTATAGGATTTCTAGTAAATATTTAAATTTGTCTAATTTTCTATCCAAAATTTGTGTATTTTTTTAGTACACTAATGTTGCGAAAAATTAAATTTTAAAGTCTCCAAAAATATTTAAGTGGAATATAAATCACAAATTTCACTTTAGAATTCCAAATTTATCCAGAATTCAATCGAAAGTGATCTTTATCGAAATATGTAAATATGTACATATGTAATTATTCGTTTTAGAACTTCCTTTCGTTAGTTCAGCAAATCAATAATCATAAATAATTTTTAATTCAACTCAATTCAATACTTAAAACTAAAAATTAAACTAAATTAATCTCACACTACCACTAATGGAGTAAAGAATAAACTGAAACTGATAATTATCAGAAATAAAACAAAATAGATTTAAAAGAAAAAAATACTTTATTTATCTATATTTTTACATATTTTTTTTAGTTTTTTTCTTTTTAATATTCCGTTTACTCTCTGTAACTTTCCTCTTAGTAGATATGACATCATCACCATTAGTTTCGCCAGTTTCACTAAAAAAGTTATTGAATTGAGTTACAATTTTTTTTTGTATGTACGTATATATTTATAAATATTTTAATTTTTACCTAATTTTCGGCATACTTTCAAACATAGCATCATATTCACCATCACTGCAATTTTCAATTTTATCTTCAACTACATTAGAAACATCTGCAACCTCTTCATCTTCTTCCTCTTTTTTAATATCTTCAGCATTATCAAATGTTTTGATAATAACACGTGTAGCTTTTGATTTAACATAACATTGATATAACATTACACATTTATCAGAATTATGTACTCTTACATAACGATCCAAACAAGATGAAATTAAATATTTGCCAGTTTGATCTAAGCACAAATCACTAACAGATCCTGTAAAACCCTTATATGTATGTGCAAAAGTTTTAAATTTTCTAATATCAAATGCTTTAGCTATACCCATTGTTGAACCACAATAAATAAAATGTGTATTACCAGTTGTTAAACTACAAAAACTCATTTGTTCTTCGGGTGCTTTATAATTAAGAATTGGTCGACGTTGTTTTCTTATATCATAAACTCTTATATATCCATATCTTGAACATGTTGCAATTGTATTACTATCAATAAAACCTAAATCACTATCCCATACTGGTACTTCCAATTGTAGAAAATCATTTGGTACATTTTTCGATTTAAAAATCTCTTTTTTTTCTTTCACATCAAAAACTTTCAAATTATTTTGTCTTTCTTTACCACCAGTTGCTACCAAATTTCTATCAGTTGGACATTGTCTCATTCTTGAAATATTATCTCCGGTTTTGATTATAGAATCTGGTTTATTATTATATTGAATTTTACCGGTTGCTATACCAGCTATTATTTTTTCATCATATTTAGCTAAACCAACAATTGGACCTTCAACATATTCTTGTACACTTTCATATGAATTTGATATGGTGTAAAAAGTTTGAATATATTTATTTTCTCTTCCAACTAATATTTCATTGCAATTTTCATCACTAAAAGATAGAGCTGTTATATTCGAATCTTTTGTTAATGTTTTTATATCCTGTAGATTTTGTTGGGTATATGGATTTTCTGCAGCAACACTAACTCCTAAAAATTATTAAAAATTATTTTATTTATATTATTTAATCTATATCATGTCAATTTGATATGTTTTAAAAATATATGTACAATGTAGTATGTATATAAAAAATACATTTTATAATTTTTTTTATGTACAAAAACATGCTTACTTTTAAAAGTTCCAGTACGAGTTCCCACAAATATTTCATGATTTTCTAAATAATCTATGTGTTTAAAATTTAATGTTGTAATTTTCATTTTAATTAATTTTTATTATAATAAGTATATTTGTCAAACAAAACTTCTCTAAAAAAATAATAAAAATAACAAATAATGAAGTATTCGTAAATCGCACGTGTTGATTATTAAATTTAAATGTCAAAACTTATCGTTTGTTGTTGAATGTCATTTACTATTTATATTTCAATTCTATTTCATATTCTGTCAACTAATTTGAAAAGCTATCAATTTGAAACAAAAATTAATCCATTGTGGAATTGAAACTGAAATGATGATAATAAAAAATAAAATAATACCGTTAAGAAAAATATAATGTATTTTTATTTAATAATTAAAACTAATTAATTAAAATATAGAAAATATAACAAAATTTATTTAATTTAATTTTTATTTAATAATTAAAGCTAATTATTTAAGTTAAGTTGAAACATACATTGAAAATATTTATTTATTCTAGAATTGAAAGTTGAATATTCAATGACAAAAATAAATTACCGTTACTTCATTTTTATTTTATCTAACAACTAAAAATATCAAAACATAACAATAATTTAATAAAACAAATTAAATACGCATAAAACAATTAAATATTGATTAAATATTAAATAATAAAGTTTCAAATTAAAATTTTTGTCCAACTGGCATAATTATCAATTCAGAAATTTGTACATGCTTTGGTGATTCTGAAAAATAAAACAAAAAAAAAACAAAATGGAGAATTTATATTCAATACCAATTCCAAAAAAAGTAATTAATTATTTTCAAAATAAAAAATACCTAAAATAAATCGTACAGTTCTTGCAATATCTTCAGGATGAAGAATTTCATTAGCTCCCATTATAACATCTGCATACGGATGATTTCCAGCATGACATAATTCAGTTTTAACCAAACCTGGACTTAAATTCTTTTAAAAAAAAAAAAAAACTTACAATAAAAATTTTTAAAAATATTTAATAATAAATCTACACACAGTTATACGAAAATTTTTCTTTTCAATCAATTCTTGTCTTATAACTTCAGTGGCTGCTTTTAAAGCAAATTTTGAACTTGGATATAAATTATATGTCATTGAAGCAATACTAAATGGTGTTGAATGTCCCAAAACACTATTCATATTAATAATATGGCATTCTTCATCAATTTTATCCTTCATAATATCATACAATTGTTTTGTGCAAAATATTCCACCAATAAAATTAATTTCCATTAATTTTTTTATTTCATCTTCATTACCACTTGTTAAAATACCACAATATCGAACAATACCAGCATTATTTATTAATATATTAATACATTTAAATTTTTCATTAATCCAATCAAATGATTTTTTTATTGAATCCAATGATGAAACATCACATTCAATTGGATAAAATTCACCCAAACTATTATCATTATCATCATCATCAGATTTAATTTCATTTTGTAAATTTTGTAATAAATTTATACGACGAGCTAATCCAATTACAATCAAACCATTTTTTATTAAATCTTTTGCAATACAAAGACCAATTCCAGAACTGGCTCCAGTTATCTAAAATATTATAACTTTATTATTTACATTTATTTTTTTTTTTTTATTAAAATTTTAATTTTATTACAACAGCAACTTTTCCAGCCCAACGATTCATTTTAAAAATAAATAATTTTTCTTTTTAGGAATAAGACTTATCCAGACAACAGAATAAATTACAACTGAAATGTGAATACTTTAAAAAATGATGCTTTTTTAAAATTGAAAACGACATGAAGCAGAGTTTTTCTATTGCGGTTTTGATTTAAATATCAAATTACAACAATCAAGTCTTTTGAATGTTTTTTTTTTTGTTTTGCTTTAATGAAAAAAAAAATCAATGAATTGAACAGATGGAATACATCCGTAATATTTTATGCACCAGCTAGCTAGTATTTAATACATGACCTAGGTGATATTTTTGTATACAGTTAATACAATAAGATCAAATAACAAATTTAATAAATTTTCTACATCGTTTCTTTCCAATAGCAAATTTCAAAAATTGCCAAGTTGTTATTATTAATAGGATCATATCGAAATTATAAAATTACAAAATCCTGAAATTACAAGATTCTGAATTTGCACAACTCTAAGCTTATAAAATTCTAATTTACAAAATTCTAAATGTTTTAAAAATAGTTTCTGCTTTTTTTCGGGAAATCAAAAATTCGGGAATTCGTAACTCGGAATTTTGTAATTCTGAATTAAGTGTATCCTATTAATAAAATAAGAGATTGGAACTAAATTTTGAGCAATGTTCACTTAAAATGATTTTTAGAAATTTGTTGAAAGTATATTAAACAAACTATATATATATATATAACCTATAAAGTATATTCCACTAACTATCTGATTTAAATCATTTTAGAAACCACAATGATCCACTACAATTGATTGACTGGTGTTCTGTTGCAATTTAAGAAAAAAGCTAAGTACACACAATTCGAAAAACAGATTGGTAAGTCCTATATTGAAAACAATTTAAAAATTATACAAATTATGATCAGTCATCATAAGATTAATGTCTTCTTAATTAGTCGTCTGATAATATTCTTTAATATAACAAGATAACTAAAATCGATCACAATATAAAATCGATCACAATATAAAATCGAATTGTAAAAAAAAAACGATATTTTAACGAAGCTTTATTTGTATTTATTAATAAAACCTTGACTTCTAAACATTAACTTGATTTGATTTATAATTTAATTTAATATATATATATTATCAGTGATATATGCAAAATTTTCTTCATTCCAGTTACAATACTTGTATATCACCAGTAATCATTCACATTTTCGTCGCAGGTACCATAATTGATCATCACTGATATTTATAGTGTTAGAATTTTTACCTATCATTATCATTCCAGTACCTGTAAACAAAAATGGGGATGTTTACTAGTGATACATTAGCGGCCCGTAAAACTTAGGCATATACAGACTTAAAAATTTATTAAAATCATTTTGAATTTAAACATTTTGAAATATCACATTTATCTTAGCAATAAAACAAAAAAAAAATTTCCATTCATTTTAAGAAAGTAAAAAACAATTTTTTTCAAATAAAAAAATTATTATTATAATCCTCTTTATATACATATGCTCTAATTTAATAGTAATATATTATTTTAATTTCGAAATTGTTGTTTTTTAAAACATTTATTTATCTAATCTAAATCAATTAATTAAAATATATTTTTTTTTTTATAATGGATTTATTGTGGGGTATAGTTGTACCCAAAAACACCTTTAAAAAAAAATAAATTGCAATTCACAAATATTATGTGAGGTAAACATTGAAAAATTTTAATTCAACAAAAGATAAATTTTAAATTAATTTATTTTTTTATTAATAAAAAATATAAATTTTATTAATTCAATATAAATATGTTTATTATAAGAAAGTAGAACATTTACTAATCTGTCACCTTGAAGGTATAAATATGGCTCTTAAATTCAATAATTTTTAAGCATGATTTAGATAATGCTTAGTATGTAGTAGAGATTTTATTTGTTATTGGAAATTAAATATATTTTTTATTCAATGTAGATATTCATCAGATCATGTAGAAACACGTTTGATTAACTTTGTCTATACAATATTTCATAATTAAAAATATATAAAAGAAAAATAGAACAAATTAGGAACAGTATATGTAAATGTGAGTGCTCAAATGAAAATGCAAAATTACATTCTTTAATCTTTCATTGAAGAAAGCCCGGTAAATTTTCAAAACCGAACAAATACTTTTAAATTAAAATCAGAAGTTAAAAAATTATTTGATTTCGCATATTGTGTAAAATATAATATTTTACGCAATTAATATAATTATGTACATTATATTAATTATGTAAAATATAATATTTTTATATAGGTACTCTGCACGAGCGATGTTGCTTATTTGAGATTTGAAAAAAATAAATAAAAATAAAAAAAAATATAAATTTAAAAAACAATTTTAATTTTAAATCTATTTTAATGTGAACATTTTCTGAACTTTTCAATAAGCCACACTCTATACCCCAAATAGATTTAAATAATAATAAATTGATAATAACATGTCTCACAAAAGAGTTCACAAATTTTTGTACACCGGATAAGATAACAATCTAATATACATATCATAAACTATTCTACTTAAATTTAATGACGTTACACAGGAACCAAAACAATAAAATTAATAATTTAATAATCAAAATTTTCTATATACATGATTATTAATTATAAACCAATTTATTGTCCAATTAAAAAATATCTAATATGTACAAATTAATGACGAATGTATTATTAAGATAAATTCAAACAAACAAACAAGTATAGAGTCAAGAAATTATTCTATTTTTAAAAGTTTACGTAGATTTTCTGAAGTATCAATCATATATAAAAAAAAAATAATAACAATTTTTGAAAATGAATGAAATGAACGTGTTTAAATGCATGAAGTGTGTTCATGATGAAAATATTTAATCAATATTAAAATTTTCAAATTTTAATTGTAATTTAATAAAAATGTTGATTTTAATTCATGAAAACACTTTGATAAAAAAAATTATATAGATCATAATACACTTATAATAAAACTAAAATTAATGATAAAACTAAAAATATATACTTAATAGATAATATTATACATCATAATACATCCATTTTTATTAAAGTGAAAGTTTGTTTAATTGTTCTCAATGCATACTACCCGCAGCTTTAAAAATAGAATTTTCAATCTTGCAGTTATTTTGAATGAAAAAAAGAAGATTCTCAATACTAAAAAATGTCAGATAGCTGCCATACAATTTAACTCATATGGAATATTTCATAAAACAAAGATGTTCTTGACCTAGAAATTGGTACTTAGATTATCTCTTAAAAATTAACAAACATGTCTTACCAAACATTTTCTGAAAATTTAATTGGTTCGGATAGCTACCGTACAACTTCAAACACCCATCAGGAATCCCATCAGGAAAAACCACAGGTGTTCAAGACCGAAATATTGATAATCAGTTAATGTTTCAAAAACAAACAATAATATTATGTTGTAATAGGTTTCGAGTTAAAATATACCGAGTGTTCCAGAGCATGCGTTTCAGCTTTTTAAGAGGGGAAAGAGCCGTTATTTTAAAATTTAAGTATAAATAAAGCTTGTTAACTAAATCGAGGGTGCTCTATCGATTGCTGGTATTTTCAACTTCTCAATATAACCGAAAATCGGTTTTTTAAGACCAAAAATCACCGAAACTGGCCGAAATCGAGATTTTCAAATAGGAAGGCCTACTTTTTAATCCAAATTCAGATTCTAGGACAAAAAATAAGAAACTTTTGTAAAGTAAATTTCAAATTTTAAAATAATGGCTCCTTCCCCTCTTAAAAAGCTGATACGCATATGCTCTGGAACATCCGGTATACAAGATACTACACAAATTGTGAATTGAACACGGATTTAGTCAAATATATGAACTGCAGCTATATAAAATATTCTTCAAACACCATTTTTTTTTAACTGGGTTCATAAATAAAACCTTATTCAATAAAATTTTATACATTTTGTATTGGACCCATCAAATTACTTTGCTAGTAATTAATAAAAAAATAAAATTCCCAATTATTATTTGCCAAAAAGATATTCTTTTAAAGCAATAAAAAAAATGTATGCTTTTAATTCAAATTTTACCACTTCATATTTTTTTTTTTGTTATAAGTACGTAATGTACTTATAAAATTCTAATTAAAAAAGTCATGCGTTCAGCGAGTCTATACTTAGAGCATGAATATTTTATAGTAATTTAATATTTTTTTTATTTATTGAAATCTAATTGATTTGGGTGTAAATTGTAGTGTTAAGAAATATAGAAAACTTGAAACAATTTAATAAATACAAATATAATAAAGTGGATTTGTAGAACTATACTATCTACATTATGATTATACATACTTAATAACTCATTATAACCGTTAAACGTTTTTTGCTCCAAATTAATTAATATGACCCTTTAACAACTACAATATTATATATTTGGATACACATGTATATGCAAAATTGTTCAAAATCTCTTCTAGCAAATGAAAATAAATGCTATTTTGTTTTGCTGTTGAATTGACTGCCCATAGAGATTTATAAAAATGGCTAACTACTGGTATTCGAGTAAAGCGTACCTCTTTTCGTTGTTTAATAAAATAACCAAATTGGATAATATTATAACTTTTATTTTATTTTAATTAAGTTACTTATATTATTAATTTGTAAATTGAAAAAATACGATACAATTGAACCATTTCAAAACTAACTTTATATTCTTTTAAATGACAGATATTTAAAAGGAGACGTAGCGAAATCAAATATTTTTCCAATTTTTTTTTTTTCATTTTCAATCAGAACTTTCAATTTAAAATTTAACCCCATCCCATACATACAAAAATTTTAATTTATCAAATTGCCAACTCTCAGCTTGGTTTATAAGTTGTAATGTTGGTTGAATGTGGAAATATCGGTAAAAATAATGTATTTATTTGTATTTAATTTAGAAGAGCTAGTAAAGCGTGTAAAGAGTGTTGACAACTATAGAAATACTTAATCAATTTAGTGCAATGAAATACATATATGAGTAATTGAATCCAATTCTGTAATGTAATCTATTGTAACTATATATTTTTTTTATTTCACTTGTAAACTGTACGTCTTTACTGGAGACATTCAGTATTTAGAATGATTTTGTTTTTATAAGCAACATATACATATAATGGCTTGCGGATGAAAAATCCAATGGTAAACCATCCATAACAATCTAATTATACCCTGTTAGTATCTGTTGTAATATAACTATGGTTAGTATCAGTACTGTGTATAGTGTGTTAGTATCTGTTGTGATCTATGTCTGTCTAAATGTAACTATAATAACTGTGTGAGATCCTGACCACTAAAGAATTTCCGTAGTTTCTTTTTTTTCCAACTGTACAAAATTATTGATTAAACCTAATTTAGATAATAAATCAAACAATGACATCTCAAACGGAATTTGACCTTACGATTTTCGTGCGAAATAACAAGTCATTATATATTTAATATTTCACAACAAGTTTTATTTTTTCAAACGTTCGTTAAACTTTTAAAAAAAAATTTATATATAAAAAAATAATAACAGTATATTAGAAAAATATAAATAATGATTTATTCTGGGTTCTATATCCAAAGTGGGCCCTTATATAAAATAAATAAAAATTAAAATAGAAACCAGAACTTGAAATATCAATTATTGCAGTTATAAATAGCAATAATTGTACTTTGGATTGAAATAAATAATTTAATTTTTCTATAGAATTTTATTATCTTTAGAACACAAATTACAATTTTAACATTGTATTATGTTAGGCTAGGTTAAGTTAACTTAAGCAAAGTGTATTAGAGATATTGCATTTTCACTTGAAAACAATTAATACACTACTGTGAAACAGCTGTACTCATAATAGTCATCATAAGTGTTTATGTAATTAAATTTTTTTATTATAAAGTTAAAATTAAAGTAAAAAAAGAAGTTCTAATTTGTTTTGTATTGATCCAAAATGTTCATTGAAAATTTTAAATAATTTGTATTTTATTAAATTTTTAGTGAACATTTTAGATCAATACAAACAAATTTGAATTTTTCTGACTAAATCCATTCAACATTTGATGCTCTATTATAGTTATACTGAATAATCATAACTTACTTCTTGTTCTTTAATTGAAGTTTTGACAAAAACAATAAGATATCGTATATATATATATAAGTATATTATACTGTAAGTGACACTAATTTTTATTTTTAATAATGCGTTACCAAACCTATAGGTACAAAAAGAACATAAAATTTCCCCTTACTCCATGTGTGGGTTCTGTTATACGAACCCACAGTACAAACATTTATTTCTACGAGATGAAGACTTCTTACTATTTATATATTCTTTGATATATAATAACTTTATTATTCTAAACAATATACTTACATACTTTGTAATTTAACTCTCTATCACACAGTTTTGCATATTTACGAAAAAAAATTGATTCCAAGCTGTACTTACTTTATTTATTGTACTTGTATAGTGTATTATATTTATGGACATAAATATAGGTTGAAATATATATTATTAGATTAGCACAAGCCACAGACTAACATTGTCTTCGTTAGTAGATAGTAAAATCAATTGATATCGTTGACTATTATTGTTTGTTGAAGCTTTGTACAAAGTTCTAAATATTAACCTTACCTTAGAGAACAATGTAACTGCAAGTTAACATGAATATAAATTCAGTGCAAACTTTCATACATATCTGCCAAAACTCAATAGCCTATATTTAAACCGATGCGTTTATCTCAAAACTACTGTTTTATGTCGTGTTAAATCAAATTATGTAGATCTGCAAATTGAGTTAACACGCGAGAGTTAATGATTTGATTGTACTTCTACTTTCACGGTATTAGACAGTATAAACAAAAATTTTAAATGTAAAAATTGTTTAACTGAAGTTTTGAAAAATAAGTTTTAAATCAAATTTTAAGTTTTAATAACATTGTAGGTTCGTGGAGTATCGTTAAATATTTTTTTGGCCTAAATTGTTGTTGTTTTATGTATAAAAATAATGCAACGATATTTTAACCTAGACTAGTATATGCTATATCTCAAATATATTTATATTTTTGTATATACTTACTGTTACAAAATTATTTTGTTTTTATTTAGTTTTTACATTTTTTGTCTTTATTTATTGTTTTTGTTGTTTTCTGTATTTGCAATTTATATTTTCCTACTGTCATAAATAATTTTAAATTAAATAATAAAATAAAGTTATTAATCAACTAAAATACTTAACACTGTACAGAGGAAAATAAATATTGTAGTAACAAATTGTAACTAAGAAAGTTTAAAAAAAAAAAAATAATTAAATAAAAAATATATTATTTTGTTTTTGTTTTTTTTTTATACATATATTAATATTTCTTTTTATTATATTATTATTATTACATTTAAATGAATTCATTTTAATAAAATTGAAATAATTTAATTACAAATATTTTAAAATAAGTTCTTAAAAATAAATTAAAATGAAAATAAATAAATAATTAATGAGATTTTATAGTTTTAATTTATATTATATTAAAATATTTTTATTTTTTTATTTTTTTTTTTTAATATAAATTAATTTGAATTCCAGTTACTTGTGATATCCATGATAAATATGATGTTATTCTTGAATATACAGCTGGTTTTGTTGAATCACAACCAGGTGTATATGATGATACACCAATTAATTTCCAACCTTCTGGATCTAACATAACTAATGGACCACCAATATCACAACCGCATACATTACCACCACTAACAACTCTTGTACATATTGATTCAGCTCTAACATCTGATGCATATATTGTTGAACATTCATTATTTGATATAACAGTTAATTCATGCCAATTTAAAAAATCACTTTTTGTTAATTTTTGTGTAATTTTTAGATTATCTGTTGGTGTTTGAATAATACTTGTACCCCATCCGGATACTCTAGCTTTAACACCTTCAAATGATAAACCAGTTTGATCTTCACCAGGTAATAAAATTGGTTCAATCCATTCAGTTAAATTAACGGTGCCATTCATTTGTATAATTGCAATATTATCAATTGGTAAACGTATACCTTTCTCTTTATAATCTTTAGATATTGTTATATTTTTAATACCCATTATAATATTAGGTGATCTTAATTCATTTGAACCTAATCCAATTAAAATTTTTTTTGTGTTATTTAAACAGCTAGCAGCTGTTAAAATCCATTCAGATGATATTAAAGTTCCACCACAATATACAATTTCACCATTTTTTAAATAATTTGTAATTGAAACTTGCCATGGAAATTCATTTTGTTCTGCTTCATGTCCAAGTATTAAAGATGTTGGTGCTGTTGGTGCAGCTAAATTATATGATATGTAACTTAATACAATAATGAAACCGTAAATTATAATATTTCCAATCATTTTTAAATTATTTTTTTTTTTTATTTATTGATTATTATTTGTTTAAATAATTTTATATTTTTTTTTATGATTTTTATTTTAAATTATAAATTTTTAATTTTCTTTATATTATTATTTTTCTCTTCTTATATTTTTTTTTGTTCTAAAATTCACTTTTGAACTCTATTCAATAACTAAATTAAATTTCAATAAATTTCATTGCTTTTATATATTAAAATGAAAACAATAATTTAATTAAGAGTATTATAAATTAATCAGAAGTTTTTTTATTGACCATTAACTGATATTGGTATAAGTAGAAAATAATGATAACAATAGCAAAAAAAGAAAAAAAAACAAGGATAAGATAAGATAACAAAAAGTAATTTGATGTGATAATAAGTCCAAATAAATATTATATATACATACAATATGTAGGAAAAAGTATATATAAAATGAAAATTTACATTTCTGCAATTTATTGAAAAAATAGTCAATTCCAAATTGTTAATTTGCAATGCAAAAATTTGTACTGAAATCACCAGAGGTATTTCGTTCTTCTTTGTCTCTTTCTTTAACTTGATTATTGGAAACCTATATTATTTATTAATTAATCAATGCTCAAACATCAATATAATTTTACTCCTATTTTTTAAATGTAAATTCAATCTATAAATTTAAATTACAGTTACCTTACAAATAATTTAAATATATTGAATAAATTGGATTACTGCAGTTTATACAAAATTTCTGTCCATTAGCAACAGTCTATGACTACCCAGCAAAGAACGTGGCCACAATTGAAAGATTAGCCGCAGATAGAACCCAATGGAAAGATTTTATTTTCGCAATATGCCCGGCACGGCTGGGGTTACAGAACAATGATGATGAACACAATTATGAATTGGTTCATGTTCAAGTTTATTTTAACTTGATAGAAATAAGTGGCACAATTAAAAACAAATAAAATTCAACAATAAATTTTGTAATAAGTTTTTGTATTTTATTATTTAAGGTATATATATTTTTTATAACAATAAAATGTCGAATGATGAATTTGCGAGTTGACAATTGGAACTACTAACCAGAACAAAAATATATGGTGTTGATTATCGAAAGTGCAGTTAAACTCAACGTTCCTGAAATTAAATGTTCTGCAACAATTCGTGTGTGTTTAGAAATTATAGAATAACAATTCGACGATACTGCTAACTTATGAACAAATAAATTCTGAACAGTTCATAATTATCCATAGTATTGGTCCTATGGAAACTTATTACATATATAATTAAATGTGTTTACGTATAGGTAATTATTTTAATTAATATTAATGTTATTCAGATTCTGAAGAGAAGTAATAATTTTTCCTTAAATATTTTCAGTAAGAAAAACAAAACTCACACAGTTCTGGTCTTGATTTCAAAATTTTCAATTGAATTAAGTTCAGCCTATATATTAATATGGTAGTAAAATCATTGAATATGGCAATTTGTAAATCTTAAAAATATTTCTCTACGCTGGTTTCAATTCTATTGATATTAATATAATAGATAGGTGGCCAAAATTGACTGGCATACTTTATATTAGTTAAATAATGTTTCACCTAGAGCCTATATACAGCATATTCTATAAATTATATTTAAATTTGTTATTAGGATCATATAGACCGCCATAATATCAAATTATTATGACCTTGTAGGCTGATAAAGATTTACATATATAGAACTTAACAAATTTTATATTAGCAATATTCAGAACACAATTTCCTTTTTACCATTTTTCATTCAAATCGGCTTACATATTTTCTTCTATTCACCTGAACGTCTCAAATGAAGCATGATTAGTTCTTGAAATTGCAAATTTTCTGATGGAAATACTTGAAATATTCTCAGAACAGTTAAGATGTTTCAAGTTCCATTTCACTCTATATACAGAATATAGCAGTTTTAAACCAATTATTCGAAAACTTTTTTTTTTTTTTTATATTATAGCCAAAGCTTAGGTTTGTGAAGCCAATTCGAATTCAATTATTTTTAATTGCAGTAAACGTTTTAGCTATAAGTCCTAGGGCATAAAATTTTCCACATTTAATTAATTTTTATACTAGAAAAAAAAATGTATAAATGAATGCTCGAAAATTAATTAATCGTTACAGTTTATGTAGTAAAAATTGCAGTACCGTACTTAATGTGCCAAAATGTAATTCTACCTCAAAATTCACCCATCTAAGCTTTCCAATTACAAAAAAATTTTCATAATAAGAACCGTATAAGAAATTAGCATTAAAAGAATTACGTGAAAGTAGGAATACTAAGAAGACGGGTAAATATCTGATGTTCAAATGATTTTCGAATTAAATTTAAAAAATCATATACAAATTTTCAAAATTATAAAATCGTTTAGCGAAAGTAGGTGTGTGTGTTTTGTTCAGTTGGCTATTTTAAACAATCTTGCTTTTTCTAAAGCGTATTAGAAAGAAGTAAGCATTTATCATATCTCTTGATCACTTTCAATTTAATGATAATATTATACTCAGA
The DNA here is from genome assembly GCA_963942445.1 of Argyra leucocephala. Classification (NCBI taxonomy): domain Eukaryota; kingdom Metazoa; phylum Arthropoda; class Insecta; order Diptera; family Dolichopodidae; genus Argyra; species Argyra leucocephala. The sequence continues at coordinate 130,790,707 of OZ012681.1, read as the reverse complement.
TGCTTAAATTACCCTTTCTCTTGATAAATCAAAGAGATTATCTTTGAATTTAAAAATGTTTAAAAAATATCATTATAGAGACTATATGGAAGTAAGACAGGTCGATTAAAATTTCTAAAAACATCTACAGCTGAACATATTGTATATAAAACTGTTCTCATGATTAGATAATGATCATTATTGTTTTATAATCCCTTCAGTGGATGTGACCATAGGGTAGACATCAATTACATAAAGTTATGATTAATCATTCATTGGACCAGTAGGGAAGTAAAATTTACATTAGGTCATGATCAATTATTAATTTTTATCTTAGCTGAATGAAATAAAATTGGGAATTCTATGGTGTATAAAACTTTCTATATACATATACATAATAAATATACATATAGATTGAATAGATTAAATAGATTGATTAAAATGCCTTCCTTTTTACCCTGAAAAAATATAAAAAATTTTAAAGAAGCACTAAAAAAATCGTTTTCTCAATACTGTTCAATACATTCGATTTCCTAATAATTTTTTATTATTTCTTACAAAATTTTTAATAATAATAAAGCCACACAAATTACATAAACATCCAGGTGAAGAAGACCTTTTTATTATTAATTTTGAAAAAAAAAAAAAAAAAACATTTAAAAGCTATACTCTAAATTAGATATTCTAATGATATCAGACGACAATCCTCTTTTTATTTACCTTTTAATTTAATGATAACAACAGAATAGAATAAAAATTATTATTTTTTGTAATTGATTTCAAAGTAAATCTCTAACTCACTCTAAATTTTATTTATTATTACTTAATATGATAAGTATATTTATTTGTAAATTTAATTAATTCTCTATAATATAGTACATAATAATTATATGTACACTTAATTTTATTTAAAGATAAATTCAATAATGAACAATAATTGTTGAACCATGAAATTAAAAAAAAAAAAAAAAAACAAAATGACGACGATGGTGTAATAAATTAAATCAATTAAAACAAAATAAATGCGTCTTAATTTTTTGATGCATTTATTTAAATATTAATAATTATATTGAACTTCAGAATTTCAAATTTATATTCATAATACCATTTGAATGACTAGATCCTAATTGCTAGTGTAATAAAGGTTAATAGTTTGTGATAGATGTAGTATTTAATATATAATAGTAGTGTTAGTTTAGTATCAGTCGTAGTATTGTAGTAGTAATAGTAGTATGTAGTAGTATCTAGTAGTATTGCTAGTTAGTTAGTAAAGGTAATAAATAGTATTAGAAGTAGGAATAGTAAGTAAGAATAGTAGTATTCTAGTAGTATAAGTAGTAGCAATAGTAGTAATATTAAGTAGGAATAGTAATATACTAGTAGTATAAGTAGTAACACTAGTAGTAATAGTAAGTAGGAATAGTAGTAGACTAGAAGTATAAGTAATAGCAACAGTAGTAATATTAAGTAGGAATAGTAGTATTCTAGTAGTATAAGTAGTAACACTAGTAGTAATAATAAGTAGGAATAGTTGTATTAAAATAGTATAAGTAGTAGCAATAGTAGTCATATTAAGTAGGAATAGTAGTATACTTAGCAGTATAAGTAGTAAAACTAGTAGTAATAGTAAATAGGAATAATAGTAGACTAGAAGTATAAGTAGTACTAGTATTAGTAGTATACAAGTAGTTGTAGTAGTAAATGCAGTATACAAGTAGTAATAGTAGTATACTAGTACAAGTAGTATTCTAGTAGTAGTAGTAGAAGTATACTATAGAAGTAGTAGTAGTATACCAGTATTAGTAGCAGTGTGGTATACTAGTAGTTGTATAAGTTTGCTCTTAGTATTAGTAGTACTAGTAGTATTGGTAGTAATATACTAGTAGGAGTAGTAGTAGTAGTAGTTCTAGTAGTAGTATACTAGTAGTGGTAGTATACTAGTAGTAGAAACAGTAAGAAGTAATAGTAAATAGTAGTAGTAGTAGTATACTAGTAGTACAAATAGTAAGAAGTAATAGTAAGTATAGTAGTAGTATAGTAGTTAGTAATACTAAGAAGTAATAGTAAGTAGCAGTAGTAAAAGTAATATGCTAGTAGTAGTGACAACTAGAAATAGTAGGAATAGTACACAGTACAAAATAACTGATTTTTCGCAATAAAAAAAATCGTATTTCTTTTACGCACCAACCCATTATGGAAACTGCAACGAGCAAACAGAACCGAGCAAATTAAAATCTTATACACAAAAATTTAACTACATTTTATTATGCTTTTTTGTATACATTTTGCGTTCCAATTCTTAGAAAAAATGCATAATATTGAAAATCATTATTTTATCTGCAAATCCTTTTAATTGTCATTTACAAATGTTTACATATTTTTTTTGTTTTTTGTATAACCCTATGGCGTAATTTTTTTTCTTCGTTTTTTTTTTTTCTTCATTTTTTTTTTTTTTTACTAAAAAGTTCTAGTTCAAAGCAATTATTTAAGGGACTTTTGATAACACTTAAAATATTTTCAAGTTGACAAATTTAATAACTAAATCAATTAATCTAATCTATTATAGTGATAGTAAAATGCCTCCCTAAAGATTGAATGATCACCAGTTTTTCTAGAAGCTGAAAAATAAATATGATAAGAGTTGTGTTGTAAATAAATAGATTACAAAAGAAGTCCAGTCTGATGCCAGTCGTAATTGATATAAAACAAAAAAAAAACAATTAGTACTACACGTGCTGAAAAAATTGTTACAGTGGTGATATTAAAGTATAATCTATCCAAAGTGGTAATGCGATGATATCAAGAATTAAATTAAAAACAAAGTTTTCAATGTAAAATTATTACAAAATTTAAAATTATTTAATTTTATTATTATTTAATTTAAGGAAGTTATGTCATCATCATCTGCTTTCAAGATTAACAGAAAAATTAAATTTCCTCGTAAAACTTTAGATATATACAAAAACAGATAAAAACATTTATGGAGTAGAGTATCAAAGTCAATGAATTTAAATCTCTCCAGGTAATTTAACAGTAATTTGCTTTGTTCTCATTAATTTCAATAACGGAGAGTTGGTATACTGTGAGTTGGTAAAGTACTTCGATATGGACAATTTAAGAGATCACATTATCAAACAAACAAATAAGTTGTTATTTACAGTTAAATAAGCCAATAGGACGCTTCTTCAAATTATGTTTATAGTGTAAATTAGCATGTAGTGTAAAAAACTATCTTCAGCTCAATCTGGAGCTATAAGAAACCTCCACCTTTAAGTTCTTGGAAACATTGAAATAATTGAACGATTTCAGTCCACAGTACTAAAATCTATTGTCAATGGTCCATGATGGTACGTATATGTAATGACAGAATAAGGCTGAATTTAATCCTTTTATCTATTGGAGATATGATAAAAAAATAAATCGGGAAATCGTGAGAATAAAATATAATGATCAACTGAATAGAATGATCAATTGGAATTGGATGTTTCCGCTTTTTTTGACCCAATTTCAGAATAGTTTAACAATTTATCTGATGTTACTAAACGATTTTATATAAAAAAAAATATATGTATGTATTTATTTATAGTATTAATATTTTCTGTAAGATTTACTAACATTAGTGATCAAATAAAAAAAAGAGTCGTAAATGCTAACCATTCGTTATATAGTCTAAAAATCTTTTATCAATTGTTGGCCAGTTAAATTGTGAACGATAATTCTACAAAATTATAAGCTGTTAAAATAAAAGTCCAACTGAATCTGGCCGAATAATATCCACATATAAATTTTATTAAAATATTTTATGACGAGTTATTTACAAATTATATTGTTACAGTTTTATGACAGGTAAATTAAAAATTTGGAAAAATTTATAAAAATTTAAAAAAAAAAAGTCAAAATATATTAATCAATTTTAATCTGACTCACCCTGTATCACAAATTAATTAAAAAAAAGTTCAAAATAGTGTCAATCAACTTTATATGATTATTGATTATTCAATATGTATTTATTTTTGTATTAATTTATTAAATTAATTAATTAAATTAAAACAAACAACTATTGTATATGTATATGCACATATATATATATATATATATATATATATATATATATATATATATGTATATGTATATTAATAAAAAATAACAAAATTCAATTAATTGATAGTATAAATAGAAATTCTATTATAGATTAAATAACTTTCTAATACTTAAAATATCAATTAATTTTAATGGCAATATACTTATGAACATCCAACATACCGTTATATCGTAACAGGTTCAAACGCCAAAAAATTAAAAATCGAGTTAAAAGTACCATTTCTAACCAGAAAAGTTAAATTATATATTGATATTATTGGCGTGTAGTCGATTTAAGTGTCACAACATTCTACAACTACCCAACAGATACTAGATTGATTGATATAACTAGATTGTCATGGATAATTTACCATTGGGTTTTCATCCACAATCTTACATATACAAATATCATAAAAACAACTGAATGTCTTCATTAGAGACAGATTGTACAGTTTACAACAGAAATAAAGTAAAATGAAATAAATAAAAAAAATATTGATATTATAAATACAATTATATAAATATGAGTACTAAATACTATATTAATACTAAATAAAAGTAGTATACTAAACATTTGCAGCAGAAATTATATTTTTACCGTATTTCAAACGTCATCGATTTAATTTAGTAAATAATAAATTATTTCGAAAATTTTATTAAAATAATCTTATCCAAAAGAGTTTTCACCTACTATATGTATAATAACTCTTTACCACCAAATAGGGCTATTAAAACTAATATAAAAACATCCGTTTTTAAAGTGTTTTTTTTTTTTTTTGTTTTTTATAATTATTTTGTTTTTATTTTTAATTAATAAAATTCTTAAGTATATCTACTTCAATATAGTTCAATTTTTATTTTTATTATTATTATGTTTATTATATTTTTTAATTACTATAGAATAATAATGATGGTACTTTTTTCCAAGAAATAACTAACTTTTAAATTTAATCTATATAATTTTTAATTAATATAATTAACAATTTCATAATAAGAATTTGTTTGTTAATTTATAATTTAAATAATAAAATTTATGACAAATTTTTTTTATAAATTTTTAATCACGGATTAGATTATGTATATATACAAACTAAGTATGTTATCCGGTTGTTTTTATTTATTTGATCTTAGTACCCCCTAAAATTTGTTTCGTATATTTTTTACTGTTTATATTTCAATTCTACGTCAATTTTTTTATTTGCTCAATGTAGGACCAGCCTTCAAAATTCATATTTTAATTAATAACTACTTTTTTATGTACTTGTAACATAGTTTTCAAATAAAATTAATTTAAAATTCAATTTTTGAATGTAATTTTCAAATTTGGAATTTTGTAATTTTAGATTTTGTAAATTGAGATTTTGGTATTCGAGATTTTGTAATTCGGAATTTTAAAAGTTTTGGGGTTTTTAAAGTTTTGTATTTTTTTCAAATTTTGTGTCTAAAATTTTTTTTTTAATATTTTTGTTTGTCGATTTCAATATGCAACCCTAATTCTGTACATCAAATTTTAAAGATTCACCACAAAAAAAAATCATTCAACTCAAATACCATTTTTTATTTTAAAGTAAACAAAAATATTTCAATAATCAAATAATGGATTGAATTCCTAAATTTTAATTTATATATATTATTTATAAGTGTGTACAATTTTTTTAATCCAATTTGAAGAACTTTTTAACAACACTCTTATTGAAAACATTTAAAGCTGCTACATATTTTTTTTCAATGTTTATTTTGTTTGGCAACAAACCTTTGAATGAAGATTTTTTTTTGTATTCTATTATCTATTCTAGATTTAAATTATTTCAATATGAAATTCCTAATTTTTGTTACTAATAGTATTTAAAATTATAATAATTTAAGTAAAATAAAATAAAAATCAGATCAATCAAAATATTGTCAATTTAAGACTATGTATGTAGGAATAATAATCAGGATTAATAGTTATTAATGATTATGTACGTAGTAAGTAAGGTAAATGTTATGATGATGGGTACGATAAGAATAAAGTATAACAATGTTATTTATTAGGGGGTACTTTAATTCTGATAATCAATATATAGTACTAAGTATATATACATTTTATCAGATTTTATGTAGATTAGAGAGCAGTAAGTGTATTATTTGTTTATTCAAAATCAACATTTAATTTCACAACTAGCTGGAAACAACGAGTTTTTTTTTACGATTATTATATTTTAATTTTGTATTGAAAATATCACTTTTAAACCAATCCGATTGTTAATACTCAATAATAACAGTTAATTTTATGTTAATTGTAGAATTATATAAAGTTTATTTTATTTATGGATTTCCGCCACTTCCGGGCTATATAAATTATTTATTAAATTATTTTTAAATCTGCTTTATGAAGTAAACAAATAAAGTGTAAACGAAAGGACGAATGTATAATGATAAGATTGAGGATAGGACAATGGCAACAGAGCTGTATAAGTATTTATTTGACGGACCGACTGGAAGTGTATGCCTATGCCTTAAGTGACATGTTCCTGTGCTGACCAGACACCAAAAAGTGTTCAGCACAGATTTTAAATATATCCTTGCTATAGAAATGCATATATTCTTGATGAAGATACCGAGCAATCACTGGATCATATTTATTCACTTCACCATCAACATCTTCGGTGAAATTTAAATAATGTTTTACAAATTTTTTAACGTTTTTTTTTTACTCTATTTTTTGTTGCTTTTTATTCATTATTTTGCTCTTTTGTTGTTTTCACTAGAATGTTGCTTGCATCCTAATATCTTTTTCAAACCAATTTTGAGAATTTTATAAATATTCTTAAGTCGGATTTATATTTAATACTAATTAAATAAGTAAAAATTATAATTATTGTTTCGAAATAAATAAATTTAATTATCCTGTTGAACAGCAAAAGAAAATAAAATTACAAAATCACTTTAGCATAACTGATAAAGATAGCTTTGCTACATTAGTGTGTGAAAGGTTAAAAGCAAACCAGTCGGAGTTTGACTCTACTTCCAACAACACAACAACAACAACAAAATGTGACATTTCCGTGACTTCCGTGACTTCAAAAATGTGGTATTAGAGTTGTAGGTACAATCTATTGAGTTCCATATCGTACTTTATAGAGAATTTAATTAATTCTAAAATGTTTACATTCTGTAAATGCATTTTTAAACTACAATCTACAGTGTATGTAATTATTATTATGGAACATAAGAATTAGAATTCTACTCATAAAATTAAAACATACTAGATTGTAGTTAAAATTTTAATACTGCATTTTCGATGTCATGAAACTATTTGTCGGAATTTGGTATCTTGCAGTCATAAGAGGCTGCAGTGTTTATTAACATCTACGCCGGGGACAAGATCATATTAAAGAAAAAATTTATTATTTCGTAAACTAGAAAATTATGTATGTAGTAATTATAATCACACAAATTAAAATTTATCAATAGGAAGTAATAAAAATAAATTATTTAACATTGATTGTTGATTAATTGAGTTTTCATTGTATAAATCGTTATTCGCAATAGAATCGAAAAAAAAATAAAAAATGCAATAATATTAATATGATTGGCAAAGACTTATTATTATTAATTTAAAATAAATCAACTTTTATAATTAAAAAGCGAAAGTATTGCAAAAATTTCAAGTATGTACTTTAAATAAAATTAATTCGTTTTTTTTTTATTTTTTAATTAAATTTAAAAATTCAAAAATTATTTAAATTGTGTAATGAATCATATTCGTTTTACTTTTGGTAATATAAAAGGGACCATTAGATATGAAAAAAAAAAATGATAAGATAAGAACTTACTTACGATGAACTTTTAATACTCATTTTAATGATTGTATCAGGAAATTTCAAATTAATTGAAAAAAAAAATATATAATAAAAAATATTTCTATAAATACCATTGACTAATTTTAAGTAAATAAATAAAAATAAACTAATTAAAGTATATTGGATATATTTTTTTTCGTTTTTTTATTTTTAATTTAAGTTTATTTCATCAATAAAAAAATAATAAAAATAATATTACAATATAAAATTTTAAGAAAACAACTTAAATCTAAATTTTATTGAAAAAAATTCTTAAGCACACTTGTACGAATGATTTGTTTCTTAATTAACTATATACCTATCAATTTAATTGTAATATAATACCAAAAAATATATATATATATATTTAGTTTTGAATTTAATTTATAATATTTTATTAAAAATATTCACAAAATATATTTTAAATAATTTTACAATTAAAATAATAAATTTGTTTTACAACAATCGTTGTTTTTGTTTGAAAATTAAGGTAATAGAAATCACAAATAATTAAGAATGATATATAAAATAGGAAATTAATATATTATTTAAAATGAAAATATACAAAATAGAAAATTTACATTTATAGTGTATTAAATTATATAAATTTCTAAATAGATAAATACATAAATACTTTACAATTTCTTATATAAAATTTACTTATACAACTACATTATATAAAATTATATAAATGATGACACGAAATTAAATAAAAAATCGTTGTATAAATTTTTAATTAAAAATAAAAATATGAAATTTTTGAAATTGAACAATTATAAAAAATGAATAAATATTTATTCAATATTGTTGTATTTAATAATATGGGTATTTGATAAGAATACATTTTGGTGCAATTTTTTTTTAATTCATTATAATTACTTTTATTCTTTATAATTAAAAAAACAAAAAAAGTCTAAGTATTAAAACAACCATTTTAGAAATAGTTACAACCGTTTGTGATTATTAATTTTAATAGAATTTTGTGCAATATTGAAAAAAAAAAATGAAATATAACATAATTCAGTTTTGTATACATATTATTGTTCTTAAATACTAATAGTAGAAAAATAAAAGTTTTTAAAGATTGCACAAAACTAAAAACATTTGTTTTTTTCTTTTTTGAACACATTGATAAATTGAAATATTTTTTAGATCAAAATGATTTTATTTAATGTTCATATATATAAATGTCATGACTTATTAATATGTATTCAAGTAATTTAATTTTATTTTTAAACCTGTTAGAATTTTTTATTAATTTATTTTTTTTTTTTTGCTTTTTAGTTATAGTACATACATATAAAAATTTGTGTTGAGTAAAAAAAATATGTATATATAAATATTTAAATATATCTTAACAGGCACTTTGGTTATTTTAAATAATTCAAAAATAATATATTTTTTTTTTTTTCTAAATTCTAATTAATTGTATACATTTTTATTTTTATTTTTTAACTTGAATTTTTAATAGTTCTTGGCCAATAATCTTGTTTTGGAAAATGATCTTGATGAAATATATGTGTTAAAATGCCGGCAAACATTAATGAAAAAAATACTAATATAGCAATCCACCATAAAATTTTTTCCCATTTTTGTTCTTTCAAATTTCTTAAAACACCAATACCAACTAATAGACCAGCAGCAGCTCCACATAAATGTGCAACATAACCAACTTGATCATTGTGATCGGTAACATGTCGATATACAGATGTTCCCAAATCAGTTAAACAAAATATTAAAAATACACATAATTGTATTAAAGCAAATTCCATTTCTTTCCAATTCTAAAAATGTACAAAAAGAAAAATTTAAATATAAAATTAAAATTAAATAATTATATTAGTATATTATTTTAATTTATATATTAAAGTTGGATTTTCTTTTACTAATAATGATTGCAACTACTGAAGAAAAGTGTATATTGTTTTCAAAATATTAATATTAAAAATCAAAAATACAGTTAAATCCGACTATAATTAAAATATAATTAATAAATTTATATTTACCAATATAATGGTTGCTATATGAGCAGTAATTAATGCATAAACACCACCAGATGCACCAGCTAAATATATTGTTGGACTTGTTAATGAAGTTCCCATTGAACCAGCTAATACACCAGCTATATAAATTAATGCTATTCTCCACCAATGATGAACCAATTCTAATGCAACTCCAAGTAATATTTGAATTAATAAATTCATAAATAAATGCATTATACCAACATGAACAAACATATATGTACCAAAACGCCATGCTTCATAACGACGATATGGATTATAAATGAATAATGATGCTGCTGGTCCATTTGTATTTTCACCAACTTTTTTTGTATTATTTGGATCATCTCTAAAAAATTAAAAAAAAAAAAAATTAGGTATATATACAATTTATTTTTATCTATTTAAATAAAAAAAAAATTTATTTAACTGTATATAGAATTTAACTACAAATTAATTTAATGTTTAGGTAATAAAACGTTTAATATTTAATTAAAATAATTGTAAGTTTCTCGTCAATCATAAATTTTATAACTTAGAAACAAATAAAATCATATTTCAATTTTATATATAAACTAGTACAAGATCTGATCTTTGCAAGATTAAATATACTTAAAATAGCGAAATATAAATCAATTAAATTACAAAATTAAAATAACTAAGTTACAATTAATAGAGTAATAAACCACAAAAATTGAATTAAGAACAAATAAAACATATAACATATTTTCACTGTTATAAATAAAACAATTTAATAAATTGAACCTACTTAAAATGAATTACATCTATTAAAAAGAATATAACTTCAATTATTGAGAATATAACCATAGTTAATGGAGGTGGACAAAATGTCATTTGTTTTTCATATGCTCCATCTAAAAAATAATAAATTAATTATTCTTTATATTACACAAAAAAAAAAACATAAACAACGAATACAGATACATACCAATTTGATCGCCAGCTTCTCGATGAGGTGCTGGAACAATCATTCGACAATATTGATTCATTACACTTGAAAACAACCATTTATTTACTTGTGATAATTCATAAAATTCATCAAAATCTAATTTTCTATCACCATTTTTATCATTCATACGTAATAGATGATGTGATAAACCACGTGACATTTGCTTACAATCTCCATGTTTAATCATTACTTTTAGTTCTTTTAAATTTAATTTATCATCATTATTTGTATCATACTAAAAAAAAAAAAAAATATTTAATTAATAAATAAAAAATAATGTCATTAATAAATTTATTAATTAAGTATTTATAATCAAAAATAGTTCTTATGTTGCAATGCACAATACTTTATTCTATTGTTACAATCATTAATTACATTAAAATCTTTATAAATTCCATATTTTGCTACCTCATAAAATTCTATTCGAATCAACTACTTAGTGAGTCTTATTGATAATCTTACAACAATTGACTCACTAAGTAGTCGTATTTACATATTGTATATTTTCTATTACATTTTCAATTCCATTTCTTTCGAATCATTCAATCAATTTATTAATCTTACGACAAGACTAAGTCGTTGTATATTGATTTTCATCATTTTTTAAATTCAATATTTAAAGATTAAAATTTCATAATTTTAATTTTCATCTCAATTCAAAATTTCTTAATTATTTTTTTTTTTTTAGATTTACATACTTAAAAAAAATAATTTTCATTTCATTACGATTTCAGAATCATTCCTATTTAATACCATCATCATTAAGTAAGATGAAAAAAAAAAAGATTGAAAACAAAAAAAAAACAACAAATTAATGACAGGGCAATATAAAATATATCTACTGACTGAGATTGCAACATAATCACTTTAAGAATGTCTATAGAAATTTGAATTGAATGAAAGCATGTGCATTGTTGTATAGAGTAACCTTATAAATATTTCATCATTTTAGAATTTGAAAAAAGAAAAACAAAATGTTTTTTTTTCTTCAAATTATTTCGAAATTATAATTAACAAAGGATAGAAAACTTGTTCTAGATTATATAAGAAAATAAAAATGTACATTATAGTATAAAATACGAGGTCATTAAACTATGAAATAAAAAAATGAGAAAAAATAATAATCTATAAAATATTAAAATTTTGGTATTATTAATAACCTTGAATTTATTATTCTATATATATATATACATATTGTGTGTACACCTGTCATTTTATGATATATATATATAAATGTACAATAATTTGCTAATTAAATTCAAATTAATATTAGTATTGTTTAAGAATGATAGTGTATTAAAACTAACAAATCATTAGCATTTGGAGTATTCATGTTCAATCACTATAGGCCTATGTATATGAAAATGATGAAATGATGTGGTTATTAAACTAAATCAGATAGTAAGCAATCAAAATTTCCTTTAAAGGTAAATTTCGTTCTCATTTTGCAAATTTATTAATGCATTAATCATTTATAAATGTTTTATTATTCTTAATCAATTAGTCACTAATTCAAATTGATTCAAATTAACTTAATTAATATTGGTTATACTGAATAACATACTGAACTCCACTAGAATAGATAAGATATATTTAATATCAATCATCGCTTCCATTTTCCCTATTCTATTATTCGCCTAAAGTAAGTTTTTTTTTAAACAAAGCATAATAAAAATTGTATTTCACAACACCCATATTGTTGGAGCTCGCCTCTGATATCAACAAATAAAGTTAGTCATTTTAATATTAGAATACTCATCTACAAATCTATATTTGCTCTATAACTTATCTCTATTTTGGACTTCAATAATCTAATCTAATCAACAATAAATTTAATAAAAAAAAAAAAAAAAATAATAATAAAATTCACATAAAAACAAAAACAAACATTTATTTATTTTTGAAAATAAACAAATTTTTTTTTTGTTTTTTATGTTTTAAAGAGGCGAGGTATCTTATAAACAATTGTGATAAAATAATTTTTAAAGTGTTCTTAATGTTGAAGAAAACTAAAAAAAATGTACGATTTAGAAAATGTTTACAAATTAATAATTACAATTTTATTTATTGTTAAGGTTGTGCACATACTTTGATATTTAATTATTTATAACTTAAATGACGATATCAAATTTTTAAATAATTGGATTTCAATACCAATTGTATATAACAAAAAAAAAATAGATAACATAATCACAAAAAAGTTTTTTTTAATTAAATATGTATGTACTTATTATAGAATATAAATTGAAATTCAAAAAAATTTTAAATTGTGTAATAATATACACTTTTTTAATATTAATTTACCAATGCCTATTTAATAATTTATTTCTTGATATAAAAAGTATTATTTATTTAGGCATATTAAAACTAGTAAAAATCCTTAAATGAATATAATATACATATATGTATAATTAAATTATTATATTTCCCCAAAATAAGAATTTCAATCACTGCATTTAGTCAATTCAACATAATACAGTATTTTCTACCATATATGGAAATATAAGCCGGCCGCATTCTTTTCAATCATAAGTTTTTGTACATACAAAATTGATTTTTAAATATTTTTTTTATATAAAACTGATTACCAAAACATTTTTTTTTATTTCACAAATTGCGTAAATAAATAGTCAGAAACAAAATTGGAAATAAATATTTCTTTTTTATACTTTCAAAAAAAGCTCAAAATAAAAAATATGGTTTTTTGAATCAAGATTTTTATTTGTTTTTAGAACAAAATAAATAAAAATAAGAAACAATTACAATCATTTTTGTATTGTTTTTTTTTTTTGTTTCTTAGTTTGTGGACATGTATTGAAATTCCTAAAACAAATACTTAACTTTCGAGATGGAATTTTTATTGTAAATTGAATATAGTAGATAGATATATTGTATTTATCAAACTACATTTACTTTTTTAATATATATTAATTTACACTCCCATCAAATAATAAAGACGATTTGTATTAGTGTCCAATATTGATGACTAAACATTATGTATAATCAAATATAGATACAATTAGTATGATAATTGATAAAAGATAATAGCAAAAAAAAAAAAGAAATTCATCCATAAAGACTCATGTAAATATAACATTTTGATGACATCACTTTGGAAAATTTCTTTTTTTTTTTTATTGTAGTTACTTTACATTGAAATTTATTGACCTATTTTGTTATTTAGTCATAGCGGTCATAGTTAAGTAATTTCTCTGTTATTTTTTTTTTTACATAAATATTTCAATACATTTTAAAATCCGGTATTACTCATATTATCAACAATGTAATCGTGTAACTTAAATAATTATGTGCTTAAATTAAAATATTCAATTATAGTAAAATTAATATTCCTATACTTAATTTTGCTTACCATTTTAAAAAGATTATAAACTCTTTGTCTTTCAGCTGTTTCAGCAGCTCTTTGCTCTTCAGATGTTAATCTCTAGAATATATAAATTTATATTAAATAAATATACATTATAAATAATATATACTTTGTTTTTGTTATTACTAACCTGAAGAGGTATTTCCTCGTGAGGACGACCATTATCACCTCTTTCCACACCATTCATGTTCTCTTGAAGACCTGCCATTTTCAACTGAGGATACAGTGAATTATTATTGTTACTCATATAGAATATTTTCTTGTTTTAAGATATATATATATATATATATCTGATTGGATATTACTAAATATAAATCTAATCTATTTGATATTTATGTTATCAATTTTAGATAAGCTTTTTTTTTATATATAGATTGAGATTCTTGTTAAAATGTATTGAATTTTATTTTTGTTTTTTTTTTCTACTTAAAATTCTCTATACATACATCAACCAATACAATACAAAAAAAATTTCTATTTGAATTTATAATAAACAAAAAATTTTGTTTTCACTTTTGAAAATAATAATTTAATATATTTTTTTGTGTTTTAATGAATTAATATTTTTGTTTTATTATAAAATTTTATTAATTTATAAATAATTAAATAATAATTAATTTAATAAAATAAAAAAAAGACGCCAAAATTTAAATATAAGAGTATTTCAAACCTATTATATTCTACAAGAAAATATTAAATGGAATTAAATAAAATTGTCACTTTTCATTTTGACAGTACAAAAATAACATTTTAATTTTAATTCAACTTTGTTCAATAATTGAAACTTTCATGTAAAAAGCCATCATTTAATTAATTGTAATTTAACGTATGTGCTGCCAAAAATTCAAAGTGATAAATTTATAAACTAGTATTAAACAAACTTTTCCTACAGTTTATAAAAAAAAAACGACAGCGCTAATGCGGATTAATTTTGAAACATTGTTTTGTTTTGGTTTTACAACGTTATTTGCTACATATCTAATATAATTACCGTTACTATGGTTCTCTTTACAATAAAAATAAATAAAAAAATGTATTGTTTGATTGTGGAATAAAAAACAAAATAAAATAACTTTAAAATACTTTTTGAAAATCAAAAAATAAATAAAATAAAAAACAAAAAATTAGAAAATTAGAAAATGTGGAGAAAATCATTAAAAAGTTCTGCAATATATTCAACAAAAAATAAAATTGAAAATTTAAAAATGACAGTAACTTTGAAAACCATTAGTTCTTTACTTAAATTAGAAAAATTCAATTTGAATTCCAAACAAAATATAAAAATTTAATTTCTATGGGTGGACATAATATATTAAATGATAATAATCATCATGAGAATGATGATGAAAATGATAATAATACCGATGATGATGATGATGATGATAATAATGATAATAAATTAAAAGAAACAAGAATAATTAATAAAACTGAATACAGTATAAATAGTACAGAAACAATTGAATTAGAATGGCAACAAAAAATTTTTAGTCATTATGAAATTGAATATTATAAGGATATACAAAATTGTGTTACTGATTTACAAAAAGAATATCATGAATGGATTGTAAGAGATAATTTAGCTGATAATAATAATAGAATATATACGAGAATATTTACGTATGTTGATAGTGATAATTTTATACCAGATTATTCTGATGATTGTAAGTATTTAAATTTTTTGTTTTTATAATTTTTTTAATTGTTATTATTTGTTTTTTTTTATATACCATACTTGTTCAAGAAAAATGCACAAAAGGACTCAATAGGATTCAGTTTTGATAAAAAAAAAATTTTTTGTTTGCATAAATACGTAGTTATAGAATATAGTAATAACGGTCGACACTATACGTTTCACAATGAACCGTTTTGGTACTGTCGTAAATCTGTTACACTGAAACATTTTGGTACTATGTGAATCGGATTAGCAATCACTGATTATCAATAGACTTAGCAATCGCACTGAATATGCTATCAACATTAGTCCACCAGCTTAAAAATGGAATTCTTGAATAGACTAAGAGACAAAAAAATGAGTAATTAAAATGCAAATGAAAAATTTAGAGAAAATTATAATGAATTGACATAAATACGATTACAATGAAAAAATTTAATTTAAAATTTAAAATTGCTATACTAACCAATTAATTTCTTATCTAACTTTTAACCAATTACTACTTCTTAAGTTCTATAAAACTATATCTACTATAGCTACTTCTATAAACTATAAAACTATGTGAAGATAAGAAGACCCTAAGGATTAAAGAATTAATTTTTCATTAGACGTATATGAACTCACAGGCTATCTTTCGAGAGGTGATGCCTATTGTGCATTTTATCTTATTTCAGAATTATGTATAAAAAAATACATTATGTAGCTGAAAGAATATTTTTTGATTAACTTCAATCTCTTGTTTTAAGCTTTGTACATTAATTTTATATTATTATATATTTACTTTAAAATATAAATAATTTTTTTTAATTTTTAGTATTTCCTCAAATACAAACTGATAAAGAAACAACATTACGAGCACAAAAATTTTCTCATCCATATACAAAATCAAAAGTAATGTATATATATGCTGATTTAAATCCAGATACATTATTATTTATGTTACGTTGGTTAGAAACTGAGCAAATGTTAATTGTTTATCCAGATTTTAATCAATTTGATCATAATCCATATTTTATTGAAATTGATTCAGATTATCGTCATTTATATTCATATGCTGTACATAATATATCAACAACAACAACAACAACACAAACAACATCAGCAACAACAAAATCATCAGAATTGATATTATCATCATCATTATTAGAAAATTCAACCGCAATAGAAGCATCATCAGCCAGACCAGCTGTTACATTAGAATCAACTACTAAGAAGAAATCTAAACAAGAAATTAATAAATTACAATTTCAATTAAATTCAAAAGATTC
Source organism: Argyra leucocephala (assembly GCA_963942445.1). NCBI lineage: Eukaryota > Metazoa > Arthropoda > Insecta > Diptera > Dolichopodidae > Argyra > Argyra leucocephala. Next base: position 130,773,529 of record OZ012681.1, on the reverse strand, counting down.
TTCAAATTTATTATTACCCATCAGTTCAGTATCAGAATTTAATTTACAAAAAAATAATTTATCATCAATTTATGATATGCCACCAAAACAATATATAAGAATTAATTTCTTATTTAATATTATTCAAGCACAACAATTTGAATATAATAGTTTACATGTACGTTATTATATTAAATTACCAAAAACTTTATCAAAAAAAACAACAAAATTAAATCCAAATACTAAAAAATTAAATATAATACCAGATTATATATTAGAATATGGTCATTTAAATGGTACTACACATTCATCAGATTATAAATGGAATGAAAATGATTTAAATAATGATATTGAATATAATCATAATATAAAAGTATGGAATTTTTCTTATCCATTTCAATTAACTTTATTAATAAGAGAACAAGAATTACAAAATAATCAAAATTCATTACAAATTTATTTTGAATTGATTTCAATTGATTCATGGCAAAGAGAACGTATTGAAGGTTATACATTTATATTAATACCAATCGAATCTGGTATTAAAAATTATAATTTAAAATGTTATCGACCAGATTATGGTTTTAAAGATCGTATTGAACGTTTTTTTATTGGTGGTAGAAAAATTTTTAATTTTGAAAATTTTAATAAAACTAATAATATTAAAGATGATGATGATGATGTTGATGATAATATAAATAGTTTAGATAATTTTTTAAATCGTTTTCATACTAAATGTATATCAACTGGTATATTAAATTTCCATACTGAATGTATATTACAAAGAAATCCAAATGAATTAAATTTATATGGAGAATATGAAATTAAAAAGAAAACAAAAAATTGTATGACATTAGATGATATTATGAGAGGATATCAAGAGGCTAGAAAAAGATTAGAAGCAACAACATTAATTAATGAAACAGATATATGAAATTAAAAAAAAAAAAATTGTTTTTTTTTTTGTTATTAAAATTTGTTTTATTTTTATTTTTGAATTTTCCAAACAAGATGTCATAAACACATTTCTAATTCAGAGCAGAGATCTCAAATGACATTGAACGATTTGTGCCAATCAAATATTTTTTTTTATTTTTAATATTATTTTTTTTTTTTTTAGATAATAACTAATCAAGATGTCCAACAGAGTGTTATAATTTCTTTTATTCTTTTGGATGGATTTGTCATTTTTGACTAAACAAAAATATTTAAATATTCAAATTAAATCCTATTAAAAATATGATCAGAAACTTGGTTAGTTGATTACATGGGTGGATACAAGTTGAAAATGCAAAATTGTTTCATTGCTGCCGATATTTCATTTCTTCAACGAAGATTTGGTTTGAGATAAACATTTTTTGTCATTGGGTTTGGATTCGAAGATTTTCTTAACTGAAGCATTTTCATTCATTCAATTATCCAGTTCTAGTGATTATAGTATTATTTATTTTCATCCATCAAATTATCCAGTTATAGTATTATTTATTTTCATCTCTGTTTTGGCATCGTTTGATCCTTCATTCTCATTACATGTTCTGCCCATCTTAGTCTTTGTGCCTTAACAAATTTTACAATATTGTGTTAATCAATTAGTGTTTCTCAAATAATTCATTGTAGTATAAAAATAATAAGTTAAACTATAACAAAATTAAAATTCATAATCTTTCTTCTCTTCCTTATAAGTTGTACTACTACTGTACACACCTCAAACATTTAAATTTGATCGTTTAAGGTTTTTTTTTTCAATATTGGCATGTTATTATGAGTATAAGCGCCCTCAATAAAAAGCCAAAAGAAATCAAATAATAAACACTCATAAGCACTAATGACCAAAGTAGTTTATGGATTATGCAAAGCTTCAAGATGTTTATCTTGAATTCGATATAATTATACATAGGTATATACATGTATCTAAATAACATACAATGTTTATTACTATTTTTATTTACTAAAGTAGGCCATTAACATACAATTTAAATATGAATCAATACCTGTATTTTAATTTACTTATTACTATATTTAATAGTAACAAATTTCAAAATCCCAAAAAGCCCTTTTCAAAAATTTTTATATATGTATATTTTTTGAGATTAAAAAATTTCAATATAAAAAATAGAAAGAAAATAAAAACAAATAAAAATCAGAAATTAAAAATATAGGTACTACAAAGTTATTGAAGTTTAATGACCTTCAACCAACTAGAGATTTTTCTGGAAAAAATATGATTTTTTTTGTTTTTACTTGTTTTTTTTTTTTTTTTTTTTTGATAAAAAAACACTTTTTAAGTTGATTTCAGTTGATTCGATGAAAACGAATTACTGACTTTAGTATGAAATTTTATTTTTTCATTTTGTTTTTAGAATTATAATATATAGCTAGAACAGGGAGAGGGGAGGAGAAATCAATATCAACAATGTCAGCAATATTTTCATAATTAATTTTAAATTAAATGACTTAAAAGTTTTATTTAAGAGAAATGTAAAGAAATCTAAAGAATTTTAAAGTCAATAAACTTTTTAATTTTTTTCTTTTTTATTGTTTTTGTTTTTTTAAAGTGTAGTCAAGTGTGCAAGACCATTCCATATGAATTATTTGCGGATGATTAAATTTCAAAATCATTATGCTTTTTTTTCTTTTACTTATTTTTTTGTTATTATGTTTTGGTCACCATTATAATCATCATCAATATTTTCATCATCATCATCATCATTATCATCATTACCATCATTATCATCAGTTTAGTATATAGTAGTAATGAAACAGTAGTATTAGTTGTTTGTTTATTAAATTGTTTCTCTTAACTCTTTTAAAATGCGAAATTCAATTGATATGCGAAAGTCATTTTTACAATCTTAAAAACCATATTTTGTATTAATCAACAACGTCATCATCAATCATTATCATTATTATCATTATTATTATTAAACATCAGAAGAGTTCGCGGTTTTTTACTTTTTTTTTATCATTTATGTTCTTGTTGTGTTTTTTTTATGTATTCTATTGATTTTTCTTTGATTTTGCAATTGGAGAGAAAAATCAAAAACAAAAATTCAATAACTTTATTGATTGGTTAAATCATTAACGGAAGTCTATTTAGATGTATACGCCACTTTTTTTTGTACTTTGTGAAATTAAATAGGGATAGTATTGATAGAGTTTAAAGTTCTAAATTATACAGTTTCTAAATCTCTAATCAGTTTATTTATCATCACCATCACTGTCCTGCCAGTTTTAGTTTGCCACATTTAAATTAGTCTATACCAAAAAAATTCTGCAGAAAAATCTATTGTATGTGATCGTATATTCCAAATCTCTGTGTAATGACAGTTAGGGTGTTCATCCCATAGACTTGGAATTATATAAAAAAAAAAAAAAAAATTGATAGCCTTCGATTTATATTGTGTAAATTTTTCAATGATTAAATACAGTGCAAACATCCAAATTTTGCTTTTTGTAGCTTTTAGATCTTCAAGGGAATTCTCATAAAAATTTGGATAGGGTCAACTCCGTACGATAAGTTTTTTAATTGTTGATCTTAGTATTATATATACAAAAAAGCAACTGAATAAGAAACTAAGCTCCGTAATATATGTATGTCTATGTATATATTAACCGATGCTGATATAGTTCTCAATCATGAATTCAGAAAAGTCATAAAAAATCGTTCTGTCTGTTTACAGTTTACACAGACCTAGAAACCCAAAGCTTAATTCGTTAGACCCCAGGTATCTAAAATTGTGGTTTTTATTCAATACAGACATTCTAAAGGTAATTCAAGAAAATGTTAACATTAATGTAACCTTCAATGGTGATGGCAACAAAATATATGCGTCTGTACGTAGCTTAATACTCGTAATAATGAATTTCAATAATAAACATCATCATCAATGTGCTGTAACCTCATTCGTGGGGCATAGGGCGGATTTAATAATAATAGACCATCATTATCATTTCAGTAAAAAGCCTATTCTACCCATTTAATTCTCAAATTAAATCAAATATTTCATCACATAAAAAAAAACCCCCCAGACAGGATACAAAACTTCACATGTCTCAAAATAAGTAATTTACGACTTAGACGATTTTTATTTTATATACATTTTCTATATTATTAATGGGATATCTCTTCTCTATCCAATTTTTATTTCATTTTTGCTTTATTGGAATTCAAAATATGACACAATTTCTGATGCCAATGAACTTTTATTCAAAAATCAACAACAACAACAACAACAAAAAACAGAATAGAAATTAAAATGAATTAAAATTGAATTTGATATGATCAAAATAATTGTCAACTGTATGGATTCATGGATGGATTCATGAATATGGATTATAAATTTGAATAGGATTTAAAATAATCTTAAACTATAATTTTGATATTATCGAATAAAATAATTTTATTGTATTTTAGTTTTTTTTTTAAATGGATATAGAGGTGATGGTTAAGGTAAATTTGATTAATAAAAAAAAATAATTCTTCCATTCTTTTTAAATGAAATAAATTTTTGTTATTTTATTTTTGTTATTTTTAGTACATTTTAATTAAAAAAAAATTTAGTATTGAAAATATAAAAAAAAAATAATTAAATCTATCTAGAATTTTGAAAAATGTTATCAAAATTGATTGATGTTAAGTCATTCAAATTACATTCAAATTGTAGTATTTTTTATACTTTATCCGTCTCTATTATAACCCACCAAAATTGTTGGAAGAATCTATGATGATGAATGATGATGATGATTTTAACTTAAAAAAAAAATAGTATTACTTAAGTATCTAAAATTCTAATTTTTAGGTTTTCTAAGGAGAAAAATCACAATCAGTCGCCTCGCCTGTAAGTGAACTTTATATATAGATAAGCCCTTAACAATTATATGCTCAATATGCATATCTTATATTCTAAGTCGCTTCTATTTTTTTTTAAGTTATTGTTTAACTTTACTGTTATTGTGTTAGTAAACATACTGTGTTTGGTAATGATTTAAAGTCAAATTTCTGATTTATTTCAAATTTGTAAGCCAATTCGGATTGAAATCAAAGCAATACAAAGTCACAACTGCAAAAAACGTGCTGCTATAAACGTGTATATTACCAAAAACAAGTGAGCTGGTACACTCAATATTTTCGAAAGAAAAATTCTTCGTCGAATTTATGGTCCTGTTTCTGATTAAGACATTTAGAAGAGAAGATATAATGCCAAATTACACCAGTTGTTTAACGACGTTTACCTAGCAAAAAAAAATTCAAACAAACACGCATTAACTAGCTAGACCATGTAGAAAAGTGAATTCAAAAAAAAATTTCCAACTAAAAAAAAATCTTCAGATTCAAAGACCAAGGGGAAGAAGGTCATACTTTCATATTCCACTGAAGCGAATTTAACCGTAATCGCAATCAAACATGCAAGGTTTTTAGCGCCAAGAAAGTAATGAAATAATTTTTTTGTGTTTGTTAGTATGTAGAGGGTTGATTTGATGTATACAAAGTCTGTCACACTTTAATTAACTTTAAATTAAGTAGATAAGGCAGTAGAATTACAAAATTTAAATGAGAAAAATAAAATTTGATACCGTCCTATCATTGCTCGAACAACACAACAAAAGCATACGTTGTATTATTTTCTACATCACGCTAATCCTCGCCTACAAGTATATACCAAGACAATTTGCACAATTTTTTGATATTATTTGAACAGTAAATTAACTTAAGATAATTCTCCAATATTCAAAAAGAGCGACTCAATGCCGAAGGAATATCCCCAATATTCAAAATGGGCGATTCCATGTCCTGCGCCAACTTTATGCGGAATATCCCTATTAAAACGTTGCGTATAAGATCCTGTTCATTATTCTGTGCGAACGATTAAAGCCCCATGTAATGTTGTGAAAGGAAACTATGACAGATCTTAGAGAAGGCCCTCGAATTTCAAATCGATACGCACCATATTTTTACCGATTTGAAATGTGCCTATACATCGAACAGTGCTAAGCAATGTCGGAATTTGATTTCCCATCCATGCTTATATGCATCTGATATTATTTTTGTAGTTGTAAATAAATATAAAACAAAATGGGTATAGCGCAATTGACCTAAACTCACATTGCAAACATCACATTGCTTAAAAATATCACTTGGCAAAAAACTCGTTTCATAAAAATAAAAAAAATCCAACAAAATCAACTGAAATAAACCAAAATACAAAACTCATATAAAATAAATTTCCTACAAAATTGACGAATTAAAAAACGAATTTTTGTCAAAAAGGGTAAATGTCAAATTTTGACAAATTGTAAAATAACATCAACTTAAATTAATAAAATATATAAAATATAATACAAGTATAACTCTGATTTTGTAACCAACTCTAAAATTCTTCCAAATTTGGAATCTACCATATACATAAATAAATGTGCAGGTCCCAACTCTCCATAAAGTAGATATTTCATTTTTTTTATATCCAACCAGCGACTACGCATAAAAATACCTCCTCAAACCTACTCTAGTCATTTAGTGAACCCTTGTTTTTGCTTGTTTTGCACTTGAATAAAAACTATGATATGGATACTGGATTTTTCAGTTTGGCTTAATAGCAATCAATAGATGGGTAGAAAAAAGAAGAATGTAGAAAATCGATAATAGCAAATGTTTTTGTTGCCTATTTTGCTTGCAAGCTCAAGATATACACAACTAAAAATATTCCGGTCTTGTGTGAAATAGCATTCAACAATTTTAACTAGAAATTTGAAGTTGCCACTATCAAATGGCTCTGAATAAGCAAGAAAAATAGGCAAAAACTACATCTGCAATGCAAGGATTTCATATAAATGTGAACCAAAAAATTAAGATTAGACCATATTTTCTGAAAATCACCAAACATTGCCGTATGAGTCCAAAGTAGAATCATCAAGAAACCAGAAGAGTACCATATTATAGTTTTTACTCAAGTGCAAAAAATATGCTCAATGCTTAGCGATTTTGAAAAAGTGTGATTATTCATCTTTATTCGTCTTTATTTTCTATGGGTTATTTTATCTTCATTTGGTTGGATATGGATTCCACACTCTTTATTTAATAAATAACACCTGACCCAGCTTTGTGCATTCAACAACAACTGGAAAGGAGTGTGGAATCCATATCAAACCAAATGAAGATGGAGATTAGGCCATAGAAAATAAAAATGAATATAGGCCACACTTTAATACGGTACTCTATTTTTATTGATTACACAAACAACAAATTTTCAAGAGTATTTAACACATTAATTTACAAAGTCTTTGCTAAAGAAACATTTTTTTTCTCATTTTTTGATAAATGGTTGTTTGCGAATTGCAAATTTGTCAAGTGAGAAATTTGCTAATAGGTTTTTTGCATTGTGATTCTTTTTATAAGTGGACTTAGGCGAAATAGATGTTTGTCATTTGGGGTTTGCCAAGTATTATGCCCCCAAAAAAAAATGTTGTTGAGAAAGTAATACAAATCATACTTTTAGGTTGGATCAATAATCAGATAAGTATAGATTAAAGATGTAGAGAAAAAAAATTGTAGAACATTTATTGATTTGTCACTATTCCGCATTAATTGGGAATAAAAATATTTATTAAGGTACGGCTGAGACTCTGAGAAGTTATTCAGAACAAAAATATGTACTAAGGTACGTCTGAGCCTCTGAGAAGTTATTCAGAACAAAAATATGTACTAAGATATACGTCTGAGACTCTGAGAGTTAGTCATTTTCTTATCCGTAGTCTGTACGAATGATTTTTTTGACGTAAATCTGTGAAATAATTAAACACTGTGTGAATCAATGTGGAAATCCTAAAATTCTATATGATAAATTATTATGCTCGTATAACCAACAAGCACCATTCAATTAAGTCACATAATTTGAATGAGACAACAACAATGACTGGCATGTATTTTCATCAATCATTTTTATTGGGATTTTAATTTTTTATTATTATTTTGTTTTTTTTCTTTTTATTGTTATTATTTTTGGTTCATTTTGAATGAACCAAACTTATTTTTTTTTTGTTTTTTTTTTTTTGACTCTTTATGATGATTGAGTAAAATTTTCGTTAAATTTTTTTTTTGTTGTTCAGTTTTTGAACTTGGCATTGGATATTAAGTTTTTTCTTCTTTTTTTAATATTATTTAATGTTACCAATTTGTATGAAATTTATTTTTTATGAGTTTTGTATTTTGGTTTATTTCAGTTGATTTTGTTGAAATTTTTTATATTTAAGATTAAAAATAGGTAATTAAATGCCTTTTGATGAAATTTCGTTTTGGTCTTTTGATATGAATTTTTTCTTTTTACTATTTTCGTTTTCTGAATCACCATGTAATAATAAAGTCACGACCCTGAAATCATTTGATTCTATTTGGTTGTGAGTTTAAATAATATTCTAAAGAATATTTTTTAATTGTTAAAGTAATTAAGAGTTCAATTCAAAAAAAAAAAATGCTCTTATTTGAAATGAAAACACACGGTATGGGTGTGGTGCTTTTGATTAAAGAAAATATTATTAAGAAAATTACATTTTCTAAGTCTGTTAATAAAGAAGTTCAATAATCAATAGTGGAATTGAAATAGAGCTTAAACGATAATGTAGAAAAATCTCAAAATTTCACTCAAAAATTTCACTCAAAATTTTTTGGGATAAAGCATCTTAAATTTACCTTTGTAGATATCCAGCTTCAATTTATTTAGCCATTTTTGACATTATTTAAGAAATAAAGTTTAAAAATTCTCATACACTTCTGTGTTGTACTAGAACCTGTCTGCTCGAAAAAGTGAGGAAAAAATTGTTGTGTGACTCAAAGGCTTGAATAATATCTACATTATACAAACTCAATTTGTCTTCTCACTAACTCAGTAACATACAGGGCCAAAATAGAGCAGCTCAAAGAAACTTGAGCGGTAAATTGAATTACAGAAAATCAAACAATAAGAATAAATTACGTGAACATAGACCTGAATACACACGTCAAGTTAAAATGGTAAAAAATAGAATATGTAAACAACTTGTACTACTTGAGATGACTTAATACCAACCAACAGTGGATGGGTAGAAATATTCAATGTATGGCCAGACCGTATTTTTAAGTCTGGCTTAATAGCAATAGAAAATCTAACCGACAAAAATAAATGACCTGAAGACAGCCATGAATACACACGTCAAGTTGAAATGTCAAAAAAAAAGAGTATGTAAACAACTTTTGCTACTTGAGATAACATAATACCAACAAACAGTGGATGGGTAGAAATATTCAATGTATATGGCCAGACGGTATTCTTAAGTCTGGCTTAATAGCAATAGAAAATATAACCGACAAAAATAAATGACCTGAAGACAGCCATGAATACACACGTCAAGTTGAAATGTCAAAAAAAAAGAGTATGTAAACAACTTTTGCTACTTGAGATAACATAATACCAACAAACAGTGGATGGGTAGAAATATTCAATGTATATGGCCAGACGGTATTCTTAAGTCTGGCTTAATAGCAATAGAAAATCTAAACGACAAAAATAAATGATCTGAAGACAGCCATGAATACACCCATCCAGTTGAAATGTCAATAAATTGAATATGTAAATAACTTTTGCTACTTGAGATGACTTAATACCAACCAACAGTGAATGGGTAGAAATATTCAATGTATATGGCCAGACGGTATTCTTAAGTCTGGCTTAATAGCAATAGAAAATCTAAACGACAAAAATAAATGATCTGAAGACAGCCATGAATACACCCATCCAGTTGAAATGTCAATAAATTGAATATGTAAATAACTTTTGCTACTTGAGATGACTTAATACCAACCAACAGTGAATGGGTAGAAATATTCAATGTATGGCCAGACCGTATTCCTAAGTCTGGCTTAATAGCAATCAGTGGATGTGTATAGAGAAAAGAAGAATGTAGAAAACCGTTTGAAGAAAATAAAAACAATTTTCGGACAATTATACACAACTATAAATATTCCGGTCTTGTATCAAATAACATCCAACAATCTTAACCAGAACTTTGAAGTTGTCACTATCAAACGACTCTGAATAATATTCTAAACAAATAAAATAGGCAACAAAGGCGATGAGAAATTTATATTAAAGCAAATCAGAGAAAATGAAGATGAATAAACCATATACTATTTTAAAATCACCAAACATTTGCGCGTATGAGTCAAAATTAGAATCCTCAAACAACCAAAAGAGACGTGTAAAGCAAGCAACATCTACAAACACATGTTTGTAAATCCAACACGAATTGACCCAAAGTTCTAATTCCATATCAAACCAAATCAAAAATTAAAATGAATAGACCACATCAGTCTCTGAATACGACCAAACATGCGCGTATGAGCCTAAAAGTAGTACCCTCAAACAACCAGAAAGATCTGAAAAGAAAGATCTGTCGCAAAAGATACTGCGAAATGTTTAGAATTCTTAAAGCAGAAGTAGAAAATTCTTATTAATATACATGGCATACATTCTGCCACAACTTGAATACAACTCGCATGTTTGGGACGGTGCACAGTACTTAGATAAGGTAGAAAAACGAACCAAAAACGAGCCATCACAATTATCAATGACGAAGATGTTGCACAACAACTAACATAATTAAATCATCGCCGTATAATACAGCGGCAGCCACGCTGTTTTATAAATATCAGTTGGGTATGCACAAAATACAACCATTCCAGCATTATACTCGCATGCCAGCTTTTCCCACAAATTTGTAAATTTGTAGTGGAGCCTCTTCGAACCAGAACTGTGAAATATAAAAGATTCTTTCATCAATCGAACTTCTAAGCTGCGGAACACTCTACCATCTTATTTGTTTCCACAAACATCTAAGTTAGAAATTTGCAAGAGACGGCAAATAAATATCTTTTAAACTGTCGGTAAATTTTATGTACTAACTCTTCTATATTCTTTTCTAGTTTTGCTTATTATTCTAAAACAGGAATACACATATCGAACAAAAAACACGTGGCACAGGTTGGTGGTATCCAACAAGTACTGCCAAAAACCCAGGACTTCGATCAAAATAATTCAAAAAATGAAGATAATAGGTAATATTTTCTGAAAACCGCCAAAAATTGAACACATGAGTCTAAAGTAAAACCATCAAGAAACCAAAAGAGACGTGATCGACAAAATAAGACATGTTGCAAGCCGGTTTATCCAAGAAAGGGTAAAGTGTTGCTAACCTATAGAAAAAAGCTAAAATATGAGCAAAAAATAGAGTGTAACGGAAATGTCAAGTGGAAATAACCTCCAAGAGGAGTAAGAAAAAAAATAACACTTTTGTTAGACTAATCCTGAAAGTCGGACATTAGTCACGTCGTGGGCACCCAAAATAGCATTTTTTTTTTTTTTTTTTAAGTTAAGCCAAACATTAGGTTTCAAACGATACCTTTATTCACGAATATATAGCTTGGACTAATTATTACTGTCATATTTATGCTTGGAGCAAGCACATCAGACGTCTATTACTAGACGAAGGCTTGTTTTCTTTAATTGTGCAATAACTCATCATCCAGTAGGGTTAGTAAATCACCGCCACCTTTGATTAGAAAAATCTAAAAATAAACTAAACCAGATACATGCTGTTAGTAGAAGGGTAAAAGTCTTAAGTTAATACCTATGTTAATAACTATACATTTATTAAAAATACTTCCAAAAGTTAGGCCGAAAGTATCAAAACTGAAAAGACAACTGTTGTTAGTAGGTTTCAGTTGTACGTACACTAAAACGTAATCGTTTTTTAACAGTTAAAACACTTAATTGTCGATCAAAAGACCTAGAGATAGAATTTACTTCACGGAGCATACTAGTGATTGGCTCGAATCTACCATATTCAGTAGAGTGGAAGGGAATGTGGAACAACTCAACGGTTCTGAGATTATTCCGATTGGATCTTTTAACCAAATAATTTGAAATTTCAGGGACTAGCGTCATACCCATTATTATATAAAATCGTCATACTCATTATTATATAAAATATTCTGATAAGCCTCGCTCATAAACCCATGCCAGAATAGACCAGCTGACTTCTGAACTTTAACGTACACAAATTTAAAAAAAAAAACAGACTCAGTATGATTCGTTCATCATCAATTCCACACAAACAAAAAATTCAATGTCCTTCAATATAATTTGTAATAATTTTATTTAAAAAAAACAAAAAAACAACAACAACAACAAAATGTATATACTAACCTTATTTTATATTAAGAATTTCTGTTGTTGTTGATTAATTCTAATCATTTCCAGGATAGAAGACCTTTTTGATATTTTTTTATTAACAAATAATTAGATCATTATGGGTACAAAAATAAAAAAAAATAAAAAAGACAAGGCTATTACCTAAAAATCTTCATCCAAAATATTTATGACTTTTAATATAATTTTATTTATAACAAAAAAAAAAAAAAAAAAACTAAATTTTTTTTTGTTATTATTCTACTCATCTAGAAAAACAATTTTATATATATTTTTTTTTCGTAAACAACTTCAGGAGGTTGTTTGTTACGTCGTATTCATCCAAATTGGATTTTTTTTGCTTTATAGATGATGTACACACACAACTCTATAGAAGAAAAAAAATTTAATTTTTGTCCTCTCAATATTAAATGAATTTTTGATGTAATTTTAGAAAATATCCTTAATAATATTAGGACGTCATTAGGAATGAAATTGTGATAGTAATAGTATATATATAATTTACAGGAAATTTTCGAATTTAGAATTATTCCAAGCCGATAATTATCACATGCAGATGCAGCATACAAAAACAGTGCTAATTTGTTATAAAATTTATAAACTTAAGTTAATGTAAACAAGATTAGTTATTCGATGTTAGGTCTAACTTATGAGATAATTACTTTATTAGAAAACAAAATAAAATAGAGCTAGATGGGACACACGTAGCAAAAATTTACTAGCCAAATCTGTTATTAATTGTAATCCACAAGAGTGTTAGAGATACAAATGCGAATACGATGTCATAGTTGGCAAAAAAAAATAATATTTCTAAACTCAGTACTAAATTGAATCACTCTTAGTTGATTATTAACATCAGACTCTATACTAGACTTAATAACACACTTATACTAATTTCAGTACTAAATTGACATCAAATTTGGTATCAGACTAACACTAAATTCAGTACCATACTCACAGCAGACTCCCTAGCAGATTCAATTATAACTTACGTTAAACTCAATTCAAAATTAACATCAGACTTTGCGCCAGATTGACACAAAACTTAGTACTATACTGACACCAGAATCTGTACCAGATTCAATTATAAACTTACGTTAAACTCAGTTCAAAATTGACATCAGACTGACACAAAACGCAGTATCATACTGAAACCAGTATGTTTACAAGACTCAATAACATTTACGTCTAACTTAGTATTAAATTGACATCTGAATTTGTGCCATACTGACACCAGACTCTTTACCAGACTCAATAATCAATCAAGCAAAGAAGCAAACAATCAAACATCAATAATTAATCAAACTTAATACCAAATTGACATCAAACTTAGTACCATACAGACACCAGACTCTTTACCAGACTCAATAATCAATCAAACAAATAATCAATCAATCAAATATCAATAACCAATCAAAAATCAATTAAACTCAATACCAAATTGTCATCAGACTTAGTACCATACTGACACCAGATTCTTTACCAGACTCAATAACACACTTACGTCAAACTCAGTATTAAATTGACATCTGAACTTGTACCATACTGACACCAGACTTTTATCAGACTCAATAATCAATCAAACAAATAATCTATCAATTAAATATCAATAACCAATCAAACTCAATACTAAATTGACATCAAGCTTAGTACCATACTGACTCTTTACAAGACTCAATAACACAACTACATCTAACTCAGTATCAAATTAACATCTGAATTTGTACCATACTGACACCAGACTTTTATCAGACTCAATAATCAATAAAACAAATAATCAATCAATCAAATATCAATCAAACTTAATATCAAATTGTCATCAAACTTAGTACAGGACTGACATACACTAAGTACTATACCAAATTCAGCACCAAATTGTTTAAAACATCATTGACACCAGACTCAATCGCATTTGACCAATTGTTTGGAGTCAGTATCAATCTATATATAATGTCAGTATATTAATGGGCTGAAATTTGTTCAACGTAGTTTTTTATTTTGAAACCAAACTCAGCTTTTATTTTCTATCTCTCTCTTCTGCTGCTCCACATGTTTATTTAATACTGTTTGAATCATGTATTCTGTTCGATTTCTTGCAACCAATACCAATTTATCAATATTATACCAATCCCATTTTCAGCATAATACGCAATAATCTACCTCCTGATTTCGGATTCTATATATAGTTACGACTTTATACCATTATTAACAATCAATTCACAGTATAGCTCATATTTTTGTTCCCCGGGCTTTTTTTATATTTATTTTTATTTTCCAAAATAAATTTTTAACAACATAACATCGAGACTTCAATGTTATAAACAATTTTATTTTATCTATATTTGAAGTCCTGAATTATTAGTTGTTTTCTTGATTATATCAAGCTCATAACAGTATTATCGAAGAGAAAAAAATAACAATAATAAAAAATATATATGTGTATGTGTAAAAAATTATTTTCAGGATAATGGCACGTGTTAGTTATTTTGTATCTAATGGATCTATAAAATACTCGGCATTTAAAAATATTTTTTAACATCTTAACATTGTTTTTGTGAACACTGTAAAGAAAAATAGAAAAGCTTTAATTTGTCTTAAAGAAAAAAAAATATTTTTTTTTTTGTAATTTCCGGGAAAAAAAATAAAAATCAATTTTTTTTTTTTTTTTTTTTTGTCTCTCTTTAATTTAAGTATAAGCTAGAGCAATAACAAATTAAATTACAAATTCGTAGAATTCTATATGAAAATTTATTCTTATATAAGTAATTATTTTAACGAATTGAAAACTTTTAATTTTGAAATCTTTTAGAAAAATGTTTTTTTTTTTTTTTTTTAATTGAAATTTAAAATAAATTTTTTAATTTAAGGCTAGAGATTAATTTAAGGATTAATCATAAAGTTCATTCATTTATTTAAATAATTCTATTATAACCCTACTTAATTAAAAAAAAATATATATATGTAAAATTTAATGATGTTATCCAGGATGTATCCCTAGAGTTAGCAATAGATATTGGCCTAGTAGGTTGTTATTAATTTGGTTATTGAAAAAAAAAAACAAACTGATAAATCTCCTGTCCCCTCTGAATTAGGACATTGATATTTGTGAAAAGAAAAAAATATTAATGTAGATCCTGATACTCAGAGAAAATGAATCTATATGTTAATTATGCGCTAACTATAATGACATAGAACTACATTTGTAAATGTCAAATTCCCTAACGA
Organism: Argyra leucocephala; assembly: GCA_963942445.1. Taxonomy (NCBI): domain Eukaryota; kingdom Metazoa; phylum Arthropoda; class Insecta; order Diptera; family Dolichopodidae; genus Argyra; species Argyra leucocephala. The sequence goes on along the minus strand of OZ012681.1, from coordinate 130,758,089 downwards.
AGCTGACTTAAATATTTGCCGAAGCATATGTCGACTAATAATGACATAACAAACTAAATGGCAAAACAACAATAAAAAGAAATTGAATATTATGCCGAATTCGATTTGGATGGAATTTAACATAAAACTTCTATATTTAACGAAAATTTAACGAATTGTCAGATTCAACTTAATTGCCGCATATGTGGGCTTTTTCATGTATTTCCCACATATCAATATCACATAATGTCATGCACGATATATTATATAGTTCTATGTCATTATAGTTAGTGCATTCAGGCTTGATATAAGCATTGAAATATCGAATGAACTTCCTTGGGATGCTATTCTGTCATCCCATTACAATGTATGCTCAGAAAAATAGCAATACCAATAGAAATGTACCTTGATGGAACATCAAGTTATCCAAGCTAAGAGCACGCAGTAAGAAGCTCTTCAGCAAAGCCAAAGCTATAATGGTAACTGGATAGAATACAAATTAACCATTACTGAATACAACTTAGAAATAAGAAGAGCCAAAAGACAATTTTGGAAAAAATATTTGCCAGAAAATAAACGACTTTCCCATTGGAGCAAGCATCCATAAAGTTTTCTCTAAAAAACAAAACAACAGGATGGATACGCCACAAAAAAGTGATGGTATACCTATACTGAAAACCGGTTAATGACACTTGAGCTTATGGCTCAAATGTATTTTCCGGGTAGTAAAACAGTGCAAGCAAAATCATCCCTAAAACATGTATAAAAAAGCAACAAAGCCTAAATGGAAAAATGGTGCCCAGAGGTTAAGCTCTCTATAAATCCAAACAAGAAGTATTACTGTACTGCCTTCACAAACAACAGTATAGTACTTTAGGGTTAGTGACAAATTAAAGAAACCTAAATTAAATTGAGTAACGATTCCAAAGATGTCACATACCTTGGAATCGTACTTGATGAACACCTGAACTGGAATGCCTAGACAATGCTCTAAACAAAGCCAGAATTTACACTTTGGGCATGTAATAGAGTGTGATGTAGACTAAACTCCAAAATGGCATTATGGTTATATACAGCAATAGTCAAGCCAACCTTAACCTACGCATCCGCAGGTTGTTTAAAAAAAAAGGACGCAAATGCGCACAGCTCAAAAAAAAACTCAACAAACTACAGCATTCAACTTGTTTAATAGGGGCTATGCTGACAACAGAAAGAGATAAAGTAAGAATATCCTAGATATTGCTTTCTTTAAATATTTTTTTAAATTAACATTATACAGAAATCTTTAACATAATTAGGCAATCTATTGTTGACTATATAGTAGCTGTATTAATTATTGATTCTAGTCTAACTTGCATTCCTTGTATCGTAATTGTGCACATCAGTATTGAATAAGAGTTGGATAATGACATAAGTTCAATGTTGGATAATGACTTGTATTCCTTGTATTATCATTGAGCACATTAGTGTTGCACAAGAGGACCATATGTTCGTAATGTTGTTAATGTATAAGATCTGGTTAAATTTTTTATAGTCTTTTAAAATGTTAAAAGACTACCTTTTAAGTGGCTGTCAAAAAAAAATATAATTAGAATTGACTTGATAGGAAATCAAACCATTGTATTTAGGCCATATATTTTGTAGGTTGAAATGGAATGTGGAATGTCACAACCGTCCTGAAACAATTCTAATTAATTTTTTCAACCAGTAAATTTGAAATTTCATGGTTTAATATTTCACATTTCACTCGATAATATCTTGTGGACAAAAAAGAACGTTTGCAATTAACCAACGATCAGATAATTACTGTAAGGCAATAAATTTAAAATGGTAGGAATATCTTAATGCGAAATGTAAAAAACTATGTTGAACAAATTCCAGCCCATATTATATCAATATCAGGACAATTTTTTTTATTATTTTTTTTATTAATGAGCAATGGGGAATTCTATGTAATCGCAACCTCTTCAGATCTATTGGAATTCCCCGTTTATTTCAACATTGTAGGCCTATGTGGTTAATGAATGCTATTATTGCTTTAATGTCAATTTTAGAATCAGGAAATGTATATTGCTGGAAATATTTATATCTTTTACGAGCTATGGTACCATAGTTGACTAGCCAATTCAAAAGCAGGCCTCACACATATGTAAAATGAAAGTGTTTTGATGGGGTAGGGGTCAGAGAATTTTTTGAGACCAACATTTGATGAAACCTAAAGAAGAACTGATTTCTATTCACTATCTTAATAATAGTGTAGCTTGAAATCAAATTTTGTTTAACCTAACTTGTATCTGTCCCTATATGCATCTCTGATCCAACAAATTAATATAGTCAAAATACAATGGATTTTTGTACAAACAGCATGTTCCAAAAATGAATAATAAAGTAAAAAATTTAAAAAAAACTAACAATTTAATTACATAAAAATGAACTGTTATAAACAAATTTCATATATACATATTACAGTTTTTCCAATTTTATATATGCTGGTATATATAGGCATAATATAATTTTCTATATATGGATGACCTTTATTAAGAATTTATATTTTCTAAAAACAAAGTGCATTATTATAAGTACAAGTACATAATATAAAATTTTAAATTGCCTTATTATAACGAGTATTAAATATAAGCTTGTTTCTTAGGAATTAAAAATAATATTATGTAGATATATATATACATATATATTCGACATTTTAAGTACATAACCGTATAATATATATAATCTATTTTATATAGAACTTTTGATAGCTACTATATGCATACGCCTATTACTTTCTATTAAATAAATATATCATTAAATATATATATATAATATATATATATATATATATATATATATACATTATATATATATATAACATATATTCATATATATATATTTTTCTATAATTATATATATATTTTTCTATAATTATACCTGTTTATGCAAAATTCGATGGAATAATCCTGTTTTAACAACACAAGCATACAAACGTTGTATATATATGTATATATACTTTACCAAAAATAAATTAAGGATGGAGAATTATAGATACGAGTATATATGATAATCAAAAATAATCTGTCGTAACACATGAATAAATAAATATATCTATATATACATATATATATATACAATTATCTACCTTTTCACCTTATTTTGTTAAAATTGAAACATTAAAAGTTGAAATGCATGCCGATGCCGATGCCTCTTAGTTCTTATTTTGATGAAGTAAAAGGATTCTAAATGTCTATACTAAAAATAACTTTTAGAATTTTTTTTTTTGAAAGTTAATCGGTACCAAAAGTGCTTTTTTTGTGTTAGTTAAACTAATTTTAGATACAGTATATTATAATCAAGGATATATCAAGGATACACATTAAGGATAATTTTTTATTTCTTAAAAAAAAATTGTTTTTTTTTTTTGTCTTGTAAATTTTTATATATTTACTTCTACATATACATATGTAGAGTTATTTTGATTTAAACCAGAGATTTTCAATCTAGATTTTGGAAAATTTACTTCTCAGATAAGAGTTTTATATACAAAATTGCCAATTAAGAATTTATTACCTACGTTTTGATTTATTATGTACATATATAGGGTGATTTCGATTGTTCAGTAAACATGATGAGCCTAAAGAATCCATTTTTCTTACAAATGTCTTGTAAATTTATAAATTTTTTTTTAAAAAAATTTCAATTGTAATTTAGAAATTAGCATTTAAAGTTTGAAGTCATATAAAAGTGTGTTAAAAAAATGCAGAAGAAGCGGACATTTTTAATTTTCAAAATAACAATCTCCCTTTCTCTCTCTCCAGAATCGAAAGAATCAAAATTGTTTACAATTGATGGCCTCGACATAAATGTAGCAGCAAAAATGATCACCAGTCTTCTGATGATGGTGTAATTATATGGCCAAACTGAATGTAAAACTTAAAGCTGTTTCTCAATGGGCTGCAGCTAATCAAATCAGACTGAATACTGCTAAGTCTCAAGCTATTGCGATATATTTTAAATATTTATCCTATATAACTTCCCTCCTCTCATACTGAATAATAATAATATTTCATTTGTTGATCATGCTAAAAGCTTTGGTGTTGTATTAGATTGGTCTAATCACATTATTCGAATAGCAAATTATTATTATGTAAAATTTTGAAGTTTTCTACTCTTATTCCAACTATCATTTAAATGTCTTATGTTGCCACACTTTTTGTTTTGCGATGTAGTTTACTCTTCGATTATTGCTATATGTAATAGTTTATAAGTTCGATAATACATGTCCCAGGTATGTTACATTTCGTCGCAGATACGACAAGATATCTGATGTTTTTAAGTGTATTCTAGACTACATATTTAATAATAATTATTTAAATTTTAAATATGTCTGTTTTTATTTAATGTAATATCTACCAGGCTTTCTTCTTCTTCTATTTATAATAAATTCAATTTCGATTAATCCCCGGGATCCATCTCAATAAATATCCCATGCCATCAAAGTAGATTAAGACATTTGTCTGTTTTTGTTTAAGTTGAATATCGTTGTGGTATTTGTTTCCCATTGCGATAAGATTTGCTCCAACGAACTGATAATTTAATAGATTGCTTCGAGTATCTTAAGAGCTTGTAGATTTTGAAACCAGCTGTAATTGTATTTTGACATATTGGATTTCATTCTCATATTTAGTTAAGTTAATTATAATTTGTAAATTTAGTTTATTTTAGTTAGCATATTATATATACACTTACTTAGATTATACAAATTGTAAAGATTACCTAATCGTCTAATTGTATATTGAATACATACAGTATAAATAAATAAATAAATAAATAAACAACCGAAATAGATCAAGATATTAATTTACCAAATGGTACAGCATATTACGAGTGAAATTCACACACTCAAAGTTCAGACAGAATTCTTAAACAGAATATAGATTTTTCGTCTACTTCACATATTGTGCACAAGTTGTTTTCGGCTATGACAATTATTCTATGTGTAGATGCTTTTTTACTTAGCAGTGACCGTTATTATAACTTTAGTTTTCTTGAACGAGCATTTTGACATCAACACTTTTCCTTTGCGATTGTCCTATATTAGTCGAAAAATTCTAAACTCAACTTTTTGCTCAAGATTATGATCTGCATTTTGGCGGTAAAAATAGAATAATCCCACAGAACAAAGGTTAACCCTATGAAAATAAAACCAGCCGATGTTTTCTAGTTAGGTAATTTGCAACTTACATATATAACACGAATGTGGTTATAATACCAACTGAAACACAAAATATGGTAACTTAATTATTTTAAATTGTATTGGTTTTCTTAATCTTCACATTTCGTCTATCGGATTTCCATGTCTATTTGCTTTTGTTTTATGCCACAAGCTACACATTCGCTTTTTTCTGTTGCAAATGGTTTGTGACCAACGAATGTTTAAGATACGTCGCAGGCATCTATTGATAAACGCTTGAATTTTTCTGGTGATATTTATTTTATATATATTTCCAAGTATATGGGATGAACACCCTTACTGCTTTTATACAGAGATTTGGAATTTACATATCTGTACAACAGCTTTTCTGTACAATTTTTATGGTATAGACTAATTTTTTCATAATAACATAGCTCCATTTTATTTTTAGTGATAACCAAAACTCAACTATTTATCATTTATTTTATCCTAATGATAAAGGGTACTCGACCAAGTCGTAAAATCTAGAAAACATTTTTTGCCTTCGTCAGCAATCGAACCTCGAACCTTTCAGTTGAAAGACAGGCGATACTCTACCTTACTACGTCATCCAGCGTGTTAGATGAAATTTTCCGTGTTCATACAAATGAAATTTATATTTTTACATAAAAAATGTTCATGTTCAAACTTTTAAAAAGAAAGTAAAGTCTGAAATGTTGTATTCGCAGCATCATAGAAAAATTAGAAAATTTTTTTTTAAACTATTTCAAAATTATTTCAATAGTATGTGAAAAGTTTGAGAGCCACTGATGGCTTATATTATTTTAATATTTTGATTTTTATTTTGCTTATTTCAAAACAACAAAAAAATGAAAAATTGTATTGTGAATTCCTAACAAAATTTTAATCATCAATTCTTAGGCAGGAGTGGATTGATTAAGTTATTTTTTTTATATTTTTCCTAAATTCGTAACAAGAATTTCTAAGAATCATCATTTTATAAAGAAACCATATTTTTTTTTTTTATTTTATTTTCTTCAACTTTTGATTGAATCAAATTTTGATCGTTTCATATAAAATAATATGATTTATATACATATATGTATGAATAAACTTGATCTTATAAATTTAATTAAATTAATTTTGTTTTTTATTTTTTTTAAATTTTCCCAAAAATTTTCTTTTTTTAGTTAAAAACAAATTTTCTATCATAAAAATATATTTTTATCAAAAAAAAAAAAAATCGTTTTTAAATCTAATTAATTTTAAATTACTTTGAAGTTTTGACATCTACACATGTGACAGGATTACCCTTTTCTAAAAAAAAAAAAAAATTAAAAATAAAATAATTCTAATTTAATAATTAAAGTTTTTTAAGAAATTTGAAAATAAATATGTATGTATGTGTGTACATTCATATCTATAAAAATAATAATTTAGATAAATGTTAGGTCTGTACATGTTTACCAATTTTACTATTTTTTTTTTTTGCAATAATTTCTATAAGAGAGAAAAAATTAAAATAGAATTGTGAGTAACTAATAAGCTAGGTATGTATGTATGTAATTTCTAATTTAATTATTATTGTCAAAAAAATGTCAACGAATGTGAAAAATATTGCTTAGCGGTGTTCTTCGATATTACTCAAGCGTTCTGTATCAGCACTCACCAGTGAACATCTCCACTTTTTTTAGTGATACAAAAATTGTCCCTCCAATAGGTATAAAATAATAAAAAAATAAAATAAAATAATTAATAAAGCATTTCGTTCACCAACACTACTGAACTCATATATATAGATTACATAGAAAGCATTGCATATGTGAGTTATAAAAACCAAATTAAATTCCCACTCGGTAAAATCAAAACTAGATGTTAAAATTATAGTAACTCAAAATTATAATAAAAACTATATTTGATTTACAAACTTAAATTAATTATTAAATTTAATAATTTCTAAATTAAATACATATAGTTTTTATTATAATTTTAACACAAATTAATACAACCGGTGATCATGATACATGATATTACTAGCACGATCGCTAATGCAAATTTGACAAAAATGCAATTTATTGTAAAAATCAAAGATAAAAATTCTCAGTTAATAGATATCTTAACTATACTGTTCCACAAGACATCATATTGGGACTTGTTCTACATTTTTTATTTAGTACTGATTTTTCAATAATATCGTATGATGCCATGTATTTAATATCGTATGTATCATGGTTGCAATCCTTGAAGACAATACAGCAGTCTCAACATAATCCCAAAACCCAAATTTGCGGTTTGGCAATACCAAGGCGGTACAATTCTTGGATTTGGATAACAATATAAATTGATATGAAGACTGAAGAAATTTAAATTATTAGAGTTATGGTACGAACTGGATATCAATAATTTTTAAATACACAATCACATACAATAGCTTTTCTGTAGAGTTTTCGGTTGAAAGGGTATCGAACCTGGGACCTTTCGGTTGAATATGAATCAAATTATGTCATGAAATGAAAGAATGAAGGCATCAAAAAGATGCTGTTGTTCGATTTAAAAAATATTTTGTCGTTCAATAGTATACAAACCAAATTGTAGTATACAAATTAATAATTAGACCATTTAACCAATTGTAATCTGTGAAACATTATAAAAAAAACCCAATGCTAAATGAAGCTTAAAGCTTTTGAAAGTGAAATAATTCGAAATAGAACAATCCGGTGGTGCCTACAGAATCAGTAACAATGAAGAATGTAGAACGGTAATACAAATATTATATCGTAAATAAAATTTCAATGTCTCAGACTCCTAGGACATCTAATGGAATGTATAAAGTTTTACCGTAACACAAACATTTATCGTAAAATACAATTTTAATGTCTCAAATGGCTGGGACATGTTATCTGAAAGCTGAAAGCTTTTGAAACTGAAATAATGTAAGAATCCGTAACAGTTTATAATTTATAACGCTTTACGGTAATACAAATATTGTATTGCAATTAAAATTTCAATTTCTTATTTTCCTTCGACATTTCAAATATATAACGTTTTACGATAAAAAAATATATTTTATCGTAAAATGTAATTTACGATATTAGATAAAATTTTATATATATAATTTGTTTACTAGCCAACTGCACTGCAAATATGAGTTAGGATAAGCGTCTCGTATTAAAATATATTATTAGAATTTTTATCCAGAAGTTAGTTGTAAGTAACTGCAAAAATCTAAGGATGATCGGGTTCTCTAAAACAAAATTTTAAAGATGATAGAGAGATAGAGAGATATTAACAAATAAAGCATATTAATATATGTAATAGAATTACTAAATTTTTTGTATATTATTCGTTAAGCTATAACTAAACTATATCAATCTTAGCTCATATGATCGGGTTAACGTACGGTCCCAAATAGAATAAAAACATCAGCAAATATTGTATTATTCAAACAAAATAACATAATCTTAGTTAAACCTAATTCCGTCCAATGCCTCACGGATGGGGTTACAGGACTATGATGATAATTAGAATAAGAAGAAATGTTAAATTTTTTTTTTTTAATCAACACAACAAACAATCAATATTTCTCATATATTTTATCATCATATACAATTTTATTAAATATCAACAGAACTAAGCTGTTTTAAAAATTTTGATATTTGCAAAACTAATACAGACGCAGTAAATGAAAAATAAAAAAAAATATTTGAAAAATTATAGATATACATATATACATACTTGTATATTGATTAAAGAAAATTCAATTTTTATTTTTAATCCATTTTGTATACATATTTTAATAAAGAACAATGTGAACTCTAAATAATATATTATATAGTGATATAATTTAACTTAAAAACTCTACATTTATTTTAATTGACTTAATAACGAATACATTGAAAATGAGAATTTCATAATCTGTAATTAAAAAAAAAATAATTTAATATTATTTAATTTTAACTGTAATAAATTATTATAAATGTAGAAAAATTAATTTGCACTCCCCACCAATAATGGATTTGTATTAATATATTGAAATGTAAAATAACAACTGAACAGCTACTATGATCACCAATGATACACAAATTTTCCTCATTCCAGCTACAATTATAACACCACTCATCGGTGATCATTCCCATTTTTGTTCCACAATGTCAGAATTTGTACCTGATACGAGAAATTTTTTTGCATCACTAGTGGTAGTGCGCACGGTACCTGAGTACAAAAATAGGGATACTCACTGGGTCCTATATTGGTATTCAACGTGTTAGCTGGTAAAAATCACAAAAATACATTATGTACAGTTATGACAAAACAAAATGTGTACATTACTAAACAAAAACAATAATTCACAATAGTGAAACAAGTGTGCGACAGATTACATATATATATACTTCCATTCAACAATACCGGGAGTATGCAAATTAATTTTTCTACACTTTTATAATTAAAACTTGATTTACTTTGACAGTATCAATATTAAAATTTATAATTTCAATATAATTATATTAATTGTATATACATTATAATGTATATAATTTATAAATAATATTTACCCCCAATAATGTATCCAATGAAATTGGAAATATATTACCAGCTTTTAATTTTTCAACATTTTGACTACGTTGCATAAATATTATAACACATTTACGAAATTTTTGATTTTGATCCATCCAATTACATTTGAATATGGCTTGTGTTAATGCATCAAATTCATCTGTCATACGATTTGCCAAATAACAGCATGGAAATGATTCACATAATATTACCATTAAATAAATTATTGCTGTTACAGCTTCAACAACTGTTGCTTCATATACTAATAAATTAACACCAGTTACACATATTATGAATGCAGTTACCAAAAATGTTACAAAAATTGTATATGAAATTACAGATGCAATTTCTTTATAACAACTACAAAAATATAATAAAGAAAATTTATTGTTGATATACAAAAATTAAAAATTTAGCTGGTTCAATATCTCTGGAATATTTATATATAAATTTATTATAACTAAAATAATTTTCACAACTCAAAAACTCATTGTGAAAACCAATTTTTACTAAATATTAACATACACAATTATCTGAGCATGCTTATCTAAATCCTAACAAGGAATTACGCTAAAATCATTCTAACTATATCTAGTGCAGGTCTTCACAAGCATGCCCATACCCTTAGTAAGCAGATTAAAGAGGAGAGTACCTTAACAGTGTAGGTATGGGTGACCTAATTGATGTCTAATCACTGAATTATAAATGATAAATCTAGTTTGTATGATTTGAATATACTTTTTCTTTTGAATAAGTCAAAATTTCAAATTATTATCAATTTTATTTTTATGGACAGATTTAATAAATAAAATACTTAAATTTTTAAAAAAATATATATATATTTGGAGCTGGAAGCACCACATTATTATTAATAAGAGTAATCAGATAAAAAACGAATTTGGACAAGTGAATTGGCTTTTATTATTTCAAAAATTTAAACTAAACAAACCAACAATAAAAGCACTGCTATAATATATGTATAAAAAAATAATATATGTAACAAATCTGGACGGCAGATACAAGACACAGCTAGTAAATCAAACATTTAAATAATTGAAATTCATTTTGTAATCAAAAATTCTATAAACAATAACAAATACTATGAATGGAATTCGATCAGGCTCAACTTGCACCATAAATTGCACCACATAGTAACTCCAAATAATTAAATATCATTTCATAATCAAAAATTTTATGAAACAATAACATATACTATGAATGGAATTCGATAATTTTCTTGCACCATGCACTTGCACTTAAAATTGCACCATAGCAACATCAAATATTTCAAGTTCTCTTAATAATTAAAAATTATGTGAAACAATAACAAATAGGTATACTATAGGTATACTATATGGATGCAATATGAATACTATATGGATGCAATATGAATACTATATGGATGCAATAACTATATGAATGCAATTCGTTTAGTCCCAACATGCACCACGCATTTGCACGATAAATTGCACCACCGCAACTTCAAATATTTCAAGTTAATTTCATAATCCAAAATTATGTGAAACAATAACATATATACTATGGATGGAAATCGATCAGTTGATTGAACCATGCTCTTGCACCATAACTTGCACCATAACCAATACATTAATAATTATCAATATAGAAAATCAAGATATTTAACAAATACATCAATAAAATATGATCAAACACACTAATATTAAAAACAGTAATATTAAATATACTCCAATACGATTTACTACAGTAAATCTTAGATTAAAGGCCTTTGGATACGACCAAAGACATAATACGAATAAATGTCAGTTTTATGACACAGAAATAATATAAAATAGAAATATTCCTATTTTGTATTTTATCTTTGATGAAATTTCGGTGACACGAACAAATTTCTAGGCTATTAAAATTTATTTCGTATTATTTCTTTGATCGTGTCCTGCAGAGATTCTTACTAAATTAGAAGTATTTAACAAAAAAAAAATTATATTTTGAAAATATTTTATATTAATTAGAAAATTCTATATTAAATTTTATACATTTTCAAATTAAGGATATATCAAACGAAAAATTTAAATCAAATAAAAAATAAATATCCTTGAAAATACATAAGTAATTTAAATCTAAATAAATTAGAATTTTTTTTGAATTATTCTTAATAAAAAAAAATTTGATTAAATATACAAAAATCAAAGAAACTAATCGTAAGGATATTAAAAATTATATTATATATTACAAGGATCATTCATTAACATTTTAACCTTGACAATATATATGATTAAAAGGAAAATTAAAGGACATTTTTTAAAGGACAAAGGACATAAAACTATTTATCATCATAATAAATAATAAAAGTGAAGTTCATCATCTGATATCTTTTAATCATTAAAATTTATTTGGCTTGTCTATTTTATTTATCACAGTCTATCTCTTTGTGTTGCCTATCAACTAAAAGATGTTAATAATCATATAAGTATATTATATATCTTGTTTGTCATGTTATGTGTATAGATTGACTAAAAATTGTACTGTTATATATGTATACCGTCAATGTTGTGTTATACAATTTATACAAAGACTAACCATTCCCTATTACCATGTACTCCGATTTGAAAATATTCGATTCCTTACAGTATTATTTAGAAGAAAAATTGTTTTAGACATAGGAGGTCTATTTTTAAATTTACCTTTGTCGAGGTGTTAGAAGAAAGTCTAAAAAATATTGATTTTATCTCTAAACAAATGCAAGCTAACTATCAGTATTTGGTAGATGGGTATCAGACTTAAAATTTTTAGTTAAAGCTACATCAACAATAAATTGTTAGTATAAAAAACTGAAATTTTTGTAAAAACTGCTGTTTATAAGGATCTGATTATCTCGGAAGATCTCGAAAGAATTAAAAATGTTCTGTGGAATATATCATCGGGACTATATAGTAGATATTTGTTAGATAATATCAATTGTCTAGTCTACAATACCTATTCGTTCCAGTATTGTCAATGTCATTGCACAGTAGTGATCACTATTCCATTAGTGTTAGATAAACAAAACACTACGCTAATAATATATATTGAACTTGTTAATATTTTCATATACAAACTCCTGAATATAATTTATTAAAACTAACAAATTAGATATACGGTAATGAGTCGGTTACTGTTAGATAGAAACGGTAATATAAAATAGTAAGATACGGATAGAAACGGTAATATAAGTCAGCTACTGATGTTAGATTGAAAATAGATTTTAACACAAATTACTAAAGTATTATTTGGTATTCACTGTAAGCATCAGGATCTTAAACGTAAACCGACTTTAAAAATAAATCATAGAATACAATTAGAATAATTATATAGACTTGAAAATATTAATATATACTTATATATACAAATTATTATTATTATTATCTTACATTAATATATCCTTATGATCCTTAATACATTCAATTAATATTTTCAAATTATCATTATATTTTTGTAATATAAAATTATTATTTAAATTCTTATCATTATCACAATAATTATTATTCCAACCAATTTTTGATATTCTTTTATTTAATACATGCATTTGTCCAGTTAATACCAATATATAACATGGTGGATATATATCATTTGATAGATTTTGTGCTGCTAATAATGTTGATGCAATTATTTCATATAAATATGCCCAATTATAATATTTACCCATATAATCAAATGGAAACCATGCTTCAAATGGTAATTTTTTTATTGGTGAAAATAATGGTGATATTAAAAATGCTGACAAAGCTGAATAAAATACAATACTATAAAAATAATACATAATATGACAAAAATTAATAATTCCATTTAAATAATCATATTCCCATTTTGTTTTAGAACGTTTATCTAATTTTTTTAATATTAATTCAGCTTTAATTAAATGTCCTTTAAAAAACCATATTATATATTGTTTTGATGATGTTGTAAAAAATGTCATATTAATTGCAAAACCAGCTAAAATCATTTTTAAATCAAAATCTGGTTGTGCAAATACACTTGCAAATAATATAATTGGTGCAAGAAAACTTATAAATATTGCAATAAATATATATGCATATATTCCATATAATAAAGGATATTTTAATGTTGATTGCATTCCCATTATACGCCATATCCACCATATATAACGAAATGCATCCGGTGTATTTAATTCATTTTCTTTTATTATTTTTGTGGTTTTTTTAAACATAATATTTTCTTCTTTTATTCGAGATTGTAACAAAAGTATTTAGTACGTCTTAATATTTCGATTTGAACTGATTATATTAAATCTAGTCTGTTTATTAATATACAACAAATTTTACATACTAAAATTCAGTGTTTTAGATTATGAAAAGTTAAATGGTAACAAATTTTGAATTTAAAAATTTTAAATTATAAAATTTTAACTAAGAAAAAGTACGTAGGAAGGTTAAAAAGTTATCATTTAATTTGAACAATATCTATATAGTGATCCAAATTAACTTGTCTGAGCTCTGAATTTGAAATAAAGTCTTTTTTCTCTTTAATTATACTCTAAATTGTAAAAAATATGATCTGTATCTCTAGATCTCTAGAATTCTAAAACTCCTCTAAATTTCAAAATCAACTGTGCATAGCAGATTTAAATCCACATTCAACCAGTACTTACAACTACAACAAATAGCATCCTACTTAAACCTTCTATTTGAACGCAATGCCATAGCTGACTTATAGGTGGCAGCGTATATAAAGAATACAGGTGCCGGATTCGTAAATCGACATACCACAGTAATAATGTTTTCCATGGTCATAAACCTGCAATTTTAATCAATCAAACGTGGAAGTACAATAGATTTGAAAAGGTCGTGTTTACGTAGAACACCCCACCGCAAAGAAAAACTATGACAGGTAAAAACAACATTACGCATCGCCTGATCCGTAAGTCGACATACCACAACAATAATGTTTTCCAAAGTCATAGACATGCAATTTTTAGCAATCAAACGTCGAAGTGCAATAGAGCTGAAAAGGTCGTTTTATATAATAGAATACCTCACCGTAAAAACAAACTATGAAAGTTTTATTTTTTAGGTTTACTCATACCCTGACATACCACAAATCGGAGTTGACATACCACAACAATAATGTTTTCGAAAGTCATAGACCAACAATTTTAAGCAATCAAACGGCGAAGTGCAATAGAGCTGAAAAGGTCGTATTTAAATAGAACACCCCACCGTAAAAACAAACTATGAAAGTTTTACTGTCTAGATTTACACATAGCCTGACATACCACAAATCGGAAGTTGACATACCACAATAATAATGTTTGCCAATATCATAGACCTACAATTTTAAATAATCAAACAGAGAAGTACAATAGATCTGAAAACGTTATACAGAAAACCCCACCACAAAAGAAAAGCTATGATAGTAAAAATTTAACATTATAGCTCAGCCAACATAAGAAAAACTTAACCAGTTTGAAAGCAAAATTTTAAGATGCATATAACGGGTGCGATTTGAAAAAATGCAGTATTATTGTAAAAATACTAATGACTATAAAATAACATTAAACATTGAAGAACTGTACGATTAATGGGGGGAGGCATCTAGAAAAAAAATCATCCATGAAAATCCAGGTCCTTTATCAAAAAGGTAATTAAAATAGATTATCTGTAATCTGAACAACCATGACTTTTTTTTCAAGATGGCTCAATGCAGTCACACTTGATACATTTTCACTGCTCAACATCAAAAATTAGAGTTTTTACTGTCTAGTTTATGATTCATATATTCCTGCTTACTTTCTAAGAACCCTTGTAAAAGTAAAAATTATGACATTTTCAATTTAAAAATTTATATTTGTAACCACATATCAATTATATTTTTTTTTTATCTACAAAACTGATGATCATTTTAATAGTAGTTTAGAATAATTTTTAATAACTATTTACATGTTATATTATTAGTATAAAGATTACATACTATTACATACTATATAAGGATTTAATTTATTTGAAAACTTTATTTTTAAAATTATATGTTTTGCTATATTGATAGAGCATTTTACATTATAATTAACAACTTTAGTTTTTTATTTATTTTATTTTTTTTAATTATTATTTTTGTTTTATTCAACTAATTTGAATAAAATTTGATTGAATTCATAAGCTATTAGAAATTTATTGTTAATCATTTTTTAGTAATTTTGAATCCTGATTTCAATCACATAAGAATTTTGAAATGTTTATTAATTTTCGATAGTGTTTTCTATGAAATTTAAATGTTCTCTTGTCCTTACAAATATTAATGATAAACAACATAAAAATATATTATTAAATATATATAATTAAAATAATTTAAGATTAAAAATTAATAAAATAGTTTGCAAAACAGATATTAGTAGTAAGTGTAAGACATGATTACAAACTGGATTGTGGTAAACGAAATTTCGTCTGTAGTTGCAGAAAAAATGCGTCAGCCGCATATACATTTTTACCTATCAACTATGAACAATTAAATAAAATACATGGAAAATTTGTTTTATCAGTGTTTATTCAGTTTGAAAGTTGGATGAAATTAGAGGCCGGTATTAAGTAAAAAAAATTTGACAATTAATTTCAATACAATTTCATTACATAATTAATTTCATCCCACCATAAGATATCTATATATTAATTTTTATAGATTTTAAATTTTATTTACTTCATATATAAAATTATTTCTTAAAAATGTTAATATTTTTAAATAATTATATATTTTTTAAAATATATATAATTATATTTATTTTTTATTCCAATTTAAATTAATTTAAATTAATACTTTAATTTTTTTACATGTTTTCTAAATCCATTTTCTATTTCGGAACAAGTGTACTATAATAAAAACTATATTAATTCAGGCGCAGTAAAATACATGCTTAATCTGCACAATGCTGATACAACAGAACTATGCAACTATGAAAAAAATATCTTTCTTTAAAACTGCAAAGTTTGATCTAGTTAGAATAAAAAAGCAAAGGTCGGACAATTTAATGTAAGTGTTTCAACAATTTAGGTATAGGTTCAACAATTTAGTGTAAGTGTTTTTTTGTGCACATTTTCATCTCTGTAAATTTTTTAAGAAGTTTGAATTTTCATTTTAAGTTTAATTCCGCAAGAGTGAATGTAAAATTATATGCTGAATGTATGCTGAATTATAATTTTAACATGTCAATTAGTTTTATTTTAACTAAATTATTTTTTTTTAATTTAAACTGACTACTAAATAAACCGGTGATGATAATAGTTAATAAAAATTGGCACTTTAACTGTCAAATTGTCGCATTTTGGCTATTGCGGGATCAAAATTTAAAATTGCCCACTGATTTCATGACGCACTATATTTTTTGCATGTTTGCCGAAGTAATTTTTAATTATTTTTAAGTTAATTTAATTTTTAAATTTAATATAATATTTTTTTTTAATATTATTAGTAAGTAAGTCAAAATCATTCCGCTATATTCAATATTTTTGATTCAATACGTTTGGCATGCATTACTGAAACAAATTGAAGCAAAAATACCTAGGAAATATAATATACATAACACATGGCGGCATAAAAATGTCCTTCAAACCTGTTCAATGTGAATTCATAAAATATTGAAAACTCCGAAGAAAGTGGAAGAAAGAAAAATTAACAGTAATTAACAGAATTAAAGCAGCAGCAGCTTGGAAGTAAAATTAACAGCAAGCCTTTGACTTTTGAGGTATGATTACATTTTTTCAGTCGCTTTGCTGTTCATCATTAACAGTGAATTTGTAAATTCAATAGGTACTTGGTACAGGTCTAAGTATGTAAAAGTGCCTATAAGTGGTATTTCTAAAAAAACGAATAAGTATATATAAATTAATATAAGTGACCGATTAGTTTTTATAATTTGTTACTTAGAAAATATTAAGTTAATATAAGGTTTCTGAATTGAACTCGAAATAACTTTATAAGTTCAGACAATCGATGTCGTTTATAGCCACATTAAAATATAACACCAATTTTTTCAATAAAACAAAGAAATAAGTGAAACGGGAATTATTTTATTAAAAAATAAAAAAAAATAAAAAAATGATTTCCTTATTTAATGATTTTTAGGAGCTTATTATTAATAGAAGAGATATTAGCCCGCGATTACTGGAATAAGAATAGGCACACTTTAATACATAAATTTATATTTGAAAAAACAACACCACCAAATTGTGCTTGTGGGGCAAACCTTACTACATATTAGGCATGTTTTCGAATATTGTATTCATTATTCAAGAGATAGGTATAGATATTTAAAAACTAATAGTCTAGATATTTTAAAGAGTGATGATGAAACCCATTATAGAAATATAATAAATTTCCTAAAAGCTATTGTACTTTACAAAACAATTTAAAACAATAAATGAAACAAAATATGTTAAGTAAAAAATATTAAATGTTAAAAAATGTAATAAAATAGAAAATAAAATATTTTATTTACAATAACTTCATATTATAATAATTATTATGTACTAGTGAATCCCCTGTGCAATTGCACAGAAGCAGTTCTTTCGTGTACGATTTTATGTAAAAAGAAAAATTTGTTTTGGTATAATTGTAGTGGTTTTCTGAATCACTTCATTATTGAATATATACTAGTGGGTCCCTTGTGCAATTGCACAGAAGTAGTTCTTTCAAACACAATTTTATGTAAAAAGAAATATTTGTTTTGGTATAATTGTAGTTGTTTTCTGAATCGCTTGATTATTGAATTTATACTAGTGGATCCCCTGTGCAATTGCACAGAAGCAGTTCTTCACAGGTACGATTTTATATAAAAAGAAATATTTGTTTTGATATAATTGTAGTTGTTTTCTGACTCGCTTGATTATTAAAAATATGAAATTAAAGTATAATACCTAATATTTTATGATGAAATTAATACTAATTTCAATATAACTTAACACAATAAAATCCCATTACTCTCAACGTTGTAAATCGATGTATTTTACTTCATTTATAGTCAAAAATGTTTGTAGTCACAATCCTGTTATAGCAATAGTCAACAATTTGTTTAACATATAATTATTATATAATTATCATATAATTATAATTTTATTTATTTATTTGTAATAAACTTCATAAGTTCATACAATCAATGTCGTCTATTACCACATTAAAATATATCCCCAACTTTTTCAATAAAACAAAAAAATAAGTCAAAAGTGAATTATTTTATTAAAAAACTGATTTATATTATGTTTTTTTTCGTTCTTTATTACAAATATGTATATTTTGGTGATTACATAACATAATTGCTATTTATGAATAAAATAAAGTTTAAAATTGTTATACGAAAGATATTTTATTGAATTTAATTTTGTTTATAAAGATGCAACTTTTTTTTACTACGCCTATATAGTCACAAAACGGTTATAGTCAGAAATATTACTGAAATTTAGCGAATGACTATAACCGTGTTTTACTGTATACAATTTTTTTAAATAGCAGAAGCAAATGAATTAACATTTATTATATTATTTTTGAAGAGTATAATCTGATCTGATTTTTATTTTTCTGTTTTCTTTTCAATTTTTGTTTGTGTTTTTGTTTTTGTACTTTTTCTTATAAGTTTAAATAAGACTAGGGGCCCCTGTTGAGTATTTATATTTCAAGTTGAAGTCAAATTTAAAGTTTTTAAAAAAACAGTAATTTACGTACTAACATAGACTTCGCACGATATAGCAGAAACCACTCGTGCTTAATAAAAAGTTGTGTGGTGAGTAAGTTTTATTTAGGACACATAAATACACGTCCCTCATATACTGCTTCGTTTTCGATATATTTCCAATTGGCATTTAGTGGATAAAATTACAAAAAATAAAAAATTTTGTCATTAAAGAGGTATGTATATACCTACATAATACATAATTTTAATAAAAACTATATTATTACTACAAATAAACAAAATTTAGAAACAGTTACTTAACAAGATAAAAATGAAGAATTCAAGTGATTTGTTTTTTTGTTGTTTTTATATTTTTTATTTTAGATGAATTTGTTTTTTTGTTTTTTTTTGGCATATGTACATAGATTCATTTGCAAGTACATAATTATAATAACTGATTTGTTTGCTTTTGTTTATTATTTTAATAAGTTCTCACATGTGCATAATGTATTTGCTTAATAATAAAATCATATGAGTAAAAAATTTTCAACTGTGTACGCATTATTGTTTTATATACAACTTATATATTATATTAGAAGTTCATTAAAGAGTAGGAGAATCGAAATAAAATAAAAAGGTGTCTACTGCGCAGGTCCCTAAATGCTTGACAATTATAATTATAGATTGAAATTAATTTTAGAATATAGATGTCGCTCAACTGGGAAATAATCGTCACTATTTGGTTTAAATATTTTAAATGTTTTAATTTTCATTTGAATATTTTAGTGGTGTAATTTACTATTCAATTTATCTTGCTTTTTTACACACTACGTCGTTCATCTTGTGTATTATATATAAGATAAAAAAAATTTAACTACTGAATTATTTTAAATATACATTTTTAATGTACTCTAAGAATAAAATATGTAATAAGAAAACTAAAAAAAAATAATTTAAAGACGACGACCTGACGTGAGAACACCTACATATATATTGTGTTTTTAAAGTTCACTTAAATAAAGTTATAAAAAAAAATGATTTTTAAGATGAATATAAAAAATATAAAACATGAAAATATAAATAAATTTATCTAATTTTTCTTTTAATAATAAATAAAACAAACAAAATAATTAATTCTACTATTATTTAAAATTATACAAAATTTATCCTGACATCCTGTACTCGCTCCTATAATTCATAATGCTGGTTACTATACTTTTGTTCTTCTACTACTATTTTTTTTAATAATAATTTTAATTTAAATAATAAATATTAAACATTTCTGAATTGTTATTTTGTTTGTGTTTACTCCTTGCCCTCGTATATCATTAATAATTTTGATTAATTATTTTATTGAATTTAAATATTTTCAAAATGTTTTTTTTTTTGCATTGCCATTTTAATTTTTTTTTTTTGATTATTGAAACAAAAAAAAATATTCTTGATTACATTGCCATAAGCTATTATTCAAAAGAAATTATTCAGAATTTCTAAATTAACGTGTGTATATACGTATACAATAACTGATGAAATATTTGGAATTTTATTGTTTTCTTTTGTTTTTGTTTTTTTTTTTTTGGTATTAATACAAGAAAACTTTAATTTAATTCATTTTTTTTTTTTGTTTTTTGCCTAACTTCAAACGAATTGTTTTTTTAATTTTACTAAATGAATATACACGAGTACACCAAGTACATAAACACAATACATAAAATCTTACTTGATTACTTAAAATATATTTATATTTACATTAATATAAAAAATTAAAAAAAAATTTAAAACAAAAAAAATTATAATAATAAAATATAATCTCTAACGAGATATCAAAAATTTAAATAACTACAAAAAAAAAAAATCAGAAAAACATAAAAGGATTCAAATAATTACTTGTAATTTCTGTACATTTTTTTTATTATTCCTGATGATTACATCAATATACATAATATACATATATATATATTATGTATATATATATAGCGAATAAATTATTGATTTTTTGTTTCAGAATACCACAGCAATTAAAATTGTTAATTATTGTGGGTTGATCAAGATATCTTTAATTTAAATATTAACAAAAAAAAAAAGATAATAAAAAAAATAAATCGAATAAATTAAATTTTTATGTATATATTATATATTAAAATAATGTTATATATACAAAATTATATTCTACTTTTATCTCTTTTTCTTTCAATATATACATTTACCATCCCAAATTGAATCATCAATTTGAATCTGAAAACAAAATTCAACTGCAGGTATAAAATATTCGACCTCTAAAATAAAGGATATAATATACAATTATTACAATACTCAAACAGAATGGATCAAATCAACTATATGTATATCTTAAATCCACTATATGATCATCAATATACCTGACAACCATTACGCATTCATTCAAATACTAAGTTTGAATATTAACTCACTCATTTTGGATTGAGAAAATTTATTTTATATATGTACGAGTATGCGAATCTTAAATCAACTGTCAATAATAGAAGACAGACACATATAGTTGGTGTATTTATCGAATACAAACTTTGAATATTAATTCACTCATTCATCATGAATCAAGGACAATTTATTTATATACATGCAAATAATTAAACAAACAAACAAACAAACTAATTTGATGGCTGCTTAAATGAGATGCGAAAATGAAAGTTGAACTTTATAATATAGAAGAAATTATGTAGTAGCTTTTGTATTTGAAATTATTTTAAATGATTCACATTTTATAATAAGGAGATGTGATATTATATATTATGTTAATATAGATTTGGTTGATAATATAGTAAATTAAATTAAATTTTCATTATTTTTTTGGAATTTTTACAATTGTATACAATTTATTTTGTGAAAACAACGAAATTGGTTTGATCAGGACTTTATAGTTGATGATAAGTATCTTATGATAACTATAGGTTTTAGGAGGTGTTTCGTTCATCAAAACACTATACTTGAACTTATGAGTAGGTATTTGTAGTGTTAGACTATATACCTATACAACTATTGATTTTTGCTTTGGTTGATTTTATAAATTATTTATAGATGTTATCAATACATCTGTGAGTTATAAAAATCGACCAAAATCTTAACGATAAAAATTTCAATATAATTTCTAAGTAAATTTATAAATTTTATAATTTTATAAATTCATTTTTTATAGTAGGTAAGTATATTATTGTTTTATATTAGTTACAAGAAGTCGTTAATTCATTTTTATTTTTTAGAGTCTGATGTTGAAGCTGGTAAATACAATAAGATAAACCTGATGTTCCATTTCAAATCCTTTTTATATTTCATTTCTGATAGTAATACCGCTTTATTTGGTAAAATATATTCTAAATATAAATTTAATATAATATTTTTCTATACCCTTGTTATTACTGAAAGCTTTAATTTCGATGATTTTTTCAAACATTCATAATAAACAAAAATAAACTTCTCATGTAAGTATTATTTAAAAATTTAATTAAAATATTTAACAATTTTGTAGAATACAAAATTTACAAATTTTTGTTTTGTCCCAAATGATTTTTGAAACAACCTAAGTGGAATAACCAAGTAAAAAATTGGTGTATTACAGTATGTTTCATATTATCATCACATATGCTACACAAGTTTGAGGTAGTAGCTTTAATAAATATATAAATTATTTGCAAAAAATTCAAAATAAAGCAATATAAAACCTTTTTGGGCACAAGAGAAAATGTGCTATGAAACATATACATTATATATACTCTTATATATCATATATATTATATAACACAATACATCTTCCGAATTAAGCTGATGATTGGATCCAAATTGGTTATTCACGTATATCTGATGGTCACACAAAATTTAAAAACAAACATCCTGGTGAACAATGGGTAAACAACAAGACCATCAATAAATATCAAAATAATGTCTTCCAATATCAGATTCAATGGACTTGATAGATACTCTACATAATAGAGCATACAAGTTGTAAAATTGGGCTCATTTGAGCATTGTTAAATAAATATCCAGAGAGTAATATGAGATTCAATTTTTTCTTATTAAAATCACGTACAATATGTAAAGACAATTAAAAGTATAGTCTTAATGACTACCTATCATTCTTCAACGACCTAAAAATTAAATCCTGTATAATTAACCGGATTTTGTTAACTCTCTTCTGAATTACAAAATTTTGTGTAGAAAAATTTTTTAATTTCGAAATTCTAAATTTTTTTTTTTGGCTTATAATATTGTGTAAGGGTATTCACTAATAGGTGTTTGATTGAAGGTGTAGTCTTTTACAAGGTGTAGAAGTGTATAGAAGTGTTTTGCTATTGTGCTATTTTTCCTTTTCCATTGAAAAAAATATTTTTGAGTAGATTTCGACTCTCTGAAAGCCAAAACGTATTTAAAAAATCAAATTGAACCTTTCGAAGAACTCTGAAGTCAACAAAAAGGTATGATGCAGATCTGCAACAGTATGCATTTAAGGGTTAACAAGACTTGTAGATTGTTGCAAGATTCAAATCTATTATACAATTAGTATTGTGCTTTAGTTGTCTTGTAATTTTGACATTTGTAAATTTTACATTTGTAAAGTCAATAAATATATTTGGAAAATGATGATGGCTGAGATAAAGACAGAGAGTAATTTTTTAAATAACAAATTTAAATAGGAACAACATTTTATTTGAATTATTTTATGAATGTAGTTACAAGTGAAAAAAATGAATCTAATAATAATTATAAATTAAATTTATATGTAAACAAACAACTGTCACAATTCTACATTGAGTACAAAATCAAAAGTACAAAAGTGCGTTCAAAAAGTAAAAAATCATTGTACAAATCATTGTAGATCTACACTTACTATATATTTCAATACTCAATCGTGAATACCCTTAGTGTTTATTATAATTGTTTTATTTAGACCTTAGCCAAAGCTGAATATTTGTATATTGCTTACAATTTTACAGTTAGATTTAACACGATTTTGATTTTTCTATTTTATTCCATTTTTAATCTATTTTCAATTATCATTTATATATATATAAGCTCATATTTTTAAATGTGATCGATCAATTTATTAAAGAGACTTGAACAATAATTATAAATAATTCTAAATTAATAAATTCTGATTTGCCAAATTCTGAAAAAAGACAAATTTTTTGCTTTAAATAATTTTTAAAAAAATTTAAAATCTCTTAAGTCAGAATTTATTACCTCAGAAATATTTAAAGTCAAAATTGTACAAAATCAGTTACTTTTAGCAAGTTAATTATAGAAATTTAACTATAGCAGAGCTTAGATTCTGAGTACTATAATAATTCTGGTATATTACAATATATTTAAAAATATATGAAAACACCATACTTCAAAATTAATTAAACCTAATTCCGCCCTCCGTAAATTTTTATTAATTTACCACTTAACAAAACAATGTCCTACTCCAAAACCAAAATAAATTTGTAGTCAAATTTACAAAATATTTTTCCTAAACAAAATTTCAACCCTATATAAGTTTATTCAATTTTTTCAAAATAATTTAATAAAAAATCCTTCAAAATGTTCCAAAAATCCTTTTAACAAAAAAAATAAATAAAAAAATATAAAAAAAAGTGCATTATTCTATTTCATTTACAATTATCATATATCAACTAAATTGCATTTACTTAACTATGACAATATTTTTTCTACAAAATTAAAGTATTTTGTTCACATATAATTGTTTACTCCACAAAAGTTCAGAAAAAAAAAAAAAATTTAATAAAATTTTCATTGAAATTCTAGTTTTTTTTTTGTTTTTGTGCTTTTGTTAAACAATTACGACAAAATTCGAAAATAACAAAAATAATAAAACAGTAAAAAACACAATATTTAACATTAAAATTGTCCACAAAAATTTTAAAGAGCTACCAAATAGAAAACAATTATACTAACCACAATATATGAAACCAAAAAAAAAAAAAAACGAAAATAAACACAAAAAATACAATAACAACAATAAAAAAAAAATAGAAAATTCTCTGCAATTTAATACTTTAAAATTTTTCATTGAAATGTAGGAGTTACAACAAAAACACAAAAAAAAATAATAAAAATAATAAAAACACAGAGAGGACAACAATCAAAAACATCCAAAGCTAACGGAAACAACATATATATATATATATGTAAATGTACATATATGAACATAACATAAGGACATAATTTAAAATTCAACTTGATCTGAAAATATTAAACCTAATACCATTCATCTTTTGTCAGTCCACTCACCCTTTTTTTTCTATCTCTCTCTTTCTCACTTTCTTTCTCTTTAATTTTCGTCCTTTTTGAAAAACACAAAAAAAAAATTGCTCTTCATTATGTACACACTTATCGTATATATATATATATATATATATATATATATATCCATACATCATCATATATTGATATTTCCGCCTATATTCATAACTGACTAACTAGCTACAAAAAACATAAAAACAAGCAAAATAATTCTCGCTGACTCACAAAATTGCAAAAGAAATAAAACCAAAAACAATAAAAAACTAAAATAAAAAAATAACAATTCGTCCAAAACATAAAAACAAAAAAAAAACTAAACACACACACACACATATTATTTTAGTTTAAAAATTTTCCCAGAGAAAAATCATTCAGAAAATTTCTACATATTTAATATGTACACATATATGTATATATGTACATATAGATATATAGAAAAGTATGAGTTTGACGGGTTAGATGTATGATGCCGGCAGGATTATGCCCTCGAAACTTTTTTTTTTATTTTTGTTTTTGTTTTTATTGTTTTTTTTTCTATTTGCCAAATCTAGTTTAATCAGTACAACAGCAGCAGCAGTAGCAGAGCAGCACAATCAGCAAATAAAAAAAAAAAAAATATGTAATATAACAATACATATATGTATATATTACATAGTAAATATGTAATACATAAAGACCTGATATACCCGTATGAAAAAAGAAAAAAAAAATAAATAAAAAGTTTTTTTTTTTTTTTTTTACATAACTTTCTATTTTTAATTGTATATTGTACATACATTCCATTTCAATGTAAATATGTACACTGTAATTAATTAGATTGGAGTCAGTATAGTGGGATAAACAAATTAAAAAGATACTAATATTCTACCACTGTTCCAAACTCCAAAAAATTGAACTTAATTTCCTTATGAATATAGTTTTCCATCATTTCAATTTATTCTTGGTGCAATTTAATTTTGTTATTGATTTATCTCAGACAACAACCGCATTATGTAATAATTTACTTAAAAAAAGAATAAAAATTAAATTTAAATTTAATTCTGGCGATTGATGAGTTGCAGTAAAGTTGATAAATTAATATTTTTGTATGTTGTTAATATGTATGTGTATATATTTATATATGGGGGTGTAATTTTAAATAGAAATTCATAAAAATCAAAAAAATTAAGTGTTTCGCTACATCTCTTTTCAATCATTTAAAAGAATAATAATGAAAATCGGTTGCGTATACTTTTTTTCAGATTTACAGATTGAATTTAATGATTTAATTTTTTCAATGAATATAATGAGTGTTATCTGCTGAAGATATTTATCGATTTAGATATTTTATAGTTAAATTAAGTCTAAGACCAATAATGCGCCACCATTTCGCACTTGTACCATTTGCTTAGGTTATCTCAAAGCATAATTATTTTATTTTTCATACTAACAAAAATATTATTTACAAATTGATGTAATTTATTTTAGTACATTAACTACAGTTTCGTATACTGCACATGATAGAGCAATAAACCTACACAACACCATCCAAATATTTTGACAACATCCTTTTTCAAAAATTTTCAATGAAATTGTTCTATATTCCACGAAGAGTGTTAACGCCACGGTTAACATACGTTTCATAACCCTTTGAGGGAATTTTTGTAAACAAATCGGTATGAAATGATTGTAACCATGGCGCGTTAGCACTCTACGTGGAATATAGAACAATTTCATTTTCATTTATCTCTACATTTTCACACCTACTACCTCTATTCATATAAATTACAGTGTATGTAAATCACAGTTATTTATATTTTTTATGTTTTCGTTTTTAATAACAGAATACACTATGTAATATAATACATAAAATAAATATGTATGGATATAACAGTAAATTTTATTTATTAAAATTTTGTTATTTTATTCCTTGATATTACAACATCTAAGAATCCATTTACAACAACCCTGGGCTGTTTTTTTTTATTACTCGCTCTTCACCATTTACATATATATATATAGAAAAAAAACATGGAAAACAGAACACAAAAATAATGTAAATATATACATTATTTTCAAACATAAGCATTCATATATATATATATATATATATATATAATATATTCCAACATGCATACATAATGTGTAGATATTAATAGATAAAAGTAGCTATAACAACACATCAGTTACTTTAGAAATTATCCTCGTGATGAATCCTACAGTAACAAAAACAACAGAAAACCCATAACAACATTCCAGAAAATTAAAAACAGAAAAAAAACAAAATAATAAAAACGAAAAATAAAAGGAAATGACAACTAATAGTATACATTCATTCAAACATTAAAATTAAAGAAAACTTTATTCGCAAAAAAAGAAAATAATAATGAAAAAAAAATTTCCTATATGTACATACATGCATACATATTATAATATAAGTATATAAGGCTGTATAAATATAAATTTTAGAATTATATAAAATTTGTTATATAGAATTGTAGTAGTATGTGCGCGCATTAAATATTCACTGCCAACACAAACAAAAAAACTAAAAACAACAAAAAATAAAACAAAAATAAAATCAAAAATCATCATTATCTTCTAGTATACTTTAGAAAAACTCTTTACATATATAAAAACATACATATTTAATCACATTTTATATACATACATATATTTTTAACTTTTTCTTTCATATTTTATACTATCTATACTTCCATAGATGTCGTTCTATACCATCTCCTATCTACAACACATCTCTTCTCTATATAGTATTTATTAAGAATGACAGTGTACATGAGAGGAAATCATTTGAAAAAAAAAAGGAAAACACAAAAAAAAAGAAAAATCATTATAATTATCAACATCATCAACATCATTATCATTATCAATTCACAATGGTACCTATATTATTATTGTTATAGTCAGGATTCATTTTTAATTTTTGTTGTTTTGTTTTTTTTTTCTCATGATATTGATTGACAATAATGATGATATTTTTTTTTTCGTTTTTTCTTTTTGTTTTTTGTATATTATTATTTATCATGAATAATATATAAATGTTACATAATACAATATTAGTATTTAGTATATATACAGTCTATGTCATATGAATAGGAAAATTGGAAAAACTAAGAAAAATAATTTTATTATCTTATGATGATTCTTAATAGACTAATTGAAAAGGTGACTAATTAAAAAAATTAATCAATCCTTGATATAGCAATTGATTCTACTTCTAATTCACTTCCAATTCACTGAAAATAGTTTGCAGAATTATTGAAAAATAACAAGCATAGATGTATTATAATGATAATGAATAGATGTTATAAAAATAAATTTTCCGATTGAATTTTAGAAAAATTATTTGAAAATCATTAATTTAAAGATATACTATCTGTGATAACAATGAATTATTCTTGATAACTGTTATTACAAAGAGTTATTCTTGTTACTATATAGTTATTCAGAAATATCATAGAGCCACTGTTGACACTATAGAGTAATTTATGATCCCAAGAAATCATTTTTAACACTAAAGAGTAGCTTCGTGGTAACAAAAAAGTCATTTTTGATACTGTGTGAATTCAAAGAGCCATTATTGATATTATCGACATATTCAGCGTTCACAGTGGTCAAAAAAGTGTTATTATGGATACTATAGAGTCATTTAGAGATAACAAAAAGGCATTAGTAACACAATAGATTCTTTCTTAATACTTTAGAGTTATTCAGTGGTCACAAAGAGTCATTATTGACACTATCGAAATATTCAGCGATCACAGTGGTGAAAATAGTGTTATTATGCATACTATAGAGTCATTTAGTGATAACAAAAAATCATTAGTAACATAATAGATCCATTCTTGATACTTAAGAGTTATTCAGTGGTCACAAAAAGTCATTATTGGCACTATCGAAATATTCAGCGATCAGAGTGGTCGCAAAGGGTTATTATGGAAACTATAGTGTCATTTAGTCATTTAGTGATAACAAAAAATCATTAGTAACACAGTAGAATCATTCTTAATACTTTAGAGTTATTCAGTGGTCACAAAGAGTCTTTATTGACACTATCGAGATATTCAGTAATCACAGTGGTCAAAAAAGTGTTATTATGGATACTATAGAGTCATTTAGAGATAACAAAAAGGCATTGGTAACACAACAGAGTCATTCTTGATACTTAAGAGTTATTCAGTGGTCACAAAAGCCATTATTGATATTATCGAAATATTCACCAATCACAGCGGTCAAAAAACTGTTATTATGGATACTATAGAGTCATTTAGTGATAACAAAAAGTCATTAGTAACACAATAGATTCATTCTTGATACTTTAGTGCTATTCATAGGTCACAAAGAGTTATTATTGATAATATACAGTTATTTAGTGATCACAAAGAGTAATTATTAAAACTAAAAAGTAAAGCTTTCGTGATCACAAAACCATTATTCTTGATACTCTATTATTTTAAAGAATCTATAGGCACTATCGAGATATTCAGTGATCACAAAAAGTAATTGTTGATACAATAAAGTAATTTAGTAATCACAAAAAGTCATTATTAACACAATAGAGTCATTCTTGATAGCCTAAAATTTTTCAATGATCACAAAGGGTTAGAATTGATACAGAGTTATTCAGTGATATAATAGAGGCACTGTTGATACTACAGAGTAATTTAGTGATCGCAGGGAATCATTATTAGCACTAAAGAGTAACTTTGTGATCACAAAAAAGTCATTTTTAATACTGTGTAATTTCAAAGAGCGATTATTGACACTATCGAGATATTCAGTGATCACAGTCGTCGCAAAGTGTTATTATGGACACTATAGAGTCATTTATTGGTAACACAATAGATTCATTCTTGATACTCTAGAGTTAGTCAGTAGAACAAAAATTTATTATTGATTCTATGGAGTTATTTAATGATATCACTTTAAATACTGTACAATCATTTAGTGATCACAAAAAATCATTATTGACACTAAAAAAGTAATTTCGTAATCACAAGAAAGTCAGTGTGATTGTATTGTAGTTATTAAAAAGAGTAATTTTTAACACTATAGAGATATTTTTGAAACTCTTGAGCTATTCAGCCGTCACAAAGAGCTATTTATTGTTCCTATAGAGTAATTTAGTGATCACTGAGAGTAAATTTTGATACAATAGAATTATATATTTATCACAGAGTCATTATTAACACTAAAGAATAATTACAAAAGGTTCATTCTTTATACCATGATTCCAAAGTGTAATTTTTTTTTTATTTTTCACAATATTCCTATTCATATGACACTGTTTGTATATACTTGTAAATGTTGTAATAGTGTACATGTAACACACTATACTGTATATTTAATGTAAAAACTTTTTTTTTATATATATATATAAATTGTTATTGTTGGTGTAGTTAAGTAAAGCTTATATTTTTTTTCTATTAAGCTGATGTTGATAATGATTAATGTTGATGTTACTGATGGTACTGCTGCTATTGCTGCTGCTACTGGTACTGTCAGAGGGCTAAATTATTTTCATTTTAAATATATATTTTGAATGCATGCATCTTTCTTTAATTTAAGGATTTAACTACAAGAAAATTTTTATTATTTTATTTTTCTATTTTTATTTTCTATTCTTAGTTCTTAAGGAATTAAAAAGAAAAAATACAACAACAACAACAACAACACAACAATATAATTTTGACGCATAGTAAAATTTAATATTAAAGATTATTGAAAGTTGTTATTTTTTTTTTTTTTTGTTTTAGAATTTTGAATTAAAATTTTATAAGTTGTTATATTCTTATAAATTGAAGGTAGGACTAGATACTAGAAATGTTATTAAGCCTTAGATTATATGTAAAAGCATGCAATTTATTGAAAAATATATAAAATAGAAAAAGAATTAAGAAAAAAGAAAGTTTTAAAGGAAATTTCAAGGATTCAAAGTGATTAAAGAAAAATTCTACTTCTGGAAAATTGTTTTTTCAAAGTAATTCTCTGTAAAAAAAAAAAAAAAAATAATAATATTTTTCTCCCTTTTAAAGATGATAACCAAGATGAAATAGAGATTAAGTGATTTATAAGATTGATATTAATTTTGTTTTTCCGTTTTTGTAATTTTGTAATTTTTACAGATGTTTTCCTTTTTTTTTTAATTGAAAAATTTACACAAAACTACAAAAAATGAAAATTCTCATTGAGATCTGCTTAGTTTTTTATTTTTATTTTTTTTTTGTTTTAAAGATTATAAAAGAAATTCCTAAAGGAAGGCTTACTATGTATCTATAAAATGTATATATATATA
This sequence comes from Argyra leucocephala, assembly GCA_963942445.1. NCBI lineage: Eukaryota > Metazoa > Arthropoda > Insecta > Diptera > Dolichopodidae > Argyra > Argyra leucocephala. The sequence continues at coordinate 130,726,172 of OZ012681.1, read as the reverse complement.
TGAATATATATATAAAAGATTGATAGTAGAAATTTTGAATGTCCTTTTAAGGATTCTTAAGATTCTTATCTATTTAAAAAAAAAATATATATATATATATATAAATATATATTTTTAATTATGAAAGGTTTAACTGTTTTATGAAATAATGATTAGAAAAAAATAAATAATAACCCTTTAAGAATATTTAATTTTTTGATGTTGACCCACTTTAAGTCATGTGAAAAATTTTGTAATTTTTTTTTTTTTGCTATAAAATTTTATTTAGTAAAAAGTTTAAATGGGAAAACCCATCAATTTACTTTCAATAAAGTTTAATTCATTTATGAACAAAATTAAAAATAAAAATGTTGTAGAAGTTGTGTTAGTATAGACATACTAACATATGCATGGATCTAATTTATTAAATCTAAGTACGAGTGGCTGCCTAAGTCGGTAGACTTAGACCAAAATAGTCCATCAATGGTAGATCAATGATACATCAATTAAATAAGTATATTACAAAAATAAAAAGATATATAATTAAAATTTAATCAATCCATATAATAATTTTTAATCAATCAACACACAACTAAATTATGTACTGGTTTTTAAATATAGTTAAAACTATATAAAATTTAGAATATATGGCTTTTCATAAACATATACCTACTATACAAAAACAAAATGTTGCAGAAAAAATTATTTTTTTGACAGAGTTGTTAAAATTTTAATTTACTATATTTGCAGTTTTGTGTTATAAATAAAAACAGTAACAAAACTTATTGTCATATGCTTTATCTACTATAATTTTGCAGTTTTCGTATACTGAGTTAGAAATGTTTATGAACAAACTTCATTTGCAACATTTTGCTTACAAATAAATTACTGCCAACATTGTCTGTTTATGAAAACCACTTATATGTCTAATTTTGTATTCTTCTAGGTCTATAGACACTTTAAAATAGTTTTAATTAAAAACAAAATATATAAAAATTTAGTCAAACAAATAACTTTGAAATATTTACAAGGTTCAAAATATTATAAAATATTATTAAAAACTAAAATGAACTCATGACGATGATGCAAATAAAGTTCATTTACATCATCATCACCATCATCAGTACCATCAACAAAGTAAAATAAAAATCCACTATAAATATAGTTGAAAATTATTAATTTAGCTTACCTATTTTTTAATCCTTTAATCCCTGTTGAATAATAAAGCAAAAAATAAAATAGGTAACACAAAATAAAAATTACAAAAAAACAATATTTTAAATAAAGTTCAATATCTTCATTAAACTGTTATACATACAGACTATACTTCAATATTTAAATTCAATATTTAAATTAAGCTTTAAAATTTAATTTATAAAATAAATCAAACAAAATAAATAAATTAAATAATAATTTAAAAATCAAATTGCTCTATCAAAAGGTTCTATACACAATTCGTACATAATAAAATAGAAATATTCAAAATTCAGCTTTAAAACTATGCAAAATAAATGCAAAAATAAATTATGGGTGGTATGGGTTTTTTGGTATAGGGTAATCGTAAAAACAAAAAAAAAATTAAATAAAAATAAGGTAAATAGTTTACAAAATAAACCTTTTTTCTATATTTGTTTTTTTTTTTTTACTTGAATTTCTCTTCAATTTAATCCTTTCAAAATAACAGCTCTCTTGAGGGTATTTAAATGTACAATATAAATTTTTTTTTTCTTCTATTTTTCATAAACATAGACAGACTATGGTTGTTTTTAAATTAGTTTTATATATATATATATATATTTTTTTTTTAGTTTTTCTTTTATTACAAAAACTAAAAAAAAAAAAACAATAAAAATAAAAAAAACTAATAAAAAAATAGGATCAAAGAATTAAACAATACATGAAAATTCCACTTTCAGTAATGGAATGCAAATCCGTGAATGCTTTTAGCATTTTTAAGAGAAAAATATTTTTTCTTTAATTTTTTTTTTTTTTATTGTTTTAATTTTTTTTTTTTTTTTTTTATTCTTAACAAAAAATTTTGTTTAAGACATTTTTTCTTGTTCAAAAATTTCTTTTTTATAGTTGTATTTCAACTCAAATTTATATATTTTCGGAAAATTGTAGTATGTACGTTATATAGTTAAGAATAATTGTTTAAAGAACTCAATAAAATAATTTCGAAAATCGTTTATTCTAATGGGAGCTTAAATGTTAAATGGTAACTTATTTAAATTATACGTATTAAGTTTTACTGTCAAATTTATTTAGGATTACTTATTAGGTTCCTATACCAAAATTTATCTAAAACTTAACTATTATTGATGTTTTTTTATTCAATTCAATTTTATATAATACAATTTAGAAAAACGATTAGATAGTAAATATTTGTTTACAAATAATGTTAGTTTGTTTTATATATAGGATGTAAGCAATCACAAGCAGTCTTAATCAAATTTCTAATATTCTCTATATTGCTGCAAATTTAGTATATAGATCTATATATATAGTATATTTTTTAATATACTGTTTTTCTTTTCATTTAAATTATATTTAAATTATTTTATACAAAAAAACAAACGTTCATATCTAACGGTTTGAAAATATAAGAAAAAAAGTTATCTACTAAATTTTTATGTTTTTAATTTTGCAAATATTTTTCATTTATTTTTTAAATAATAGCTTTGACTACAATAGTAATATGATAAGATATGAAATTTCGTTAAATGTTCGATATCATTGTATATGGCATAAGAAAATCATAACCAATCATTACCTTAACTATAATACCAAATCATATCGAAACGAGCTGAATTTGAAACACAATTTTGAAAGAAAGCTGTCAAAGCTGTCAATTTCGAAACAAAGCTGTCAAAATTACTTTTGAATGCTTATGATTTGTACACTTTTTCTTGTATGCTTATGACTTAACGAATGATTTTGAAAAGACAACGAATGATGATTTATAACTATTATAGTTGGTTAAATTAAATGTCATGTTGGCGTACAAAACTTATTATGTACTTATATAGTTAGGGATAATGTTTTTAAAGCTGATTAAAGTTTTTATCAACACATTGCACCTAACATATTTTATCATTAAGTTAACGAAACAAATTTTACTGATGTTTTGTTAACTTAAAGATTAACTATAATGACAATACAAATGTCATTAAACATCTAATAAACGGTATATGAAAAATGCATGTAAATGTTCATAATCGGCATAAGTTGAAATAAGAAAATTCGTGAACTTTTCGTTAAAAATTTGTTAAAATTTCATTAAATTTTTCATTTTTGAAATAATATTTTTAAAATTTGCTAAAATTGCTTAAAGTTTTTGTACAATCAAAATTGTATCTATATATATAACGAAAAATTTCATTAAGTTAACGAAACAAAGTTCACTATATATTATCCACCAACCAAAATTATAGACCAACAATTATAGACCAACCAAAATTACATTGAACTATATATTGAACTATATACGTATTACATATGTCATGACGTACAAAGTTCTAAGTCTTTTGGTATATGAAAATATTGTATACCATACACAAACATAAGAAAATGTAAAACATAAGAAAATTCGTTAAGTTTTCGTTAAACATAAAATTTAATTTAATTGCTCCAACTACATATAAATGTCGAGTCACAACCTAGGGCCTTTCCCTTACGTATATGGGCCACCATTTAAACAGTAGTAAAATAAAATTAGTAAATTCCATACAAGTCTATCTCGATATATGTATGTAATTTTTTTTTTAAATCATTTTTTTGATATTCTATAGTAGAAATTGAACATTTTGATGATAATTCAATATGCAAAATATTCACAAATCCATAAATTTTATTTATTATTTTTTTTTTTTATTTTGAAATATGTATCTAGAATTTGAAAATTATTTTGGCAAGAAAAATATTAAAGTTTATTACTTAAAAAAATTATTTTTCTTTTATTTACACTATACTTTCTAGTGATCTGTCATTTATGGTGTCAAGTTTTCTAACAAAGCTGACATCGAAAATTAGGCTGACAATTATCATATAATTTTTCTTTTGTCAGCTTTGTTAGAAAATTTTACATTTACATATGAATTTATATCATATAATTATGGGTTAGCCCACTAACTATTACTTATAGTTCATTTACTTTAACTTTAGTTTTAAATTAACTAATAGTTCGTTAACTTAATATCCATTAGTCATACTTATTATTGATAATTTGTTAATTAAAAAACAGTCAACAAACTTTGATTTGTATTTCCTACAAAAATGTTCATTAAGAATTTATTTTACTGTCCAACAAAAAATGTTATTGATAATTATACTAGTATTCCCCCACTCCTCAAAATTCAATGAAGTTTGATAAAAAATTATTTTTTATTATCTTAGACAACAACCGCGAATGTAATAATTTATTTTAAAAAAAAAATTAAATTTAAATTTAATTCTGGCTTACTCATCGTCAAATTTTGCGTAAATTTGATCAATTAAAATATTTGTATGTTAAGATACAAAGATTTGTGTGTATATGTATACCTATATATGAAGTGAATATGTATGTGTAATTTCGCTACGTCTCTTTTTAAGTATCTATTATTTAATAAAAATTAATAATGAAAATCGGTTTTGAAGTAGTTCATATTATTTATACCATACTTTTTTCAATTTACAGATTTTACATGATTTTACTGATGTGCATATGTACTTTAAAAATTTTCAGTAAATGTAATTTATTTTGAACTTCTCCTTTCAGTTTTGACTTCTCGATAGTATACAATAAAATTTCTGATTTATAGAAATGAAAAACCTAAGTATACAACTTCAATTTTCAATTTTAATATTAATTTTTGCTTCTCTCATAGACCAACCATAAGTATGTAATATTAAATTTTAAACTCACATTCAAAACAAAATGTTATCCAAACAGGAGGAGAACAACTCTAATCATAATTTAGGAAAATTGATTTAAGAAAATAAGTAAAACAAAAACAAATCTACACAAATCTAGTCTGGTTTTCTTTTTTAAATCAATTAAAAAAAAATCGTCTTACGACATAATTTTTAGTCTGATGAATTCAATGTAACAATACTTGAGTGCAATCTAGCAGTTAGTATATCACTTGAAAACTATAATGTCATCATTTATTTCAAAAGTATGTAGGTATGTACTTAAAACAAGTTTGCTCTTGAATTGAATGATTTTACCACAATAATATTTCATTCTTTAATTTTGTTCTTTCTCTTTCTTACAAATATGAAAAAACAAAAAATCAATTTCAATCTATTTCAATTCTTATTAAAGTTTTAACACATACATAATATTTTTATATGCACTCCTTTTTTAATATCCTTAGTATCCTTTTTAAAGTGGTTTCTTTGCTTTTTTTTTGTATATCTTTACTTCAAATGTGCCTGCCAACTATCATTATTTTCAACTGAAATTTACATATATGTATGTATATATATATAAATATATATATATATATGTTTAAATTACCATCATATTAAAAAAAAAAATTTAGAAACTGATCTGGTTTCTATTCTATACAGTCATCAGTATCAGCTCCAAGCAATAAAGAAAAAAAATCAAAAGCTAAAACAACAACAATATAAGAAGAGTAAAATGAGCACTCATAAAATCAGGATCTGGTCTAAAATTGCTGCCAGTTTATTTTACTGAATATTATGTTATAAAATATAATATTTAAAAAAAAAAAAACCTTAAGATATCCTTTTTTTTTTTGTAGAAAAAATAAATTTTATCTTCTTATCTAAATGTAAAAAAAAAAAAAAAAAAAAAAAAAAAAAAAAATTAGGTAATACATGGGAGTTTTCTTTACATAAATCTCTTATATACTTCGAATAGGTACATACATATTACATGTATTACATATTAAATAGATATGTAATTTAAAAAACAAAATAAAATTTCCTTTTCAATAATATTATTTACACACATATATACGTATACATAAATAGTAAATAAATATCAATGTTATTTACTTTATTCTATTTAATTCTTATATACTTCCATATAATAATTATTTATATACATTATGTAATGTATACTCGTATATAAGAAATTTACTTTATAATATATAAAACTGATAACTAGATGACTATTACTGGAAGTTACATTATGTCCACTTGATGAAAAATAAATTAAGCTAACGATTGATAAAAATTTACAGGGTGTATCTAAATTAACACAATTATTTATTATATATATATAAAATAATAAAATTAAATAAATCAAAAAAAATTTGATAATTGAGTAGGTGTATATAAACACATTTTCAGATTAATCGAAAAACATTAGTAAAATAATCGAACAGACGAAATCGAAAATAAGCTCAGAGTATGAGATCTTGCTCAATCAATCAAATTTTTCTGAATTTTATTTTTTTTTCATTGTTTTTGAGTTGAGGTTGTTATATAGCAATAATCGAAATTGAAACGAGCTTAAAAATATTTGTTTGTATATACAGAATCGAATTTGAGGAATCTGCTCTTATTCGTGAGCTTGAAGCTCATTCTAATACATTTCACTCATTGTGATTGTTGGCAACAAATTTTTTTGCTCGAAATTGAAATGAGCTTAAAGTTATTTTTTTGCATACAAGAATCTAGTTTAATGAATTGCTCTTATCTAGTACTAACTAAATTCGTGAGCTTGAACTATTTTACTTAAACTTTGAGCTTAAGCTCATTGTTATGTATTCCACTCATTGGCAAATCACTCGTTGTCAAACCGAGTATACTGGAAGGGAAAAAGTACATATATCTAATTATACTGAAATGATTTTTATACACTGGTTCAATACTTGAGTGCAATATCTAAGTTCATTGGCATTGTTCAGAGTTCTAGCAGGTAAAAATAGCGTGAATAGTAGATAACGGGTTAATACGAATCTACTCATATAAACGAACTAGTAAAGTTAGTAATGTATTTCATTCCACCTCATATATTTATTTTTGTACAATCTGTAATAATATTGAAATAATAGATGAATTCTGTCATATTCAATTGACAGATAATACATGATAAATACTACACGTCATATAAAACTGACAGTTAAAGACTTGATTTACAGAATTAAAATTTACTAATGTAATTTTTTTAAATATCTCTTCTGCAATCACAAAAATAAATTATTGACAACAATTGGATCATTGGAATGTGATACATACAACTTTTTATATGGCTTGATATTTCCTCAGTTGTCAGTGTCAGTTGATCGTTGTAAAACTTTTGTTTAATGCATTTGCACAGTTAAATTCCATTAGTTCATATTGATTTAAGGATGATTTCACAAAGAAGTAAATATACTTTATTTTCAGGTGAAATATCCAAGTTCCAGCTAATCAAAGCCAGTAAATTAGAAATATGTTACAATCCCAGTGAAATCAAGCCCGAGTAATTTTCCTGGGCATTTGAATCAAATAAATAAGCCACTTATAACACACATACCTACAATAGTATAACAAAAAAATTTACTTTAAAAATAAAAACAAATAAACATCCATTATTTTATTTATATATATTATTTATGACATATATATATATATACAATTAATTTTTGTGTATGTGTATGCGTATTAATGAATGTAGTATTATAAAAGAGAAAACTGATATAAATACGTACGTACACCCTCAGTAAATACAATGAGTACATGACATATTCAGTAGACGTCATCATCATCATCATCATCACCATCACTATGATCAATATCATTATCATGATTATTACCATCAATATCATCAACATCACTATCATCATCATCAGCATAACAAAAAAACAAAAAAATTGTTCAAAACTTGGCATCTCAATGAAAAAAGGCTTTGGGTGCTTTTTAAAGTTTCAAATTTCAGAATTATGCGTAAAATGAAAACAAACATCCTTAATTTTCCTTTTTATTTTGATTGTTTTGTTTTTTTTTTAGAAAAAAAGGATTTTTTTTTTTGTTTTGTTTTTGGTAAAAAGGATATACGACTAATTTTGTATATATGTTTTTAATTTAAAATTGTGAATTTTTTTATATGTGTGTTTGAGTGTGTATGTTAAAATTTTGTGGTGTGGAAAACAGAAAACATCTGAATCCGCAGAATTTCATCATGTGATTTATCCTATTTTTTTGTTCCATTTTGCTTTTTCATCCTATTTGCTTACCATTAGTATAAAATATATTTAAATATATAAATATATAGTATGATGATGGTATTGGTTTGGCTGGATCCTGCTGTTGTTATTATTACTACTCTACTGCTATTTTGATATAACTGTTGTTGATTTTAATATTGAAAGTTTTAATTTTTATTTTTTTTTTCGGGATGTTTTTTCTATGTACAATTATTGTTGTGTGGTATGTCGTTTTGTGTCTACTAAAATGTTGATTCTGTTGTTGCTACTGTTGTTGCTGCTACTGTTATGTGGTTTAGTATTAACTGATATAAAACACTCGCATTTTCATCTTTCAATGGTTTTTATCTTTTTTTTTTTTATTTATTTTGCTTGTAATTTATTTTGGTTAAAGTTTTTTCGCGTTTTTAAATGTGTGCCGTTATTTTTTTTTTTTTTTTTTTTGTTAATTTTAGGTTGTTGTTTTCATTTGAATGGTTTTTTTTTTTATACAACATCACCATTATTTACTGATAAAGTTATTGTTTTCAATGTTGAAAAATTTTAAATTTAAAGTTTAAATTTCGGTAATAGAGGCTCCCAAACTGTTTTAGATTTAAGAAATTTTTAATAAATAAAGTCAATAGTCAATTTTGTCCTTGATATGTTCTCTATAATATCTTGATTCTGGTGTTTTTCCTATAAGAAGGATTTGTAGCAAATTTAATAAATTTTTAAAGGTGGTAAAAACAGGATTTATCCACCATGGCAACAATATGAATATTTTTTCTGCTCTACAATATTTTCCTTTACATAAAAAACATTCATTTGAGTTTGAAGATGTGCCTGCATTAGTTAATCAGAAATATTTCGAAATGGCTAATTCAAAGACACAAACCAGGAAAATTTAATAGGTACTGGGTATTTATTTAATGGTACTTTGATATTTTCTGGTAATTTTAATTGTTTTGATGACTGTGAAAATACTTCTAATTTAAAAAAAAAATCATATTTTATTGATTTTATCATATTTTGCTATTATTCAGATGATTTTATTTGGTTCTTGTATTAAATATATGGTTTTCCTATATGGGTTTAGAACTTGAATATGTTTTGTTATAAATTATATATTTATGAAAAATTAGTAGGTACTTTTTTATTTCTCAATCGGTAATTTTTGCGGTAATATTTTGAAAAAACTTCACTTTTAAATTTTTGGGTTGTTGTCACTGCTTTTTGCTTTAATTCATCGTTGTAGAAATTGTTACAGAACCTTTTGACAGGAAACCTCTGGAGTTACATCACGAAGACAAAGTCCTTTCGTCGTGACCCAAATACAACTAGCATCTTCAATTGCAGCCACATTCACTTTTGGGTCTTAAATAATAACATGGTACAGATAATATAATCTAAATATATCTAGACATGTCATAATGTCATCAACTGTTTCACCTTATACAGTATTTGAATAATCAATATTCTTATACGATTTTAATCTTATATTTTATTTATTTATTTATTTATTGAAAAAGAAAATTGAAAAATTAATTTACATTTTAAAAAAACTAATATTAACATTAGCATTTAAGGCCTTCGGCTAGTTTTATATTTCACATTTTGATTAACCAATGATTTTGTTTATATAGTTGAAAAGTTAATAAGTGGTATTTTTTTTTTGTCTTCCTCCTCTTGGGAACATCGGGCTTTTACTTGACATTTCCATCGTAGTCGATTGCTCATCATTTCTGCTTCCGAGGCAATGTTTAATTCCATTTTTAATCTGTTTAAATATACTGTAGAAGACCACTTTTGATAACTCTATCTGCGCCTACGTGGTAAGACAACGTCATATTTCTGCAAGATTTCACTGAGATTTTATCTATCCCTGACGTTACCATATTACTATATTATGCTACATACCCAATAAGTTGTAAATACTATTGTTAAATTTTCGTGATATTTGACGTGATAGTATACAATAGTGTGGAGTAAAATTGTATAACATTCGAAAGATCCAATATCCAATTTTGAACATACAAGTTTTGACAGTTTGTTATTGTGATTTGCACAAGAATTGCAAGCGTGCAGTTTTACCTTTTGATTAACCATACAAGAGTTTATTAATCGATGATTATTGAATAAATCAAGTGTTAATTGACACAATCGTATGAATTAAGAGTGTACAGTTTCTGAGGCACTGACTTAATTATTATTTTTTTATCGTTTTTTCTATTTTATAATATAATTTTTTGATGAATTTCAATTTTGAAAAACATTAAAATATTATTTAGTGAGTGAATGAATGACCTTCATTTTTAATCAGAATTTATATTTTATAGTTTTGAAGTTTTTAATATTTTTTTTTATTATTTTTTTTTTTTTTTATTTTTAAAGTTTTTAAGGGTATATAGAGAAGGTAAAGTTTTTGAAAGTTATTTTTAATGGTCAAATTGTTTCGAAAAAGGTGATGTTCACATTTTTAATGGTTTATTTTTTTAATGTCCTAATTTAAGTTATTAAAATTCTCATATATGTATATATGCACATACACACACACATCAACATAAATACCCATTAATGAAATAATAAAAAGGATTTAAAGATTTAAAGCTGATTTATATATTGTATAAGTAAGTATGTAAGAAACTGGGATTTTAAATTTAATTTAGATCTTTGTTTAATGGAAATTTTATGTTTTTAAAATGAAAAAAAAAAAAATAATAAAATTTTTTAAGAGGAATTAAAATTAAAAGTTTTAAAAACTGTATTAAAGTATTTGAAAGAGTTTTTATACGCTGATGTAAGTGTAATTCATTTTGTTTTTGTTTTTTTATATAAATATAATTCAGTCATATAAAAAAGAGTGGACTAATAAAATATTAAAGTTGTGTATATATGGCCTTAATCCACAACAGGGCTTTTCCAGAAGACAACGAAGCCCAAACAATTTTTTTTAAATTTATATCATCTAGTTAATTCCTTTGGTAATTTAAAGAATGTTAATTTGTTTGAAAATGACAAGATGCACAGTATTGGTATTATTTTTTATAAAATTTTGTAACCCCATCATAATATCAAAATTTAGTCAATGGGATCCCACATGCGATAATGCAAAAATATCATGAAAAAAAACGAAGGTGAGAGAATTGGTCGAATAAACAAGATTGTTATTGTTCGTCTTGATTTTTATGTATAGGTTATAAGTGAAAATTTACTTATATGTTTTAAAGAGCAAATGTGGTATTATAAAATTCTGACAATAACAGAAAAAATATATTCAATTTTTCTTCTTATAGAATCAATAAAAATTTTATAGAATTTATTAGACAAATAAAAAAAATGTCTGTTATTGTCAGAATTTCAAACTATCGTATTTGTTCTCTAAAAAACTGCATGAAATAGATTTTATTGATAAAATTAAGTTATTATGAAATGTATATAGAATATTTAAAGTAGGTTAACAAGTTGTGTTTCACGTTAAAATTACTGTGTTTTGTAAAATTGAAATCGAGTAAAGTTCTAATGGCTTATTTTCGATTAAGATTTTCATATTTACATCATCAATATTTTTTCATCTTTATATATCCCAACTTTTTTGTTATACTTTTGTTTTATAATTTTTAACTTCTAACTCTATATGGGAACAAAAAAAATTCTATTTTTTGATTTACAGTTTTCAGACATCGCTTTGAATAATAACATATTTGTTGGTTCAAACATGCTAACAATAACAATGTTGTTGTTATAACAATGACCAATATTGTTTTTATAATACGATATTACCATACTTGTTGTTTTTAGTGATTTAAAGCGACTCAAGATTGATTAATGTATGTATTCAGTAGTAATACAACAACTGTTAAAGAATTACATTATTTTAACCTATATATAGATTGTTCAATTGGTCAATTAAAATGTACTTTTTTGTATTATTCAGTCTTTTATCATACACTCTTCAAATTGTTCATCCATCAAAGTATATTGTACCTTATGCACCACCACGATACCTCTTGTTCATTTTGTCATTTTGTATTTGATAAACTTCTTGATTGTATATTATTTACTAGCTTCTATTTTCATTAATCGGACCTGCTATTAATCTTAATATTTTCCTTTATATTACTTTTATTAAATTTTACTTCAGTGGCTTGTGTGCATTTCAAATTTTCTCTATCATAGCTTTAAACTGAACAAATTAATATTGTGTATAAGTTAAGCTTCGCTCTCCTATATGTACACATATTAATTCATATATTTTTTTTCAATTAGAAACTTACTTAGGTATATAACCAGACTATTTGGGGACCGAAAGCAAGCTGTCAGACGTTTATTTCTCACAAAAACCAGTACCTATAGTCCTAATGTAGTCTTGTAACTCTATTTTTGTATTATAACTTAAATATGGTATAAATAATAAAAAAAAAAATAATATTATTGTGAGATAGAAGCATCTCATCATTTGTTCACGTAATCGTAGACCCCAGATATTTAAATTTATTCACCATTTTTACATTGTAGAATACAAATTTTCTATAGACGCTTAAATATTATTATAAAATTTATTAAAACAACTTTAAAATCTATATTAAAGTTTTTAACTTTAAAAATTTACTTTAATAAAAAACAAAAACAAAAACAAATTTTAATAAAAGTAACGACAAATTGTTGAAAGGTCCTCTGAGAATATACTATTGAAAAACAAAATAAAAAAAAAAAACAAAAAATGAAAATTTTCTTTTTATTTTAGTTTTTGTTTTTCTTTTTTTTCGTTTTTTTTTTTTTGCAAAATTTTCTTATTCTTATCTTAGTATTCATTATCATTGAATTTCAGTATTCAGCAGGATTTGAGCTGAAATAACAATTTTTTTTTTTTTTTGTATTTTTTCTTTTTTTATTTTTCTTTTCTTTTTGATTATTATTTTCTGTCATCGTCATCGTCAATGTCCCCAAGATTTAAATTAACTTTTCAGAAGAGTAGTAAAATCTAAAGAAAAAGGACTGGCTTTTTAAAAGTATAGATATGGTTTGTATTTTTGTACTTAGAAAAATAAAACAAAAACAAAATACTAATAATAATAAGAAAAAAATAAAAAGAAATAAACTAAAAATCAAATCTGATTTACACGAGTTGGCCTATTCGATTCCTTTTTTGTAATTTTTTTTATTTTTTTTTTCTTGTTTTTGGTTTTTTTTTTTGTTATTTTTATGATTTTTTTCTTTTTTTTATTTTCAGTACATAAATTTAATTATATCAAAAAACGTATTCTGTAAATGTAGAAAAAAAAAATAATGAAAAAAAAAGACAAGGACAGAAATGTAATGAATACAAAAAAGAGAAAAACAAAATGAGAAATTGTGAAAATTCTTGAAATTCTTTAGCCTCCCAAAGAAGAATGTTGTTGGTTGGTTTTTTATATACAAGAAAATTCGTTACTTCAGCTGTAGGTGGTAATTGTGTAATTTTTTTGAACAGTTAAAATATTTTGATTTTGTGCAGAAAATTTTGTTAAATTTCAAAAGTTGAGCTTTCGCTTGTTTTAGGGCAAATGAGTTTTCAGTTTGATTCTTTTCATTCTCGATTATATAAACGGTACTAACTCTAAGGATAAATTCATTGTTTGGTTTCAAAAAATGTCAATTAAAAATGTATTCCGAATTTAATTCAGAGTTCGTATAAATGTTGGAATTTACTATTGGTATGTTCCAATACTACAATTATATATCATGATTGGTCGCTTTTATAATGCAGATTATCAGCACCTACCCTATTTTATTAACCACCCAAAGGATTTAATGATTTTAAAAAAAATTAATATCATCGACGTAGAATGGAGTAAAGAACTGTTCTGACTTTAACTTAGTCAAAACTTTTATTGCTTTGTTCAAATTAAAACTAGTCTTATATCGTTAATACAATTTTGACTACAAAAAGCCAAAAATAAATATTCTTGAAAGATAAAAAATCTTGACCTAACATAATTTGTCTAGAACAAATGCTAAGATCAATGCTGCTAAACCTTCAATATGATATAATGATCCGTCCGCTAGGTCAAGATTATTAATCAATTATCCAGCTGTAATTGTTTTTAAAATTCATCGCAATTTCAAAAGTAGGCAAGTAAATCTAATTTTATTTCTTTGACAAAACACTGAGTATTTTTTTTTATCAATTTTAATGATTTGCTGCAGAAAAATAGTTGGCTTCATTCTGCATCATGCTAGAATAGACCTATTCTGATATTATGGCGGCTTTTTGGCAACTACTTCTACCAACCTATATCAATCTACTTATGTCTGTCTTCGTTCATTAAAATGAAAAATAGTATTCAAAAATAAATTCAAAAAAATTTTTGGATAAAAAATTTTAAATTTGGATAAAAAAAATATTGTTGTAATTTTATCCAAAAAAATTATTGTAATTTTATCCAAGCAATTCACTATAATTTTATACAAATAATATTTGGATAACACTTAAATTTTATCCAAATAATTTTTCATAATATTTTTTTTCAACAATGAAAAAACATTTGAAAGAAACAAATTCAAATTCATTCCGTTCAGGATAAAAATGTTGTGGAAAATTAATTTTATTATTTTCAATAGAGTCTCTTACTTTCAATTCACTATAATTTTTTCCAAATAAATTACTGTAATTTTATACAAATAATATTTGGATAACACTTAAATTTTATCCAAATAATTTTTCATAATATTTTTTTTTACTAATTAAAAAAAAAGAAAAGAGACAAATTCAAATTCATTCGACTTCCGGTTCAGGATGAAAATGTTGTGCAAAATTAATAGAGTTTCTGACTTTATTTAACTGTTTTTATTTTGTTCGTATATGAGGCCGGTTTTTATTTATAGTGTTTATTAATCCTTTTACTACGTCATTTTAAAATGACAATAAATTGGATAAAACTTTTTAAAAAATTATTTTCATTTTATTCAAACAATTTACTGTAAATATTTATACAAATAATAATTTTTAAATTTGTGCAATCCTTTACAATTTTATCCAAATAAATTATTGTAATTTTATCCAAACAATTTACTGTAATTTTATTCAAACAATTTACTGTAATTTTATCCAAACAATTTACTGTAATATTATTCAAACAGTTTACTGTAATTTTATCCAAACAATTTACTGTAATTTTATCCAAACAACATACTGTAGTTTTATCCAAAATATCTTGAATGCAATTATTTTTTTTCAATAATTAAAAATACTTTAAAACTGCATACCGTAAATTTTTTCAGTTAATTAAAAATATTCGTAAAGAGACAAGTGTAGTGTCAATCAAGCCCTGTTCACGATTCAAATGTTCCGAAAAATTTATTTTATTACAAAATTTCGATAGAGTTTTCCGCTGTCATAATTTTGTTTATACATGTGGCCAGTTTTTATTTATAATAGCTATTAACCCTTTTACTGCTTAAGCCACTTTAGGACTAAGTTTTTAATTTTCACACATATATCAAATTCTGCATAACAAAGTAGAAAAACATTTGAATTGAACCGAAGCTCCAAACATTTTCTTTATTTTTCATTTCACATGCTTAGTAAGAAAATAACGTAAAATTTTTTTTCTTTCATTGCATCATAATTCGACAGTTAAAAGGTTAACATTGAATTTTAGTTTAATTCAGAAGATTCAGCATTTTTTTTCATACATACTAGGTATTGTTAATAAAAATATTTTTCCTGGGTTGTCACGTTTTCTAAGTTACTATTGTTAACGTGCAAAATAATAAAAAAAATATAAGAAAAAAATAACTGTTCCTTTAAATTTACTTTTATGTTCCTGGGTTTTTTCTTTCATTGTGCAAATACAAAAATTCACATTGACGTATACTTAAGCCACATATACACACACATACATGTATTCAACTACATAAATCTCATATCAAATAAAGAATAATATTTTCCTGGAAATTTTTTGGGTGCGATAAAAAGAATGTTTTTTTTTGTTCTCTGTTTTTTTTTTTGGTATTTTTTTTCTATTCTTGGTTTTTTTGTTTTGTTTAACATGTTTTCCTTTTGGAATTTTCCTTTTACGCTCTTCGTTTTACATCTAATATGGTGATGTAAAAACAGCACAAGCAAGTGAAAACTTTTAGAATTTGTTTTGTTTTTTTTGTTTTGTTCTGTTTTTGTTTTACTGTGTTACATTACAATATCCTTGTAAATTGAGTGCACATACCTACATATATTTTACTTACAGCACTAAAAAACAAAAAACAAAAAATTACAGCAGAAATGAAGAATTTTTTATATTTTTTGTTTTTGTTTTTTGTTTTTTTTTTTGCTAAATTTAATGTAAAAGGAAAAATATTTTCCCTTTGGAATTTTCAATCTATACCCACATATAAACTGTCATACATAAATATTATATATATATACATATATAGATCTGTAAGGCGATATGTATATGTATGGATGGAGAAGGACGTGTTTTTTAGATGATTTTTGTTTTTTTCTTTTAAAGGATTCTTTTCTCTTCTATAACATATTTAATAAGGAGATGTGGTAACTAGAAAATATATGGAAAAAAAAAAATTCTAGATTACACATCTTGTTCTTCCTTGCTTTCTTACTTGGTATTGGTATACAAACTATATTTTCTTAAAAACATGCTGGGTAAAATAAAAAAAATCCTGTTACACACCCAACAACAACACCATCACTACCGTCACTACAACTACTATTACAAATTATTACTGATAATAGAACTCTGGTATGCTAGTACTGTTATTTAAGAATAGAAAAAGAAAATAAAAATTAAAGATATCTGCAAGGTTACGACAATATGATAACAAACAAAAAAAGTAATAAAAAGAAAAAAAAAATAAAAATTTTATTTAGTGATTATATTTCAACTTGGACAGGGTGTGTTGAATAAATAAAAAAATTAATTAAATAAAATTGGCTAACTTATACCACCTTACACTGACAGTAGCACACAAATAAGTTTGTTTTAACATGAATTACAGGAATTTGAAGAAAAAAAGGCGTATTGTTAGAGGACTACAATGAATCACCCTGTTTATTGATATTTTCTAATTTCCAAAAACTTTTTGCTTTGCAAATTTTTTATTATTTTTTAATTTTTAAATTAACATTTACAATAATTCAATGTAAAACACAAATCAATACCAAACATTTGACTATTTCCCTAAATATAACTATCTCGCCCTCGCGAATAAATGCCTTTTACAATCAAAAATATATGAATGAAAATTTAAGCCTAATTTATATATAAATAGACGTTCGACTTTAGTTATATACGTAGCAGAACACCCGACAACCGAATCACTAACATTCAGCGTGTTGCAGCCGATTGCGGTTGACTTCTCTCTCCACAGTTGAAGATATACGAAATTGCCCCAACTGTTCGAACTGAAAAACTAACGCCACAGAAACAAAAAAAATTATTGGTATTCAATTATTGGCAAAAAATACAGCACCATATTCAGAATATGACAGAAAATTTTGAACAGAACTTTGAAATATTTCATCAGGATACATCCTAAAGATCGATATTGCCAGAGTAATAAAATGAACCTAAGCGTAACAAACTTTATGTGTTCCGATGGATAAGAAGCCAAAAAATTATCAATATGTCCTGTTCTGGACAATATATCCTGTTCAGGATAATATGTCACGGATAAATGATCTAAGCTTATAAACATATGTATTTTATTAATAGAAATCACCCTGTAAATTTTCTTCATTATTAATATACATATTACATAATATATTAAATTTATAAATGTACGTATACAGTTAATAGTAGCAAGAGTTTTGTATTGTTATGTTCTCATACGCATATATAATATATTATGTATATATATATATATATATATAAATATTTATATCCCTATATATTACTCAAAATAACTCATGTATTTGCTAAAAAAAAATCATTTAATTTTATTTTTTATTTTTTCTTGTTTTTTGCAGGATTCGCAAGTATGTGGGTGTTGTTGTTTTTTTTTTGTCTTTGTTTCATATATGTGTAATTATAAACTTTTTTCTTATATCCTAATAGGTATATGAATACATTTATATCTAAAACTTTATATAAAGTATATATACATATATAATATATTATATACTAGAAATAATATATTTTATTTTTATACAGAACTGGCACTAGTAGAAATTATGGAGCCACCATACGACCTAGGAAAGGATATATATTAATAAATAAATTACAGAAAAAACCATTATATACATATATGTACATACACATATAAATATATATTAGATATTTTTCTAATAATATATAAATATACGTACATAAATATATTATATACATATTATATATATAATATAATATATAAAAAAAAATTTATTTATTTTTTTCTTAAATATATAAATTTTGTAGAATTTTCTGGGTCCAGTGGTTTTAATATTGTAGTAGGTTATTGGTAAAGTGTTAAAATAATTATCAACAAACAAAAAAATGTATGATAAAAAGTGGTATACCTAACCTACACACTATACAAATTTTTTATTCTTTTTAAGCTGTCAACGGGTACTCACCTAGAAATTAATTTTTTATTTGAAATAAATTTACTTGGTATAGATAGATACAGAATCCGAAATACAAGAATATAAAACCAATAGCCATCATAGTAGTTTGTAAAAACATTTAAATTAATAAAAACATTTTTTTTTCCATTTCATTCAATTTTATTATTTAATTTGTATTATTTAAAGAACGTAGGAAGAAAAAAAACATTTCAATATCATAATGTTGAATTTAATGGATCAAACATATTGATTCTTCGATATATATTTTGGCGATGTTGTGAAAAAAAATGTATATTGCTAACTCACTATTAGGATGTAAGTTGAATTTTAGTAAATCTCTGTAGTTCTAACTTCTTGAATTTTTTATGTACTTCTACACTCTTCATTTGAAGATATATATATATATATATATTATATATGTATATTTGAATTTCAAATGAATTACAGATCATTTATCTAGTCCTATACAGTTTTAGATCGTACCCTTTAGATTTTGTTTAAATTTGTTGAACAGACTGAGCCCCAAAACGTTTATACCATATAATACCATAAATTTGTATTTCAAAACATCACTAGTACCGATATAGCTCTATGATATACAAATTTAGAGTTCAGCCTGATCAACAATAATCTTTTATATATATAAAACATCTAAAACATCATTAATACCTGTATATAGCTCTGTATTGCAGTGTATATAAATTTGAAGCCAAGTTTGATCAACATTAGCCTATTATATATACTATTCTATTGCAAAACAGTTGGCCCATTTTTGAACTTATCATTGCACAATAAAAAATGTTGTGTAGATAATTATATTTGCTATTTACAAAAGATTTGAAAAATGTGAAATCATATTAACAGTACTGAAATGAATTTAAAATACAAACAAGACAATATTGGCTTATAAGTTTTTTGCAATAAAGTATAGTACATATAAAACATTAATGACATCTATATCATTGGATATACAGATTTTGGGGCTAATTTTGCTCAAAAATAGTCTATTATATGATATCTCTATATATGATGTATCTAGTTGATTTTTCCCATTTAAACTCCCACTTCAGATATAGAATAGAATAATATTGATGATTTAGAATGAAACTAGTCAAATCTAATATAATATATGTAAATAATTAACGAATTAATGATGTGAAATAACTTTAATGTTTAATTTTTCCTACTGGTAGACAAGTATTTTTGCTTAGACTTATATTTTCATAAATTTTATTTTTCATTTGCTTGTCCAATTTTCATTCTTATTTAAATGATGTTGAAGTTTAGAAATATCAGAATCCACATTTGCCTTATCATTCAAACATAGCAGTATCATCAACATAAAAGATAGCAGTGTCATCAACATAAATTTTTTTTTAATTGTTAGGTTAGATATGTATACTCCAACAATATATCCCTTTTCACAAATGCAATACATTAAGCTCGTCATGTGTTCATAATTGATTTATACATTTGTTTACAGTTCATAAACTACATTGCAATATGACCCAAAATTCAAAGCAAAGTCAGCTACACATTATGAAATTTCAAACTACACAAAAAATTTTCTTTTGTAAGTTTTGTGTTTTAGAGATAAATTTTTAAAATGGCTGAGAGTGAAAGTATTATCAAAATAGATTGCTACATTTTTATTCTAGGTATTTTTTATTTATTTTAAATTTGCAACAAAATTAATTTGAAATTGTAAGCCAAATTAAAA
Source organism: Argyra leucocephala (assembly GCA_963942445.1). Taxonomy (NCBI): domain Eukaryota; kingdom Metazoa; phylum Arthropoda; class Insecta; order Diptera; family Dolichopodidae; genus Argyra; species Argyra leucocephala. The sequence goes on along the minus strand of OZ012681.1, from coordinate 130,705,804 downwards.
CCAATGACAACTAAATATTAAAATGCGTGTTCATAAACATCAATAAATTTTTGTAGTGTTACCGTCATAAACTAAAATCATATGATTATAAGTCAGTCATGTATAATTGTCACGTCATACTGGATTTATGAAAAAGCCTATTGAATGTACTACTAGTCCATTCTGATTTTGTATTAAATTGTAAATAAAATAACACCTGTTGTTCTTTTTAGCTTTGATACTTACTAGTTCGACCTAACTTTTGGAAGTATTTTTAATTAATTTATTGACATAGATATTAACTTATGACTTTTCCATTTTTCCATTAACAGTATGTATTTGGTTTAATTTATTTTTAGATTTTTCTAATCAAAGGTGGCGGTGTTTTACTAGCCCTACTCTGGATGATGATATGTTGCACAATCAAATGAAGCTAAGCTTTCGTCTATAGTAATAGACGTCTGATGTGCTTGATCTAAGCATTAATCTGACAGTATAAATAAAAATAAAATATTTCTTGTATTATATATATATATAAATTACAGTCTTCTGATAATGCGTTAATAACCGAAATCGATCAAAATATTAATTAAAGTTAGTAAAAGATACCTAGAGTATCTAATTTTTATTATTAAAAATGTTTCACCTAGACCATACAGCATATTCAATAAAATATATTATATATTTAATGCCATATTAAATTAATAAAATTAAACAATAAATGAAGTAAGTCTTATTCAATAGATGGCTCGTCTTATGTATAAACCATCAATATATTCTATTCTATATTCTAATTTTTCTTAATATCGAACCATATGTAAAAATATTGACCATAAAACGTTAAAATAAAGAAAATTAGGTCCCTTGTAACATCAAAGGATATAAATTTCCCCATCACTTTTTTAAAAAAAAAACATTTTAGTACATATATACATATATATTTCATCTAAAAATACACTCAACATCCATAAATACACAAATTTAAAATTTTTCCTAATTATATTCTTCTTAATTTAAATGTCATGTATTCTAAATTTTGTCTTGGTTTTTAAATATACTACTCATATATCAAGTAAATTTATTATTATTTAGTTTATAAATAATTATTTTAATATATAAATATATGCATATATATATGTATATCTTTTTAAATAATTATAGTGCTGCTGCTACTTCTTAAATTATTTTAATTATTGTTTTAATAGTCATTTATTGAAATACATATATATACATATTTTAATGTTTTTGTTTTTTTATTTAAACAAAACCATCAAGGACATATTTATGTTCAAGTAGTATTAATATATATATATATATATATAAGTAAATGGCTTATATACATAACATAATAACATAAATATAATTAATATTTAATTATAACATTATAAATTTTTGTAATATTAAGAAAATAAATTGAAATTTTCAATCTACATTTTCCTTATTAACTTGTAGTACAAAATACACAGTGCAAATTAAAAGTTTTTGGATATGAATTAAATTTTAAAAATATTTTAACAAATTTTAATTATCTGGTAATTTAATTTTTTTAATGTTTAATTACGAAATATTAAAGTCTTATTTAGAAGAAAGATACTTTATAATGAAATTTGAAGCACCCCAATTGTAAACAATAAAATCGGAAGTTCCGCAAGTATAAGTGTTTTGGGAGCGACACTATATACGTTGGTTACAGCGGACATGTCATCATCAGGAAATACTATAATTGCAACATTCGCTGATGATACAGTGATCATGGCTGGCTACCCATAAAAATCCTGTATTAGCGAACAGAACTTGTGCAAATAAACTTACTGGAGTTCGAAGATTGGCTCAAGAAATGGAGGTTTAAAGTAAATCTTGCCAAATCGATTAGCTGCGCAAGAAAACCTGCCCTCCTCTAATAATTGATGCAGTGAAAATTCTAAAAGCCGATGAAGCAAAATATTTCGGTATACACTTAGACCGACGTCTTACTTGGCGAAATTATATAGAAACAAAAAAAAAAGCTCTATGCTGGATTATGGGACCAAAATTTCAACATATACAAGCCGACGAAGCAAAATATTTCGGTATACACTTAGACTGATGTCTTACTTGGCAAAATCATATGTAGAAGCAAAACAAAATGCTCTATACTGGCTTATGGGACCGAAATTCCAACATATACAAACTAACGAAGCAAAATATTTCGGTATACACTTAGACTGATATCTTACTTGGCAAAATCATATGTAGAAGCAAAACAAAATGCTCTATACTGGCTTATGGGACCAAAATTCCAACATATACAAACTAACGAAGCAAAATATTTCGGTATACACTTAGACTGATATCTTACTTGGCAAAATCATATGTAGAAGCAAAACAAAATGCTCTATACTGGCTTATGTGACCAAAATTTCAACATATACAAGCCGACGAAGCAAAATATTTCGGTATACACTTAGACCGACGTTTTACTTGGCAAAATCATACAAAAGCAAAAAAAAAACTCTATACAACCAGTATGGGACCAAAATTCCAACATATACTGCAAAACAAGTTACTTCTATACAAAGCAATTATGAAGCTAATTTGGACATATAGGATACAATTGTAGGGATCAGCCTCAGTGCCCAACATCAATCAAATGCAACGCCAGTCAAAAACTTTACGAATGGTAGTGCGCATGCTCCTTGGATATGTCACCAACAATATTATTCAACATCATCTTAGGATGCTTAGCATGAAAGAGGAAATTTAGGCTTTTCATATAGAATACAAACACAGGCTGCAAAAGCATTCAAACATTTTGGGCAAAAAATTGCTGGACACAATTTAAAGTCAGCGAAGACTCAAGATGGCTTCCATAGAAGATTTAAAATTCAGATATATTTTTAATGTATAAATGATATAGATATAATGTTATTTTTCTTTATGTTAAAAATAAGTGTTTTTATGTTAACATTCCAAACTATCAATTTGGTTTAAGATCTAAGAATTCGACAATCGATCAAATACATAGGATAACAGACATAATAGTTTTAGGCTTAATACATAAACTAAATCATATTATGTCACCTAAACAATACGTAGATATACTCTTATTATATCTAGAAAACAGACTATTTAGAATTAAACAAGACGAAGAGTATTCTACTATATCAGAGATATTAAAACAGATATGCCTCAAGGTAGTATTCTGGGTCCCATACTGTATTTGCTCTACACCAATGATTTACCACAAATGGAAAATATAACTGTAGTTATATTCGCTGACGATACTACGTTGACGACAGTAGGATCTACTATTGACGAGGCTACAAATAAATTGCAACGGGTAAGCGACAACTTATACCTCTGGACAAAGAAATGGAAAATTAAACTCAATGAGCTAAAATTGGTACATGTAAATTTTACAAATAAAAAATTATTAAAACACCCATCGGTAAATCTGAATGGGGTGAATGAATACACTACAAGAAAAGAACGCTATATACCTAGGAATGACATTAAATGTCAAACTTAGGTGGAAAAAGCATGTCAAAAAAAAAATTGAGCTAGATAATAAATACGGAGAAATGTACTGGCTCCTAGGTCGAAATTTAAAATTTCCTATACATAACAAGATATTGTTATATAATCAGATAATCAAACCGATATGGTTGTACAATATGGGGCATACAAATATGGAGATGTGCTCAACAAACACATGTACTTTGTAAACAAAAAAATCCAATATTAAGTATTGCGCAACATGGTAAATGACTCTTGGTATGTTCGAGAGATATGCAGCAAAGCATTGGGCTCGTTTGGAGGGCCATGTTGAGGCCATCTCAACCGCTGATAAATCCAAATGGTAGCAGAAGGCTTAAAAGAACTAAGAATTTCATAGATTTTCTTTTTAAGAAATAAAACTAAAGACAAATTAATGTTAGTTCGTTGGACTATTTTCCATTACATCTCAAGCCATTTTGTTACACAACCTGGGGACGAATAAGAAAATAATTCTATATTAAAGCTTTTATACACAAACGAAATTTAGGTACAAATTATTGTATAAAATTGTTCTATATTCGAAAGTGTATCAATTTTCTCGCCCCATATATTACTCATTTATAAACAAAGACCGACTCGTTTATTAAATTAATTTCTATTTTTATAATTTGTTTTTTTTTTATTTTAGTTTACCAATCCGTAAATCTGACTAATTCAAATATATTATACATACATATATCTCTATATGAGTTCCATATTATTATCTATATTGTGGATAATATTAAAAATAACTATATTATATACATTACAGACCTCTATGACTCATCATCTATAATAAAAATTTTAAATTTCTTTTTAATGTCTATAAATTTCGCATGTTTTTGAAATTGTTAAAAATATAAAAAAAAAAAAAAAATCAATAGACACACAATATAGATACTGTTCTATACACAGACTCCAACAGAGTCTCACTGTGGTCAAAAATTGTTTATATTTACATTCTTCGAGTCATATTTTATCATTTTTATTGTTGTTCTTGTTTTTCTTTAACTATTTACATTGTTATGACTATTGTTTATTTGCAAAATTTTTGTTTCTCACTAGGTGTTGTTTATCTCAGATAACAAAAAAAAAACATTGTCTCATCAAATTTTTTTACTTCATTGACTGACATTTTTTATAATTCGTGTGATTTTTTGCTATTTCCGGTTTTTCTATTCTTGGAAAATTATGCAAATTGTCCTCTATTAAAATTGTTTATGTGTTTTTCTTGGAAAAAACAAAAACATTTCATTTTTTTTTTTAAATATCGTGATTTTTTTTTATTAATTTTTTTAAATAATTTTATAAAATTATTTAAGAATCTCGTCAAATTAAAATTAATCACAATTAACTCGTTTGAATAATGTGAAAGAATTCTCAATTAATTTTAATTGGCATTTCTATAAACGAAAATGATTAACGTGAAAATTTCTCAGTGACTTTACATACATTGTTAATTAATATATGTACAGGGCTTTTTAAAATTATTTCATGTATTCTCTCTCTATATAAATGCAGGCGGACCAAAGCATCAGAAGCAAAGAAAAATATGGCAAATTATGTTGATACAAATTGGTTGCGTTCAGTGGCATTAACCGGTGAGATCTCAAATCCACGAATCCATGGATCTGCCCATTGAACAGTAAACGTACCGGTAAATGTATCGCGGTAAACTAAAATGGATATGAAAAATATCCAGATACATGGATCATGATTTTTACATGCGAAAACAACAACAACAAAAATTTGTATGTCGAATGTTGTGACATCTACTGTAAGAAAAATGAAATGTTTAATATTTTTTTGTGAAAGAATCGTCAAATTTAAATCGTGTCAAAATGGAAATATGGAAATGAGGTATAAAAATTAAATTATATTGTTACATAAAAATATAACATTTAGTGGTAACACTGTCGAACTATGCTTCTCTTGCATATACTATCATCATTATAAATATATATTTTAGCATGTAATTTATTCTAGCAGTTGTAAGTTATAAATAATAAGGCAATGATACTAAGCTCTCTCCATCTCTATTCACTACCGTATAGAAGAATATAGAACAAACTTAAGATTTGTGTTTCATTTATTCCCTCTACAAATAACTATACCAATAAATTATAATTAATTATAAATAATCATTAAAATTTAATTTATTTTTAGAAGTACATACTTATTATATTTTTCGGTGATGTCGCTAGTATTGTGGATAATTTTTGTAGTGGATTGCGTTCAGCGAATGTATCCATGATATATGGTTCCACAATGGATTTCAGATCCACCAGTTAATGATGCTGAATTCATCACCCATTGCAAATAAAATTCCCTTCAAATACCTACAAAAAACTAGCTTCAATACATCACATAATGGATGTTACTTTATTCAAAATTATTGAATACTAATATTTGTAACAATCCACAGCATTATGACGTTATAGGGAGACTAGGTACATATGGGTCCATAACAATTGCCTGTATAGAACACGAAGTCTGTCACGAAGATGTCACGAAGTTGTCACGAAGTTTTTCTGAGCTGTCCCGTAGCTGTGGGTATTTTGCAAATAAACTTTTATGATTTCTGTTTGATTCCAACTACCTAAGCCTAACTTTCACCCGATCTGGGCAGTTTCATACTTAATCCTGAAATGTTCTACTTTATTTGAATTGTTGTGTAAATTGAGTTTTCTATTCTTTTCAGTTCGGTGCATTTTCATATATATATTTTTTTTTGTTATGACAACTATTTGTTCCATCTATAACACTATCTCTTACTTCAAGAATTTCATATTTTTTTCGTCTCATAAATCAAAATTTTGAAATTTTTTAAATTATTAAAAACAATTCCCGACCCGTCCCGCTTTATTTAATCTATACCGCAATTCAATATTTGAGATATGAACAGATCATTTTATCTCGACAAAAACAAAACAGCCCAGTTATCAAAATTCCATCATTTAAAAATTCCGCTAATTAAAATCGAGCAAATTAAAATGCAAATTTTTATAACAAAAAAAAAACTTGTGGAAAAAGGTAAAATACTTAAGCTATGAGATATGAAATATAGGTAGAAAACGAAATTTCCCGAATTTCCAGAAAATACAAGATTTAAATTGACATAATTTGAATGGTAGCGGAATTTTGAAAGTTGAGATTTTAAAATGTTATGTTTTTAGCATGTCACCCCTTTAATATACGCATATAGGTAAAAAAAAATTAATATTTATTGCTACAAGAGCATTCACATACCATGATCAATGAACGACAATTAAAAATAAAACTAAAGCAATTTTAAGAGTCTGAAACCAATAAAGATTAATTCTAATGAAGGCTCAGACGCTACGAATCCAGATATTATACAACAGAAGACAATATATGAAAAACTATTACTAAAAATACAGTTATACAGTATTACCTAGGGAATCAAAATATTTTCAAATTAATTGATACCCAAAATATTTTTATTAAAACCGAAAAACAAAAAACAAAACTTAAATGATTTTTTTGGGTCCGATTTCAATGATAAATTAAAATTCTTCGGAGACCTTTCAATAATATATTTATTTTCTAAAACTATTTTCTAATACATAATAATATATTCTTCCAATATTTTAATGTTATCCCAATATTTTTAATATTTACATAATTTAATTTAATTAATTTATTAATATTTATATTAATTAATAGTCCCGAATTAAATTAAATTTATGACATCAGATAACAATTCTGATATGAATATTTACACAGAGTGGTAGAAAAATTGAAAGTCAAAAAATCAAAAATTTCTTCAATACTGATTTTTTATTAATGAAAATATTAAATTTACCGTTTCAAATACAAAACGTTTAAAAATGAAATGTATTTATTTATTTATTTTCCCTTTCGAAATGTGGGCCTCTTTTTTTATTAAATTATATTAATTATTTGGTATATATATTACATATATTTATATTATATCTTTATTAATTATTATTAAATTATATTTGAGCCGATGTGATTGTATTGAAAATTCCCACAAGGTTTGAACCAGTGCTTCTCGGTCGTTACATTAAAATTGAAATGTTCGCCAGTTTTTAAAATAGTATAAAATCGAAATGGTATATCAACCATTTCATTAATTCAATTTTGAACATCACTGAATTGAAAAAAATAAATCAGACAATATGGATGGCTACAATTATTATACAAGAGTTCTTCATAATTAGAAAATTTAAAATACTATTTAATGAGATAGCGGATGCATTATGCATTGTTATCATCAGTTTTTTTTTTATCGATTACAGTTATAGCATTTTCGCATTGTCGTTAAATTACGTTTTTTAACAAAGCTTGAAAAAAAAATGTTCGTGTTATACTTAATCATAATTAAATTTGACGTCTTGTTTTCAGTTCGCTTTGGCTGTCACAACAAAAAATATAGGAAGAAAATTTTTGAAGGCAAAAAAAACCATATTAATCTAAAAATTAAAAAATGAATCAATTTTATTTATTTATTTATGTATTTATTTATAACCTTAATATTTTACATAATTGTTTTTTGACAGAGTTTAGAGTATATTTTTATTTCTATTTACCTTTACAACTGAAACATGGTAGTTTTGAATATAATATTTAATTTTATTAATTCTAAATTTGCAAGGAAAATGGTAAAAACCTTACATGTAAATTTTAATTATTAAAATGAATGAATTTAGAATTATTTTTGATTGTAAATGTTATCAATATTTTTTTTTAAGTAGGTACGAATTTATTTTAATAAATTTTGTTTACATTTTTACTTGTTTGGAACTTTAAAACAATCATTGCCAGGATTGCACAAAAAGAAAAATAAATTACGATAAAAACTACGATATAACATAAAAGCAGGGTTGTGAACGTGAACTTGACATAATTTAAATGTGATTTATTTTTAACTATAGTTACAAATATGATTAGTTTTATATAAAACAAAAAAAACAAATCGCACTTAAATTATGTTTATACTATAGTTAGGGACTCAACCATAGTTAACTCGGTAAATGCGAACATAGTATAAGTGTAATTATAGTTACAAGTATAATTAGTTTCACATGACAAAAAATAAAAAAAATAACCTTAAAGTATGTATATATAGGTTTGTATATACTATGGGTATGTTGGGTATGGGTAAGGTATGTATATACTATGATTAGGGACTTAATCATAGTATAACTCGGCAAATACGAACATGTTATTAGTTTTATTATATTTTTGAAACAAAAATATATTTATTTTTCTCACAACCCACAATGAACGTTAAAAAGCACATAAAAAATTTCTAAATAAATAAATAATTTTTTCTCCACTCTGTACCAAACATACAGGTATACCCATAAATAATATTTTTCAATTATATTACAATACAAATACACATGAAATATACTGACATATAGATATATTTAAAATACATATTATTATAACAAACTATAAGGTATTTCAAGTCCTACATACATTATAATGTATTTTTATACATACATACATACCTATATGCTTTATGAACATTGTTATTTCACTATGGGACTAATTAAAACTTAAAACAAATAATAAAAAAGAAAAATTAAGATTTAAATTGATTTAGGCATGATGTTATATTGTAAACCAAAAGAGACTAACCAAATGATTACAATCAAGTACAATTACCAAAAATGAAATAAACGTATACATTACATCTCTATATATGTATGTGCTTATATTTACAAATAAAAAAAAAAAAAATAAGGCAATAAATTCCTGTTACAGCTTCTAAACTTATAATAAACAAATAAAATTATACACTTTTTATTTGTAAATAAATATACCTAATATTGTCAATTGGGTTTTTTTTTTTTTGCTCTATACACCATTTTTATTTTATTAATATATATATATGTATTTTTTTAAGTAGCCTTGGAATATACTTTATTAGATTTTTTTCTGTCCTCTTGCTTGTTGTTGGCATTAATAAATTAATGTTCTTCGCCGGACGCAACACATTGGATTCGCATTGAGCACATTGAGCTTATTCAAAGTTATTTCACTCGCTTCGAAATTCACTTTGATAACTTAACACAGGGCTCTTGTCCGCTAAATTACACGTCAAAGGTTCGTTGGAGAATTCTCCTGTTGATTTGTGAAATATATGACCAATTCAATTTTATTTTCCTCATCTTCTTTCATTATTTTAATTATTTCTAATAATTAAATTGAGATAACATTTGTTTTCAAAATGTCAAGTTTCAGATTACTTGAAGAGGTATAGCTGGTTGAGGTAGATTCACTTATTTGCTTGTTAAGAAATATTCAATTATTTTTCCAGACATGATTCTTGATGTGCTTTTGCTTAACGGGCTTTTTGGATACAGCTTACAATATCCACGTTCGTATCGCCGTAAGCTTTTATCATTAAGTTCGGTCGATACCAAAAGTTTGTTATTGTTGTTTGATCCATCGTTTATTTCAACTGAATCTCAATTGTCCAAACTCATGCTCTTTCAAATAAATGTGTTCTTCGACATAGATTTTAGACCAGATTTAAGCAAATTTATTTATATACCGAACAGCTTGTTCAGGCCTAAATTCTTTGAGCTTTGAATTCAATTTGAGATATTCTAACAACTACATGGTGTTGGCAAAATTTTGAGATATAAAATCGTATATTGCAAAACCATCTCAAGTGTAATTTTTATCGTATTGAGCTATTAACACAAAACAATTCAAAAATCATTCTTCATCATAGTCTGCAAAAGAACTAAATCCGGTTCCACAAATTTATAATAACAAATTTTGTTGATGTTTTATAATGACGTAAGTCCAAAATACTGTCAATAGTCAAGAATTATTATACTCTTTTATGCTATATTTATGGACTTGAGATGTTATTGTTTTCAATATACCGACTATTTGTTAGATAAATTTTAAGTATACTTAATTGAAAAATATGTTTAACTAAAATCGAGCCTAAAATTTCAAACCACAATAAGACTCATGATTTCAAGACAGCTCATTTTCAGCTCAGACTGAAATTCGAAATATTATGTAATTGAAAAATATGTTTAACTAAAATCGAGCCTAAAATTTCAAACCACAATAAAACTCATGATTTCAACACAGCTCATTTTCAGCTCATGATTTCAACTCAGACTGAAATTCGAAATATTATGTAATTGAAAAATATTTTTAACTAAGTTCGAGCCTAAAATTTCAAACCACAATAAAACTAATGATTTCAACACAGCTCATTTTCAGCTCATGATTTCCACTCAGACTGAAATTCGAAATATTATGTAATTAATAACTATACCTATATTTTAATTATATAATGAAAAACTATAATCGGTTCGAATATAATAGAGATTCGAACCTCTCGATCTTGAAAATTTAAAATATTCTTTATTTGTGCAGAATATGTGAAACAGAGGAAGAAATCTATTCTGTGAATGCTAGGTTCTTATGCGAAAATTTCTTCAAAACTAAAGTCAACTAATATAAGCGCGAAAAGATTGTGACATTCTGTAGTTGATAACTTCACATCAAAATGACAGAGCAATGATTATTATCTGTTGGTTCTACACCTTAATATGAGCCTTAACCAAGTCTATAATGTTCATCCATTTTGTTCCATCTTGTGCAACCCTCCTCCATTCAAACCCAAATCGTTTTCTCGACAGTTTTCTTCCAGATTTCGTGATGTCATTTTGATGTTGGTCCATCTCTTGTTCTATAGTATTATCATCTTGATGCTGGTCCATCTCTTGTTCTAGTCATCTGATATAATCTTTACTTCCTCGAATACAAAGTGCTTCTATGTAAAACTTCAAAAATTTTCTTTAAATTCAATTTATTCACTTTAATGTTTTTTTTTTAAACATAAAAAAAATATTTTTAATTATTAAAACTAAAATCAAAGTTTTAATTACTGAAATCTATGACGTACTATGTAGGTACCATCACAAAATACGGTGTATTTCAATTCCAATATCACATAAAACTTTTCTGATTTAATACTCAAAACATACTCAAATGTTTATGGAACAAAATTGATTCAGAGCTGATAAAAAAAAAAACAGTAAAAAAAAAAATGGCATTGACCATATCCAAAAATGGTCCATTGTTTTTTACCTTTTCTTCTTCAGATCTCTTTAGAATTTACTTTAAAAAAAACAGAAAAACAAATAAATAAAAAATATAAAAAACTAAAACAAAACAATAATTCAAAGGCAATCACCCAAACCTTTTGTTTCCAACTCCCATAATGGATAAAACTTGCTCAGTTTTTCTTTTTTTTTTTCTTTCTCTCTAAATACAAAAACAAAAATTACGAAGAAGAAAAATAAAAAAGTAAAAAAAAAAGAATAAAACCTGATGGCAGCGACCTGACTTTAAAAAAAAAAGAAATTTTTTTTGTTATGCTTATTTTTGTTTTTTTTTTTATTTTTTTATATTTGTTTTTATTATTGATCCATTTCAATGGATACATCCCCTTTAATATATAAAACTAACTTTTTAAAAAACAACAAAAAAAAATACATAAAAACAAGAAAAAATAAAAATAAAAAGTTTATTTATGTTGTGTAGCACATTTTATGTTGGCTGTTGTTGTTTGTGTTGTTGTTGTTGTTGTTGTTGCTGTTTTTATGAACAAACATAAAAACTTTTTTTTTGTTTTTATTTGTTTTTTTTTTGCTTTTTTGTTATTTCATCACATTTACCACATACAATAATCATAATAACTAAAAATAAATCTACATTACAGTAGAGTAATGATAATTAAAACAGTCTAAATTGTATTTATGTATGTATTATTTTTCAGAACTTTCACTGTTATACAATTTTTGTTTTTGCATGTATCGGATTCGTCTCTCATATATTATGAATACTTTCAGTGCTTTTATATCTTCATTTCTCTTTAGTCCTATTTAGTTTTATATTTTCCTTTATTCGCCCGCATATTTTCTCTGCACCGCATTTCTCATTAATGTGTCTGTGCCGGAGTGTTTAGCCTGAACTCAAAATAATTTAATGAAATCAAGATGGAGACTTCAAAAACTTAAAATGGTTTAATGAGTACAATCTATGCGAAATAATTAGATACCGTTGCAATGCAGCGGACATCTTTTAACTATAGTGTGCCAGGTAGCAATCACCGATACCTATCTACCTATATATAGTCTTCAATTTAAACATACATTTTACAATCATTGAACAACATTGTATAGAAAAATACTTGTTGTATATACATACATATATACATAATCAATCACTTAAGTCATAGCGTAGAAAAAAATCAAAATATATTCTCCCCTATCCCAACCGTGCGGCACCGCAAGTTTCTATACTATTTAATATTTATAATTATTGATAGCCAACGATTGTATGTAATTCAAAATTTCTTTCATTTGCTGGTTTTAATAGCAATAAATGTTCAATCTTCATCGACAATCAATTAGTATGAAAAAAATGTGTAGATGTAGACTGGATACAGTAGACTGGAAGAGTTATAGAATGGCTTCGCATTCATATGACTCAGTCGTGATAGTGATCCAAAATTTAATTCATGAAGCATTTTCTTATTTAGTAGAAATGTACGACATTTCAATGAACCTAACATATATTACTCACATTATAGTTGTTGTAACCAAGGGCTTGAGATTTCAGTAGATATATTGCCGAAATTTTATACCAAAGTATTAGATTAAATTAGATTTTACAGTTTTAGGTACTGACCCATATAACCGCGTCTACAAATGGAATTTAAAGTGATTGTGATAACCTGTGTAGCACTGCTAACTTGCATTTGAGCTCTTAATGATGCCTGATTAAATTATTACATTCAGAACATTTTTCAAATGTATATGTTAGATAATTTCTATCGGTCAACATTATTTCCATATGACGAAGTAAAATCTTCGAATTTCTACAGTTCAATAGAGACTTCGAAACAATATTTGATTTAATGATTATGCTCTGGCTGGACATTCTTCAAAGATGTGTTGGGCAATTTCTATCGTTCGGGAAATATTATTCCAGATGGTCTACTACGAATGAGTTCCTAATATTCATAGAACATATGTTTTGTAGTTGTTTCCTCTGTTTCACATATTCTGTACAAATTGTTTTTGGCTAAGCCGATTCGTAGACGCATCTTTTGACTAGACAATTTCCAGTTATTATTCTTACCTATTGAAACCTAGAAGAGCTTAAATTATTAAGAACCAACGTGTTGGCATGAGAAATTTTACTTTTCGATTATCAAGTATGTTAGCCCAGAAATCTTCAGCTTGTTGCCACCAACGAAATTTTTATCCTACACTTCAACTTTTATACACTTCCTTTGTAAAGTAAAAAATTGTATTGTGGAATTTTTGATAATAAAAAAAAAATAACATTTCTGCGAAAACCCACCAATAACTTGAGTCAATTTTTTGCAACAAAACAAATAATTATGTAAACAGACATCATAAGGAGCATGTTGTTGTTGCAAGCAAGCATTGGTGAGATGATTAAAAGGTTGTTGCATTTGTAAAAACAGAAAAATTATTGAGAAAATCTATAAATAGAAATGCAAATATCGATCAAATACAGGATGGTGCTCATATGAGTTAACTGTTATATAAATCAAATATAGGGTTATGCTCATATCAGTTAATTGTTATATAAAGAACTGTTAACTGTTATATAAAGCCTGTAGTTATTGGAATTTTATTAGTATATATAAAACTGGACTATGGAGTTCATAAATCGATAGTTTGGAGCGAAATTATTATTATTGGGGTTATACAAGCATTTAAAAACCCACAAAAATTGTATTTGATCTCCCATATATGTATTGGGATGTGTATTGTATTCAACCGTGTATCACAACACATATACAATACGTGGGATGTGTATTGTAAATGTGTATTGTATTTAACCTTCCTCCGTCCCTGGCAAATCGTTGGAGCATATTGTTTCATAGATGGAAAACTTTTATCTACTAATAAAAAGGTTTAACAACGTTAATCAGCACTGCACTGATTAAGCAAACACCCTGTACATCACCAATATATGTATTAAAAAGAAACTCACGCATATTATATATGAATAATAAAATACTGAAAATCTGTAAATATCGTCTATTATGCATTAGAGAGAAAATGAAAGAGTTTTAAAATACATTATTAGATAGTTTGACGGGGGGGGGTAGACAAGAGAGTGCAAACAACTGCAAAATATTGCAAAAAAAAAAATTAGTACAACATAAACAACAATAAACAATATAATATGTACAAAATAAATTCAATTTCTATAAACAAAACAACATAGTAGTAAACCGCCCGGCAATTATACAAAAACAAAAAAAAATTCAAAAATACAAAAACAACAAAAAAATAAACAATCTATAGATAGATTATAGTTCGTTAGGTTGGATGAAAATATGGATAGGAAATGGTATGTTGGTAAATAAATATATAGTATTTTTTGTTTTTTTTTTTTAATTTTTTTTTTTGGTGAAATGAATTAACAATTGCATACAAATAAATATAGTATGTTAGTATGTATATTGTATATATTTATACATATATATTTATATATCAAATCATGTGCATTCTTTATGCACCACTTAGTCATATTAAATTTTTTTTTATTTTTTTTATTATAATATATTATGGATTTATATATCCTATATATAACTGTTCTAGATTTTTATAATACATGCATATATATGAATTTCATCCATACATAATATATCGCATGTATATATTAAAAATTAATATGATACAAGAGATGCCTTTGATTGAAGAATAAATCTCATATAGTAAGTCTAACAGTACTCTGTAGTGATATTAAAAGTTTTAAGCCAACCAAACTTCATATTTTATTTTTTTTTTGAGCATTATATGAGCTTCAAGTTATAGCTCAGATCCATTTGGGTGGTTAAATTATATTCAACTATAGTGGTGAAATGACGTTGTACATATTTTTCATTTTCATATTCATTTTTACTTTACAGTTGTACCTAATTAACTTCTATTTTTTTTTTAATAATGATGCATATTGATATTATGTTATTTTTTTAACATATCCAATTTTATGAAATCACCAAAACTACGATGGCCAAGCAATGTAGCAAAATTCAATCGGCATTCCTAGGAAATCTCACGAAATACGAAATCCCACGAACATCCCACGAAAGATACTATTTAATGATTCCGGTTGTAAAAAAAAACCCTAGTAAGCCATTAACAGATGGTTTGAAGACGGACTAGCCGAAACTGTCAGCTAACAACTGGGATATTACTGTCAATTCACGAAACTGTCAATTAACAACTGGTAGCAATAAATAGAAAATGATAAATCTTTATTTGAAAGGTTTAGATACAATATAAACACTTCTGATAGCAAACGAACAATAGGAAAGCCACGGCTTAAAGTTGCACATGAGTAAAACTGTGAGTTAACAAATTGGAGAAGGTAGAAAAAATGAAAGAAGATTTGAAAATTATTATTTAAAAAGCAGCAAGCTTTGACTGTTTTTTAACGGCACTGAAGAAGAAGTAGAATTAACGTTTGATTAAATTTTTTTAAATATCACAATACATTTTATTTTTTCTACTGATATTCTCATATTAGTACAGTTACGAGGTTTTACTGAAGATCTATATAAGTTTATATAGACTCACATTGACATTTTTCCCAATCAGAACAGAATCATCTGTATATCAGCGAATTTTTATTTATTGTACCTATTCGCTTATTCAATTAAAAAATTTCACTACAATTTGCTCCAAGGTTGAATAAAATTTGGAATTAGTGCATCCCGCCATGGTCAATAATTGAAATGCGAAAATATTTATTTACAGTTTTTTTTTTAATTCATTTCATTTGCTCAAAACTTAACTAGATGTCTCTAGATATTAAATAAAATTAAGAAAATTTAATGAAACAAAATTTTTATTTTATTTTATAAATATAATCTGGTAACACTTTACACTATACATACAGACAAACATAAGCAATTTCTTTTATTTTATTTTTTATTTTGTGATTTTATTTTTTTAAAAGCTGTCAAGCCCACAGAATTTAGAAATATATATATATATATATATATTACAACATACGTATACATAAGTATGTATTTAGAATAATGTTATAACATAACTACAGATGCATATAGCAGTATGTTTATATGTACATATGCATATATTTTTATAGAATGGAGCAAACAGAGAAAGCAATAAAAAACAGAACTTTTTAAAAACTTTATTTTAAGTTTTTATTTTTGTTTTTGTTATTTTGTGTTTTTTGGGATTCTGCTTCTTTATTTCTTTTATTTTTATTCCTATAATTTTCTTTATTATTTATTTCCATTTACCAGAACCTATAATATTATCATTATATTATATATTATACTATATTATGTATGAAAATATATATTGTTTATGTACATCCATAAGAATTAAAAACAGAATTTATAAGATTCAGGAATACTTTTTTTTATATTATGTACACATAAAAAATTTAAATCCTAGTTATGTAAATATGTATATATATATCTATAAGTATGGGTTTATGTTTGTAGAAATGTTGTACCCGGCGAACTTAATTTTAATGTCAAATATAATATATAATACATACTTATATATTTTATTATATAAATATAATATTAATATACATAATATAAATACTGTTATGTACCCATTTAATATATTTTTTTTTTTAATAACCACGTTGTTGGGATTTTTTTTGTTTTTTTTTTTTTTTTTAATATTATTTTCTGATGATATTCCTTCAAAAAATATATTCTATACAAAAAGTAGGCTGAGAGTGGTTTTTTTGGTTGATGTTGATGAAAATGAATGACATAATAGATATGAAAATGTATAGTATATATATTATAATATGTATACAATATAAGTATGTAATAAAAAATGTATAGTTATGTATGAATATGTAGATATTTAAAAGATAGTTCATATAACATCAACCATGTCATCCTATTATCATTGTAAATCCAAAAACAAAAAGAAAAGCATGATATAAGACTCGCTTTTGAAAAAGAGAATTGCCGTACATAAATTTATGTGTAGATATGCAAGTAGGTATATATATTTGACAACACTTGGAAAATTTTAAAAAATATTATATGATTGTGCTGTATGTTATAATGGGACATATAGTGATAAGATGACTTAGATGTTAGTACAGACAGATTGATTTAGAAATTAATATTTATGGGAATCAATAATCTGGCAATGCCTATTTCCGCCGTGATGGTATAACTTGAAATCTATTTTTAATAACATCAGTATTATTGTAACACATTACAAAGATTTGACAAATAGAAATTAAAACACATTTTCTTAATTCTCACTGCTAATGAATAAATATTTTTGCACAGATTATATTAGGCATTCACTGACCGCTATACGTAAACAATTGATGGTGCATTGATGGTACAATAAAACGCAACAAATTGTAGCGTAAAATACCTACAAAAACATATATTTTTGTTAAAGAATAATGTCTGTAAACAATTTGTAAACAATCTGTAAGCAATCTGTAAACAATAGTAGTAATAAATTTTGCAAAAATTATACATCATTTCATTACAATGACAATCACACACAGTATCCATTTTTTAATTGAAGAACCCACAGTATGTACCCTGGTTTAAGGGTTCTTTTGAATGATATTTTTAAATTTCACTATGCAAGTTCAAAACACCAGTTATATTTTCTTTTTTCCCTTTGGTTCACTTAAGAGAGCATCGATGTTATGTAACAGCAACGTTCTTGTTCTATTGACTGCAAATTGTTTAAAAAAAATTATAGATCTATTGAATGTGCAGATTTCTGCATGCAGTGCAGAAACATTATTTAGTGCATATATGAGCTTAAATGTAATTCTGGGCTGCAATTAACACTGCAAGTATACTGTTGTTATAACATATATATAGTAAGCAGTTTTTTTCGTTATTTAGTAAGCATTTTTGTCAAATTTTAATGTAATAATTTAATTTGTGTTTTTTTTTTGATAGACTGTGCCGGGCTCAGACTATTAATTGACTGTATTGGTCACTTAAATTAAAATATAACCATAATTAATTTTTTTAAGGCTACAGACCATATTTGGTTCTGAATCTGATTTATTGACACATGTGTCGTTATCAGTTGAAACTCTGCTATAGTCACAATCACGTTATTGTTAGGCTTCAGAAAAATTTATTGCGTTAGAATAAAATTTGTTCAATTATTGAATGTTTTCTACTTATAGACTTTTTCAGTCAAGTACAAAACATTGAAAAAGTCTGCATTCGGTAGACGAAATACCCGTATCTCTATGATAAGCTAGTAAAATTGAAAAGAAAATATTATACTATTTCCAATAACTTATATTTTCTATTATGCAAATGAACAATTGATGACTAACTTCAAAATCAAATACAAATTCAACAAATACCATTAACCAGTCAAATTTTTTATCTTTAATTTGAATAATCACCCTGTATTCAAGATATATTATGTATTATAAAAATAACTGAGATAGAAATAAAAATAGAAAATATTAATATTTATTGATACATACATATATATATATACAAACATTATATATACCCAGTATCTACACGTTATGTACACATCTTTTAGATTGTAGAAACTAAGACGAGAGTTTTTCACTTATATAACAACAACAAAAACAGGTTATATACAGAATATAAAATTGCCAGAATTATTATTTTTTTTTTCTTATTTTTTATTAAAGAGAATTTTCTTAACATAAAAATAAAATTACATTTTCACCATCATCAACACCACCGCCAACAAACCAACCACCTTTGGAACATCATCAATTTAACAAGAAAACATTTTTATGTGAGTAAAAAAGTATTAAAGATTAGGGCAGGCATTGTTGCCAAAACTTTGAAAAACAAATATATCGCACATAAATAAACAAAAATAAATAAAAAAAAAAACCAAAATAAACTTAATTTAAAAATAAGAATAAAAAAAGCAAAAAAAAATGTGTCTAAAGAGGATTACGGAAGTAATAACAGTAATATATGTACATATGTATGTTTGACATCAGGAAAAGCAATCTATAATGAAAATAAAAAATAAAACAATAAAATGGTCAAAATATTTTGAAATTAAACAAAACAAAATAAATTATATTAAATAAATTAGATTTTCTAGCCCGCCAGTCCCACTCTACAACAGTATTTAACAAACTCTAATTTTTTCTTTTTATTTCCTATCTTAAAGTGTGTCATTTTGAATTGTAATGATTATTATTTGCTTATTATATTGTAATTTAATCAGAAAAAAAAAATATTTTAAATAGTATAATTTATTATTTTTTTCTCTATAAATAGCCAAAAACATTATATATGTAGATTGAAAGTCTCTATATACAAAAATGTACAGTTTGAATTTAAGTAAAGAAGTGCGGATAATAAATTGGTAATAAAATATTGTAAAAGCCTCATAAAACGTCAGTTTGCTAAAACCATTACTTTATAAATTCACTTATATTACACTTATATTGAATTATTTCTATGAGAAAAAAAATATATTTTGCGTTGACACGAATACATTTGTATGTCAAAACTAGTTTGACATTTATTTCATTTTATTTCTGTTATATTTCTATGATAGCGTTCAGAGGCTTTAAGATATGTATTAGGGATAAGAATATGTTTAATGTTCTTGTTGACGACCTATACATGATGTAGTGGTTATAGATCTAATCAAATTGTCCCTAGTTCGAGCCCTAACCAGGACAGTAATATTAAATTCAATTTTTTTCATATTACACAGGATTAATTAAAATGTCAGTCTAATTACATATCATTTGAATTATATTCCACCTCGGATTGTAAATAAGATTTATAGATATTTAACATGTTTGACAACAAGTTTGTCATCAATTGGCGTACTTTGCAAAAATGAAAACAAACTACCTATATTTATTACCAATATTTTACATTTTTATGCATACTAAAACTTGATTCTGACAAGTTGATGCCCATACCCAGTAGACTTTGAATTTGCATTTATGAGCAGCGTTTAGAAAATCTGACATGTGTTTTCATAAATTCAGAATATGCAGATTAACTGTAGGTTTGCACTTATGTATGACAACAAGATATATATGTATATCAATGCAATATATACAATGTATATCAAATTTTTGTTATCAAATTAAGTATATATAATATGTACAGAATTTGTAAATTTAAATCTATGTAATATGTATGATAAATATAATATGTATGTATATGTATGTATTGATTTAGATTTGATTAGGTTGCAGTTTTGGCGGTTCGTAAAATGAATGTAGGTATATAAAAATGTTCTAAAAAGTAAACTAAATTCCAAATTTTAACAAATTATGTACCTACGTTCAATATTTCATATAAAATATATTTTATTATTTTACTGTTCGTTTGAAACGAAAAATTCTTAACGTAAAATATGTATATAAATTAGCCCCCTTCGATTGAATTACAATTTGATTGCGAAGTTATTTTCACAAAATTATTGTTATTAAAAAAATTAACTAATTTTCATACTTGATATTCCAAATTTGAGTTGATGAATAAGATCATAGGTACTATAATTAATTATTTTTATTTCCAAGATGAAAATTAGGACTCACTAAATTCGGTTAGCTTTAGAACAGATTTCAAACATAGAATTCTCTAAAAAAAAGACAGATTACTCGATTATGATACGCATGAAAAAAACATATTTAGTGCTTTAGTAAAGTCTTCTAGAATATCCACTTCTACATACAGGTACACACACAATTCAATAACCTCTTTCTGGTTACTAAGCAAGTAATCATAGATTAAAATTCAGTATTTATGATTATTTTTAGTGCTATGACATTTTATTTACGTCGAGTTCTGATTATTTTCCAATTTTTATCTTTCAACATTATTGTTAAGCATCTTTTTCAAATTTTCAAAATTCCAGTTTTTAAAAAAAACTTGTCTTTTATCATCCACAGCTATATTGAAGTAGAATACCTATGTACCTACCTTTTAGGAAATCAAATTATTCTTTAATTGAACACCGCCGATCCAATTTAATAATTTTTATAAAGTTGACGACATTTTCCCTTCCTTATATTTATATTATATTATGCACGTTATATATTAATATATTTATATATATATATGCATTTGTTTCCATAAAGTTCATTGTCATATTACTACATTCTTTATTGGTCATCATAAATTTTAATTGGATCTATTTATTTTTCGTTGGTTTTTTTGAATTCTTTAATTAAACGTTCTATTTATATAGGTACTATATTGTATGTACATATATACATATATATACATATTAATGTCTAAATAGGCTGTTTTTTTTATAAACAACATTTTAACGATAATTTTTTTTTTTTTTTGTATTATTCCGCTGGAATATAACAGTTCACAATTTTTACTTTCAAATTTCAAATCAAAAATGATTCAAGTCACTCAAAATTACTCAATTGACAGGTTATTAATATATGTATGTATGTTAGTATGTATATAACATATTTATAAAATAAATTCAATAAATCACATTAAAAACAAAAATAAAAATAAAAAACTATATTATCTAAAAACAAACTATGTATGTACTAAAATTCTAAATACATAATAAATAATATCTATACATATATATATATATATATATATATATATATGTATATATAATTATAAAAATATAAAAAATAACATTGTAAATATGGCAACATAGCACAGAAAAAGGTTTCATCAAATTTAATAATATCTATTCGTAACGTAAGTTTGAATGGATGTTTGCATAAAATTTCAAATTGGAAAGCAAAAATACCTTTTTTTTCTGCTTAAGTTGTTTTTGTTTTTTTTTTCTTCTTGCATGAAGAATAATGAGATACACAATACACTTGTACCTCATTTATTCTTTTTTTTTCTTAATATTAACTAAATCCATACAATACATATTCTGACAAACCTACATATATTTTTCTATTTATATAAAAATATGTATACATATAGTTAAATATATATCTGTCAGATACATTTTTTTATGACATGAAACATAAAAAAAAAAAATACTTTAAGGTACATTTACATCGTTCTTTTTCATATAATGCAATACATAATAATATGCTCTCATACATATAGGACGAGGTAATATATACCTTTAATGTTTGATTCTTTTCTTTGCAAAATAAATATCACAAGTTTTCAAACTGTATTGTAAATTAAATATAAAACATTAAGTTAAAAGATTATTACCACGTATATTCAGGTACGCTGCTGGAATATCATCTATGCACTAATTTCTTGAAATCAGTTATCACTCAAGTCAATCACAAAAATTTACTTACTTGACTTGAAAATTTTAACCAAATACGCAGCTTGAAAGCTTGAGTTGAAATTTAATGTCAAAATATTGCGAAGTTTTGTTTAATGTTTAGAATGAATTTAAAAAATAGAAGATTTAAAAGAGTAAAAAAATTAGATTATTGAATCTTTAAATTTATAGAAAATTTTACAAATTTTAGACGTCAAAGTTTATATCACCAAAAATACATTTGTCAAACACACGCTATTTTCAAGCTGACGACCACTCGTCAAGCTGGTTAATCGAATACACAGCCTGAAATTTCAAGATGAATTCAAGTACTCAAAATATCATGTATACGTATTAATATATACCGTAAAATGTCAAAATAGAATACTTGCTATTCACTGTCAAACCAGAATTTAAAAAATCGACGAACATATATTTATATACAAAAAGAAATATCTATATACAAAATTAGTGGAAACAAGGATGTTTGATTAACTTTTTTTTATCACAAAAATGACCTAAAATCGTATTTAAAACTAAATTTCGCAATAAATTTGTTCCGAAAAACTGTATAGTATGTCCGAAAACATCGCAATAAATTTTGACCGCACTTGATAATCTGTCAAAATTTTAATGTAGTCTCAAGTACCACACTAAAATAGTTTTAAACGTAAAAAAAAAAAACAAAAAAATGTAGGAAAAAATGAAAATGAAAAATAAAAAAACTACAAATAAAAATAAATAAAATAAATAAAATTATTATTCAAAGAAAAAAAAAATTAATAAAAATAATTAATAAAATAATAAAATAAACATATAAACATTATTTGATGATAATTTCAGTAAAATTTCAAAAAAAAAAAAAACAAAAAAAGTAGGAAAAAGTAAAAATTAAAAAAAAAACTACCAATAAAATTAATATTCAAAGAAAAAAAAATTAATAAAAATAATTAATAAAATAATAAAAAAAACATATGTATAAAACATTTTGTTATTTTGATACTGTTTTTTGTTATTTAGAACGATAGTTATAAAAAATTATAATTTTTATAAATTAAAATAACACAATTTTTATAATAATTTTTTATGAGAATACTTGGAGAAATGTCAAATTATTGTCATCTTGAAATTTGACCATTTTCATCTTAAAATATGACCATTGTCATCTTGAAATCATAACTATTTGTTTTCGTTATAAAATACTTAAAAAAAATGAATTCAACAAATTAATTTGAATACTTGTTTTGTAAAAAACAAAATAATAACAAATAATTATTATTAATTTTGTATTTTATCTTATATTTTTTAACAAATACATATCTAATATTTTTCAACCTTTAAAATGTTAATATATTTCTCTATTTCATAACTATTTACTTTTATTTTTTTTTTACCAATTCATGTTTACTTTTCAACTCAAATGTCATTATTACTAAACAAATAATACTAAAACACATGAACAATACAAAAAAATAACCAAAAATATCATAGAATAATAAAGTGTTGTCGGTTTATTATAATAATAAATAATATCATATTTTCCGACTATCGGAATCAGAAAATGTCATTGAAATGATATGAAATGATATGACATTTTTATTAGATGACTTTCAAAATACGGGCCTAATTAATGATCGATTTATGTATTTTAAAGCAATAAAATTAATTAATGGGAATGGTAAAGTGAAAAAAAAAATGAAATAGAAACTAATGCAAAAATAAAATTTTCAAAACAAAAGATTGCCGAAAATTTTATTTTGTAAACCGTGGAAATTTTATTTTGCAAACCCTGTCGTACATAAAAAAAATTAAATCTCTTCTTTTTATACGCAAAAAATTGCTTAGATATTAATAAAATTATAAATAAATAGCTGTTTTTGTAAATTTTTGTAGGCTAGACTAGTGTAAGAATGTAAAAATAGTGGGAAATATTAAATTTATATAAAAAAAAACAAAAAAAATTTTTTTTGGGAATTTTGTTTTAAAAGATTTTGTCTTTGGAGATTTTGGTCCTTGAAAATTTTGTCTTTCGACATTTTGTCTTTGGACATTTTGTCTTTGATTATTTTGTCTTTGGAGATCTTGTCTTTGGTGATTATGTCTTTTGAATTTTGGATGCAGATTTCATAATTTTTATTTTAAAAAAAAAAACAAGTTGAGAAGCACTGTGTTAATCATAATATTTATATATGCATAAGAAAAAGTATTCATCTAACTATTCTTATATATTGTACATACATATGTAGTTATATTCAAAAACAAAAATTAAGAATAAAAATAATAAAAAAAAAAAAAATGAAAATAAAAAAATAATCAAAAGAAGTGAAAGAACAAAAATGAGAACAAGAACAAGAAAAAAAAAAATGAAATAAAATTCAGACAGAAATAGGTAGAAAAAATAAATGTTTTTTTATTTTATTTTTCTGTTTTTTTTTTTTTTTTTTTTTGTATAAAATTTAGAAGATTTTCGCAATTTAAAGACAAACTAAATTTAATTTTGTAGATTTTTGTTTCTATTTTGTTGTTTTTTTTTTTTTTAGGTAATAAGTTTGTACATAGTTCTATTTTATTTAATTCTTTTACTATGATTACTTTGATTGTTCTCGGATTTTTTTTCTTGATAATTTGATCATGGCTGTTTAAAATCTTCTAAATTTTACATTTTTAATATTAAATTCAAGTGTTTAAGTCTGAAGGCTTGAAACTTATACAAGTTACATTTTGAAATTATTCAATGTAAGAAAATAAAACAATGTGAGTTTTGGCTGTTTAGGTAAATGTGAATGTGGATAGAGTTGTTAAGACACCGTAGTCACTTTACTTTTAATTGTAATTTTCCACGTATACCTACGTTATGTTTACGTAAATTATTATTCAAATATTTTAATAGTATAGCAGTTATTTACGAAATAATTGTACTCTAAAGTTATTACTATGACTTTCGCCAAATCACAGCCATAAGTAGATATAGTAAGTATGAAGGAGAATAATAAAAATTTATTAAGGCTAGTAAAGAACACGGATATGATATGAAAAAGAGCTATCTAGAATTTAAAGCATTGTTTTCACATATACCAATATAGAATATGTATTTTAGGTAGGTACAAAATAAAATCTAGATAAATTACACAAACAGTACGAGAAAACTTTTATGGTGTTTTTACATACTAAGCTTTGTAAAAATAACTTAAGTATAAATTAAAGCAATGAAATACATTTAAAGGTAAATATTGAAAGGTAATCATCTCTGGAATTCTAATGAAGGTAAGTATAGAAATTTAGGAGTACCAACTCTTAAAATTATACATATATATATAGGTAAGTATATTTATATAATATAATATTATGAAATATTTTAAAATTCAATGATGGCATCGCACTAAGACAACAAGTGATGGATTAAAAAACCAAACTGATATTTAAATTTTTATATTTTAGAAATACAATTACATACATTCATACTGTATACAACTATGAAATACAAAAAATCAATATTTTTGAATATGGAATCTTGAATTGTTGAATAAAAAATCGTAGTACAAAACTGTTGGTTCACAAACCTTGTCTGATATTGAATACAGAGCCCTGATATAATGTAGTATACATACTATTTGGATGCAGTTGAATTGATAAAGCGGTCATTCAATAAATTCTATAAGTATCTATACATATATACATAAAGCGTTGATTGGAACAGATTTCAGAAAATTTTGTTTTCACATACAATATGTAGTACAGAATCAGTTATTTGAGTTAATTGCTTAGCAACAAAAATTTAATTCTTTATGTAAAACAGTTTATTAAGAATAATCAAGTATCTTATATACATATTTGTAAAATATATATCAATTTCTGTGTTTTACAAACTATACCTATACTTATCTATCACTTTATGATCGAACTAAAACAAAACAAATGATTTAAAATCATTTGAAAATAATTTATATTATAAAATATAGACCGTGGACCCTCCCTTTCATCTCTCACACATTGATTTCAATTTAAATCTATACATATACGTATTTTAATAAATGTAAAACAATTTGAGATTCATTCCTGAGTTATACAATAACATTTTAAATATATTTCTTAAATAGCTATACTCCTTCTGTAATAAGATTGAAACAGAACAGAAATAGGTTTAGGAGTTTCTATTGATAATTAAAAAGAAAATTAAATCTGAATTAATTAAGTTAGATAGCAGGCTAACATAACTAAACTCTCTAATCAAATTCATTTCATAATCTCTTTTGTTTTCTAACTCAATATAAGTTACACCATTATTTAACATTCAAACAATGTTTTTTTTAATTACAACCAACTTATTAATACTAAAATCATACATATATTGAAGACTTAATTTAATTAAATTTAATTTTATTATTTGAACTGCATATAAATATACAGCCAAAATCTTGGACCTTTTCCGGGTAGAATGTGAGCTATCTCTCCATTACAAATCCTATATCTACGCCTATATTGAAATTAACAAATAAAAATGTATATAATATGTATAGATAAAATTAAAATATAACTCATTAGTGACGGTTCCATCGAATCCGACTTCTCACAACAAAATTATTACTATATACATATATACTTTTTATTAAAAATTTTGTACTTTAGACTTTAATAAAACCATCAGCTGATGTTTACAGGGTTGCTTTATTAGTTCCCCATGACTTCTCATACCTCTATAATATCCAGATAAGTATTAAAAAGATTGTTTTATTCTTCATTTGGCTCAAATACCAATTGAAATTATTTATTTATTATTTTTTTTTTTCTTTATTTACCAAATTATTTATTATTTCTAATAAAATTAAAAAAATGGAACTCATCAGTAGGTATTTCATAGTATTAGGCTACCTATTACCTAAACAGCTTCTAATTTAAATGTCAATATTTTACAAACTCATATTATTATGTTTAGTTTTCAAATAATTCAATATGTGAGTTATAAAAATCAAATCAAATTCCTAATTTGTAAAGCTAACTGCTTCAATTGAAAGTAAAACTGTCATATACAATATACACCAGCAATTAGGTTAGACAATTCATATACTAACTATATCAGTATATTTGAATCCCAATTTGTAAGAATAAATAAATAAATATAATAATAATAAATAATATTATATAATATATAATATAATATAAATATTAGATTATAATGTACATGATGGGCATATTTTAAAACAAATTTAATCCGATATAGTCCTGGCATCAGCTAGTGCTCAATTTCATTATAATTTTAATTATAGTAAATAATAATAATAATTAAAAATAAAAATTAATAATAATAAAAAATAGAAATTATTCTAAATAACCATTTGCATACATAAGTACATACAAAATTCTGTAAAACGAATTTATTTTCCTTAAATAAACATTTTTTGATTGATTGTATAGTACATATTTATAACTAATATAACTATTAGGTATGGTATATAGGGTCTCGTATATAAAATTAATTTAAATGGAAAATAATTTCTATATTCTATGGTTCTATTCAACATTATTTATACACAAAAAAATAATTTTATTATGTACCCAAAAACTTTGAACCAAATTAAGCGAAAAATTTCGAATTTTATAGACTAGCAAAGCAAATAAAAACATATTTTTAATGTACCAAAAAATGTATATACATTATGTATATGTATTGTAAAATGGTAATAACCTTTCAAAAATTCTATAAAATAATTTTTTTTTTCAATTTTTCTATTTACCATTGAAATTTTAATTAGTTCCTCAATCAGCTTCTAATCTTTTTAAGAATCTTATAATCTCCTACAATAATTAATTTACCAAATCAAAACTCCCAAAAATTAATGGCATACAAATAACCTTCAGAAATTTTACCATACTATACTGTATCTGATATGTAATGTAGTATTACTAATAATAATCAATGAGAAAAACAAATAAAAAAATATATTTCCAAAAATTGCATTTGACTAAATTAAGGTGGTAAAAATTTTATTAAAAACAAAAAAAGCAACAACAACAACAATTAGTATTAAATGGTATGTAACAAATTACCTTACATAATTTTACAAAATCATATCGTATAAAAAAAAAAAAATCGATTTAAAATCGATCTCTTACATAAATTTTCTTTAGTTAAATGTGGTTAAAAAACCAAAAATATTGGTTCACACTTCAAATAATAATATAATATTATAATAATGGGACTCAGTTCAGGTATAGTGTTGTAAATACAGTAGTGAGGAGGATGATGGCATAGTATTAGTGTGGTAGCCGTGTTTGTTAACCTTAACATAATTTAAATCTCAATTCAACCTTTAAAATTTATAAAACAAAAATTAAAATATTGAAGACCATAATTTACTTGATTTATGGTGTACATTTTTAATTATTTTTTTTTTTTTTTTTATTATTATTATTATTATTTGTAACGTTAAATTTATAATATGCTGTATATAACATCTGTTTCAAATATAGCTATATATATTTTATACATAAAACATAATAATATGTTGGTTTACAGTGCGTGTAATAAGTATTAAATACAATTTATAAATTATTATTGTTAATAAGTGTATTTACGAATAGGTGTATATACAAGATCACAGTACGAGATGTAGAAGTGTAGAAGTATGTTGCCATTGTAAGGATTTTTATATGACCAAATATTCTACAAGTAGTAGAGTTTTACAAGACTCAAACCTATTGTACTTTTAGTATTTTACTTTAGTTGTTTTTGTAGTTTTTAAGTGTAAGAAGATTATGTAAACATAGTTTAAAGTTTAAATAATAATATCAAGTGTCGATAGCGTAGTAGATATTTACACTAATGACGTATGGTACCAAAAATATATTGTGATTGTCAATTTTATTTCCTGTAGATCGGTCTGATTTCTCTTAATTAAATAAAAAGCTTACATAAATTTGACATTTGTAAAGTCAATACAAATGTCAAACTTAAGATAAGGACAGGTAATTTTTTAAATCAAAAATGTAAATTGAAACAAAAATTGAATTGAATTATTTTATTAATGTGAAAAAAAGAAAGTTGTTTCTCACTTATTCTGATAATTATAAATTAAATTCATAATATGTAAACAAACCGCTGTCACAATTCTACATCGAATACTACATCGAAAGTACTAGGATGCGTTCAGGAAATCGTTGTACAAATCATTGTACATCTACACTTACTACACTTCTACACTTAATCCTGAATACCCTTTATTAGTTAATAATGATTTACCAAACGTACGAGTATAGTTATTATGTCATCTAATCATCAATTTGAATGTCGTAGTTATTAATACCGCTATTGGAATATTGTTTTCATTGTCACTGGAACTCGATTGGGATTCCAGTTTGGTAGCATAATAGCAAGGTAACCCTAAAAATAACTTTAAACAAATAACATTTTAAGCGCTTGTAATATATCATCGAAAATTGCAAATATATGACATCAAACAGAAGTTATACTCTTTTAATATGACAAAAATGTGCTCTAAAAGTATGGGAAAAATCTAAGAGTATTCTAAGAGGAAAAAAGAGATAAAAAGTTAGATTTAAAACAAAATTTTAGACAGGTATACAATATGTAAAAATATTCTCTAACAAATAGGAATGAAAATGTATAGTTTTTTTTACGAAACAACTGCTTACACAATTCAAACACAAATTCATTTTATTTTAATATTTATATTTAATTTAGTTATTAGATTTTACGTTGAAGTTTGTAATTGAATCTTATAATACACAGATTCGTTTACAATATTTATACATAAAAATTAAAATATTAAAGACCATAATTTACTTAATTTATGGGTGTACATTTTTATTACATTTAAATTAAATTATGGAATTAACCAGAGATAAAAACCAGGAGTTATATAATATATGGGTAGTCTAACAATACAAATTTTCAAATTGATATAAAATTTTCTCACTTGCTACAGTCCTTGTTGCAACTATAGTAAATGACCGCCAAAGTTGGTCACTACACAACAATACATTTTACTTAACAAATATCAGAAAAACAATTTCAATGGTCAAGTAGCAAAAATGTAGGAATCCCACATGTTCATTAAAAATTAATAAAATTATTAGTCAGAATTTTTTTAATTTAATTTAGAAGCTTAAGCAATGTACATATACAGTTTTTAATTTGTTTCAAATTTTTACATTTTACTTGACTTGATTTTTTGTATCAGAATATATCATATTCAACAAACCCCCTTAATAAGCACGCACATTGCCCTGCCATATGATATTACTATACATTGTTTGATAATGTCGATATAACGCTTATATTACGTTTTTAGTGATACTTTTCATAATATTGATATTAATATTATGATGATAGGCATTTGCATAAACAAGCAATTAGTTTGTGTGATGTTTACTAAAACATTTTGCTCATAAACAAAAGTTTTAAATTAAGTTGATTCACAATTGCCATTGATAATTTTATATAAAAACTGCAAAATTTTATAGTTTAGAGCGCAGTACAATCAACCTGCACTATTTTTACAGTTTTTTAAGCACAGATAAATAAATTGAATTCAATTAAACAGGCAGTACAGCAATGCATATAATTACCATTTCATCATTTTTGCGTTTGCAGTAGGTACTGCGTTGATGAAAATCTTTACAATATCATAGGCATGTTCGTAGTTGCAGTAAAATATGCGTCGAAGTCTTGCAGATTTTTTTCTCTGTCACTATGAACAAAAAAACTTGTGCAGGCGCGCAGAAAATTGTTTAGCAGTCATTCTTGTTCATAGAAGCAGCACATGCGCAATTCGTTTATATAGTAATATTATATTATATATTTTTATATATATTTAATATTTTAATATATTTTATATATATTTTTTTAAATATATTTTATAAATATTTTTTTTAAATATATTTTCTTTTAAATATTTAATATTTTTTAATATTTTTGTCAATATATTTATTTTATTATATTTATATATTATTATTATAAACACATTTATTTTATTTTAGTAATTAATTTTTATTTTTTACTTAAATATTTTCTCAACAACGACATTCTTATTTATTACATGTTAAATGACATGCACTTTAAAAATCATTCTAAAGCAGGCGCACGAAATTATCTGCGCAATCTGCCAGACGCTGACGCGACACCGATTACTATGAGCACAAGCGCCTGCTTTTTATCTGCGCAGAATTTTTGATGATATGCAACTACGAACAAAAAATCTTTTTTTTTGCATAGGCGCGACCACTACGAACACGCCTTATGTTTATCAATAACATAATAAGCCGTAAACATACGTACGTCCATCTATAATTTACATAATAAACGGTAAACATACATAAAAATAAAATGTAAATGTACAATTATCAGTTCACGTAAATTGCCTAAACTTCCTGTCATCTAAACTGAGATGTACTGAGAATTACATAATATATGTTTTATGTAATAGTTTTACATGTAATATTTTACTATATAATTCACTGTACAGCATTATAATAATAATGGTGTACAAAAACTTCTGCCATACAGTGTGTATTAATATTTATAATGAAAACTATATAATGTATCTATAATAAATACATTTAATATCCATGCATAGGTAAAAAAATTTAAAATTAAAGTATTTCGTCCCACACCACACCTTCAATCAAATATTTTTTATATTAAAGTTTTTTTTATTTTATTCATTTTTTTTTTATTGTTTCTTTTTTGTATTTATTGTATTATTGTTGTCAGTTGAAATGAAATTTATAAAAAAAAAAAATGAAATTTGACAACAGCGCATGTTCTTTATAATTACGTTTTCTGCTTGTTTATTATTTGTTTTTTTTCTTCTTCTTTTTGTATAATTATTTCATATGATTGCTGTATGATTGTTTAACCGTATGTCTGTATGTACGTATGTAGGATATTATTACAGACTGACAGGTCGCTGATCGCTGTACGCAATTTGTGACGTTGTTTCAGTTGTTTTTTTTTTTGCTGTTTATTATTATTTTCTTTTTGTGTTTTTTTTTTTTTGGTTGCGGCTTTCTTTTAATGTATGACTTGTTTTGTTCTTTTATTTTTTTTTTTATTTTTTTATCTGAAAAATGTATAGTAAAAAAATGCGTAAAATATGTATGTATGTATATTGTATGTGAATAGAATTGTGCAATTTATTATTTGTAGTTTGGTTACTTTCGAAATTAGAAAAAAAAAAAAAACAATAAAATTATCAAATATGAGATTATTACGTCGTATCGTAATTTTGCATTGTTGCTAGGCGCATGCGTAGAATAGATTAGGATTTTTTTTTTTTTTTTTGTATTTGAACGATCATTGTTTTTGATCAGGTATGGTTATAATAATAATTATTAACAGTTTACAATTCAGTGATTTTCAAATGTTGTACATTTTTTATTGGCTACAAGTTAAGTCATTTTAAAATTGTAGAAATTATTTACAGTTTTTTGTGTGTGTGTCGAATAAAATGGAAAATTTAGTTGATATTTGTACAATTTATAATTTAGTTGTTGATCTAGTTGAGTATATATTTGAGAATTATTATTACCCATCCAGAATGGGCGATCTTAGCAGTAGCTAATTTGTAGAACAAATAAAAATAATGATTATAGAATACAACATTCTTGTCCCATCGGGGCATTGTTTTAAATTAAAACCGCTATACCTATAATGTCACATATTTTGCACTGGTAAATGGTACTAGTTTCTGTTCATAGGAGGGGAGGGTTTTTCTCTTCATAGTAGGGGGGAGTGAGAAAACACTATTTAGAGAGTGTTGTTACTACTTCACTCTCATCCCACCCAATCCTATATGATCCTACAAATGAAGAAGAAATAGATGCAAAAGAAGATCAATGTAAAATGGTACATTAATATAATTCTCAGCGATAGTTTAAATTTATTCAAATAAAAATATAATAAAAAAGTTAATCAATTCTAAGTAAAATAAATCCCATCCGGGTATAAATTAATACTGAATCATGGTCATTAAATTAAAATATACATAAATAAAAAAATAAATAAAATATAACTGTAAAACAAAAAAACTGAGTTCAATTCAATTCGTCAAAATTACTAACACTTAAATTCTTACATGCAGTAAATTATTTTCGATATTTAAATAATTGTTAAAATATATATGTATAATAAATAATTTAAAAAAAAAATACTTTGCACCTTCATGCACCTATAATGCACCTATCGCTTTTGGTTCAACAACTGTTTGTTTTATTATTCTTACCGAATAATTTGCCCATCTTCATTTCGCTTTTGTTATACCTTCCACAATATCAATAACCTGTGATTCAGAATTCTACTTCCTTTTGTGATTTCCAACATCCAACTTTCTCCATTGCTCTTTGAGCTATACTTGTAACTGATTTAATGACTTTCCTGTCAAAATGAACGTTCTGTATCAAAAGTTAATACAGAGATTGAACATGTGTTGATCAAAAAGATGTCTCTTTTCAAACTTAAATATATCTCGTAGTTTACCAGTTAAGCTAAGCTCATTCTCCGTAATTTGTGTTAAATTTAAAATATTTGATTCAGCCAAAATACATTAAAATATACCTACGATAAAATTCAGTTAAATATATGTATTTTAATTCAACAAAGCCGTACGAAAATTAGAAGAAATTTTTATAGAACAAACTTGTCTTCAGTAATGTATATATGGGACATCTCCGTAAGGAAATATATTAAGAAAAGAAAAAGTGGAAGTCTCTGGGGAACCTACTAATAGTTCAGTAGATACAATAATACTAAATAGTTGTTTTATTTTTATGTAGGTAATATATAGTTAATTGTCTAAGATGTATTTAGTATGGAAAAATAACGTAAAACCATTTTAAATAAAATTAATGTAGAAAGAATACCTAAACTAGCCTACAAAGCTATAAATCAAGGGTTTGCAGCCTACAAAACTATAAACTTAGTGTTTACAGACTACCAGATGCTGCACCACTACGGTGAGCATAATGTTGAAACTCTAAATTCAAAAACGAGCCCAATACAACAATAATGTTAACAAAATTTTGTTATTATAAAGATGTATAATGTAAAAAAACAATCCCTAGCTGTTTAGAACAAGAGGAAGAAGTAGAATAATTAGTAATCGTATTAAAAATAAATCATAAAATTTAAAATATGTATTACAAAAATTTACAATTACTTTTCGTGAAAATAAAATACGATTTTGTAGTTGTTGTTGTTTTTATTATTTTCTGTTGTTGTGATCTTCGCTAATAGTATTAAAGAACTGAGAAAATATATAAATATGTACATACTGTGTGTGTGGGAAAATTTCATATTATTTTTCTTTTATATTTTTGGCTTATATTTATATACATACATATACATATATACTCATCGTATAATACCATTTCTGTGGTAGTGGGAGAGTTGTTTTTATTTTAGAATATATTAAACGAATAGTTTTTTTCTGTTTTTAATTAAAGGCGCCCACAAACAGAGTTCTGTCACATTTAATTGAATTTTATATGAATGTATTTTTTTTCTTTTGTTATTTATGTTTCTAGGACTTGTATCAAACTTACTATATTATTACTATTATAGACTTATTTTTAATTCATAAATCTTTCTTTAATTTCTGCAGAACATTAGACATCTCATTATGATGGTAAAAGCATAAAAATATTGACCGGTTATAGGGAAACACCCAAATTTATTGATAAAAAAAAATTATGAGCAAATTCATCAAATTCATTATTGTCCTGCAATCCGATCCGTAGGCATAGGGTGGAGAAACGATATCGTGTCGGATTATAGTATATACGAACAATTTATATTTTAGTTCAGTTTAAAAAATAATTTAATAAACAAACCCCAAACATGGAATCAATTCGGGATTAGTATGTACGAACAATATTAATACCTTAACAGGTCATCATCAAATTACTCTCAAATTCTGCCTTTTCGCTACAAACAAAAACAGTTCGAAGGCAACTCAAAAACTTTTAATTAAATGAACACTTGGTGTCGACACCAAACATCTCCTATACTGTATACGGGCAGCTTTGAGACATTTTACAATTTTTCTCTCTCATGAAACATTTTGTTTTATTAATAACTGTACTTTTTTATTTCGAACTTTTAATCATATACATATATTAATAAATGCCTATCCCATACATGACATGTGCCATTGTTTTCTTTTGTGTACAAGTAGTTGAAAAAAAACGGTTTTTAGTATGATTTTTTGGTTATCACAATAAGCCTGTTGCGGTGATGTAGGCACTGGACCCCTATCGGAATAAATTAAAACTAATCTAAAATCTAAGTATGATTTTATTCGTTCAATAATTTTTTCACTAACAAAATGAGTCCAGCGCAATATCAAATGATTTATACGGATGATAAATAAGCGAGTGAGAGCTGCGATAGGCACCACCTATAAATATATGTGTGGGGGAAAAAGTGATTGACTCAAAATATGAACAATGTTAACCAGTTTTCGAACTTAGTTTATATACTTTAATCCTTTGCACTGGTCCTTAGATTCAACTCATCGCCACTGTTATTCCAAGGATATATTCCAAGCACTTCACATAATGATGACTCTGTTTTCTACCGCTATAGCTTTATTAAGCTTTTGTAACAGTTATACCGGAGCTTTGATTCAAAAACTGGATATCCAGGACTTTTAAGGAAGCCTGGTTATTTGAAATTATATATATATATATATATATATGTGAGTACCTCAATTTTAGTATACTATAATTTAAAGAAAAATCAAAAGTCTTTAAGACAATGGTTTTATTATTTATTTATTTATTTATTATTAATTGACCACGATTTCAATTTTGGCAAAATATAAGCAGAGCAAGCTGGTATCTGAGGTTTTAATTATGTTTACATATTTTTTTTCATATACAATATATTTAAATACTAATACATTTAAACTGTGCTTGTAAAGCAAGATTTCTGTGGGCTTACAGGAATCTATAAGACTTATTGGATTACAAAACAAATGAATCTCAAATATAGTAATTTTTACTAATTAAAATAAACAAAAAAATATTTCTGCCTCCCTCTCTTAATTTTTATAAATTTTATAACAGCAATTAGCGAGGTTTTACTTACCAATCAATCGAATATTGTTATCAGACGTGGATCCATTCAAGCATTACTTGTGCCACACAGTGACTGTGGGCGTTTCCGAACCTCTCGCACTTGCACTTAATACTCGCACTAAACCTGTCAAATCGCACTAAATTTTTGTTTGAAATCTAGTGCACTTGAGACTACACTAAAATTTTGACAACAAATCAAGTGCGATTTGACAGGTTTAGTGCGAGTATCAAATGCAAGTGCGAGAGGTTCGGAAACGCCCTGTGCCTACGATTGATTGTCTTATTTCAATTATATAACTATTGACAAAATTAATTTCATATTCTTCAAGACGCTTGACGTAAAGCTTATAATGTAGAAAGAAGAAGAAAAGAAAAAAACACTATAACTAGATCTGAAATACAAACAATTACAGTGGTTGTAATTTGGCGAACATATCCACGCTTTCAACATATAACAATTTTTGATCTAAAATAAAAAAAATTTAACGCAGTCTGGGCATACGGTATTCAAATATGGGGTTATGCTAAATAACTACATATTCAAATTATCCAAACGTTCCAAAACAGTGTTGCGAAATAGTGTTAATGCGGTTTATTTTATTAATGCGGTTTTAGTATTGCGAAATAGTGTTAATGCGGTTTAATGCAGATATTAATAAAAATCTCAGGATCCGTTTCAAAAAAGGCGAAAAAAAAATTGGTTGTACGCCATAAAAGTCATTTTTCTTAATATGTCACTGTCAAAGTTCCACGTTTAACTGACAATCAAAACTTTGTTAGACGACTTAAACGAACGAAACCGTTTAAACTATATAACGTTAAAACCTTTTATCTCTCAAGAGTTCCTATAAATGGGATCTTGTTCCATCAAAGATATCTGAAGAAAAAGCCAAAAATGTATTAATGGTTAGTCAAAAATACTAGTTTTAATTTTAACAAAACGGTGGGAGTTTTTAGGGCGTTAAAGTCGGCACAGTCCTTCATTTCGTTCTTCCCCGACATAAAAAAGCTGAAGAAGCCTCTTTTGATGATTTTCTTCTATCTGCAAAAAAAAAATATAATCTTCAATAACTAAATACTAGTGGGGGGGACCAGATGTTTGAAATTTCCAAATTAAAAAACCAAAAATTTTCATTAATTTAATTTTGATTGCAATCCCAATCTTAAAGCTTAAAAACGAAATTTCCTAACTTGAAACTTAATGAGATATTTAATTAATTATTTTATTTTTAGTCATTGAAAATTTTATTCCCAAAATTCTTTAACAATGTAGAAATTTTTATTATTTTTTTCTTATCTACTTATATACTTTCTACTTTCAACATTTTATTTTTTTCTATTCTCTTCTTTTGAACACTGGTGATTATATTGTGTTTTTTGTTATTATTTTTTTTTTTTATATCGTGAATTCCACCCATGCAATTCCCTTATTTCATTTTTAATTCTTTTTTACATTATTATGACTATCATTTTATTGCATCTACATATGTTTATGTAAATATTTATGTATAAAACAGGGACTTTTATAGAAATAAAAGTGATGCATTAGAAAAGCATTCGATATTCCAGCGAGCCCTCTCTAATTTATAAATTGTAAGTTCAAATAATTTGTTAAAAAATGTGAGTGAATTTGAGATCATTTAATTCCGAATTCTGTTACCTCGGTAGTATAAATACCCCAAGTAGAGGCGGCACTAAGACAGACATGGAAAATGTTTGTTAATAATGGTAAAAATTGGTGTTTGTTAATAATGGTAATAAGTCTATTTATAATATTGTTAATAGGTCTATTAATATGTCTTCCAATAAGTCAATATTAATAAGCATATAAGTTTTCTCCAAACCTCTATATTTCTTATTCCTATAACTATATCCATTCAACTTTACTCACCCAACGAAACGAAAGTATAAAGGTCTTCTAACTTCAATTTTGGATTGAAATATGAACAAAAAAAATATACTGCCAATAGGTCTATAATTAAATTAGACCTATACAATATACACTTACACTGATGTTTATCAGATCGATACCCCTAGTACTTGTAACTACCCGTAAAACAAAAATAAATACTTTCTTTGAAGCTTGCCAGCATTCGTTAGAGTAAAATTCTTGACTAGACCTTCCTAAACAATATAAGGATTATCTGGGGCCGCCTGGGGCTGCAAAATAAATTATCTAACTGATTATCTGAATTGCGCAAGCTTGTAATTATCTAAAATAACCAACAACAAAAAAGATTCGAATTTATTCGAATAATGCTAATTTCTTTCGGAAGCAATTTGGATAGTCCCCAATCTCAGTAAGGGAAATAAATATTAGTTTTAATATAAAGAATAAAACCGTGTGGTTTGGTGAGTGAGCGATATAAGATTTTATACTCCATTAGGCTGTGTTACCGCTCTGGTAGATTATTTTCAAAGAGAAAAACAAACATCACGTGATTGATAATTGTTTATATTGCAACCATCACTCCTTAATCCTTCTAACGGCATTATAACTGTATCAAAACAAACAAAAAACAATTCCTACATATTTGAAGATTTCAAAATTTAAAAGTATCGAGAATATAAAGGCTTTTTCATTCAATAATAATCATCAACCTACCAAACAACTATCACCATCTGTACCGGTATTTCGATTTACCGATACTGATTACCGTATATATATAACTGTAATCACGTAAACATCCTGTATATACATTTTGTTTTTATTACATTACATATTATTACTTTTGTTGCCTGCTGTTCTACTGCTGTTGTAAATGCTCTGCAACTTACCATTCCATCCCCTCCCCCGCCCTCCTATATAGCAATTATAATGAAACTTAAAACAGTAAAAATATTCTTAATGTACAATTTTAAGTGCACGAATTTTACAATATGCCGCCAATGTAATTTTATTATTTTTTATATTCTTTTTGTTTTTTTACAACTACAAATGCATGTTGCAATTGCAACAAAAAAAAATTAATGTAAATAAAAAAAAGAAAAAATTTAAAACTGAAATGAGTTCAGTCGTTGGCTAAATAGCAAATTTTAACGAAAAGAAAATAATTCCATTGTTTTTTTATTTATTTTTTTTATTTTTCTTCTGTTTTTTTTTTTTTGTAGCAACATTTACTCTTTAAAATGTAAAAAAAAAGTAAATAAAAAAACTAAAAATAAAAAAAAAAAACAATTTTTTTTACAAAAACAACAAAAAAAAATTTTTTACTAAAGAAAATCAGGTTTACGTACGCCTGAAATCCGGCCTATAACGGTGTCTTATCATATTTTTTAGTTTTATTTTTTTTTTTCATTTTTTTTTTTATCTCTTCACCTAACAATGTTTTGACTGATCTTCTCCTCTTCTGCACTGCTGCATCATGGGGAGTTTGCTGCATTTCGGTGCAATTTAATTTTTCTTACACATTTTTTTTTTTTTTGCATTTTAATTTTTTTTTTTTTGCAAACAACTGTGAACTCTGGAGATTTGGTTTTGGTATTTTCATCTTTAATGTTGGTTGTTGGTTTATTTTTGTTATTGCAAAATTTAATTGAATTGGAATTAAAAAACATGTAGTTGTACATATAAATGTGGTGCAGGTATGTAGATTTATATTATGTAAAATAAATATATAAGAAGGTTGGTTGGTTGGTTGATGACAATATTAAAAAAAAAAAAAAAAAAAACCTAAAAAACCTACGCAGAAAACTGAAATCTATTTTGTAGATGGAAAAATAAAATGAAATTTTATAAATTTTTGTCCAAATTATAGATGTTAAGAAAATTTTGAATTGATAATTCTAAAATAAATTTAACCGTTAATAAAGTGGTGTGACTAGATCTGATCTGATTAACTAGATCTGAAAAGTTGTATATAAGTGTTTGAGTGAGTCTGTATTCATCATTACTGTAATAATACTTATATTTTTTGGATGAAGAAAACATTTTTATTTATTTTTATTCAATATAAAAGTCATTCCAACCCATTAACTGGATTCAACCAGTCAACCTAAGATCA
Organism: Argyra leucocephala; assembly: GCA_963942445.1. Lineage (NCBI taxonomy): Eukaryota > Metazoa > Arthropoda > Insecta > Diptera > Dolichopodidae > Argyra > Argyra leucocephala. Next base: position 130,664,901 of record OZ012681.1, on the reverse strand, counting down.
AAATAGTTATATGCAAGTGCTTGTTATCCAATTGAATCTGCAATTTTATATGATAGTGTTACTTTGATGAGTTCAACTGAGCAATACTTGAGCAGTGAGGCTTTACAAGGACTTTAATTGCTTTACAGAAACTTTAATTTGGATTTTTTTATACACTTATTTTCGTCAACTCAATTTTAAACATAATTTTGTTAACTAAACATAATTTGTTTATTTTTTTCCAATTCTGGTTTATGATTTGGTGTTCTGTAAATTGATGAGTTTCCTTGACGTATGTGCAATAATCAGTATTGATCCAATATTTCTTTAAAAGTTTTTTTTCTCATCTAGTTCTTTAACTCATCTAGTTTTGTCTAAAATTATTTCAGGCAAAACTAGATATGTCTGAGATATGCACATATGAATCAACTTTGTCTATTTAAAGTCTAATTTTTCTTTATGTTTATTTTTTATCATGCTACTGGTAGAAACCGTACTCTAGCTCATCTAGTTTTGTCTAAAAAGTATTTCAGGCAAAACTAGTTATATCAGACAGGCAAATGAACCAACTTTATTTATTTAATCTAATTTTATATTTACTTTATTTATTTAATCTAATTATATTTATTTGATCTAAAATAGGTCTAATTTTTTTTTAAGTTTATTTTTTATTATGCTACTGGTAAAAACCGTACTCTAGCTCATCTAGTTTTGTCTAAAAATTATTTCAGTCAAAACTAGTTATATCGGAAATATGCCAATGAACCAAATTTACCTATTGAAAGTCTAATTTTCTTTTTAAAACTTTTTTTTATTGTATATGCTACAGATAGAAGCCCTTCTTTAGCTTATCTAGTTTTGTCTAAAAATTATTTCAGTCAAAACCGGTTATATCAGATATGCACATGAACCAACTTTGCCTTTTTAAACTCTAATTTTCTTTTAAAAGTTTATTTTTGACCATATATGCTACAGGTAGAAGCCATTCTTTAGCTCATCTAGTCTAAAAATTATTTCAGTCAAAACTAGTTATATCAGATATGCACATTAACCAACTTTTCCTTTTTAAACTCTAATTTTCTTTTAAAAGTTTATTTTTGAAAATATATATGCTACAGGTAGAAGCCATTCTTTAACTCATCTAGTTTTGTCTAAAAATTATTTCAGACAAAACTAGTTATGTCAACAATAAAATGTCCCAACTCTTCGTATTTAAAACCTAATTTTATTTTTTTTATTTTCTGAATTAAATGTGTGCCGATACTACCGATAGAAATTTCAACTTAGAAAGCATCAGCTTGTAATGAACAATGGCAAACAACAAAATATGTTGAATTAACTCTGTAAATTAGAATTTGGTAGTAACATAAATAGTTTAGTTTTTTAGAGATACATATATTGACTCAGTTAAAAATTTTTGCAATCTATGACAGTTGGCAACAAAATTTTCAAAAATTCTTAACTTGCCTTTCAAAAATTTTTCACAAAAATTAGAAAATTTCGAAAAATTCCCAAAATTATTTCGACTATTTGAACTAAAATAAATAATTAACTTAATATATACACCTAGACATTCCTATATATATATATATGTATATATTTTATCGTATATTTCCATACAATAAACATCATCCGCTCTAAACGTTTTTTAATTCATCCGATTACATGTCCCAAATAGCAGCAGAAGCCAAACAAAAACAAAAAAAAAACAAAGACTCCCAAAACACTGAAAGCAGTTTACAAATGGTTGCACAATGTACTCTATACATACAAACATACACTCTTAATGATAAGGACACTACTGTATTCTTTCTACTCTTAGAAGAGGTGTGTATAACTATTTTCAGTTTTTTAAAATTTCAAAATTATTTATACAAAAATGGAAATTTGGTGTTCTTCTTGTTCACTCATTTATTATTATTGTTGTTGTTGTTGTTATTTCTGCAACTATGTATTTATTTTACTAGAGATCAACATTACGATTTCTCCAATTCTCCAAGAAAATAAAAATCAAAATAACAACAAATTTAAACTCCTCTGCGTGCATAAAATTTTAGAATGGAATACTGATGTACCCATTTTTTGTTGTTGCATTTTTGCTGTTGTTGCTGTGGCTTTTTTTTTGCATAATATGGACATTTACATTAATGCGGTCTACTGATGATGAAGATAATAATAATAATAATAATAATGAAAATAGTGATGATGATGATGATGATTATGATAACGGCCATAGCTGCTCAATAATTATTTACTTTACGTACAGTCGATGCAAAAATTATTTACATCAAAATTTATTATACACCCAAACAGAAACATACCACGCTATAAATTATCTATGTTCTACTTTAAACTTCTTTAATACTGTTCACTGAAGTGATTCAGAGGTGGTGACAATAATCATCATCATTAATCCGTGGGGCATAGGGCGGAAATTAAATCTTGCCATCAGCTCCTATCCCCTAACCTCTTCAATTGTGGAAATGTTCTTTGCTTCGTACTTGCTTCGGCTAAGACAGTTGTTCTCCATATTTTTCTCTATAACATTGTTTCGCGATATTGTTATCAGGTTTCCTCCGAGTATGCCCCACCCAACGCCTCTGTCCTCTGTCCGATTCCCACATTTAATTGTTTTTATTTCGTTTTTTGCCACTGCGTTCTATTGGAAATGATTTGTGACCAACGAATGTTTAGGATGCGCCGGAGACATCTATTGATGTACGCTTAGAGTTTCATGGTGATGTTTACTGAAATTTTCCATATTTTGCAAGCGTACAAGAGCACAGATATTACACTTAAATATTCATATTTTTGTGCGCAGAGATATGTTGCTTGCCTGCCATATTTTTGAAAGCATCCGAAAGCAGTACGGGCTTTGTTGATGCGGGCTTCAATATCCAAATCGGTACCTCCACCTGATGACACAATTCTGCGCAGTTAATTGAACGTGTTTGCGGTTCTTCATGGAGGATCAGATGTTGTGATATGTGAGTTGTGCGCATGATTTTGGTTTTAGCTGAATTGAATTTTAGGCTCGAACTTTTTCCAGTGTCATTACAGCTTTTGGCACATATCATTTAAACCTCCAAAAAGGTGATGACAATAGCAATAGTTTTATATCTCAGATTTCATCACCTATCGCGGATTTCTTCAAAGCAGAGCACTGCAGATAATCCCCAAGATTTCTTTAATTCAGATAACTGTATAGTCTCCCATCTTAATAGTCCGAGTTGTTCAAAAAGTAAAATCAGAATTGTTCAGAGTACTTCAAAACAGTAAAAAGAATTGTTTGAACCATTTTTCAATTAATAAAGGCTTACAGAGGTAATGTTGTAGCTCAATTTGAACAAATATTTATCTTAAAACACCAATTAAATAACCGGCGCAAGAAATTTCACTCAAAAACCATTAAGCCAAAAACATTCATTCAGCAATGAACAGAAAATTCTGAATATTGCAATGCAGCACCACAACCTGATTGACAACCTATCTTCATACTAAATATTTTTTTTTTACAGAATTATTTCTGTTTATTCCAATTTCCAATTCCAGTTCAAATTTGAAGTATACTTGACAAAGAAGCAAGTCATGAAAAAATAAAACACCAGCCGACAATAGAGAGATATTGAAACCATACAATTTGTTCGTTGGTTGGTTGGTTGGTCTATCCCACTCAGCGATTTAATTTCTGAATTTCAGCAGACTTCATCGCCGAACCCACTACAATACCCTTAATAAACCTAATTATTTCGGACTCTTTTTTTCTTTTTAGTTTTGAGTGAAAAGTTTTCCCAATAGTAGTCTTCGAAGATGTTTACGTTTCTTGTTATATGCATTGGACATACACAATGTACATGAAACACCGTTTCCACCTGTTCTTTACATAGATTGGTTCAAGATCTTTTATTGCAAAGATCTATTGGATTATTGCAGCGTGTCCTCTAAGAATGAAGTATACTATGCATATGCACTACATATAGCTCTGTTCAGCGACAATATGGCTTTCATGTTTTCCGCATCTTGTACTCTCCAAAAGTTTTTCGTTTCGTTTGGCTTTTTCCGAGTTTTTCCAAGCATTAAGTTGGGTGGTTGTTCTCATTTCAACGTATTTTTTTCATAGCCTGAATTGTCAGTTATTTTCGTTGTTTCTTCATTCTAATTTTGTAAGTTTTTCTGCTTTATTGTTTCTTCGATGCCTGAATGGCCTGTTACCCTATAAATTAAAACATGATTCAATACTCCTGATAAGTTTAATGCTTCTCTGAAGCAAATAGACACTGTCGTTTTCGTTTTTTCGCTGTTTATTGCTATATCTTTAGATGGTTGTTGTGTACAACGTCGAAGATGTGACTCTCTCCGTTGCGTGATATTTTTATTTTAAACCTATATTCATACATAGTTATTGCACTGATTATAAACAATCTAAAAGCTACAATATAATCCGTCGTAGGTCGATTTCCATTAAAAGTTGATTTATATAATCTAGTATAGACTATGAAATAATTTTTGATTCTCAAATCATGTCAAAAACAAGTTAAATATAAAAAAAAATTAAAAATTTCTCAAAACAAAGAAAAATTGACTTACACCATTTTCGACCGACATTTTTATTATGTAAATTCTGAAGAAATTTTTTGTTATTGTTTTTTTGTTTTTGTTATTATTGTTATTTTTGTTTTTTTTTGTTAAAGGAGCTAATGTTGTTGCTATATTATTATTATTGTACATTGCTTAATTCGTGGTGCAACTGAGTCATGATGAAAAATAGAGAAATTCTTGGAAGTAATAATAATAACAACAACAAAACAACAAAAATAGATTTAAATACAGATTTGTTTTATATTATTTTTTTTAGTAATAATGATTATTGATTGACATATATACATCTATAAAAAGATTTATTTTTAGTTGCCGGGTAGGAGGTTTAAATATGAAATGCATGTTTTGTTGGCAGGTGTTGTCTATATTAAAAAAGATCACATTGCAAAAAAATATTTGAAAAAAAAAATGTATTTTGATTTTTAAGAAATTTAGAAATTTTTATTTTGAAATTACTCTAGTGTAAGTGAAGAATTGTATTGTATATATTTTTATACATGTACAGTTATTTTAAAAATTTAATCAATATTTCAAAATCGATGTGTGTATTTTACATTTAAATATTGAATTGCAATTTTTTTTTAAATATTTTGAATGTTTGCCACATCAGTGCGCTATATTCCGTTGTTTAGACTTTGATTAATATGTGAAACAGTCTCATGAAACTTTGGATATTCGCACAGTTTCACAGATATGTAGTTTTGAAGTCAATTTTAGTTCGTTTTATTGAATTTTTATAACTATTTCTTTATTTGTGTATCGCTATTTTGTAACACTTTCATTTCTGCAGGACGAAGAATGTTTTTGATTTTGCTCATATCAGTTCTGTCTGAACGAATGCATGTTTTATTTATTTTGACATTAGCCTCCTGGTTTATAAATTTACAATTCAAAATGAGACCCTTCAAATATTCAAATATTCTGGCTGGTTTGGTTATATGATTATGACTTTTATGTTTGCGGTTTTGGGCTTGTATTTACTTCTGCTTGACATTAAAATGACATTTGAATGACATTACTTGCTCTTTCGTCATATATATATATATATTGTTATGCATTAAGTTTTTCGTTGAGTTATAGAAAAATTTAATGTACTCATGAAGATAACTTTCGTTTGATTTTTGATATATGGTATGTGCTTATAATTGAACTCTAGTTCTAATTCTAATTTCCTAGATGCTGAATAGACAATTTTTTGATAGTTTTAAATTATCAATTAAAAATATATTAATTATTTTATCATTGATGTATACATATGTTTTCAATTAGAATAGAGCTTGTATCAATTAGAAATATTTCAATTTCGGTAATTCCAAGACGCTAGCCGAAAATATTTCAACCTAGTCAATTCTAATTCAATGCTAATTTATAAGAAAATATGTGTCATAGTTAGAATTAGTCAACTCATTAGTCCAACACCCTAAATCAAAGCATTATCTGTCATAGTTAGAATTAGTCAAATCATAAAAAATTTGTTCAAAATAAAATAGTGTGCTTACTATAATGGCCAACATAAAATCAATTAATTTTTTTTATCAATTAAATTCAACCATTCCAGTATTTGATAAAAAAAGACCATGTTCAGCTCAGCCTTCATCACAAGAAAAATTTTTGTCTATTAATAATTGTCTACCTCATTTATCCACCTACCAATCTTAATACAATGAAATTGATTACCAAAGCTTTTTAATAGATTTCTAGGGTTACCAAAATCCACTACTTGGAAGTACTGAAGGTAGGATACAACAGAATTAAAAAAAACTGGTATAATTTGATCTAAAAAAAAAATAAGTGTCGCATCACTACCCAATTTGGGCCCTTTAATTAATTTCAAATGTTTTTTATTATTTTATCAAACTTATTTTTAAAACTTTTTTTAAGTAAAGACACAAACCTAACCTCATTTTTAAAGGAATGTCAAAAAATCATAGAAAATTATAACATAATGTAAATAATAAAAAATAAAATAACAAAAAACTTCCGTGATAATAACTGTAATAACCTGTAAATTAAAGTTGATTGTAGCTTTAACTATCATGTATATATATTTATTTTTTGCAACATATTTACGTACAAATGTTTTTTTTACATGCAAATATTCATACAACGTTCATATCAACGTAAATATATTAAATTAAATTTATATACACACATACATACCTGCATATTCAGAGAGTAGAATAATAAAACATATGTACATATGTTTATACTAATAATTGTAAATAATGGCACAGAAAAAGAAAAATAATAATAATTTTGTTATTTTTTTTTTTTTTTAAGTTTTCAATTCAATTGAAATTCCCGCCAGGTGCACACAACACATCATAACATTTCTAACCCGAAAATTCAGTTAGTAAAATTCATTCAACTCAAAAAATAAAATATTTTTTTTTTCATTTTGCTTGTTTTGTTTTTTTTTTTTATTAAAAATAGCGTTTATTATGCATTCATTAATAAATATATATTTACATGTACGTATATGTGTGTACTATTATGTATATTTGATGTGTACTCACCTTCAATAATATAACATCAAAATATCTTCATTTAATAACAAAAAAAAACAAAAATTGTTTTGTTTTTGATTTTTCTTTTCGTTTTTTGTTTATTTATTTATTTATTTGGCTAGAGTTAAACTATGTACATAATAATATATTATGTATGTTGATTTGTATGGATCTATATATTATTTATATATATATATATATATGAATATAGTTTTTTGTTAGCAATGTTTTCTTAATGGTAACTGCCACACTATACATATCCTGTTCCTTGTTATAATAATTACTATGGGTGCATACTTACTTACTTACTTACTTACACATATGTTTATATGTATGATTTATATTTATATGAATGCATATATACTGGGTGGTCAAAAAATAAATTATATTAATAATAAAGATTGATAATTGTATCTAATTGATTTTAACCCTTAGAAAACTCTATTCTGAGATAGAAATGGTGAACCCCCAAGCTTAGACCTGATCGGCATATTTATGTTTCATGGTTATAGATCCCCCTCCAATTTCGTTTGTACATTTGCCAATTTTACTACACCGGGTTTTAGTTATCTAATCGTTTAGTTAGTTATCAAGACAATGTGCCAGGGTTAAGAGGTTTCACTACGTAAATATGAAGAAAACTAACATTAGCAACGAGATGGACACTGGTGAACATAACAACAATGAGAGTAGCATACGCGGTTGACATTAATATAATCAATCTGAAACGAAATAAAAAAATTTTGAATAATTTGAAGGTATAGTAATCAAAGAAATGAGATTAAATATAAACGAACACAAAACAAAAATTATGGCATAAATTAGAAGAAACATACCCAAGACAAGACTTAACGATTGAATATTCAAATAATGAAAATGCCTCAAACGTCATCGTTTTTGGAAATAAATATTTCAAAAGATGGAAATGAAATTGACAATCAAAAGCAGAATAAATATTTTATTTCTAGAATCTCTCAAAAATAAAATGCTAAGAGATTTTGACATTCTTTATTGGGCTGAAGGTGAAAGCATTTACATTGTAATGGATATATGCTAACATTAAACTTCTGATAAGAATTTATACAACTAAATCTCTTAGTCTTTTACGAATATCATTTTAATGCTATAATTCATTTAGATAACAGTTAAAAATAAATAGAATTGGCTATTCCAGAATGGCTTTACGAATATAATTAGCCCGAGGTTGTAATTTTTTAATGGCAAGATTAAAATTATGCATTGATGGATAAAGCCTAGAAATCTCGAAATATACCCTATATTGCTTGAAAAGCTTCCCCTAGAATTCAAAGTCAAAGTAAACGGTTAAAGAATTTCTCTATTCCTAATTTCCGTTAATATGATTTTGTAGGCGTGATAATTACAATTAAAAATATTAAATTAGACATAACAATCTAATTGCTAGTGCTTTGAAAATGTCTACTTAGACTGTACAGTCTAAATGAAGCTTTAAAGCGTTTCTCTGTCGTTCACATTATTGTAGAAACAATAGCTAGAATTCAAAGAAAAATCTAACATTATTTAAACATCTTCCTAATAGTAAGTACCACTTTTGATACGTCAATATACGTGATTTAATTATAAAAGTTGGTTTGTTCTATTAATATTACATAAAGGTGCAATTTCCGCCCTATGCCCCACGGATGGGGTTGCAGGACAATGATGATGATGATGAAAGGTGTAATTAGTTTTTTAATATCACCTTACATTTACCGTCTCCAGATAATACAAATGAATTTGTTTTTAGGCGGGCCCTAATTTAAAATAAACTCACTGTTTATAGAATTAAACTTTGTATAACCATCAGTTAAAAACCAATTATATACTAGAACTAGAACTAATAATGCCTTCAAATTTGATCAGAAAAATTATTATTAATATTCTAAAATGTATTCACCCTGTATATTAATATGAAGCATAAACAAAAACAAATAGAGTGATATCAGTTCATTTTTTCCTCATAATCTAGAACCTCATGATCAATACTCATGATCTAGAACCTAAAAGAAGATTGAAAACTGAAAGCTTACGTCCAGGGTTAATTCTGTGACCGAACAAAATACATATATACAAAATTAAAAAATTCTGAAACACCCTGTACAACTGAAGATTAAAGGACGAAAGTTTAAGCCCAAGGTTGATTGTGTGTACTGAATCGAACAAAATATATACAAAGTTAAAAAAAAAAAAAATGAATCACCCTGTACAACACTATAGAAACAACGTTATATTTCTTTTTTGTAATATTTTGCAATTGTTATGTTTGTTTGTTTCTAGTTACTTTTATTTACCTTTTTTTGTTTTTTGTTGTTAAATGAATTTTTCTTGTTATTGTTTTTGTAATCATTGTATATAATAATATGTATATAATATTATATACTTGTAGATAAGATGAGTAAGACAAAAAAAAATATATAAATTAAAATAAAAATTAAATATACGAGGATAGAATGAGACTGGAATACAAAACCAGTTAAATATCAGAAGAAAATGGGTAAAAACAAAATAAACAAAAAAAAAAGATGTGTAGAAAAAAATGTAAATTTTTTTTATCTTCAATGTTGTAACCTGTTTTTCCCATTAAAATGTTAAAAAAGAAAATGTTAATCGCTAAAAGAAAGGAAAATGTTTTAAAAATTATTTTCCCAGTGCATCATTATTTTTATTTTATTTTTATTAAATTTTATTGTTTATATTCTTTTACAGGGTGTTATTTCGAACTAAATTGTTTATAATCAGCCAAGCCCAAGACTACATAAATTACAATTTTGAAATCTGGCTTTGATTTACAGAATTTTATTCATTTCAATTTTCATTTGGATGTGACAAGACTGGTACATAATATCACATTGTACGAGATAATCTTCTGATGTTTGTGAGTCCAATTTATATTTGCAAGTTAACTGCATACACCAAACCTATAGCCTTTCTCCGAAAATAATTGCAATGGAACACAATTTCAGATATTCTAGACGTTTGTGAAGTTTATTCTAACCAGCTTCAAAGTGCCAACTACAGCCTCAAGATTCCATATATGTACTATTGAACTAAAATAAATTTGGGTGTTATGAAGATGCAAGTAAACCTGGTGGTTCAATTCAGTCGTCTAAAACATATCAGTATGCGCTAATTTAATGCTTCGTTTCTGATTAATTGAGTGAGGTACAAATGAAAAATTTAATAAGATGTTCTCAAAATGATTCACCCTCTATTTTAATATAAAATAAAATAATCATAATAAAATCAAACCAAAAACAGATGATAACATAAAATAAAAAAACAAAAAAAAAAAAAACAAGAAAAGCATCTCTAGGTTGAAAGTTTGAAGCATAAAAAAGTGGAATATTTTTAGCCATTTGGAAAACAGAACATAATTTTAATGCAAGTATGTACGAGTATGTATGAATGTGTGAATGTAATAATATAACATACTTTAGTAAATGAATACCTTAAGGTGTCATTTATATTATATGGATTTATACATATATATATACAATACACAATGTATATATACACTATAATTAATTTAAATAGGAACAATAATTATGTTTTTTTTTTATGCGGGAAATTTTCCGAATTCTAATCATAATATTTTGTTGTGATTTTCTTTTATAAAAACTTGATTTTTACATAATTATTAGGTATAATATGATGGTAGTATATAGTATATCAATAAACTAGATGTAAATATATAAATTGAGGTTTAAATTCAACTCTTTATAACTATAAAAAAACTAGTAAAACTATAAAACTAGTAACTGTCGTAGATAGATATATGGATTTAGTAATTTATAATTAGTCTGTTCTATAATCATACCAATGGCCGTATCAAACAGTAGAGTTCAATACAATACAACAACAACATAATATTATATCACTTCATACACATATAATACTGTATCACAACTAAATACAAATTTTAAGGTCTGTATATCATTGTTACTTTTTTGAATAATCCTTTATAAGTTCTAGGATTTGTATGGTAGCTACTCAAACTTGTCCAAATTAAAAAAAAAAAAACGGTGATAGATGTATTCTTTAATTTTTTAATGACTTTACTATATTATATTGTATCATTGAATATCATACTAATTTCATCATACTATACAAATACTATCACACAGCCATAAAATACTGTATCATACAATACAGTATTGTTATACAAATACTATACAATACCATACTATGCAAATATTATCATACAGTCATAAAATACTGTATCATACAATACAGTACATAGTATTCAAATATTATCATACAATCATAAAATACTGTATCATACAATACAGTATTGTATGGCTGTATGATAGGATTTGTATAGTATGATATGATTCATATTGTGATCATATTGTATTGCATTTTAATAATAAACTCCACCCATATCATATCATACTGTACCACAGAATATTATACAATACCATTCATTACCACATTATATCATGGTAAAAAAAAAATGCTACACGATTTTATACCGCTTCATACATTATTTTCATTCATCATATTTGTTTTTAGTGATATATTTAATTAATTCAATTTTTATTGTAAAAAATATCGATATTTCGGAAGCAACTTTACTTCTTTCATAAGTATACTTGCGAATCTAGTCACATCATACAGTCTTACAATATCATACTATATCATGTTATCGGACTTTTATAAGACAACATATCACCAAAACATTATCATATTATGTAATATGGTGGTATTTATATATTATTATCAAAGAAAATTAAAGATTAATTATCTAAACCGTATGAATATTCTTGACTAGATACCCTATTATTTTTGTTGTGTTTGTTATAAATAATTTTTATCAACTAAACAACTTAATTTCGAAACATCAAATTTAAATTTGAATTTAATTCCAAACCTATATTACCTGATCTTGACCTGATGTCTCAAATTTCTTATCTATTTTTTAAACAATTCAATACAATTTTACAATTTGATATTTGCTAGACATAAGTTGGATCGTATTGTATGATCGATAACTATGAAATTGTACAATTATTCGTTATACAATTTTCTAGACATACATATAATAACTGAAAACTATACAATTGCATTCAATTATCTACCTAACTGTGAAAGTACCTAACTGTGAAATTATACTGTAATCTTTCATACAATTTAGTACTTACCGATCATACAATTAAAACCGTACTAATACTGAATACAAAACCAATACAATTCTGAATGATTGGCTATACAATTTGATAGTTAAATTTGATACAATTTTCTGGACACCGATTTTGTTAAATTGTATGATATGCAATTTAATAGTTGCCGATAATACAATTATTACAACCATATCAATCAAACATCTTCAAATTCTGTATGATTAACTATATGTATATACAATTTGAAAGTTATGAGTAATACAGTTTTATACATCGGTTGGGGTATTTTATTTATTTATTTATTTATTTACCAGTGGACCTGCAGATAAATCTGCAAGCCAAATTAAGATCCGTCGGTTGAGTGGAATTGTATGACAAAATTATACGATTATAGATCATACAATTCAACATAATGCGACCCGATCAAAATCTTCAAATGACTTACTATACAATTTTATATTTATTGATCATACAATTTGAATAGACCTTGTAATAGACTTACATTTTTGGTTTTCTTATTCAATATCATACAGAGATAACCAATTTAACGTTGTTTAACCTCGGTTTCAAATGAACTGCAGTGTATATATGTACATCCAAGTCAAGTCATATATATATATATATATAAATAAAATAAGTCTAAAGTACATACTCGCAGAACGTAAATAAGTAGGATTATCTTGTTAAATTCTAAAGTGCATGGCATGCTGAATATATAAGTGTGATTGCATATACACACATCCAAACATAAGCATACATTTTTTTTGTCGTCGTGTTTTTTTTTTTTTTGCAGTAATATTGATTTTTCACTTATCCAGATATTGAAGCAAACATTTTATCTATAAAATGATGTATGCCTGAATGTGTATTTTTGCAGGATGTTTGTTTATTCATCCATATTTAAATCTATATAAAAATTTATATAATATGTATGAATTTATATTTTGTATGTCCCAGAGAGTATATCCAGACTGCAAAATAAAAAAAAAAAAATATATTTTTATGATTTTTTTCTTTTTTTTTAAATTCATTTTTTACTGTTTTACTTTCATGAATTTTTGACATTTTTTTTTTTTGTTTTGTATGAATAAAATGTTTGATAGTGTTGGATTTCAGTAGGTATATACACTACACAGTATATTTTATAATAGGTTAGGTTGCTGCCAGATGCACTCAAATTATAAAATGTTCTATAATAATATAGGTATATTTTTGAAATTATACAGGTAGGTATATTTTTTTATATTATTTTTTTATCTACATCACACACACAAACATATTTTGTTAATAGTTTAGGTAGTAGCCCCAGAGTACAACAAAAAAAAATAAATACCTTGAATTTTTATTTTTCTTTTATTTAAAATAAAAATAACAACAAAACAACATAAAAATGTAAATATTTTGAAAATTTCAAGAAATTATAAAAATAATAATAACAAAAAAATAAATAAAAATAAACGGAAAATTAAGAATTTTACATTCCGTCGTTTACGGTACCACGTTACAATTAAAAAAAAAAAAATTAATAAAGACAAAAATTTGGCAAAACAAAAGAAGTAGAAAAAATATGAAAATATGAGAAGCCAACGGCTCTTTAAATTGAAATTTCAAAAAATGAACAATTTTTAAATTAATTGAACTGTTGATAGGCCAAGTAGTTGTTCATCTGTTTCCGATTACCCTTTCCTGAGTGCGGTGGTATTAAAAAATTTGTATATGACATTTTTGTATAATGTCAGAAACAATACGAATCATTTCTCCAGCTTTTCGTAATAGTCCTGGTAGGTAAGAGATAATTGAGAAAAGTTGTTCAGTCGGTTACAGACTCATTAGTCCCGTTTGGACATTTGAATACGAAACAAACAAAATTAAAATTGGTAAAAAGGGAAGAATTGGTATTGGTAGAAGGAAAAGTTAATAAATATCCCTAACTATTGCCCTAATGCTTCCTATTAATTTTTTAACAAACATTTGCTCGTCATACAAATCACAGTAAAATACTACATAACCCGCTAGTGTAGCTATTCAATGATTTTCGATATTCAACAAGATGTAGGCAACAACAGTTAACGATCAAAATTGTTCAGTCGGATAAATTACGAATTTTAACTGTTTAACGAGTTCAACGAAAGAAGTTACACAAGCTCAAACATGACTAATTAGGGTAAAATACAATTCTAACTCTACATTTGCAATTTTCAAAATCCCCAAGTTCATATAATTCAAATTATGCTTTGAAATGATTTATGACAAAAATGTCGCTAAATATTTTTAATTTTTTAAACCATTGTAAGCTAAGCCTTTACATACCCTTCATTCAACGACTTGTTAAATATTATTATAAGGCCTCGGTTATATTTCTCCATCGAATTATAGATGACATAACCAACATGGATTATATAATAACATTAAATTATGGACGTGTGCTTCAAACACTGTTTGTGAACAGAACAATTTAGAACTACATATTGCCGAAATATATTTAAGGATATCTAGCATACTGTTCTTACGTATACCACTCTTTATTTTTCTTCCTCTTAAGTAATGAAAAAAAAAAAAAACAATTCCGAAAATTCACTTATCCATATTGCTTAAGTTTTCTTGAAATCCTTGTTGTGCTGGTTCTATCCTATCTGTCTAGTATGAAATAAGAGACTTAATTTATGAAAGAAATAATAAATATTAATGATACATCTTTTATATTATGTGCATACATAAATATATATGTATCATATAAAAAATATATACATATGTATAAATATATATTTAATTTTGTATGTTTGGATGTGAATGTTTGAGTGTGTTTACATTTATTATTATTGCAATATGCATATGAATTTAATTTAAAATTGAAATGCAACAACATCATTGATTCTATCAACATTGAAATATGGCAACAATGTTGCTGAGACAAATAATCACTTTTTGTTTTGTATGTATTTTGTTTATTGGATATATTTTTGCGATTCTTTTAAAATTAAAGAAAACATAAAAAAAATATATATCTATACATTTCTATATACCTATATAAGTTTGTATGTATATAGATTTGCTATATTGCTCTAAAGAGGAATGAATACCTTAATTCTTTTACCTTTCAGAATTGTTTGAATGTTTGTGCAAACATACTTTTAGTTTTTTTTTACTTTTTTTTTTTTTTTAAATTTTTATACCTATGCAAATATATATATATATATACATATACAAAGAATATAATCTGTAGAAATGTATGGAAATGAACTAGCACATTCCCTTGCATAGCATATACATAATATGTATGCATATACATGTATCTATAAGTACTTAAGATACAAAGCTACAAAGGTGTTTTTTTATAAAGTGATTTTTTGTTTTATTTTTGTTTTTTTTTTCTTTTTTTAAAAATTTTAAGTAAAAATTCTTCTTAAGTTTTTGATACCTGAAGGAGGATATGCTTCTAGGCTTTACCTTAACTTTAAAAAATATTTTACCTCAATTTTTTTTTTTTTTTTTTACAATTTATACTTGAGAAAAGAGAATTTTAAATTGTTTTGGAAAAAAACACAGTAGTTTGAGAAAAATGTCTTAAAGTGATTATTTAAAAAAATATATATATTTTTCATTATTTTTTGAGCTCATCACTTGTCGTTTACATGCTAAGCGTTTTTCAGCTGTTAAGTTTTTACCTCATCTTATATAGGTACACATATTCTCATCGTACATACATATTGTAATTGTGTATTTCTTAAAGTGATTCATTCTGGTATTTTATTTAATGATTTACACGCATACATATATTATATTCAATAATGAGTGATCCGACCGATTTGACAATCATTTTTCGAACGTATTGACTTTAGATAAATAAACGAACAAAAAATTGTGGTACTAAGAAGATGACTCTAACTGCAGTATTGCATTGCAATCTCCATTTTCCAGGTTTCAAAAGTATGCATACTTTATTTTATGCAATATAAATTTAATTTATATAGTGTAGGTACATGAGGATTTCATAATTCTTAAGACAATTGATTTTTATTTCATAATTTTTTATACACGTTATGAAATGCCTTTGAAGAAAATAGCGGTACTCATCAATTCGTATTTTATGCAATATAACGGCAAAATAGAACATTTCAATCCCTTTAGTTTCAATTTGACCGTATAGTAAAGTGAAAAGCTAATAAAAAAATACCTCAGAACGCAGAATTAAATCTTAAAACGCGAGCAGTATTTTTTGTCGAATATAAAGCGGGTATTCCGACTGCACAATTTGCTAAACAATATACAATTGTTACAGAGTAGCTATTTATTGTCAAATATGAAAGATTAATATATATACACAACTTTTGGACTAACAGGCAAGGAAGTGGAAACAAACTAGTAACCAGTGGCAATTAAAGAAGATATTCAAATTGTTCGATATGAAAAAAAATAAACCCCTGATACAAAACTCTGCAACATTTTGTGTGATTTCTAAGAAATCAAAAAATTAGTAAAAGAAACGTTTGAGAATAGTTTAAGGAGCAGAAGCAATACCTTTTATCTAAAAATCGAAAAAGACGCCTTGAATTTGCTTAAAGCATAATAACAAAAAAACAATTGAGTTTTGGAGGCGTGTGCCAATGAACAGATGGTACGTGTGGAGAAAAATTTTTATTTTCAGAGCAAAAACAAAGAAAGAACCGTTTTTTATTTTCAGCGTCAAAGCAAAGAAAGAACCGTGTCTACTTTATCCCAACTTCCTACTCTTAATTCCAATGGTGGCAAAAAATATTTTTATGGGGGTGCTTTTCACGCAGATGGTTATGATGTTAGTAGTTTTATACCGATTGGAACATTAAAGAAAATTTGGCCAAAAATTATGAAGAAAGAAACGAAAGGCAACTAACGAACGAAGCTGTTAATGTTTGTATTGGATTTGCTTAGGTCATAAGTATAAAATTGTTCATTGCGTTGCCGAGGACATAAAATGGAAATAGATTCCACATTTGCGATGTTCTGATTATGAACGAATTTCCATAACTTGTTCTTTGACATTTAGGAATTGTAACAGTGTAGGGATATGATGCTGCCTCTCGTGTTTCACGAGGGTAATACTTGAGTGAAGGTAATACATATTTGATCCCACCGAAGGTTATCTAATCGTTTTCAGACATTAGATTAGATTTGGTTGTGTAATTTCGGGATGAAATCTGTCCACTTATTGTGATTACCCGTTTTTTTTTTTTAGTTTTAGTTAGTCTCTAATACCTGATTTTGTAATCACACTCAGAATATTCTTCAATTGCTCGGAGAACCCTTCGCATTCACAGAACAGATGTTCAATAGATTCTTCCTATAATTCATATATTCTACATACGTTTTTTTTCGCTTAGACCCATTTCATAAAGGTGTTTCTTTATTAGGTAGTGATGGCCTTTTATTATCCCTGCCAAGATACGTACCTGTTTCCTATTGAAACTTAGAAGAGTTTTGGTTTTCTTGAGCAAGCATTTTTTATAGACATGAGCATTTTTGCTTAACAATTTTCAGGAAAGCTTTTAATTGCATCTTAGTTCAGGGAAACCCACAGAACAGATTTGTCTCTATAAAAGGCATATCCAATGTTTTTTTTGTTAGATAATCTGCAACTTTCGTTTCCTGCTATATGCCAGAATGCCCTGGTACTCACATTATTGTTATTTTATTTGTTTTTGTCGTGGTTTTGAGCTGTGCTCAGGGTTTTTGTTAGCATCTTAGCTGTGCTGAAAAGAATCTCACAGACTTGACTTGGCTCTATAAAAGGCATATCCGATACTTTTCCTGCTAGATAATATGCAGCTTTCGTTTCCTACTATATGCCAGAATGCCTGGTAATTCCATTAAAATAATTTTATTTGTTTTTGTAAGGGTTTTAAGTATTTGTAAACAATCCCATACTAGCTTTGATGTAATGGTACATGAATTAATAGCTATTATATGGCTTTTATGCTATTGCGAGAGAATGTAGATCTTACATTTTTTATAATTTCTTCTTAAATTGTCTCGCACAGCTACTTTTTGTTTGCAGACATTTGATGCTTCTAATTTTTATTATTTTCTTGATAGTGGAAAAGTCCCTGTACAACAATGCTTTTCAAATCTATTATACTTCCCCGTTTGATTGTTTAAAATTGCAGGTGAATGCTATTATCACGGTAATACCATTTTCTGAATCAAGCAATGTGTAACCTGAACATATATCTATATCGGGAGCGTATCGCAAAATATCGTTTTAATTCCAGAATATTAAATATTTTTATATACGTATAGCCGCTGTTGGATGCAAAAATGGGGATTCGAACCCGACTCATTATATTTAAAAATAATTCAAATTGAAAGTGGTAGGATGCCTCGTCTTCGTGTAAGCAGAATCTGCATGTGTTCGTGTTGGACTTATGATGCTTCTCATCTTGTTATGGTTATTTGGATGTCTTCATGAGCCTCAAAAATTTTTTTAAAACCTATGAAGTGCTATAAGTGACCATTCTTGTTGCTTCTATTTTTAAATCTTCGTAAATTTGAGTTACTAGCAATTAATCGGATCATTTTTAATCATCAAAACCTATTCATAGTACAATAAGGTCTGTTCCTATCTAGTTGTATATATATATAGAATCTAACTCAATAGCAAATTTTTAATTTAAATTTAAATTCACCCTCATATTATGTTTCAGATGAATCTCAACGAAACTAAATAGACAGACATACACATAATAAGTATACATAAAGTATTTAAAATTTTATTACAGTCTGGCTAAAAATGTATCTACATATATGTAAAGTATGTCCAGATTATTGCAATTTATTTCAGAATTATTTCAAAATAAACAAAAACAACAACAACAAAAAAATCATATTTTATTGTACCATCATTAGATATCGGAAAATTTTTGGTTACTTAAATTTCAAACTTGATTAAAATAATTTTTTTAATTTTATTACCCTCCTATTCATCTCAATTGAAATCATTAGCTCTCATCGAAAATAATCTCGACTTGGTTTTTTTTTTTATTTTTTATTCTTTTTTTTATTATTATTATTTTTATGGGTTTACTACTTATGAAGAAAAAAAACAAACTCCATTAACCACATTGCCCAAGAACAATATTACAAACATTCATAATCACCTACATATACACATATATTTTTATTGTGTATGAAAGAGAAAGAAATAATAAGATATAGAGATTTGGATTACTATTTTTCCTGTATTTATATAAGCAAGTAATTATCATCTGAAATAACGTTTTGGAAAAAAAAAAAAAAACAAGAACAAAAATTTAACCACATAATCATAGATCTTTGTAAAGTTGAAATCTAAACCCCACTATACACTTACTTACATACATATGTATCTTTTCTATACATAAAATATGCACTGATGAAAAGATCTAGATAATCTATATCTACCTAACCTATCTATATATATATATATATATATATATATATATATATCATATGTATGTACATATGTTTGTGTGAGTGTCTTCCTCTCGACCTCTTGTCCTTGAGAAAATCATAATATGAATATAATAATATAATATATTGCCCAACAACAACAACAACAACAACAACAAAAGGTTTTATTTTATTTTTTTTTTTACTTTTGGGGTCCGGTCATTTATCATCCATATGAATTGTGATGGCATTGTTAAAATTGCTGGCGGCGTAATAATAACAATCAAAATAAAAATAACAAAAGAAAAAAAAATATGGGAAATATTTTAGTTCTAATTTCAGTCAGTCCCATAAGTTTATATAACAATACTAATAATAAAAGGTTAATAATAATAAAAGAGTTGCCATTTTTTTTGATAAAATTATGCCGTTTTTAGCATTTTTTTTTTTAATACTGAATATTATACAAAACCTTTAGGTCTATTAGGTCTATTGTAATATGTTTATTATCATTCTTTTCACTTCCTTTTTAGGAGTGTAGGACATCGGCTTACCTTCGGTTTGGTTTGATTTACTATATTGTCATTCTGCTTAGCGTCGCTAGTAGGCAGAGACGAATTTTATCTTCCAGGTGATTTCAGACTAATTATCGCCTAATAGAAGAAACGAATTTGATCTCTCAGATGATTTGACTGCGTATTTGAATTCTGAGTTAAAATATTCTTGTGTACATATCCAAAATAAACTTTACACCACATAAATTATAAAGATAAGAAGTTCAGGTCTAGGTTTTTTATAGGTCAAAATTATTGATTATGTACAGATTATATATGATGACGTGTATTAGACGCAATACGCAATATGTGTAAATGTGTTTTTTTCTTACTCCTCTGATGGAAGCATAGGGCTTCCATTTGACATTTCCATCGTACTCGATTGCTATAGTTATTATTTTCACTTATTCCTACGTTATGTTTGTTTTTTCTAGTTCTTGTTTTATTGTCCTTCGTCAGGTGGTTTTTGAATGACTGGGTCTTATTGTACCTTGTGCGTTCCAATCTGAGCTCATTCGCACGAGTGTCTGGCCTATCAATCTCCATTTCCTTCTTCTGATTTGTTTCGCTACGGATTTTTCGGTTACAATTAGTATCCAGAGGTTTGTGTTGTTTATTGTGTTTGGTCAGAATATTCGCTATATTATTCTTAGCCATTTATTAATCAAGACTTGTAACTTTTGGTTGGGGATTTTTGATGATCGAAATATTGTAAGTTTAGTTACTCTGGATATTTGGCTGTTCCTTCATATCGATTGCAATCTTCCAAATGCGGCTCTTGATTTCTTTAATCTATTATCTACATCTTCTTGAGCCCCACCACTAGTTGCTATGATACTTTCTAAGTATCGGAAGTTGTTCACAAACTCTATTTGTTCTTCCTTCAATCATAGATGTTCTGTGGTGGTGTTATTTATTCTCATAGCTTTGGTTTTGGTGTAAATGTGTAGTATACTAACAAACAACAAATTATTTCTGATTGGACCAGGGACTTATTCAAATATAATAATTCACATCCAACTTAATAAAAAGTGTCTCCACATTTATTGATCAAAAATCGACAACAACGTACATAAACCAGATCAATAGAGGATAGGCCAACAATCTACGCAGTAGTAACCTTGTGATTATAGAATCAACCCTAAACTAATAATTTAATTTAATTAAATCTATCCATGATTCTGAAAGCTCAGATTAAGTATTAATATTCGGACAATATTTAGACTAGGTATCGGATCTTGTTCAAAGAATACATAATTTAAATTTTCGTGTTAAACATTATAATCTAATATTCCCAATTCAAATTCAATATCTTCATCCTATGTCCCTGATGTTTCCTACAATGTACACAATACGAGTA
This sequence comes from Argyra leucocephala, assembly GCA_963942445.1. Classification (NCBI taxonomy): domain Eukaryota; kingdom Metazoa; phylum Arthropoda; class Insecta; order Diptera; family Dolichopodidae; genus Argyra; species Argyra leucocephala. The sequence continues at coordinate 130,643,363 of OZ012681.1, read as the reverse complement.
GGAATTGTTAATAATGATAACTGTCAAATCTGCGAAGGTCTTGACATTCAGAAGACCATTAGACATATTGCTTGGCGAATGCTCAGGTCTTGCGAAAATATATACTATGATGGTTTGGAGGCATAATGTTTGACAACTTAACAGAGATCTTATGAGTTCTTTTTCAGCATATCCACAAATTAGTTACAGTTACGGATTTGCTCCGGTAATACATAATAAACAATTTTGTGTTGTGATGTAGTGAGAAGGATTGTTATTGATTCATATGTAGCCTAGTGTCGTGATGGCGACGGATTGCTGTAGATGCAACCCCTCCCCTTCCCGCTTTTTCACACACTATAGAAAAATATTTATTTATACAACAAACTATTGTAGGCCTGGTAAGGAGGGATAGAATATTAGGATAGAATTCGATGGTAAGTCGGAGATGAACCTGAACCTAGGATTTCATAGAATTGATGTATTTCACTGCGACTTATAGAAACTTATTGTTGACATTTAATTGAGATTTGTTGTTGACATTAAAATCCATTTAACTTATAATAGGTGTATAGTCTTGTATACTAGATGTAGAAGTGTAGAAGTATATTTTCATTGTAAAAAATTTATATGAAAAAATATAGTACTGTAATTTAGTTGTCATGTTGTACTTTTTAATTTTGACATTTGTAAAGTCAATACATATATTTGGAAAATGGCTCAAATAAGGACAGATGTAATTTTTTAAATCAAAAATTTAAATTTAAAAAAATTTAGTTGAATTATTTTATGAATATAGTTACAAGTGCGCAAAAAAGGAAGTTGTTTTATATGTAAACAAACCGCTGTCACAATTCTACATCTAGTACAATAACAAAAGTACAGGGGTGCGTTCACGAAATCATTGTAGATCTACACCTACCACACTTCTACACTGCATCGTGAATAGCCTTAATACATATTTTCGAAGTACAATGGTAACACTTTTTTTTTTTTTAATAATTGTTTTGAATTTGGATAATTTAGTAAAATGTTGGTTACTTCAATTTTTCATTGTACTCGTAGATAAGCAGAAAATCACATACAAAAAATTAGCTTCATTTCATTGACACGTTTTTATTTTCCTTTTTGTTCTTTTTCTTTTTTCTTTTTTGAAGTGAAAAACAAGAACTCTTAAATAAATCATAGAACTTTAGTGAATGAATTGAGCATAGACTTGGGTGGGTGGGTTGGAATATATATATATACATACATTCATATGGATCTGAACATTTCAGATAAAAATAACCATTTTTTTTTTTTTTTTTTTAATATACAAAATTATAATTATAACTTTAATATTTTTTAACGTTTATATTTTTAAGATTTTAGTACCTAATAATATTTATTAATTTAAGTGGATTGTTGTTTAAAAAAAAATTAAATTTTCAAGGTGAATACATTTTTGTTGAAGATATATACATAATTAAATGGAGAGCGAACTTCTACATTTATAAACTAAAGAAATTTTGTAGGAATTTAAAAAGATAATTTTCCGTTATATTGGGGGGCATTTGTTATTGTTCCACATAATTAGGATATTCTAGAACAGTAGTAGATCTTTCAAGGACTTTAGATCTATACAAAATAGTATATAAGATTGTAAAGATCGATTATTATTGAATAGTTGTAAGGAAGGGGGAAAAATCCCCAATAAAACAAAATCTTGAACCCCTAAAACAAAAACCCAACAAAAAAAAATCTTCTAAGTTTTAATTTCCGGCGTAGCCTGTGTTGAATATACAAGAAAGGAAATATCTTATTTTTTCAAAGTTGGGGAAAAATATTTGTATCCCTGTTACATGTTGACTTGGGGATTTTATACCCAACCCAAGATGAAGATTGAACTAAAAATAGTATTTATGTATTACACTTATTTAAACATAACTTCTCTAAGTGATTTGTATTTGCTGATATACATGAAATATGGACAATAAAAGATATTCCAGCGAACTGAAGAAGTTCAATAACATATATACTTACTTACTTGTTGGGCGCTACAGACCTTGAAGGTCCTGAGTCTTACACAAAAATGTCCTACAACTGACTACATGTCCCTACGTATCAGACTTAATTTATTCCGAGAGGGATCCAGTCCCTACATCACCGCAGCCGCAAATGGGGTTATTGTGATAATCCCTACATATCAGTTACATATCCGTTATATACAAAAAAGGTAAGCTAATACTATGGAATAGTCCTCTATTATTATCACAGCTTATAAAATACATATTTACTACTCATCAATGACCTTCAAATGAAATTTGAACCAACCAGTAGTAAAAATAATTAATGAGGAAGCCAATCATGAAATAATTTTACATAAATATTAATTTGTTTGTCGCTACAGATTTCGAAATAAAAATGATACAACATCAGATCAGCTTTTTACTGTTGAAACAAATGCTGAAAAAATTATAGAAAATGAGCATCGATAACTGCTAGTATTAAATTTTAATTTAAAACAGTCATATAAGACTCAATAAGCAGCCTTACAGTAATTTTTGTATAAATTGTCTAGCACAGTTAGAAAGAACAGACAAATTAGTTTAAATTTAGATTAAAACATGACTTCACAATCAGACTTCAGACATCAATGACCTTCAGTCTAAATAAGTCATTTTAAATAAAAACAAAACTTTAAAAATATACTCTGGTGCTATTTAAACTAGCTCTTGATGCAATAATTAAAGTTATATATCAATCGACAGAAATCTATAATTTATTTAGGTTTATTCAATTCTCAAAATGAGCGTTGATTGTAAAGCTAACAATCGAGATAGGCCTTCGCCGATACTATTTAACCTAGTTGTTGAAACAGGTAATTATGAAGCTATCAGTCGATGTTGAATATACAGACCATCTGTACCCTCCTGAGTCTATCTGTAACTGTAACAACAGTCAGAGAGTCCTATCTACAACTCGAAAGCGACGTCAAAATAAATTTAACTATAGTAAAGAAATGATTTAAATGAATATAGTATAGATATATAAGTATAACTGCAAAGAAAAAGCAGAAAATTTAAAATTGATTGCAATCTAGCTATGAGGGAGCACAATATGGGGTATTTGAATATAGATTTCAAATGCATATTTGAGATCCACACGATTACTAATAAAAATTAATAAATAAAACATTTGAAGAAAATTATCTATTGACGTAACGTCCTTTCTTTCTTAATGAAAATAATTTTAAGATCAAAATGTGTGTACAAGAGATCTGTGTACAATGTGTGGTAGGCACTAAACTATATGGTTCGTTAATACTATATCGATTGAAAAATGAAGCATTGCTCGTTCGACTACCAAGTTTACTGGCAAACAAAATGACAACACGAAAACAATTTTTTTTGTTTTGTTTGCCGTAGAGTGTAGAGTATCGGTGACATCGTAAATATATTTAAAAAAAACTTCATACAATATAAAAAAACTAAATTGTCAATTTTATCCGAAAAATAAGTTGGCGACATTATGCAATAATAGCTTTCTGAAGGATTGTGTTTTAATTCATTAGTGATCAATCAAAATGAACATACAGCTTTTATTAACACTGTACAACATTGGGTTTTTAAAAATTTTTGTAAACTCAAATACCTGTCAAACCGGTCGCGGATACATCGTCAACAACAATAGTGATCATGTAGACAATGTCTCAAACTTTTGCGAGCTTTTGTATGCATTTAAGATCATGTGAACGTTGTATTCAACTTTGTGTTGAGACATTTACGATGTTGAGGCATAATATTATATCATTACATTATGTACATTACCTCCATTACCTTATGTTCACAAAAGGGATAATTTGAAGAAAAATAATTTACTTAGGTACAAAAGTATTATAGGTAGGTATTCACAAATTTTCTATATACTGATTTGCATTGTGAAATAAACTTTGACATCGTAAATGTCTCAGAAAGCTCTCATTACACAATGTTGCCAACTTATTTTACGGATAACGTTGACAACTTAGTTTTTTTTTTACATTATACCTATCAGGTTGAAGTTTTTTTTAAGACACATCGCCTAATTCTGTAATTGACATCAAAGCAATAATAGGATATCAGATCAAGGACATATACCTCCAAGATAATAAATGGGGGAAATACAATAAATCTGAAGAGGTATAAGTTACAGAGAACTCCCTATCATCTATTAATCAAATCTAATCTAACCCCCTTAACTCAAACAGTACAAAATGGTTTTGAAAATGAAAGTTAGATAGGTAGGTAGGTACCTTCCAAAGTATGTATTTTCATTCTATTTTGATTATTAAAAATAATAACAGTAAGTAAGGATTTATAATAATATGTATGGTGTGTACTATGTACATATGCGAAATAATAACATAAGTACATAATATAATATGTATGTATGTACATATATAATAATAACATAGTAAGTAGTAAAATTACCATACAAAAGATTATAGACTTAAAAAAGTTCAAATAAAATTCATAGGGTGGTAAAGATAGGTATGTACACACATACTCCCATTATAAATAAAAACGACAAAAAAAAACATTGGATTATGCATTTTCACCTTTTAAATAATTAACACATTAAATTACATTATTTATACATACATATATAATATCTTCAACATTTTTGTATATACATATAAATACCGAAATATCTTCATACCAAAAAAAAGTTAAGCAAAATTTATATTCACCAATTTCAAATTTACGAATTCCTTACATATACTACTCGTATAGATATTGTTAATTATCAAAAATATACATACAAAATATTTCCCTATGATAATAATAAGAAGTGCATGAAAACTTTGATATATCCATATAAACATGCAATCAAACTTTCATAAAAACAAAAATTTATTGTATCATTCAATTCATACATACACCCGCCATCGTCGTCGTCGACATCGTCACTGTCATTCATACATTTTTAATAAGAACAAAAATACAACAAAAACAAAAATCAGGTGTTTATAACTAGCTACACATAACTGTCTATTTGGCTTTGACATAAAATTAAAATAAAAAAATTAAAAACAACAAAAATTCAAAATTCTTTTATTCTTATTTTGATTATTTTTTTTTTTTGTTGTTTTTATTTTTTAATATAATTCTTCATAAATTAAATTTTATTAAAGTTTATATGCAAATTCATACAATTTTTTGTGTTGTGTATGAATGTGTGTACATTTTTGAAAGTGTTTAATGCACAAACCAACCTACATATGTACATATATTTATATCTATATGAACATATGATCCATAATTTATAGATATAATTCATTATACATAAATATATATATATACATATAGCATATAAATAATGTATAGAAATTTATATTTAAGAAAACAAAATAAATAAACCTGCCTGCCTGCAAACAAAAACAAGAAAACAAAAAAAAAACTTCTCTGGACATGCAAGATTACAAACAAAAATGTACAAAAATAAAAAATATATTTATGTGTTGGTTTGGTTCTATCCAAAATATATTCATACATATATGTACATTCAACTATATTTATATAATAAAATATATATATACAGTCATAAAGCAATCAAGAAAGTTTTATTATGCGCCATTTTTCTCCTTTTGATAAAGTAAACTTTTTATTTTTTTTTTTTATTTATTTTCTTTTCTTATTCTCAATTTTTTTTTTATTTTTTCTAATTCAAAACCCAATCTCTCTCTCTATATATTTCCTTAACTTATTTATTCCCGTTTTGCTTTTTATTTTTTTCGTTTTCTTGTAGTAGACATATTTAATAACTGTTTGTATTACCGAACAGTGTTTTCAGAGTTTTCTCAGTTCTGTTCTGTTCTGTGGTGCTGCCCGAAACAAACTATAAAGAAAAAATTATAGAGATAGTCAGGGTAAAATTTATCCATTCCGTATCCATACTTATTTAGATATACAGATGCATATACATATCTACAATAAAATAATGCAAATTCAAATAAATTTTGTAGATATGTATGTTTGGATATACATTTGAGACTTGTTCTATTATCATAAGAAAATATACATAAAATTGTTATATATCTGGATATATATACATATAGGTATATAATTTCACAATTTGATATTAAACATGAACTGTGTGTATTGTATTGTAAAGTTTTCTTTTCAGGTCCAGAATGTATGTATATAATATTTCTATATACAGTATATTTATGGATATATATATGGATGTGTGTGGTGCGAATAAATTTATATGTAAAAATGTATATATGCATAAAACGTGTTTTGAATTTTTGTTCATTCATATAACTTCTATGGAGATGAATGTATAATTATAGAAACATTCATATATATCCATATATATAAATTGCTTATATAATTATATAAAATATGTATGTTTGTTAATGCATATTCTACTATAGATATTATACAATAGTAAAATCAAACTTGTTAGAGAGAGAGAAATAAAGTTGGACTGGTGAAACAAAATAAATTGAGTTGGGATTTCAGGGATTTTTATTTATTTTTAGTTTTTTGTTTTTTTTTTTTTTGTATTTTTTTTTTTTTTAGAACATTGTTGCCAAGTTTCAATAACAAAATATATATTTAGTTTAGTTATTATGAATATGTGTGTATGTATAATTATTGTGTTTTGGATGAAAATTTCAAACTATGTAAATGGAAAAAAAATATATATTTCTAGATATATTTGTATGTATGTACACGTATGTTTTGAATGGAAAGGTATGAAAAAAATAAAAAAACACAAACTTTTCAACAAAGATACTTTCATATAATGAAAATATACAGTATGTATGTTCGTTTGTATATATTTTGGTACTATAAACATATTTTATAATTGTATATACAATTTAAAAACTTCCATTTATAATTTATGTATAATTTTATGTTATATGTTTATAAATATCTACTCATATATAAATATACATACATACATATATCTTTATATTTATAGATATATTGATATATTTATATCAAAATGGGTATATAAGGAGAAATTTTTTTATTTTATATATATATATATCATAATGTGTATATTTATATGAATAAACAATTTAAAATGCAAAGAGAAAAGAGATGAATATAGATAATGATATTGTTTGTTACAAACATTCATTCTTACATTCATGCATATTTATATAGATATGCACTGTTGTGAAAAAAAATGAGACAGTTTAAATTTCTGTGTGCAATTGATTAGTTGAATGAATGCAATTATGGCGAAATTTATAAATGGGTTGACTTTTTCGTTCTCCAGGTACTTATTTTTATCTAACCAAGCCTCTATTGGATAAAAGACCAACATTTTCAATATTGATTAGGTGTGTTCTAAATATAATCTGTGAAGTGTAATAGGAATTAGAATAATAATGGGAAAATTAAGTAACGTCGCCCAGTAAAGAAGCCTGAGTTGAAGCCAATATATAGGAACAAAAGGCTTGCATGTGCAAAATAAAACATTTCTTGGACAAATGAAATGTGGGAGCAGGTAATCCTTTCAGACGAAAGTAAATTCAAATTGTATGGTAGTAGAGATGAGAGACAGTTGGTTCGACGAAGAATAGGAGAGCGATTAAGCAATGAATGCATGCAAATGTTGCCACCAAAATGGGTGTTTTTCCGGTCCAGAAATTGGAAGATTGTTCTTTGTTTCTTCAAAAATGAATGCGGACGCTTATACAAATATTTTGGAACATGAATTGTGGCTTTATGTTGATATTGAGACAATATTTTTAATTTATTTTTCAACAAGACAATACTCCTTGCCACACTAAGGCTAAAAAGGTAATAATTTTGTGTTTATGTTCAATGAGGGATGAATGTCAATTTTTCCAAATCCCACTTTTTCAAAAGTCCGCTCGTATTAAAATTCCAACTGTTCTTAAAAAAATACCGCTTTAAGTACAATACCAAGAATATTTATTTTAATTTATTGTATGTATGGCTATTGGATACTATGTATGGCTATGTATGGCTATGGCTGTTGGATACAAAAAAGTGAAAAAAATACTAACTAAAAAATCGGGCTTTTGAAAAAGCGAGATTTGGAAAAGTCGGCATTCGGGGCAGACCCGTTTATGTTTCTTAAGTAGGTTCGATATTGTACTTTCATTTCGGAATATTGTTTTCTTTTATACCATAGCTAATTTTATTAAATTTTTGTTTTAAGGTTCAAGATTACATAGAAAAACAAAATACCACAGTTATTGCGGAATAGCTTCCATCTAGCGTAGATCTAAATCCAATTGAAAATATTGTTGCCCAGGCAACATGGAGAACAACATGGAGTTGAATACCATCTTCAACATTGAAAAACTTGTCCGACTCCATGAAGAGAAGATGTGAAGCAGTAATTGGCCGCTAATGGAAGACCTATAAACTATTAATTTTTTTTAATAAATATTTGAAATATTGCTTCTTTTAAATGTAAGAGAATGAAAAAAAAAAAATGTATAATTTAATTTTTGTAATAAAAATTTATAAAATAACAGAATATGTCTTTTAATTAATATTTGTTGCATTTTATACCAAATTTTTGGTTCCAGTATTTTCGAACAACACAAAAACTACTCAAAAAATTAATCGGAAATTAAAATGTGTCCAATTGTTCAGTTTTGCTTTAGATATGGAAATAAATTAAAAAATAATAGTATAAATAAAATATTTATTAAAAATTTACAACTGTCCCATTTTTTTTGCACAGCAGTGTAGAATTTTTAAATAAAGTAGCGCGCTATAAGAATAATATGAAAATGATATAGGTATATGTATATATGAATATTTAATAAAATATAAGAGTATGTATGAATGTGTGTATGAAATAAAAACGATTAAAAATTTATATATCCATATATATGTATATATAGATGGATATATATCTAGTATTAAAATTAATCCAAAGATAGAATTGATAGAATAAATAATAAATCCATATACATATATGTATATGCATATAGGGATGTGGAATATTGATAAATAACAATGCATACTCTTAAGAATGATATTATTTTTAATGCCATTCATTTGTATATGAATAGATATATATATATATATATATATATATATATACTATTCTATGCATAAATATATGCTTTTTATACGAAAATTTATATACACATATTTTTAAATTAATCAAAATAATAATAATAAAAACAAATAACTTTAAGGAAGGAAAAATATACCTAAGCATAAAAAAAAATAATAACAAAAATTAAAAAAAGTATTTAAAAAATTTAATTTGTATCTTAAGTAAGTTTCGTACCTAGGTAGGTACCTAAATTATTATGTACATATTTGGATTGAATTTGAGGTAGATTTCTCTACATATACGGACTGAACTAAAAGCAATTTTTTAGCTAGTTAAATTTACCTGTTCAGACTTCAGGCCTCAATTTCTAAGAAATAAATTATTGCTTTATATATAATGAGGAGGTACCTAACCTACAATACTTACTTATATGAAACAATGTATGAAATTATAAAAAATGTATAATGTACCCATAATGTATAAATATTAAAATGTATGAAATATTACTTAAAAAATCATATTATTAAGTGTGTAGGTAGGTATATCGTATTTATTCTGGCCTGAACAAGGTCAACAAGTTACGGAAGAAGGGCTGTAAATGATAGAATTCAATCCCACAATATATCCCGAGCACCGATTAATTGAGCATTACTGAGCATTAACCAGAACTAATATTACAAGCTCTAAAAAACAAACTTGTAGGTAATACGTTATCAAAATTTTAGGCCAAATGTACATCAGCTACAAATAAATTTAATGAAACAACAGTTATTCAAAACCTAATAAACAGCGTTAACAAAAAAATCTCTCAGTCCATTAATAATTATTTTATTTTTTTTGTATGTACCTAGGTACATCCCTATATAAAAAATAATTTGTATACATATTGAATTTCTAATAAAATATACTTTTTAATTTTTGTTTAACAATTTGATATCGATTTTTTGTACAGTCCAGTTCTTATAAACTACAATGTAAAATATTTAGGTCCTATAACAAGAAAAATATACCTAGAGGTACTTACTTATTATACTGTTATTAATTTTGTAAGAAAACTACCTAAAATATTTTTAATTTAAAAATACATAATAATTGATAAATTATTGTACATAATGAACTGTACATAAGTAAGTAGGAATGTATGTAGTATATGTTGTATTTAAATTATAACATTTTTAGATATTCATATTATTTTAATTTTCTTATCTAATTAATTATGTATAATAATAACAATAGGTGCGTATATAATATATTAATTCTAACATAATATAATATAATATATATTATGTACATTGTAATAATTTTAAATAATAATTAATTATTTATTTATTTTAAAGATTTAAAATATTTTCATTATTTTGTGTGTTATTTTACTAACTCTATGTAGGTACCTACTATTGTTGTATTTTATATGTAAATATTATTAAAGTTTATGTGGAGATAAGAAGAAAAATTTATTTAGATATTTTTAAAATTAAAAGTGAATACCAATTTGTGTTCAATTGTATTAAGAATTTTTTACCTATATGATGTTCCATTAAAAATATAAATATGTATAATTTTTAAGGAGATTCACAAGAACTTACCATCATACATCTATGTATACACAATTACACAATATATTATTGAGATATTGAGAATTGAACTTGACACCTGTTTGATAAAATATAAATTTGATTTGAGATTAGGTAGGTATGTAGATATATGTGTAATTAATTGGATGTGATCCATGATAATCAGAAATAAATTCTATTTCTAATATAAGCATATATCTACCTACTTATATAAAAGAATGGGGTTGATGAAATTGTCAAGATAAGTTAAAGTTTGAATTTGAATTAAAATATTAGTGTTTAAGATGTCAGAATCAAGCATTGAATACACACAGTACAAATAAGTGTATACTGTAGGTGGAAGTGACAATTCCAATTGATTCTGGTAAATCAATAAGCCCTTAATTGTAGAATAATCTATTTGTCATTGTTTGTTGGTTGTTTTAATGTTTTCTTACAAAAGTTTTGATCAAACATTTGACATCTAAATTGATTGAAAACATTTTTGACATCTAAATCAAATTACTAAGAAATTTATTTAGATTTCGGATTAACATTATATAACGGATAATTTTTGCAGGGCCAGGAAGCAAAATTGATGATCTGATCGACTTTCTTAACCTTTAACTTAGGAGTTGAAATTTAGTATTATAATTTGGACGTATGGCAGTAAATTTTACACCAAATTTTTATTCAATAATACTTCAATATTACTACAAAAATAAGAGGTACAACCTAAACAGGGGTACTGAGAAGATCAGATTGTGAGATAGCAATGGCGAGAAATAATAAAGAGATAATAAAAGATGGCAAAATTTACCACCACGTCCTAAGTTAAAGGTTAAGAAAATCGATCAGACCATCAATTTATCAGATTAAAACTGTTGTAAGGCAGCGTCTACCTACACTTAAATCGTCAATAAAATATATTGAAAAATATTGAAGTGTAACGCTGCCTAAGAAAACATTAAAACAATAAAATAAGAAAAAAAATCTGAAGTAAAATAGATGTAAAAAGTAATCGATTTTAAAATTATTATTTCTTAAATAAGAAAAATAATTTAAATTATATATTTTATAAAAAAAATTAACCCATTAAGACTTGATCATTATTATTTTATCTATACTTTTGACAGCTACTTACTTAAAAATGTTAATTATTCAATTAAAAGAGTAAAATTTTCAATATTAAGTTAGGTTTTTTAGCTGGTAAACGGGAAAATATTTTTTTGGCTCTAAAAAGGGAGATCGTTTGTTGAATTTTTAGATAAGCAAAAAATAGATCACTGCAAAATTAGATCGCTGTTATTTGGGAAAGTTATTTACACAAAGAAACATCAATCAATCCAAATCAAATGTTGAAAACACAAATATTGCATTTTTATACATGCATGTACATATCACACACACATTTACTCCAAAAATAGTTAAAAAAGTGTTGACAAACTATAACTTACAATTTAAAAATAGGGTCAAAAATATCCCAATGTCATTGATAAATATCGCCTATAAATGATATTTACTGTTCTTGTATAATTCGCATTGAGTTGCCATATAAAATAATGTCATTTCATGTTATCCCACTCTTTAGAACCAACAAAATATTTTCACACATAAGTATGTAAAATATTTACCAGCTACAACCCACCTTTACTCTTCAATCATGTCAAAAATTGCAATTAGAAATTTTGTTTTGACAGATAATTAAGCTGTGCTGTACATTTTTGTATTACATTGACCGTAAATTAGAACTTAAATGAATTGAATATGTTTTGAAGTTGCTATAAAATTTTTAATTATTATTATGCATGTTCATATGAGTAGGCTAGGGTAAACAAATTTACCAAAATTTAAATATCGGGTAAATTTTTGACGTTTGAATTTTTTTTTTCTGGCAATATATGTCAGTGTCAAAAATTTTTTAATAATTTTTATAATGCATGTTTATGCGGGTAGAAAAGTGATAGAAATCTAACAAAATTTATTGGTGAGGGGTGATTTCGATAAGAGTTAAGCAAAGCTACCAAAATCTTAAATTTTTGGTAAATTTTTGACATTTAAATTTTTGTTCTGGAAATAGATGTCAGTGTCAAAATATTTTCACACAAAAACAATGAAATTGTTGTTGACAACGTAATTTTCGGATCGAATATTACCTAATCAAATAAAAAAATATGACACTAGAATAATAATAAATATGTATTTATTTATTTCTTTGCCAATAATTTCAATTCCGACCAGAAGGTAGATATCTGGGGCAGATCTGCGGCATATTTCTGCCTCGTATAAACATGGGCATACACAAAGTATAAGGAAATTGTTGTTGACAACATAATTTTTGAATCGAATATTAATAAAATAAAAAAAATATATAAATTATACAAAAATAATTTTGTTGGATTGACATTAGAATAATAATCAAAATTTATTTCTTTCCCAATTATTTTATTTTCAGCCATTTTTGATATTTCAATAATCTGACAGAAACAAATGACAGAAATCTACCATTTTTTTTTACGTATGAACATGAAGGTTGAATTCTGCCTGATCTTCGTAGATTTCTGCCTCGTATAAACATGGGCATTACTAAGTAATTTTAATTAAATTTTAAATTATTTATTGATAAATATAAGCTTTTTAGCAAAACTATAGTTTTATTTTAAAACTAAAATTTTAACTACATTCAATAATTAAATTTTATATTTTTGATACAATCGTTTTTAGATGATTCAAAAACATTGAGATTTACTGATTTAGAGTTCAAATCCTTAAAAATGATTTTTTGAACTTTATTATCGTCTCTGAATATTAAATTTTTAATTAAGCCAGATCAGAAGCAGAATTAAACTAATAAAATATGATCAAAATAAATAATTTTAAATTACTTTATATATATATACATTATTATATAGAATTGCCTACCCAACCTACCACATTTTTTAAACATTTTTAAAAAATATTAATGTAGGTACCACCATACATATTGTAAATATCGCATGTATTAAATAAATTAATGAAATAAAATTAATATTAAAAAAAAAAATCAAATATATTAAAATTATCAGTACATGTAGGTACTTAACTATAGATTATTATACCTACGTTAAAAAAAAAAAAAACAAGTCCCACCATTATATTCTCATTAAGAAACTGTACCAATAAATTTTCCAACTCTCGTTCATCATTTCCCTTTCTTTTTTCTTCAATATTATATTTTATATATGTACAAAATTCGTATTAGTTTTTTTTTTTCGTTTTTAAATAATTGGTTCATTCATTATCATTACGCTTTTGCTCTTTTAAAGATAACCAGATTTATGCTATGTACCTAAAGGGACATAAAGGGTTAAAAAAAAATAAAAAAAAAAATGGAAATTAAAATTTTTTCTAACTAAAAAATAATTTCCTAATTCAAGTTCTACCAGTTTCGTTGTAAATTGTAACTGCTTTTTTTTTTTGGTTTAATTCAGAAACCTCTTATAATTTTTAAATTTTGATTTTGAATATAATTTTTGGGTTGTTATTTAAAATTTGAAAGTGCTCATTTTAGACTATTTAAACCATTTTCAAATTCAAACATCCAGCAAATTTATCTATAATTTTTCTTCAATTGTTAGTTCACATCTCTAGTGCAAAAGAGCCATAGGTTTTGTTTGCCATATTAAACCATAGGTACTGCTAAACTTCTACTTGCATATCAACACTATAGGTACCTACTGTAAAACTTCTACTCCTGTTTTTATGTTTTAACCCGTTTTATTTTTGTTACCAGTCATCAGACAAATTTATTTTCTTCTTCTTCGGTTGTTGGGTCATATTGCTAGAGGAAAAAGCATTTAATTTCGTTTGTATATTTGTTTTCAGGAGGGAATAAACAAATTAATTTAAATTCATTTATTTCATTTATGTGGTACCAGTTTATCAGACTCTATATAAGACAGAATAATAATTTACAAGCACTAGCTGCCAGGGCTATAATGTTTTGTATTTTATTAAATTGCGATATTCAGAGATTTCGAATTTTGTTTTTATTATTTAAATTTGAGAACAAACTTCTAAGTAACAAATTTAATTCATTTACGAATTAAACATTATTAAAATTCTATAAATTTAATTAATTTAGTAGGATGCACAAATTCGTGTAATTTAGAAAGTTCAACAAAGTCAAGAAAAACCTAAATTTTGTTCAAAGGCCTATACAATAAAAAATTTGAAAAAAGTCAAGTCATTAAGTACATGGGCTCCATAAATTCAAAAAATAAATTAAAAATCTATGATCACAAAAGTAGGTATGAAAAAAATATTTTCATACGTTCTCTAGACTCTAATCTCGTTATTGAGAGAAAATAGGAAATGGTAAAAGTTGACATAAAATATTAAGACATATAGGTTAGGTATATGTTAGGTATATGTTAGGTATACAGTAATCAAACAATCAAACATGCTTACATACAAAATTATCAAACATAACTGTATTAAATTCTAAACAAATAACATCAATATGCAAATATAGAGATTGCTATAATATTTTGACAACTCTACGTTAACGTTTACGTAATTTCTAATAAATTATCTAATAAATTAAAAATTCAAACCTAACCATTAAAATAAAAATTAATTATTAAGAATTTGTCAATTAAATTAATAAATATTATTCTAAAATTGAATTCTTAATATATACATACAATATACATACATATATATATACACAATATGTAGGTACAATAATAAATTTAAATGGATTTTTTAAAGACTATAATTTAAATGAACTTTTTACAGCAATGCGCACAATTTATACCTTTTTATTCTATTTTTTTATGATTTTGTTTTTTATGAAAATTAAAAAGTAAATAAATAAATAATCCCGGAAATAAATTTAATCTCTATCCAATTACTTATTGAAAATATTTTCCCTATATTTTATTATAATGTTCATTAATATGTACATATTTACATATATGATAATAAATCTATACAAATGTACATACATATGTACATATGTGTATATATGTACATTAATTCATTAATAGGTATATTTATGCATTATACATATACCTAAATAGATTATGTACCTATATACGAACGAATTTTTGCAGTTTATGGAACCTTATTAAAAATTTAAAACAAATTTCAATTTTGAATAATTTTTTTTATAAATCAAAAACCCCCATATTTACGTCATTTTCGTACACAGAAAACAAAAACCGAATAAAATAAAAAAAATTAGAAAAAACAGAACTTAAAAAATCAATTAAACTAATCAATTATTGTTACCTGTGAACTGAACAAGCAACAAAACATTTGAAATACTCTAAAACCTTATAAAAAAGAAAAACAATAAAAACAGAAAAAAAAATAGATAAAAATATATTGTAATTCAATTTGATGTAAAAATAAAACAAAAAAAAATAAAGGTAAAAATGCAAGGTAGAGCTCTAAAGATATTAATTAATAAGAAATTAAATTCTCATTAATTTTACCAAAAAATAAAATTTTTTTTTTTAAATATTCTAATTTGGCAACATCGCATTACAGCGCAACTAAATATACCTACCTATGTAGTATTAAAAGAAATTTAATATAAATTGTATATTGTATACAGTAAAGTCGTTGCTGGTGCTGTTGTTTATACAAATGTGTTCATACATATATTTATATATACATATATGTATGTAATATTGTTAGAAACTACTATTCCTAAAAATATGTCTACATACATATTTCTATTTGTATTAAAGTAATAAAGTAAATACAACTCAGCTCATCACTCAACAACAGAACAGTTCAGTTGAGCAACAAAAATACTGCTGGCTGAACCAACCAACAAAACTAAACAACAACAAAAATACCTCTTTTTTTTTTTTGTTTTTAATTTTTATTTTGTAGCTCTACTAAATTGAAGTTCCAAAACTACAGGTTACTATTTTTTTTTAAACATAATACCACCACCAGTTTAGCTTAACTTAACAACAACATCAGTAGTTTCGCTTTAATTTAATTCAACCACAATGACAACAATAGTAGCGCATATAAATTTTAGCGACAATATAGTTTTAAGAAAAACAACACTAACCACAATTTGAAAAATAACAAAAAGAAAAATTTTAAACCCAAAACAAAAGTCTCCAAAACCACGTTTAAGGAAATTTTTATTAAAGAATTTTTAGGAAATTCTGTTTTTTTTTTTTTTTGTTGATCCATACAAGACAAAATTTTAAAAAAGAAATATATCTATCTTTTTTTATGTTAGAAAAAAAATTTAGCGTACTCTTTCTATTCAATTGTATAAAAAGAAAAAAAGATTAAGCAAAATAAAAATCTTGAATAAATTTCCCACAAAAAAAAAACAACAAATACACAAACATGTACTTATTATCTGATATGATCCCTATTCTATGTATACATTTATGTAGGTACTATAAATATTTTCATTTCATCTCAAATCAAAATAAACTTGCAAAATTATTAATATAAACATATACTGTTATCTCTTTTCATTTTATTGAAATTTTGTTTTATTTGCATGTTGTTCTTTTCTTTTACATTAAATTTGAACACAAAAATGACAGATACCAAATTTTTTTTTTACTTTTGCTTTTTTTAATAATATTTATTTTTTTAAATATATATATCTAGAGAGAGAGAGAGACAGATAGAGAGAATATTAATTTAATGTAGATTTATTTTGTATGCAAAATTTAAAACTCTACATTTCAGATTATACACATTTTTTTATATCCAAATTTAAAATATTATGTTATCTTTTTTACTTTGCTCATTTAAAAATCAGGGGAAATTTTTTGATTCTCTAAAAAGTATAAAACTCTACATAACCAACATAGTACATCAAAAAACAAAAACAACATAAAATTTATGTTTAATAATATGTTTACATCTTTATCTTTCTACTATCTTTTACCTATAGTTGAAAGAAAAGTACAAATACATATAGTTGGGTAAAAACTCTCCACGCTCTGCAACTATGTAGAAAAATATATGTATTATTTTTTTTTATTGTTTTTTATGAAAAAATCGCTGACATCCATCGCCGTGTGTGCTGTTCCAAATTCGGCTTAAAGACAAAAAATTTTTTTAATTATTTTTTTTTGAATATTCGCTATTTAAATATGTAATTTATTAATTTAATTGATAATAAATAATTAAAAAATATTTCATTGCTTATTAAATACGTTTTTGAACGGTTTTAATCCATTAAAAATTTGGAGAAATTTTTTTTTATATAAAAAAATTTTTTTTTTTTTTTGTTTCATATATAACCGTACAAAAATTCTCTGTGTATGTAATAAAAAGAAAAAAAAAAAAAAATTCTGGTGATTCTCAATTTAAAAAGAAAAACGAAAATAAAAAAAATAACAAAAAAAAAAAAAAAAGGTGTAATAAAGCGAAAATTTGTTGGTTTGCGTTCACGTTTACTACATTCAGACGTTCGTTATTATTTAATTTTTTTATTTTCAAATTTTCATTATTAAAATAATAATCATTAAAATTTGAATTATTAAAATAAATATGTATATAATTTAAATGCATTTTTAATTAAAAAGTTCAAAAGAAAAGTAAAATTTGTGTTATGGTTATGGAAAGGTTAAAAAATAATATTACCTACTTACACAAGTTTAACCACAGAGAGCCATACAACATAATATTGTATAGTTAGGCTTATATTTTATTAATATTTTAAAATTCGAGAAAGTTTTTTTTTTATTTTTATTAAAAATTGAAATATTAAAAAGTGATTGAAACTATATATATATATTACGCATATATATAATATATAAAAGTAAATTCTAAATTTAATTAATAAATGAAAAAAAAAAAAATAATGAGTGTTGCAATGAATTGTTAATTAAAACGCAGTGTTTGAAAATCATTTAAATATGGAGTGGTTAGGCTAAAAGGCCTTATGGATGATTAGAATGATGATAGGTGCTCAAAATGGGTTAAAATTTAAATTACCTAGAATTACCTATATATCTAATATAAATGCTTCCTTATATATATATATATATTATTATTAAATGATCAATATTATATATATATATATATATATATCTATATAAATTATATAGTGTGATTATTAAATATATGTATGTAGCTCTTAAAACACCACCACAAACACCACTAACATCATTGTTTGCCACTTATCTCACAAATTCTTAAATTAATTTTGTATCAATTTTTTTTTTTTTTTTTAAGTCTTAAATTAAAGAAATAATATAATTTAAATAAATATAATTGAAAAAAATTATATTATATATATACAAAAATTATATTCAATTATTGAAATTATTAAAAATTCAATTAAATTGTTTTTCATACATAAAAATAATTGATGAAAATTACTAAAAATATGGTGGAGTTTTTATTTAAAAAAAAATTTTTTTTTTAATTATTGCTCAATAACGAGTAGTTTATAAAAAGTAATTTCGTTCAAATTTTCTATAAAATTAATTGGGAATTAAAACATTTTAAATATAAAAATGGTAAGTGCCTAAAAAGAGATTTTTATTAAACTAGCTTAAATTTAATATATAGCTATAGCTCAATAATGTACAGTACATACTTAAATAATACATAATTTAGTTAAAGTGAGATAAAATTGCTCTGAATTTAAAAGAATTTAAATTTTATTCTACATACACTGTAAAAGTTACGTAATATGAAATTTTGTGGTGCTTTAAATTAAATACGTGGAGTTTTTTTTTTTTTTTTTTTTTTTTTTACTTTTTTTTTGTGATTTGTTTTTAAAAATGAAAATTCACAGAATTGTTTCAAAATTTTGATTAATTGGTTATAATAATAATAATGTATCTGTTAGTAAATTAGATATATTTAGAATTTAAGATTTATTAAAAACCTTTTATATTATATAAATACATGCATATATGTGTATATGTATGTTGTTCTATACGTTCGATTCGAATATGCAATTAATTATAAAATTGCCCATTTTTGTTAGGTTAGAAATTAGATATTATTTTAGATTATTTAAATTTAAATAATTAAAAGATTAATATTGAATTTCTGAATTTGATTGAATCGATGGAACAACCTTGATTCGTAAAATAATTTTTTGTTCTTGTTTCACGTTCCAGAACTGTAGGAGCCTTAGCTTTTTGTACTTCGTATTCGAGATTGTAGTGAAAATCAATATTTTTTCGAATGTGTGGTAGCTATAGTCAATATTAACAAACCTTAACTTAGGGTACAGGCCTAATATGGTTTTGAAATTGACTTCTTTAAATCTTTGGGGTTCTAATTTCATGTTCTACAGGCTAGTTGAGGCTTACTCTATTCTTTCTTGGTGACCAGAATACTATACTGAGGTTAGCAATTATTGAATTGCACAACTTTGTTGATATCACCCTGTATTCTTGTTTCATCACTTAAAAATGCAGGAACAAGAATAAAAACGAATAATTATAATTATCTATTGAAATATGTACTTTATCCATTATAAGCTATTTATATGTAATATATCCATTTATAGTTAAGCCTAATTTTTTCTTTATTATAGAATTAATAGCTGCTTACTCTTCATTTTCAAATATTAATTACAAATATTAACTATAATAATAGTAATATCTATACGATTTTATTATTAATACAAAATATTTGAAACAGCTGCACCATTTTTAATTTGTTTTACAACTGTACTATTCAACAAGATCCAGCTTTAAGTTCATTATTCAATAATTTTTCAATGACAGAAATACATTTCTTATTTGGTAGTTATTTAGACATGTTCTTTTCAAACCTTTTTTCTGTTTATTTTTTTTTCAAATTTTACTTTTGTTGACGATAGCATACGAACTTCAATGATTAATTTGATTTGATTTATTATTTTTAATCCACATCTAATGTATTTAAATTAAATTTATTGACTCTTTAAACATGTGGCCTAACTTGAATGAGTTTTTTAATTCAATATTTCTACAATTTAATTTCTATTATCTGTTGAGGTATATACATGCATTTTTGTGGTATGTAAATGGTAACTGTTTTGTTATGTTGTTTGGTGTTAGAAATACAAGTGAGGCTTGGTTTGAGTCTATTGTAAATATATATATCTCACAAAATTTTTCAAATGTTGACCCCTAAATATTTTATTTAAGCCATATAAATCTTATAATCTGACTTAGGAACACCTTTCATCGATCTCTCTCTCTCTCTCAGACATACGTCTTTTTTCGTACTGCTACCGTTAGTAACTAATTTCGAATTCTAAATATTTAAACTACATTTTTTGTTCTTATTTAAATTTTATATTTATTTAATTTATTATTTAGAATTAGATTTATTTATTTATTTTATTTGTATAAACACCAATTGTATAAATAGATATAATTTAAGTAGTATTATTTATTTGATGAATCATATCATGTTGGTTACTATTGAATTAATTAATAGAAATGATATTTTACAATTTATTTCGTATCTGTCTAGTATCTATACTTAGATATAGATTGTTCATTTGTATTTGAAACAATATTTAAATTGTAATAATATATTTTTTTTTTTTATTTGAAGTACTTACTCTTTTTTAGTAATAATATAATATGTAATAGTATCTATAGCTTCTCTAAAACCTTTTTAAATTAAAATTATTTTTCTTCAAGTTGTTGAAACCTTATAATAGTTATTCATATTTCTGAACATAACTATTTGCTGATATTGTTAATTATTTTTTTTTTCAATATTTGGATCAGTTTACACGTTGTAAAATATGTATTAAAATTCAAAAAATAGTTAATTGGGTACTAAATTATTTGCCTTGACAGAACATGTTTAATACATTTTGCATTCCATTTCAAAATGGAGTGCAATGCATACATTTGCGAACAATTTTATAAATTTTTTTTTTTAAATATGTAGTGTCGCAAATGAGTTGTATTCTCTAAATTAATATAAAAAAAATATTAAATAATAAAATAAATTTTATTTTAACTAGCCTGGAGTTAGTAGAAAATGTATATCAATTCAGTGATTATCTGAATTATTCGAGAATCCAAATTTAATTAAAATATATATAATGAAGTTTTAATTTCTTGAAGTTAACTGTTATTAACCTTTAAGTGATTAAATTATCTCAATAAAATTTATTAAATACTCGTTTTAGTATATTTTTGGTTTTAACTGTAATTTTAACTAGGATTGGAGGTACCTACTTTTAAACCTTCGTTTTAAGAGTTCTTTGGATTAACTAGATGAATAGGAATATAAATTTAAAAAAAATATATTATACTTACTAACTTAACTAGTTATATAAGCAATTAGATGTTCATCACACGTGTTAATAATAACATGTATTTTATTCAGTTACTGAAAAATCTAATTTTTAATACAACCACATCTGTTCAAATATATAATATAATAATTAATAAAAATAATAATTAAAAACTATGTAATAAAAATAATATATAATATAAATATACAAAAATATATACCAAATAATTAATACATATAATTTAATAAAAAGGCCTATAAAGTTGGCCTGCAGACTTATCTGTATGATCTACTGTTAAAATAAATAAATAAATATTAATGTAATTTTTAGAATCTGTTTTTTTTTTTTGTAGCTTGAATTTGTATAAAATAAATATAAGTAGTCTTGTCTGAACCTTATCAATCAAGCAAAATCTGTGGTTTTATTCTTTTTTAAAGTAGGTAAACTTTATATTTAACTCTTAACTTCGTACAGTATTTAAATGTTAATAATCGATAATCGCTAGTAAAAATATATCTTCTTTCTGTTCTGCAGCCATCTCTGTTTTAGGTTTAGGATATGCACACCCATATAAAATGTATTTTTTAAAGTGTTTTGGCACCAATTTAGATAGAATTAAGTAGCTACCTTTTAGGTAAATTAAATATGGTAGTTATCTACTTACTGCATTTTTTTTTTCTTTTTAAATTAAATAGGTAGTTACTTGTGGAAATAAATTTGATTTTTATTTAGTAAAACGTAGCTACAAATAGTAAGTTGTCGTATATATTTTAACATAACTCAAGTAACTATAAGTAATTATTTGAGGTTATTATTTCTGTTAATGTTAAAAAAAAATGTCTAAAATTTTTTTGAACGATTTATTACGCACTCTATTGATCGATCGATACGACATAATTTAAATGTGATTATAAATGGTAATATATGTGTGAATATCTGAGTCGTTGTAAATTTTTGCATTTAGTTGTAAATTTATTTATATAGAACCCACTCCTATTAACACAAATTGTTGAACAAACCAGGTTAGAGGAGGTAAACTGTACTGTGAAATTGTTTAAAGTATGATCAATTAGTTTCACCTTTCACAGTGTACTTAACTAGTTATAATTTAAATATTTTTATGGATTTATTTGTCTGTTTTTCTATAAAATTAGCTTCATTGACGAATTTAACCTTTTATATTATAAACCATATATTCTTGAATACTTATCACGCCAGTAATGAAAAATGGACTCGCCTCCACGTCTACAATTAATTTGTTGAAAAAAATGTTTTTTTGAGACTTTTGAAAAATTTCATTATGTTGGCTATCAAAACAACGAAATTTTTTACAAGGCTTCAAGAATATGGGTGTATTTTTATACTACCTACTTATTTTTTATATGAAATTTTCTTTAAATCGAAATATATCTATTGCTTAGCAAATGGAGTATCTTATGAACTATTTCTAATGAAATATATATATAACATATCTACACTTACTATATAAAATTATTTAATTAATTAAGTATATACTTACTTAATTGAAAAAAAATAGCATGATAAGCTATTTTCTATTTTGTTCAACGGAGTTCGATTATCAAACACAATAGTTATTCAGTATTTCAGTACAACCATGCTTATATTACACAAAACAAATTATTCGACTTAATTAGAAGTAAAATCCTAAATTCGGAAAAAGGTAGAGGTAAAACATTAGATTTGAAATTTTATTAATGAAAATAGGTATCATGATTTTATATATTCAAATTAAAAATTAACTGTTTTTTTTTTTTTGGTATATTTTGAAGAATTAAATTTGGTCAAAATACCTGTTTGAAGGCATCCATTTAAATTTAAACTTTGCAAATACTTACTTATATATATATATATATATACATGAATTAAATTTCATCATCATTGTACTGAACTCTGTGGATCATATAGGACGGAGAAATTAAATTTACTTTTATACTTAACTACTACTTTTCATTTACAAAATTAATCAGGATTTTATTACTGAAATTATTTTTGTGTTTTATTTATTTAATTTAATTATTTACAATTGCATATATAATTCAAAATTGTTCAAAGATTAACTCTCTTTTAAAGAGTCTAAAATATTAAAACACTTAATCTGTAACTATTACTTAAATCAATGACATATTAAAAATTATTACTTGAAAATCATTTGTCTTCTTATATTTGAATCTAAAATCGAGCTTAACGAAATATCCAAATGATAATAACATCAAATGAGCCAGTCGAAATGTGATGTCAAATATGCATAACTTATTAGTAATTTTTTTTTCAGAAATAACTTGAATATAGTAATGATTGTTCTGTAACCCCATCTGTGGGGCATAGGACGAAATATACTTGCTTCGATCTATCTATCTATTTATTTTATGTTTAAAACTCAACTTTTTTTTATTAAGATTACATTATTTAATTTTTTATTAAATTTTTTGTTACGTAAAATATTGAATGTGCAACTACTTACTACGATTTTATGGTATTTAGTCATTACATTTCATTGAACTAAATCTAGTTTACGTGTGCTTTATATTATATACATATCTAGTTATATATAGGTTTTAATGATCCTAATGATAATTTTATTCGAATTAATAATTATTTTTTAAATTACTTAAATCTAATCGAAATAAGTATAATTGATAAGTCTAGTAGTAATCTATATTAATATCTAACTAACTTTTAACTAATCAAAATTAAATTCATTTTGATGCTCAAAAATATTATTTACTAAATCCACTTATTATTCACTAAATCCATTTTTCTTAACACTTTTTTGTACATTAGGTATTTTGCACAGGAATTTATTAAATATTGTAAAATGAATAAAATCTTACATATTGATAGCATTGTCCATAGCATTAAGAAGAAGTAGTCTTACAAATATATTTTTAATTAAATTAAATTTTAAAATTTAATTTTGATTCAAAATTCAAAAACAAATAATACTAACTAATAATCTCTACCAGTGGTATAGATAATGTTAATATATAAATTAGAGCTATCAAAGCGACAGTTTGAAGAAGCCACACTTAGATATCATTGTAATACTTACAAATTATTTAAATTAAATAATTAAAAAATTAAAAAATAAAATCCACTTACTTAAAGGGTGCTATTCTGATTCACAACACAACCCAAAAAGAGGTTGTAGGTTGAAAAATTTGTTTTCTTGCTCTATTCTGATTTACAACACAACCTAATTATCTGTCAAAATAACATAACCTGATTTTTTTTATAAATATAACTATTCCGATTGACAACAGTTTATGTTTAAGTTGTCTGAGACAACTTATCTAAATACTGTTGGGAATGAGTATAGCATCCTTAACTATACCTGCCTAATTATGGTAAACACAATATCTGCTATCTTCGCCATTTATGTATGTAGTTAACTATATAAATAAAGTTCAAATTAAGGAATAGAATTTGTTCGTACAAATAATTGTCAGACCTATGAAAGTCTTGATATTCAGGAAAGTATTAAACAAATTTATTATGATTTCTTGAAACCGTCAATTTTAATTTTAAAATTATTTATAACTAGTATTTTACAATCCAACTAGATTGTGGTTAAAGTAATAGAAACTATAATAGGAAAAATAGAAACTAAAAATTATAAATTTTTTAAAAAACTTTTAAATCAAACAATTTTTAAGTATGTAACTGTAAAATCACTAATATGAGACCTTAAAAAAATTTTTTTTATTTTTTTTCAATTATACATATTTAAAATCTGTCATTGAAGAAATATTATATATTTTTGTACTTATAGATTACCTTCACTAGGTTCTGACATTATTAAACTCTTTCATATGTATGGTTTCCATTTCTGTTAGTTCAATAATTATTAAGTAGTTAGTTGGCAGAAAAAAAATTAAACTCGATTAACTGAAAAGGTGTAGGTACTGAAAAAAGGTGTACAATGATAAAAAAAATTGTTTTTGTCGATCTTATTAATCTAGTGAGTTAGTACATTATGATATTGTAATAGATTTATTACTTTGATATTTGTATTAGGCCTATGTGCAGTGATACAAAGACTTTTGAATCAATCACCACATACCTGTCTATATTAAATTATTAATTTTAAATTTATTTTTTAAAATATGAGTACTTAAAAATCTGTGGATTGTATTTTATTAAAGTTAACTGTTAAAATTTGTTTCCATGCTACAGGATGAAATTTAAAAATAAATATCGGGATCTTAAGTTTGAACAATCTAAATTTTATAACTACTTACTGACTCTGTAACTAATATTATTAACTTTTATATTTATTCATCATTTTCCTGTGACCCAATCCATGGGGCATATGGCTAATGTAATAATTTGGTTGTTTGAGGCTAGAATTTAATTTAGTCAAAAGTCTGTATTATTTTTTCAATTTACTAACTTATTATACTTATACATGCTTATATATAGTTTAATTAGAATTCTAAGTTTACGTAGATTTCTGATATTTTATTGAATCTGAAAATGTTTAATTTTCAATATATTGCATTGTAATCTGATTAAATGACTTCCTTCCCCAGCAATGAAGGAAGGTTTTTCCAATAACCTAGACAATTTCTAATACTTATATAAATTTATTTCAAAGTAAAATTCTATTTAAGTACTAATTTGAATTTGCTAATACTTGGTAATACTTATAATATGATATGATAGTTAGTTCTCTACAATAGTTCCGTCCATATTATTTTTTTTATTAAAATATAGTTATTCTTTATCTTCTGGTGGAAGGTTGATAAAATATCCAAATACAAAATCTGTTTTCATCCATAGGGGATTTAGTTTTGGTGGATTTTGTGTCTTGGATTTTTAGTTTAGGGATTTCGTCTTCGAGATTTCGTATATATAATTTTCTTCTACTTCTTGGGATTGTTCTTTGAATTATTGAGCATAAGGTATTATTTTAAACATAATTTTTATTATTTTACATTTATTTTAAATTAATTAACCGTAAAAGTAAGTCAGTACTCACTTTGACTCCTGTATTTAGGATATCATATTTAAGTATTTAAATAAATTTTTTTTTTTCGTTAAAATCATTAATTATATTTAATCTGTAAACCATTTCGCAACCGATTTTCATTATTATTCTTTTAAAAATGATAGATATTTAAAAGTAGACGTAGCGAAGTTAATTTTTTTTTTAATTATCAATTAGAAATTTCAGTTTTAAATCCCAGCCTATATATATATATATATATATATATATATATATATATATAAGTATACACACACATTTTAACATAGACAAATTTTAAAATTTCGAATTGCTGCAACTCACCCATAGTCAGAATTAAATTTAAATTTAATTTTTTTCTTCTAAATAAATTATTATTACATATGCGGTTGTTGTCTATGATAAATCAATAAAAAAAAATTATATAATGCTAAGAATAAATTGAAATTATGGAAAAAAATTTATAATATTCAGTTAATTGCCACAATTCCTACCGATCGCAATAATTAAATTTAAATAATTTGTTTTTGCTTTTAAATAAATTATTACATATCCGGTTGTTGTCTAAGATAAATAAATAAAAAAAATATATTTAGTTTAGTGCCAAGAATAAATTGAAATGGATTGAAAACAATTTAAAAATGAAATGGAGTTAATTGCTACAAATTCTCACCCATCGCCAGAATTAAATTTAAATTTAATTTTGTTTCTTTTAAATAAATTATTATTACATATGCGGTTGTTGTCTAAGATGATTCAATAAAAAATAAATTATATAACTAGTGCCAAGAATTAATTGAAATTATGGAAAACAATTTATAATGAACAATTCCCACCCATCGCCAGCATTATCTTAAATTTAATTTTTTTTTGTTTTAAATAAATTATTACATTATGCGGTTGTTGTCTAAGATAAATAAATAAAAAAAAATATATCTACTTAGTGCCAAGAATAAATTAAAATAGATGGAAAACAATTCATAATGAAATTGAGTACGATTTTTTATCAAATTTCTTCAAATTCCGAGGGACGGGCCTGGTATTCTTTATTAAATACTAGACAAATAATGCAGTAAGTGTTATAACTATTAGATTAAAATTTTGTATGTTAAAGTACTTAAATGTAATTTAATAGTTATGTTAAATAAAATATAGTATAAAAATGAACTCTACTGGTCTAATCGTGTCGTAAATGACTGTCGGCAGCCACAAGTACTTACCTGCCTACCTAAATAAAAAGTATAATAAGTGTATGGATTGTTAGTAGTTATATTAGTTTTATTAACTACAATTTTTTAATATTTATTTTTTAGTGTATTTTTGGTTAAATTTTAAAAGCAATAATTATAGCCTAATGTAACCTAGATTGAAATATATAATTATTTAAATAAATACATATTTTTTTATTCATTATTATTCAATCGTTTTCGTAAAACGAGCAATAGCGTTCGTGCAATGTGTATAAAACCCTATAACTATACTTCAAAATGTAGCACCAAAGAAATTTTTTAACGAAAAAATAATTTATTTGTGTTTTTTTTTCATTAGTTATTAAGTAAGGCTCGATTCAAGTTTTAACTATATTTATATAGTTATATTTAAGTATATTTATTTATATTTACATTTATTTATTTATATTTATTTATTTATTTATTTATATTTATTTATTCAAAATATCTCTAAAAGAAGCTTTCTAGTTCGTCTAGTTCTAGTTTATATTAAAATTTTAGGATTTTTGTTTAAGCTATATAAGACCTAACTATAACGAAAAATAACGGTTTTAGTTCTAAATTTAACACATTTTAAATAATTAGTACGAAGTCATGTACTCTTCTCAAAATGGTAGAATTACTATAGCTCGATAAAAATATAAAATACTTACTTTAGAATTAGTAAACAGGGACTAAATATTTACTTACTTAGGTACTTTTTGAACACTACAGATCAAACAAAAGGTTTTGGGACTGATGTATTATAATTATTGTCAATTGAGGGTTTCTAAGAGTTTTTTTTTAAGATGAACATTATTTTTTTCAAATCATTATCTGTTTCTTGTCAACTAAATGTGTCCAAATTTCACTTTTTATTTTTTATGCTAGTTTGCTTGGCTATAGTGAAAGTGTCTTAATTTAACTTTTTCTTGTTGTGGTAGGTTTACGGTTTTATACAGATGGTATAGCTCACTATTATAAATACTCAAGTGCTGAATTTACATGTTTTGTACACTTAGCTATTAAAATCATAATAGCCTTTAAAATTTAAATAATAAGTTAAGTACGTTTTTAAAAATTTCTTATCTTTAACATAGTTTTTAAATAAAATAATTTTTTTTTTTTTTTTTTTTTTTTTTTGTTTCAGTAGTTACTAGAGATTTCTAGTATATAAATTAGAAAAAAAAAACACAAAAAAAAAAATAGATTAAATTATCACTTTTAAATATTAAAATAAAAATAGATGAATAATAAATTTTCCTGAGATTTTCGTTAAAAAAATTTTTTTTTTTCTTTTTTACAATGGTACACGTACAATGCAAATAAAATAAAAAATGAAAAAAAAATAAAAAATAAAAAACGTTAATTAAACATTTATAGATTAGATAACACAAAGTTAATTTAATTATATGAGAGTTCATTATAAAAGTTTATTTTTTATTTTTATTTCGTATTTTTATGTTTTTTTATTTATTGTTTAAAATTATCATTTAACAAGGCATAATTAAATAAGAGACATCACACATCACGAATTCTACGAATTAAAAATTAATATTTTATTCTGATTCTGACTCTTTAACTAACTTATCTAAAACAAAGGTGAATGAATGTAATTAGGTACTTGCTTATTTTAATTATATTATTTTTTTTTATGTGTGTTTGACTTACAAAAAAAAAAAAAAAAAAAAATGAGTAATTGTACTGTTTATATAATAAGTTTATATTATTTAATATAGCTGGTAGAGTAGAGTAGAGTTGAGATTTCGCAGAGGGTGAAGTTAATTGGAATAATTTATTTAAATAAATGGAGAGAAGGTCGATATGAGCATCCAAGCAGCTTAGTTCAGCGTTGGGTAGTAACAGATAACTGTATTTTGCACTATTTTAAATTAATTAACTGAGTATTCGAAATAATCAATTTTACAAAATTAAATTAAATTTTTTAATGTATAAAAATTTATTGGTAGTTCAAAACTGGCTAGAGAAATTTGTTTTGGATTTAAGCTTGAATTTGTTTCAAAATTTAAGTATACAAAATTTTTTTTATTTATACTGTATTCAATTTAGTTACAGTGAGACGATTAGTATCTACAAATTGTATAATCTAATTACTTAAGTGTATGGGATATGATAACACAATACGAAAACTAGTAAAATTCAAAATAAAAGCAAAATAAACTAAATTTACTTATTTTAATAAAACTACAATTAAAATAAAATATTAAATA
The DNA here is from genome assembly GCA_963942445.1 of Argyra leucocephala. Taxonomy (NCBI): domain Eukaryota; kingdom Metazoa; phylum Arthropoda; class Insecta; order Diptera; family Dolichopodidae; genus Argyra; species Argyra leucocephala. The sequence continues at coordinate 130,613,136 of OZ012681.1, read as the reverse complement.
CTTAACTATGAGGTCATGTTAAATCAAAACAAATTACAGATGGTTTCAATATCTACAAACTCTTAAAACAACGATGCATAGTCTATATTAATGATCGGTGCGTTGGGGCACTCCAAAATGTATCTCAATAAAAATAAAAATTTAAAGAAATTAAAAATATTATTCACAAATGTTTTAATGAATTACTGGGCATAATTTTGGTATACGTTTATTGATTACAACAATTTCAATTGTATGAAAAATGAATTTTGATGTTCCAACTAATAAATTCACAAAATTTCAACAATTTAACCACATATTATTTACATTAGAATCTTTAAAGATGAAGACGAACATATAATAATAATATACTAACGATTTCCTGTTCCGAATTCTCTCCTATATATAAAATACACATTTTTTTTTTAAGTTAAGCCAAAAATTAGGTTTCAAACGATACTTTTATACACGATAATGCATATAGCTTGGAATAATTGATAAAAGAAAAATGTCCCTTTGATCAGATCAGTATAGGGGCATTTTAAATAAATTTGTTAATATTACTAATATGAATTTTATGTAGATTGTATAGCAGGTACTAGGTATGAGGAAGCACGTTTGTTGGAATATAATTTTCATTGTAATCAAATGAATTAATTTTTTATTACTTTGGCATGGGATTTTGATTGTTTGTTATTTTTATAAAAATTTATTATATTTAATTGTAATAAATTACATATGTTAGAAACTATATTACGAGCTAATGAACTCTTTTGAGATATGTAAATAAATAAAATTGGAATTTAATTGAAAAATTGAATATGGTTCCACATTCGAGAAAATTTGACTACAATTTCCATAGCCAATTCTGAGAAAAATAAATTTAAAAGGAATGATGTTACATCGGTCCATCAATTGCACTAACTTTAAGTCGGCAATAGTAAAGTGTAGGAGCCAATTCTGATTTGCACTGTACAGGGGTAGATATTTGATGCCTCTCTTGTTCCTTAGTGGAATATTTCAACGGGATGGCATTAGCGTTTTTATTTCGTCTGAACAAATTGATCAAAAATAGCCTATTTTTATTGTCCATTTTCATATATCGCCACGCTACATATATCCATCTCTATTCTGACTCTAAAGTCTTTTGTAATTCGTTAATACTTAATCAATAAATATTTAATCATTTATAGAATATGCTGTAGGCCTTAGGTGAAACATTTTTTAACATATCTAAACATTTATTGGTCACTTAATTTCAAAAGAATCCTTTCTAATTTTTATTGAATCACCCATGTTTACCTTTTTTTCACCTTTTTTTTAGTTTAATTAATTTGACTTTAACTATATTAAATCTTTCGAAAGAAAATAACAATAATTATGACATAAATGTTGTATTTTGTAATGGTGATGATTAGAAGAAGTATTTAAATTTTATAACTAAATGTTCTTAAAAGTAGGTCTGGCCAATACATACACTACATTGGCTTAACTAAATTAAAAAATTATTATTTTACTTTACTAATTAGATCAAAAGTAGATTAAAGGAGTCTTCTTGTTAACAGGTTGGAATAATCAACTATTTTTTGACGTAATTTAAACGTTTTAAATATATTTTACATACCAATTTTGACTAGTTTAGTTGTAATTTTATTAACAAAATCGTATAATCACTTATTCACTTAACAAATTGTTTCTTACAATTATATAATATTATAATGAACTATGTTCTTACTCTAGAGCTCAGTTTTCTCCTCAATAATTCTGTCAATTTTACTTATTTCCCAATTGTTAATAAAACATAAATCATCTGCCTATTATAGTTATATAGTTCTTTAAATCGTATAATCATTTTAATTTGTATTTATGTAAAAAGATTATGTAAACATAGTTTAAATAAAATCAAGTGTCGACAGCGTAGTAGAGATTCACACTTCTGGCGTATGATACCAAAAATATATTGTGATTGTCAATTATTTTTTCTGTAAGGAATTAATAAAGACATGAGTTTAAACATTGAAGCAGATCGGTGTGGTTTCATTTTATTTGTATATATCGTGTTATGTATATTAAGTAGATAATATTAATAAATAAATCAATAAATAAATAAATATAAATATTCATTTAATTTTAAACGAAAGCTCTGAATGTGTATCGCAATTTTTTTATTAGTAATTAATTATTAGAAGATAAGTTATATAACTATGTATTACGTATATTGAGCGTAAAATTGTCATATTTCTACGATCAGCTTAATTATAGAAATTTGATCAAAAATATATTTTGAATTTATTATATTGATAACACTGATAAAATTTAGAAACTCTATTAATGATAATGAAATTAGGCAAAAAAGTGATAGATTAGCACCAAAGTACGTAAGATAGACATTAATTGAAATTGAAAACAAACTAGTAATTACTTAGATAATTAAATGTGGAGTAAAATGAAAAGAGGAGTGGTTTACTATAACTTGACTGTTAAAATTTAACTTTAAATATTATATTAGTCAGTTATTTTTATTCGAATCTGTTTATTAAAACCAAAATATTAATTTTTTTTTAATCTGATTCATTTTGGTTCTTTAGACAAATAAAATTTAATTATCTTTTATTCGTGACATTTTGGGGACGACAAAACCTATGAGTGAGGTTGATGGATCCATTATAAAACTCTATAAATTATATTACATAAGACAGAGACCATTTTGAATTAAGTGAACTGATTTGTATTTTGTAGATTTTTTCAACTTTAGCAGTCCATTAACATTTATGTGAACTTTTCATTTTGTTTGAATTTTTTTAATATAATTATTTATTTAGGTCAGGCCTGATGTACTTCATAAGATCGTATTGAACTATTCGAGTATAATATTAAGTAATATAAAAATAAATTCTAAAACAAATTAAAAAAATATGTGGTTGGGGTGCAATAGGACCCTGGTTAAAAATTTATTAATTTATAGTTATTCGGGCAACCGGACTCTAGTTAAAATTTAAATTTATTGGTTCGTACATAAGTAATGGTTAAATATTAAGGTTATTGAAGTAGAATATCACAAATATTGAACATTATTCGAACTGTTTTCAACAATTTGGAATACTAGTTTTTTATATTCATTTTAAAGAAATTTCAAAGTAGTTAAATCTATTACGGATTTTGTCACAATATTTTATTTCACCAAATCTACTTGTTTCTTTCGTATTTGTACATAAATACTTTTCAGATTATTTTAATTTTATTCCTAGTTTAGACTTGAGAGAGTATGATAATATTCTTTGGACTGTTATTGCTTAAAAAAATAAAATTGGCCATTTTGAATTAAGTACCTAGACTGATTTGTATTTTGTAGATTTTTTCAACTTCAGCAGCTCACTAATGTTTAGTTGAATTTTCCATTTTGTTTAATTTTTTGGTGATTGTCAGGTGATTATCAAATTGTTATTGTTTTATGTTAGTACCACAGAATAGTTTACTTCATGACAGTTCAACGTTAATATATAGTTATTACATACTCATATGTAAAAATTAATTTCAGTTTTCTCTATGAGTTCAATGTGTGGATTGATTTGATGTAAAACAAAAACTATCGAAAATTTTCACCACTCAACTACCTACTTACCTACAAGTTTGTTATTTACATACAAATGATGACGATGTGTCGATGTATATTAAAATAGGTATATACATATCTGAATATTAGTAGTTAATTTTGCTTTTTCTGGAATATTCATCTTCTTCTTAGGGCTAATTTCAAGCTCCTACCAGTTCGAGTGTTTAATATAAACATTTTTCTAGATTTCGATTTGTGACAGCTTGTCTCAGTGAATGTTTTTTTTTACTTATTTATTTTTAAATTATACTTTTACATTGGTTTTTGACCTAATAATTATTGTGTAAATCTAGAATTGTATGTTACCAAGGCATTTAGTATATCTATTCACACAATAAACAATGTAGATACCAAGGTAGTGATATTTTCATCCAAAATATTATTATTTCTAGCATTTAAAGTAAGTAGGTCCTATTTATATTCAATTTATTGATTACTAAATACCTATTTGTATTACTACTACCTAAATACCTACTTATATTGATTACTAAATACCTATTCGTATTACTTTATTGATTAATATTTGAATTACCTACTATTACATAAACTGATTACCTGCTAGTAGGAAATTATTGAATACCAGTTCATTCCTTCAAAACAAATTCATCGCAATTTCAAATTTATTTAAATTTCTATTTTGATCATTATTAATGCTTATGTCACTTCGTTTTTAATACTTAATAAATAAAATTCTTAATAATTTTATTTTTTTAAAAACAAAAATCAATAACTTTAGAAATTTCACAATGCATGGCAGAGAAATTCAAATAATTGTTGTACAAACCTTTATAAATACATGTATTATGTACCATATGTAACTACATATCAAATATAAATAAATAGTACATAGGTACATACCTACTTTGACATTCTATAATTAGTATAAAATTAATGAACAAAAATATATTATATAATTACTTAATGCAATTACTTTTAATATAAATAAATGAATATATTTAATAAAAGCCAAACAAAATTAGGTACCTACCTACTTATACAATATATATACATATTTATATTTTAAAAGCCAAATTTCATACAATAATTTCTATTTTAATTTTTTTTCATTTCTTTCCCATTCAGAATTTATTCAAATAAAAAAAAATAAACACAATTGTACGTACATTTTTAAATTTCTTATTGTAATTCTATATAAGAGTAAATTTAATTTTAGATAGCCAAAAAAAAAAAAAAAAAACAAGAAAACTAAATTTATATTTTTATTTTATATATTATTATTCAAAAAAAAAAAAAAAAAATTTAAAAAAACATTAAAATAAAATAGAATGCAAAAATCAAAAACAAAACAAAAAAAAAATCTAAATTCAAAAAATTTATATATTCTCGTTTCCTTGATATAAAAAGACACAACATCTCTCTCCTCATGTCAAGTAAATATTCATTTTATTTTATAATATTGAAATTTGGCAACGTTGCATTCATGTTATATTAAAAAAAATAAAAGAAAAATATAAAATAAAATAAATTTGCTGCCAGCAGCAAAGAGCTCTTTAAAAAAAAAAAAAAATAATCGCACACAAATAACATCAATTATATATATTCATACATACATACATACGTACAAAGTATATTATTAATTATATATACAATTCTATACAATAAATGTATATATGGATATTAAATACAAAATAAATGTGTATGGATGTATAGTAATTATATGTAGAAAAACTTCTTTTTTTTTTTTTTTATGTTACAAAAAACCAAAATACAAACCGACGAAAAATCCTGAATTATTTATAAATCTCAAATTCTATCCACCCATTCATTTGTTATTATGATCCATTCCATCTATTTATTCCACTACCACACAACACCACACTCCACTCCAATAACAACATCAACAACAACCCATTCTTTATTAGATTTTGTATCCAACGTGCTTTTGCTTTTGCTTTGGCGCTGGCCTCTCTGCTGTTTTCTTCTTGTCATTTTGTTCCTTCATTTATTATATTGTGTGTCGTTCTTCTTCTGTTGTTATAAAAGTAGCCAACAACAAAAAAATAATAACAAAAATACAATAACGACAGTAGAAATTGAAGTAGAAGTAGTTAGTATAGTGTAGTAGTAGTAGAAAAGATTGTAGAATTCTTAAAATATAAAGATTTTTTCAAACGTAAATAAAAAAAAAAATCCATATTCACAATAGTAGTTTCATAATTCTATATATGCATACATATATATATATATACCAAAATAATAATATTATATTCAACTATATTTCATATCTAAAACCAAAACAACATTTTTATGTTATTATTTTATATATTGAGAGAATAATTTTGTACATACAAAATACTACAAAACTACAAGACATCATTTTTGTATCTCTTTTTGCTATCGGGGTATATGAAACTGTGTGAAATCGTAAATGAAATATGCAGCAACGATATAGCTTTTAACAATTGTATATATATATAATTTATACATATTATTTTTATATACAGACTTGGCTCAATTTAATATATCTATATATATATATACTATTAATATATAGCGATATAAATTAAATTGTAAAGTATGGCAAATATTTATATGATATAAATATATGTATGTATGATGGTATATATAGATACATTTTTATATATAAATAGGTATAATGACTTCGCAGAAACATGTTCTTTTAAGCTAGTCATGCCATTTGACAGAAAACAAAAATAATAATAATAATAAAAACAAAAAAAAAATATATTGTATGAAACATGAAACGAGAAGTAAAAGGGGAAAACTAGAACGTTTTTATATGGGTTTATACAGAGTGATTTTGAATTTAATAACAATTATTTTTTTTATTGTTAAACAAATTAAATATATAATTTATATGAATTATAAGTATATAATTAAAGATTATTATTTTAATTTAAATTTTGGAAACTAGTTTATTTATTATTATGTAATATTTTGTATATTTGAATAATAATTAAGATAAAGCATAGTAATAATTAAATAAATAAATTTAAAAATAGATTTAATTAGAAATGATTTTTGTTTTTTCAACTTCAACAAAAGATAAACGAGATTGGATTGGAGTAGTATTTTTGTAAACGTGGGCTTGATATTTTTATAATCATAGACGTATTAGAGGTATTAGAGAGTTTAGGTAAACGTATACAACCGTTGACTAGGTATACGTAAATACCGGCACAACACTGTGAAACAATTTAAGATGCATTTTATCTATTATTTTCTAAATCTATGGGCTATAGAGAAGCCACTGTATACATAATTTTTGTTTATAAATGAATTTTAACAAAAAATACCGAAAAATGTAAAAATTTGTAAACAATTAATAAAATTATATATCGCTATTGTTATAATGTAGAAATACGCTATTGAACTGATACGTACGTAGTCACAACTATTTTTAAAATTGTAACCAACATTGATATATATACATATATATATACCTATATAATGCCTGTATAGATATAGATGCCTATATATGCCTTGTATATGCCCAAAATAACATATCAATCTTACTTAAGTTAGTTAAATTCTCTAATGGTTGAGAATAAAAAAAACACGGTTTTATTTTATTGAACCCAATAATTTGTATATGTATTTAGTCTAAATTTTCTCTATCTTTGTTTATAAATCACAATTTTGAAGATAAAATTATTCTATTTATATAACAAGTTTAAAGAAGATAATCATAAAAAGGTTGTTTAAAAAAAAAAAAAAAAATTAATCACCCTGTACTAAAACCAAATAACCAACTCTCAACCCAGAAGAGAAGACTAAGAAGAAAAAAACATTTTTTTTTTGCTTTTACCATTATTGTTTTGTTTTTCATATTACATGTGCATGGTGATGTAGGGCTATGATGTGTTGGCAATACCGACAGCAACGACATAGCAAGTCATCAGCAATGAAACGAAAAAAAAAAATAAAAATAAAAAAGCAAAACAAAAAAACTATAGAATAATAATAAAAACACAAAAAAAAAACATAGCAACAAAAAATAACAAAAGTTAAAGAGGAATATATTTTTTTTCAAATCAAACAAAATGGCGACCAAAAGAATTTCACATTTAATCTCTTATACTGCTAAAGGTTACCAGCTGTGTATAGTATTTTTAATTTATTTAATTTTTGTTTCTGTTATTTTTATTATTTTTTAGAAAAAGCAAAACAAAAACAAAACAAAAATAAAAAAAGAGAAAACAGGTCATAGAACTGTTGTTATTGTATTTTTTATTTATTTATTGTTTTTTTTTTTTTAAATATATTTTTGTATTCATAATATTTTTTTTTACTTATGAAATATAAAATTTATTAAAATTAAAAGGAATTGAAGTTTAATTATTATTATTATTATTATTAGTAATATAATTAATAAAAAAATAAAGAAAAATAATAAATTATAAAAAATAAAAAATGAAAAATTGGGTAATAGTGTTAGAACATTTAAACTCTACATAATATCAATATAAATATTTGTATAGAATTATGACCTTCAGCTATTTTATTATCAAATAAATCAGATCAGACTATTTTTGAATTTCTCAAAGTAAATAAATAGTTTTTATTTTTTATTTTTTTTTTATTAAAATTATAGTTTTATATTAAAGTTTATATTTTGTGATTAATAATAAGATTGTGTATGTGTGAAATTAAAACAATATTTAAAATATTTAGTACAACTTAATTGCCTCCTAGGTCCTAAACCTCAAAAGTAAAACCATGAAGAAAATTTTTTATTTGTTTTTAATTTTAAATGTCAAAACAAACTATTTTTAGGTAGTTTTATGTAGGAAAATACTAATTTTGTTAAGCATCGTATTTGAAAAAGGATTTCCGAACATAGTGCAAACAAGGTATAAATTAATCATACAGTTTTTAATATGTGACACATACATCGACGGTGTAATCTAAGTTGCTAATATGTTCAAAAGAACGTCACTGAATATCGTTGCTCTCATTTACTCCCACATTAGTAATTATTATGTCATCCATTACTGCTAAAAGCAATATGAGTGATAAAATACAGTTCTGCTTTTCTTACTAAGCTTGTTATTAATCATTATTTAAGCTCAATATAGATATTAGTTTTATAAAGTATTAAACTATTCCTGGAAGACTTTAATATTTATTTTTTTATCTTAACCTCGGTATATTTAAAAGAACAGTTTATTTCTAGAATATGTATTTACAAATTTATATTTTGACAATAATAACATTCAAAATAATTAATAACCGTGACATCGAAAATATAGTTTTAGAGTAGTTTTAGCTACAATGTAGTATGTTCCATAACTTATTATATATAACATAATTAATTCTAAATGTTTACATACTGTATCTTTGTGCGTAGTTAAGGCAGTGTGCAAGCATTTTAAAACTATTTACATTGTCTATTGGTCTCTATGATATGTACTAGATTGTTCATCAGTCAGTCATTTTCGATGTCATTTTAACTTTTATTACGGGACGTTAAAAAAATATTATTTCAATGGCTATTTTGATTAGCAGATACCGAGATCAAATTGATGATTAATATAATTAGATAAATTTTGAATTATGACAGAAGAATTAATTATTTACTAATGTAACATGAAAGATGTTAAGTGTGTCAGAAATAATGCTTCCGAATACTGTCAAAAATGTTCGTGTAGTTTAGTCTTAGGTAAATTCAAATTAACAATATTCAAATCAAATCTCACAACTAATTCTACTCGTATACGGTTGTATAACATGAGTTATTGTATATTAAATATAGCCACAACGTTAAAATTAATTGATAGTTATACCAAAAATTCAAAAAATCAAAATAAACAAATTTTATCTGATTACTAGTATGTCGAAACTTTGAGTAAATCATTAAGGATGTTTATCGTACCGTAGTCATTACGAATTGGCAAAAAACAAAGATAAATTGTTGTTGTATAATTATTGTAGTAATTTTTTATAGTATGCTAAACTGTATATTTTCCCCGTCTATGAATAAATAAAACAATTATATAATGATAAAAAAATGAAGTTGATAGATCTCGCTCGAAAATTGCTTGATGGGAATATTGATTGGAAATGTAATAAAGTATTATGCTGAACTGCATAATAGATATGTCTTTTGATAAATAAATCAATACATAAAGGGGAGCAAATGGATTTGGATAGATATCAGACTGAAAATTGACTGAAATCCACAATATGTGATAAAACTATATATAACTACTATTTTTGTTTACCAACGTTTTTTCTTATGCCTCTCCTACTTTTTCTATTATAAAAATAATAGCTTGTCATTAAAACTTACAATATATATTTTAAATTCCAACACCCCGGACTCTACTCATCCATTGATTTTCTACATTCAAATTAAAGAAAATTTTAATTACATATTAAACACTATTTGTCCCACTATAATTAAAAAAGGGTTTGGCAACCTTTAATATATTATTTTTATAACATCATTAACTGGCAACATTTATATACATATATACATATATATATATATATATATAGTATGCTTATAATTATATTTATATAGCTAGTTGTATAAATTTTAAACAGATCAGAGAACAAAAAAAAAACAACAGCAGATTGCAGATATAAAGTATTATAGCAAAAAAAAAAAAAGAAAAAAAAGCTAAAAAGAAGAAAAAAATTGAAGAACTTTTTTAGAAGATGAAGAAGGGGAGGGAAAATTTTTTTTTCATACATATTTTATATTAAATTCCTACTAAATTTCAAATCGAGGGGAAAAGTATAGAATTTTTTGCCTTGATAAATTATCATTATGGTTTTATTTTTTTTTGTTTTTTTCGTTGTTTTTTTGTTATTATTAAATTTTTTTTTTTTTTGCTTTTTTTTTTATATCAACCACACTAGTGTTATATTATATATATAATATATTTATATTGTACATGCAATATAATATTATTATATTATGTGTATAAAGAAGAAAAAAAAATGTATTTAAAGCGATGTTGCCAAATTTTCAATTGAAATTTTTATAAACATTGTGGTACTTAAAAATAAAAAAAATATTAATAATGTATGGAATATAGATATTTGTATGGGCCTTGTTTTTTTTTTGTTTTTTTTTCTTTATTCCTTTTGCCTTGCACATTAAAGATATTTTCATTTATTTTTAATTTTATATTATTTATTTATTTATTTCAATTTTTTATTTTGTGTATTATACCTACATGCAGAATAGATAGATGATAGATTGTAGGATTATGAAAGAAAAAAAATCCTAGAACCTGAATTCATATATAGATCTACATATAATATATTATTATGTATGTTATATATGGATAGATACATTTTTTTATTATTGAATGAATGAATAAGTGTGTTCGTATGGGTAAAAGTATTAATAAAAACAAATAATAAATTTTGTTTTTATACATATTTTGTGCTAAAATAAAACGTCAATAAACGTGAATATATAATTAAATAATAATAATGAAAAAAAAAAAAAAAAAAAAAATAGGTAATAATAAATATATGAATGTTTCAGACACGTAGATTGGAAATTTATCAATATCCTTTTTGAAATATCCATGCACATACCTACATACATCCATACATAAATTCATATAAAAGTAGACATTGTATGATATAGTCTTGCCACATGCTAAACTTAATTCCTCTTATTTTTATATTTTTTCTTGTTTTTTGTTATTTTTTTTTTCAGGATATTAATCAATATAAGTTTTTTTTTTTATTTTTTTTTATTATTGTTATTATATATTTTTTTTTGTTTATTCCAAAATGTAAGTAAAAGTTTTGGCACAAGTCTTTTTTCGCTTTAGATTCTAATTAATGAATTAAGGGAGAGTTAATTGAAAATTTTTATTTGTATTTATTGTTTTTATTTTACAAAAAATATACGTTTAAAAAATTTAATTTAATTTAAAATTAATATTTTGTATGCTTTTTTGTTTTGTTTTAAATTTCATTGATAACCTCTGTACATATTTAAAAACAACTCACTGGATAATTTTGGTGGTATCAATTAATTTTTTGTCTTTAAAGTTAAAACATTAAAGAATTTCTAACTGAATCTACATTGCTTTAATAGCAATAAGTTTTAGGAGATGTTTCGTTCATCACAACACAACACTACTTGAATTCACCAGTAGGTATTTGTAGTGTTAGACTACCTATCTATACAAATACAACTCCTGATTTTTGCTTTAATTGATTTTATAACTTATTTTTTAGATTTTATTAATAGGTAACATCTGTGAGTTATAAAAGTTGACCAAAATCTTAACGTAAAATCTAAATTATATTATTAGATAAGGTAGCTTGATTTAAAGTTGAAAATGGTTGGTTGAATGGTTATCTGTATTTTTGATTCGGTTAGACTTAAGTAACTGAAGTTGAATGTAGCTCCAGTATTCGAATATATTTTTGGTTCAGAAATTATTACATATCTCAATAGTTTGTGGCGGTGGAAATTATTCTAATAATTTCCGTTATAAATTTTTAATCAGTTAATGAGCTTCATTATTTATGACATCATAAATTTTGTAATCAGTTTATGACATTTTGTTTTGCTTTTGATACAACATTAAAGGTTATTTAGGTGTAGTATAATTTCTATTTTAAAGTTTTTATGTATTTGAAGGCTCTAGAAGACAATATTTAGTTATTTTCAATCAATAATCATGCTGACTTATAAATCACGACTATGTACAAAATTCGTTTAATACTTAAGTAATGGAAAATATGTTTTTTTTTGTAAAAAATATACTTACTTAGATGGCCAACAGATAATGTAGGTTTTGAGCCAGTCTAGCTCGTCAGCCTGATAAAAAAGTAATTATAAAAAACTTACAGTTAAATTTTAAAGAAAAAATAATAAGTACCTAAATCATGATGATTCCCAATCAAGAAATTGTGAGTTTTAATATTTTCTGATTAAATTTAAATTGGTTCCAAACATTGCTTGGACATGTATTTCCAAGACATTGCACCGAATCATTCAAGGTTACTACACACACTTTGTAATATCTAACTTTTTTTTTTAAAAAGTATACTTAAACTAAATTAAACATTTTCTTAAATCTAAACAATCAGTCAAAATCAATAAAATAAATCAATATGAATTTTGTTAAGTAAGGTCAGTTTTTAAATACAAATTTTTATTTTAAATATTGTTTATTATTATTATTATTTTTTTTTTTTGTTTTTTTTTTTTTTTTACTATTTATAACTATACTGACCTTCATAATTTTCTATTAATTTTTTTAAATCAAATTTATTTCGGTTTCTCCAGAAAATTAATTTTACTAAAATTTTTATAATAATATTTTTGTAATTTTAATTGGTTTTAATTTAATTTATTCAATAAATAAATTATATTAAAATTTTTTAATTAAAATTTTAAATTATATATATATACATAATACATATATATATATATATATCATAAAGTCATTAATATGCATTGAATTTTTTTTAAATTGTCAATGTCTCATGTACGTAGGTACGTCTACATTATATTATGTGAACTGTTAATGCTGTTATTTAATGTGCGAATAAAAATTGAAGAACGTGATTTTAAAACACGTGTAATAAAATTAAAAAAATTATTAGTTTTTATTAATAAAAAAAAAAAATATATATATATATATATATATTTCATATATATCAATTATAATATTATGTTAGTTGAGTAAATATACTTATAAGTATATTATACACATAATATGCATGTATACAGTGAGGAGAGAAAATGAATGAACGAATATGTATTATAAAATTCTGCATAAGTAACTAACTAAAATTTTAACTCCATTTTTTTGGCAATTATAAAAACAGAAAATTATAGTTACGTATAAGTAGTATAAGTAGATAATAATAAGCAAAAGAGTAAATTAATTGATATAGTTAATACAATATAAAATAAACACAACGAAAGCTCATATGAATTTTCTCATTTGTATATTTGTTTAATACCTAAATTTTAATCTGTAATATTAAATGAAAATAGCTCTAATTAAAATTCAATACAAAAAATTAATTTAAATATTTTTTATTTATTTATTTATTTATTGTCTTGATATATATTAATAATTTTTTAACAGTTTTAAATTTTTTAGAGCTTGTATTATTGTATTTACACCTATGACTATTCTTAAATTAAATATAATTATAGGTATGTAAATACATTTCTGAAACATTGAAATTGCAAAACTTTGATTTAAAATATTTCACACTTAAGTAGTTATAATCAAATACTACAATTGTTTTAAAATGCAACCCCTCCTCACTTACATTTTTAAATTTAATTTAATTTTTTTTATTGTTAAGCGAAAAATATGAAATGAAAAATAATAAATAAAAAATAAATAAATAAACTTACAAAATTAATTTATAATCAAAATTTAAAACTAGATAGTGATTTTGATTTTGTATTTAAATTATAATATCAGGCTAAAATTGTAAATCAAATTTCGAATAAATACTAAACAAATCCAAAGAAATTATATTAACAAAAAAAATATTTTATTAAAAAAAAATAACACAAATTATTCTTCTAGAAAACTTTCACTAACAATTTAAAATCATTTATATTACTTATCTAGTATGACTCAATGTCAGAATGAACTCAGAATTAAAAAAAAAAAAAAAAATCACTTATCCATAGGCTATTTGGTTCCTGCAAACAATCAATTCCTTTCATTATCACAATTACATATATGGTAAAGCTTACGTCATAAGGCGCAGATAAAATCGAAATTATTTAAAAAAAAAAAAAAAAAAAAAATTAAATAAAAGAGAAATAAAAAAAAAACCCTGATAAAAAATAAAAATGCCAGACATAAAACAAAAAAAAAAATTATCCACCCAGAATAAAAGAAAAGTTAAATAAACAATAATTGAAAGTAAAAAATTACTTAAGGAAAATTAATTTTTTAAAAATGTTCATACTTATGTGTACAGTATACACGTATGTTTTAAGTGAATATTAACTTGATATGACAGTTTATGTCAAATTCCAAAAAATTTAAAATGAATTTGAACTTTTGTTTATTTATTTTTTGATTTTGGTTTTGAGATTTAATTTTTTTTATTGATAGGTAGTATATTACAAACGATTAAAAATTACACAGTTATATTTAATGATAACTAGACTTTATTTCGACTAGTTGTATAATTATTATTTTAATATGTTAAATTTAAGATGTAGATTAAAATTAGCTTCAGGTTTCATCACAGTTATCATTAACTGTTGGTGCTGCAGCTCATTTTTAGCCTTAAACTTATTGTTTAAAATCGTTCTCAAAATCATTTGATCTGGTTTAGACAATTGTCATACGATCTGTTATTTATTATAATTATTTTATATTATTTGTTATTATTATTTTATATTATTTATTATTATTTTATATTATTTATTGTTATTATTTTATATTATTATATTATTATTTTATATTAGTTATTTATTATTATTTTATATTATTTATTTTTATTATTTTATATTATTTATTATTTTTATTATTTTATGTTATTTATTATTATTATTTTATATTATTTATTATTATTTTTTTATATTACTATTTATTATTATTTTATATTATTTGTTATTTTATATTATTTATTATTTTAAATTATTTATAATTATTTTATATTATTTATTTTTATTATTTTATATTATATTATTATTTTATATTAGTTATTTATTATTATTTTATATTATTTATTTTTATTATTTTATATTATATATTATTATTTTATATTATTTATTATTATTTTTTTATATTACTATTTATTATTATTTTATATTATTTGTTATTTTATATTATTTATTATTTTAAATTATTTATTATTATTTTATATTATTTATTGTTATTATTTTATATTATTTATTATTATTTTATATTATTTATTATTATTATTTTATATTATTTATTTTTATTATTTTATATTATTTATTATTTTTATTATTTTATCTTATTTATTATTATTATTTTATATTATTTATTAATTATTATTTTATATTATTTATTAATTATTATTTTATATTATTTATTAATATTATTTTATATTAGTTATTTATTATTATTTTATATTATTTATTAATTTTTTTTTTATATTATTTATTGTTATTATTTTATATTATTTATTAATATTATTATATATTTTCTTCTTGAACATATTTTTTAATGTCAAATATGGCTCTGTTCTGGGGATTAGACTTGATAATTTTTCATGTTGTCAACTCGAAATATTAATAACTAGTTGGGTTTTTAATATTTCATTTCATTTATTTGATTCAATAACCTGAATTATTTATTTTATCAGCGGGCCTACATACTTATTATGTTATCTATGATTTAGATATACAATACAATTAAAATTTTTGTCGTTATTATAACATTTACATAATCACTTCAACATACATCATTTTACTTTTATCAATCACTTTTAATTAAGTATAGTTTTAATTTAAAAATTTCGTATTTCGAATTGTGAATTTAAATTTAGAGCAAATATTAATGTTTAACTCACTTATATTAATTAGACTATAAATTATTATATTATTTTTTAAATAAGTACTTTAACACTAAATTTAATTAATTTTATTTTTTTTTTCTCTTTTCAGATCTTTTGATTTTCAACCTGTGCTCAATGACTGCATCACTCATTATGTTCTTTTTTTTTTACATTAACTACAAATTTTAATCAAATGGATTCGACCAGAATTTTTTTGTAATAATAGTTTGATTTGGAAATCATTTTGGATTTCTCTAAATATGAAACTAAAAAATTTATATAAAATAAAGCAATGAAATATTTTAAATAATTTAATATAAATATTTTATATTAAAATTTAGCTGTGAAATATTTTTTATTCAAAAAAAAATTTATATAGCTATTCGGCTCGGTAAACATATTTTTAATCGTTTCTATATTCGGTTTTAATATTTACATAATATTTATTTATTTTGTAGAACATTTTTATATTAAGATTTGTTCGCACTCCCCAAAATATGCATTAAAAAAAAAGAAAAATATAAACGTTTTTCAAATAACAAAAATTTACTTTTTCCATTTTATTTTTTATTTAAATATTTTTTTCTGTTTTGTTAAAATTAAATAATCAAAGAGAAATATATTAAATTAAGAAAATTATTTGAAAAAGTGTAGTTAATTTCAAGCAAAAAGAGAAGAAATAAGAAAAAAATATATGAAATGAAGAAATTTAAATAATAAATAAAAATATGAGAAAATAAGAAGAAAGTTAATAAAAATCAATATAAGAAAATCAAAGTATAAAGTGTGTAAGTAAAAAAATAGATTATAAAAATTACACCACAATAAAGTAAAAAAAAAAAAAAATTAAGTTTTTGTTAAGTTCTACAGTGTAAATAAATAATAAATATTAATTTATATATATTATTAATAATAATATAAATAATAATATGTATTATGTAATATAAAATAATATTGCTTTTAATTATAATTTTGAAAAAAATATTAAATATAGCAAAAAAAAAAAGAAAGAAAATTAATTAATAAAATAAATATAATATAAAATGAAATTAAAATAAAATATATAATCCTCAACAAAATACATATTATGTATATAATATATTATATATAAAATAAATTAATTTAAAATGCATACGTAATTAATACATATATATAAATATATATATAGATATGTATATATAGATATATAAATATATTTATATCCATATAAATATATATAATATATACATATATTAGTATAAAGGAAAATATCAATGTTATATAAAAATACAAGTATTAAAAATTAAATAAAGTATCGTGTTAAATAAATTAATTAAATTTAAATAGAAAAGTTAGATAATTATCAATATTATTATATATAAAATAAAAAATAATGTATAAAATAGTAGAAGCATTAATAATATTATAATTTATAAAAGAAAAAAAAATAAAAATTTAAAATAAAATGTTTTAAAAATTAAGAAGTAGATAGCTAGAATATTAAAAATATTAATAATAATAATTAATAATAATAATAATATAACTTAAAAAATATTTGCTTTTATTTAAAAAAAAAAAATTTTATTTTAAAAATTAAATAAAAGTAAATTTAAATTTAATCAATATAATAATTATAGAATAAAGAAAGAAAAAATTAAGTAAAGGAATAAGTGAAAATTTTCTACAAAAAAAAAAAAAAGAAAAGAAAAATAAGTGAAAACATATATAAAAATAATAAGTGTGAAAACGAAATATTTAAAAAGTTTAAGCATTAAAAAAGTCAAAAGTGAAAAAATAAACTTGTAAATATATATTAATGTAAAAAGAAGTTATATTTAAAAAAAAAAAAAAAAAAAAAAAAAAAAAAATCCGCTTGTTTACAAAAAATTGAGAAAAAAAAATATAAATAAAAGTTAATAATAAAAAATAAAAATAAAATGAAGTTATACAGTTGTGTTGTTTATTATTAATGATAACAACGTCGGAATGAGATGGAAGCGGCCATACGTTCCTCAGCGCAGGTCGTCGGTGGTCCATTACAGCCCGGACAAAGAGGTGGAGGTGGAGGTGGTGGGCCAAATAGTAATGATAATGGACCATCGTCACAACAACAACAACAATCAATTCAGCAACAACAGTCATCGAATATATCACCATATATGCAAAGGATTACTACTGGGGAATCACCAATTCATAGGTATATAATACATATATATATATATATATATATTATATATAATTATAATATGATAATTAATTTTGCATATATGTATCTCTTTATTTACTTATTCATTTATACTTATAATTAGTTTAATAATTATTCATAAGTTAAGTGACTTTAATAATAAGTATAACTAATAACAGACAATTATAAAAATATATTTATAATTAGTACATGACTCAATTTTTAAAAAAATATTCGTATAAATTTTCAATTGAAATAATAATAAAAAATTGCACCAACTATGAAATTTTGTGAAATCTGTTGGAATCAATTAATATCTATTGATAAGAATGTATTCGAAAGAAATCGTTTAAATGTTTTCTAGTGATGCGTTCTAGTAGGTTGAGTGTGTTGTGTTATGTTTTCATTAGTATTTCTCTATCTATACTTAGTGCAATCAGTAGAATGGCAAAAAAATGGAATCTAACGATGTCGCAAGCATAAAAGATAAAGATTCAAATTCCCTGGGGAACGAAATGAGTCTATTCTACTAGATGATAAGTGGTGCAAGCGATACTAAGTAGATAAACAACAGTAGAATAATCAATTACTTACTTTGTCCAAATAATGATTATTGATTTGATTTTCGTTGAGATTAATAATTAATTTATTAATATTACAATAAAGTACAATTAATAACAATATAATTATATATTTGAAAAATCTAATATAGCAATAAAACAATAATATTTGAGCTATGCCGAAGTCTGATACTCCCAAGTGGAACTATTAATTATATTTAATTTTTCGTTAATTGATTTGCAATACTGATTTAGTTAATTATGTGTTTTTGTGTTTATGTCAACGACTCCTCTTGCTTTGTCGTCAATTGTGGGGGGTTTGTGTTTAAGGAAGAACCTCATTCATTTTTCTTGTTATAGTTAGGCTTAAATATTTTATATATACTATAACTAAGTATAACTGTAATTAAAAATGCCCAATTCAGATACAATGCAAAAACATTTGAACTACCACATATACGTAGTTAGTCAGCTTAAAAATGTTTGTAAAAAATGTGCAATAATTGCCACAATATTTTCATTTTGATATTTGACATTTGTCTCAATTATGATTTTGACATTTGTTGCAATTATTTTGATTTTGACATTTGACATTTGTCGCAATATTTTTGCTAATTATGATTTGTATTAAATTTTACAAGTTGTAAGTATCTTATATTTGTTTTCATACGTTTCAGATCACTAATTTTCCAATTTTGACAGAAAAGTGAAATTCAAGCATTACTGAAAACATTTTTTTTAGATAGATTAATTTTGTCCAATCACTGCAATTCATGTAAAATTGACATTCAAAATTGGATGTTATAAATCAAACTACTTATACTACAGTAATGTAAGAAATGTTATAACTGTTATAAGGTAGCATCAACCTTATGATAGTAGTTACAGTTATTGCTCTAATTTTGTGTTTTTTAATGGCATTGGTAATGAATACTACTTTGCTTTGTTTAGGGTTATTCATTATTTTGTTTAGTTTGATTTAGTATTAAATAACGTTTGACTGTTAATGTAAGAAGTTGTTTTACTTAATTATTTTATTTTAGAATGTGCTTATTGAATAATTATATTTTAATTTGATATTTAAATTGTTCTTTCATCATATTTTGATTTTTTTTTGTTTCAAATTTTAAAACAATGACAATTTTTTTTTCCATTTTAAAAAATGATAATCAAAGATATGACATTTAATAAATGATACACCGTTTTTCTGTCTCAGCGACTAACGATGTACTATATAATATATAATATGTACGATGTACTATATATACGATGTACTATATGTACGATGTACTATATAATATATAATATATTTCGATATTAATAGCATCATGTCTATGTATATCGACAGACAGTCTCTCCATAACATAATAAGTTTGTTTAGAAGATTTAGAACAGGATCAGACAAACTGTTGTAGACAATGACAATTAAATGTCAAACCGGACTAGGTACTTAGAACAGAAAAATCTATACTGAACATTTTTCCCGATATTTTTTTAACGTTTTTGTTCTCCTTTTTGTTTACTATCAAATTTCTTTGTTTAATTGTCAAAATTAAAAAAACAACCAAAAAAAGTTGTCCAAAACTGTTAAAAGTTGTAAAAAAAAATTAGATTTAGATTTAGAACTGTTTTGGACAATCTACTGAACACCGATCAAATCACTTTTGGACAAAAAAGTTCAATTGACGGAAACTACTGAACACAAAAAAATTTTTTTTATTCTAAATCGCTCTGCAACAGTTTTATTAAACAAACCCAATATTAGTTCTACTGACCACCCTACACATAGGTTCTGAATAACAATTAATTTTCTTCTCATCTGTTTTTAAATAATGAATTTTCAAGCACATACTTAGTTAGTAGTAAGTAGGTAGAGATTAAATAAATAACAGAGGTTAACAGAGAAGTTTTATAAAACGGAAAATAAATATTTTTTTTTTGTCCAATACGTTTCTGTGCCATGTTAAGGGTTAAATTCAATTCAATTTCAATTTCCTTTCATTAATTTACATTTTCTTTGTTTTTTGTTTCTGATGCAGGCAAATCTATATTATTTTATTTTATTTATTCGATCTCTCTCTTTTTTTTAAATAATTTTGCTAAATTGTCGATTTTAATGGTTATTTTGACCTTTCATTTAAAAAAAAAAAAAAAAAAAACACTGCTTGACGTTGATAAGAAGTTTACAAAAACAAAAAATAAACAAAAAAAATAACATATTTTTCAAAATTTCAATTGAATATGCATATTTAAAAATAATAATAAAGAAAAAAAAACAAAAAAACGACGAAATTTTTTTTTTTTTCAATTTCGTTTACTGACAGAGTAATTTTGTTTTTTTTTTTATTAATTATTTAACAATACACGCATTTAAATTTATAAAATTTTCAAAGAAAATAAATTTTTACTTTATATTTACTTTACAATAAATAATTTGATTGATGTCAGACGATTTCCAAATTCACAGACAGTGTTGCCATTTTTTTCTTATTTATTTTCTTTAATCCGGTAGTGATTTTAAATAAAGAAATTTATAACAGAAGAAATATTCAGTGTCACAATAATTATTTATTTATTTATTAATTGATTGTAGTTACAAAGAGGCCTGACCTTATAAAACTGTACATCGAACTTAAATGTATCTTTGTGGCTTTAAATATATCTAATTCATAAATTATATTAAATTAATAAATAAAACTGTTATCTGCAGCACTGCTGAAATAAATGTTACTGTCATAAATGTATAGTTGTATGTTTAAAGGTTGCCAATTGTATAGTAATTTTTCATTTATACTTAAAATTATTATTAATTGAAATTCAAATTTTTCATGTAGTTATTATCGTCAGTTTTACCGTTAATAATTAAACATTTTTGATTAGTTATTTATTTTACTACATTTTTGTTGTAATCAAAAGTCAATATTTTTTTTTATTTTATTAATTTATTTATTAATATTATACTGACAGTTTAGTACAAAATAGTAACAGTTTAGTACAATTCAATAAAAAACTGACAGTACTTAGTTGAAATTGATAAAAAAAAACTAATAATATTGTGTACGTTGCGCGTTTTACATGTACTTCTAGAGTCAGACGAGATGATATTATTATCTTCGAATGTGTAAAATACGAAATGTAGAGCAATGAAGGGAACTAATTTTATGTCACTTGCTTTTGATAACCGTGTCAATTTTGCAATAAAAATTTGGAATCGGTATATCGATGCTTGTATTCTGAACTGAGCTGAGATTGATATTTCATATTGATTTATCATTAGCCTGTAAGTATATTAGAATTATCGAGTCCGTCTGCTATTTCAGTACCCTGTTTATTAGAATGTTTAAGAACCCATTACGGCTTTTTTACTCTGTATATATTCTACTGATATCTTGAAGTACTTACTTACTTGGACCATGAAGATTTCGAGTCTAACTTATCAACGTCCTTAATTTTTTTTTCTCAGTCCCGGGGAAATTCTTAAGTAGCATACTATAATTGTCTGAGTTGATGTAAAATAATTTTAGGGCCTTTATTATCGCTTGACTGTTACTATAGATGGTAAATGTCCGTAGAAAATATTTGATCTAATGATAACAAGAATTATATTGCCTGGACTATTGCCAGTATACTTCTGCTTGGCAGAATCTATTATAATTTAGCAGTCTGGTAGATTTCGTTATATTTAGTTTTTCAAGAAAAAATACCAGACACATTTCCGACATTCATTTTTGAACCATTGCTAATTCGTCGTTTGTTAACTATACCCAATTAATTACCCTATCCAGTTATACCTTGTTAAAAATTTATTAATTAAATAATATTTAAATGTATAATCGCAAAATAAAGTAAATGTTCTTTATTCAAACATTAAAACCAAATATTTCTGCAACAGCAACACTAATTGCAATATTTAAGAATCATCAATAAAAATAAATGTAGAATTTATCAATAAATTACTACTGTTAAGTATGAAAGGCAAAATATTAGACAAATTTTAAAAGTATTAAGAATTATTTCTATAACGGCAACACTAATTGCAATATTTAAGAATAATTAATAAAAATATGTAGAAGTTAAGTAGATTACAATGAGTATCAAACAAAATTTCGTTGTTATTAAATTAACTTTATAAAAGACAAAATATTAGGCAAATGTTTTAATACTGATAATGGTTCATTTTAGGTTAGGAAGACAAAGAGAAAGAGAGAGATATGAACAGATAATAATAATTATAGATAAGAAATGGAAAAACGTGCCATTCCAATAAAAAATTAATTTTATTAAGCCAAACTGACGAATTGAAACAATTTTTTTTGTCTTCTTTATTAGATACAGTTCAGCAAAGTTAAATTAAAAATAATAGACAAGTGGGCTATAGTGTAGGTAAGGTTAAAAAGATGATCGAATTCAGTTTAAGCATAGTTACAGTTTTCGAATTCATGACCAATTTTATGAGTTTTTTTTTTGTTTAATTAAAATTTTTAAATAAAAGAGTGTGTCTGCCAACACTACTGGAGCTCATCAGTAGGTATTCTAGGCAGTGTTGGACTATTTAGACAACTTTTTCATTATTATCAGCTCCTAGTAATTAGTATATAATCTTCGTCAAATGAATATTATTTAATTTTTATTTCAAATCTTACAATCTAAACATAAAAATGTTGAGTAATTCAAAATTGTCATTTAATGTAAAAAAGTGTAAAGTTAAAGTGTAGAATCGCGTTTTGTTTAATTTAATTTTTGTTTTTTATGAAATGGCAGGAAAGGGGCGGGGTGTTTTTAAATTTATTTATATCTTATTTTTGTAATAGATACTTTTGTAACAAAATTTATTTAAAAAAAAAAAATAAAAAATATTGCTACTTAAGAAATGTCAAATTAAGTAAATGAGTTTTTTTTTTTTTTTTGATTTACAATGTTGAACTTTTCAATAGCGTTATGACAAAAAAAAAAAACAAAAAAAAAAACAAATATTCATGTTATTACTTAAGTAAGTATATTTATTAAAAAAATGAACAAAAAAGAATGATCAGACTTGTTAATTAAAAAATTATATATATATATACATATATATATGTATATATATATGTTTGGAAATATAAAAATATGATTATAACAAAAACAAAAATAGCAACAATGAAAATAAAATTTGCACATGACTGTTTAAGATAACTAACTAAGTATGTGTATTTAATTCTGTCTAAAGCCATATGTTGGTTTGACTCATGGTCTGATTTTTAAATTTTGAATTTTAAAATTATTTAATTTACTTAATAACTAAAATGATATTTTAAGATGTTCGTATAAAGAACAATTAATGGTATTGTAATGAATTTTCTTGTTAGTTAACTATTTGTTAAGGACAATTTCGGTAAATCTAATTTTACAGTTACTTTACAGTTACACAAGCTGTAGTATACACACTGAGCACAGTTGTAATCTGATCAGAGCATGTACGCAGAGCACTCTGATTTAATAAATGAACCACACAGAACTAAAGATGATAAAAATAAATTTGAATAAAACAAAGTAGAACTATTTTTTGCCGTAATTTAATTGAAAATTTGTTAAAAATGGGATAATAAAACACCTCCTAGTCCTTGGTTATAAAGTAAAAACACTTAGAAATATCAAAATAATATTAATACGTTCCTGGTACTAATTTAAATATGTAGTTGTATATATATTATAACAAAAAACAAAATATATTTTTTAAATCAAAAACTTAAATTTTGACAGATAGTAATTTGATATGTACATGCTCAGCAATTTTATAACGAGCATAGAGATTACACTCTGAGCGCAACCTGATTGAAAAAATGAATGAAATGATTTTTAGGCTTTGAGTGCTCCGTGCTACAAAATGAACGTAATTTTTTTTGATAGATTGTGCTCTGCCCCGACTTTATTACGTTATGAAAACGCTCAATATTTGACTGTAGGATTCTTAAGCTTACAACAAAAGAAACTCAGAACCACTGGAATCAGTAACGGAACACAAGAAAAGAACTTTAATCAAATTTAAATAAACATACCTACTTTTATCAAACATTATCTGACTTCGATTCTTTAGGGAAATAATTAAAACCAAGGTATTTCAACAATTATCAAATTTTTGGAACCATATAATTTCTGAACAATAGCTAAGTTTAACTAACTATTTATATATAAATTGAACCCTTTATTCTACCATAGTGTCTTTGTTTGTTTTAAGTGTACCAAATATAAGATCGCATTATAGAACTAGCAATGATTGAGCTCTATAGTTGGATGATCTCGAGACATCCATGTAAATATAGAACAATTTTTTTTTTTTTTTTAAAATTACAAATTTTGTAGTGAATTTCAAAACGATTTGTGCGTCCAAAAAGAATGATTTTGATTCAATTTTAAATTTTGAAGGGTCCTGATTTGCTTCGAATTTGGTATAATAAAATTTTGAGTATAGTTTTCTATCTTCTTGATTCGTCCATCTGCTTTGTTGATCAATTTTTGATACGATTTGTATTTTATTTAGTTGGGGTCCTGATATTATATCAGATTATGTTCATTCTAGTTCTACTATTTAATATAGTTCTAAATATAGTTACTACGAATAATATCATCATTATTATCCTGTCACCACATAATATTAATTTTGTAATTTAAATGATATAACCATGTTTATTTCAGATTCAGATTATTTAGTTTGTTGTTGTTAATACATAATTAATTTAGTCCTTATATTGTATTTATAATTTCTACTTTATAACTAGTTAACCTTAAATTCGAATATTTAAGCAACACTTAGTTTTCGAATACTTTTAGAATATCTTCATCATCTTCTTTCTTTCTATTCTGTCGTATTAAAACCAAGCGGTAAGGTAGATACTAACGGTGTGACTGTTTATAAAATCAAAAAATGTAAATTTAAGGTGAATTTTCTCTTCAATGAACGAACGTCCGGACAATTTTATTTTACTTTATAATTGAAACACTAATACAATCAAAGAAAATTTTATGATTTCCTCTCAATTCAATGCCCGAATGTGATTGACATTTGTTATGGCTTGAAAAAACATTTGAAATTTTAAATTTATGTGAATGCGTTCACACGAAAATCGAGATAGCAATAAATATTTACCAAATAATTATATATATATCTATCATTTTCTTTTACTTCAGCCTTCAGCCAAAAGTTAAAAAAATATACTTATTTTAACTGAGAAATTGGATGAAGTAAATTGTCCGGAGACGATTTTTTGTTTATGTGTTCGTAGAATAAAATTAAACTGATTGGTTAAAAAGTTGTCCGGACGTTCGTCCATTAACATGAAATCCACTTTTAAGGTACCAAATATCGAATTTTCATGATTATGAATTTGAAACAAAAAGCAAATGTAATATCGAGATTTTTGTTTTCAAGATTTTTATTTTCGTAATATTTGTTTCAACAATTTTTATTTTAAAAATTATTTCTCAAAATTTTTTTGTGTTCTGGAAGATTAGAAGAGAAGGGTAATTTTGTTAGAAAGCTTCTTGGCCTTCCCTCAAATAATTTTTTCAGAGTTTACATTGATTAAGATGAAGATGAAAAAATCATGCTAGTTCAAAGAGTCCAGCGGAAGAGAGTTTAGAGCAGGCGAGAGACAAGTTTAGAGAGTTCGGCTTCACTTATCAACTTCAGTCAAAAGTAGAATAATTTTTTGGTACTTATAAGTTATCAAATACGTTTTTTTTTTATTATTGCGCAATCGCACTGATGATATTAAAAAAAAATTGGTATTTAAAGTTATTTAGAATATGTAATTAATAATATTCTGTTATATATAGTTATATATTTATTTCTTATTTATTTAATTTTCTTTCTTTCTAATTGTATCTTATTTTAGTTTTTAATATTTTATAAGCAAAATCTGTAAGAGATTACCCAGTAGATTGAATTGAATAAAGAAAAATACTGTTATATATATATATATATATATATAGTATAGTATGCAGTATATTAAATCCTTAATCAATTATTTAGTGAATAAAAAAAAATCGCGATTATATTATTATAACTAACTATCCGTATATACAAATGTATGTGTAATTAATTGATAAGTTCTAATAATAATTAACTTATTTCATAATTTTTTAAATATTTGAACTCATTTATTTTTTTATTTTAGCGGATTGAATTCAATAATACTTACTCTTTACCATAATTAAAGTCTCAGCAGCTGCTGATAAGAATAATCGTATATATTTTTTTTACGTATTTTCGTTGTTAATCTTTTACTGTTGTTTATTTTATTTTATTTTTTTTTTCTTGTTTGTCTTATATTTAACTATGTCCAATTTGAATTATTTTTTTTTTTTTTTTTTTATTTTTATCTTATCTTTCTTATCTACGTATGTAACTGTTAAAGTAATAAACCCATTTTTTTTTTATTTTTCAATTATTTTAGCACGTAGATTTTGAAAATAAAAATGATAAGAGAGGTTGAATTAGGAAAATTTAAATATAAGTAAGTAGAGATAAGGCAATTTCATTTTTAAATAGATAAGATAGATACGTGAAGTTAGATGTATATAAAGAGTACATAGAACATTTTTTGTTAATTTATTGTTCATCAAAAGGGGTGGTATAGAAAGGGGAGTGTTAGAGTAAAATATTACATAACAATTGAAAAAAATGAATGGAACTTGTTATATAAAATTAATGTTATTACATCATACTATGTCATACAAAATTTGTATGATGTTTTTTTGTTAAGTAATAAAATCGTTGTGAAGAAAAGAATTTACACGATTAGTGACTATTTTGTAAGTATTTAATTATGTATATATATAATATGTAATAATTTTGTGCAGTAGTTATTTTGCCATTATATATAACTAATGTTGAGATATCAATTTTTAGGGTCTTTGAGTCAAAAATAAATTAATGGCTAGTTTGTAAGACTAGTTTTAATGCTACAGTAATGATAGGAGTTGTTAGTGGCACTTTTTAGTACCACAACTCTTCAAACTGTTTTTCCTGTCTTTGACAAATCATAGTGTCATCGTTAATGTCATTTTGACAGATCATAGTGTAATGGTAAGTGTCATCGTTAATGTGCATTTGACATATGACAGTGTCAAAATTAATGTCCTAATTAATGTCACAATATTATAATTATTTAAAATATCGTTTAATCATTTTGATGGAAAAAAGTTCAATTCGTACATTTTTGGATGTCAGAACTAAAATTTGTTAATTTACTCTCTTCATGTTAAGCCTTTGGACATAAATTTTATTACGAATAGTTATCTTGTATTTGTTCAGATGTTTTGTATATTGACTACTGTAATGGTCAGGTATAACAAATTTACCTTCATTTTATGATTTTTTTACAATTATTCAATTGTAACAGTTGATTGTTCAATTTCTATATTTCATTCTAATTTATAAAATTTGGGGTAGATTTTTCTCTTAATGTCTTAATATCAAATCATTAAAAATGATTTCACAACTTCAACAGAACTTTGTTAATTTACGAAATTTGTTCTACTAACTTCATTGAAAACTAATTTTTAATCGATGCAATCGCTAATTTTATTATTAATTTATTGCATTGGTTGACTATCGACCCTATATGGATTTACTATCAATGTACTATCAACTCAACTAAAGACTGACATTGATTTAAATTTATTTTTACTCGTCATTTATTTTCATTTGCAGGAATGTTGGAATATTATCGTTTTATATCATTTTTTCCTCATCTAGCTATGTGTTGTTGTACATTTATTCATTTTGATTTCATTATTCATTTTCAAATTATTCATTTCAAAACTCAATGATGGTAATGATGCTGATACTAAAACTGTTACAATACTTTTTTATTTACTAAAACTATTTTAACAGTTTTAGTTAGTTATTTTAAGTACTAAAACTATTGAAGTGGAGCTACTAAATCTTTCCAAATAAACGCTTTAAATGAAGAGTTCGATTTCTAATAGTGTTATTATTTCAGCCAGTGTCGTCACTCTAAATTCAAAGTTTTCATTCAGATCACAAACTTTAAAAATTTCAAATTTCATTTTTAAAAATATGAAGTTCAAAAAAACAAAAAAAAAAATCACAAAATAATTTTCTAAAAACTCAATCTGAAAGTCTAGACTGTTGTTTTTTTTTTTATCTAAATTTCTAAAGTAAATTATTTGCACGTATTTAATTCTAATAACTATTTAAGTTAAAACGTGAAAATTTGATTTTATTTACTTAACAGAGAACTCTACAGAAAAAAAATGAGAATAAAATTGTCTCTTCAAAAGAGTAAAATAATAGTTAGTTATTCTTTACTTTCTTTATACATTACTTATATTACTAAAATAAGTAAATATGCGAAATTCAAAATTTTAATGGACATTCCTTAATGATCGCGTTATTAAATTTAACTTACATACATACATCATATTATAATAAATAATAATATAGGATGTGTTCAAAATATTTGGTGGATTTTTATTTTTCAATTTATATTTTATGACATTATGTCAAAATGATACTAGCTATGGGACTATGTCAAAATGATGTTATCAGTGCCACTATGATCTATTAAAAATCTTTTAAAATATTTTTTGTTTGAATATAACCTGTTAAATTTTTTTTCATCAACTATTAAATTTTGATCTGTTTGAAATGACATTAAATATGATACTACTTATTATATCTATTTCATCTCAAAATGACACTAACGATGACACTATGACCTATCAAAGTGATTAAACTATATTTTAAATAGTTATAATATAATGTTTGACATTATGATATGTCAAAAGGACATTAAATATGACATTATAGTATGTCAAATGGACATTAACGATTACACTATGATCTATCAAAATGATTAAATAATATTTTAATTTTTTTTAAACATTTGGCACTATTATCTGTTAAAATTGCATTAACTATGATCAATCAAAATTATACTAACTACTAAAATATGATATGCTAAAATGGTACTAACGATAACACTATGAGATATCAAAATGATTAGATAATATTTTAAAAAAATTATTATTTAAAATTTGGCACTATGATCTGTCAAAATGAGATTAACTATGACACTTTGATCTGTCAAAATAACAATAACGGTGACATTATGATCTATCAAAATAATTAAATAATATTTTTAAAAAATCATTATTTTAAGTATGATTTATCAAAATGACATTAATTATGACACTATGATCTGTCACAATGACATTAACGATGAAATTATGATCTATCAAAATAGTTAAACAATATTTTATTTTTTTTTTAACATTTGGCACTATGATCTGTTAAAATTGCATTAACTATGATCAATCAATATGATACTAACTACTAAAATATGATATGTCAAAATGGCACTAAAATTAACACTATGACCTATCAAAATGGTTAAACAATATTTTACATAATTATAATTTAACATTTGATACTATGATCTGTCAAAATTACATTAAATATGACACCATAATATGTCAATTAACGATGAAATTATGACTTGTCAAAATGATAGAACAATATTTTAAAAGAAAATGTAATTAAACAAGGTTTTTAATTTTTATTTTTTGTTACTAAAATGTAAGCTTAAATGTGATAACAAGATTGTTTAAAAAAATATTTTGCAAGACAAAGCCAAATTTTTAATTTATTAATTTTTAAAACACTCTGTATCTATAATATCCAAATATGAAATTCTGGTGAATGCACGTGCTGTATTCTTTCCATTATTTGAATCGCATAATTTTTTTTTATGATGTATATATATATATATATATATAATGTATATGTACTCATCTAGAAATATGAAACTTTACAAAGCTAAGTACAGACTACTAGTGTCTGTTTTTTTTAATTTTTATATTTTAATAAAAATTCAACGCCCCCAAAATTTGAAAGGAGTTATTTCTATGTATAACAATAAATCTTTTTGTAAATAAGTACATACAATAATTCATATGGATGTTTGTATGTATATATAAAGCATTTATGAAGTATAATAATATACTTATGTATCAATCATTAAAACTCTTTAATAACCCAAAAAGTAGTCATTACTACTTACTTACTTACTTTATTTAATTAAAAATATTTTTTTTTGCTTTGCTTTGCTTTGCTTTGCTTATTTGGTAGACTTAAAATATTATAAATGGTATGATCGTGTCAAGTGGATATACTTGGGTAATGTAAAGTAAGTAAGTAGTAAAAGTTTTAATTAATTTTTATTATTTTTTTATTTTTAAATTTCCAAAATTAATTTTTTTTAAGTAATTTTAAATTTAACTTTACTTACTTACTTACCTAAGTGAAGTTAGTTAGTATTGTGTTCTTAATATCCGCAAATTTGAATTTGATGTTAATTGAATTTGTGCAACAATAAAAAATTATTACAAGTAATAAGTATGTGTATGTGTGGATGTATGTAATGTTTTGGGGAGATTCAAATGTAATGAACATAATTAGGTCAATTTATTTTAAATATTATAAATAGAAGAGATGGAGCTGGTTTAAAGGAGGTGAAAGTTGGGTATGATACTAAATTTAGTTGTAGAGCGATTTTTAGAGAGAGTAGAAGTCAGTTATATACTTACATAATAATTGCTCGAACTCTAATATAATTGTCGCACATGGTGGATATAATAATACCAACAGCAAGAAATAAATCATTCGAATATTGTGGCATAAACAATGATTAATTAAGTGCTCATTTGAGTACGAGTTTCACTTACTTAATATAATTAATCTGCTATGCATAGTTATACATAACTATTTTTTCGAATCCTTGAATTTAGGGAGTACGTTACGTTATTACAAATTTTTTTACGTTACAATAGGCCTTACAATTTTGGCAACATTAGGCCTCACTCTTATGTCAAACCATATATTAGAATAAAATCGATATTGTTAGGTACTGAAACTCTTTTGAATTGAATCTGAGAGTCTGGTATCAATTAAACATTTAAACTCATTTTTTTAACTAATATTTAGTCAATTTGCATGTCAATGATGAAATAACAATCCCTCACAAGACTCATAATATTTTATTATTTTAATCAGTCAAAGATTCATGAATTACACTATCTATCTAAAAAAAAAGTAGAGTACTTATAGTTAATTTGTAGGTACATCGATTATGTGGACATCGAATACCGTAATTGTTCCATTTATATTGCGGTTTATTTGTTTTGATTGTGTTACTTGACAGACGGGTATTATTATATCAGTACGCACTGGTATATGCCACTGTTTCGACCTTTAGAAGTTGATAAAACTTTTTCATTGAGTTTGGATTCATGCTTCAACATTTTTCAACGTAAGGAAGCTTAATGACAATTGTTGTATTTAATAAAATTAGTATATATTAGTTATTGTATATTGACTTCGACTAAGACTGCGAGTCTTCAAATTTTTCTTAGTTTTCTAATGTGATATTGAAATCTCTGAGGATTCCATTCGAAGCAGTAATTTGCGATGTTATTGTAAGTTTGTTTAGGGTATGTCCGATTTCTGGGTAGATGAGTTTATGAGGGTAT
The DNA here is from genome assembly GCA_963942445.1 of Argyra leucocephala. Classification (NCBI taxonomy): domain Eukaryota; kingdom Metazoa; phylum Arthropoda; class Insecta; order Diptera; family Dolichopodidae; genus Argyra; species Argyra leucocephala. The sequence goes on along the minus strand of OZ012681.1, from coordinate 130,580,810 downwards.
GTAGGTTTGTTTATGTTTATTGCATATTTTTTTTGCTGTCATAGCATGTCTAACAATGAGTATTAGATATTTTTTGATTCATTTTCTGCTTTACAATAAAACCTAATGCTTACCCAATATTAAAATTTACTAATTTATAGTGAGTTACGTCTTAACAAAAGAATTTTTAATTATTTTTAAAACCGGTATTTTTGGACGAAAATGTGTAAACAATTTTTTGGTGTGGGTACGAAATTCCCGTCTCAAAATTTACAAAGACAAAACCTCCCACTGGAATTCGTAATCAACAGTGGCTATACACAAAACAATATGTCTGCAATATTTGTTTTAAAGATTTTGCTTTTGTGGATTTTGTCCCTCTGCCCTAATTTTTTAAATATTTTTCCAATACTGCTTACTTAGTTAAAAACAAAATGTACTTATGTTGTATTAACAGTTGTAATCTAAGTCTGAATTTTTAGTTTTGCAACTGTTTGTAATTACACATTTGTATTCCATTAATTTATATGAAAGTGCGCACTCATAAAATCAGTTGCATGTGTATGTGCTTTCATATAAACTAATGGAACACAAATGTGCAACCAAACAGTTGCAAAACTAAAAATTTTATGTCTGCACTTAGCCTAAGGTTAGTGTTATTTTCAATGTTTTGCATTGCAATATTATAAAGTTTAATATTTAGGTTTGAATTGGATTAGTTAACGGATATTATTATGTTATCAAAATTGTGAAACTATATCCAAATTTATTTTATCTATTTCGAAGTTATTATTCCAATCAGGTAACCCGTAATAATTGTGACATCAAGTTCAGTCTGATCATTCATATAGATCTGTATGTGATCATTAATAGTTTTTAGATCTAATCCATTTTATGAATCATATAATGTACTTATCTGATGAACTATAGAACTGGTATATTATTTATCCTTATTACAAAACATTGACATTCTGAACTAATCAACTACTCCAGTGCTATGTGCATTTACTTTTAAAAGTGCAGAAAAATTATCATTTTATATTCATATTCACTTCAAATATAAATATTTTTTTGTTTTTAGAACCTATCTTAACAGCTAAATTTTAATTAAGAAAAAGAAAAAAAAAATACAATAAAAAAAGAAAAAAAAATTAAAAAGTTAAAAATAAACTAATATGAAAACTTGATCTTGTCTTTGTTCACTTGTGGTTCCTTATTTTAAAATATTATTTTAAATTTTTTTTTTTGTATTTCTAACCTCAAAAGAACATACAAATTTTTGAATCATTCTTTAACATTTAATGATCTCATCGTTGTTGACTTTAGTTTAAATATATATTGTATATATATATTTGATATATATACATATATTTTTTGTTCATTCGTCATGAAAGTTTTTGTATATATATATAACCGAAAATTAATGATGGTGGGTATGGTGGTTTTGGATGATGTGTGCAATATTTTCATGCAAAATCATTAAAGTTGATCATAAAAAAAAAGAAAAAAAACAAGAATAATAAAAAAAAAAATTTAAATTAATTTTTAATTTTTTTTATTCTGGCAGAAGTGTGAGATGGCAGGAGTATAGTTTAGTTAAAAATTTCAAAATTTCAAATGTCATGCAATATGTTCACACACACACACACACACATATACATTATATTGGTGAATTTTTGCGCATTCTTGTTTTTTTTTTTTTTCAAATTAAATTTGCAAGCACCCCGAAACTGAATTCAATTTGCAGTTTCACAATATTTTACTATACGTATTTATAATGTTAGTTTTAATATATTGTTGTTGCTACTGCTGGTGCTGATTCTGTATTGTAGAACTAAATGGGTTAGATAATTTAGTATATATATATATATATATATATATCTATATATATATATATATATATATATATATTATGTTTATGAATGATATATTTATATATATATATATGTGATGTAGTTTAATGTATATATAGATAGTTTAATGGATATCTAGTTATATGTACATACATTAACACAATTTGATCACTTCTATTCTAATGTAAAAGGATGCTGTCTTTGAATTTTTTTTTATGTATGTACCTACTTTATTGCATTATGAAATAAGAAAAAATTCTTGATGAAATGAATTTGAATAGAGAAAAGAAACCTGTCTCCAGTCTCTACTATGTATTTTTAACTACTTTAGAATAACTTTGATTGTTTTTTTTACTTATTTTTAGATTTATTTTTAGAACAAAATGGCAACTGCTGTAAATTTTTTTCTATATGTTTTTAGAGCGGAAATAGTTAGATTCCCTTTAGATTTATTCCAACTAGGGAATATTTTAAGGAATAGTTAGAACTATCTTACGAAGAAAATATTGATGGAAATTTTGTCTAAAAATAAATAATAGAAAATATTGTTGGTAGACAGATGACTATAATGGGAAAGCCATTAAAAGCCCGTCAATTAAATATGCATAGATCAAAAATGCAGTTTGTTACTAAATTTTGCAACTACACCACGTTTGAGGAAGACACACTCTAAACGAGCAATGCTGTGTTTACTTGAGATTATATAAATAAATAAAAATATTGAAGGTGTGACATACAAAATCCTATTTCGACTATCGCTCCAATAAAGAATAAAAAATATTAGTGAAAATTATATTTTTTTTTCATTTTTATTATTAAAAAAAAAATACTTGAGGAATTTGAATTTGACTACTGGCAATTATTTTAACAAACTAGAAAATTTCATTTTATATAATTCAAAAATTCTAAAGTGTTGAAAGACTGCAAGAATAGTACATACACACACATAGTTTTTGCTATTTCATTCTTACATTAAAAAATTTATATCCACTGTACACGTACACACGTACAAAAATATTATTGGGGGTATGACAAGAATATAAAATCTATTCTCAAAAATTTTCAAAGAATCAAATATCATTGTAGAATTTTTATTTTAAGATAAAATGAAAATTTTAAGATTCCTGAATATTAAAAAAAAAAAAAAAAAAAAATGTTTATGGTTCCTGTCGAGTCACTGAAATTTAATTAGTGTTGAATGACGTGATATTTAGAAATTTTTTAATGATTTTAAAAAAAAAAATAGGAAGAAATGACGCCCTTTTACTCACTTTTTCTCTCTCTGAAAAATGAAAAAGGATGCAAATTTTTACTTAATATCCTTCTTCCTTTTAAAATTGCAATTTTCTTTCGTAATAATGCAAAAATATTTTTTTAATACTTTTTGTAAAGTTAATGGTTGTCATGTTTGTTTTTATTGGAAAACCGAACAATTTTTTACAATTTAGAATTTTTAATTAAATTTTTTTTTTTTTTTAATGTTGGGGATAAAAAGGATATTTTAAGATTAAGATTTAAATAGAATCAATTATTTTGTAAAAATTCTGTTTTGTTTTAAAATAATGGTACGACAGGGTATCGAACTTTTGAAATTTCGATAACATTTAAGTGTAATACTTAATTATGTTTAGACCTTAAGCTGCGCTAGAATGAGTTTTAGAATAGTTAAAAAAATTTGTTGTAGATAAATATCTCGTCTTAGGTTAGTTTAGGTTAGATCAATAAATCTATTGTAAACCTATTTAAATGCGATCTGTTAACAAGATCTAATCTGAATTATTACTTTTTTGCATATACACAAATATGTATATATATATATATAAATGCAAATTATACTAAAATATATATATATATAGTTATATAATTGTAATAATAGATGGTACAGGCTGTGAATGGGGTAGTAGTCATCAGGTGACTATATAAAGGGTATTTGTTTAAGCTCTTGCTTTCTCTGAGTAAAACCTTAGAAGTGAATACATCTAACTTATAACAATATATAATTATTGACAAAAGTTAATAAAATTTATTGGAATATAATACTTATATATATACATATTTGTTTGTGTATATAAGTAAAAATATAAATATATATAGATTCAAATTATATCTTATTAACAGATCGTATTTAAATAAATTTACAATAGATTCATTGATCTAATCTAACCAACATTTTTGAACTAATCTAACCTAATTTGTGTGTGTGTGTATGTCAAAAATATAAACAGATTCACAATAGATGAACATTAAGATTAGAAATAAGCCCATTTGCAATTGCGGGGCCAGTAGGAATTAGATTAAATCTAACTTACATATATATATTAATTATATAAATGTTAGGTAGATGAATAGAATTGTTTGTAACGATTAGAGGTGTATATTTACTGTCATCGCAGCTGCAATTTTAGATCAAATCTAACATATTACATATATTTTATGTAGATGATATAAATATATTTCTAATGGTGACAGGTGTGTCCCTACTGTGATCGTAGCTGCAAATGGACATTATTATTGTAACTCAATTCTTTTATATAAGTATGTTTTAAAATATTGTTCTGATCGTACAAAATACTACAGTTATATAGTTTCAGCACCACCTTAAAAGTAATGAAATCGTCAGTTACAGTTAATTAAAATTTAATTTAATAATACTTAATATAACTGTGTATTCCCCATCTTTTTAAAAAAAAAAAGAAAATCGAATAAAATAAATTTTTACATCAAACAAAAATAAATTTGCATAGAGTGTACATAACTATGTAATAAGTACTAAAATCAATTTCCAAAAATGAAAATAAAAAAAATGAAATAAAAATTTCACCAAAAAACCTACCTTTTGAGTTAATGAGTAATTTCAAAGAAGTTGGGGAGTGCTAGTTATTTAAGTTAACAACATTTTTAATCATGATAATTGTATATGCAGAGAAAATAAAAAATGAAATTTTTGTGGAATTTTTTTTTTTTTTTTTATTATAAAAAGACACTCATACTCGCACAATAATCAATTTTTTTGTAAAGGTTAAAGTTTAATTTTATTATTTATTTTTTTCTACTTGTATTTTTTTTTTTTGCGTTTTTTATTTTGAATTTCAATGTCAATATGCGCCATAGTTAAAGGTTGTTAGTTATTAATAAAATATAAGCTTACATAAAATTTATTTACATGGACTAGTATATGGTATAATATGAGTCATCATCATCGTCATATCACCAATAATTGAATGGTCCGGTCAATTCAATAAAATGAATTACGGAAATTTAACCTGAAATTTTTTTTATTTTTTATTTTTATATATATATAGATACTTATAACCAGTCATAAATTGTATTTTTATTGACTAACAGATGATGTAATTTTTTAGTAATTTTTTTTATTTTAAAGCTGTATATAATTAAAATGAATGAAACGAAACGAAATGACATAAAATTAAATGAAATCAGGTGTTAAACAAAGTTTGTATTTAATTGACCATATAATATGTATATAGTTATAATTATTTGAAGAGTTAAAAACTTAAACAGAAGGTTTGGAAAAGTAATGATCAAAATAAAAAGATAACGAATTTATATGATCATTAAGAAATTATGTATAAAAACATTATTTGTTTCATTTAAATTAACTTCCAACTACAAAAGTAAAAATAAAAATGAAAAAAAAAATTAACGAAACTTAACGAAACATGATAAGTTTGGAATTAGTTTGAATAATCGTGATAGGTTTTGGATTTAACAAAATGTAATTGAGTTTATTTGAATATTTGTAAAATATATGAACTTAACGAAACATTGACCCAACTAATTTTATCATATTTTTTCGATAATATTCACATATACATTTAATTATTTACTTTTTTTTTAATTTCATTTGATTATTTCGTTTTCGTTAATTTTATATATTTTCATTATGATGTTAAACTTCGTTTCGTTCAGTTTTATTACTGTAAATATTTTCGTTGAGATATTATGACTTCTTTATTTTGTTTTGCTTTTTTGTTGTGTCAGATTGGAAGAAGATGGGTTTCTGTAAGTTGCTTCATTTTAGTTCGTTAAATACCTACACATGCTTATTTTAATGAAGATTCGATGTCAACTGTAAGAATCTTATTCTATTTTGGTTTTTACAGGTGTTAGATCCATTTAAAGTTATAAGAAATCTGCATACATATTTTAGTAAAAATTTGTTAACTGTCACAATAAACGTTAATCTATTTACATTGTATTTTTTAAGATGTTAGTTGTATATTAATTCGTTAAAAATATACATACATATTTTAGTTAAGATTCGTTAAGAATGGTTATAATTAAATCTATTTATACTTTTTAATGTGTTCGTTGTTCCTTCCTTTTTATCTGGTTAAATTTCTGCAAACATATTTTAATCAATATTCGTTAAGAAATGTTAAATTTTCGTTAAGTTATTCTATTTTGTTTGATTTAATTTATTTCAATATTGAAATTGAAGTTGAAATATATTTACTTAAAACTACTGAGTTTTGTTTTTGTTTTTCAGTCGATAGTTTTGTTTCTGAGTATTGTATAGTGGATAACTAAGTAAGTTTCGACAAAAATAAATATTTAAATTGTTATAAATAAGTTTTTTATCATATTTAGGTGGTTTGGTCAGTATTCAGAATAATTTTGTCGCTTTTATTTTAATTTTTCCAAACTGTAAACAATTTTTATTTATTTATTCATTTTTACGTACATACGTACTTACATATAAACAAATATATATATAGTTATATATAACTATAGTGCTAATATAATTTAAAATTAAATTTAAATAATTTAATAACATCCTATTATTTAGTTCATTTGCATTAGTTAGTTCAGTCTGTAAGTTCCGAACCAAATTATTTATTTTTAATTGAGATTTAAATAAATTTCATTTAATTTATTTATTTTTTTTTAATATTTTTTAAATTAATAATGGATATTTTATTGTAGATGTATATATCTTTTAGATACTTAAATGATTAATAATTCAAATTAATGGAGTTAATGAAAAAAAATTTAATATTAATTGGACATTCTGAATTGACTAAATTAATTATTAATAATTGAATAAAAAATATGCTAAGTAATTCATATTTATTTATTTTTAACACCCACAATAATTGCTCAGCTTTTTTACTTGTTTTCAGTTGTTGTATTTTTTTTTTTTTTTATTCATTTTTTATGATTATTTTTTAATTGAACACTGATTTAAAAATTTGTTGGTTCTCAAACTGTGTCTTGTATTTCAAATATGATGAAGAGAATGTTGTTGAGAGTATTTTTTAAGTTGAATTGATTACTAAGCATGTTAAAATTCTTCAAAATCAGATAGAATTGTTATACTATTATTTTGATAACATAAAATAAAATAATTAGGTTTGGAATATATGCTTAGAATGTGTGTTAAAACAAAAAATGTTATTATATGTTTATTGCTTATACAAACTACGTCCTTTGTAAGTTAAAATATTTATTGACATAGAAAATATTGTCTTATAACAACAATGTAAAATAATTAACTATTAATATAAATTGTAAACGGGTAGTAATTAAGTATTCCATGATACAATGCTTAAAACAGTTTGAATTCATTTATAATTTTTTTTTATTCACAGAAGATTACTGTCAGAGTGCATGCAGTACTGCAACCCATATAGCACTGCTTTCTTTATGCAGTACTGCAATCTGTAGTTTATAAAATTTCTTTTTTACATTATAACAGATATTATCCAGCACTTATCAGTTTTTAAAGCTTAAGAGATAATATAACAGTATCTTATACATTATAACTGTTACATATAATAAACCTCACAAGCTTTAGAAAGTATCTATACCTACACAAAATGACCTATTACTTATCACTATCAAGATAATTTTATATAATCACCTTTTTTATAATAGTCTAAGGACTTCCAAAGTGCACGCAGCATCGAAACTTGTAGATAACTTCTATATACTGTGCCTCACATAATTATTTAACTATACATTAAATGTATTTATTATTAATATTAAATATAGTTACACTCCATTGAAAACAATTTAAGGGGCACTGATTTATAATCACGTCATTAAATTGTTTTTTCTTTTACAATTTATTTAAGTAATTTGTTGAAATTTAAATGTCAAAATTATGTCCATCTTATGTATGCAATGTACATAATATATATATAAAAGTACAAGTAAATACGATTTATAACTATATAATTTATTAGACATAGACTTTTATTTAAAAATACATTTTTGGATTTTTAATTTTTTTTATGTTTTTTTTGTAAAATACAAAATCAAGAACAAAGAAAATCTTATCATTTTAAATAAAAAATAAATTGTGACATTTTTCATATTTTGAATTAAAATATATTTTATTGATACTTTATTTAATTTTTAATTTAAATTTTGATTTTGATTTGTCTGCTTAAGTATTTAAAATGAAATTTAGATATTTTTAATTTAGCTTGAATTTATTTAATTTGATTTGATTTTTTTTTAAATATTTTGTAATTTATTTAAATAAAAAAAACGCAACATCAGTCCCACATTGTTAATAATAAAATATTATACCCCCTGGTAAATATTTATACTTATTCCGGGGAGACAAAAATATAAATGTTTGATTATTCATTATTGGCATGATTTTTTAAAAATTTAAATTGTTTGTTTGAAATTTAACAAAATGGTGTCAATAATCAATATATGTAAATGCATGTAATGGAGTCAGTGAATGATTTTAATCAATATACTTTTTCATTTTATATAAATGTAATACTTATATATATTTATGAGGTAGTTATACAATTTTTTTATTATATAAGTATTAGGTTAGCTCAACTAAATCTAGCAAACTATTAAATAAAATTGACATTATATCAATTTATACTAACTAATTAGTTAATATCTGATTCATATATCGAGTCTGTCATTTTGACTCAATTGCTGTGTATATGGTATATATTATACTATAATAAATATTATTATATTTATTTGTTTTTTATTATTTATTAAAACAATTAGAAAAATTTATTTATATTTTCTTGTACTTAGAAATTAACGCTAGCATTGAAGGTGTTTGGTTAGTACTTATATGTACCATAATATTATTTCTGTATATAAGTAAGTACAATACTGAATACAATTTGATTAAATGAGTAAACAAATAATCAATATAAATAAATAAATAATTAAATAAATAGGAATAGGGTGATGAAGGTTTTGTGTAATATTGCAATTCACAAAATCCAGTTTCCACTGTAAGACTGGTTATTTGTGAATAATTTGTTGTTTTGTTTTTGTATTTCCATACTTCTGTTCCAACTCCATTATGACGTGAAAAGCCAACTAAGAGTTAGTGAAATCTTATAAATATTTCTAAATCCAATACTGTGCTCTTCTTTTGATTTTAATACATTTATATTACAGTCATATTTTGTATTACAGTCATATTTTTCAATTTTGACGTTATAGGACGTTTATAAGCTCCTCTTGGAACCATAATCATATTTTTAAAAAATATCAATTCAGTCGAATTAAGTGAATTGATTTTTGTTATATAAAAAAAAAAATTATTAAATTTTTGAAAAAATAATTACAAAAAAATACAAAAAAAAAAGATAAAAATTAAAAAATTGAAAAACAAGGTAAGCTTGGCAACAACTGGAACTGAACAAAATAAATTTTTTTCTGTCATACGTCATTTACAATCAATAAAATGTGATAAGTAAATATGTATGTAATTTAAATTTTGATAATATATCCATACTTATATACATATATATATACATTCATTTATATATATATATATACAAATAGACATTGACTTAGCATGTAAAATATAATATATATATATATAAATTTTTATAGCGTGTATATTGGTAACAGTAATAAGAAGTGAAGGAGACTCATTTTTTTCTTCTTACTTTTTTTGTTTTTATTTCACAATCGATTTTCTTGAGGGTATATATATATATATATTTATATTATAGTATAATATATATATACATTTAATGGAAAGGCTTCAGTATTTTATAATAATAACTTTTAATGACAAATTATATATATATGTATATTACATATAATACATATATATACAGTGCTTGTCAAAAGTAAAATAACAACTATTAACGATTCAAATGACTTGTTCGTTAAGTCAAGAACTCGAATTGATCGACTTTTAATTATTTAACCTTAATGTTAACAATTAAATAAGCTCGCCTGAAGTCAGCTAATGTAGGTAACATATCCGTGTGTGTGTGTGTGCATTGTAATTAATTATTTTATGTATTATAATTATGTTATTTTCATATAATTGCATTAAAATTGGCTTTGTGTTTGATATTTGGATTAAAAAAATGTCAGCAAAATTAATTTAATTTTTATTCATTTTAAATGAGCTCAATTGTCCGTACAGAGTGTAATTTTTAACTGTTTGTTGTTTATTGTTTGACTCATGTTTACAGTTATTAGATTACTTAAACGAACAGAATATTGATTTTAAATTAATAACATTATTTCGGTGTAAGTCAAATCGTACTGAACATGATTTCTGTCACCATTTGTCAAATAAAAGCAATTTCTATCGAAAATTTTATCACTTTTAAATTGTTTTAGAACTCACTCTTTATGTATGTACTATATATGTATGGTAGATCTAACTGAACTGTCATTTGTAATACAACATCAAATAAAATTTTTCACAAAATAAATATAATTATTAAATATTTTGACAAATCTAGCATTTGAAATTTATACAATAAACAATAAATCATCGAGTGGTCTATTTTGTAGTGATCGTGGTGAATTAAATTTTACTTATCTTACATATTGTTATATCATTTCGAATTTCATTTTAATTATAACAAAAATTGCGTTAGTTTTATTGTACGACACTGTATATTACATAAATTAATGTACATACATATATATAGTTAGATATAACGGATAGTAAAAGGTAGGAGGTTACTATGGCAGGGGGTTACAACATGTCACCACTTATATGACATTATAAATACTAATTTAGTATTTTTTTGTTGTTATTGTTTTTATTGTTGTATAATGTATACATTGTGGTTTGGCATGGCATGGTATGGCGTTGGTTTTTTTTCGTTTCTAAAAATAACAAAAAATAAAAACAAAAATAAAAAAAAATAACATAAAAAAAAAAAACTATCGTGATGACATATAATAAAATATTGCCAATAGATTATATTTAAAGTAATTTTTGTTTTTCTTGTTTTTTCATATCTTTTAGATTTAAAGTTAATCATAATAAAAGAACAAAAATAAAAAAAAAAAAAAAAAAAAAAATAATAAAATTTACTAAATAGAGAAATTCTATAGAGGATGAGTGAAGTCATTTCTAAATTACTAAATAGAAATTTAGAACAGTTAAAAAATTCCTTTTTTAATTATACAAATGAAACTTGTGAATTCGAAAACTTATTAATTTCGAAATAATTAGAAAGTTCTAATGAAAAAAAAGCATTGATAATTTATAACAAAGTAATGTTGAATTGAAATCAAATATATATATATATGTATATACGTATAGGTATTGATATATAATAATAATATTTTTAATCTCACTGATGGGATTTAGGGAAATTGATGATGGACGAAAAACTAATTCTACACATCACATTTGTTTCATTTGAATAATTACTTGATTCGTTTTAAATCAATACAATAACAGTACATATATTACCAACTTCAGTCGTTATCACTTTGTCAGAATGTCAGTTAAAATTATAATATTTTTAATTTAGCTGCAAAATTGCAAAATTGTAGTAGATAGCGTATGACAATCCAGATGTGCTGATGTTTTATTTATAAAATTTTATTTAAAACTGCAAATGTAGAAAATTAAAATTTCGATAACGAGTTTTGCAGAACATTATCACACATTTTTGAAGTAACGGGTTTGCAGAATGCTATAACAGATTTTATTCTACACCAATTATAGACTTTACAGTAATGAATTTGCAGAATATACCAATAACTATTGTTTTTTATATCAATTGCAAAATTTGTTTGCAGTAACGGATTTGCAGAATATTATAACGGAATTTTGAAGTAACGAATTTGCAGAATGTTATAACAGATTTTATGCTACACCAATTATAGACTTTTTACACTAATGAATTTGCAGAATACACCAATAATTATTTTTTGTATATCAATTGCAAAAATAGTTTACAGTAACGGGTTTGCAGAATATTATAACGATTTTTAAAATGCTGGGTTTGCAGAACGCTATAACAGATTTATTTTTACAATCAATACAAAATTTTTGGAGTAACGGATTTACAGAATATTGCAATAACCATTTTTTTTATATCAGTTACAAAAATAATTTGCAGTATCGGGTTTGCAGAATATAATAACGTTTTTTTTTTCGATATCAATTGCAAATTTTGTATTAATAATAAGTTTGCAGAATATTATATACCGGATGTTTTATAGGAATGCAGTAGATTTTAATTGTTTTATAGCAATTCAAAAATTTTAAATTTTATTTTGTTTTATCTCTTTTAAAGCCACTTGGAAGCATAAAGTTTTGTATTCGGATTCTAGTTAATAACGAGATAATTTAGTTTTTCACAAAATAGTTCATTACTGGTATTAAAAAATAAATTACTTATTACTTACTTAAATAAGAAATTAGAAATTAACTTCTCTTTTATCTATAACTAAGTAAGTATATAACTGTATATAATAATTTAGTAATTTCGAAAATATTTTTCGAAATTGAATTATTTTTTTTTTTGTTAATTAAGGAAATGACAAGAAAATATCATTTAGGATTATCATAAGAGCTTTAGAAAAAATGATAGAAGATTATGAATTTCTAACAAATTTTTTTTTGACTTATTCATTTAGATTTCCTATAGCTAAGGAAAAACTGCATGTTTTTGTTTTTCTTGTTTTTTTTTTATTTTAGTAAAGTCGGATGATGAAAAAGGAATTAAGAATAGAAATAGAAAAATAAGAAAAATTAATTTTAATTGTATGTACATATATATAATTGTATAACTGTACTATATCAGAAGCATATGTACATACATACTTATATATTAAAAATTGTACAAAAGTTAAGACGAATTCCTTAGCTAAATCCTTAAGTATCATTTTGTTGTTGTTTTATTGTACAGTATATTTCTTTTAATACCTAAGTTGGTGTTATTTTTATTTTATACTTAAGTACATTTTTTTTTTGTATATTACAAACTAATGGGAGGTTTCTAATTTTTTTGGTATTTTCTTTTTATTTATATCTCATAGATTTTAAGTTTTCTTGAAATTACTTTGAAAAATTCAATTAATTTTAAGTAAATAAGTATATAGTGTATATATATGTACTTAATTGGTTTACTGAAAAACTTTAATATGTATAAGAATTTGGGTTGTTGTTCTATGTATGTATATAATGTATATAATATATTCTAAGATCTGATAGCTTCGAAATGTGATTAGTAGAAATGGGATAAATGTATTTTAAATAAATAAAATTCTAAACAAACGTAAACACCAATACGTTAAATTCTACTTTACCTAATTCTTAAAAATAATTTTTTTTTTAATTGTGTCAATTTAGAAATATATGTAAGATATGTAATAATAGGTGTAATTGAGTAATCAACCCACTGCTGAAATTTCACGACAATCATAAAGTAAATAATCGAATATATTTTTCGTCATAACTATAATGTGTTATTATTATTATTATTGAATTGACCACAATTTAAATACTGCCCAATTTTATAAGCACTAGCTACAGAAGTTTTCGACTTACGTAATGTACATTTTAATTCTTTGTTTATGTATTACATATTTTTTTCTTACATGAACTTAAAAGTTATACTTTTCTACGATTTTAACTAACAAATGAATTTGTACGTAATCCTAAAACTAACAATTAGTTAATACCTTCGCTGATCAATTCCATCTGATCATTGACATCTTTAATAATAATTTTTATTTTAACTCCAAAATTTAATTCAAGTTAATTACTCACAGTTATAATTTCAATAAAATATTTTTTTAATGAATACACTTTCGTAACTAAGTATATTCTTCTACTGATGTTCCAATTTAAATTAGTTAGATTTCGTATATTGACAGTAACAGAATAAAAAGTATAAAATAATTAAAATTAATATTTAAAATGTACATGAAATATTCACTGAAGCTGAAAACTATTCCAATTAGTTGATTTTTTTCGTTTGTTTGTTTATTTGTTTGTGTATATGTGTTAAATAATATTTATATTTAATGTTATTAAATTGTCATACATATTCGTTTATATATCAGGTAAATGCAGTGGCGGACCAAACAAATTAATATTGATTATCATGAAAATATAACTCATGTGATTTTCTTCTTCAACCGATGATGTTACAGTCCAAATCGAAAGTTAGTTTATAATAACTAATGACTGCTTAATTAAAGTTGAATTTTTGTAGATTAAAAATAAATTGTTTTAAATCGTTTTTAAAACTCTTGGTATAAACTTTGGGTATATTAAAAAAGATTGGTATTTTTAAACTCTTAAAGATCAAAAAAACTAAATGCCGTGACATCAAAATTGTAATATTCGAATTTTTAATGCAATGTATTATGTTTCAAAACGTATTATTAAATATAACATAACTCAAGTCTTGATAATGTCTTAGAAGGACGAAATATGTCGACTATTATTTTATTTTTATATTTATGAAAATGTTAAAATAAAATAAAATATATAAGAAATTTTTAATAATTTCTTAATCAGTGAAATATTAACAAGTGTTTTATTTAATTTAATAAACTTTTTATTAATTTCTAACAACTATGTTTCACTAAGTGCCAAACAAAAAATCTTAAGATTTTTTAATGTTTATATTCTGTTTTTTTTTTGTCATAGTTAAGGCAGTATACAAGTATTGTTAAATTACATAGTTATATTGTGTATTGTATAGTTCGTTATGGGACATACTAGATTGTAGCCAAAGTTATAATACTATATTTTCGATGTCACCTATATTTACAATTAAGTACAAACGAATTTACTAAAAGTAAACCTTATTTGTATACTTATATCCCTATTGTAAAAAAAAAGAAAATAGAAACAAGTAATTTACTAGTTGTACTAACTACAATAATCACTTGTTTATTTTATATAACTATGTACTCATATAATATAATAGTTTTAAGTTAACTATATGTGACAACGTTCATTATTTTGTATATCGCACGATCAATTTAACTTTCTTAGTTTGAATTCATCAAATTGTAGTTAGATATAAATATAACTGTCTATAATTTCATCTGTCTTTCATTTTATATTTCTTTCTAGTTAGAAAAAAACTAACAGTTGAGCCACAAGTTAATATGCAGATTACAAAATATTGACAAAATAATATGTTTGATAATTAGTGAATGAGAAATAATTATTAATAATTTGTTTTTGTATATTTTTAATCCATATTTTGATAGTCATCTTACTGTCATATTTTTTGAAACACAAATTTTTCTATTTCGATAAGTAGTCGTAAAAAATGATAATAATCTAATCAGAAAAAATGAAAGTATATAAGTCAATTTCGATAGTCACTTTTTATGAGTAAAAATACAAACAATTTTTTATTTATTTTACATTTTATTTTATATTTTTTAATATTGTTCTAATACTTATTTTTCAACTTTTAAAATGTTCATATTTTTAACAAATTCGTAATTATTTATTTATATTTTTCCATACATATTTGAACTCAATCGTCATTTACTAAACAACTCAATGTCATTTTCTAAAACTTCGAACTCAAATGTCATTTACTAAACAAAAAATACCGGTTTATTACAATAATAAGTACTTACTTATGTAGATCATTTTTTCCGACTATTGGAATCAGAAAAGGTCATTAAAATGATATGAGATTCGTAATTTTCATTTTTATGAGATGATTATCAGAATACGGTTCAATATATACTTTTTCCATTCAAATTCAACATTTTTTCAAACAAATTAAACAATTTTCCATTCAAATTCAAAATTTTTTCCAACAATTTATTTGAAAATTGAATTGTATTGAATTTTGTATTGAATTTGAATGAAAAAAAGTACAAATAAATAAATATATACAAAAAAAAATATTAATAATCCTCAAACAACCTTTTGCTAATCTACACATTAATTTGTGGCTCCAAATTTTTTTTTCTAGCTACTTATAATGAATAAAAATAATGAAAGAGAGTTGAAATTTTATATTTTCATATTTATTTTTATGTCGTTAACTACAGTTTTATAAATTTAAACTAAGAAAGTTAGATATTTCAAATAATGTACTTCGTATCATAGTTAAGTAAGAACTATTATACAAGTACGAGTACGTCAAATATCATATAATTTTTTTCGACCGAATTCGGAATCAAAAAAGGTCATTAAAATGATATGAGATTCGTAATTTTCATTTTTATGAGATGATTATCAGAATATGGATCATTATTTCGACAATATTACATAACCTAATAAATTGTTCGACAATACTCAATATTGTCAGAATTATACCGTAACGTTGGTTTGCAGAATTTAAAGGTAAAATTGAAGTAAAACTCTAAATTACCTTCAAAGAAAAAAAGGGTACGTCACTGCTTATATATTTTTTTTTTTAAGTTTCCTGACTCTGACATCTTTTTTGATAAAGTGATTAAAAATAATAGTTACAAAATAATAAAAAAAAATATATATATATATTGAAAAAAAAGGTAATGTAAGCCAACTAAAATATAAAAAATAAAAACAACATCGTTGAATGATAAAAATAGAAAAAAAATAACAATTTTTGTATTCTTTTGTTTTTGTTTTTATTTTTATTTTTGTTACATGATGAAAAATCAAAACATTGTTGGTGCCAGTCCCACAATTGGTGTGAGCTATATATATATATATATATAGTGATGACATGGAAATAGTTATGATGGTAGCAATGTGCATTCAAACAAAAAAAAATCAAAACAAAAAAAAATAATAATTAAAAATTGCATGAATGAATTGAATGCACCAGATACCATCTATTTTGTATGTGCATATAATGTTGTTGCTTTATGATATATATAGTTATACAAAATAAATAAATAAATAAATAAATGTACAACTAACTAACTAACTATTTTTTTTCTCAATATTTAAATTCTTCTCTTTTACTCTACTGATGATCATTGCATTTATGGAATATATATATATATATATATATATATATATGCAATTTGACAGGTATAATAATTTAAAAGGCATTAAAATGTGCAATAACACCTAAAATAATAATAATTTATAGAAAAAAAAAATAAAAACAAAAACAAAACAAATTTTCTCTTCAATACAAACGCAACTATGGATGAATACATTTGCAATATAAATATGGTGGTTGGTTGGGTTGGTTGAATGCTTGGATGGATGGATGGATGGATGGATGGATGGTTTGTTGATACGGTGTATATATATATGTATTTGTGTGTGATGCAGTGGATAACGCAAAACACATTCTGTGGCGCACGTCAAATTTTTTTTTGTAATAATATTGTTTTGTTATTGTTCTTGTTGTTGTTGTTGTTGCATACAATTAATTGCATTTGTAATGCAAGGTATTTAAGTAATGCAACTGTGTATTAATAAAAACAGAAAAAAGTATGCAGTAGATAAGTTTTGGATGCACTTTTTTTTTAATGATGGCGGTTGTATCATCACCATTATTAGCATCATCATCATTACCAGAAATAAAATGATGAAGCGGCAGCAGCTGATAATGATTTCATAATTTTTTTTTGTTTTTTTTACGTACGCCGTAGGGTAATTTTTTTTTTTTCATAATTCAGTTCACCTTTGTTTTTTTTTTGCATAAAAAAAATTTTCCTATTAAATTTAAAAGAAAAAATTAAAAGAAAATAGAAAATGGGAATGTAGGTGGTGTATAGAATTTTATTTGAAAAGAAATTATATTTTTTATTTTTAAATAAAAGGAAATTAAAGAAAAACATAAACAAAAGGGGTGCCCATGAGAATTTTCTTTAAAACAAAAAAAAAAAAAATTAAATGAATTGTGAAAAAAAGTTTTGTGAATATTTTTTTAGTTAAAAAAAAAAATGTAAACCTGAAAATATAGTCATTTTTATTTATTATTCATTTTCATTCATTTTGTGAAACACGGAAGGAAAATAAATAAATAAAAAAATAAAAACAAACAAACAAAAATTCAATAATGAAAAATTTAAATTTATTTCGAAAATCTAAGATAGTTATAGTTTGTTAGTTAAGTCTAAAATGAGTGAAATTTTAGGTTTAAATTATGTAGTTATAAATTTTTTTTTGGAAAAGTCGTTTCTCATTACTACGCACTAAGGGGTAAATCGTCACTTAGCTATAAGAATTATGTTATCAAACATGAAAACAGATTAATATTCATCATAAAAATCAAAAGGCGATCGAACTCTTAAACATATCAGATGACATAATAAGGCTGAAAAGACTAAAACCCCACGATCTAGTGGGACAAAATAAAAATATAGAAAAGTAGAAATATTGATTCCTGAAGACCTACACAGGTCTTGCTTTTTAAGCCCATTTTAACTCAAGTAATAATTTATTCAAATATCTATGTATTAACATTGTACTATAACGACCTAAAGATTGACAAAAAACACATTTTTTCTGTACTTGAGTTATTTAGGTAGGTTGTATGACTTAGGTTCCGATTTCAAATTAGTAAAAAGAGGTTGGCCACAGATATGAGACAATAGAATGACTTTCTTTGCGTCCTATGCTGTACTAATGGGGCGTTTCAGAACTGTGATGATGATAATAGTTATGAGCCTCTTATAATTTGATAATAATAATTATGAGCTTCTGAATACAACATTTTTTCAACATTTATCTGCATTCATCAAGCCATAAAACATCTCCAATCTCGGTATGCAATGAATAGCGAATAGGGGATTAAAATATTAGAAGCAAAATTAATAGTTAAGAAGACTACATGCTTCTGAAAAAAGTTAAAGATAAAATTGGTAAACAGTGTACTGAATGAGCAAATTATGTAAATCATTGGTTGCAAAATGGAACTGAATGGAGATAAACAATTGATGAGATAAAAACAGCTACTGATTGACAATCATTATTATTATAATTATTATGAAAACAAGATTTATTTATATTTTCCAATTCATAAAACACCTCCTTCAATATATGGGACATCTTACAATGAATAACGTTTACTTAGATGTCCAACAGACCATGTATGTATATTCTCGACCTGACTCATCAACGTGCTTCATTTTTGTCGTACACAGTCGGCTTATCTCCAGTTGTAGATAAATAGGAAAATAAAATATTAGCAGCAAATTTAAAATGTCAGAAGAATAGCTATAGACGGTTCTTGACAAGTCAAGCATAAAATAGACAAGTAGTTAGCTTAATAATGAACAAATTAAGAATAATTAATACAAACAGTTAAGCTGGAAAGTATAATTTAAAAAAAAAAACAGATATGAGCGGAGCCAAAAAAGATGAAGAGACCTGAATTCAATTTCGATTAAAGGTGTTCGAAAATTCATTCCAAAAACAGAAATGAATGGAGCCAAAAAAATTAAGAGACCCAAAATTAGATTGTTAGCCAGCGAGTATATATGCATTAATTAGTGAAACTACGTAGAAGTGATTTAGATTCTATTACATATAACTTTTGTTGTATTTGAATCAAAATACACATCATACACATACACACATGACAAATTGATAAATATCATTTGTTGCGCAACTTCAACTAAGAAAGTAAATTATGCAGAAGCATAACTTTTTTTTAATCAGGTTGTACCATAGTTAATATTGAACAAAAAAAAAAAAAGTTTATTTTTAAAAATCAAAACAAAAAAAAATTGCAAATTTTACTGGCTTCATTATGTAACGTTATTATTAGTTTCTGATGCCCTCATTTTGTTAAAAAAAAAAAAAAAGAATGAAATTTTTTTTTTTTTATTTTTACTACAAAAAAGGTTCAAAAATCATCCATTTAAGTCTTCTTTTTTTTGTTTTTTTTTTTATACTTGTTTGGGTCCTTATTTTATTCAAAGGATAAAATAAATATATATTTTTTTTTTACATTTAAATGTATTTATTTACTTATACAGAATGAACCAAAAGAACCAGCTGCAGAAAATTACTTTGGGTGATTTAATTTTTTTTTCTTAGCCCTTTTCTTTTCTATATTTTTGAAAAAAAAAAAAAATCTTAATTGAGAAAAAAAATGCTTAGATTACCTTCATTTCATTTCCCTTACGTTGTTATCCTTTAAAGAAAAAATACAAAATAATTTTTTTTATTCGTTTTTGGGTTACAGAACATCTGAAAACGTGCATCTGTAAAGATATAAAATAAAATGAAGCAAAAAAAAAAAAAAAAATTAACCTCCCCATTTCGAAATACTGAATAGAATTAGACAAAAAAGGAACTGTACTTTCATAATAAATTTCACTGGGTATAACTATTGAGAATGGACGGACATGCTTTTTATAGACAAAGATAAAGAATAGTTTTTTTTTTTTGTTATTTTGTTAATGCCTATGGTGTACTGGACACATATTTTTTTTTTTTTTTTTTTTGCTGGGGAGATAATAATGTACGTGAGAAATATAATATTCGTCTTTTTATTTCATTGAGTCCGAGAATGACGTTTATATAGATAAAAACTTTTATGAAAAATAGTTTTTGTTATCTCAATAGTAAAAAATTGGATGAAAAAGTAATGTTGTTGGGATTAACTATATTTGGTATTCTTAATGTAAGCTTATATAATTTATTATTAATTTTTATTAGAAGAGAGCCTGTGACCAGTGAACATAAATTGGTATATTGTGTTTTTTAACCGATTTTGGGTGATAGTGAACAATTTCTTCGTTGATAAAATAATGAGAGCTTAGAAATCGATCTACAGGAATAATTGTAAATTTATTTGATTTGATTAACTGATTTCAATAAATACAAAATTGAGTAATAAAACAAGTGTATATGTAGCTATAATTCGCCCAACATTAAAAATAACTTTTTTATTATTTGATTGTCATGAATGTTATAATTAATTGCAGATTAAAAAGAGTTATGAATTATTTAAAAAGTGTTAAATAACTATATATATATTTATACTAAATGACTTAATATATATATATATATATATACGTAAATATTTAACACAACTATACTTAATTATGTGTTATTTTATCGTTTATTCCAATATTCAAATCTATTTTAAGCTAAGTCTATAAAAGATTTTGCAGTTCATACAGATTCTAATCTATTGAATCCCAACCTCAAAAAACCAAAAAATGTTGAAAAGTTTTCTTGATGTTGAATCACAATCTTGTATGTTTATATGGAATTCATCAGTCATGCATTGTAGATTTTGTAGGTTCGCCGAATAGTCTCTATTGGATCCTAAGTTTGAAAAACAAAAAAATGTGGCTCTTATGTTGAATCACAATTCTGTAATGTTTATGGAATACGTCAGTCATGAATTACAGACTTAGTAGGTTCTCCAAATAGTCATTTGAATTTAATATAACTAATTTATATATAACTGTTTTTAAAAGTGAAAAAAATTGGTCTACAGCTTCATTATATCATTATATTTTCAAAATTGAACCAAACATTTTTGAAATTTTTTGTTTTTGTTTTAAAACTAAATATAGAAAAAAAAATCCTGAACCAGCATTTCATTTTAATATTATCTTTTATAATGATGGTTCATTTATACCAAATATGTAATCTCATTTACAACTATAACTCAGTCGAATGAATATTTGATCGTCTTTTACATATATCCTTTTACATATTTATTAGTATATAATATCCTCTTCATAAATTATTAAAATTCATTTTTTATGTTTATAAAAATTTTAAATGATAGCCTGCATCCTCCATTTGTTTGTTTGTTGTTTTTTTTTTTACTTAGTTTGGTATAAGTATACTTTACATATAGTTATTGTCCAGAATAATATGATGTATTTATTTATTTAGTTCAAGCTGAGAAATATTTTATAACGATTTTGATAGATTGTCTTACAAGTATTCAATTTTAATATTTTATTTTTGCTAAAATAAAAATTAAAAAACTTAACTAAATATTAAAAAATAACCTTAAAAAAAACTTAACCCGTTCTGTTGATGTTCTTGGATTACTCGAAGAGAGTTATCATTTGCAAAAGTTTGTTAAATTCGAATAAAAACAATAAGTGGTTGTTGTAAACTATTTTTAATATTATTTTATTCCTAAGAACTTAAAACACTAATTTATAGAATTATACCAGTTACTTAAACAGTTATATCATTAATTTAAATAATTGTTCTTAAATATTCATATTCAATATTAAAATGATACTTAAAATCATTTACCTAAATCATTATACCATTTTCATTTAGAACTGTTGCTTATGTATTTGTATATAATATTTTTAAAAAATTATACCATTAATATTAACACATTATGTAATTTTTCTAAATTATACCAATTATATATTATTTAGAATTATTATACCAATTATATATTATTTAGAATTATTATACCATACTTTAATGGCAGAAAATAATTTTATATCTTATTTAGACAATTAAGTATAATTATTTTGAGAAATATACCATTTCTACTTAGACCCAGAAAAATATACGATTCGCTTAGACTTTTTTTTAAACAATTATACCATTCATAAAAACTTAGTAAATTAAGTGTACGATTTATTTTGAAATTTTATTATTTTATTTTATATAGGTACTTATAACATATATGTTTTTTTATATACTTATATAGTTATATGCTTACTTACTGAATTATACGATCTACTTAGATATTGTCCTATACAAATATTGTCTTTGAAAATTATACCATTTACTTATTTAAAGAATTTGATTATTTATTTGAATAATTATAAGTACATATATTTTCAGAATTAAAAATATACATTATTTTCTTGAAGAATTATACCACTTACTTAGATCTGATTGAATTGTTCGATCCACTTTGGAAATTATGACTAAGTAAAGTACTGATATTATGTTCTTTGAAAATTGTACGATTTACTTATATCAAGAATTATATTTGAAAAATTACAACTTTACCTTTTAAAAATTATACCATTTACATAAGCTCACTGAATTGTCTAATCTACTTCAAGAATTATAGTTACTACTGTTTGTCAAAAAAATTATACCATTTAAAGTATATAGAAAATTATATAATTTATTTGCACTTACAGAGCTAAGTATAACTATAATTTATTTTAAAAGATTAAAACTAGTTACACATATATATTTTAATTAGTTAATTATATAGAATTATACGATTTAATTCGAGAATTATATTATATTTCACTTAAAAGAGGTAATTATACTATTTACTTAAATAATTATAACTACAAGTATCATTGGTTTATAGGAATCAAATGTTTAAAAAATTATACCATTTCTGTAAACAATCATACCCATTTACCCAAAGAATTTTACGATTTACATATAACGAATTATATCATTTCTGTAATTAAATATAACCATCATTGATTAATAGTTTTCAAATATAAAGAAAATTATACCATTTTTGTATACCATTATACATCTTATGTAAAGAATTATACGATTTATGTAACGAATTACATAATAAAGAAAATTATTATACCATATCTGTGAAGAATTATATTATGTCGTTTAAGAATTATACCATTTCTATAATTTATACCATTTCCATAAATTATACCATTTATGAAAAAAGTATACCTTTTATATACTTTATTAGATAATTTTATCATTTATACTTAGATAATTAAGAATGTAATCAATTAAGCCGATTTTCTGTCGGCATTATTTTCGTTAAGTTGTCAATTCAACTGTTTTCATCTAGAGTTATTAAGTATAGCTTGACTGTATACACTTACTTCGTCCTAACAAAACAAGTAAGTATGTACTTCAATAATTTTATACCAAAAACTTCAATTTTCATCAAAATATTCACCAGAAATCTTGTTATTCCCTCAACCACTCTCTCTCATATTGTTATATTAAATAAAAAAATTACTTATATTAAATAAAAAAATGTAATTCTTTTTTAAATGAAAATCTGGTGATTTTTTTTTTCTTATTTTTAGTATTATTTTTTTTTCTGTAAATTAATAACAGACATGGCTAGTACAATTGAATTCTCAATCATCATGGATG
Source organism: Argyra leucocephala (assembly GCA_963942445.1). Lineage (NCBI taxonomy): Eukaryota > Metazoa > Arthropoda > Insecta > Diptera > Dolichopodidae > Argyra > Argyra leucocephala. The sequence continues at coordinate 130,556,765 of OZ012681.1, read as the reverse complement.
ATGATAATCATCATCATTATTATTATTATCATTTCACATATATATATATATATATATATATATGTATATAAAGTGTAGAAAAATTTATTTTAAGGCGCCTGTAATATTTTTTCATAATAAATTTTTTGGCTATATTCCAAAAATTGGTATTTTTCTAAATAAAGATTTTCTATATTTGAAAATGAAATGAAAATGCAAAAAACAAAAATTGTTTTTTTTTTTGACTCTACAATATTATTAGTGTATCTTCATCATTTTTGTGTACATCTTCAATTTTCAGAAAAATTTAAAACACAATTTTTTTAATTTTTAAAACAAAATATTTTAACAATTTTTATGTGAAATTAAATGTACCATACTGTACAGTACGGATTTATGAATTTTAGAAGGACCCCATTTTAGGTCGATATTATTTTTGTTTGGGGATTTTGTTTTTGGCATATAATTTTTTTTATAGATTTTATTAACATTCATTGTTGTACGCAATTTTATTATTCAATTGGTTCAAGACAGTTAGGTAGGTGTGTCACATGTCTGCTGTTTTAATAACGGTTGCTGGTTTTAATTTTATTCTGTGCAGTCATAATTTTACAAAATGAAAATATCGTTTTTGATAGTTATTGATCTGGTATAAATTGAAGTATAGTTAATTTTAATCTTAAAGCCCATTAGCCCATTTTAAGGTATGAAATAAGTTCTATTACAAGTTGTAAAGTTTGGTATAAGTTGAGTAGTTTTAATAGCTGTAATCTGATACCTATAAGTTTGAGAAGCTATGAATCTTAATAGGAATCTTTTACAAGTTGTAGTATGTTAGAATTCGAATAATTACAGTCTGGCATAAGTTGGTATAATTAGAGTTGGCTTAATTGAATCTGGTATATTTAAATTAAAGTTAAGTAACTCTACAAAAATAATTAAGTAGTGCAGAAATAGTTAAAAATGACTGCATATTAAAATTGTTAACAACAAAGATATACATTTTATTATGAATCATGTGTAACCATCATATCTACCATCAAGTCTATACAACCACTTTAAAAATATTTTCTATTAAAATATAAAAAAAAGAAAAATTAAATTGATTTAAATCCCAGGACACAGTAGCTAACACAGATAAGTAACCTGATTTAAATTAACAGAATTCTATATGTAGTCTGAAACTAGGACAGTGGACGACAATACATAGTTACTCCAATTTTGAATTTCATTTTTTTTTTCTTTCTTTGTTTGTATTTTTTCGATAATCGAATTTTTCTTTTTTTATTTTTTTTTTTTATTTTTTATTATCAAATTTTAATAAATCTTTTTCACAAAAATATTGTCTACACGTGGGAATAGAATATGTACACATAATATAATTTTATCTATATGTATGTACTTATATAAGCACTTAACTATGTACAAATTTATAGATTTAATCTATACTGATAAATTTGTATATATATATATATCTATAGATAATTGTGTATGCATTATATATATATATACATTTTTTTTGATGTGATGTGTACATTATTAATTTTTATTAAAAATTAAAAATTATTTGATAAGACCAAACAAACACAAAAAGACAAAATAACAAAAACAGTGTTTCTAAAACTGATTTCAATAATTTATTAAAGTTGGTTCTGAATGTCACATTTTTTTGTTTTTTGTTATTATTATTCACTTTGGGAATATTCCTCTATTGCAAAAAAAGTTGGCCCATACCTTGTTGGTATAGTAAATCCGTTTCAGTACTGACATAATAATTTCTCATTTTTCCCATATATAAAATGTCAGTAGATGCGATATAAAATCAAATTTTTTATAGATAACAATTACCAACACAACATTTTTTATTGTGATTTTAAAGGTGGGCTAACTTTTTTGCAATAAATAAGTATAGCTTTAACCAATCTTTTGAATAAAACTCTCTTTTTAAGCTAGTGTCTTTATGTTAAGCTCGATTTTATCCAAAAAGTTATTTTAATAATTCAGTTGGTTCTGAATGTCCTTCATGTATTTATTTTTTTTCCATTATTATTCTCTTTGGGAACATAATTTTCACAAATCTTTTGAATTAAACTATATGAGTTTTCATCAGTTGTATTTTATCAGATTTGGTCGATTTTAATTCAGTCCATATGTTGTACATTGTATAAACTTAAAATTTAATAATTTCGAATTCAATTTACACACACCGGTTATTAATTTACACCTAAAATCAGTATTTAAATGTTTACGGAATGTATAAGAATATATTAGCAAACAACACGAAGATATCGCATCTGGGTGTAAGTTATAAGTCGATAATAACTTGTTAATTAATTTGCAATATTTTTGTAAAAGTTCATTGCGATCTGGGGATATGAGATTTTTCACATATTAATTCATTAAGTAATTTTATATTAAAAATAAAGTTTGAAAACACCTGAATTAGATTAATTAATTTTTGTTCTTGACTTTTTTTTTTATTTATTTATTTTATTTATTTATTATTTTTTTTTTTTTTGATTTTATTAAAAGCTTGAAGTAATTTTTTTTTTGTTTGTTGTTTTCAACTTCATTTGACAGCAAAGAAAGAAAAAAAAAACACAAAAAAAATATATAGCGACGGAAATAAAATTATCAGTGACATGTGTGTTGTGTTCTATACAATAACCTTACCCCGCAATAATCAATCGCGTTTTTTTTTGTATTTTATTTTATTTTTTTTATTTTATTATTTTTTTTTATTTGGGTCTATAAATATTGATATATTTGTGGAGATACGTAATTTTGTACTTTTTTTTTTTTTGTTTTTTGTTTTAATAACACACCTTTAAAGCTTAAATTATTTTTTTTCTCTTTTTCACTCATTCTGTTCTCCTCTAGCACATTTAGTTTTTTTTTTCAAGAGATATATTATATTCATTTTTTAGATCTGCTGATTTGTTGTGGTTGTTGTTAGGTTTTTTTTTTCGATATTTAATTGGGCTATCGATTATTTTTAAATAAAAATATTTCTCATGCTATAAAATGTAGTGATATAATAAAATGTAATTAATGTTTGATAAACAATGTATATGTACACTGTACAGGGTAATTCAGGGTGTTATAGGGTTAAGACTAGATGTTATAAGTATTAATAAAGTTGAAAATTTTGTATTTGGAATAAAATGAACGAAATTAAATTGTAGTAAGTATCTGCCCACTATACTTACTTACTTACTTGTTGGGCGCTACAGACCTTGAAGGTCCTGGGCCTGGCGCAAAATTGTCCTCCACTGATTTCGGTCACGAGCGGAATCTCTCCAGTTGGTGATTTGTAGTTTTTTCACATCTGCCGATACTTCATCTCTCCAACGAAGGTGTGGCCTCCCTCGACGACGCGTTCCCTGGGGTTTGGATTCGAAGAGTTTCCTAGCCGGAGCATTTTCATCCATACGCTCTACATGGCCTAGCCAATGAAGCCGTCTTATTCTGACTTTTTTAGCTAGGTCCATGTCGTTGTACAGCTGGTATAGTTCGGCATTGTATCTTCTTCTCCAAACCCCTTCGTCAGACACAGGACCATAAATGCGACGAAGAATTTTTCTCTCAAAGATACCAAGTGCATGCTCGCTTGCTTTTGGTAATGTCCACGATTCAGAACCATATAGCAGCACCGGAAGGATGAGCGTTTTGTATAATTGTGCCTTGGTATTTTGGGATAGGAGCTTTGAACCCAGTTGTTTCGACAAACCGAAGTAGCAACGGTTTGCAAGGGTAATTCTTCGCCTTACTTCAACATCGATGTTATTGATGGAGTTGATGTTGGTTCCAAGGTAGATAAACTCCTGAACTACCTCAAAATTATATGAGCCGACAGTGATGTTGTGTCCTATATGATGTTGTGAGGACATTTTATTTGTCGACAGCATATATTTTGTTTTGCTCTCATTTATGAGAAGACCCGCTTTACCTGCTTCCTCTTCAATCTGTGTAAAGGCTTCGATGACTGCTCGTCGTGATGTTCCGATAATATCGACGTCATCAGCGAAACCCAGGAGCTGCACCGATTTGTAAAATATAGTGCCCTGCGTGTTCACACCGGAACGTCGCACTATATGCTCCAACACCAGATTAAAGAAATTACATGACAGCGCATCGCCTTGTCGGAATCCGGAGCACGTTCGAAATGAATCAGAAATGTGCCTCCCAATCACCACAGCACACCGGGTGTTTTCCAGGGTCATTTTTGACAAACGGATAAGCTTGGCTGGGAAACCAAATTCCGACATTGATTCGTAAAGCACTGATCGATGTATGCTGTCATAGGCAGATTTAAAATCGATAAAAAGATGGTGCGTATCGATTTGAAATTCGAGGGCCTTCTCCAGGATCTGCCTTAATGCGAACACCTGGTCGGTGGTTGATTTACCAGGACGGAAGCCGCACTGATAGTTTCCTATCACAGCGTTACAATGGGGCTTCAAACGTTCGCACAGAATATTGGAAAGGATCTTATACGCAACGTTTAATAGGGATATTCCTCTATAGTTGGCGCAGGACATGGAATCGCCCTTTTTGAATATAGGAGATATTGAACTTAAATTCCAGTCATCAGGCATGCTCTCCTCGATCCAGATTTGTTTGATGATTTGGTGCATGAATTCAATCATCACTTCACCTCCTGCCTTAAAAAGTTCAGCTGGCAGGTTATCTTGTCCAGCAGCTTTGTTGTTCTTTAATTTTCGGATGGCTGCTTCCACTTCTGCAGGACTGGGTGTATCTGTATCTTCGGAGTTGACTGGGTTAGGGCGAGGCGTATCTGTGTTTTCTATGTTTGCGCCATTCAGCAGGTTTTTAAAATGCTGTTTCCATGTCTCTAATATCCCTTGCGTATCGGTTACCAAATTTCCCGAATCATCCCTCAGCGCGTGTGTACGGGGCTTGAAACCAGCTGCAAGCTGCTTGGCTTTTTTATAAAAGCTCCGTACTTCGCCTCTGTCTCGGTTTGATTCTATATCCAAAAGTTGAGACTTTTCGAATAAACGTTTTTTGCGCCTTAAAATTTTCTTCTCGTCTCTTCTTTTCGCTCTATACTCTTCTTGAGCTGCTCTTGTTTTACGTTGCAGCGCTTTCCTGTAGGCCTCATTTTTCTCTACCGTCTTTGCTAAACATTCATCGTCGTACCATGGGTTTCTCACGCGAGGTGTTTCAAAACCCACGGTATGTGTAGCAGCCATCGTGATGATGTTTGCGCATTGTTTCCATTTTCCGTTGACGGAGAGATTATGTTGTAGAGGTGTGGTATTGAGTATATTACTTAATCGCTCCTTGTATGCTAAGGCTATCTCAGGTGTTTGGAGTCTTCCAATGTTAAACTTCCTATTATGGCTGGTGCGTCCTTTTTTAACATTGGAAATTCGTGCTCTGAACTGGGCGACAACTAGGAAGTGGTCAGAGTCGATGTTAGCTCCTCGATAGGTACGTACATCCGACACACTGGTAGCATGTCGGGCGTCAATCATAATGTGGTCAATTTGATTCGATGTACGTCCATCCGGAGATAGCCAGGTAGCTTTGTGGATATTTTTATGGGGGAAATTTGTGCTACTTATAACCATATTACGAGCTGCTGCAAAATCGATTGTTCGGTATCCATTATCTGTGGTGGTGGGGTGAAGACTATGGTTACCAACAGTTTTGCCGAAAATTCCTTCCTTACCGATTTTAGCATTGAAGTCTCCAAGCACGATTTTCGCATCGTACTCAGGACAGGACCCATATGTTTTATCTAAGATGTCGTAGAATTCATCCTTCATTGAGTCCTCCGCTTCGTCGGTTGGTGCGTGCACACATATTAAGCTGATGTTGAAGAATTTGCCTTTGATACGGATGACGGCTAGACGTTCATTAACCGGTGTAAAATCAATGACGTTTCCTCTAAGCCGTTTTCCCACTACGAATCCGCATCCAAATATGTGATGTTTTTCGTGGCAGCTGTAATATATATCGCATGTTCGTTTTTTTAACATGCCAGATCCTTTCCATCGGATTTCCTGTATCGCAGTAATGTCTGATTTATACTGCGAGAGAATATTTTCAATTTTGTTAGATGCAGCTGGATGATAGAGTGTTCTTACATTCCAACTGCAAATTCTTAAATCGGAGTCCTTTAAACGTTTGCCGGGTCTGTTTCCAATAATTTCGATCGTATCCGAGGCTTCAATTGCGTCTCTCAAAACTATGTAATTTTTACGGGTAAGGGAGTCAGCCTTACGCCAACCTCAAAATTTGAGGATTTTGGCGCACTTACAATTTTGGCCTGCTTACTAGCGGATGCTATGTAAAACAGTTCCCAGGGGTCACCACGTGGAGGTAGTGTAAGCACTTGAATAGGAACTCGACAGTTGCGCATCTGGGTCAGCGACCGATCAAATGTTTCCCTGTCGATCCCAAACCAGACCCCTCTGCCCACTATACATCCTAGAATAATAAGTACATATATATAGAGGAATGTATAACTAACTACTAGATAAAATTTTACGACATACAACCTTATAGTTAGATATTTTAGGAAAAGAATAATTTGGGTGTGTCTCTAACTCTTTAGCCTTTGTACAATATTTTAGTACAAAGGCTAAAACTTTGATCACAATTTACAGTTTAAAGATGATTCTGCTGAGCTGACTACATCCAGACATTTCGGAAATATATTTGACACAAACTATATTCTTACAACTTACTATTGTTAAAACCGACCCTGTGTACCATATAGGTGATAGGAGTTATTACGAGCCACTGCTTATTCGGAAGTATATTCAAGAATTTGGACTTTAGAAATAATTTTTATAATATAGAGATAAAAGAGAGAATGAAACTAATTTGTACATTCTCTACATCTTCTCTGCTTTATATACGAGTACTAAAAAAACTTAAATCTAGGGTTAAATCTATTTCTTAAACTAATTGGTTATCTCGTTAGTACTACTATTAAGAATGTCGCCCATCACACTCTCTAAAATCATAAATGATTTAATAATTAGGAAATAAGATCTATATAAAGGATGTCTTTGGTTTAAGTGTCTGTTTATTTGCACGATTAATTTTATTTAGGTTGATTAGGGTTAACTTTATCTAGGTTGGTCTTGAATAAGACAAAAATACAGTGTTCATGTAGAAATATTGCCATTTTATTTGAATTTCATATACATAATAAAATTTCAAGACCTTGTATTAAAATTTGATGAATCAAGTGTTCAAACATTTTTAAAATTGTCAAAACTAATTAGAATAAGAGTCGTGTAAAAATAAACGAATTGAAAAAATAATAAACTTATATTATTTAAATATACCTTGATTAGTACTACATAGTTATTATATCGACTATAGGTAATTTGTGTCAATATTTTTACACAATCAATATAAAACTATTTTGTCAATTTTTATATATTGTCAAACATCAGATCGGAAAACCTTTATACATAAATGCTGAATTTGGACTATCAGAGGATCAGTAGCGATCAGTTGTGATATTTTGGGTGAACCTGGTTATATTCTTCTTTAATCTTTGAAAATTATATGTAGGTTGATTATTCGATTTTCTGTCGGCATTATTTTCGTTAAGTTGTCAATTCAACTGTTTTCATCTAGAGTTATTAAGTATAGCTTGACTGTATACACTTACTTCGTCCTAACAAAACAAGTAAGTATGTACTTCAATAATTTTATACCAAAAACTTCAATTTTCATCAAAATATTCACCAGAAATCTTGTTATTCCCTCAACCACTCTCTCTCATATTGTTATATTAAATAAAAAAATTACTTATATTAAATAAAAAAATGTAATTCTTTTTTAAATGAAAATCTGGTGATTTTTTTTTTCTTATTTTTAGTATTATTTTTTTTTCTGTAAATTAATAACAGACATGGCTAGTACAATTGAATTCTCAATCATCATGGATGATGATAATCATCATCATTATTATTATTATCATTTCACATATATATATATATATATATATATATGTATATAAAGTGTAGAAAAATTTATTTTAAGGCGCCTGTAATATTTTTTCATAATAAATTTTTTGGCTATATTCCAAAAATTGGTATTTTTCTAAATAAAGATTTTCTATATTTGAAAATGAAATGAAAATGCAAAAAACAAAAATTGTTTTTTTTTTTGACTCTACAATATTATTAGTGTATCTTCATCATTTTTGTGTACATCTTCAATTTTCAGAAAAATTTAAAACACAATTTTTTTAATTTTTAAAACAAAATATTTTAACAATTTTTATGTGAAATTAAATGTACCATACTGTACAGTACGGATTTATGAATTTTAGAAGGACCCCATTTTAGGTCGATATTATTTTTGTTTGGGGATTTTGTTTTTGGCATATAATTTTTTTTATAGATTTTATTAACATTCATTGTTGTACGCAATTTTATTATTCAATTGGTTCAAGACAGTTAGGTAGGTGTGTCACATGTCTGCTGTTTTAATAACGGTTGCTGGTTTTAATTTTATTCTGTGCAGTCATAATTTTACAAAATGAAAATATCGTTTTTGATAGTTATTGATCTGGTATAAATTGAAGTATAGTTAATTTTAATCTTAAAGCCCATTAGCCCATTTTAAGGTATGAAATAAGTTCTATTACAAGTTGTAAAGTTTGGTATAAGTTGAGTAGTTTTAATAGCTGTAATCTGATACCTATAAGTTTGAGAAGCTATGAATCTTAATAGGAATCTTTTACAAGTTGTAGTATGTTAGAATTCGAATAATTACAGTCTGGCATAAGTTGGTATAATTAGAGTTGGCTTAATTGAATCTGGTATATTTAAATTAAAGTTAAGTAACTCTACAAAAATAATTAAGTAGTGCAGAAATAGTTAAAAATGACTGCATATTAAAATTGTTAACAACAAAGATATACATTTTATTATGAATCATGTGTAACCATCATATCTACCATCAAGTCTATACAACCACTTTAAAAATATTTTCTATTAAAATATAAAAAAAAGAAAAATTAAATTGATTTAAATCCCAGGACACAGTAGCTAACACAGATAAGTAACCTGATTTAAATTAACAGAATTCTATATGTAGTCTGAAACTAGGACAGTGGACGACAATACATAGTTACTCCAATTTTGAATTTCATTTTTTTTTTCTTTCTTTGTTTGTATTTTTTCGATAATCGAATTTTTCTTTTTTTATTTTTTTTTTTTATTTTTTATTATCAAATTTTAATAAATCTTTTTCACAAAAATATTGTCTACACGTGGGAATAGAATATGTACACATAATATAATTTTATCTATATGTATGTACTTATATAAGCACTTAACTATGTACAAATTTATAGATTTAATCTATACTGATAAATTTGTATATATATATATATCTATAGATAATTGTGTATGCATTATATATATATATACATTTTTTTTGATGTGATGTGTACATTATTAATTTTTATTAAAAATTAAAAATTATTTGATAAGACCAAACAAACACAAAAAGACAAAATAACAAAAACAGTGTTTCTAAAACTGATTTCAATAATTTATTAAAGTTGGTTCTGAATGTCACATTTTTTTGTTTTTTGTTATTATTATTCACTTTGGGAATATTCCTCTATTGCAAAAAAAGTTGGCCCATACCTTGTTGGTATAGTAAATCCGTTTCAGTACTGACATAATAATTTCTCATTTTTCCCATATATAAAATGTCAGTAGATGCGATATAAAATCAAATTTTTTATAGATAACAATTACCAACACAACATTTTTTATTGTGATTTTAAAGGTGGGCTAACTTTTTTGCAATAAATAAGTATAGCTTTAACCAATCTTTTGAATAAAACTCTCTTTTTAAGCTAGTGTCTTTATGTTAAGCTCGATTTTATCCAAAAAGTTATTTTAATAATTCAGTTGGTTCTGAATGTCCTTCATGTATTTATTTTTTTTCCATTATTATTCTCTTTGGGAACATAATTTTCACAAATCTTTTGAATTAAACTATATGAGTTTTCATCAGTTGTATTTTATCAGATTTGGTCGATTTTAATTCAGTCCATATGTTGTACATTGTATAAACTTAAAATTTAATAATTTCGAATTCAATTTACACACACCGGTTATTAATTTACACCTAAAATCAGTATTTAAATGTTTACGGAATGTATAAGAATATATTAGCAAACAACACGAAGATATCGCATCTGGGTGTAAGTTATAAGTCGATAATAACTTGTTAATTAATTTGCAATATTTTTGTAAAAGTTCATTGCGATCTGGGGATATGAGATTTTTCACATATTAATTCATTAAGTAATTTTATATTAAAAATAAAGTTTGAAAACACCTGAATTAGATTAATTAATTTTTGTTCTTGACTTTTTTTTTTATTTATTTATTTTATTTATTTATTATTTTTTTTTTTTTTGATTTTATTAAAAGCTTGAAGTAATTTTTTTTTTGTTTGTTGTTTTCAACTTCATTTGACAGCAAAGAAAGAAAAAAAAAACACAAAAAAAATATATAGCGACGGAAATAAAATTATCAGTGACATGTGTGTTGTGTTCTATACAATAACCTTACCCCGCAATAATCAATCGCGTTTTTTTTTGTATTTTATTTTATTTTTTTTATTTTATTATTTTTTTTTATTTGGGTCTATAAATATTGATATATTTGTGGAGATACGTAATTTTGTACTTTTTTTTTTTTTGTTTTTTGTTTTAATAACACACCTTTAAAGCTTAAATTATTTTTTTTCTCTTTTTCACTCATTCTGTTCTCCTCTAGCACATTTAGTTTTTTTTTTCAAGAGATATATTATATTCATTTTTTAGATCTGCTGATTTGTTGTGGTTGTTGTTAGGTTTTTTTTTTCGATATTTAATTGGGCTATCGATTATTTTTAAATAAAAATATTTCTCATGCTATAAAATGTAGTGATATAATAAAATGTAATTAATGTTTGATAAACAATGTATATGTACACTGTACAGGGTAATTCAGGGTGTTATAGGGTTAAGACTAGATGTTATAAGTATTAATAAAGTTGAAAATTTTGTATTTGGAATAAAATGAACGAAATTAAATTGTAGTAAGTATCTGCCCACTATACATCCTAGAATAATAAGTACATATATATAGAGGAATGTATAACTAACTACTAGATAAAATTTTACGACATACAACCTTATAGTTAGATATTTTAGGAAAAGAATAATTTGGGTGTGTCTCTAACTCTTTAGCCTTTGTACAATATTTTAGTACAAAGGCTAAAACTTTGATCACAATTTACAGTTTAAAGATGATTCTGCTGAGCTGACTACATCCAGACATTTCGGAAATATATTTGACACAAACTATATTCTTACAACTTACTATTGTTAAAACCGACCCTGTGTACCATATAGGTGATAGGAGTTATTACGAGCCACTGCTTATTCGGAAGTATATTCAAGAATTTGGACTTTAGAAATAATTTTTATAATATAGAGATAAAAGAGAGAATGAAACTAATTTGTACATTCTCTACATCTTCTCTGCTTTATATACGAGTACTAAAAAAACTTAAATCTAGGGTTAAATCTATTTCTTAAACTAATTGGTTATCTCGTTAGTACTACTATTAAGAATGTCGCCCATCACACTCTCTAAAATCATAAATGATTTAATAATTAGGAAATAAGATCTATATAAAGGATGTCTTTGGTTTAAGTGTCTGTTTATTTGCACGATTAATTTTATTTAGGTTGATTAGGGTTAACTTTATCTAGGTTGGTCTTGAATAAGACAAAAATACAGTGTTCATGTAGAAATATTGCCATTTTATTTGAATTTCATATACATAATAAAATTTCAAGACCTTGTATTAAAATTTGATGAATCAAGTGTTCAAACATTTTTAAAATTGTCAAAACTAATTAGAATAAGAGTCGTGTAAAAATAAACGAATTGAAAAAATAATAAACTTATATTATTTAAATATACCTTGATTAGTACTACATAGTTATTATATCGACTATAGGTAATTTGTGTCAATATTTTTACACAATCAATATAAAACTATTTTGTCAATTTTTATATATTGTCAAACATCAGATCGGAAAACCTTTATACATAAATGCTGAATTTGGACTATCAGAGGATCAGTAGCGATCAGTTGTGATATTTTGGGTGAACCTGGTTATATTCTTCTTTAATCTTTGAAAATTATATGTAGGTTGATTATTTGATCTTGACAACCCACTTGTTGAGATATGATTCCACATTCGGCAAAATTTGACTATAAACGAATTTCCATATACATTTTTTCGAAAATATTAATACCAATCATTCTTTAATTTTCTATTATTTTATCTATAATACTTTTTTCCTATCTTATCATTTTATTCTATGGACCCAAAGAGGTATGTATATACTGTATGTCTGAATGTAATTATGTACTGTAGGATATATCCGCTTTGAATGTTTATAAAAAAAAAAAATTAATTTATTGTTGTTTTGTTGATCTTTTCACCCGAATTGGGGCATAGTAGGTATATGTTTGTAGTAAAGTCTGTTCAAACCAGAATTGTGACATATAAAAAAATATTTTATCAACCGAATTTCTAAGCTATATGGGTTGTAGTACTGCATAACGTTATGTGAGTCTGTTAAGAGTTCGCATATATATAAAAAATCATCAGCAACAAATTCAAGTTTTTTCTACTGACCAATGTTCAAATTTCTGGAATTTTTGGTCAGTTGGAAAGATTGGAAATTGTTACTTATGATTTTTATATAAATATGCGAACTCTCACAGACTCACATGACTTCATGAAGCACTTAATTTAGAGTGAGATATATTTAATAATAAAAACATGATTGCCCCTCAATTATTATTTTTATTGTTATTATTTTTTTTTTTTTTTTGAATAATTTTGATTATCTGGTATTGTTTGTTTTTTTTTTTTTTTTTTTTCAAAATTAGGTAAGAATAAAAAATGACTTTTTTTTTCTCTATATAAGTAAGTGTGTATTAAAATTCTTTTCTATATAGATGTACTTTACATACACGTATTCAAAAACGAATAATTTTTAATAATAACAATTTAGATTGACGTACTTTACTTACTTACTTACTTATAGATTAATTTTATTTTTTATTATTATTATTTTTTTTTTGTTGAAATTCACGTTTCAAGGTTAAAACATAAATTGTGTAAAATTAACATTTCGTCATTATTTATTTAGGTGAGTCGCTACAAAAAAAAAATAATAATAATAATAATAACAATAAATTGTATAAAAATAAAATATATTATGTATACATATATATACAATATAATTATATTATATATATGCATATACTATGTATATATATATATATAAGTATGGAAAAATTCGAGTTATTCACCTATTAACGATTTTAATGATTATTTATTTTATTTTTAATTTTCTTTGTGTGAAAATTTTTATTTTTAAAACAAAAGGAATGACATGTTGTTTTTTTTCGTTATTTTGTTGTTTTTTTTTTTTTGTGAAATCTATAATTTAGATTTCATTTCGAACTCTAAAATGTTTGTATATTTCAGTATTATAAAGCGATGGAAATTGGAGTTGATGTTGATTTAAGTGGTGATGCCACAATTCGCATTAAAGAAGTCGTCTATATGCATGTTCAAAAGGATCATTTTGTTGTTGGGGTTCGATAGAAAAAATATTGTGTAACTATATAGGAATTGATATTAGGTCCTTGTTTTGATTCATTATAATTTTTCATATTTGCGGGTTCCAGAAAGTTTATTTTTATGTAAGAAGATTATGTAAACGTACTTAATTTGAATAAAATCAAGTGTCGATTGTGTAGCAGACATTCACACTAATGATTGTCTGATGGTCTGATTTCTTTTTATTTACTAAAAAGCTTACACTTAATTTTTTTATCTCTTCTTATACCTCGTATACTTATTTTATTCTATATAAATCCAACGTAAATCGAATAGGTTAAAAAAATAAATGAAATAAATTCTACAATACCACGAGAGCCTTTTGGTGTTCCTGAATAATCAGAACAACTTATTTTTCGTAAACAAAAATTTTCGTGTTTTATTTCTAAGCTTACAAAATCATCGAAAGTGAAACAGAGTTTGTTTTTAGACCGAGTTTAGTAATAATGGTTACTAAAAACAGTTAAATTAACATTCAAAAAATATTTCAGGCTTAAATTGTTATATTACTGGAATTGGTGTATTCAAATTCAAAATTCTGCAATATCACAGTTCTGCAATACCAGGGGTGCCTCTTTGTGTTCTTGGATGATCATAACAACTTATTCTTCGTAAACAAACATTTTTGTGTTTCATTTTTCAAAGCTTAAAAAATCATCGAAAGTCTAACAGAGTTTGTTTTTAGACCGAGCTTAGCAATAACGGTTACTAAAAACAGTTAAATTAACATTTAAAAAATATTTATGGCCTAAATTGTTATATTACTGGAATTGGTGTATTCAAATTCTAAATTCTAATTTTATTTACGACGAAAACGTTCTCTGATTCAAATCTATTGTACCAATTTAAGTACAAGTACACTTGAGTTGTTTTTTATTTTTCGTTTTTTATAATTTGTTTTTATGGTTTATTTAATTTTTTTTTTTATTTTAATTGTCTTAGTTATTTTTCCTCTTTTTTTGTTTAATTTGAATTTAAATTTGAATTTTGAACACTTTACATTTTTTTTTTTTTTTTTTTTTTTTGTATTCAAAATCGATCCATAATTGGATTTAGTTGAGTATTTTTTGTTTTTTTGGTTTCTTTTTCTGTTTTTAAATTATTTAAAAAACGAAAAACAAAAAGTATTGTAAATGGTTTCTTAAATTAGATATTGTATATGTATTTGTAATCAGTGGTGTAATGTATATGCTATAGAAATATTTTATTGCTTAAGAACTAATGCTGGTGAGTGGTGAGACTTTGTGGGATCCATAATATTTTTGTGACACCTTGTGAGGCCTATTGTAAAGCTGGTTTTCAGATAAATTTAATTAGTTATGTCTAGATTCTTTTAGAATAAGAATTTAGTTTTCTAGATTTACATTAAAAAAGGAAAAACTATTGAATATTGCGTACATAGTGAATGGCAAGTTTGTGCGTAAAGCAGCATATTCGTTCAATAGATTTGATAAAAATATAGCCTAAATACCTCCTAAATACCTCCTCCTAAATACCTCCTAAATAACCTAAATACCCTAAAATTAATAAAAAGGAAATAATAGTACTACAATAATATATATATATACCTATGTTTACAAAACGATTTTTAATGCCTCTATGACAGTACACCCCTGTTGTTTGTTTGTAACGTACATAACTTATTTTAAAAAATAGAATTGTTTTATTAAGTTTCCAATTAAGAGAAAATTTTAATAAGAGAAAAAAAGTATCTATAAGTACTTAAGATCAAGATTTTAAATATATCCATATATATATATATTTTTAACAATTTTATTAATTTACGGAAGCAGAGTAGGGTATGTCAGTATTTCAAATTAAAATAAGGAAAAAAAAAACACTTGAATAATTTATTGAGTTCATTTTAAATTTAAACTTCAAATTTTATTATTTTACTTGAAATTTTTCTCCGTGTACTCAATCTTCAATGAATTTTGAATAATTCAATATATAGTTATATGTACTTAGTTTGTTTATCGAAGTTATTCAGAAAATGAAAATGGAAATTAAAAAATTAAATATTTTTAATTTTACTTTCATTTTGAGGATGCCCATACCCACTCAATTACTCTTTGGGAATAATAATTGTTTTGAAAACGATTAAAATTATTTGAGTGGATTTAAATTAGATCATATTTTTTTGGTAATTAGTTATATTTTTGTAAGCTTACATTTTCTGTTTTCTGCATACATTAATATGCGATTGCCGAAAATTAATCATTTAGTTAGAAAATTTATTTATTACATTTTTTTTAAACTTCAAAGTAAACAATAGTAGGTCTATGTAAATTAAGAATTCGATTATTGTGTGCCTACAGTTATATAATGTATATAATTTGATCGAAAGTTATTAGAATTCAAGTATGTCTTAACTCCGAACTCTGTTTTACAATAAAGGTAAAAATTTACTAAATTATTGAGGCTATCGATACTAGATTTTAGGAGACTCATTCAAACGTGTATTATATACAACGGAACTATTAAGGCTATCCATACATACTAGTTTTTAAAAATTTATTATAACTCACATAAACGAAAAATTAATGCACCGATTTCATAAGTTATTGAGGCTTTCGGTGCACGTTTTAGAAGGCTCATTACAATTCAGATAAATCGAAAAGTAATACATCAATTAGGGTTATCCAAAAATCGATAAATTAAAGCACCAATTTACTGAGCTATAGAAGCTATCGGTGCACGATTTGGAAGACTCTTTACAACTCTTTACAAAATCAAAAATTAATGAATTATTGACGATACTCATACTAGTTTTTGAAAACTCATTATAGTTAGTTAACTCAGATATATCGAAAATTAATGCACCAATTTACTGACTATCGATGCAGGATTAAGATTAAGACTTATTACAACACAGGTAATTCGAAATTCATTGGTTCAATTTACTTAATTATTGAGGTAAACTCAATAAAACTAAGGTAATTCGAAAAGCAATTCATCAATTTACAGTGAGCTATTGAGGATTGAGGCTACTCAAAAATCAAAAATAAATGCACCAATTTACTGAATTATTGAGTCTACCGAAATTAGTTTTGAAAACTTATTATAGCTCAGATAAATCAAAAATGAATGGACCAAATTACTGAATTATTGAGGCTATCAGTGCACGATTTAGAAGATTTATTATAACTCAGGTATATCGAAAAATCAATGTAACGATTTAATGAGTTATGAATGTTTTACGGTGCACGATTCAGAAGACTCAATAAAACTCAGATAAATCAAAAGTAATTGAATTATTGAGTTATTGAGAATACTCATACTAGTTTTTTTTGAAAACTCATTTTAGCTCAAATAAATCAAAAATTAATGGACTAGTTTACTGAGTTATTGAGGCTATCGGTGCACGATTTATAAGACTTATTATAACTCAGGTAAATCGACAAATCAATTATAGAGTTATTGACAATAATCATACTTGTTTTTTAAAACTCAATGTAACTCAGGCAATTCGAAAATCAATACATCAATTTACTGAGTAAATTAGGCTACGAAACGTATCGATGAACGTTTTGCTCAAACTCACTATACAACTCATGTAAATCGAAATGAATCAATTTACTAAATTGTTGAATATGAACGACATTAGTTTTTGAAAATTTCCTTACAACTACTTATTTTTTAATTTCGTTTGTTTGCCCTAGAGTGCAGAGTGCATAAGGTTCAAACTATCTATGGATTTGCTTTCATTTCCATTTCAATGTCGTTTTAGTTATGCCTTGAAGAACTATTTAGTATGATCTAATAATTTCATAAAATTTACATCTAATTTGTTTCATTGAATACTTTTGATGTGGAAAATTCAAAGAGTACATATACAGGTTTATGCAATGTAATTTTCAATAAAATTAATTAGTTTTACTAAAATAAATACTTATATGTATGTAATTAAAAATTTAACTATATTTTTTCAAAATTATTTTTATCTAATAAAAATTTTTTTTATTTTCTTTGCAGGTATGTTTCCGTTGTTTTTCGTTAATTTGCGTTAAAATACTAAATTCTGAATAAATTTAGTTATTAAAATGTAAAACAAAATTGCAAGAAAGATTATCAACAATTTGTTAATGTTGAATATATTTTTGTAAGTTTTTATTAATGTAAGCTTACTATTTTTTTTATTTTTGTTGTTGTAATTTATCCCGGAAAATAATAAAAAGAAAATGTTTTTTTTTTTTTATTAGGATTATTAAATTTTCTTTTAAAACTATTTGCTTTAATTAAAATATATATATTTTTTTGTGTGTTTTAAGTAGGCAGTCGAAATTCAGGAAGATTTTCATTTTAAATTGCTGTAATAAAAAAAAAATGCAATTAAAGAGAAACAAAAATAAAAAAAAATCCTTTGAAATAACGGATGCTTACGGTTATTGCATTCTAATTAATTATGTAATAAAAATATTATGAAATTATTTTGAAATGTTTTTTTGCGTAAGCAATTTATGTTTTTTTTTTTTTTATGATTAATAAATGCAATTTTTTAAATTTGGAATCCGAAAAGAAAAGTTGGAATGATGATTAAAGAAAATTTTCCGGTAAAAAATGTGAAAAAAAATTAAGTAAAATGCATTTTTGTTTTTTTTAAAAATAAATAATTAAATTACTTTGTTTAAACCTATCTAAGCTTATATCAATAAAAATTTAATTTTAATAGAAATTTTTGTTTTTGTAAACTATATTAATTTACAAAGTTAATTATTTCCTCGAAACAAATATTTAAAATTTTTTTTTGTGACTTTAATGTTGGTGGAATGAAGAAAATTGTTTTTTAATGGTTTTTAGTTTCTTATTGAAGTGGTGTTTTCTATTTATTATACTAGCAGAAGTCAAATATAGAAATTCAAACTAGAATCAACTCAATCTGTGGTATCGAATACTTACTATTATTTCAGATATTTGAGCTTGAATAGGTTAATAATCTTTGAGAACATACGAGGGCAGTCCAAAAAGATTCCTGTAATGGCAGTTTTTGTTAATATTATCACCCATATTCTCTTAGACCCATCGCTGACGAGAAGAAAAAATTTTTTTCGTCTCTTCTCGCTGTATATGCATTTCTGTTAGACACTGTAAGCGGCGCGATGGAACATTTTATTTGTTGGTAGTGCTGATCATTTTTTACTGTCAAAAAAACTTATTGGTGTATAAACAAAATATGGTTTATAAAATTTTTGGAAAGTATTAGTGGGGTTTAGTTTCAAAATATTTTTTAAATAAAAAATTAATATAAATGTATTTATGTTTTAAATATTTTTTAGTTTAGTACATAAACAACAGTAGTAAAACAGTAATAGTAAAAATGGTTTTTTTTTTTTTCAAAACAAAAACACAATTTTAATAATAATGCAAAAAACTAATGAAATTTTTTTTATTAATCTTTATTTAACTATTTTATCTCAGTATTCAATTTATTTATTTAATTCAATTTTTTGATAAAAAAAACACAAAATACTTTGGCGAGATACTCTATCGTTTACAATTTTTGACGAGATAAAAAATGGCTATCGCGTCTCGTCAAAAGTCTAACAGAAATTACTCACGAGACTGTTTTAACATTTTCCGTCACGGCAATTTGCTATCGCGTCTGTGGTGTCTAACAGAATACAAAACTATCTCTTCAGAGATATTTTCACGCGATCTCGCGAGATGGGTCTAACCGAATATGGGTGTATACATTTTTATGATTGCTATTTAAAAAAGCAGTCTTCTAGTGAAATATTTTGTCTATTTAGTTAACTTTTGTTCGTTTTAGATAAGGGATACATTTCAAATTCGTTCTACAATTCAGTTTCTGTTTTTGAAAGGTTTATCAGCAACCGCTATCCAAAAGGATATGTATAGTACTTTGGCTACGTCATCACCATCATATGAAACCATTCATTTTTGGGTAGCTGAATTTAAACGCAAAAGTGTAAATGATGAACAAAGAAGCTACATCCATATTGAAATTATATGAAAACTACATGATATAGTGACAAACGATCGCCGCGTAAAAGTTCGTAAGCTGACACACATAATAAAAATATCAAAATTTAGCTTTGGATGCATTTTATATGACGAACTCCTTACGAAAAAGCTATCAGCAAGATTGGTACCGCGTTTATTAACATTGCAAAAAAAAAAATAATTCGTTTTATACGTTGTGAGCATCTTTTGACAATATATCAGCGTAATCCAAATGAATTCTTACGTCGTTCTTTAACATTGCAAAAAAAAAAATAATTCGTTTTATACGTTGTGAGCATCTTTTGACAATATATCAGCGTAATCCAAATGAATTCTTACGTACGAAATTACTTTTTGATCCCGAAGTCAACAAAATGGCTTGCTGGAAAGAGTTTCTGTTTCACATGAAATCAAAGGGTAATTGCTGAACTTTAAGCATATTTCGAAGGCTATGAAAAATCGTATTTTCCAGTTGGAATTAAAAAGCTTGAAAAACGTTTGATAAATTGTATTGAGTTGGAAGTAGACTATGCTGAAAAATAAAAAATAAATTTTTTTCGTTTTGCCCTAGTTAGTATAGGGTATATATATATATATATATTGTAACTGCAGCTCAGGTTTTCATTACTCC
This sequence comes from Argyra leucocephala, assembly GCA_963942445.1. Lineage (NCBI taxonomy): Eukaryota > Metazoa > Arthropoda > Insecta > Diptera > Dolichopodidae > Argyra > Argyra leucocephala. The sequence continues at coordinate 130,536,474 of OZ012681.1, read as the reverse complement.
CAGAGTTGAACTACGTAGTTTGTATATATGTATGGGTAGAATATATTAATAACCAATGAATTTTTGGTCTAAATTACTATACCGCAGTCCAATTCTGAAAATTAGAATTAAAATAGGTTAATAAGTAATATCTGAAAACAAATGTTATATTCGGATTTCAACTATTAAACTAAAGCTCAGATTTCAAGATTTTAATAGAGTTGGCATTTGAAAATTTTTGTACTACCAATACAGTTATATAGTCTGTAACTGAAGCTTGGGTTTTTATCACTATTAAAATAAGGGTAAAAATTAAAGATTAAGTATAGATTAAAATAATCTACTACTAAAATATATAATTTTTAACTGAAGCTCAGACTTATATTTCAATTTCTGGAGAAATTAATATGGAAAATTATTGATAGAAGATTTTAAAAATCGAACTGAAGTACTTACATAGTACAAATATGTAAAATCTATAATCTAAATCTATAAATGTAATATTCAAAACAAATATATGTAAAATCTAATACAACAACTAGTAAAAATTATGTGATATATTTAATATGAAGCTAGATTAGTTTAGTTTAGTATATAAGATATTCCATATACCATGATTAGACCCTGTAATTAACACTGGAGTTCATTTGCTTAGTGTTCAGTGTACATTTATGTACATTTATTCAATTTCTAAAAATGATCTACGCAGGTCGTACAGAGTATCTGCGTAGCTAATTTTGAGAAATTGAATAAATAAATAAATAAATAGTCTTTTTGATTCAAGCTCTACAGATCAGACTAATTTTTTAAGTTAAGTTTTACCTTTAATTCAAGACGTGGGTTTCTAAAAAACAAATTATTCTGGACATTCATTCTTGTTTCAAAGTTCGATTGAAAGATTCTACTGCTTACTTTAAGTTTTTGTTTCTTGTTTTATTAAGTATTACACAGTTAAAACTTATCCTCCAGTTCTACATAATCACTTTTGTTTATACTAAAAATAAATAGGACAAACTCTGATTCGAAGCTCGTTTTAAGCTCTGCCTTTTGTTGTTTTTAAAGCAAAATTTGACAGTTCAGAATTTGCTTCAAACTCTACCCAATAATTTTTTGAGCCCATTTCATACATTTTATAAATACCAAACGATTTCAAACTCCAATTCGAAGCTCTCAACTCCTCAATCTGACTTACAATTTCGAAATTAAATCAAGGAAACTATGATTTTTTTTTGTTTTCAATTTTCTGATGTGAAATTAATATTTTTTTGTTTGTTATTATTTTTTTTTTCAAACCGGTAGTGAATATCCTTTTCTGCAAGAACAACAATTCACATGCTTACAATGCAAGCAATGTAAAAAATATGTATAGGTTGTTAAAAAAAAACAAATTACAAAAACAAAAATATTTTTTATTTTTTTATTTTGCAGGTAAAAATTTAGGTCATATAACGGAAACATGAAAAAAAAATTATTGTAAACTTGTAGTTTTTTTTTGTTGTTGTTGTGAAATGCAAACCTCTTTAAAAATAATAACACACATTTACTAAGTGGCTAAAATGGAAATTTTTTTTTTTAAAGTAATATTTTTTGTTGTTTTTTTGTTGCATTAAAAATGTTCAGGAAAATGAAAAATTCTTTTCTACACTTTTTTTCTTTTTTTTTTTTTTTTTTTTAATGTGAAATTGTGAATTTACTAAGGTAGAAAATTTATATTGATTTCCAACAAAATAAAAACAGCGAATAAAAAAAAATGTAAATAACTCAAAAACAAAAAAAAAATTAACGTACAAAATTCCGATTCAATAGTTTAATTCATTTGAGGTGAAATTAAATAGGATTCAATAGGATTTTGTTGAGGTGGAAATAATTAATTGTTTTTGTTTTTGTGAATCTTTAATATACAGTGCTTCAGTAATTTTTAATTTTAAACATGGATTCTGAGGTATACAAAATAATACAAAATGGTCATGTGAAAATTATTTGAAAAAGGGAACTGTTCCACTTTTTGTAGTTGTCTAATCGAACTAATTTTCCAAGGTAATGTTTTAATTTTTCATGTTTTCCCGGAAAACTTGTTATACTTAACAGCTTCATTTACATGCAAAATGCCTAGTTATAACATCTTAAATAACTAGTTAATCGCTGATACAGTGTTTCACAAATTTTATTTCGTAATACGATTCTGAAGCACAAAATAATCATGTGGAAATTATTTGAGACAGAGTGTATAACTGGTTAATCGCTGATAACATGTTATTGAGTGTAGTGTGAACAGGATATAATATTTAAAAAAATATTTATGTTCATATTCGATAGGTAGAATAGTCAGTTTGAAAATATTGATTAAATGTTATAAAATTTGTTTTTAAATTTAATTTTAATTCTAAATTAATCAATAATTTGGATATAAGAGTTAGTATTTTAATTATTTTACACTCAAAAAGGAAAATAAGTTAAATTAAAAGATAATAAAATGTAAAAGAAAAGAAACAAAAACAAACAAAAATTAAACGCATTTCAAAAATTACGAAAATTCAAATAGTTCCATTCAATGCATACATGCACCATTTTTGTCCTAAAATTAAAATATTTACTTACCATCTATCTTTAACTGCTTTTTTTTTACTGAATTTACATTTAAATTTTTTTTTGAATTTTTTTTTGTTATCTTCATATTTTAATATTTTTGCTGGACCAAATTGGTACATGTGTGCACTGAAAAGGTTAATTTAACTGAATATTTTTTTTATACCATATCCCTATTCAAATTACACATTTTTTCTAAATGTTCGACTTTTATTCATATTTGCCTATACACCCATTATACTATCCTAATCCAAATTATACTTTTTTCTATGAAAATTTCCAATTTTTCATTAAGTATTACTTAATGTTTGATAATAATTTTTCTATTATTATAACACTCCACATACCATTATGATAGTTGCATAACACTGTTCTAATTTTTTTTCACTCTTACATTTTGTTTTTGCTTTTGTTCTTTCCACTACAACAGATTGAATTTTTTTTTTTTTTTTTTAATTAACTAACTAATAATATTAACTACTCATAAACTACTTGTCCTTCAACAAATCAATTGTGTGTATAAAATTATTGTGTTAAGTAAAAGTTAAAAAAAATAAAAAATTATTAATTTTCAATTCACTTCAGTTGAGTTATGCAATTTTTTAAATCATTTAGATTTAGAACACACAGTTGTAGTACTCCGCATAGAAAATTTATTTGAATGATTTTTGAAATTCTTTAATATTTTATTTATAACTTTAATAAATAGTAAGTATTATCTATTATTATGTTTAGATTTTTATTTTTATTAGTGTGTTACATGTCCAGGGTAGAACAGTGTTACAAGCTATGATGTTCACGTATTGAATAGTTTTCAAATAACATTTGGATGTTCTGAAACTATTTTGGATTGATTGGAATAAATCGCTGTGGTATTGAAATTGCATTAAATCAGTGTTGCTCTGAAAATATTTTGTTAAAATTTATTTAAATATGGTTAACATACACCCATATTCTCTTAGACGCATCACTGATGCGATGAAAAATCCGCCAAGCTGAATATGTATTTTTGTAAGATCCTGGAACATGTTTGATAGCAATTTTAATTATTTTGGTAGTATACTAAGACATTTATTGTCATCATGTCAATTTAAAATTGTCACGTCTGCGTTTAATAGAATAGAAAAACTTAAGGGATATTTTCATACGATATAAACAATAAATATTGATTTTTATAAGTTCTGTTAAGATTATTAACTTTAAAAAATTTAATTTAAAAACACTAAAAATCCGATTAATAAATTTAAACAGCCAAAATTTGGTTAAAACTATTTTATTTTATTGAATAAACATATTTCATTAAGTGCCAACCAAAAAAATCTATAGACATTTGATTAATCATAATCATTATATATAACTAATATTTATATTTTTAATATCGTTACAAGTATATATATTCTCAACAATTATATATATTCTCAAACATAATAATGTAAATTTGGGATAGTATCAGTATAAAAACGTCTGAGTCCTAAAAATTATGTTTGATATATATATATATATATTTATACATATATTTTGCAATCTCTTACATTTTACGAATCTCCTTTCAATTCTGCCTACTTATAATATTTTTTTATCATTCCAGTCAAAACCGATTTTATATCGTTTTTTATTGATTTTTAATTTTATTTACCTATATGTTCAGCATTTATTTATTTATAAACAATTTTTAATACGTTTAAATTAAAAAAATTTAATTAAAAATTTGATTAGTTAAAATATTTTTATCCAAAAACAATTTTATTTTTCTTACTAGATAAACTAAATACTTTAACAGTTATATTAAATATAAATAAATTGAATTTCCCTCGTTCATATTGATGATATTGATATTGATGATGATGATGATGACTGTGTTATGATACGTTCATACTTTTCTTCCTTTATTTGGCTACAATTCAAATATTATTTTTTTTTTATCTTTTTCTACTTATCTATAAAAAACAATCAAATATCGTTTTTTGCACATGATGTAACGGTAAATTGCAGGTTAAAAATTATAGCATTATTTTACTGGCGCCCATACACCTTTTTTGATTTTTATTTATGACTCTTTTTTCCTTATTTTAAATTTTACGAATAATGGAAACAATATATCTATATATATATATACATATATATATATATATATATATATACATAATATTTAAAACAAAAGAAACTTTTAGGAATTTCCTGTACTTAATGTACTAAAAACTAATATGTATATAATATATACATATATGAATTATGTAAAATAATAATAATTGTAATAAATAACAAACAACTTGATTCTAAAAATATTCGACGTAGGTGGAAAATTTAAAAAAAAAAAAAATCTTTAAATTAATATGGAGTCGCGAAGCATATAAAACCTATTTACAAAAAAATAAAATTTATTGAATAATATTGGTTACCATAGATACACCATGTAAAGCATTTCAATACTGAAATTAAAAAAAAAAAATGATAGTTTATGATCAGAATTTTTTTTTTTAACTAATTTCAAATCTATAATTCATATTTATAGGTTTTTGATAATTTTGTATGACTCTTTATTTTTATGTAATTTCGATTTCAGCTTCTCTATCTATAGTTTTGCTTTTCAATCGAATTTATTTTATCGATTATTTTTATTTGTCTTTATTTATGTCTTAATTTATCTTTATTTGTCAATTACGACTACAATTCGACTGTATGTATAATATTAACTCTATATGTATATTGATTCTATAATCCGATTGTTACTTGTAGTACTGACTGATGACTTGATTAGTTCTATTATTTAATGAACCATTAACGGATTATAATTATGTAGTTAGTTCTATTCATCAAAAAATAAATTTGTATTTCTTTTGGTCAGCTAATTTCGTTTACAACTCGTCTTGCAAAAGCTCTAGATTGATAATTTTATTCATATTATTATACTATTTGAACTTTGATTGATTTTTATAACTCACAGATGTTGTTTTTTGTATTTCGATATTGGTATAGAATGTATAAAAGTAGATGTTTGGGTCAGTAGATGTCTAAATACTAAATCAGTTGATGTCTAGGTAGTGTTAATATTACTACAATACCTATTGATAAGTTCTAGTTTAGTGTTAGATGGACCGATAATGTGTATCGAATCATCGGTCTGAAAGAATTATTATTAACGGTTGAATTAGTATATCTCTTATTTACAACTCTTATAAATGACCGGGGTTGATAAATTTTGTTTAATTATTAAATCAATTGAATTTTGATTGATTTTTATAATTCACAGATGTTTTTTTTTGTATCTCGATATTAGTTATAGAATCAATTAAAGTAGATATTTTGGTCAGTAGATGTTTAATGACTAAATCAGTAGAAGTTTAAGCAGTCTAACTTTACCAATACCTAATGATAAGTTCTAATAGTGTTAGATGGATTAAATACTTTATTAATAATGTATGTCATTGTATACATTGTATAAATTGAATCATCGACCTGAAAGAATTATTAACGATTGAATTAGCTATCTCTTATCTTGGGTCCAATTAATTAGAATGAATTAGTTGTATACCAATATTATGCTTAACAATGCATTCTTCTAACTCAACTTGTGACTAATATTTTTTTATTTTTTATTTTTTTGTTCCAACTGTGACCATAAAAATTTCAAATCCAATCTTTTGTACTCTTTCCAATTTGTAATTTTCAACTTCTCTGATCTAAATTTTGGTGAAAGTCAAAATATCAGTAAACGATTTCGAGTTGGGTTCTCCTGGCAGCATTGAAATATGTATTTAGAATTTTGTTGCCATTTATGTAGGTTAATTTTTCGAAAAATGGAAGTAAACCTTGCTTCATTGCAGTTGTTTTGCATCGCACTGATAATATAAAGTTATTGTTTTTTTGCTTCTGTTAGAAGTGTTCTACATTCTATCAATTAAACAAAAAAAAAACCATTTTAAAGCTGAATAATAACCGAAATAAAATAAACTTAGCAAAAATAAAAACTCATTTTACAACCAAAAACAATTTGAAAATAAAAATTAAATAGGCACATATATGTATGTACATAGCTTAAGAAAAAATTGGATACTTACCATTTGTAATGTGAAATTTGAGTATAAAATACTCTTAAAAGTACATTATCTAAAGTGTTTCGCAACATATTTTTCTATACTAATTTTTTTAAACGTTCTATGGAGTACCACAAAGCACCCATTAAAATATGCCTCAAAGCACCCATTATGTATTTAGATATATATATATACGTATTTTAAAATCATGTAAAAGAAACACAGCAACAACAACAACAACATTTTAAGAATTCGCAAAATTTTATTTTATGTTATTAATAACCTTCCCGCCACACATCGTTTTAACCCCAAAGTTTCTAACAAAAAAAAAAAATTATTATGAAAGCACTAACAAAAAAAAAAAATTAAAATAACGACTCTTTAATATCCCAGTTAAAATAAAAAAACAAAATTTAAAAACTTAAAAACTAAATGGCGTAGAAATAAAAAAAATACAAAAACAAAAACTTTCCATTGTTTCCATGTTGATTTCATACCAAGTTTGTAGTAAGATTAACGAAGCGAATCTATAAATGTTTACTTCTGAAAAAAAAAAAAAAAACAATAAAATAAATTTAGTTAGTTTCCCGTTTGAGATTGCTATTACAACAATAATATACGAGAACATTCATTTGTTTTGTGGATTTACCATACCACTGTCCGATATCAGTCTGACTCGAGAACAAAAGAAGATACATACTTAGTTACTATTAATAGAGAACAGATAATTTTAGTGGCGCTTTTTTATTATTCACTACATTCAACTCTACATATTTCAAGCATAAACTTTCTTAACTTATAATTAAAAATTAGGGTGGTCAATTGCAACAAAGATAGAGTCATTTTTATTTAATTTGTTTGGTTGTTATGTTTAGGAACGAATGAATGGAAGGTTGGTGAAAAAGTAGTTGCATGAGTGAGTTGAACAGTGATTATGTACTAGGGATGAATCAATGAATCAATGAATGAATTAAATAATTAATGAGTGAGTAAATTAATCGATTAATGAGTGAATCAATTAATTAATGTGTGAGTGAGTGAGTGAATAAACGATTGAGTAGATGCATGAGTCAATTGAACAGTAATTATGTACTGTGTGCAAGAAAGTGAAGGAGTGAAGTAATTAATAAATGAATGAATTAATGAGTGATTGAATTAATCAATGAATGAGTGAATAAACGCTTGAACAAAAGTACTGAATGATTGAAAATGAAGAAGTAAATATATATGTGAATTACTATATAAGTAATGAAATGAAGCAATAATTCGCCGAATAAAAGAATCATTAAATAAATAAATGAGTGAATGAATGAGCGAATGAATTAAAAACTGAAGAGTTAAATAACTGAGTGAGTGAATGATTGAACGAATGAACTAAAAAATGAAGGATTAAATAAATGAGTGAATGAGTGAACGAATGAATTAAAAAATGAAGAATTAAATAAATGAGTGAGTGAGTGAATGAACGAACAAATTAATAAATTAATGAGCTAAAATATGAATAAGTGAAAAGCTGAATATTAAAATAATCAAACGATTGAATGAATAAATATATTAATTAATGAAGTAATACATTTAAGAGTGAATTAACGAATGAAGGAACTATTGAACGAACAAATGAATGAACTTACTAACGAAAAAACTAACCAATTAATTAAATTAACGAATAAATAAGTGTAATTATTAACGAATGAAAGATGAATAAATGAATAAACGAATGAATGCATGACGAATTAAATTATCAAGTGAATTAACAACTGAATGCAATTAACGAATGAATGATTTAAGAATTAAATTAATGAGTAAATTAACGATTGAATGAGCGTTGAGAATTAACAAATAGATGAGTAAAATAATAAATGAATAAATGAGTGAATGAATAAACGAATGAATGAATGAATGGCGAATTAAGTTTACGAATGAATGATACAAAAATTAAATTAATGAGTGAATTAACGAATGACTGAGAGGTCTGCCGGATAAATTAATGAATTAACAAATAAATGGGTGAATCAAACAATAACAAATAGATAAGTGAACTTATTATCAAATGAAATGAATGAATAAATGAATAAACGAATGGAATTAACAAGTGTATTAACGATTGAATTAAATGAACGCCTGAATGATTCAAGAATTAAATTAGTGACTGAATTAACGAATGAATGGGCGAACTGACGAGTAAATGAATAAAATAACGAATGACTGAGTGAATGAATAAACGAAAAAATGAGTGAATTAATAAAATAAATGAATGAATGGGTGAATTCTTGACGAATTAAATTTACAAGTGAATTAACGATTAATTGAACAAACGAATGATTGAAGAATTAAATTAATAAGTAAATAAATTAAGAAATTAACTGATCTATGAATAAATACAATGCATTAACGAATGAATGAATTATGAAAATGAACTTATTAAGCATTAATAAACTAATCAATTTAAGGATTAGAAAAAAATTATATTAATATATCAATTAAGTAATGAGTAAGTTTAGTAAACAAATGCAAGCAAATGAATGCAAATAATTGAATGAAAATTGATTGATAGAATAAATAATTGAATGAATAAAAGAATCAATTAATAATCATCTGATGTGTAAATTGTTTAATTGATTAACTATACAATAAAATGAATTAATAAATAAAAGAATGAATGAACGAATGACCGTAAAATCAATTTCAAACCAAAATACCTAACTAACTTGGTCTAAATTTTAGTTTTTCTATATATATATATATTAGTTTACGCTAGTATAACAGTTTAAAAATATAAACATTAAAAATGAGTATAACAGCAAATTATTATTTATTTATAATTATTTTTTGACAGCAGCTGTCAAGTCATATTGTATAGTAAAAATATATTATCTTTCACATAGATTATAATAGATTTGTTCAGTAAACTAATCTAGAACGTTCTAATTAAAAAAAATTAGGCAGAGTGTGTTCAGTAGATTTTTTTGTTCTAAGTGATTCTATGTAGTGTTTGGCAGTTAATTGTCATTGTCCAAAACTGTTATGTCCGATTCTGTTCTGAACATACTTAATATCGTATAATAAAAGAATTTTTATACATCATAATTCTGTGATTCTAAATAGAGTAATTAAAAACCGTAGGAAAATTTGATTTTCTATTTTATAAAAGTTGGCAACTCTAACTTCAAAAAGATTATCTTTTAAGTACATATTTTTATACAAAATACACTGCTTATTATACATATATATATAATTTCTGATAATATACATATATATATATATACATAATATGTTTGCGCAATCATTTGATGATGTTCATTTTGTTTTGTTTATTTTTTTACATTTGCGCAATTTACGAAAATTTCAATTTTTTATGTTTTAAAAGAGCAGGAAAATAATGGCGGCAACTCAAATAATTTAAAATTATAAAAAAAAAACAGCAAAAAACCAGAAAGGAAGGGGAAAAATAAACATCATAATAATATATTAATTCTACTCATGTGCTCTTCATTTACAGCATTTCATTATTCAACAATCGTTATTTTTTCTTGAATTGTTTACCGTTTTCTAAGAAAATTGTTTGTAGACAAAAATTCAAATGAGAGACGGAAATACATATAATATTCGATTCAATATTGTTCATCTCTTTCAATCAACAATATTAACTAACAAACTATAATATAACTTAACTTATTTTGTATTTAAAATGTTTGTTTGGTTTGGTTTTTGTTTTGTTTTGTTTTGCTGTTTTTTTTTTTTTTAATTTTTAAGAGGAAGTTGATGAAGTTTTTCGTAGACATTGAATAATATTCATAATAATAAAGTGAAAAATAAAAATATACAATAACTCTAACCTTGACCGATGGTTACTTGCTTATTCAGAAAATAAAAAAATTCAATTGTTTTGTAAAAAAAAAATAAAAACAATAAGAAAAATAATGAGAAAAAATAATATTACGTCCGCTGTAATATTTAAAAAACACAGGCAACTTCTGTTAATATATTACCAATGGTTTATTTCAAGTGATAGAAAGAGACAGAAATAAAATGTAGATAAAGGGAAACTTCATAGTATAAAATTTTAAAGGAAAATGACAAATTATGTTACTGTCAGGATGTCATGAAAAATGAAAATGTTATATCTCCAGGTTTTTTTTTTTATTTTGAGTAAAAATACGTTACATTTCCTGTAGAAATAATCGTGTAAATTTATTTTTTGTTTGGGTTAGTGAACATTTTTTGCTTACAACTTTATTTAACCGCTTAAATAAAATTTTAGGAGCTTCGTTAGATTTTGCTCGTTTATTTTCTTTCATATCATACAACTTTATTCCCAATTCTAAATTAAATTTTGGGAGCTTTGCTCTCTTTATGCTCTTATAAGACCCGTTAGTTTTCTTTCACACATCTTTTTTTAACCCATTCAATGCCGAAAATTGACTGCGACTTGCAACCTAATGTGAACACAGGACAATAACAAAGATTAATTGCAATTGCAACTTCAGCCAATTTCAGTGACTGTCAATATCAATGATTGTCAATATCAATGATTGTCAATGTCAATGATTGACAATGTCAATGATTGTCAATGTTAATGATTGTCAATGTCAATGATTGTCATGTCAATGATTGTCAATGTTAATGATTGTCAATGTCAATGATTGTCATGTCAATGATTGTCAATGTCAATATCAAACAAGTTGTCAATGGTTGTGTTAAATCATAATGCATTTGCATTTGCATACAAGAACACTCTCTCGCAAGTTATATTAAAAAAAAAAATATGTTTTGCACTTGCACCCTTTTTTGTACTCAGTTTAATACTTAATGACATTTGGTGATTATTTTTTTCTGGATATTTTTTTATTATTATTAACAAAAAAAAATTAAAATAGCAATAATTGAAGTAAAAAAAAAGCAACAACAAAAACTACCACTACTCAATATGTGACGTGTGCGCACAGCTTGACATTTTCATTTTCTTTGATGTGGCGTTTTCTCTCTTTTTTCTTTTGTTATTATTTTATTTTTTATAAGTTTGTTCTTAAAGCTAAACACGACATGAAACAAAACACATAAATCACCTGGTTGATGGTTAATAATTAAAATTATATAATATAGTCTGGTACTACTGTGTTCTTTTTATATGACAAAAAATAAAAAAAATAAAATAAACGGACTTACAGTTTCCGTTCCAAATTTTAATTACTTAAATAGGTAAAACGTATAAATTCAGAATTTATACAATGAAAGAAAAAAAGGACATAAGGGTGTTGCATTCAAAGGGTGCATACTAATTTTAGAGGGAAGTTAAAGCTCAATATGAGTCGTTATGTCATTTAAAAGAAAATGATAATTTTGATATCAAACGAAATCTAACGGAAAAAAAATGTAGAGGGATTGTTCTGAAAATATCCTGTATTTATTTTGTAATGTATGTTTTTTTTTTTGTTTTTGTTTATATATGGAAGTATGTATACATATTTTACAACCAAAACATTACGCTAGCAAAATGAAAATGTTGAAAGGCGGTATACGATGACAGGATTAGGCGAATATCACGAACTAAATTATAGAATGTATAGTTAGTAGTTATATAAGTTTGATCTTCATTGGGTGTATAATTAAGACTTGATAGTATATTTATTCCGTATTTTGTATAAGTAGTTAATCTTTTATTTATAAATATATATATATTATATATTGTATCAAATTAAACTAATTAATAATTGTCATATTTGTACTTTGGATTAAAAAATTTCTAATTTGAATAAAACCCTAATTTTATAACATTTAAGCTTCTACAATTTTTACTATAATAAAGTTGATATACATTTAGTTATTTATTTCAATTTATGAAACAGAATTAGAAAATTTGGTCTAGTTAGTTAGTCCCAAAACTTAAAGAGAAAATAACTTGAAAACTTGACTAAAAATGTATTAAAATAAATTTTAACTTTATATGATTAGGCTTAAACGAAGTAAAATGACTTGTACAAGCTCAATTATAATACTTCGATTGACTTATAAAAAATATTTATATTGAAAGTTCCAATCTCAGTTTTAAACTAATTAAAAATTAGTATTTAAACACTCAAATTTAAATATTAGTTCTATAAATGAATTGGCATTAAAAGAGAACAGAATAGATTTAGTTTAATTTTGCTTGGAATACATAAGTAGAAACTATTGTGAATATAATTTTTTAACTACAGAGTATTCATCCGGACCGGATAGCATAAATAATTGTTACTATCTTTTAATTTTATTTCATTCATATATGATTGTATTATGACTAATATTCACATTTTCGTATTCAATAGCGGCTGTGCACTTAAAAGGGATTATTACAATTTCTGAAAAAAAAAAGTAATTTTCGTTCATGTTGCGAACAAGCGGCTACGCATAAAAATAAATGGTGTTAATTCACATTAGGTACCGTGTATATATATAAATACTACCCAAATGAAATATGTACAGTCAAATAAATTGTACAAACAACTTCGACAAAATATAGGAAAATGACACTATAGGCAAATGAAATATACAATCACATGACACGTTCCGGATAAAAAATTAAATTGACTGCAACAGGACTAAAACTGTCTTCATTAAACAAAAAAATTTGTGCATTTAGTTTTTTTTAAAAATGTTTTATTCAGATCTACTAAAAAATATATGTACACTATCTAATTCAAAAATGTTAAATGTGAAAATATTCACGACCCCCCCCCCCTGCTCATCAAAAATGCACAATTAAGCGCTAATTGATTTTCCAAAAACAACTGCAATACTTAAATCAACCTACCTACCTACCTTCTGGATAATTATATGTATTTAAATGAATGCACCCATAAATTTAATCACTATCATCATAATCATCATCATCATTATCTATCATTTTCAATTATCCTACGGCAACTCTTTAACAGTGATGTTGATTTTAATAATACAATAGATAGATACTAATTTCAAAATAATTGGACAGAACTATTTTGTTTACAAAAAACTTGAAATTTTAAAATATAAAAACAAAAATTAAATAAATCAAAATTAATTTTCATCATAATAATCAAAATCAATATTATCATTATCATCATCCATCATAAAACGTTGACATTTTCTGTTGTTGTTGTTTTTGTTTTTTTTCTTTAATTTAGAATTATTCACTATTTAGTTTTTACTTGAAAAAAAAAGAAAAATATATATATACTTATATATATATATATATATATATATTCTAAAAATAACTTCAGTAAATAAATAATAAAAAATAATAAAAAAAAAATAGTAACAAAAAAAAAATCAAAATGAAAAACTAAAAAAAAAACAAAACACTTGACCTCGAAAGTACAAACTCTACGAATATAATTACAACTACTCTCAAGTAGAGTACATAATTGTGGAATTTAGAATTACAAAAAAAAAAAAAAACAATAAAAAACAATATATAAAAAAAACAAATAAAAAAAATATATATATTTTTTTTAACAATAATAGTCATCATAAAAAACAAAAAAAAAACCTACAGTTTTAGTCTACACGAAAAATAACAAAAAATAAGAACAAAATTAAAAAGAAAGTTAATTAAAGCTTTGTTTAAATGTACAACAAATTGAAGGGAATTGAAAGCGGCAATTACAACTGACCGTTTACATTATGTATATTTAATATATATATATATATTTTGTTTATTTTTTTTTTATTCTTATTATATTTCACTGAATTGAACTAGATGGACTGCATATATAATAAAAAAAACCAAACAATGAATCATAAACACACACCATGATGTTTTAATTTTTAATATTTTTTTTTATTTATTTTTTTTATTGTAATAAAAAAAAAAACATTTAAATAGTAGTTTTAATTCGTGTCATGTCATTCCATGTTTATAATAATAGGCCACGCCACTGTTAAATTTTTTATTCTTCTTTTTCATTTATTGTTTTTATATATATAAAATAAAAAAAAAAAAAAAAAAAAACAAATTTTTCTTTTTTTACAACCGATAATTTTTTAATAAAGGCCCGGCTGAATATAATTTATTACATTTTCTTTATAAACGTATAAATTCATCTATTGTATATATAAATATATCGTATATGCACGTATTATATATATATATATATATATACATATTTAGTAATTCTAATTAAATTCGTATTGTATGTATATATTATTTGGATGCATATACCTATGTATATATATATATATATATATATATTTATGAAATGTGTCAGATACTAGACGACGTGTTATAATTTTAGTTTTTCTTTTTTGCATATTGCCCAGTGATTCATTTTGTGCAAATTTTTGTGATGCATCATTCGTTTCTATTGATTATGTATACTTTATTGATTATGTATGTAATAAATAGAAATTTTGTTTTTATTGAAAATTTGTTGTATTGAAAAAAAATTTCTCCGGGCATGCGTTTTGTTTATCGTTTTTTAATACCGTCTTTGGAACATAGTGTTGCAGTATAACTCAGATCTATTATGATTTCGAAGTTGTTTTTCAGTTTCTCAAAATTATTTAATTTTTCAAGAAACTATTCAAGTACTATTGATAATGCTGTTATTGGCTTTCTTCAAATAATTAGATCCGCGCCACCTATCGTCTAATAAGACAATAAAATTTTATCTCAAATGAAATTCGAACACATGTTTGTCACATTGTTAAATCATCATCATCATTATTGTTCTGCAACACCAACCGTGGACTGTAGGTCGAAGTGATAACCAGTTAAAATACAGTTTTAATTTTTTTTTTTGACATTATTAGATATGGCATATTAAAACTCTGATGATTCTACAGGTTATTTCGTAAAGATATGGGTACTATGAGCATACAAACAGTAGTACAAATAGATTCAAAATGAAATAAGACATTGCGTCGGAAATAGAAATGATGATACTAAATCGGGTACAATGGAATATAATTGTGAATAAAATTTTATCGGTAAGGCTTTATAAAATATTTAGTTTATGTGCAAAAAATGTTTGTATCGTAACATTTCTAGTTATATGTCAAACAATTTAGTGATATTTATTTGTTATTGTATTTTTATGACACATTTTTCTATTCACCACAGAGTTGAGTGTTTCTGCGATATACATATTTCGATTATAAAATACGATTATACAATACTATTCTATACAATTATACAATACTGTTATATACAATTATACAATACTGTCATTTTTATTTCGATTTGAAATTCTTTTAGATTTCATTTTTGTATATTCACCTTAGAGGTGAGTTTTGTTTCCGAAATACTATTTTATTATAGTATCTACGGAACATTATTTTTGTACAATACTGTCATACAATTTTTAATTCGATTCGAAATTCATTAATCTTGTATATTTCAATTTTGTATATTAGGTATAGTCACCTTAGAGGTAAGTTTTTTCTAAATTGTTTTCAGTATTTTCAATACTGTCGTACAAATTTTTAATTCGATTCGGAACTAATTTATTTTGTGTATTTCACTTTTGTATATTATATTCACCTCCAAGGTGAGTTTTTTCTGAATACAGTAATAAAATAAGTAGTACAGAACAACATTATTGTACAATACAATTATACAACACTGTCATACAATTTTTAATACGATTCCAAATTATTGTAATCTTGTATATTTTATTTTTTGTATAATATATTCACCTCAGAGGTGAGTTTTTATCCGAAATATTTTAATATAGAAATAGTACGGAACAACATTATTGTACAATACAATTATACAATACTGTTGTATTTTTTTATATTTAATTTAGTATATATTTCACCACTTTTGTATGTAGTTATATTCATCAGAAAATTGAGCGTTATTTCCCGATTTATTAATAGTTTTTAGATACATATGTAGTTCGAATTTAGAAACTTTCAATATCAAAATTCACCTAAAGTACTTATTACAAAATTATGTTATTATTTAATAATTTTCATTTGACTTTTTCTTTGACTTTTTGAGTTTTAATCTTCAGCTTAATTAGAAAATTAAGTGTAAGTATATTTTAATGAAAATTCGGCTTCGGTTCATTACGGATACAAAATATTTTAATTCCATAAATATACAATTAGGATTTAGGATTTATAACACATATTGCTATTGCAAATATTTTCAACATCATAGATCGATAACTGCAGTTAGTTGGCGTAAAATCGACACATTTATATCAAAAATAGGGTTGTAATAAGCCCGTCTGATAGAATCAAACATATTTTCATAGCAAAAAAAAAAACATACATATATAGTTATTCATACAAAAAAGTTAATAGACATAATATGTACTTCGTTCAATAGTCTAACAAAATAAATATATTCCTAATATAACCTTTAAAAAAAATTTTATTAACATTTTTTTGTAATTCCCTGTACTTATTTATAAAAAAAAAATTGCATTGTTTATATAATAGTTTCCTTGATATCAACAATTTTACATTACATTAAATATATTTTACAGACATCTGTAAATGAATTGTTCAAAGTGCATAGTACGATAGCGAAAATAAAAAAAATAATAATAAATAAATCAAAAATTAAATAATTTAAAAAGAAAATATGAAAATTTTTCAAATCGTTAATAATTTAATTTCTAAAAATTAATTTTAACAAAGAATGAAATAAAAAGAAGAAAAAAAAAAAAACTATTAATAAAACGATTATTGAACTCTTGATTCTCCTCATATTCATCTAGGTGTATTTTTTTTTTTTTTTTGTAGATATATGCACATGTATGAAGTCGTACATGAACAAACTTAAATAAATTTTTGTGTATTAAATAAAAATAAAAACAAAAAAAAACGTAACTATTTAGAGATTTTTCTAGTTGAGTGTTGCCATAAATTTGTACAATAAAAACAAACAAACTTTTTTTTATCTATAATTAAAATAAAATAATATATGATTGACAAAACATATATTTTGTGTGAAATGACGACTAATTAAATTTACAGTTACCATCAATGAATTCTGAACAAAAAACTGCTTTTACCGTAATTTTCTACTGGAATTAATAACAACAATAATAGACTATAAACGCCACCAGTGCAATTAATTTAATATTAAAATGTTCAATATACACTTAAGTGAAATTTTTTAAGTTTTGGGGAATCATTTTCGGTGACCCTGTATATATCAAATAAATATTCTAACCTAAATCATCGTTAGGTGATTATATAGTTTAATTAATTAACAAAAAATAAGGTTTTTCCAAAAATATTTGAATGTAATCAACTGTTCGTGTATTCGTTACTATCAATAACAATCCATATCTAAACAATATTATGACTCTGAAAATGACGATTGGGTGAGTTGGCAAAGATATGATACCGATTTGTTAAATAAATATCTTGAAAACGAATTGAATACGTGTAATACACATTAATAAACATAAAGCAACATGATTATCAAGTTAAAATGTAAATGTCATTACTAGCACTACTTACTATTTTTATCTATTAATTTATAAGTATATACATAACTACAATTTATTATATTTTTATATTCTAACTACAATAAATAGTAACAAGAACACAACGATTTTATTTTAACCTAACATGATTTTTTTGAGTTATACGATGAGGCTTAGAATGACAATGAGGTCTGTATGGGAAAATATAATATAGTATATGAGCTGTGCAATGAGGCCTATGAGTTATACAATAACAATAAAGTATATGAATTATACAATGAGACTGATGTATATCAGTTATACAACAACAATAAGATGTTGATGACAAGATACAATATCGATTTCTATGAGTTATACAAGACAATGAGGTCTACCGAAAAAGCTATACCATCTAACTCCATATCAGGTATACATGGACATAATTAGAAAATACTTCAACCAAGAATTTTCTTCGAATCAGGATATGAAAATAAAATACTACAAATAAAACCAAACCTTCGTTTGAAAAAAGAAATTTTTTCATTCTTGAAACTGTTATATTGCTCTCTTAAATTTTTTTTTTGTTTGTCCTGTCATGTTGTAATTTTTTAACTGTCATTATGTTGTGTCATATATAAAACTGTCTCTTAAAAATTTTATAATAAAACCAATAACAACTTGTCACCTATGAAATCCGTATATGTCAACTAATATGTCAAAATGACAACTAGAACCATATTGTTCTAAAAATATTAAACATCAGAGAGTTCAAACTAAACTAAATTAATATTAGGATAGCTATCCGGCCGTCAAATAAATATTTTTGACAATTAATTTCCACATAAAAATGAGCTTATCGTTTTTAAATGATACGAAAATGTATACGTACATCTTTAACTGTCATATAGTCATTTTTTTTATTGCTGTACTATAAGCTACTGTCTTTTCTTCTTGTCCTATATAATTTTGAAACAATCTATTTTAAATTGAAATCAACAACAACCTGTCATTAATGAAATTAACATACGTCTACCTATCGTTATCAAAATCATTCTCATCGATAAATTGTTATTTTCGATTTACATGTCATGTCATGTCATGTTCACATTTACATGTTAAAATAATTTACATGTCATTATGTCATTTTGGTTACAATAGCAAAATAATAATTATTTAAGGTAAATTGTGTTTTTTTTTTGCTGTTCCAGATAGTTGACGTAAATAATAGGATACCAAGAAAAAATTGGATTATTACCAACTTCGCTAACATAATAAATAGGGTTACCAGACATTATAAAATGAATATTTTTTTTTATAAAATAAATGTAAGTAAACGTATCGAATTGTCAAAATATTATGACTTGTCTATTTTAAATAATTTACTTTATACGTCTACTATTCCAATTCGATGAATATAATTTCTACTAATGGCAATTCTTACTAGTACAAAAGATTCTTAAAAAATATTCAAAATAATTTTAAAAATCTATTAAGTAAAAATCTAAAATTAGATTTTATATTTTTTTTTATTTATTTTTCTTATGTTTATACTGTTATTGTAAATATTTAAAATAAAATTAATGTAAACATTTGAAAATAATCAAATTTTTTTTTTTTGCATATGTATTTAATGTGTAAAGGTGTGTATGTAATAAATGTAAATTTTAGTTTTGGCTCAATGACTTTCATTTTCTTATAATTTTTTTTTTTTTTTTTTTTTAATTTTGTTTTTATCAATTTCTTAAAATACTTTACAATAACAGCACTGAATTAAATTTACAACACTTAACTCTATATAAAATTTGTTCCACCTTCATTTTTGAACAAATTAAAAATATTTCGATTTTTTTTATTGTTAATATTATATTCTGTTTGTCTGTCTGTTATTTGTTAGTTGTATCGGATTAAACAAAAAACAAAGAGATGCTGTCATTTTCAAATTTGAGAAGATGAACAGACCTCATATAAAAGAAAATATACAGCTATATGACACTGTCACCACAACACTAACTCACTCTGTCACTTGTTATTATTTATATTAATCACCATATGGCATTATAGTATTGGCGGTTGATTGACAACGTAATAAATATAATTGGGAAACTGTCAAACCCGTTTGTCACTAGAAATAAAAAAAATATTTAATTTTTTGTTTAAACTGACTCTGACAGTTAATTACGCACATTTATCTTGTCCGGTTAAGTTTTTCAAACTGTTTGATAAGTCTGCACTTTGACAAAAATACTCTACAACCCTTTTTTATTTAATATCAAAAACAACTGGTTAATGGATAAATCGATATTTTTAACTTTTGTTATTGCAACCGCATGAAGCAAAGCGTTTTTTTTTTTTTTACAAAAAAGTTCAATTAAAAAAAAACTCTTAGTTACCGTTACAAACTATAAGAACAGTGTTTTTTTTTTTTGTATTTTTTCAATTTTTACTACTAAGTAATTTTTAATTGATTTTATTTTATTTTTAAAACCAAAAAAAAAAAAAACAATATTTAAATTTATAATGAATTGTTACGAGAATTGGCGCTGTTTTTCTTTTGTGTCGAATTTAACAAAATGTATTTTAAATATATATTTTTATTTTTACGGGTAGTGGTTTTATTTATTTTTTAATTTGGTAGCCGCCATTTGGTAATAAATTTCTTATAATAAAGAGCCAATTTATTGGTGGCCATCAATATATTTAGATGCAATGTGAATGCATTACAGATGTAACAATTTCTTAAAATAGATTTTTTTTTGTTAGATTTTTTTTAATTTGTTTTTTTTTTATATTTTAATTATAAATTACGTCTAAAAATTTAATTATAAAAGTAATTAAGGAAATTCATTTACATGTAATGAAGATTTGCAATTAATATTTTGAATTAATTTTGAATTTTTTTAAGGAAGTAATAAATGTATATTTGTTTATTATATATGTATATGTATATTGTATATATGTATTGTATATACGTATATTTATATCTATAGAAGGTATGTTATTAACAAAATAATCTTTTAATTTTGTTCTTTGATTCATATTCATTATATTTTTTTTATTTATTTAATGACTTTTAAATCAGTGATTCTCAATCTGTGGATAGTGGATATTTTAGAATTTTAATACGCTGTTTTGTCAGTTCTATACTTAAGTAGAATTACGCTTTTACAATTTGTAATTTCTATCACAGCTGCTAATTTTTGAGCCACTCATTTCTTCTTTAGATGGAAAAAAAAAACTGAGGGACTCAATTAGTGAGTATTGATGAAGATGGTTTGAATTTACCAAAACTTGATTATTATTTAAATAAAACTGGTTATAACAAAAAAATGTTAGTAAATAGAATGCATTGCAGCAAAAATTGCAGTATTTACTTATTATTTGAAGCTGTTGTTGTTGTTGTTGTTGTTGTTGTTCTAATGATTTTTATTGAACTGAACTTAAATAATTACAGTTAATGGCATTATTGTTATGACAAAAATTATTATATTATTTTAAATTAACGTTGCCCTATATATTAAATATTCAGTATAACAGTTATACATACCTCCTATCTATCGTTAATTTAACTAAAACTTTAATGCAGTGCATTTACAAATTAAAAAAAGGATAATTTTAAATTATTCAAATCCAAAAATGGTTGTTAAAATATCGATACTATTCTTTAAACATGATTCCAGCTTCTGACTGTTGATAGACTTGGTGAACATATTATCTGCTGGCATTTTAGTTGTATACATATATTTTATATATAAGACGATTATATAAAATATATACACTACGATTTCAGTTAATATTTTTTTTTAAAAATATTGCTTCCTCGCTTGTGTAGTAATGTGGACAGCTACAATATTGCCATTATTGTATATAGTTTAATATTGCAATTGTTGGTATTAAGATTATTATAAGATATGATTTTATATGTTAACTCAAAAACGTAACATACAATAACTTGCTTCAATTAATGACATGTATTCAGCGTCTGCCGAAGATAACGCAACTGTTTTTGGCATTTTAAATTTGCAAAATACGCCAGTGTTAGGTAATTTAAATACCTAAACCGTACATGATAATTCTATCATCTAAGATCGAAGCCCAGTCGGAGTCAACAAATCCAACACCAGTCTACACCAGTTTTTTTAAAATGTATAGTAATTGATTGTATATACATTAGTACTCTTTTTGCAGCGATCCAGTGTTCGGACCCAAAATTGTTGTTATATTTACTAAAAATGTGTACTATGAATAATATGGCTGGTCCTGTTGTTATACAAAGATACAAAACTGATCCAGTTACAGTTTAAGATGTTAGGATGTTCATCATACTTTGCTTTTATTCATTTGCCTTTGAACACATATTTTTTCCTTTTAATCTTTATCTTTTTAATGAAAGCGAAATTTTTGCATAGGTAAATTTCAGCCAAGATTTTGATATACAACGATTTTAATGTAAGTAAATAGATTTTGATATTAGGAGATTTTGTAATTGAGATGTTTTGATATAATCGAACCCGGATAAATGTAAATGGAAAATCTCCGAAAATCCGAATTTTGAAGTTAACTGGTTTCGAATAAAGGCAAATTTTTGTGCAATTATTTAGGGTCCGGATAATTGAACAACTTTAGTGCATTTATTTGTGGCCCAAATATATGAAAACAATATCATTAATTTTATAACTTAATTTTATACATACAAATGTAGAAATACATACAAATGTTTATACAGACAAAGTAGATTTTCAAAGCCAGCAAAGTGTAGTGATATTCTCACTAATGACATATGGTACCAAAAATATATTGTGATTGTAAATTATATTTCCTGTAAGAAATTAATAAAGAGTTGAGTTTAACAGATTGGTTAGTAATATTTTATTTGGGATTTAGCAACTTTGGGGTCTTATTTAGTGTCTAGAAATTTACTATTGAAATTTTTAATTTGATATTTATCCGGGCGTTTTTTTCAAGCACTTTTAAAAATGCTCTAAAATTTGTGTGTTTTGTCTATTCAGTATTTCTTCTTAGAGAGATTGCAGATTGCAGTTATCAGGGTAAAAAAAACCTTATTGCATTAATTTGATCTAATCTTATAGAAGTTTTACATTTATCAGGTATGCATTTAAACGGGTTCAACTGTACATGATTTCTTGATACTCCCATTATTTGTACAGATTAACTAACCTATGTTTAAAACCACTGCCGCTTTAAGTGTGACATTTTTTGTTAATGCTCGAATTATAATTTCCCCATTTATTTTCATTAAAAATTCTGTAAGTTGGCAAAATTTTTTTTTTGAAAAATAAATTTTACTTATTTCAATTTTATGAAAGAATACTTCAATTACAAAAGGGCCCTACAAATTTTATTTATTTCAATTTATGAAAAACATTTCTACTTCCCTCTCTCTCTCTCTTTACTACACAGTATTACTACGATTCTATTAAAATATAATATTTTTCAGAAAATCTTATTCATATCTAAATTCGAAAAATCAAATACGTATAACAACAATTTCAATTACTTTACATCTCACACAGCTCTCTATCATAAGTCGAAAAGTTAAAAAAAAAAAAAAAAAAAAAAAAAAACATAAGCCCACATTCTTTATACATAATTTTTTTTTTTATTATTATTGAAAACATTCTTGTTTTTTTTTTTTTATTATTTTGTAAATTACTAGATAGAGGTATAGATAGAGGTGCTTTAGAAGAGCCTACCTAGCAACTGCTATCTAATACATACCAATGTACTTACTCACAATGTGTATAATAAACAAGTAAATCAAAAGCAAGTCATCATTAAAGCATCATCTCCTTACAAAGAGTACTAGTACCTACTATATATGTATAGAATGTACATATATATATATATAAATATAGAGAGTAAAAAAAAATTGTTTTTTCTTTTTTTTTTATATATATATATATATATACTTATTTTCCTCAGCACTAAATTTAATATCACGCATATTGAGTTTTACCTGTGTATCTTGTATCTTGTTGTTTTTATTATTTTTTTTTTCTTTTTGTAATCACGAAAATATGCCCACAGAGTAGAGCATAGGTATCTTTTAAAATCTAAACTTGTTTTATTTAATTTTTGTTTTGTTTTTCTTTTTGTGTTCTGTTTTTAACTAAATAAAGGTGTAAGTAACTATATATATATTATGTAGATACGAGTATCTTTTTTTGTAAAATTTAAAAATAAATCTTTTTATGAGAGGGTTAGGGTAAGTATTATTTTCAAGTTACCAGATAAAAGAAATATAGACATAAAGGAGGACAGAGATAGAAAATGAATGAAAGAAACGAAAAATTACGTCAATGTTGTATAACTGGTTTTTTGACTCTTAAAATGATGATTTTTTTTTCTAATTTATTTTTGTTGTTGTTTTTGTTGTTTTCAACATAAATCTAGTGAACCTACATAATATTCTTTTACATTATTTTTTTTTTTATAGATCGCATTTCGTGCCAGTTTTCTTTTGATTTCTTTTCTTTCTTCCTATTTTGTTTTTTTGTTTTGTTTTTATTTATTTTTTTGTTTTTCTTTAGTAATGCTTTTTTTTGTGTTTTTACGGGACACCAATCAGTATTGTGAAGGTTTATAAAAAAAAAATGAAAACCTGAAATTATCTCTTGTGCCCACCACCATAAAAAAAAACAAGAACAGAAAAAAACCAGTCAGTCACTCACTACTATCACCATTAATGATTGGATTGACTTATTTTTCACACAGAAAGAACGTGAAACCACATTGAAATGAAATTTCACTCTATCTCTATCTTTCTCTCTCTCTCTCTCTATTCTTTTCCCCTCTTTTACTGTAGACATTTTATCTTGATTTTAGTATTTAGTTAGTGGTATGGTGGTTTCCAAGTACAGTATAGTGCAGTGTTGCCACTTTGAATACAGTTTAAGTATATTAAATTTTGAGATGGTTTTTCTTCTTGTCATTACTGACATCTTGGTGGGTGGGTGGATGAAATTTTATTGCCATATAAATATATAAAATATCATGCCAAAACTGTTATGATGCCATGTGATCACAGGGCATCATCATCATCATCATGCCAAAATGATACACAGGGCAATTAAAATGGCTAATTATGGTGGGATTCCAAGAACATTTCAGGGAAGTTGAATTAGCTAGTGTAAGAAGTACTACCAATTTTAGGTCGGCAATTGCTAAACAAAGATTATGTAAACATAGTTTAAATAAATTCAAGTGTTGATAGCGTAGTAGAGATTCACACTAATGACATATGCTGCCGAAAATATATTGTGATTGTCAATTATATTTTCTGTAACAAATTAATAAAGAGTTGAGTTTAAACACTGAAGTAGACCGGTCTTTTATTTACTAAAAAGCTTACAATATAATCGCGGAACACCATTACATTGGTAAAATCAATAAAAAAAGGTAAATAAAATAAGTAAGTCTAAACACATACGAAAGTTTAGCAATTTCGAGATAGATAACAGATTGAATCATGATTTACGGAATGGATACTCACATTAATATAATTTGCAAAAGTACAAATAAAATAGACAACACTGTTGGGGACTAGGATATAAAAATGGTCAAAAATAGAATTAATATAATTAGTTAGTCACAAGCAATGTTGACGGAAGTATGTTGCTTCCGAAATATCGATATTTCCACTCAAATATTAAAAAAAATATTAATGAACAGAAATCTGGCAATAATTAAATTATTCATATTTGATTATTTACAGTTACTTAGGTACACTTATTTACAGTTATTTATCTACATATACGTACCAGTTAATTTTTTTTATTATAATGTAGAATTTACTTTTTTATTTGAATTTAATTCCAATTATGATTAAAAAGTATAAAGGATGCTAACTGGCTCAACGACGGAGTCTGGTGACTACCAGTGGTGACTACCAGAAGTGAAGTCATTGAGATTGGTTACAACGGGTCGCGAAGCATAAATGCGAGGGATGAAGATTTATCCCACCCATCTAATCAACCATGTATGTAAAACTGTAAAGAAGGAATTCATTAGTCACAATTAGGTAGACAATTAGGGATGAAGGTATAATTGCAAGGTTTGCAAACATTTAAAAACTAAGATAGACTGACCACCATAATTAGAATGCATGAAAATTGTATTAAATAGAAAGCCGAAAAATAATCGTGGTAGAGGAAGACCAAGCCGCGGATGGGAATCCCAAATTGGAGACAAAAGACGCAAGATCAACCGTTTTTGCGGAATATTCTGATGAATACTAAAGCTCACCCAAAACTGTATCGCTGTAATGTGATGATGACACATTTTTGTACCCAAACCATATAAAAACAATTGAACGATTCGAAAAATCACTACTTTGTTCGATAAGTATTTAAAATATTTTTTTTTTGCGCATAAATTGCAATAATTCTTAAGTATCTGGCAACACCATTTAGCAACAATAGTATTTTCTATGCTGTCAAAAGTTTATTATGATTTGTTGGTTTCAATCTCAAATTATATTATGAAGAATATATATATACCTATCTATATATATATAGATCAACATATATAACAGATGATAATGATATTATTTATTGATGATGATGATGATGATGATGATGATGATTGTGATAATAATAATGGTGATGATGATTGAATGAATTTGATTACCAGTTGTTCTTGGGGATTGTTTTTTTTTGCTTTTCTTTATTCTGCGGTATTAAATAAAGTATCTATATCTTCACGTATCACAAAAGTCTCCAAGGAGAAATGAAAAGGCTGAGCATTAATAAAGTTTTTTGTTTTTCCGTTTTTTTTTTTTTTTTATTTTCTTATTTTATTATTATTGTTTTTTTCTTTATTTTTATTTTAATACAAAACGTTTCTTTGTTACTAGTAATTGCATTACAATGTTGGTGCTGGTTTCTTACTCTATGTTAAATCTTGTTCTGTTATTCTTATTTTTTTATTATTATTTTTTTTTTTTATTTTTAACAATGCCAATGGTTATTATGATGGTTAAAATTACAAAAGCGGTTTTTCATTTTTTTAGTTTTTTAGTTTTTTGCAAAATAATAAAAAAAAAAAACAAAAAAAAAGTTTTAAAGTGCAGAAGAGGCGATACTGATGTCGGGTTAGTTAACTTGGCTTTTGTAGTCAGAGACAGAGACATAGGTTATTTTTAATATTAAAAAAAAAAAAAGTCAATGTTTGATTCTTGTTTTCAATTATTAAAGGTAGTTAGTTGTACGTATAAAGTTAAGTTTGGAATGTTTGAAGAAAATTGTTTTGTTGTTTTGAACATAAATAGAAATTGTTTTAAAAGTGTATTTGATTGGGAAATTTTATTAAAATATAGATACAAGTTTAATAAAATAAGTATGTAAGTTTTCAAATATGTTATTAAAATTATTTTGTTAATTTGAAAATGTCAATCTGTTGTAGTTAAGTAGTTTTCATTAGACTAAATTTAATAAATTAAATAGATTTAATAAATAGGTTCAATATGGAATGAAATAGTTCTGGTTTCATCTTGAAATTGCAAAATAATTTTTATATATAACTAGGTTCTAAAACTTAGCTTTTTTGGATTTTGGATTTAAATTTTAAATGTTCTTCGACGCCTGGGTGCTTCAAAGTGTGAAAAAAAACAGTGAATTGTTTTTAACAATATAAAGCAGCTCTCCTGTCTGGCACATTCTGGAAGGTCAAACAAAAAAACGATAGAAAGCAAATTTCTTGACTTAGGCACTATTCGCTGTTTTACAGTAAAAAAAAAACAAAATTGGTGAATTGTCAAATCATTTAAGGTCTAGGTAATAACTTAATTTAAATTTATTAATCGTATTTTTATTTTTAGTGATAATTTGAATTAAATAATTTAATTATTGCCAGGCTTCCGTTCACTAATAATTTTATAAATGTTAGTCACAAGCACTGATGAAGAAAGTATGTTGCTTCCGAAATATCGATTTTTGTAATGAAATATTAAAAATTATTAGTGAACCTGGCAACAATTAAATTATTTAATTAAATTTAAATGTTCTGTTAATTTTGTCATATACGATTTTATATTGCTACAGGGTGTTTTTTTATATGCATTTTTAATTTTTTTCCACTATTTTTACATTGTTAAACTAGTCTAGACTACAAAAATTTAAAAACATAGCTAATTCATTATATTTTATTAACATCTGAGCAAATTTTTTAGTTTTTATGTTAATTTGATGCACTATTTTTAATAATTATTGTTGATACTATTAATTACTGCACAAATTTTGCAAAAAAATTGTCTGTGAATTATAATAAAAGTAGGGAATAAAAATAATTTTAACTTAATCTATCTTAAAAATGAGCTTAATTTTTTAATAATTAATAATTAAATAATTTATCTTTATCTGGTATGAACATTTTAAATTTTCTTTGTTTAAATTGCCCGGGTTATAACTATATACAATAATTTTACATATAGCCCTGTCTATTATAATGATATCTGTGTCAATGATACATAACCGCTTAAGTTGACATAAACAAAAAATGAGATATTGTCACCATCGCATTCTACGAGCAAAAATCTATCTTGCACAAAAATCCCGAACATTTTATAAATTTTCAAAGTTAAGAAAATAGCATTCATTTATTTGCCTAAATCAGTTAGACTCTATATTGTACATGATATAAATAGAGGGATATGCTGACGGTTTGGAATATTACCGTTTTTGCTTAAAACATATACAAATTGTGTTATGGGTGTAATTTAGTACATGGGTGTTAGTACAAGGGTGTTAATTCAGTGATTGCCACTATTGTATATGAATATCATTATTTAAAGCTTTATTCATCAGATTAACATCCTGTTCAAATACATATGTATATTTATACATTTTAAAATTGTTTTGTTTATCGAGATTCAACTGTAATTTATTTATTAATGATACTACATACATAGTATGAATAATCTTTTTGTTGGAATTAAAATGAAGTATGGATTATCTCTGCAGTTTCATTATAATTGTATTAAAGAGAGCTGGCAAGTTAAATATATATATATATATATATATGTAACTATACATATGTGTACATTTATAAGAAGTAAAACGATACCTGTGTCAATAACGTTTTAAATTATGTTTTTTTTTTATTCTTATTGTTTTCCTCCTCCTGGTAATACTTATGAAAGTCTTCATGGCTTAGTAATAAATAAAAGTAACACAAAAATAATGTAATTTTTGCGTTTTTTATTTTGCACTATACACAAATGTGCATTCTGCATAAATAACTGAAAATGAGTTGGAGAAATTTAGCATTGGTTGTTTATTTTCGTTTTTTTCGTATAATTTTTTTTATTTTTGCCTTATTGCAGATTTTTGCAGTTATTTTTATTTCTATACCGTTGTAATTCGCGGATTATGCACTTATATATTACACTACATATATATATATATAGATATTTATATCAATGTGCATATTAAATTTAGACACGAAGCTTGGGTTTCATGTTGCAAAACCATCATCATCATCAATGAAATAAAAAACGTTGTTATTTTTTTTTTATTTAATTATTTTTTTTTTTTTTTAAATCTTGTTTAAATGGAAAAAAATATTTTTTGTTTTTTTTTTTAAACTCTGATGTGAAAAAAAGTGATAAGCAATAAAGAAAAAAAAAACGCAGAAATAAGAAACAGAAAAAGCAAAAAAAAAAAACAGAACAAAAAATTAAGAAGATTAAGTGTCAAATAATATAACGTGACTTAATATTTAAAAAAATAAACTTGTACATATATATATACATATATAAATAAATATATGTATATTAAAAGTTCAAATATTTGCATTTTAAATTATGATATTTAAAAAAGAAAAAAAATGTCTTTTTTCTTTTGTTATTTTTTTTTTTTTTTTTTTTTGGAAAATTAAATATAAATTTTTATTTAAAGTATTTACGTAGAAAGTTAGTAACTATTTATATTGATATCATATTATGTAGTAATGTATAAAATATTTTTAAATTTTAGAAATTCCAAAAATTTTTCATAATTTTTATTAATTGTACATAACTAAATATTTAATATACACAATAAATACATAACTATCGTTGTTGTTCCAGTTAAAATACCCTTCTTCAGTCTTGGTTCAATATAGTGATACATAAAAGTGTATGTGTTAAGACGTAACTAGTATATTAAAACTATAACTACTTACGTCTATTTTCCGTCTATGATCGTAATGTTAAGTCTACTTTCCTTTCTGATTATCATGTTTAGAGCGTGTTGACATAATATTATAAAAAAATACTTTTCTATATGTCTAAAATTTGTCTTTACATACCCCCTAGTTCTATTTTTATTAGTTGCAAGATTATTGAATCTATAGAATTTGGATCAAATCGAAACATTCATCATATTTGTAATAATTTTTATAATATAAGTACTCGGTAGTTTTGTATATTTATTTTATATATAGTTTGTACATAAATTATAATTTGTTATTATTAATAATTGATATAATGTATATCATGCACTCAATGCACTCAAAAATTGTATTATTCTTATATAATATAACTAAGTACATATTTGTAATTATTGTAAAATAAGATTAATCGAAGACAAAAACCATTATTTTCTGTACTATCGAATAATAAAATAAATTATATTTAAATATTGATTATATATATATTATATTTCAGTAGTTATACTTATAACAAAAAAGTTATTAAATTAAATATTTCCGAATTGGCAAAAATTTGACTTAGTTTTTATTGACAACGTTGACAATAATACGAAAAGCACACACTGTCTAGTTATCTCAGGTTAATGAAAATTTTACTTTCACTTAATTAATTTAATGGTGCACCGAAACTCATAAATCACTGATCGAATGTAAAAATTACCTCAATTGGGTTTTATTCATGAAACAATGGTGCAACAAAATTCATAAATGTCTGATTGAATGGAAAAATTTGCTCAATTGGTTTTTATTCATGACACAATGGTGCAACAAAACTCATTAATGTCTGATTGAATGAAAAATTTGCTCAATTGGTTTTTATTCAAGACACAATGGTGCAACAAAACTCATAAATGTCTGATTGAATGAAAAAATTTGCTCAATTGAGTTTTCTTCAAGACACAATGGTGCAACAAAACTCATAAATGTCTGATTGAATGAAAAAATTTGCTTAATTGGTTTTTGTTCAAAACAGAATGGTGCAACAAAACTCATAAATGTCTGATTGGATGAAAAAAAATGCTCAATTGGTTTTTATTCAAGATACAATGATGCAACAAAACTTATAAATCACTGATCGAATAAAAAATTTGCTCAATTGATATTTAATTAGGACACAATCGTGCAACAAAACTTATAAATGTCTGATTGAATGAAAAAAATTGCTCAATTGGTTTTTATTCAAAACAGAATGGTGCAACAAAACTCATAAACTACTGATCGAATGAAAACAATTGCTCAAATGTATTAATTAAAGAAGGGTTTCGTTCAATTTAACCTTACTGGAAGAAGATGTATGTAGTAATGAACTTTCTACACAAATTATTTAGGTACCAGTTTTAGACTCACCACATTTGTTTGAATTCATCAGTTTTTTCAACAATTAAAGAATCTTTCCAAAATATATTTATCATTCTAACTACTAAATTATTCTAACGAAATAATTATAAATCAAAATTATACAGAATTTAATTACAAATCAATATCATGGCCAGTTTTTAATCACCTAGTTATTGTAGGAATCATTAATATACTTATATACATATATATATATATATATGTGTGTACAAATAATTATTAATAATTATTATTTCACATTATTTAACAATTTTATATATGTATATATACATTGTACTTAATTATATGTAAATAAATATAGATATCTAGTTAAATAAATAAATATTTTAATTTATTTCTTCATACATCATACTTTAAATATTCTTTCATTTAATTCTGTTTATTTTTTTTATTTAACTAACATGTTTATTTAATTAAAAATCATTTTTTATTCAATACTTTCTTTTGCTCCCTCTTTCTCTTTGTTCTCTGTTATCCATGCCTTAAACAAGATTTTAATTGAAAGTTTATTTTTATTTTATTCCCTTCATTTCCCCACTTTTCATAATAAAAATTAAATTTTTTGAATATACATTTATATAATATATACATATAGATATATTGTATTTTACGTAAATATAATTAATTAAGAATTAAAAAGAAAAAAAGAACAATAAAAAAAAAGTAATTACTGTCACCAGTTTTGAGTGACAACCGAATTTCATGTACAAAAAAAATAGTTAAAAATAACAAAAATAAATAAATACAAAAAAAAAAAGAAAAATTAAAATGTCATAATGAGCAAATAAGTTAGCGTTATTGCAAGAGAGATAGAGAGTAAGAAAAGAAAAACGAAAAAAAAAAAATAATAAATAGAAAGAAATCAAATGATTACGAATCTATCTATCTACTTATAGCTAGAATTTAATGATGTCAATAACATTTTAACATGAAATTAGATTTTCCTGTTTTGCGGTTTTTCTTTAATAATTTTTCTTTATATACTTAATATGTACATGTATATATAATAACATTATTCTGCATACATTGATTTATGGATTTGTTCTTGTACACATTTATAATAATGTACAGTGGTGGAAAGCCAAATTATAATTAATCAATTGCAAAATTTTTATTTATTTTTATTTATTTACAATATCAGTTAGGTAGAGTAGGTGGAAAAGGTTACTTCAATAATTTGTTTTGTACATAATTATTACGGTATGTATATATTGGCTTATGTATTTCTGTTATATATGTATTTGTTATATTTATTCATTTGATGGAATATTCAATAATATTATGACGTTTTGTGATCTATATAAAGACATTTTGGAAGTTTAATGACTAATTGTTAATTAACAATTAAAATTTAAGATAGAACTAAAAATAAATAAAAATAATATTTAGTATCTAATATATTATGTAAGATGTGATTCATCAATCTGACTAAATAATAGTGAAGTAATTATTGAAAAAAAATGTTCTAAATAAGGTAATAATTTCATTCAAATGAACTTTAGGTGACAACAAAATCACTTTAAATTTTCAAATGTAAATTGTTAAATGTTCTTAATAGTAAATGTCAAATTGTTAAATAAGCCAGATTCTATAATTGAGATTATTTTGAACGATAGCAAAATTCCACTTCTACCTATATTCCTATGTTATACAATGTAGAGTGGTGCAAAGTGGTTCAATAAATCTGAAAATGCCTTTCATTTGAATTGGACTATAAGTAAGAATATTTTCTTAATATATTCAACCACTGTACTTCACATTAATAATTAAATACAAGTACATAATAAATTTTTATACATAATAAATTATGTATCTAATATATATACAACTTACAAAAAAAAAAAAAAAATTATTGTCTCTTAATTTTTTATTATTTATTTTATTAAATTAAAATTTATTTTATTTCATTTAAATACATTTTTGTAAATTATCTAAAATAACAAACAATTCATCATCATAGCATAGCAAAAATAATAGAAGGGAAATTTTTTTTTCGTTCGTTTTGTATAGGCGCCTGACAATGCAAATGCAATACAACTCAACAACAAAAACCCAACCCCAAATAAAATGAATAAAATGAAAAAAAATACAAATTTATAAAAATAAATGCAAAATTGCAATTTATTTATTGTGATACAATGTTGGATAATATTAAATTAATGAATAAATATGTATAAGTATACTGTATATTTATTTAAATTAAATATTTAATTAACCGTAAATTTAATGAATGATTTATATAATTTCCTATATGGTATGCATTATATTATTATTTTGCATTATAATATTTTTTTTTAAAGATACAAATTGGGAATTTTCGAAATAAGTATATATGATTTAATGATTTATGAATTTTTAAGTTAAATTTAAATAAATTTGTAATAACTATTTCATCAAATATTGATATTATGTCGTTTTGATTTCCTTCCATAAATCCTTTTTATTTGTATTTATTTATTCCGGTTAAAAATATTTGTTATAATTTTTTTATACTATACCTTGTGCGTTTCATACATATTTAAGGTGAGGAATTGATTTGTAAGCATAGTAGATTTCAATTGTATTCATTTTCTTGTAATGTATACTTACATTTTTTTTATTTTTTTATTGAATAAAGAAATATATTGGGTAACTCAATACTAAGTAATGCATTATTTATATAATCTTTATTTAATATTGTGTTATTGTATATAATGCGATATTAAGTAATTCATTACTGGGATAATGAATTAAGTAGATTAAATAAGTGATAATTGATAAATAGAAAAATATTGAATACCTCATTACCAAGTATTCCATTACTTATATAATCCATTACTTAATATCGTATTACTGTATATAATTAATTATTAAATCATCCATTACTGATATAATGAATTAATTATATAAGTTATAAATAGAAAACTATAGAATAATTTATTACTAATTATTTCATTATTTTTGCATACTTAATTAATTACTTAATATTGTATTTATCTCACTATATCATTATTAAGTAATCCATTACAGGTATACTTAATGAGTTAAATAGATATATAAGTGAGAAATAGAAAAATATTGAGTATCTTATTACTAAATATTGCATTACTTATATAATTCATTATTAATCTGAGTATACTAAGCATAAATAAACTGAGTATTCCAACAGATTCTTGAAATTACTAATTTAAAAAAAAAAAAAAATTGTTTTAAAGTTAATTCATTCAAAAAAAATTTATGATCATATTTTTTTAGAATGTTTTTCTTTGATAATAAATAGAATAAAAAATAACTTGTTTAATTCATAATTACTCAAATAAGACATTTTTTATATATATAATGTTCAAATTGTATAATACAATATTGCAAATATTTATAATTCTTTACTAAATAAAGTATTTCTACTATCACAATTAAATAATTCATTATTTATTTAATTCATTATTAAACACATAGTTAATATATTACAACTTATATTACTAAGTAATGCATTATCATTATTTATTTAATTCATTATTAAACACATAGTTAATATATTACAACTTATATTACTAAGTAATGCATTGCATAATTTGTTAAAAATCTATAATATGTAATGTAAATATTTATTAACATTTTACTTAGGTATTTAATAACTAGTCTAAGTAAGTATATAAAGTTATATTTATATATCTACAAAATTTCAAATTTATAAATACTTAAATATAATAATTCAAAACTGTTAACTTGTCAAAATTCGCAATGTCAACCAAAAACTAACCTAACTAAGTTTTACTTAAATTAAACAAATTTTAAAATACTGGCAACACTGTCTATATTAAAATTTCGAAATAATTTACATGTATATATGTATATAGATATAGATATAGATATAGATATAGATATATATATATATATACTTATTATTATTATACTTAGCTGCATATTTTTAATATTTTTAGGTTAAAATTTAATTAACGAAAAATTACAACAACAAAACATTGTTTTTTTTATTTTTAAACTATTTAAAAATTCTAATTAAATTTTTAAATTATATATATAATATATTAAGTATAATTAAATATGTTTTCTAATTAAAATAGAATAATAAACTAATTTTTTTAAATTTTTTTTTTTATTTTCAGGTAATGTATTAAGCAAGCAATCAATAAATAATTATAAAATACATGCACAAGAAATTGAAGGAATTTAAATTCAATTTTACTATTTTATATTATACTATATATAATATAATATAATATATATATATTGGGATTAAAGATTGGATTAACCTACTTTTACCATGATTAAATTAAAATCATTAAAAAAAGAAATATCAAATGCATTCCATTCGTAAGTTTTTTTCATTATTTTCAATTCTCTTTTTTTTGTTAATATTAACTATTATATAAATTGCTCTACTATACAACATTTATTCTTATAAGAACTATGTATATTTAATTTATATATATATATATATTTATATATTAATTTTTTTTATATATATAGAACAAGTATTTTTTTTTTATTACTTATGATGTACATATATTTTATTTCTTATTTAATAGATATAAATAATTATTTTATGCAGATATATTAACTATCAGACTTTATTCTATATATGTATATATATTAAAAGTTATTAAAAATGAAAAAAATTAATAAATATATTTTAGATCAGTGTTTCTCAATTGTTGAAATATTTTGTTTATATAGAAAAATTGTTTGTGTAACTCTTAGTTTAAAAAAAATTTTCGAAATACAGAATTTGAAATTAATAACAACTAGTAAAAGTCAAAAAATGAGCAGCATACTTGGATGAGCAAAGGATAAAAAGAAGATGAAAGAAATTAACGGCATATATAAAATATCATGCAACTATTCAAAAGTATATGTATATATATATATATATATATATATATATATAGTTAGGGAAATCAAAACGGCTAATTACTATTTTATAGACAAAATATTTTCAAAACAAATTTGTTTTGCAACTTACTACGTATAACAACTATAACTATAATTGATGTCTATAATTATTATTAGAATTGTATACCAGTGTGTATACTAAGTATTTGATTAGTTTATTTTATAGTATAATAGTGCAGTTGTACTTTACAGTTGATGTTACATTATCACAATGTACTGTATATCTGATTACAATGCTGTAATGAACTCACTGTACTGTATCTAACTGTATTTAACTGTACTTACTTTACAGAGATAGATTTTCAAGCTTCATCAAACTTTTTTTTTATCTTTGAACGATTGCATTTTTGATTGGGTCTATTATTTACCATAAGGTTTATATCTATATGTAAATAGAATGTATTTTATTATGTCAAACATCTTAACATCTTACTTACCCTTTATTATACTCCAATCTACGAATGATCTTCAAACTCATTGACACATATTATATAGATCGAGTTACAAAATCCTACTACTGAAAAAATTTTATTATCAAAAAATTAATTTTAATACCAGTTCCGAACTCGTAGATTTATAGAAATTTGAGCAAAATTTAACTCGTATAATACTATTTATTGTAATAACACCATTTATTTTAAGTCTGCAAATCATTTCTGTCAAATCTGCAGTAACTATATTGTTTTTATCAAAAACATATTCAAATTACATACTACCAATCGATTAAACCCCCAAAACAAGTCTTATTAATCAATTTAGAAAATAATATTTTGAAAAAGTAAAATTTTATATGGGTAAAAGATTTTGAACAGCAAAAGGAGAGACAAAAAACATTGACCCCTGTTTTGTCAATATGTACTTAAATTACAAAATATTTAATTAAATTTTCAAGTTTCATCCATATAAACAAAAAAACGTCTTCATATTGTTTAATATTGTATAATATATTTAAAAAATAAATAAGTAATTAAAAATATTTATTTAATGTTAATTAAATTTAATATTCAAAAAACGCTGGTTAAAAAAACAAATTGAAAATAACATCGTACTGTTTTTAAAAATTAAAAAAGAGTAATAATTAAATATGAGATAATTAATCATGACTTAATAATTATAATCAATGTAATATAATAAGTAATAAATTTTTATTTTTAGTAAATAATTAAATAATATTTACAAGATAGAGTTTACTTGAATAACCTCTGTATACTTGCAAATCAGTTAGGTACTTACTTACTCATGCTTTAAATTGGTTAAGTCAATTTTTCATTAAATTAACTATTTTATTCTGTTTATTCATTTTTTTTTCTA
Organism: Argyra leucocephala; assembly: GCA_963942445.1. Lineage (NCBI taxonomy): Eukaryota > Metazoa > Arthropoda > Insecta > Diptera > Dolichopodidae > Argyra > Argyra leucocephala. The sequence continues at coordinate 130,498,730 of OZ012681.1, read as the reverse complement.
AATAAATTAGTATATATAAATACGAATGTAAGTAAGTAATAAAAGTTAAAAATAAATATATTACATACTTGTTTTTTTATGATTGCGATATATTTGAAAAGTAGTTAATAATAATAATAAGTAATAATAATAACTAATATGTATTTTTATCATTTTAAATTAAATTTCATTTGAATTTGAAATTTATTTTAATGTAAGTATATATATATATACTTACGTTGTTATAAATTGAAACGTAATTAGTTTTTTTTTTGTATTTATTTTTTATAAATATGTAAATATACTTATTTAGTTAAGTATTTCATTTATTTATTTATTTAATAAATACGTTTTTTTTACTAGAAATTTTATTTAATAAATTAATTATACAGTATTAGTTTTTTTAAAATTATAAATATGAACTGTTGAAAATTATTTTTTCTATTATTATACTTATTTTATTATTTACTTTTTTACATTATATATGTTTACTTATATATATGTACATATTTGATATATTATAAAATAAAAATGCAATTTTGTTATTATTAAATTATTTCACTACAAAGTTTGTAACGCAAACATATATATTACTTTATTTGGTGATGTTAGTAACTTAGTGAACTTATATAAAGTTAGGCAATTAAGTTAGATAGCTACTTAGTTACTCAATTATTTAGTCATTTCTTTTTTAATTGAGGCCAAAATAATTGGATAAGCATCTTAACTGTTTTCGCAAAATTTAAGCAATTTAAAGCCGTAAAAAGAAGAGTAGTAAAGAAATAAAAAAATTATGAGAGAATATAATAAAGAAAGAGAATAGAACAGAAAAGAACAGAATAGAACAGAATAGAATACAATAGAATTTAATAGAATAGAATAGATTAGAATAGAATAAAATAGAATAGAATAGAATAAAATAGAATATAATAAAATAAAATAGAATAGAATAGAATAAAATAAAATAAAATAGAATAGAATAGAATTTAATAGAAAATAGAATATAATAGAATATAGTAGAATAGAATTTAATAGAATAAAATAGATTAGAATAGAATAGAATAAAATAGAATAAAATAGAATAGAATAAAATGGAATAGAATAGAATAGAATAAAATAGAATAATTTAGAATAGAATAAAATAGAATAAAATAGAATAAAATAGAATAGAATAGAATTCAATAGAATTTAATAGAAAATAGAATATAATAGAATAGAATTTAATAGAATAAAATAGAATAGAATAAAATAGAATAAAATAGAATAGAATAAAAAGGAATAGAATAGAATAAAATAGAATAGAATAAAATAGAATGAAATAGAATAAAATAGAATAAAATAGAATAGAATAGAATAAAATAGAATAGCATAGAATATAATAGAATATAATAGAATAGAATAGAATACAACAGTACAGAATAGAATAGAGTAGAAGAATTAGTATGTATATAGACATAAAATTTACAGAGAGCTTGAAATATATTTATTTACTCGTCTCGTGAAAACTTTTAAGTTATATTTTTGTGGGAAAATATAACATGGTATAGTATTCCATAGTTTAGAGATTCGTTTGATGATAGAATTTTTATATTTCGCAGTTCTGTATACTTTTTATTTCGTCAACAGCAATTACCCAACAGATATTTATAAAAAAAATTGACTACTTCAACATTACAACGTTGATTTAATGATGTTAGGTGTTGTGTAACATCTCCATCATTGTACTAAGTTACTTACTCATCTAGTTAATTGTATTGGGCAGAATTTGGTATAGTTACAGATTTTAATTTCGTTAACAAAAGTCACTTGACTATTTTTAAATAATTACAAATCGAACATATGTTTTAGCATTTCATATTACGACTAACATTAAAAAACATTGCGTAATATAGTAAATTTTATGCAAAATTATTTGAAAAATATCGGGCTATTTTCACTTTGTTTTAAACCTAGTGAGTTTTAGTCAGATTTCATTAATTGTCCTAGACACCTTCCGCTTTCTTCTCGATAATTCTACAGTGGTACAGAATCTTCTTCACTATTTTTTGGACTTGTGGCTTACAGCAAGGGTTCACTAAAGGTGCCTTGTTGATAGTATTGTTTTTCTTCTAAATTTAATTAATTTAATTATTGCTTAAATAAATTAAATTAATTTCAATTTCGTAATTCAAATATTTATATGATAAAGTCAAGTAAATTCAATATTGAATATTTATTCTTAAAAATATTTTATTAATGAATCATACATACCCTATACTGAATCATTTTCATAAATAAATTTTAAAATTTTAATTTAAAAGTACATATTTTGTTTTTTTTTTTTGTATTTATTAAATTAACAGAAAAAAATCAATAAAATTGATTAGAATCAATTCTTTGTGTTCTAATTTTTTTTTTTTTTTTTTTTTGTATTTTTATTTATTTACTTTATTTTAATTCTTTTTTTGTTTTATTAAAATTTTCATTACCATGACCCAACTAATCTGTTTTTTTTTTTTTTTTTTTTTTCTGTTAAGTATTTATTTATTTTGAAGGAAATCAGAAATTAAAATTTATTTTTTTTTTATTTATTTTTTTGTGTGTTATACAATCCATTATAATTTTTGTATTGAATTATTTATAAAAAAAAAAAATTATAATATTCGAAATTTAATTTATTATATATACATATATATAGTGTATGAATTAAAATATGTAATCAAAAATCATTCAATATTAAAATAATATTCCAAAAATAAAAAACATTTCCTTTTTTTTTTTAAATATACGATGTTAATTTGGGTTAAGATTTCTCGCTTTCTTTCCTATTATCATTTTCATACAGTCATAGTCTCATAACATTACAAAATGGTGTTTGGGATTTTGAATGCTATCTCTAGACATGATTTGTTAAAATTTTTTATTATAAATATGTATTCGAGTTGTACATATATATTCACTTATATATTTTTTTGTTATACTTTAGTCTTGTAAGAATTTATACAGGGTCGACCAGGAAAAGCCATTGATGGTTGGCGATATCAAAACAATAATTTTATATCTATATACATTATTTATATATCATTTTATGTCAATATAAATTACTATATAATATAATACTATGTGTATAATTGTATGTCAATAAATATTATGTCTTTCAATATTGTTATTACGATCAAAACAATAATGTCTATCTAACTTACCCTATACTTCTTCCGATTACTTTGACTAACTTTTAGATATATAGCTAGGTCCTACCTTCACTAACTTTTACTACACTCAATATTGTACTAGCAACTACAGTATTTTATTTATCATTAAAAATTAAAAAGAAAACCAAAATATTTATGAAAGGGCGTTTTATTTTATGTTACCTCTCATGGGAGCAGAGGGCATCAATTTGCATCCTCCACTGTTCTGTGTTTTGTGTAGTGATCTTAATTTCTTCCCAAATTCGTTCATAACTGGTTAATTCAGTTGTTGTGGTGCAACGCCAGGTATTATTGGATCTTTCTCTCTTTTTACTGTCTTGGGGGTTCCATTTTAGGACCCTTCTGGTTATATTGTTTTTGTGGTTTTCTTAGAGTTTGATCTATCAAGTTTCTGTGCTTAATTTGCTTCACTGATCAAAGGAGGTGGTTAGTGTAACATTTTTTAAATTCTTTAGATGAAAAGAGTGCTTCGTTGATCAATACTATTGTAATTCATCAGTCAGCAGTATCTTAACAACTATACTAGTTTAATGCTGATTATTTTGAAAACTTATGTATAAATTAAAATAAATTCATATGTGATTATATAGAATCATAAATTAATATTAATTTTTTTTTTCCAGAAACAACTGGAATATCCATTTGCTCGAACAAACCAAAAAAATTTCCCTAGAATTGTCAGTGAATAAAAACATAAATTGTTCTCATTATTGCAGATTATACCAGCTTATAATCATCTTCCCATACATGTTTTTTTTCTCTCTATATAATAACAGTAAGAACAGTATACTTTTATGTTCATTCGGTTTTAATTAATTTCATGAAAAGAATAACAAATAAAATCCAAATGCTGTTGATTGATTAAAATTAATTTAAGTATGTATTGAAAAACAAACAAATTTAATGAAAAATCTGTAATTCTGCGCATATTTTGGAATTTATTTACCGTTTTTATTACAATAAAATACTGTTTGACAAATTTCGTATTGGTTCGATGAACCTATAATACTAAAAAATACTATATAAAATACTGAAAAATAAAATTAAAATTGTAAAAAAAAAAAAATTAATAAAAAGTAAATCAACAATAAAATATTAAAAATTAAAAAAATATGTTTTTATAATACATAAAATCTATTCTAAGATGCTAGACCAATTTTTCTATTCAACTGTCAATTTTCCTATTTTATACCAACGCTATGAAAGTATAAACGTTTCTTTAACATAAATTTAAACCAATACAAATAAAAATAAATATGTAATAACTAAAAAAAAGTAAAAAAATTCGTTTACTGTAATGTACTCCCATTTTTTATTGCGCCTGGTAACACTAATAAATACTGCAAATAGAAAAAATTAATAATTCTAATCCAATTGTAAATATAGTTGTATAAATAATGTAGGTAGCAAGTAAGTAAGTAAAGTAAGTAAGTAAAAATAAGAACTATAAATTAAATACAACCAGACATAATGGGTGGGAAAGAGATGAAAGTTGAAGTGAAAAAAAAAAAAAATAAAAAGAGAAGACATTTAAGTAATCTGGGTAATGAACTTCGTCAAAGAAAATAATAATAACAATAATAATATTATATATATGTAATAAGAACTTTCATTTACTATCCATATATATAAATAAATATGTAATATAATAAATTATCACTAAAATAAAATTGTTATATTTTTTTTGTTGTTTTTGTTCTTTTTTTTCCACTATTTAGTGAGTAAATGAATGAAATTTAAAAATTTATCTATAAATTTATTTTTAATTTATTTTTATTGTTATTATTTTTTTTTTTTCAATATATGTATATATACATATGTATTTTAATGTTTACCTACAATAATAATTCAAATAAATTCATAAATATACATACTTATATGTAAATATATATATTAAATTAAAATTTATACATACTTATTTACATTAAATAAAATTCATATGTTTTATTCACAACTTTATAAAAATGTTGAAAATCATCATCGAATGTTGAGGAAACAAAGTGAAAAAAAAATGAGAAGGGGCAGGCGACAAAATGAAAGATAGGGCAAAATAATAATAATAATAATAAAAAAAATAGTAATAATAATAAATAAAAAAAATAGTAATAATAATAAATAAAAAAAAATCCCCTTGAACAAAGGTCAATAAAATTTTTATTTATTTTTTTATTATTTTTTTTTTTTATAAATTTTATTTATTTTTTTTTATAAAAAAAAAAAGTGAAGTATGTACTTAACAAAAAAAAACAAAAAAAAAAGCTTTTTGCGTCGTAGCCATTTTACTCGATTATTAAAAAAAGAAAAACTGACATTTCACACTTACTCACAAAGTCACAATCTATACAGCTGCTTTTTATTTTTTTATTGTTTTCATTTTTATATTTTTGTTTTAGCACAATTGCTTTGCTTTATCAATTGTGTCTATTTCTCTTTCATTTACTCTTCATTTTTAATTTTTTTTTTGTTCGTTCGTTATTGTTTTCATACACTCACTCACTATCTCTTGTGTATTATACCCTAATTGTAGAGAAGAGATTATAAAATACTGTGATTATTATCAATTTTCCTGATAAGAATATTTATGTGTGTACATAGAACTTTCACTAGATATATTTTTAGGTAAGATGTCTTTTGGATTAGGAATTGAATTGTATACCATTCTAAAACGATCACTCAATTGAATTTTGTTGTATTAAATGTATTGTAATCCATGAACCCTTTGATATGAATTTTGCAATAATCATTTTTAGTTTTCAACAATTTATATCGACTGCTAATAGAATACAGAACCATTAAAATTTTCAATTCATAATTTTTATTGTATGTCAACTATTGACTGCGTTCACATTAAGTTGCAATTCCAGTCAACAAATTCTTCTTTATCTTTCGTTCTTATACGTTTTGTTTTCGTTCTAAAGCTTTTTGTAGGGCACACGTATAAGAGTGAAAGAGAAAGAGAATATGTTGATTGCAATTGCAATTTAATTCGTGACTTCCAAAATGAAACTGTAAAATTTACAATGTATATCAACCTTCCAAAATGTATATCAAAAGCTCTTGACTTTGTACACTGTTCCAAAATGTTTAAAATACGTCATGGAAACGTTAAATAAAAGCAAAATGTATACCAAAAAAAATTAGACTACTATATTGTGTACATGTCATAGATAAAGTTATCAGAATTAATTAAATATATTGGTTAGCATATATTTTTTTGACGGAAAAGTAAGTTTATTACCAAATTTTAGTAAAATATGTTAAAAAAATATCATTTTATACCAAAAATATGTGAAATAGACCAATAGAGGTCTGTAAATAGTAATTTTAATGTACAGAAAGATAAATCAAAAGTAATTTTATCAAAAGATAAAAAACAAGTCAAATTAAGTATTACCGATTTTTATTACAAAAACACAAAACTGTAATTTAAATAATAAAAAATGTATGTATATGTGTGTTGTTATACTGTCAAAATGTTATTCCAAAATGTAGCAAAAGTGGTTAATAAAAGCTTTAAACTGTAGTAAAACTGTTTATACTGCATTTGGAAAGTCACCCAATGTGAACACAGAGATTAATAGTATTCTTGTTAATTGTGCTGCAAAGTTAACAGGTAGACTGCTACTGATGATTACCAGCAAACTCAATCAGTGTACAGTAACTACAGGATCTACTCAGAAAAATTCTGAGTATAAATATATAAAAGAGATATAGTTGGCAGATTATACACAATTTATTGAACTGTTTATGCAGAATTTTTGCTCAATTAAATGTCACTATGTTACTAGTAACATTGACAATAATTTAGAATATATTTAATGAAAATAAAAATATATGTGCATAACATTATCGTACAATCGTACATGATTTATATGTTTGTGTACATACAAATCAAAACAAATTTTGTATACATATACATACAAATTAAAACGAATTTGAATAAATGTCATCAAAAAGTCAAAATTTTAATAATTCACTTTATAATTGCTGAATCTGTCCAAAACTGAAATTTTTTATATTAATAAATGTGACAAAACGTTTGTTTATGGTTTAGAATTTGTGTTTCCTAGAAAAATAAACTAAATAATTTGACAGGGTTGTATTTGTCATACAAGAGTCAAAATAAATTTATGATTTGAATTCAAAGTATAAGTAATTGGTGAGTCTGCAAAAAATTGAACTTTTTTTTTAAAAAAATAAATAATCTATCACAGAAAATGACTTATTAGAATTAATGGTAACAAAAATAAATGTGGTAATTGAATTTCAGAAACATACTGATTTCTATAACATTTACAGTATATTTACTAACTAATCAATTTTTAAAGAGAAAAACTAATTCTGTCTAACTGCCGTTGATGACTTAGCATTTCTTTTCATTTGTACATGAACTCAACTATTATGTTTATTTATTTCATATTGTTTTAAAAAGACATTATTCACTCAAACTGAGTTTATTTACAAATTTAAATTTTTTATTTATTTTACTTTATTTATTTTTATTTTTGCGATATTTTTAGATTACGATTTCATATAAACTTTTTAGTTTTAATTTTTCATGCTATTTGATTACTAAGTCTTTATCATGCAAAATTTCAAGTGAAGATCTGAAGTAATAAACAAAAAAAAAGTTTATTTTACATTATTTAATTTAAAAAAAAAAATAAACATTAATTTTGACAAATAATATGACACATGAGACCCGTTATAATATTTTTTTTGTTTTCGTTTTTAAATTTTTTATCATCAATATTAGCAGAATTGTAATATTACCCGTTAGTACTTTTACATGTGTATAGTATATATATATATATATATGCATATTTGTTATGATTATATAATTTTCTTATATGTTGGCAACCCTATTTCTCTTCTAAATTACTTCATAAGAAAATTGTTGGTTTTATAAATTTAGTACGTGTCATTTAAATATGATGATGAAATTTTGTTTAATAAATTAAAAAAAAAAAACAAAAAAACACAAAAAATGTTAAAAGTTGCAAAATTGCACAACACAATTTTGTGACAACATTACAAAAAAAATAACAAAATTCACCAAAAGAAAAATGATATTGTAATGCTGTTAATGTTGCTGATGTTGTTTGGTGTAGTTTTTATTGTAGTTACTTTTAAAATAATTAATAAAAATTTTGTAAAATGTAAAAATGCAATGAATTCAAATTTACTTGATTTACAGTTATGGTAATAAATATCTGACAAATGAATGTTAATGAATGTTTACATTTAAATACGTATATATATATATATACTTTGTTGTAATTTGTATATACCTATACTATATATATTTTATTATTAAATTCAAAATTAAAATAAAATTGAATTAAAAATATTTTTTGTTATTTTTGTTTCTACGTGTTTGTTATCTGAAAATTAATTTATTCGGCTTCTTTTGATTGTTCGATTTTTTATTAAATGCAGTATATATATACTATAATTAATTAAATACTTAGATTCGATTTAAATTTTTAGAGTTTTAGATTTATATTTCTGATTACATAATAATATTGATTTTAATTTATTTAATTGATCCTGAACTAAAGTTTTGTGTAGAATTCTAATCTTGGGTTCCAAACACGTTGTTTAGTTTTGTTTATATGTAGAAGTTATATTAGTTTAAATCTACACGATTAGATTTGAACTATACTGTATAGGTATATATATTTTTACTGTTAATGACCCGATAGTGGTGTCAGCTACACTTCACTTTTACTATAAGTTTAATTAACTAAGAATTGATAATAATAAATAATAATAATAATGATAAGAAAAAAATTAATATTAATAATAATTTAAAATAATAATAATAATAATAATGATAGTAATAACAATAATGATAATAATAATAATAATTGTAATAATAATAATAATAATGATAATAATAATAATAATAATAAGGATAAAAATAAAATAAAAACAATAAAAACTACTTACTTAATAGTAATAAAAAAAATAGTAATAATAATAATGTTAATTATAAAATTAGCTTTTTGTAATAAAAAATAGAAACTCTGGTTATATTTCACTAAACTTAATTAATTTCTTGATCCATTTCGTATTACAATTTACACCATCATCAGAACAGTAATTATTTTTTTTTTAATTTATCAAACCGTGGTGAATTTTTATTATAATCAGTGGTGGGTTTGTTAGTAGCGGCATTTAATATAATTTTTGTTTATAAAACCATCCTATAACACTTTTTTACAAAATTATTTTTATACTTAACTATAAAACTTAATTATTTTTGTATATTACATAATATGCTTATCATATTCATATTTAAAGTAAATTAATGTAAAAATTACATTTTATTATACAAAATTTACTTCACTAATAATTTACAAGGCAACAAAGAAACATTTTTTTTTTATTTAAAATGCTTATAAATTATTAAAAATGTCATTAAACTAAAAATATAATTGAATATTTTATATAAAAAAAAGAAAAAAAAATCATTAAAAAAATTATTCCGTTATTTAAAATTCTGATGACATTTTTGTTTTGTATGTTATTTTGTTGTTAGGTTAGGTTTTATTTTTATTTTATTAATATTATTTTTTATTTTTTTGTTAAATTGTAGGTAATTTATGTCAAATTGAAATTATTCGTAGACATGATTTAATATTTATTTATTTACAAAGTGTGTAACTATAAAAGTAATATGTATTTCATTAAAAATGTATATGTACAAACACAGAATAGTTAGTTACATACATAAAAATAAATAATAATAATTGAAATAAATAAAAAATGCTTTAATAATAATAATTGGTTTTCATAATTTCCATAAATGATACAACATAAGTACTATGATGTGGTTTAATTTCATTAATATTAAAATAGAAATAATTGCATAATAAAATAAAATTAAATATGTTTAGGTATAACTGTACAAATTATTCGAACAGTTTGTAATGTTTGAGTGAGAATTGTCAAAATGTTTAGGTAACTATACAAAAATAGTGAAAGATATTTAAAGACGTGGTCACCAGAAAAATACTGCATTTATAGGTCAAGTGTAATGACATAGAAATACATTTTCTGACATATAAACTTTTACTGACATAATTCGACGCATTGTGACATGACAAAACATTAGAAAATATCGTTTGACAATATTGAAAAATAAAATTTTATTAAAAAAATTAATTTTTTCACTGTTTTTTACTTATATATAGGACGTAGGATAGAAATTATGTATGTATTAGCTAATGGTGTATTAAAACTGTAATTAATTGATGTTAAATGTCTATAATGGACAAAATATGTCAAATTTGCAAAAATATATTCGAATAAACATGCTCGATTAAACATGTATGAATGCACAAAGATTAAATGACCATTGTACATATTTTCATGTATAGTATGTATGTCATAGAATAGAAATAATGGAAAAAAGTGTCTTTTAGGGCGATATATGTATTATATATATAACCAATATCTATGTATAATTATTTCAGATATAATGTCTTACATTTATATGAAATTAAATAAATTTGTTAATAAACTTCAGACATAGTTATTAAGTTGTTAAGTTTTTTTTTTTACAAATTTGAAGCCATGTTATAAGTATATTGTAATATAAAAAAGCGATAAAACAAACTCATTTATAGTATACAAAATATTTTACTCTAAACAATTATTATTTGTCAACTTTATTGTAGATATAACATGCACTAAACATTTGACAGTAGAAAAATATTTATTAACATAACAAGTATGGTACATTATTGACATTTACTGACAGATAAATTTTACAGATTACTTGAACAGCCTACATTTTGAATAGTATAGTAAGCTTGCATCGTTTTAACAATTCGAATGTGTTCCATTTTCAATAACATACATTTACTTATATATATTTTAAAATTTTATTTTTATCCGTTAAATGAAATATAAAAAACAGAAAAATCTCAATTCTCGTCAATTTTGTATAGTTACTCAAAATTTATTCCAACATTTTCAAAAATTCCATTAAACACAAACGTCCAATTAAGTATAGCTATACAACAAAAAAATAGTATTTTTTAAAATCGATATTATATTTAATTAAATTAAAATATTATTTATTTAATATTTTTCCTATATATGCCCAAATTCAATATAAAAATTGTCAATCGTTTAATCAGTAAAAAAATAAAAAAGAACTTGAAAAATATACGTTTTTATTATTTTATTTTTATTTATTTTTTTTTTCATTTTAAATTTAAATCAATTATATTATATTTTGATTTTATTGCATATACTTTGTTGCCAATTTGTTGTTTTCATTTATAGTTTTATATGCATACAATATTTTTGTTCCTATCTATTTGATGTATAACACTTGTCCATTACAAGTTGAATGAACAATTTTTATGTTAAAATAAAAATTCTATATATTTAAGAAAATTACAAAAATTTAATAACATCCGTTTTATTTTAATAATATTATTTTCTTTTCGTTATTTTTATTTTTTTTAATATTTTAATTTTTAATTCATAAAAACTAGAAAAAAAAGCAGCAACCGGAATTGCATGTTATTTCTTTTTATAAATATTAGCGTAGTTTAAAAAGACTTATGTTTCCCATGACGTGACTTCAATTATTTTTTATTATACATATATATATAATAAACATAATATAGAAATACAGTACATTAATAGATATATAAGAAAAATTGAAAAATAAAAAATATAAAAATTGGAAAATACAAAAAATGAAAATTAAAAGAAAATTTTCAAAAAAATAAATAAATATATATATATATATATATATATATGTATATATATATAATACAAAAAATAATATATTTTATTTTTATTTATTTTTTTTAAATAAAAATTTTTACTAGGTCACCTTTAATGTATATTGCTGAGGTGTTATTAATTACAACATAAAAATATATTTTTTTTTATATTTGCAATAAAAGAATAAAATTAAAATAAAAAAATAAAATAAAAAAAAAAATCGTTTTTGTGGTAATATTGTGAATGTTGTTATTATTGTTATTATTATTATTGTAAGCTTAATGATTTTCAATGCGTGAGGTCACTGAAATTAATAATTAAAAAATTTCAGGATTTTGGTTTTTATAACTGAATTATGTATTTTTGGAAATTTTAATTTAATATACATATATAGAAATTCGTAACCAACTTACTTTATGTTTTATTTGTATATAACTATATGTATTTGTATATCTACCAGATATAAATATTTTAAATATGTAGCAATTAATAACGGAATTGAAAATTGTATAAATCTGGCTAACTATAGTTTAAAATAACTTTAAGACTTAAATGAAATTGAATAAATTGTTTGGTATTTTTGAAAGCTACGAAAATAATATATATTAACAGGTTTTTGATTTAACAGCCATTATTGAAATTAAAATGAACTATTAGTACACTTTTAAATATATCCAAAATAGTATGTGTATTCTACTGACTCTAAATTGTGAAATAAATTGTTTAATGAATATACATAATAATATTTTTTATTTTCTCATTTATTCTCATCGATTGATTGTTACTTGATATAACCCTAGGTCAAGTTTTGATTTCCTTTAATAATTTTTTTCCTTATTGTTATTAACAACTCCCAAATTTTTTAATATTGTTTACTAACTATGCCTAACCAGTCATACTTAATCAAATTTTTAAATCGATAAAAACGAATTTTTCCGAAACAACAATGCTTATCTAAAATCAGTTAAATTTCTTATACAGTCCCAATTTTGTCATTTATTTTTTATTTTATTTATATTTACATTCACTACAATTAAAACTACAATAAATTTATTTGTAAGCTCTAGCTTCTTCGGCTACGGTTTATTTACGACTTATTATTTTTAAAAATTTGGTATCGGTGTACTGTACATTACATAGTTATCATATTATTATTATTATTTCTATTTTTTTTAAATGTTATTCCTTATTTAATTGTTTATTCTAAAATGATAATATTTGATAGTTTTAGCTTTTAATTTTCTTAGAAAAAATAATTAGGCAAGTTAATATCTTAACTAGTATTTAAATAGTATATTTAAAATATATATATATAACGGTATTACGACTACTTTTTGAACATATTTTTGATATACATATATGTATACTGTTTTTTTTTTGTTTTTTTTTTACTGGTCCAGGGAGCATAAATTTTACACTTAACAGCTTCATTGTAGTCAATTTCAAGCTCTTAGTTTTGTTTGCTTCCAAATTTATTTTTTTTATTCATCTTATTGCTTTCTTTGTTGCCTCTTTGTTTATGTTTTTGCCTCTCCTATCTATTTTTGAAAACATCGGTTTTAGGAACTTGACTTCTCAGTCGATTTGTATCTTTCTGTTCAGATTATGCTATTTTTCTATTTGGCTTGGTAGCATATGTCTTCTGTTTGACATATCCACCATAATCAATTTTAGGTTGTTGTCTTTGCTTTTTTCCAGTTTATGTTTTCTCCCCTATTAATTTCTTTTGGTAAGTAGCCTATGTCTTGTGTTTCACATATACATTGTAGTCAATTTTCAGTTGTTGTCTTTGCTTTCTTCCAGTTTATGTTTTGTTCCCTCTTAATTTCTTTTGGTAAGTAGCATATGCCTTGCGCTTAACATATTCGTCGTTGTCGATTTGCATCTATTGTTTTCTCTTCATTCACGGTTACATTTTATTACAATCCTTACTCCTCCTGAAAACTTGTACTGCACTTGACAATTACATTGTAGTCAATTTCCGGTTGTTGTCTTTGCTTTAAGTCTTTGTAGATCTAATTCTGGTTACATTAAATCAATCGATTATATTTAAGCTTGATATTATATACTACGTCAAGAATATACCTTATTAAGTAGACAAGAGTATAAATATATATATACATAGTTAAATATTTAAAAAATGAAAATAAGCCCATTTGCGACTATACATGATATAGAAGCCAGATCCCGTCCCAAAAGTACCTAATCTAATATATATTCAACATTTTCATAAATCTCATAGTTTTTAAATACTTACATTTCGAAAAAATATTGATATCTGTTTCATTAATATTCAAAAACTAGTACAACCAACAAAAAAAAAAAAATTAAAACAACAACAAAAACACATTAACTAATATTGATTTAATTTTTAATTTAAATTTTTAAAATTTCCATTAAAATAAATTTTATGTGGTTCCAATAATGATGAACTAATAAAATATTTAAAGATACATTTTATTTAAAATGTTATCCATTATAGATACATAACTGGACTGATATTTATATACAGGGCTACTATATATACATAACTACTCCTATATATATATATATATAGATATTTTCATTAAATAAAATTTAAATTCAACTGTTTTATATAATCTTGCTTTTCACATTACACGTATACATAGATAAATAATCTCCAAATTCTAATATATATATATATATAAGAGTATAAAGAGTGGTTTATTTGAATCAACACAAAAAAAAAAAAAAAAAAAAAAAATTCAAAATTAAATTGGAAAACTCCACGTGTATTAAAATTTCACGACCATTTTAATATGGTTGTTAGGTATGCGGAAAATGATTACAAAAAAAAAAAAAAAATTAATTGTTTTGTTGTTTGGTTTCTTCTTAATACTCGAGATCGAATTAATTTGATTTTTTTTTTTTTTGTAATGTATGTTGTATTACCAAAAATAATTTTCATGGGGTTTCACAATGGAATTTTATACTTGATTTTTAAGTATAAAAATTAATTTTAAAGTAATTTATTTACATTTTGATTTATAGATTTGGGTGTTATAGGAAATTCGATTAACATGGTGAATTAATAGATATATAATATTATTTATTTCAACTAAAATGTGCCTTGCCTTCAGATTACTCTCATTCTAGGTTTTACTTTCAATTAATTTTTTTTGTTTTGTAACAATCATTGTTAAATTACACCAACAATATTAGTGAGTACGAAAATTGTCAGTATATATGTGTATAAACCTTATGTATTAGTGAAATTAATAAATTAAAACATTTAAATGTATTCAGCAGTCAGCCATAGGTCTAAAATCATCAAACATCAACTACCAAAATCGAAAATTACATAGTATCGATCGATTGATTCATTTTAATGATTCGAAAACACTTTTTTACCATTATTTCATTTTTTTTTACTTAAATTAAAATAAAATACAATAAATTATATATTTAAATAAGTATTTATAGATATAAAATTCACCAATTGACATGAAAATGTTGAATAATCATAGTTGAATTTAGTATAATTAATATTAATAAATTCACAAAATATATAATTGAAAGAAAGAGAAAGAAATACTTAAAGATATAAATTATACAGACATAAATTCAGATTGTCACTATACTTAAGATTAATGAATTATTAAAAAGTATTTTAAATAAACTAACAAAACAATAAAATCGATCATTGAATTAAATTAAATGCGAGAAAGAGAAGAAAGTATATAAAAAAAACATATCACACACAACCTACCTAGAATTAAAAAAAATCTGTAAAAAGTTCTTGTTTTCATAAATACAAACCTGCAACTGCAACAAAAAAAAAATTTATTTTCAAAATGTCAGTATTAATGAACAGAAACTTTGCAGAATTGTCAAGTAAAGGTAAAATATAGGTAGAATTTGTATTCATTATTGCAAAGTACGCCAACTGGTGGTAAACTTGTTGTCAGTTTGCAGCATTTATGAATACACCCAGTGTTTCAGCAAAGTACATTACAGACTATAGCAGTTTTTTGTATCAATATTAAAAGAATAAAGAATTACCGTTATATCTACCGTTATTTTCGTTTCATTTCACAATCAGTTTATAATTTATTGCATACACAATATTGGTATCGATACTTCCGAACATTATTCCGAAACTGAAAAAAATGCATGGAAAAACTATTTAGACCTATTGGATTCGACTAATAAGGTTTTTTCAAACATTTTATGTTTGACATTTCATTGAAAACGGATGAAAACTAAATTTTGAGTTTTATAGGAATATAAATTCAAATTCTTAACCTGCATAATATCAAATTAAGTATAATGAATTTTAATTTAATTATAAATTTTATTTCAACTGCAACTCTGTGTTCACAAATTAATCTGTGTTTATGAAAGCTTTATAAATAAATATAAATATTTGTATATATGTATAGTTAGTTATCTCGTAATAAATTTTAACCTTTAGATTTCACTATTAACTGCATATTTCAATAAATATATTTCTCACCCAATGCAATTAGTTACCTCTTTTTCTAATCACTATATTGAACTCATATACAATTAATAGTCACACTACAAAATCAATTTGTAAAAATCGTTACTAGGTACTTTAAAATCAAATTACTTAATTAACTAAGTAATCACGATTTTGTACTTTATTTTTTAATTTTATAAAAATTTATATTTTTATATATTTCAAAAAATAATACTATAAGTATATATGTATATATGCACTTAACTCTAAGTAACTAGTTACTAAAAATTGTGGTTATGTTTTTCAATTTTAATTTTATGAACTTTACACATTGTTATTTGTACATAAATACATATTATTTAAATATATTTATGTATATATATATATATACACATTGTATTCCTAAATCGTTACTACAATCGTTATTGTCGCATTTTATTTTCATTTTCTTTTCAATTTATATTTAAATTTTGTTTTTGTTTTTCTATTTTGTTGTTGTAATTGTTTTCTCCGAGTTTATTGCACCAATTTGTCTACATTCCAACATAGTTTTAACCCTTGAGTGATTTGCATTTGATTACTGCTGCTATTTAAACGATTTGTTTCGCTGATTTTATTGTGATTGTGATTTTGTTTTTTTTTTAATGTAAATACCAAATTTTTAAAAATAGAAAAATAACAAATACAAAATAAAAAAGAAAATTTTAAATATAAATAATTGTTCCGCATAAATTAAGTTTTTTAAAAGATATTGTGTGTATGTTTGTGTGTATTATGAATAAAAATATAATATATTTAACAAATACAACTAAGAACAATAAATAAAAATTAAGTATTTATTTATTTAAATTTAATGTCTATCTAAGAATACAGAAAGCATTTAAGGATACATAATGGATACATAATAAAATGGAAAATATATTTTGTTTTTTTTTTTACTGGAAAAATGGGGAAAATTCTATTGCATTTGTATAGAAATAAATTTAGTAAAAAAAAAAAAATGTATTGTTAGGACTTTTAGCTATTTTTTTTTATATTTAGATCCATATTAAATTTTCAATTATTTTTTTCTTCTTTTACTGTTAATTCCAAATTGTGGAACTTAAACGATCACTACGAGTTTTCTTCAACACGTCATTAGAGATTTTTGATTATGCTGGCAAATTGTTTATAGCAATGTTTGAACAAATTTTTAAATTGTTTTGTACTCAATTCAGTTTCAAATATTTTCAAACTATGATCTTTACTTTCGAAACGATAATTGGCTTCCGTCACATTGAAAATGCAGTATTAAAGTTTTAACTGCAATGTAATATGTTCCATAATGTACTATATATACAACAGAATTAATTCTAAAATGTTTATATTCTGTTTCTTTTTGCAAAGTTAAAGCAGTATGTATGAATTTTGAAAGTATTTACATTGTGTCAAAACTGTCAAAGTCAAAACTGTAATACTGCATTTTTAATGTCACCCAATTATTTTGATTTTTTTGGCGACAATTCATGTAATTGAAACAGTTCGTACTAACTAATTTAATTAAATTCAATATTATTTTTGTAAATATTTACATTTTACTTACTTACTTGTACATACTTATTTACAATTACTGTTTACTTTTATTTAGATTTTTGCAAAGTTTAAAATTTTGTAGTTCTTAACAGTTATTCAGTTATTTACTAACTTGATTAACGCCTCAAATCCTAGATCTGATTTAACGGGTTGGCAATTGCAAAGAAAACCAATAAATAAATACTTAACCGTCTGCACAATGTTTTGACATATCACCAATATCATATATCTTTGATGGTAATGGTCAATAAGTTGTTATAGATGTTAATAGAGGTTAATAGGGGCTAATAGAGGTTACATTTAGTAAATTTAGTATTAATCATTTTTGACCTATTTGAATGGTTCATTTTTTTGTTATTATTAAAACAACTGAAAATGGAAACAAATAAATTTTCTAATATTATTGAAACAACTGAAAATGGAAAAAACTCAGAATAGAACAAATCAATTGTCTAATTTATTGGAACAAATCAAAATGAAATAAAATCAGTTTTCTGGTGTTATTGAAACAATTGAAAATGGCAACAAATGAATTTTGTAACATTATTGAAACAACTCAGAATAGAAAATATCAATTGTCTAGTTTTTTTACTGGAACAAATAAAGATTAAATAAAAGAAGTTTTCTAGTATTATTGCAGCAAATGAAAATGGTTACAAATCAAATTTAATATTATTGAAACAACTGACAAATGAAACAAATTAGTTTTCTGATGTTATTGAAACAACTGGAAATGAAAACAAATTAGTTTTCTGATGTTACTGAAAAAACTGGAAATGAAAAAAAAACAGTTTTCTGATGTTATTGAAATAACTGAGAATGGAACAAATCTATTTTGTTGAAACAACTGAAAATGGAAACAAATTAGTTTTCTGATGTTATTGAAATAACTGAGAATGGAACAAATCTAATTTTGTTGAAGCAACTGAAAATGGAACAAATCAGTTTTCTGATATAATTGAAAAAACTAAAAATGGAACAAATCAATTCTCTGCTGTTATTAAAACAACAACTCAAAAATTTAACAACCCATTTTTCTCTTGTTATCAAAGCACGACATAATGAAACAACTCAGTTTATTCTAAACTTTTAAATGTGTTTTTTCGTTTTTCTTCTTATTACCCAATCTCTTTTCAACTCAATTTAAAAAAAAAAACTTTGTTTTTATAAATTTTTAAAATGATAACTGGACAAATTGTCGTCATCAAAATTCAAAAAAAAAAAAAAAAAAAAAAACAACAAATATATAAGCACGTAAAATTATTTTGCAAAAAAAAAAACAGAAAACTAAAAAACAAATACCTAAGTATAGAAAACATTTAAAAGAAAGAGATAGAAAATGTCATTCAAAAGATAAACTTTTTTTTCCATTAAAATGAAATAAACATTTTCATTTTTGTTTTTCTAATTTTCTTTTTCATTTTCTTTTTCACATCATTTCACCCGGCTTTTTCTATTTTAGCTATACTTATACATACATATATGAATATAATATATATATTTTGTAGGTCTTATGGAATGTCAATTAATTTAAAAAACTTAACTCTATATACGTATATATGTACATATAACTATATATAGTTTTATATATAAATATAAGTTATTATGTTCCTTGAAAACTCTAAAAACAGATAAAACAATAAGAACAACAAAAAAAAAAAGAAAAGAAAATTCGACCCGCCTAATACCGCAACAAAAATACATTTATTTTGTTTTTATGTAAGTATTGGAATTTTATCTGTATCACCAGAAAAAAAATTTTTTTTTTTTTTGCAACAACAAAATGTATATATATAATAATATATGCATATATAAAGAGTTAGTATATATATTATATAATATATATCTTATATATATGTACATAAAAATTTTAATGTATAAGACAATAATAAAACGGAAAAAGGAAAATTTTTCAATTTTTCTAAAAAAAAAAGAAAAAGCAATAACAATAATAAAAAAAAAACATACAACGTCGCATTGTCTGCTATGAATGTGACCCTAAAAATATTTTTCTAATTTTTATATTTTTGTTTTTGTTTTTTATAATTTTTTTTTTTTTGGTTTTTTGTTACTTTTGGAAATCACACTTGAAAAATAATTTTTCTTCTTCCTTTCAAACGCGCATATTACATTTATTTACCAACAAAATGAATATAAAAATGAAATTAAATGAAAACTTATTACCCTTCCTTCCTCCTAAAGCAAACACAAAACAATTTTTCAAAGTTTTTAGAAATATAGTATTGTGTAAAAATATATTCAATATTTAATATAAAAACTGTTATGTTTATTAATTTTTACTTAAGCTCTTTAGAGTTATGTTTCCATAGGTATCTAAAAGCCTCTGTGACATTATGGGATTGGGTTGATTGGTTGGTCTAAAGGGTGGATAAAAAAAAACAAGATCAGTTAGTTTTAACCTACGCATTTTAGTACACTCATTCAGTGATTACACTTCTGTATTTCAGCAGACTTCATCGCCGAGCCAACAATTTTGATTGATTAAGGGATTACTTAATCTTTATTTAATACTTTTAATTTAATTTATATAGTTTGGATAAATATATAGTCCGATAGTTCAAGTAGTTAGAGATTTAAAAGCTAATGTAAGTAGTTATTGAATTTTTAATTAATAAAATGGTATTCAATTTTTCAGTCAATATTTTTTAAATGATTAATTTAACAAAATAGGTATACTTAAATTTTGTCAAACGATTAAAATTATATAAAAAATTGATAAAAATAATAAATACATTAAATATAAATTGAAATAAAAATAATTTAATGGATCAAACCTCTATACTCTAAATCGATTATATTGCAATGTTCTTGTAAATACTACAAAAATGGTAAATAGGAAGTACTCTAACGAAGCTAATCACCTAAATGTTACAGTATTTAAGATTTCATAACTTCGAAAAATACTAAAAATTTATTAATTTTATATTTTGAACTCTATTGCCGAATAAATAGATAAATGTAGTATGAATAATCATTTCATAAACATTCACTTGCTTAGTTGGATCAAATTTGATAGATAAATTAATGTCTAACTAATTAATGCTAAACGTTCACTAGCTTCTTCAGTTGGTTTGTTTATATTAATGGAAATGCTTTATTGCTCTAAAACAAAATTAGAAGCTTTTTAATATCTAGATGGTCGATATAAAACCACAACAAACAGTTTAAAAAATAATTTTTTTCATTTCGATAGCTCACGTTATTAATTAGACGGCAGTTGCCTTCTCTGTCATGATTTGTATTAAACTTATAAAAAAAATTTTTATTTCCATCAACTCAAATAATTAACTAGATACCAGGAGTTGGCTTCTCTGTCATGGCTTGTATTAAGCTTATAAAAAAATGTTATAACTGGACATCGGGAGTTGCCTTTTCTGTCATAGTTTGCTTACTCTAAGAAAAACTACGATCCAAATTACACGAATTGATCCGAAATATATATATGTATATATATATATACTTTTTCTATTTATCTTTACTTTTTAGGTATATATTTATTAAAGGGTTTTACCCCAGAACAAGGCTATATAAAAAAAAAAAAAATTGACTGGAATAGACTTCCTCTGCCATATTTTGGTTACCAAAACGATGATTTTTTTTTTTAATTTATATATACGCATACTTATATATATATACACTTTATCTATTTTATCCATACACATGAATTTAATGTCAAACTAATTTACATCTTTTTTTTATAATTTAACCAATTCACCTGCAATGTATAATTATTTTTGCACAGTACTGTAATTTTTTTTTTTTTTTTATAAATTT
This sequence comes from Argyra leucocephala, assembly GCA_963942445.1. Taxonomy (NCBI): domain Eukaryota; kingdom Metazoa; phylum Arthropoda; class Insecta; order Diptera; family Dolichopodidae; genus Argyra; species Argyra leucocephala. The sequence continues at coordinate 130,476,998 of OZ012681.1, read as the reverse complement.
GCACATAGAAACAGTTAGTTTCTATAAGTAAAAAAAATTTCTTGATTTAAATTTACTGATGCTTGAAAAAAAAAATAACAGAATATTGATTATTATGTGAATGCTGTAAATAGAATAATATAAAATTTAAGAATATATAACAGTATCCTTCTTAATCCTTATACCTTTCTGTGCACCCTCCTCTAGTACATCAACATTATTTTTTTTCTATATAAATAACTGTAGAGTAGAGACACAAAAAGAAAACTTATGATATTTTCTATATCTCTTTTTCTCTTATTTTGTTTTTGTTGTTGTTATTGTTTTATTTTCATAAATGTAATTTGTATTTTTAGAATAACTTTGAGAAAATGTCCTCGTTAAGGAAAAAAAAAACAAATTCGTAACTAATGTGTATACCTTACCTATATACAAATGAATTTGATAAAGAAGGTATTTTTATGCAAACACACACACACATATACTTATACGTAAATGGTATATATAAAAATTAATAACCATTTATTTAAATTCTATTTATATATATATAATATATAACTATATATCTATGGATATATAAATGTATAATTTTATCCTTGAATGTATTTGTATTTAATGTTGATTTTTTTTCCAATTTCATATTCATTATCCTTAAAAATTCACTTAAAAACAATAATAATAAAAATAATAACAGCAGGGACAATAATAAAGTAAAGTTTTTTGTTCCCGGTTGAGATAACAAAAAATAAAATGTACTTTTTTATTCTGATTTTTTTTTTAATGTATTAGTGAAAAGTATTTTGTTTTTTGTATGTGTTTATATATAAAGGACTTATTTTATATATTATATACCTATATCTATTATATAAATAATATATAAGATACGTATTTACCTTTCATATTGCAAGGAAACAATAATAAGAAAAGATAGTTTTTATATGTTTAAATAGGTAAGGTATCCTTAAAAACAAAAACAAAAATAAATGATAAAAAAAATAAAAAAAAAACAAAAGAGAAAGTTTTACCTGAATGTATATATATATATATATGTATATGAATGAATTTATATGGATGAAATAACTATCTTGTATCCGGTAGAATTATTTCCTTTGATGAAAAAAATAAATTTTCCGTTTTTATTTTTAAATTTAAATATTTTTTTAAATTTTATAAATTTAAAAAATGACTTATTTTGTATTATTTTTTTGTTTTTTTTTTTTTGTTTTTTGAATCAGGGTTTTTAAATTACATACTAAAAAATTAATTATTTTGATTCGTTTGTATAAATTTCATCGACAGGACAATAATTCTAATATCTGATATTACTTACGTATGAGAAGACTATTTATATACTATATATATATATATATATATATATATACATATATATTTATTTTTATGTGTTGTTTTATTAATATTTAATTAATTAATTTTTGTAAGTACGTAAACTTTATACAGTTTCATTTTAATCGAGGTCAGATGATCAGATCAAATCATTTTAGATATTCTGCTGTTTTTGTTACTTTACTGTACATTATTAATTAAAGCTAAGTATTCTATAAAGTGTGCTACTTTAATATCAATGGTCGAGTTGTCAATGTCAATAATTGATTTGTTGAGCATGAACAAACTTTCATTTTTGACTTTCGAAACGTCAAAAAATGTATCTAGTTATGATGCAGGTTGCTGGAATTTTTTTAAAAAATTTTCTGATTCATTGTTTAAATAGTGCGTTGTATGCAATGTATAAATTATGCAATGTGTAAATGATGCAATGTACAAATAATGCATTGCATCAATATACATTGTATCAATAATGCATTGCATAATAATAATGCATTGTATCAATTATACTTTATATTACTTATCGTTGTCTTATTTCCACACTAGACACATTGTAGATACATAATGTAAGAGTTTAGAAATACAATACACATACAATACAAATATTTAAATTAAATTCAATAAAATAAATTTATTTCACATTTGTGAACACAAAACTTTGTATTTAAATAGTTTTTATGCTTTTACAAAGTCAACGTTTACAACTATGTTGTACCATTTTGATGCAATGATTCAATTACTCGGTATTTCTAGTTTTATGTTTGTTTTATAGAATTTATCGTTTAAAGCTAAATTGTAAAATCAATCTGTTTGATTAAGGAATTTAATCAAATCTCTATTCTTTGTTAAACATTTCTTATTCTATTATTTGTTTTTTTTTCTTTTACTAATGTTGTAGAATTAATATTGCATATGTGGAATTAAAATGTACCGATCATATTCTAATCGATATGGCAATTCCGTACAAGTAACAATGGTAGTAGAGCTCAGATGATAACATAAATAAATTAAGATTATAGAATTTTGAAAGTGTATAGTTTGTAAAATTCTTATATTTAATTAAAGAGAACATAAACACTTTCATTGATATTTATTAGTTTACGGAAGATAGAGCTAAGTATATAAGAAGACTGTAGAACATGTTCAATAGTTTTATATAGCTTTTATTTATATATTATTAAGTATGATAAAAACATATAACACTGAAGTCGATCTCTGTAAAAACTGAATAAGAAATCGTATCAGAGTTATGAATATTAAAACTATCTGTAATGTCCAATATGTAGTTTGTTGAGTCAGAAAAACGTAATGTAAATAGAGAGAGAGAGATCATATAAAAATAATTAAATTACATAGGATTGCAATATGATCATCAACTGTGTCAGAACATTCTTCAATAGATAAAAATAAACCTGGACCATCTCCCAGCCACTGGAAATTTTATATCTCTAATAAACAGGACATAATTAGGGAGTATATTCCTGCTAAAAGAAAAATTATTAAAAAAATATACTTAAGCAAACATAAAATAGCCTAGCAGTAGCCAGTATGACAATTCTAAGATTAATTAAATTGACAAGATAAAATTTTTATAGCTTTTATTAAAATCTAATTAATTTATCGTTTTCAATTTATCGTTATCAAGAGCGTCATTTCACTTAATTTGACCTTTAAAATTAATAAAGCATTTTCTCTTTATTAGTGTATAACAAAAAAATATTTTTAACATGATAGAAAGTACTTACAATAATTCTAATTTATATAAAAAATAATAAATTCACATTTTTAAACGTTTTAAATTATTTTTAAAAATTCCATAACATTTTAGCAATTTGACTTTAAGCCATGGTCTGCATTGGTCTTTTAATTTTTACAAAATTTAATGACTTGAAAGCTAATCAGTACAAAAGTGTTAGACATTTTTTTTCCTAATTAAAATATTTAAAACCAAAACCTACTATCCTCATCATCGTGGGGTCTTATCGTGTCTCACGGTCACATTAATATCAAACAAGTCTATTCTACCTAAATCAACTTTATGGAAAAACTTTTACTTCGTTCCATATTTTTTCCCTTACACTTGATTTCACTATACAACCTATTAGCACCACCTATTATTAGGTTAATTCCAACTGCTTTTAAAATATACTTATTATATTATTATTATTTGTGTCACATGATATGAAATAGTGTCAAGGAATTTAATTTGTTCCTAGAAGTTATTCCTTTAAATTACATAAAAAACCAAAAAAAAATACATTTCCCCAAATTAAGCATTGTCTTTCAAAAGAATGAGGTAAATTGAAATTTCCAAAAATAAAAAAAACCACCACACCACACCATCATCCTTGATACATTTTTATTCCACCTTAACATAATTTAAACAACATTTTACTTCTAAAATTGGAATTTTTATATATGTACATTTGAATATGGAAACTATATGGCAGGGCATAAAGCAGGCTCAGTTCTGTTAACAAAACAAATACTTACATATACATTATAATCATTTGGGAATTATTTAGGAGGTAGGCAAAAATATAAAACACAAAAAAATTCCTTTCATTTTCCATAAATAAATTCTTTGTTATGTTGTTCCTTTATAATAAATTTTTCCCCTGGGATCATGTTGAAATATTTTTTATTATTATTATTTTCCGTTTTTTATTATTTAAAACCCAAAAAAAAGGACCTTGGATTTTTTTTTTTTTTTTTTTTATATTTGATATCATGTTATTAAAATCACAACATTAAAATATAAAATAAATTGAAGAAGTAAGTAGCAATGCAAAATTATTGGAAGTGGTGGGCGGGGGAGGGTAGATTGAAGAGAGAGAAAAATAAAATTAAAAATTATGACAAAGATGAAGGCAAGAAAATGTCAAATTTGAAAAGACATCTTAGGGACACGTTTTTGAGTTCAGTTGTGTCATCATTGCCAATTTTGAAAAAAAAAGAGAAGTTTTAAATGTATGAAAGGGAGAAAAAAAGAGAGTGATGGAAAGATATAAATTCCCTCCCTCCCTATTCACACTAAAAAAAAAAGTTGGATTTGAAAGCACACAAAAAAAATTATCTTTTGTTTATGAATTTAAATTAAAAAAAAAAAAAAAAGTTTGACAAATTATTAGAAAGAGACAACTAAAAATTTTTATAAAAAGTTTTGATGTTTATGAAATATCAGTGGCTGTTAAACTTTATTTAGAAATTATAAAAAAATTAACTACTGTATTCTTATCTCTAAATGGTGACCGTATTGACTTCTTTAATCGCGTAGGTTGGTTCAAATACTGAATTTGGAGTTAATAACCATCTGTAATATTTTTTATTATATATAACAAAGAAGCCAGCTAGATCTGTTCTTTAAATTCAATTTTTTACTACATATATTTTTATTTCTACAAGAAATGTAATTGACACCCACAAAATGAATTTGGTAGTATAAATGTCATTAAACTCAATCTCTACTGCAATATCGACAATGGATTATTTTTATTTAAATTATATTACATATTTGTGCCCTGATATAAACCATGTCAGTGTTTTGTTAAACTGGGTCTACTCTCTTTGATTATCTGATTTAATCGAATAATATTTATTTTAAAAATTTTGATTGTAGACTGTGATAATTTGATGACAACCGTCCTATATGAAGTTAGTTCTAATTAATTTGCCAAATGTGTCTAATTTTTATTAAATATAAATATTTTTTAAAATTTCGACTAGTATGCAAATTTTTAATAGCATTTTATTTATTTTATTTATTTTATTTATTTTATTTATTTTATTTATTTTATTTATTTTATTTATTTTATTTATTTTATTTATTTTATTTATTTTATTTATTTTATTTATTTTATTTATTTATTTATTTTATTTATTTATTTTAATTTTATTTATTTATTTTATTTATTTATTTAATTCAAAAAGAATTTAAGGATCGTTTATTTGAATTTCTAATAAAAAATCTAAATTGGTTTTGAATTGAAATTATTTTTTTCACGAACTGTTTTTAACTCGTTCACTAAAGATGAATATCCTCTTCGTGTCCGAAAGTCCGGACAATATAATTTTTACACTAAGTATAATCTGTTTACAATTACATAAACATTTTTTTTTAATTTCCTATTAAAGCACGAAGGACTGCAAACTGACATTTGATATTTGACATTTAAAAAAGTTGTTATTAAGTAATTTTTGAACAGTTTTAAAAGTATATTTTTTTAATAAATTATTTTGAAAATTGTCATTTATTTAAAAAAATAAATATAAAATGGATTATGATACTATTTAAATCTGTCAGTTTCCATTTTTGTTTTTTGTAATTTGAAATAACACGACACGATATATTTTTGACATTTGTTTGTCATTGAATATATGTAACATAAGCATGAGAGTGAGCAAAATACGTATAATGTATATTGGTTAAGAATTTACCAAGTTGAAATTTTGTTTAAATTTTATAACTCACATATGAATTTATTTTTGAATTTATATATGAGTTGTGAAGGTATAATCAGAATAAAACAAAAAATTAGTCTAACACTATTTATTATACGTAACTGGTTAGTTCTAGTAGTGTTAAGGTGGTTTTCTTCTCCATAATCCGAAGATTCGGACTACCGAAAAATTGTTACAAAACTGTTCTAAATGTATAGCTTAACTTTGTTTTTATTTCAGCTTTCAACCAAAAGTTAAAAAAATTTTAACTCAAATTTGGGATGAAGAAAAATCGCCGAAAAATTTATTTTGTGCATGAATTAGTAAAATAAAAAAATTCTGATTGGTGAAAAAGGATAGTCCGAATCTTCGGAGTATGAAGAGGAAAACCACCTTAACACTAGTAACACTACTACAACTCATCAGTTAGGTATAATAGTGTTGGACTAATTCCTCCTTTTATTCTGATTATACTTTCACAACTCATATATAAATTCAAAAATAAATTCATGTGTGAGTTATAAAATCGAAACAAAATGCTGTCCGGATCTGAAGAAGAAATCCATCTTAACACTACTAGAACTCATCAGTAGGTATAGTAGTATTGGTCATTGGATTAACTCCTTATTATAAATATTCTGATTAGTTTCACAGTTTATAATACATAAATTCGAAAATAAATTCATATGTGAGTTATAAAATCTAAACAAAATTTCAACTTGGTAAATTCTTTTTATCAAAAAATTGGTATATGAACTATAGATAACATACTATAGATACAAAAATAATGAAAAATATTTCTAATTCATTATATTTAAATGCTAGAATTAAAATTTAGAATAACAGTACTTTACTAGATCCTTAATTTAAATTTCTAATTTTAATTTCCATTTAAATTTCAATTTAAAAAAACCCATACAAAATTGAACAATGAAAAACTTTTGTTTAAAAAATATTTTTCGATTAAAACTTCTTTCTTTGGTCCGAAATTTTTTAGAACAACATTTTTTTTTTACAAAGTTATTCCTTTACCTTGATGATTCCATCTGCAAAATTACAATTGCAAAAAAAAAGAAAAATAACTGAAATTTGCAATTCCAAATAAGTATATATATTTTTTTGTAAATTAAATTTTTAAAAATCTATACATGCATGCAATCCAATCATTTGATTGTAGTGGTGGGTACTCAATGTTTACACCCAAAAATGTAATGAAAAACATTTTTTTTTTGTTCAATTTTAAACTGCAGTAAAAGCCATTAGGTTCACAAATTGCATGTCACACTCATATTATTTATATTTCCTTTTCTCTGTTTTTCTTTTTTTGTTATTATTATTTTTTTTTTCACTTTCTCATTTTAACTTTTCTAACAAAGAGAACTTCATTGTCCTTTTAAGTCTTTTTTTTATTGTTTTTCTTGTTTTTCTTTTTTTGTTATCATACTTATAGTCCTTTCTTCTTATTATGATGATAATAATCTTAAATTTAGACCGTATTTGCATTAGGTTTTTTTTCGATTTACACATTTTTCTTTTTTCTTTTTTTTTTTTACAACATTGACATGAACAGAGTGTGTGTTCTGAGATGAAAAGAACAAAATTAAAAAAAAAAAGAAGTAGAAAAGTTTTACAGCTGCAACATATCAAAAATAAAAGTTGTAACATTTTTTTTTTTGTTTTTTTGTCGAATGTTTACTGTCTATAATAGGATACATATAAATGGGATCTACAGATGGAGCCGTGCATCTTAGTTAGTCTCAAAATGAAAAATATTTTCATTTACATTGAATGTAAGTTCATGTAATTTTATGTTAATTGGATAATAAAGCGGATGTGGCTTAGTATGTTAGTCTGAGCTTCCGTATTGTTCAATTTTAATTAAAATGTCGATTAATGAACGTTAGAGTGCTATATAGTTAATCTCTCTTATAGATATTTTGTCGGAAATGACACTTGTTCTATTGAACTGGAGTTATGGAATTTCATTTATAACATCAACATTCGGAATGTGGAACTATTGTGTTATATAATATATAACACAATATATAAATAAATTCAAGACGAACATTAACACCTTCGTTCGTAATTGTCTTCCTTCCCTTTTACCATCCTCCTTTCCTAATTTTCCTTTCCCATCCTAGCCAAACATACCAATCGGTATAAAAGGTATAAAAAATGGCTATGTATAACAAAAAAAAAATCAATAATGTCTGCTAAGGAGGCTCCTAGTGCTCATTTCTATACTGTGTATACTCTCTTGGTAGTATAAAACTGGTTTCAGAAAATCATTTATCATTTGTCAGAAATCCTCTAAAACTAATTTTTTAGTGTTTTAAATGGATCACTGCTATTCTAAGTGTTCCCTCCGATAAAAGTGCTCAATTTTATAACTTAATTCTAGGTCGGGTTCGAAATATCGTCTTTGAAAATGTTGTTTGATCAAAATCTCGCTTTTCAAAATATCGGTTTTCAAAATCTCGGATTTTTGTTTTAAATCTAGCTCTTTTTAAAAATTTTTTTTTTTTAAATTTATATAAAAATTTTGGAAAAAGGAGATACCCCCTCCCCTATTTATATCCGACAGCGGCTACATATAAAAATAATTAAGGTATTCTAGAATTAAAACGATATTTTGAAAAAGCGAGATTATGAAAAAATGGGATTTTGAAAACCAAGATTTTAAGAGACAAGATTTCCCCTGAATACTTTTAAAAAAGGACATTCAAATTCGGTTACAACTTATTTAACAATTCTACCTTAGTAGCCTATTGAATTCCTAATCCTATACCCCTTAGCCGAACCTGCAATAATGATTATGTTTACAGTTATTTTATTTGAATTATATTCTGAATGAGTTGAGACAGACCTGTGTACAAAGAGCTCTTAATCATCATTGTTCTGTAACCCCATCCGTGGGGTATAGGGCGGAAATAAAATCTCTCCATCGACTCCTATCTGCGGCTAACCTCTTCAATTATGGCAACTTGTTTCAGTTAAGACTGCTTTTCTCAGTACAAAGAGCAGTATCGTACAATACTAGAACAAGAAGTCGACTGAAATCAAAGTAGCGAAATCGGGAACAATTGTCTGAATAGATTCAAGTTTATGGTTCAACGATGGAAGAAAGTTGTAAAATATATTAAACACTCACCCTAAACACTGTTGAACTAATTGATGATGATGATATAAAACAGCTGTGTATTTGTAACAGAATTAATACTAAAAAGAGAGCTATGCACTTTGCAACTCTATATTCAAATCGTAACTCATTTCTAAAACCACAAAATTCTGCAAATTTTCATTTTAATATTCTTATTTTTATTAAATTATAAAAATCGCAATCAATTCTAACAAAAAAAAATATATTTAAAAATGTCCTTTTTCAATGCAAAAAAGTGCTTCTGTAAACAATCTTCTGACTTGTAAAACGTGCAAGAACAAATCATGTGTATATGCGAATATGCCACAGAAATAAGAAAAATCTGAATAATTTAATATACTTAAAAATAAACTAAATGAATGCATTGCATTTGCATATCCTCCTAAACACCCTACTACGGCAAGAAGAGAGAGAGAAGGGAGAGCAATTATAGTAATAGAGAAGAAGACAGCCAAAAACCAAACAGAGAAATCTTCAATTTGTCATATTTTTATATTAAAAATAATATTCTTTTCATTTTCGTTGTCGTATATTAAAAATCGTGTCTTGCTAAAAAGAGACTAAAAAAAAACAACAACAACAACAACATGCAGATTTATACATATGTATATAATGTACTTTAAATATTTATTTTTCTATTTTGGAATTTTATTTTAAGTGAGTATATTTTAAGGAAATGGAGAAAACTGCAATTGACATAATTATAAAGGATACTCATTTCAATTTTTTTTTTTTTTTTTTTTTTTTTTTGTGTCTTTAAGAAGTGGTAAACAACCAAAAATAATATAAAATTCATAAAATTTTTGTTAAGTATACGATTTAAAAAAAAAAAAATACATACTTTTATACATAACAACATATATAATATATTTATTTTTTAAAGCATTGGATTGGTTGGATTGGGGCAAATTTCCAAAATCAGATTTTAAAATGAAAAATAAGTGAAATGCAGTTACAATTGCAGATGTTTATTCTATATATGTATATATATATATATATATATATATATTTTATTGTTTTTAAAAACGTTTTAGAGAGGATTTTGAAAAAAAAAATGTTGATTTTAAAAAAATTATAAAAAAAAAAATAAAGTTTTATTTATCTAAGGATTCGGTAGTGTTTTATAATATTATGTATTTGGTTCTAAATTTTCAATTTCATAAAATTTTTCTTAGTTAAATAATATCATATCGTTTTAATTTTTTTTTTCTTGTTCTTTATAAGATAGTTTTATTTGTCTTTTTATGTTTTTCTTTTTGAGATGGCAGAATTGAAATTAAAAGCTTTGTTTTGTTTCTTCGTTTTCTTATTATTTTTCTAATATAGTTATTTCTGTATGTTAGCCATCATATTTTGACAACTTACTCACCTATTGACTTTTAAAGATTCAAGTAGAATAATTTTAATATATGTATACAGATATTAAATTTAAATTAATTTTATTTTTTTATTCATAACCCTAGTGTATATATAGCCGTATAGGCTTATAATTACATTAAAATTAATTTACAATATAATGAATTTACCTTTGATTATTACAGTTAAGATAATTAAAAAATTCTCTTTTTTTGTGTTTGTTATACAATTTATTGATTAGTATTATTATTTTGGTTAGTATTATTAGCTCCAAGCTGAATTATTTTCGTTTTAGTTTTAAATAGCTTCAGATTTAGTATTAATATATATCAATATTGGTTAACAATTACAGCCTCTTCTTGAATACAAAAACGGAATCATATTAGCAAGATACTGAAATATAAAAATTAAAATTAAGTAATTAATATAAAATATATTCAATATACTGTAAAAATTGTAAAAATTAAATATATTTATATAATATATTAATAACTAGGGGCCCCTGTTGAGTAATTATAATTGAAGTTAAAGCCAAATTTAAAGTTTTTAAAAGAACAGAAATTTGCATGGACTGATATAGACTTCTCATTACAAAGCAGGAAAACACTTATGTTTTAATGAAAATCTTTGAAATTAGTATGTTTTCGTTAATATTAAAAACATAAATACCTTACTTCTCATTTTCTGTTTCATTTCTACCTATTTCTTAATGTATTTGGTGAATAATAAAAGCATATGATTAAAAAAATTTCGAACTGTGTGCGCATTATTGTTTTATTTACAACTTACTTATTATATATATTAAGAGTAAATTATGGAGAAGAGAGATAAAATTAAAAGTTAAATTAAGGTTTTTTTTTGATTGATTTTATGACTTAGTACAAGATATTACAAATACATTTTTTAGATTTTTAATTCATTTATTCATATTATAATAAAATATAATTCATAAAATATGTATACATTTACTAAACAAAAAATAATAAAAATAAACATAGGATCATTCAGATATTCATTAGAATATGTGATGAATGAAACTGTAAAAAATATGTGGCATTCTGTGAGTTATAAAAAATCAATCAAAAATTTAAGCATAAAATTTATGATAAAACTCAAGGCTAGTTTAAGTCAATACTTCAGTTAAGTTTATGTATCATTCAACACTTAAGCTTAACTTAAAAGAAATTGACTATTTCAACTCGAAGTGTTGATTATTAGCTGTCATTTTTCGTTATTTACAATGGCAGCACTTGTTAAAATACAGTACAAGTGATAGACAATAATTTTTTTTTTTTACTTCATTTTCGTTGTAAACAAAAAATGTTTATATTTAAATTTAATGAAAAATTAAAGCATCAATTTGACAATAATTGACAATTGTCGAATCTATATGTCAAAAAATATATAAATCATTTGTCATATATATGTCAAAAAACCATTGTCGCAGTTACAAAGATGAGAATGACACAGAAACACTTGAACACTTCCTTTGCAGTTGCCCAGCATTAGCTAGAGTCAGACTTTAGATGAGACTATCCCCAACAATATATATTTTATCGCGGAAAGCAAAATATGAGATCTGATTAACTTTCTCAATCACACAGGGTGGCTTTAGAATTGAGTCCCGGAGGGGGAGTAAAAATGAGAGAATGATCCCAATAACAACCAACAACAAAAAATAGATCACTCGAGTCGTAGTATATCAAAAAGGCATAATTAAATGCTAATTGGTTTTCCAGAAGCAACAGGAATGGCCACTTCTATATACCTATACCTAACTAAACAGTCATTTTACTAAACTTAAATGCCACTTAAGTATGTTTTAAGTACTAACTGAAAAACACAATTTTTAGCCCTAAATAAAATAAAGAAATTATGTGTAATAATAGGAGATAACTATAACTAGTATAGATAATTTAATTTTTTTAAATTTGTATATATGTAGTTATAAAATATAATAATTTAGCCATGTGATGAATGGGCTTGCATATTAGATGCTAAATTCATCATATTAAGCTCTCATTTCGACGTGGCAATTTTTAGAATATTCCGCAATTGACTATATCTGTTAATTTATTTCGTCTATTTATTTTTATACATATTTCATTTTTGAATACGTCATATTGGAATACATTTAAATACACATTTAACTGCAAAATTAATTTTCAAACAATTAGTAGGTACTCTGCAATTGGCAAAGCTCGAACTATACATCTGGAAATACTTTATCCATGTCAAATGTGAAATAATTTTAAACGAGTTTAATTTACTTTAAATTAACATTGTGGTATAGATTAGGCCAATGATGTAATAGTATAGCGATGTCTTGAATATTATAGCGATGAATAACAAACAACTAGTCCATATCACAGACATTTCTTACAATTATCATTGTTGTAAGTGTAAGTTGCAAGATGTAAATAAAAGAGAATATTTTCAAAATTAATGTAGTGATCAATGTTAGTTCTACAACATAACTATGTATTTGTATTACTTTTAATTCTCTATGTAGTATCTGCAGTAGACTATATACTCTTCTATTTCATTTTTATTGTAATTTGTAACTGCAAAGATGTAGATAAGAAATAGTCTGTGTTTTGAACACTTCCTTTCCAGTTGACTCACTTTAATTCAGAACTGTAACTGTTTATGTTGAATGTAAATCTAAAATTTGAGCACAGTACACTTAAAATACTTTAATTATTAACGAGAGAATTTAATTTATCTTTTAGATGTAGGTGCCTATTATGTAAGTTTTATATGAAAATTGCAATTTATACTTATGTCCAAAATAGATCGAATTCCATTACGCAGTAGAAGAAAAAAGTCAGACAAACATTATTTTTATGATTAAAGTAGAATTACTGAAATAATTTATTTACACTAACTATTCATATTGCAGTTTATTTCAATAAAAAATAATTATGAAGAATAAAGTAAAATACCTACTTCCATTTCAACTTTTAAATTTATTTTTATTCCAAAAAATATCGCAAATACAAAACAAAACACCAATTGTCCAAGAGCCATTCTTTTATTTTATCCGTTCAATTCAAAATTAAAATAATTTGTACAAAATCACTCTCACTCTCAAACTCACTCATTCGATGTCTCTTGCGTGGTAAAATTTTACATCCATAAATTTTCGACAATCTCTGAACGATATCGAAATACATTATGGCAATTTACATTTTGACATTTCGTTCGATCAAATCGTAATCGTTATCAAAATACATAATAGGCACCTAAGAGTTTCATTGTAAGAGAAGATTTTTTAATTTATATTATTTTCTCTTAAAATTCAATATTTGTAAAATTACAACTCCAATTCGTCGTTAAGAAATTGTGATCGAATCGAATCGAATAATTTTATATTGAATCAAGTTCGTCGGTATAAATTATTATGAATGAATAACATAAATAATAATTTGAACTAAAAAATAGATTAGATTATTGATTTGATCTCTTATATAAAATTAAATATACTTGATGTATATAAATGCAAATATTTAGATAAATAAATGGATTGAATTGAAAAAAACTAGATTAGATTATGTGTGATGTGGATGACCAATTATTACTGAAAATTTATTAAGATTTATTAAAATATATAAAATTTTCAACTTAATCTGATTAGATTTATAACTTGATTGTTTGATATTCAATATAATATGTATGACAAATGTATTAGTTTAATACAATATAACTATAGTTATGGAAGATAAATATTATTAACATATAAATAATATTATTTCTAGCTTCAAGAAAGGGAAACAAAAATTTACACATCAAATCATTCGATTCACTGATTCGATTTGTTAATTTAATTAATGGTTTATTTTAGATTCTGAATTTCACCGTTACATTGTATTATGCCTTTATAACCCTATATTCTCTATGCTATAACTGACCTTTTAATCAAAGACCCTTTTTAGTGAATTGAATAGAAATTGTTTTTGTTAAAACGAAAGAACTATCTAGATTCTATTTCCATGTCAAAAATGTACAAAAAAAAAAAAAAATAAATACAAAATTTATTTTCAATAAAAATTAATTAAAATAAGCAAGTATACATATAGTTGTATAAATATATATAAACACATGTCCTTTATATTAAATATCGTCTTCTTGTCTATAATTTATTAAAATTAAATTCTTTATAAAATTTTTCTAAATTTTTCTATAGAAAAATATAATAAACATGAGTTGTTGGAGTATCCTTTAAGAAAAAAAAACATGAAAAATAAAACAATGCTTTTAAGGATAATTCTATAGATTTAATTTTCATCTTATTCCTTTTGTATAATTCACTATATATATATGTACTTACATACAATATGTATAAGCAAGTAGTCCCAAATTATTTCATATTAAGATGAAATTTCTATTTCTGTTTTTTTTTTTTTTTGTTTCTTTTAAAATTTATGAACTTTATATTTATTATGTAAGGATATTTTCTACATAATATATATATATATATTTATTATATTCAAGTATAAGTAATTTAAAGTATGTTATGTAATGCTTTGTTTTTTATTATATTTTATATATATATAATATATATATATATACTTCATAATTTATAACTAAGCTATTATCCTTGATTATGTTTTCTTATATATATATATATATATACATACATGTGTTTAGGAATACCAGCTATATAAAACAAAAATGACAGTACAAAATTTTTGTTTTATTTTAAATTTAATAAGTTTTTACTGTATTTTGTTCTTGTTTTTTTTTTTTACTGGAAATGATTAAGTCATCAATTTCTATTTTATGTATTACGACAGTCAAACTAATTACATCGATATTAATTAAATTGAATGATTAGATAAATAATTGAATAATGATAACATCACTGTTGGCACATTTATGTTTTGTATTGTACATATATATGTACATACATACATTTATTATGTATTTAAAATATTCATTATATATTATATTTCAGCATACAAGTATATATATTTTGTTAAGTAAATATATGTGTATATTATTTTAAAAATCACATAAATAAATACGTGTTAAGTTTTATTCAACCACCTCAAAAAAAAAAAAAAAAAAAAAAAAAAAAAAGATAAAAAGAAACAAAAAAGCTTTCATATTAACATAAATGGAGACGTGACGATTTGTAATTCTGATGATGTTGATATGATATGCGGCATAAAATATATATTTTCTTACTTAATACTTATTTAAAATAAATTCTAATTTTTTTGCTTCTAAATACTTAAGAATATTTAGTATACATACTAAGTATATATATTTACAGTGCCGAAATAAAATTTAAAATCGTTCATCAAGTGTTGAAGTGTTTATTGGTATACCAAATAATTAATATAATTTAATAAAAAGGCCCACATTTCGAAAGAAAAAATGACCTATAAAGTTGGTCTACAGATTATCTAAATAAATAAATCGTTTGAGTAATTTAACCTAGATAAAAAAAAAATCAAATCTTGAACAAAATAAATTTTGAAAGATCAAAGTGTACAAGTGAATTAATATTTTTGGCAAAATATTTAATTTAGTACTTAGACTGGTGTGTAGTAGAACGTTTCAACGTCTAATTTAGTAGAAGTCAAATATTTTGTGTATAGTATTGTTGAAATTAGTTTTAACACTACTAAAATATATTTTAATGTTCTGAATGATTAAACGCTGGATGATAAAGTAGGTAGAACATTTGTTTTTTAACTAAAAAGTTCCAGGTTCGATTCCTAACGAAGCAAATAACATGCTTTATAGGATTTTCGACTTAGTCCAGTACTCTTTGTCCAGTAGGTACTCTTTGGGATAATACAAAAGACAAAAAATAATTGAGAGTACAATTTGGTTAACAACTTAAAACCAATGGAGGTATTAAAAAGGTTTTAACAGTAGTTTTACACATTTTAATCAGTTGACAACAGTCAGTAATTTGATAAATAAATGCTCAAAAAACATTGTAGTAAAATATTGTAGTAATTAAACTGATTCTAGCTAAATTACTGTAAAGAATATAAAAAACTACTAAAAGTTTGTCACAATAAATTTTTGATTGTAGCTGTTAGTGAATAGTTTATAATCAATAATAATTTTAAGTAAAAATAGCTCACTGTACTCCATTCAAAGAGCTGCATACAATTTATTAGTCAATAAGATGGTTTTAAATAAAATTACAGTAACTAATTACACTGATATAAAACATTTATTGAAATCAAAATAATTTACTTTAATAATTTGAATTATATGGATTTAATTAGTACAGTGGGTGCTAGCATAGAGACCCAACCAAAATCGATTGTCATAGATTTAAAATAATGATTTTTTTGTATATACAAAAAATCTATACCTAACTATACTTATGAGTTTCGAAACTAATCCAAATCAAATTAAGAGTTGTCTAAGTTGTCTATGAGCTCCAGTAGTGATGGTTAATGAAATACATCTTTAATTAAAGTTTGTACATAGTTTAAATACATACTTTCAATCACAATGTTTTCTATTTGAATATTTTATTTTTATTTTTATATTTTCAATATACTTACTAACTAATTTAAATGTGGAAACATTTATAAATCCATTATGTACACTTTAACTGTTCCAAAACTTTTTACCATCACTGTACTTATATATAAACTTATTTAATGTAAAATTACATATTTTACATTATATTTTACTTATTTAAGTAAGTATATAAAAAAAAAAAATCAAATTTAAAATGAATTTTCCATTTTCATTTTTACATAAGCTTACATTTATATACATTATATTTATTTCCATATACATAATATTATTTACATATATGTAGAACATTCAATAAATTGTGTATATATATAATAAAAGTAGTTAAGTGATATATGAAGAAAATTTATTTCTCTTTTAGTTCCATTAAAATTAAGAAATGGTTCGTTGGTTGATTCGTTGGTTGGTTAGTTGGTTAGATTGAATGGTTGGTTTGTTGTGTAAGTAACAGTAATAGGTAAAATGAATGGATTTGGACAGATTTTTAAAGAATATTATTATTTTTGTTTTTTTTTTTTTTAATTCCAATTTTTGTTTTTTAGTTAAAATTATTATATTTTTTTTTTTTATTTATGCCATTTATTATTAGTTAAGTTATATTTTGATATTAAGTATATACTTAAAAGTAATTTTATGTATTTTATTATGAATGTGTGTATATATAAATTTTAATATCGAATTCTATCGGTTTTATTGTTCATTAAGTTTACTTTTTGATTGAGATTTGAAATTGCTTACTTGCTTTCTGAGATATGAAATTATCTGAATCTGGATTTGTGATGATCTTGAAGTGCACAGAAAGATATGAATTAGGTAATAGTGGCTATCAGAAATTGATATACATATTTATTTTATATAATTATTATACTCGAAAGAGCTTATAAAACTGTTACAGAGCTCAGTGTAGTTCAATATATTTTAATTTGTAGACCAAAGAGATAAATTGTACTAGAGATGTAAGGTATTTTTTCTTGTTCCAGTAACTATGATTTAAAAAAAAATATTATGGTATACATATAAGCACATAAACAAAGTTATTTTTTATATGTAAATGCACAATTAAAAAGTAATAGGGAAAACATGTAAAAAGGTAGACGCAGAAAATAAAATCGAATATGCTGTGGGCTTCTATACCTATACCTTCTATAATAGGTGCAACATTTTTAAGTGTAATTAAAGTTCATAATTTAGTAAAAGTAATTTACGACAATAGTTAAGTGCACAAGCACACTCTAAGTATTTTTATTTTTCTGACCACTACCTTGAAGGTCATGGGCCTGACCACAGGTTCTGCATTTCAGTAAGAGATAATTTGTATACAAATACTAAATAACTATTATATAAAAGCCCACATTCCGAAAGGGAAAAAGACCTGTAAGTTGGCCTGCAGATTTATCAAATCAAATAAATAAATAAGTAGTTGTAATAGATTCGAATTCAAAAATAACTAATTTGATAGATTAACATGCTTAGAAGATAGTCATTGACTAATTTTATTACTTATTTACTTAGGTGGCCAACAGACCATGATAGATCTGCCTATTAACTTTAACTTGTCAAAATTTATCAAATGCAATTCAAATAGTAGTGATAGAGGTGGATAAATCTAATGTTTAATTAGTACAATAGCTTAGTTTTAAACCAACCAACAAAACCAATCAATACTTAACTAAAAAAAAAATTAATGTTTTTAGAAAAACAAAAAACAAGAAAAAAAATAAAATTAAATAAAACATATTTTATGTACATCTCAAAAATAGAAATGAATAATTTCGAAAAAAAAAAAAATATTAAAAATAATTTCTTTTAAATAAAAGACCATAGGTTCAAAGTCTATAACAAAAAAAAAAAAAAAAACAACAACAACAACAGTTGAAAAGTTAAAAAAAAATGGTTTATAAAACAAAATTTAGAAAATTCAGCAGCTGATTATAATAACCCAGCTACATACATTAGTATATAATATATTGAGCTTGTTTAATATAACTAATATTATAAAAATGTACAAGTATACGTATGTATAATGCATGTGGATTGTGGGTGGAAAAAAAAAGAAAAGAAAAATATAAAAAACAGTATTTTTTTTTTTTATTTCTCATATTGAAAAACATTAATACATTTTCTTTTTCACTTTCTGTTTTTGTTGTTGTTTTTTTTTTTGTTATTATTATTTTCAGTTCCAGATATTAAGACCTCTATCGATTTTTTGAAAATTTTTCTTTTTTGTTATACCTATTATGTTATTTGGATTTTTTTGTTTTCATTTTAGTTATATTAAGTATATTATATAAGTAAATATATATATATATAATATATTTTCATATATGTACATATATGTATCCATAAATATAATATATCCTTGATCAATGTATATAATATGGAATATACAAACATATATGGTATATTATGGTAATGTTATTATTACTGGTACTACTCGTATTCTCTTAGATCTGGATATATTATGATAATATATAGAATTGTGTGTATATATATATATATATATATATATATGTACATTATATATTTATTCAATAATTTAGAACTTTTATATGTACATATATTACTTTCTATATTTATTTATGCTTAATGATGATTTTTGGGTCGTTATGATGTACATATATATATATACATATTTATATATATATATATAGATACACTTCAATTTTACTTAAATTCCATTATTTAAGTAATATTTTGTTTTTCCTTTTTTTTTTTTAAATTGTTGTTAATACATACATATTAATATATTCTTTTGATATATCCTTTTAATATGCATATACAATAAATATATGTATGTATAGTTACATAAAAGTTTTCTTTCTATTCTTAAATAAATTTTAAACAACAAAAAAACAACAAAAAGAAATTGACGTGAAATGAAATTCATGTAATTTATGCCTTAAGACTTTTATTTTTATTTTGTTGTTGTTGTTGTTATTATTATTGTTAACAAAAATTCCTTGTAATATTATTTTTTGTTAAAGTTTTTTTGTTATTTCTATACATATATGTATGTATGGATACCTATTTTAATTTATAATTTTTGATACCTATAAAATTTATTTTTATATATTTTTTTTGTTTTTATTATTTTTTTTCTTATTAAAAAAATACTTATGCCTATTTAAAAAAAAAAAAAAAAATTAAAATTTAAAGAATTCAATGCGTGTTTCAAAATTTAAAAGAGAAATAAATAAATAATATTTTGTTTTATTTCAAAAATAAGAAGTTAATAAAGTGTATTTACACTTGAAATTTTATATTTGTTTGTCCTTTGAGAGGTGAATAGAATTGTTGTCACATGTAGTGAAAATTTTGTGAATAAAATTATTGTAGGTAGGAAGTAATTGACATTTAATAAGAAAATAAAAAAAAATATTTAATTTATTTATTAATAGTTAGTTAGAATAAAAATTATTAATTAATAAAGAACGATAATTCTGTAGAGTTATTGATTTTCAGTTTCTAAAGAAAAACTAAGTAGAAATATTAAATTTAATATGGTGTAGAGGTTATGTCATCTGTACTGTTTTTTTTTTTTTGTTGATGGCAGTAAATTAACTAATCATACATATATATATTACATGTCATTATTTTATAACTACATACCTACATAACTACGTAACTACAAAACTTTTGACAGTTCAATATTAATTAAATAGTTTATTGCACTAGGTACATCATCTGACAACTAATCATCAAGAAGTAAATGGTCCGAATCCCAGATGTTGTAATTAGTTTTTTAAGTTGGAATAAAATTTGGGTATTAGTTAAAATAAATTGAAACTAGGTATATAGGCATTATGAAGTTGTTCCATCATTTTGTTGAGTAAATATTTTTCATCAAGTTGCAAAGAAATTAGCTATAGATTTTTATTAAGTAGGTAAATAGGATACAGATATTTTTTGCAATTTTGGTATAGATTAATAGACATTAAAAGGAACATAGTTGATATATCAATAATTAAAATATAAAATAAAATAAAAATATTTTGTGTTTAATTGCGTATGTGTGGGTGATTTTATATGAACTTGATTATCGCATTTGATTACATCATTTAATAAAATTGATCTATGGACATTATGAAGGCGAAGGTACATACTTCATAGTTAAAATAAATTTTTATATATTTTAACATATATATCTATACAGGCTAACTACAGGTCCATATATCAAAATAATTTAAAAAAATTAAATAAAATGATTGTGTGTATGTTTGTGTATGTCAAGTCTCTACATAAAAGTAGTTTTAGAGTGTTCATTTCATTATCTTGTAATAATTATAACAAAAAAAATACTATCCACAATGCACAACGTTAAATAAAGGACCTGAAGTTAGCTTATAAGTGTATATATGTATAATAATAATAAATAAATAAATAAAAGCTAGAGGGTTATTAAAAATATAAAAATATAATTCCATACCTATTAGGTGTCTTTAATTAAAAATGTAATTATTATTGGAAGCTTAATCTGGGCTTAATCGTTTAATAGAGAAATTAAATTAGATTATTTTTAATTGGGAATTGGTCCTATAGTAATGTATAAGCGTTCAATAGGTATATTGTAACACTTACCATAGATCTCCTCTATATATAAACTCCATATAGATCTGATAATATATAAATTTCTAATCGTTCAATGAATTTGGAGATAATTAAATTAAATAAAAATAGATTAATTTTTAAAAAAAATTTTAATTAAATTTTTTTAATAAAATATTTTGTAAATTTTTTTATATAAATTTTTTTTTTTGTTATTGAGTCGTTTATTTTAAATTTTAATTATAAAATATGTACTATATGGTACGACCGATTTCATTCTCTTAGGACATTTCAATGGAATGCAATTTATCAAATATTAATTTTATTTCATTTATTTCACTTTAGTGTTAACGAAAAAATCTATAGATCATTTTATAAAATCTATTTTTTTTTATTAAATTTGAAGATACTTGCAGTGAATTAGATTGCAAAATATTGACTGGAAGTAACCTCGCAAGGCACATTTTTGTTGAAATAAATAAAAAATAGAAATTCTTGCATAATAAATTTTTGTTCAATGAGAAGTAATTTTTTGTTTTTAGTCACATTCAATTTTCTCTATTAGAGAACATAAGTCTACACATAGTGATCAATGTTGATTTGTTCATATTGTTTATTGGAGGATGATTTGTCATTGATTAACTGCAGTCTGGACATGTTTTGTCCAGCCTGTCCATTGTTAAATGATTCGTCATTGATAGAATGATTTGTTTATATGTTTATTCATTGCAGTCTGGACATAGTGATCAATGATTTGTCCAACTTTATCCAGATTGTCTTTGCCCAAATTGTTCATTGTCAGAATGAATCGTCATTGATAAAGTCTGCATATGTTTGTTCCAGCTTTGTCCAGGCTGTCCATTGTAAAATGATTCGTTTTTAATAGAATAATCTGCTCATATGTTTATTCACTGAAGAGTTGGATATGGATAGATTTTTTCTTGTTATTTACATTATAGTTCTGTAGGAAGTTAATGACGTATATATACGCTAACTAGATTTTGGATATAAAGATTTATTTTTTCATTCATACATATTTATTTTTGATAGAGAGATGAGTAGTAATGGTTAAGTGGACGATCTGGTCCAAAATTCATGAGTAAATAGTTGATACGTGAATAAATTGCTGATAAAGGAGTCGATTGATATAAAGGGAAGGAGATTTAAAAGGTTCAGTGAATTTTGATTGATATTAGTTATTGTTTGTTCAAATACAATAGTAGGTACAACATTTTCAAATTCGATGTCGTGTTATATTTACTTATTTACGAGCATACATGTTCATACTAGGTATAGGTATATAATTTATATCTCATTCAACTCATTTTATTTAGAAAATGTTAATTTTCTATAAATCCCCTGTTCCTCCTAATTTCATTGAAATATTTAATAATTTACATTAAAGAAGTAAAAACAAAAGACTTTAATTAAAAATGAATTTAATTTACATATTATTCCTATTAATTATTAGTATATTTTTTTTTCTGAATTAGTTACGTAGGTAGGGTAGAGTTAGTTATTAATTTGATTTTTTTTTTTTTGTACATACCTACATACATTGTATATATACATACATAATATATAATTTAATATTTTATTTCCAGAATATTTTCTTATTTGTATAGGTACAAAATTTTTGATTCGATATTCGAAATAAAAAAAATTGGTACCTATTTTGATTCTAAACTTAATTTTATTTAATAAAATTTAAACTATTCTCTATTCTATATATTATATATTCTATATACCTATTTATATGAATAATATCTATTATAGATAAAATTATTACCTTTTATATAATATGTATTATTAAATTTTACTGTATATTATTTATAAAAGCTTGAATATATAAGGAGGGAAAAACAATATCGATTTTAGAACCGATTAAAAAAAAAAAAACAAAAAAAAACTTTTCTCATTCTCTATTTACATTATCACTACATACCCAACATTAAAACGAAACGGTAAATTTTATTATAAATAAAAAAAAACAATTCCCCTCATGAACCGGTTAAAAGGCGTTCACACAACAAATTACAATAAAATACTTTTGTTTTTATATTTTTATTTTCTTTTGAAATGGCGGCCATTACAAATCTCACTAATACACTTGCATGAATTCGTTTTTATATATGGTTTTATATCAAGTTTCTATGGTTTTAATGAAATTTCTTTTTGTATAGTAAATAAAAATAATAGAGTAGAAATGGCCGCCATTATAAAAATGTGTTATAAAATTGACTGAGATGACTATATACATTATTTTACAAAATTTTGGAGAGTTTTTGTTTATTGGTTTTTGACTTGGATAATTTTAGATCATATGGAATTTTAGAATGAAAAATCATATGTTTAGGATATTTAAAAAGGAAATTTAAAAAAAAATTTTGTTTATACAAAGGGAATTTTTTTTTTAATATTCTATATTTGTCTCTATCTGTTCTATAGTACAAGAAAGTAGAATGTAGAATAGAAGCCATGATAATTTATTTTTTTAAGTTATATTATTTTGACGTATGCCAACTTATCCAGCCAGATTCAAGAAGATAGTTGTAAAATTTTAATTTTTTTTGTAGAATTTTATAATAAAATAATTATTATAATTAAAATTTTTGTTAATAAATGCAATAAGAATAAGAATATAAAAAAATTCAAGTGTTAAAATAAAAAAATTTATGACTACAATAATTAATCTTCAATTGCATTGGGCAAATTAATTTTAAAGACACAAAGTGAAAAATTATATTCAAATATAAAAATTTGATTTAATAAACAGTTCAATAAATGAAATTAGTAAATTACAATAATTTGATTAACAAAATCCGAAATAACATACATAAATAGCTTCAAAGTAATTATCTGTCAAATTTTATTGTATTATTTGGTAATACAATAAAAGCAATACAATACAATAAAATTAATATAAACAAAAAAAAAAGTGCATTTATTATTTAATTTTTTTTCAATGGATGGAAAAATGTGTACAAATCCTACATGCTCCGTTTCTGATCTAATATCAATAATATCACCTGAGATTCAAAAACAAACAATAAATGATATAATTACTGAACCATTCATATCAAAAGATCCACTTTTAGTTAATGGTTATACATCAGTTTTTAATATTAATGGAAAAGTTTTTACTCCCGTATTGGATAATAGTTCAATTGATTTAACATCAACAAAGGAAACAGAAATTAAATTTAGAGTTGTGCCAAATACTCATATTCACGTTACAAATACTGTAATTATTGACACAGAAAAAGATATTTTGCGTAAAATTGAAGAGCAAGATCAATCAACAATTAAAAAATTATTAGATTCACAAAAAATGTCAGCAGCCAAAAGATTGAGTACATATATAGAAAATATTTTAAAAGTTAATACAATTACATATTCGCCGAAACAAGGTAAAAAATCATTGAAAAATAAAAATTCAAATTTGAATTTGTTATCACCAAATGAACCCAAAGTCGTCCCCATTACATCAAATAAAAAAATTAAATTAAACAAATCAAATCCCGCAAATAATAATAACAATATTGGATCAAATTTTCAATTTTTGTCACCAGTGAATTTATCAAAAAATAATTCTACAATATCTAAAACTGTTACTACTACAACTCCTACAATTGCTCAAAAAAAGGTTCAATCAAATAATGAATCATTAATTATAACGCCTACTCATTCAAATTTAAAAATAAGTTCAGTTCAATCAATGAATGATGCATCAGTATCACAATTACAAACAATACAACCGGTTGCAATTCAAGCAGCACCATCTGTTCAAGTTATACAACAAATACCAATGGTACAAAATTCAAGTGTACTTCCAATAATTTCATCAGTTCAATCAGTACAACCAACAATTATTCCAACACCTGTGTTTACAACTGAAGAAAAGTAAAATATACATTTAAATTTAATTAAATATTTATTTTTAATTAATGTTTTTCATTTTATTTTGTTTTTTTTGTAGGTCTGAATTTCAAAAAATGAGAGAGGAAATAAATGAATTGAAGGAACTTTTGAAAACGATTGGAAGTGTTCGAAGACAAGATTAATATTTTTTTTTATTATGTAAAATGATCTATAAATGTATTCATAAATTTAAGCTTAGTATAAACTAATAAAATTCTTTAATTTAAGACAAAAAAGTTTATTGTTCTGTATTTTAATTTCTGTATTTTAATTCCAACTATAGGGTGTTCAATTTATTTTTAAATTTAGTTTCAAATAATTTTTACATTAATACATATATAATGGTAAAAATTTAAATTAAATCGGAATGCATTTGATCTTCTTATAATGTAAATTACAATTTTTATTTACTTAACACATATTTTCAGTTCTTCCCACCGCAAGCAAATCTTTTTAAACTTATCTAATAATTATTTTTTTGTTTGTATATTTTAGGCCAGTGGATACACCACAATCGTACTCAAAAGGAGGAATTGGCGCACCTCCACAACAATCTAGATCGGCAGCTAGTCCTTTATCACCACCGAGACCAGGTCCAGGAGCAGCAAATACTTATCCAAGATTTGCCGATGTTACAGCAGTACGAGAAGCACCCCATCGATATGTACAACATAGTGCATATAGTATTGGAGGTGGCGGCGGAGGACCAATTGGTTCTCATGGTGGACCGATCGGTGGTGGTCCAGGACAAGTGCAACAACAATATAGAGAAAATTCATATGCTCGAATACCTCAAATATCCAGTCAAGCTCAAGAGTATCATAGAGCGGCGGCGGCAGCTGTTGCAGCAGCAGCTGGTCAAGTTATTGTTTCTAGTAGCCTGCCTATTGTATCAGTTGGACCCGCCAATACGATGGATAGTTTGGTGCAACAAGCCCAACAACAACATCATATGCAGCAGCAACAGCAATCCCATTCATCACAACAGTCACAAATGCTTGCTAGCCGAGGAGGACAAAGAATATCACTTATACCAACACATCCCAGTGAGTATATGTCCAATGCAGCGGCAACTGCGGTTGCACGACAAGTACCACAACAGCATAGTCAGCAAGGTTCAGATCCTGGTGGACCATATAAAAAAATGCGTTTGGGTATTGGAGTTGGCGTTAATGTTGGTGTTAGTTCAGTTCAAGAGCAACAGTCATCACAACAACAATCACATCCACATCAGCAAATTCAACAAATGCCAACAACACAACAACAAATTAATGTATCGAACCATCTGCCATCTATTGTACCCGCTGGAGCGACAATTCTTAATGTTTCAACAAATGCAGCTCCAAATTTAGTCGGACCACAACTGCCGGTAGCGATAGTAGCACCAATGGTTCAAACTGCAGCTTCATCTACTGCTCCTCCAACACAACAATTAAAAGTAGATACGAGAGACCATAGAACAGTAACAACGGAAGCTTATCATCCTCAGGTTGAGGCGATCTCCCCAACACTGCCCAATGAACCAGTAGAAGAACGTCGTACTGCAAAAGATGAGCTTTTAGTTCAAATAAATAAAGTTGATATGGAAATTAATGAAACAGAAAAAACTATGGCAATGTTAAAAAAGAAAGCTGAAAAACTGGAGCAAGCTTCATCTCAAAAATTGTGTGCAAAAACTGAAGAAACACAAATTATTCAACCAAAACATCGTAGTATGGCCTCTAAATGTTATGCTGAGAATAAAAAACGTGCTGAAGATGTACATTCCACTTTTGATAAGCTGGGTCCACCGAATTTATTGCCAATTTATAATCAGCCATCTGATGTGGAAACAATTGAAGAACAAAAGAAACGTCATGAAATATTTAAAAATCATTTGCTTTTGCACATTAAAAAAATTCGTCAAGAAAAGGCAGCGAAAAATTCAGCTTTAATAGAAAAATATACCCAAATGACACAAGAATGGCAAAAACGTGTCGAAAAAGCTGAAAATAGTGCTAAAAGAAAAGCTAAAGAAACAAAAAATCGTGAATTTTTTGAAAAAGTTTTCACAGAGCTTAGAAAACAACGTGAAGATAAAGAAAGATTTAATCGTGTTGGATCTAGAATAAAATCTGAAGCTGATTTAGAAGAAATAATGGATGGTCTGCAAGAGCAGGCAATTGAAGAAAAGAAAATGCGTTCATATGCTGTGATACCACCTTTAATGTTAGATGCCCGAGAACGTCGTTTTGTTTATCATAATGAAAATGGTGCAACGCCTGATATGGTAAACGAATATAAAGATCGACAAAATGTCAATGTTTGGACAACTGGTGAAAAAGAAATTTTCAAAGAAAAATTCTTACAACATCCAAAAAATTTTGGTGTTATAGCGGCAAGTTTAGATCGTAAGTCAGCACAGGATTGTGTTCGTTATTACTACCTCAGTAAAAAGACGGAAAATTATAAGCAGTTGTTAAGAAAATCACGTCAAAGAACGCGAAGCTCACGTAATCCACAAAAGACTGGCCAACATCAAGTACCACAATGTATTGTTGATTCATTAACAACTGGTGTAACGACACGATTACAACGTGAGCAACAACAAAAGACTGGCGGTCGAGATCGTACCGCACAATCAACAACATCAGCCACTAGTACAACAAATAGTAATAGTAGCAGCAGTGCTAGTGGTAGTAATAGTGGTAATAGTACCAATACAACAAGTAGTACTAGCAGTACGCATAATGTTGCACAAGGTGCAACAAATAATAGTATTACTTCTGGTGCAATGCCAATTAATTCAATTGCGAGTAATTCTGGGGTAGCTAATAAATCACCTTGTAGTAATAGTAATACATCAACAACAATAATTGGTGATAGTGATACGATTGATAATTCAGTTTCAAATTCAACAATTAAATTAGTAAATGAATCAATAGGTGCTGGCATAGCAAAAATAAATTCAACTGAATTAGGACAATCGAATTTAGGTGAATATATTACTACTATATTATTTTTTTTGGTATACATTTTTTTAATAAAATTAAATTTATGTTAATTTTAGGTAATGATAAAGATGATAAATCTAATTTAACAACATCATCATTATCATCATTAACAACAACAGCAACAACAACAACAGCAACACCAATTATATCCTCAGTAGGAGCAAGTATTACAACCAATTCAACACAGTCCACAATAAATTGTATAGGAAATGGTTTATCAAATATAACTCCTACAAATTCCTCTAGTAATAATATTAATACTAGCACAATAGCAAATGGAACAAATAATAGTGTAATAACAACGTCATCATCATCATCATCATCATCATTAACATTGTCAACAACTACAACAACATCATTGGCAAGTGATAATACTGCAACTAATATATCGGCTGTGAATTTGCTTCAAGCAACTATTCAAAATTCAGAACCAATTTTAATTGATGATGCAACAACAACAGCAGCTAACAGTAAAACAAATTCAAGTAATAATAATAATAATAGTCCATTAACAACATCAGCATCAACAATATGTAGTGGAATAGGAGGTGGTGGAGTTGGGGGTGGAGTTATAGGAGAAACATCAACTCATACATCATCAAATATTGTATCTACATTAGGTAGTTGTAATAATACAACAGTATCTGCATCAACAACAACTGTTGTAACAGTAGGCGGAAATTCAATAACAACTGTTGGTTCAGCTTTTAGTAATATAAATAATAATAATAATAGTAATATTAGTAATAGTAATATAAATAATAATAGTAATATAAATTTAAATAATAAAAATAATAGTAATAATACAAATAATAGTAACAATAATAACAATAGTAATTCTTTAGTTGTTACATCATTTACTGATGCAACTACAAATAATTTAAATACAAGCACGACAACAATTCAACAACAACAACAGCAACATTCTATTAATACTCCTAATGGCATTAAAACTGAAATTGTGATAGCTGCTGCTAATTCAGTTGTAGCATCAGTATCAACATTATTATCAAATGATAATAATAATATTAGCAGTAAAAAGGATAATAAAGATTTAACTTCAATAATTGATGATAACAGTACTAGTAATAGTAATAATAATAGTAAAAATCAATTAAATAGTAATACTGGTATTAAAACTAAATTGTCAGATATTATCGACGGTGATAACTCAGATGTTAGGTAAGTTTAAAGAAAAAATATTTAAATTAATAAAAATTTGATAGTACTTAATTAATTCTAATGGATTTAGGAAAATTATTCATTATTATTCTATTCATATTATTCATTTAAAAGGTGAAAAACTAAATTTGTTTTAATATCAATTCCATGCTCAATGCAATTCAGTGTTTGAATCATATTTTACTAACTGATTCATTTTTCTATTTCCCTGTTTGATTTAATTTATTTTAGTTTATTTAGAGCGCAATGAATGGTACGCAAATCATAGTAATTAATTTCATATTATTTTATTATTAATTTACCTTTGTCTTACCCTCTTAATTACTCTCTGATTTTTTTTCTACAATTTTTTTTTTTAATTTTTAACTATTTTTAAAATGTTATAAAACAATTTATCTAAATGAATATTTTAACTCTTGACATATCTATTCTATGCAGTTTTTCTGTTAGTCCAGTCTAAGAACTATATTTTTATATTTAAACTATGTAGGTACTTTTATCATTATTTTTTTGTCAATTTTTTAATGTTCATTGAAATAATCAGCTTCTGTATTTTTGAGTTAATGATAATCACTTTTATTACAAGAGAAACGTGACAATTTTTTTTCTTTAAAAGATTTCATTTATAGATAATATTTTATTACCAGACTACATTGTATTATAATGCAAGTTAGAATAACTGATTAATTGTAAAATAAAAATAGCTTCTTCAGTTTTACCACATTGTTGCAATATGTATCGATTTCATTTTAAATTTAGTTTTATTGTGATTGAATGTTTAGAATTTATAATATGTATGTGTAAGAATTTAGATAAATATATATACGTATATATTTGAATTGTCTCAATTCAATTCACTTGATTTTAATCCAAGTGAATTTAATGAATTTAATGCAAGTATCACAATAGACCTCACCGTTCCAAGTGTGTCGGCGTGCTGTTGGCAGCCACTACTACCTATCCTGTGCAATTTTTTTTTTTAAATAATTTTTCGAATATAATAAATAATACAATTTAAGGTATGTGCTTAAACTAAATTTTCTAGATAAAATCTACATACATAAAATTTGTGTTGTATTTGACATAACTTTGATAATTATTGTTTATTTGTAATTGATATCAACTTCGGATAATTGCCTTACATTGTAAATTCCATAAAAATTTAATTCACAATTATTTATTGGTTTTGAAGCTCAACGTAGCAGCCTTAACTTCGTTTACACCTTTTATTCATTCCGCTCTATCTTGTCCAACTGTCTTCTATCCATTAACTTCTATCTATCGATAGTTGTTCTTTATTTCATCCATCCATTTTGAAATTGGTCTACATCTTGTTCTAGCATTGTACGATACTACGGTTAATATTCTTGTTGGCATCCTTTGATCATTCATATTGAATAAAATATATCCTGTATATCCAGTTTTTGAGTTTTAAAGCTTTTACAATGTTGTGTCGGTCAATTTATATCTCTCCTTTGATCTTATTTGGTATTCACAATCATCATTTATTTTTGGATCAAATATTTTTCGCATTGTTTTCTCCTTTCGAATACTTTTAATTTATTTTCGTCACTAATTGTCATTGCAATTACAACAGTTAGGATGGTATAGGTTGTATAATGGTCCTGATTAAAATTTTAGATTTAGGAAGGCCATTGTCTGCGTAGAAAAATATTTTTGAGCTACTGAACTCTATTATTAGTTGTCAAATTCATGTTAATTTGTTCTGAAAATCCATGTTTTCTGTTTAAGCAGTGTGACCTGTTATTTATTTATTTTTATATATATATGTATATATTGATATCCTTATATATATGTATGTATGTATATATAACATTATATAAAATTAAAAATCATTTTCCTTGATTTGATAATTTCGAAATCATTCGATAATTCGCGTTAAAGAATGTAATTTTTGTATAATTAAAAAAAAAATAATTTCACTAATCCACTTAGTCCTATGTACTTGTTATAGCTTCAAAATCATTCAAAATCATTTTTCCTTAATTTTTTTTTTTTTGATTTTTTATTGGAACACTCTAAAAATATGGTAACCTATGTATTCATAATTTGGATATAATTTATATTTATATCTACATATACATACATATCCATATACAAAAATGTAATAACATTATCTCTAATATTCATTATTTGGACATTTTCATTTCAATAATAATTTCCTTTATTATTCCACATGGATTATTTGATTTTATTGAATAGAAAAATTTGTTTCATTTCTCATGGCAAAATGGCGAAGTTTTTAATGCTGGTTTTTTTTTTTTTTTTGTCTAAATTGCAATCTCTTCAGTTCAACCAACAATAAAATTCATAATATCAGAAATTAATCGTGATTTGATTAGATAATATGCATATGTTACTAAATTTACTTTAGATGAGTGTTATTTCAATTATTACATTTTACAATAATAACGAAACGATAACCGAGATAAAGAAATTTATTATTTCAAATCATTTTACATTTTATTTCAATACACATTACACATATTTCTTCCCCTCTTTCTATTCTCCTCTACTGTCAAAAAAAAAAAAAAAAAATTAAAACCAAATTTTCAATTTACTCTTCTTCACAAAATTTTCTACTCACTTTATCCATCTAATTCTATTTGATTGAAAATTTTCTACAAAAAAAAAAAAAAACAAAAAAAAAAAAAAAAAAATAAACAAAATAATCAAAATTTATTGAAAATTAGAAATCATAACGTGCAATCAAATCAATAATTTGAAATGTTTTCATATATTGAGAGTTTTTAATGTTTTTTATTTAATTTGAATGCTGTCTTCATCCACCAATTCGTAATTTGTATACCTATACATATCTCTATGTACATAATTATGTAAATGTAAATATCTAAATGACATTTATTATCATAAACATTTTTATCTTTACTATTTTTCACTCTTTTACACTCTTGTTTTTTTCGATTTTTGAAATTATTTTTTAGTAATTTTAAAGGACATTTTTTTTAACCTAATTTATTAAGTAATGGCAATATTGGTCAGTGTACATTATTGAAAAAGGAGAAGAATATTATCATATTTTTGTAATAATCCTTGTCGTCCATATTATCAAAACTATTTGATGAAATCAGATAAAGAACGTAGATACGTGAGAATTAAAAGATTTTTGGAATAAATATTTTAAGAGAAGAATTTCGAAATCCTTTTAAAATTCATTGTTGTTAGGTGAGAATTTTTGAATTGCAAGTAAAGAAAGGTATTTTCATTTCGTATCATATTTGAAAAGTAATTTTTCTGATAAATTCAATTTTGTTTTTCTAATTTATTGATTACATACATAAGACAAGTGTATATATATACGTATATATATATATCGTAAATAATTTGTATAAAAGTATTTTTTGAAAATTTATATTACGAGTACAAACAAATTAAATAATTTTGATGGGAAGAAAGGAGGGAGGGCATTGAACACTAATAAAATTTAAGTCAATAAAAAATTTAATTTCAATTCATTAAAATTTTTGAAATCTTAGAAAAAAGACTTGCTAGTCACCAGTTAGTTATTTTTCACAATTAAGTCAACTAATAAAACTCAATAATTAAATTTGAATCAAAAGAAACTTGATTTAGATTTTTCCGATTTTAAGCTGGCCTCAAATGCAGGCCTCAATTTATAAAAATTTAAAATAAAAAAAATTTCTGGCATTTTTTAGGCTTCTTTAGTTCTTTGAATAAAGGTCCTTAATATTAGAATTTCTGTCTACTGTTAAAAAAGTTATTTATCTAGTCTCATAGTAGTATTGTACAAAATATTTAAATCATTTTACAATCGATTTTCATTATTATTGCCTTAATTAACAAATATTTAAAAGGAGGCGTAGCGAAATTAAATATTTTCCTACATTTCTTGTTAATTGTTAGAAATTTCCATTTTGAATTTCACTCTATGTATTTTAACATACAAAAATTTTAATTTATCAAATTAGCGTAACTCACACATCGAATTAAATTTAAATTTAATTTTTTTAAATACGTTATTACGTATGGGGTTGTTGTCTAAGATAAATCAATAACAAAAAAATTGTATATAGTGCAAAGAATAAACTGAAACGATGCAGAACAATTCATAATGAGATTGAAAACAATTTTTTTTTATCAAACTTCCTCAAATTTCATGGAGCTAGAGGAGAATACTAGTTTATATTTATTATCTGATTAGTTTTGATTATAATGACAGAGATTTTAGCATGTACTGTTTTACTGGAATATCATGTTTTTGATTTATCATAAAGAATAGTATTTTTTAAAATAAATTTAAATATTTTCATAATCTTCCATGTTTTCTAAAATATTACAATGTAAAAAGTGTACCTACAGAAATCATGCAAACATTTTTGTAGACCTAATTAAAATTGAGAGATGCACATTCAGAGCTTTTTCAATATTTTTGTATAGAAATTTGAAGTAATATTCAATAAGGACATTGAAAATCATTGAAGAAACATTTGACTGCATAACTATTATTGAAAACTATAAAAAAA
This sequence comes from Argyra leucocephala, assembly GCA_963942445.1. Lineage (NCBI taxonomy): Eukaryota > Metazoa > Arthropoda > Insecta > Diptera > Dolichopodidae > Argyra > Argyra leucocephala. Next base: position 130,443,039 of record OZ012681.1, on the reverse strand, counting down.
AATATAGAATAAATAGTGCAATTGTTATAACAAACCATTTTAACAAAAACAATGTTTCATGGGAGCAAATTTTGACTTTTAAAGTTATTTTTATATTTATTATAACAAATAAACTCATATTTAAGATATTCCAAAAACTTTATTCATTTAAACGCTTATAAACTTTAAAACTGAATATATTTTAACATTTATTTGATTTTGACAGAGGAGAACCAATTTATCGTTATAATTATATGTGCGGATTTCTGCATTGATTTTGACATATGAATTGATTTTGACATAATGAGAAATAATATCTGTCTCAATTATATGAAGATTTCTACATGCACCATAACTATCTCTGTGCAACTAACAAGATGTGATTTTGTATTGCATTTTGCGATACCAGTAGTGTTCAAGCCTAATTTCGCTATGTATTGTAGTACTAAAACTATAAGAAATTCTGTCAAATTTAAATGTAAATGACAAATGTAGTATGTCAAAATACATCCCAATAAAATTTTATGTTTAAAAATATCTGCTTGCAACGCTGCATGCACAATTCTGCACATGTAATTGCACTTTTAAGCAAACATTATCGTTTGTACTTCATCAAGGCAAACAAGACATTGCTTTAATATAAACATTTCAATAGTAATAAATTTGATGAAATCTAATTGAAAGAATATCTAACTGTAGTGGTCTATCTCAATTTTTTATTTAACAGAAAAAAAACAACAGTTCCACTTTATGTGAAAAATCCTGTTTTAGTTAGTTGTAATAATATCAAATTTCCACGTTTTCTCCACTCTCTCCCTCACAACACTTATAATATAAATAAATTTCTAAATTGATGAAGAAAGGGCATTATAAAAAAAAATCTAATATCAAACAAATAAAATAAGTAAACTAAAAAAAAAACTAATCTTTTGAACTTTAAGAGCTTGAGAAAAAGAGAAGAATGTAGTAAAGTTTGTATTTTATTCAGTATTCAGAAATAAAGGATATTCGAACATATTGTTTTTTTTTTTTTTTTTAAATTTCAATAAAATTTTCTTGGAAAATAAAACTACATACAGATACAGCACACATATTATAAGAATTAGAAATCGATCAGAAATTTAATTAAATATTATTGAAATGGTTGTGCTTTCTTTTTTTTTTTTCTTCAATGTTAAAGAGAGTGAGTCAGATCTGAGATGTAACAATGATACATAATAATATAAAATTCATAATAATAATTGAACAGTCATTTTTGAATATTAAAAATCAAATTATTAATTTACATATGGATATGTTTTTGAAAGTATGTGTATTTTATCGTAGGCATTTAATAAAACTTTAGTATACTTTTCGAAAGAAGTAATTGTTAGCAAATAGTTCCGAAAAACTCTTGTGTTCGATTTTAATGAAATTTTACAGGTAGGATAATTACTATTAATGGCTGACATGTATATATAATAACAATGTTATTATAATAATATTTGCAATATTATTGGTATTAAGATTTTTAGACACTCTAAAACTAAATCTTTAAACTATAAGAAATTCTGTCAAATTGAAATGTAATATGACAAATGTAGTATGTCAAAATTTATGTCAAAATACACCCCACAAATATATTTATAATTAATCTTATAAAAATACACCCGTAAATTCACGTAATATTAATTATGACAGTTAATAATTTCTAAAACTTTTATAATGGATGAATTTAATTTTTCTTGAAAATATCTATAGATAGTTATCTATTATTATTCGTATTCAAAACAAAAATAATATAATAAAATAAATAATTATAATAAAAATTAGTAATAGTATAATTTAAAACGCATTAAAAATGTGTTCAATAAAATATAATCTCAAATTTATCTAATGACCAAAATATACTTATATTTATTTAAAAAAGGTTTTTTTTTGATCAAAATTATCTCAAATCAGAAAATACTACTCAAAATACTACTCAATTTTTCAAATATATATCATGATATCAGTAATATGTCGATATTTATATGACTGTCAGTAGTATTAAATCAACTTGCGTTCTAATCCAAATCCTAGCATTAACCCTTTCACACCTTTGCAAATATTTCACTTCGATTGCTTTTACACAATTACAATCAAATACTTGCCAGTACATTTAAACATTTATATTTCTATTTTTTTTTTACATTTCATCATATCGCATAATCACTTAACATTGGTGTGAATAGATAATATCACTCATTTACATATTAGACAAATTTTAAGATAAAAATTATAAAAATCTGACGTGCACGATCTGTCAAGTTTTGTGTACAAGTGTGTTAGACAAAATTTAAGATTGAAATTGATGAAAATCTGATGTGTATAATCTGTTAAATTTTGTGTACCCGTCAGGTTTTCATGAGTTTTAATGATGAAAAACTGACGTGAACAATCAGTCAAATTTTATATACACGTCAGATTTCCATGAGTTTGAATCTTAAATTTTGTCTGATATATAAATGGATCCACATTACAGACCCACATTATGTACAATCTATCAAATTTTGTGTAAACGTCAGATTTTCATTAGATATGGATTCAATTTTGATTCTGACATGTATACTTATTTCATATGTAAATACATACACCAATTCAATTAAATGTAAATATTCTCCAAAATTTTCGGAACTATTGCCAAATTTTCAAATCATTCAAAATAACTTTTTTTTTTTTATATTATTTAGAAAATTTTACAAATTTTTTATATTTAACTGTAACTAATTGGTATAATGTAGTACCGTATTTTTATTGATGAAGTTTTTTAGTTTTATACAAATTGCAATTTGATTTGCAAAGTTATGGCCTCTTTTGATGAAAAAAGTTATAGATAAAGAGAGTGATAGAAAATATAGAAGAAAAAAAAGTTTTTTAAAAAATTGAAATTGAAAATTTTATATGGAAGTCAAAATGTAATTTTTTATAATTTTTCTTATGTAATTTATTTATTTTTTTTTATATTGTTCTTTTTAGGATTCTAATATGATAAATTACAAAAAATTGTTTTAAAAATATAGGAAGATAATGCTTTTATTTTTTTTTAAGTAATTGTTTAAAAACAATGATATAATGTTTTTGAATATTAGTACAGTGGTGGCCAAATAAATTTGGATTTTAGTACCTTTTTTATGTACCAATATTATCTTGATATTGTAAATGTTTCAACACAAAATTGAATACAAAGTCCACATGATCTTAAATGTTTACAAAAGTTGGCAAAAGCTTGAGACATTGATTACACAATGTTGCCAACTTAATTTACGGATAACATTGACAACGTTAGTGAATATAAAACCATTTAGGCAAATTTTTGTTCGTAAACTAGCATAGTTAGGTATATTATTAATCATGTTCATCTGTTAAATAAAAAGTTTAGTATCTTTAATCTATCTAAACTAAAGTTATTCTATTTAATTATTAGATTATTATTAAATGTTAAAAAAATTTATCCCTACTATTGTCATCTCGACTGTCATACTGTCATTTCAACTATTTCAATTTTATTATATAACTGTATTAATCAAAATCAAGCTTTTTTGTTTGTTAATAAATTTATTTGAAAGTACTTATTTTTTATATAATAAATTCGAATGTCAAAATATGCTTAACATCCAAAAATCTAATCTAACTACAGTATTTTAAACAATAATTAAGTTGACCATTAGTTTTTGTATTTTTCTCTCTCTTAAATGTTAAAATTTTGTAACACTTGAAATCGTATTTGCTTTTCAATAATATTATATAATTTTTTATTATTTAATAATACTACTTAAAAACATATAGATTATATTTTCTACAAGTCTAATTAAGTTTAAATGCATCAAATATTCTTAGAGAATATAAATTTAGACACCTAAGGTCTTTAAGAAGTGGTAGTGCATTGTCTCTAATAGTAATTAAAATTTCAATTAATATAATTTAAATTTTCAAATTATGTTTAAGTATGTTTTTATTTTTCAAAATATGCATATGGACATTTTACGTATTGCATATAAGGATGCATTGAAACTATGTAATAACGAATTATAGAATTGCAAAAATAAATACTTGAAAATCCCTATAGGATTGAGAATAGACAACTCTCTTAACCTATAATATTTTGTTTATCTCAATCTCCCCCATTCATCATATAATTCTATTCTATGATCCCGGTTCACCCTGTTTGTACATACATACTTATATATATATATATTTTTAAAAGTTAATTTTAGCGGAAAGCGTTAAAAATTTAATTATAAATTAAAATTTTTGAATTGATTAAAACTTTTTATTCTTAAATAAATATTTGAAATGTATGTACTTATCAGATTAGATTTCAGGGGGAAAACAGGATTAGATTTTTTTTTTTTTTGCTATAAATATAGATATATAATTAAACTGTATAAACTGGACGTTTGCAATTTGAATTTTATTTGATTTTTTTTTTATCATATTACTTACACACATTCATGCATTCATACCCGTATGTACATTACGTATGTAGAAAAATATAAAATCATATAAGTATAAATGGGTTTTGAATTAATTAATTTCAATTTGAAAATATAGATAGAAGTTTTAAGAGGTGGGAATGTGGAGAGATATAGATATACATATTAGTGTCAAATAGATTTTATTTTTCTATTATTATGAAAAATGAAAAATTTATTTAAAAAAATTAGAAAAATAATTATTTTAAATATAAAAATTGAATTTTGTAAATTAATTTAAAAAAAAAAAAAAATGATATAATCTTTGTATATCTGAAATAAGTAGTGTATGTTATATTTTGTTAAAATATAATGTCATGATTTAATAATTGAAATAAATTAAAATGAATGGTATTAAAATAGGTCTACTTAAGTCAGATTTGAAAAATGTTTTAAACAAATATATTTAAATTTAATTACAGCGTTATTTAACTTCTTCTTCTATACGTGCAATATTTGAATAACCAAAAATGGTGATAATATGTTTTTATTCTTAATTAGTATGAAAATTGAAATTGGACCTCCAAATTGGTTCAAAGGTTGTGTTCTTAATAAATTTAAAATTTCCTAAAAAATATGCTTTTCTCTCTAATTTATAATTTATTTTTTCTGAGACGTAACCATACATTACCAGACGTAACCAGACGTAACCATACGTGTTTGAATATATTATAATATTAACAAGTGTAAAAGTCTTGTCAAAATATTCAGCTCATTCAAGGCTGATCAGATAAAATACTACTGTCCATTATCCTTGATACAAATAACTATGACCTCAGACCTGTTAAATAAATCATACTTTAAACAAATTTTAAATATTAATAATTTAATTTAATTATGTCTCATAAAATGACTAAAAATGTGTCACAAAAAATTTACTCAAGTTTATATAACTTTTGAATAGATCTTAAATTTTAATTATATATATATATATATATATATATATATTAATTTATATTTTATATTTAAAATTAATTTTAATATATAATTTCTAATTAATTTTTAAAAACATTTTTTTTTTTCTAAACTCTAAAAACAAAAAATATCAGTGAAGCAAAAAAGAAACGTCTCGATTCAGACGCTTCGTCAAATCCTGCCATTTCAACAAATGATGGAGATATCGATAGTAACATTACAGATAGTAAAGGTAAGTCTATTTTATACTACTTAAATATATTTTAAATAATTTTCTATTTAATTATTTAAAATTAAATATTCCAATTAAAAAATTGTCATAATTTTGCAGTTTTCCAAGAATATTATTTAATTAAAAAATAAAAAAAAAATACAAACAAAAGAAGAAAAATTAATTCGTTTATTTTAATTTTATTTTTCAAAATTAAATAATGTATATATAATTATTTAATTTATTTGATATTAATTTTTGTTAATTTTATTTATTCTTTTTTATGCATATATAAACATACCATATATATATATATATATATATATATATATTGATAATTTTATCTCTGTAGGTTATACAATTGAATTAACAAATTTAATAATACAAAAAAAAAAAAAAAACAATAATAACAAAAAAATATATAATCATTATTTTCATTTAATTAAATTTAAATAAATTAACACTTCTAAATATTTTATTATATGGCGTATATAATGTAATATAATATAATAGATTGAAAATGATTTAAAATAATGTATGTATGTATATATATAATATCATAAGTTTATTTTTTAAATAAAACAAAAAAGATTATTTTAAATTGTAAAGTGTGAATTTAGATGCGGGGGTACTTAAATTCCATAATATATAGATTGAAGTATATTTGCTCATAATTATTTACATCTTGGAACGAAATTTGTAAATCTCTGAACCGGTTGAACAAATCACTGTTAGTTTTTATCTTGTTCAGCTTTTTCTATGTATGTTTGATGGCTCAGGACTGTTAGAGTGGTCATTGGTTCCGTACATTTGATCTTTGATCTATCTCTGCCACATGAGCTATTAGAATTGGCTTCAAAAATCAAACCATTCTTTGCTGGATCATTTTTTTTATTATAAGCACATATGCTTCGAAATATACGTTCAAAAGACAGAATTCAGTATATGGCTATCTTAAGAAAGGTTTTAGCAATTAGCTACAGTTTAGGTGGAATTAGTATTACAGTATAATTTGGTCAATGTAGTCATTGTCCTTTATTAATTTATTTAGGCTGGTGTCGTTATTAGCTTATGGTTTTATTTCGTACTACCAAAATCCAGTTGATGTTTATACAAAAAAAAATCTTGCATAAAATTTAAAGTCTATTATTTTTTAAAATTATTTGTGATTATTAATTTACAGTTAATTTATTTATTATTCTATTAACAACTACTGTGATTACTTCCTCCAACATTGTGTGAGATTAAGTTTTTATTTATGTTAACCATTTCTTCCTTAGTTTAATTTTTGCACCCTTGTTGCACCGTTTGCTCATTATCTATATTTTTAACTTATGTTTTTGAGTATATTCATCTCAACTTTTTAGTATATCCATCTAAATTCATCGTACTTACATATACAATTGCAATACATCTCAACTTTCTGCGATTTGTTTGGTTTTAAGTTCTTTACCAATATCCAATTGCAATTCAAAAATGAACTACAAAATTATACCAATAAAAGATTTAAGTTATTATCATTCAAAATCCCAACTTTTCATATAACCATAAATAATTTCATACAATTAAAAAACTTTTCACTTATATTTTATTTTTATTTTATTAATTAACTGGTCAGGTCATAAAAAAAGATTACACAGATTTTTTTTTTTTTTATTTAATTTAATGTTATTTTTTTAATGCAAAACAAAACACAAAAAAAAAATAAAATGAGGCAAAAAAAAAGATAAAAAAAAAGAAAATTGCAAAAAAAAAATTCTACTTCCCTCTAGGGTATTCCAAAGTAGAATGAAAATACATACAAACATACATAGATAATAAAATAAATTTCTCTCTATCACTCTCTCTCTTTCTATTTTATAATATTTCATTTTATTTAATTTTTTTAAATATTTCATTTTATTTTGAATAGTTGTACACTAAATCAGGTTTTATAATATCACAGCACCCACCAACTTTATCTTCTTCCTCTTAGACAGTGAAATAAAACTAAATTTTATATCCTTTATAATCATCATCATCATTTACATAACCAGGCAGGACCAGTATTTATTGCGAACAGAGTGGTCGTTTAAATTCTATTGGAGAGTTTATTTTTTTGTCGTTATAACTTCTCTTAAATTACATACATATATCATGATTGTTTGTAATATTTTAGTATTAATAATTATTATAATTATTATAGTATTACTAGTAGAGCCCTGTGCATTTTCACAGAAGTCATTTAATTTAAAATATATTTTATTGAATCATTAAAATCATCATTTAAGAATATAAGAGTTTATTTTATATAGCAAACGAGATTTTTATATCGCGTTGTTGTTGTATTAAGTCGCGATGTTGTTTTCACCGGTTTAGGGTTAACGTTTGAAAACAATAAAACAATCGAGATTTTATTGGGATTAATGTTTTGTCAAAATACATACGTTAAATATCTTTGATGTCATATATCATATTTGTTTTATCATTTTATTTTAATAATTATTTAAATTTTATTTTATTAAAAACAAACTTAACCTAAAGTAAAGTAGAATTTCAAATGTTAATATGTTACGCAAAATTTGAATTTATTAATTAATATACAAAAATTGTATATATATATATACAAAAATATTAAAAAGAAAACAACAATCGTAGAAAATATCCTTAGTAGTAAAATTAGTGTTAAAAATTTGTACTAAAAATATTACTAAAATTAGTAATATTGAACTTGAACCGTATAATTATGTCGGTGTCATTTGCTGTTGTATATACTTGTATGTAATTATTCAAATCTCAATACTGATTCTGATGAATAAAATATAACTATTAAAGGTTGAGTTGAATAATTTTAATTGCGACATATTTTCATATATAAATTAATCATCAAATTAGAATTGACCAGTCATTTCTCTGGTTTGCGTCTTTGAATTAACTTACAGGAAATATTTCTAATTGATGATAGCTCAATTCTAATTAAAAACATAATTGTAAATTAAATCAAAATTAATTTATATATTATATTTTTTTTAATTAATGTATATACATTTTTAATTGATACATTATTTAAATTTCTGTATTATTTATTGCCAATTTAAATTGTCAACGAACTGTCAAATTTTGTATCTGGGAAATTAGAAGTAGAATTGATGTTTGATTAGGCATCCACTCTAAATTTAAAAAAATAACATAATAGAAATAAACATTTACTGTCAATTATAGTCAATTTCAATGACGGTGCAAAATTTATGTATTCAATTGTAATGTGTTGGGTATTGCCAACATCTCTTCTATAATGTATTGAAATCTTATACCATCACTATAAAATGAATTATTTTCGCTTTTTAAAAAGAAAATTAAATAAATTTAGTTTCCGGAAAATTATTTTGTATTAATTATTTAAACAACGGCAACACTATTTAAATTATTTAAAACTTTTTATTTTAAAATAATTCACATTTATTTCATTCTCGTACTCTGTGTCTGTCTGTCAAGGAATTTCTCACTTTTACAATGAGCTCTGAATTTACACGGTGAATGAAAATTTTAAAATATACTTCTATCTACATTTTGATAATGAGAAACAGTGAGAGTAAGTAAGAGTAAGTAAGAGATATATTAAATTAACGTATATATATCTACCATTTCTTCTTTCACCCACTTAAGTTAAAAAAAAAAAAAAAACAAAACAAAAAAAACAGGAAATTCATAAATATTAATGTGAAAATGAGTTCAGGAGGCAAACAGAAGGATTGTTGAAATGATTTGTAGGCAGTGGGTGGTTTATATTTAAGAAGGGTCAAAATAAGGTAAAAATAAAAAAAAAGGCAAAATAAAAAATAAAATATTTATTGAGTAACAAGGGGTAAAAAAAAAAAAAAAAAAAAGAAAAAAAGTAAAAAAGTAAAAATCGCGAAGGTAAAATAAAATTTTTTTTTATTGCTTCAGGTACTATATATTTTATATAAATAATATGCATGGATAGTATGTATGGCCTGTATATATATATATGTATATATATATATATATATATATATATATATTGACAGATGATGAGAAAACAAGTTAATTAAAAAGATTTTTTTTTGCTTTACATTTTTTTGCTTTTTTTGTTTTTAAATATTCATATAAAAAAATTATACAAATTGAAAGGACTAATTAAAAAGAAAGAAATAAAATAAAAACAAAAACAAAAAAAACGCAAAATTGAATATTCAGCAATTTAAAATTATCTTTCATATCGAATTTTAAAAAGTGTTTCGGTTAAAAAAAAAAGAAGAAAAATAACAAATTCTTGATGGTGACTTCCTTTTTAATTTAATTTAATTGCGTATTTTATAAGTACCTACATACCTATACATAAATACAATATATTTAAATATAAATTTGTAAATTGAAATTTTTATTCAATTTTATAATAATAATAATGCATATATATATTATATATATATATATATTATGTACATTTAATGTAAATAATAAAATGCATAGGTATGTGTGTATGTAGGTAAATTGCAATTGAACAATTTGGTTGAAAAGTTCATCTCTGCGTTTAATAAGTGCATCTTCGTATTTAATATAAAGAATATTCCGATTATATGAAAAATTAAATTTATGAATTAATTTAAAGTTATATACAATAATAATGATTGACTTTCTAAATAGCACAGGGTGGCTTTAGTACTGATTTTCCTTTGAAAAGTGATCCCCTAACGTTATTCGAGTTGTATAGCATCAAAAATACATAATTAAGTTCTAATTGATATTCCAGAACTAACTGAAATCGTTGCCTTGCCCTAAATACAACAATAGAATTAAATTTAAGATTAAGTACATTAAAAATTATTAAATGAATATTGTTTAGGGGTTTAAATTTCGATTATATTTTTTAATTAGGGTCAATTACTGATTTATACAGTTGGGTATGATTTATACATTGGGTATGTAATAAGATTGGGAATGAACAGAGATCAAAGGTCTATCCGCGTAAAAAATTCAAATACGGATAGCATATGGGCGAATATAAAAATTAAAAATTAAATTAAAATATATTATAAATTTAAATTGTTAATTAAACTACAATATTGTAAACCGTTTGGAGTAAATGGTGAATAAATAAATAAATAAATATGAAATGTATCAATACCGTGTAAGTATTACACAATACAAACTACAATACATAGTACAAAAAAATACGTTAATATATGGTTTTTAAATCATTTTCATATTACATCGATGCTAATTTCGTAATACATAGTGTATAAAATGCTAAGATGCGAAAATAATTTTGCGAAAGTAGCAATACACGATTAGCAATACGCGATTGCATTACAAATTAAACCAAAGGGCTCATTAAGTAAATTTTAATTTATTGAATACCCAACTTGATAGTAATGTTCGACAGATTTATTGTTATTCAATTAGTTTGTTCGTGTTTGTGTTCAAAAATATAATTATACTAGGGGCCCCTGCTGAGTAACTATAATTCAAGTTGAAGCAAAATTTAAAGTTTTTAACAGAACAGAAATTTATGTACTGATATACACTTCTCACGTTATAGTAGAAACTACTCATGTTTTCATAAAAATTTAGAGGTTAGTAAGTTTTATTTAAGAAACATAAATACTGCTCCCTCATATACTGCTTCGTTTCGACATATTCCTATACTAAATGGCATTTAATGGATAAAATCACTAAAAATAAAATATTTTTGTAATTAAAGAGGTATATACATCATATACATATTTTTAACCAAAACTATATAATTACTACAAATTACCAAAATATAGAAAACAATAATTTGAGACAGTTACTTAAAAAAGTTAATAGAATAAATTTCCTTTAATTATGTATAAAAATAATAAAATGTTGAATGACACAAAATGGCTTTATTTTATTTAAAAGTTTGAATATTACAAAACCAAATAGAAATTTTGTTAACCCGTATGCGCATTTCGGTTGTATGTACAACTTATGTATATATATTAAGAGTTTATTAAGGATAATCAAGATAAAATAAAAAGGTGTTTACTGCGCAGGTCCTAACATGTTTGTCAATTATAATTATAGATTTCATAATATTTAATAAAATTTCATTAAATTTCACAAATTTTAACCCAAAAATCATGTTAGCGTTCGCGTATTAAGAATTTCAGTGTTTTTTTATTTACATTTGTTTTTTCTAAATTTTATTATTTCATTAAGACATTATTTTTGTGCTTTTTTTTTTTTAAATATTTATAAAAAAAATTGTTTATTTCAATATTTTTAATTCCAAAATGACGATTTAATTCAACGAATTCAGTTTCCGATTGTATTAAGTGGACCATCTCTGTTTGACAACCTCTGATTGATAATATATAAAATTATAAAAATATTAAAGTTAATATTCTATATATTATATATATAAAATTAATTAATATTCTATATATATATATATTTCCCCTTTCTCTTATTTTAGTATTCTAAATATAGGTTCTGCTCTTTTACCCTAATTCTTTGTTATAAATTTATATTTTTTTTCAATTAATTAAAATAATTAAATTCAAATTAAAAATTTTAATATTTATTTAAAATAATCAAAAAATATATTTAGAAAATGATAATTTTATTTGTCTCTTTTAATAAGAAAAATATTTGAGAGAAAAAAAAAATCTGAAGATTCTTATAGCCTCTTAAAAAAAAAATAAAATTTTTATTAAAAAAATAAAATTTTAATTTTATGAGATTTTTAATCTATAGAATTTATTTTTCGCTTATTGTTTTTATTATTTCTCTTCGATATAGTAATAAAATTTTTTTTTGTTTTTATTATATCCTTGTTCTTATTTTTTTTTTATTTTATATATTCATGTTTTTTTTTTGTTTTATTTTATTTTATTTAAATTTAATTTTTTTTTATCCCCCAAAATAAGTTTTATATTAATTTTTTATTCGAATTTTATTGTGCTTCAAAAGCTATTCAATTACGATATTTATTTATTCTTTTGTTGTTGTTATTGTTTTTGTTTTATTAGTTTTTTTTTATTTTTATTTTTTGTTTTTCCATTTGAAATTTAATTCATTATTTTTAAATATAATCTGAATATAGAATTAATTTCGTCCAATACAATTATTAAAATATGATGGAATTTATAATGTTGGTTATCTATCTTCACTCTTCTTTCTTTAATGAATAAACATTCAAGAAGAAGAACAATAATATAAGTTTGTTTTGGGATTATGATTTTAATATTTCTTTTTTGTATTAATTTCAACCGTTTCAAACTGTTAGTCTGATGAAAACTATAATTAAATCCAGATATTATTCAAGACACGATTTAGGGCTGACCACGACGTCAGAATGGAAAATGAAAGAGCACAAAGGAAAATATTTAGTTATCGTCCTGATCTGAATTGAAGTAGAGGTAAACCGAGAGCAAGATGGGCCGAAAATGATACGCGATAGTTACAAGTTGAAAATTGGAAAACGGTTGCCAAAAGATGTAGAATATGTAATTGTGAAGAAGGCCAAAGCTCACCCCGAGCTGTAGCACCATATGATGATGATGATGATGATTTAGGGGATGTTTTGTAGTTTTGGGAACAATAAGAAAAAAACATAAGTAGATCTAACTAATGATTTTTGTTATTTTCATATAACGATATTTTTGTAACCCAAACAAGCATGTTGATGTCGTTCTCGCCGCCTGCATGTCAAATGTTATTATCTGTATATGATAATAATGATTTCCATTTCTTCGTTGATCTTTTGCCTTGCTAATCTTTTCTTCTTAGCACCCTTCGAATGATATTGCAACTGTTTTTTCAATGTCTTTGGTGAAAATGTTATGTTTAGTGAATTTGTAAGTTTTCTTAAGACCATGACCATATGATCACATCATCTTAGTCGTTATAGGTTCTAACAATCCAACTTAAACAGAGAAAAATAGAAAACAATTAAAAATTGAACTTTTATTTACACTCGAAACGATAATTGTAACTGAAAATCTATAATTGTTTAACAATTTTGGTAGAGTAAAGTGAATTTGAAGAAATATGATGTAAAACGATGATTAAAGAAATAGTATATGAGTATGACTATTAGGTGAAGGAAATCGATAACCAATGAAGCAGTATGACTAAGTGAAGAGAAAATTACATAAAAATATCGCCTTGCCCCTCAACGTTTCATAGATTTTTGAAATCAATATTAGAATCTTACAGGCTATCTCACATGCAACACAGCGATCCTATATAGAGTTTTACTTGTATAAAGTACAATTTTATTCGATGAGTACTAGTAAAGCTCTATGATTTCACTATCCTTATTTACATATAATCCCACTTCTTCAGTGGGTTATATTAGAGCTGAATTTATAATTTCTCGGTAAAATTAAATGAATTCACATACATTTTTTGTAAAATTAAATTTATTTGAAAACACATTTTTCCCATATTCAGAACGAAACGAATATCTTTTGTCTGTATTCAGCCCACTTGGAGTATATTCAATTAAAATATATATATATATATATATATATATATATATATATATATATATATATAATATCCAGAATTAACAAAAAAAAAAATTGAATAAATAAAATTAAATAAAAAATAAGGATTGAAATTATATTTGCATTTTTTGTTCTCTTTTCCTGTTTTTTTTTTTTTTTTTTTTTTACGTTCAATTTTATGATTTCTGTAATTAAAAACACTTAAAACAAAAACTTCGTAATATGAATTATTTTTTTTTTTTTTTTGGTTTTTATTTTTAATTTGATTAATTACTAATTAAATTTTTATTTTTGTAGTATATATATATATATATATATATATGTATATATTGCATTTTTACATTATTTTATTTTCTTATAATTGATTTTTAATTTAAATTATTTAAATTATTTAAATTATATATGTATACATATATTTAAATAAAATATATTGGAGTTTAACGAAGGGTATAAATGATTGAATTTTATCATAAAGATAAAAAATATTGCTTTAGTTTTTAAAAATAAAGATGAGTTGAGTTTAAATAATGCTTAGTGGAATTTAAATAATGGTGTGTTAAGTTGAAATAAAACTGAGTTGACTTTATGTAAAGTTGAATTGAGTTTAAACTAAGCAAAATTGAATTTAAACAATGCTAAATTGAATTTAAATAATGCGAATTAAGTTTAAACAGAATGTCGATAGTGTTAAAATTAACTTTACATAAAATTAAACAAAGTCAAATTTAAATAGATTTGTTTTTGAGAACAAAGTTAAGTTGAGTTTAAACAAAGCTAACTATAATTTATGCAAAACGTTGATATTGTTGAAATAAATATACGTTGATTTTCCATAAAATTTAAATGGATCTGTTTTGAGTTTTTTAAAAAAAACCTGAGTTGAGTTTAAACACAGATGAGTTGAATTCAAATACAATTGACTTGAGTTTAAATTGGGTTTAATCTAAATTTCGTTGACATTCAACTGAGTCGAGTTGAAATAAAAACATGTCAATTTTACATAAAATTGAGTTAAATTTAAATAAACTCAATTTGAGCTTAAATAAATCAGATAAAAATTATAATTGAAGTTAACGAAATTTTAATTAATTAATAATAGTTTTCGAATAACTGGGTTTTAAATATTAATACTTTAATTACTAAAATTAAATTAGACAGTTTAGTAAAATTGAAATATTACGAACAAATATATAAAAGTATTTAAACTTAACGAAACTTTCTGATTTTCGTTTATTTATTTATCGTATCTACACACACACACACACACACACACATGATTTTTGTCAAAACAATTTAAAAGCTGTAAACAATCTATGAAGATTGTCGATTGTTGATTCATGGATTTGTTGTTTGTTCAGAGATTTATCGATTGTTGTATGACAAAAATGTTTCAATGGCTTCATACATACAAATAAATTCTGCACAAAGTCTGAAAATAGTCTGCACAAAGTTTGGTTTCGTTAAAATTTTCATTATTTTTGAAAAATTATTAATAGTTAGTTAAGAAAAAATTAATTTTCATTAATAATTTTAACTTAACGATTATTCGTTAAATTTAATCGAAATTTCAAATAACCTTCCTATTATAGAAAAAAAAAAAAAATAAAAACACTGAACTTTACTGTGCTAGAACTTTTGTATTTTATTAAATATGATATGTTTTTTATATGTTATATATATATATAAATAAATCTTTTTTTTTTGTGTTTTTTCGTTAAGTTTATTTTTAATTACCTAATTTACTTAATATAATAATTTTTAAATAGAATTTAATTTTCTTCATTAGCATGACATAATTTTCTATGTTTATGAACAAAATAATAACTTGGAAATTTACTGCCACATGTTTTACATGGATAATATTGTACATTCATATCTAATGGACGAACTTCTCTTTTATTATTCGTTAATATACTATTATTGTTATTATTACTATTATTACCAATACTTTCTAATCCATTTATTACATCATTATTATTATTAGTATTATTATTTATATTCCCTGTTAATTTTGTTGATGGTGATATTATTGAGGATGATGATGTTGATGATGTTAATGTTAATAAATCACGTTTATTTGATATTTGATTTGTTCCAGTTATACCTGAATTTGTTGTTGTAATTCCAGAAATTGTTTTCTCTTTAAATAAATCACGAAAACTTGTAGCTGATGGTGCTAATATAATACCTTCACCTTGTTCCAATGATAATGGATTTAAATGTCGTTTAGCATGTTTTTGATAACAATATTGTGATTTAAATGTATGTTTACAATAAATACAATTAAATGTTTCACCATTATTACTTGTATTACTACTTGAACCATGTTGATTTGATGATGAATTCAATTTAACATCTTCACTATTCTCAGATTCTTCTGATTGTTGTTGATGTTGTTGTTGTTGATGATGTTGTTGCTGTTGTTGTTGTTGCTGTCTTTGCTGACATATAGTTTTTGCCATTTGTTGATGAAATGAATATGAAACACTTTCATGTGTACGTTCATGTTGTGGTGGTGGTATATGTACACTATCTGGTTGACGTCCATATGCATCATTAAGTACTCTTCTAAAACGTACTGGTCCATCACAACTAGCAACATCTATAATTACTTTATTTTCATTATCTTGAACAGAATTTTGATTTTGATTTGGATTTGTAATATGATTTTGTCCAACATTATATTTAATTGGATTTATTGATGAATTGGTTGTATTTTGATCTAATATTGTTGTTATTGATGATGAATTTTTTGATCTAGAACGTTTTAATTTTGGTGAACGATGTTTTGTTACTATTGAAGTTGTTGATGTTAATGTTGGTGTGGGTGTGGATGTTGTTGTTGCTAATGTTGTTGTTAAAGTTAAATTTTGATTATTTGCATTAAATGTTGTTAATTCTTTTGATATTGATAATTGTTTTGATTTTAATGTTGATTCTAATGGATTAGAATTTTCACATGATGGTGATGGATTACTAGAATTTGATTCATCAGATTTTTGCATTAATTTTGGACTAGAAATTTTATTTGATTTTTTTATTGTTAAATTTTCAATATTTTGTGAACATAAACTACGAAATGGTGTATCAGTACTTGGTAATGATATATGTTGCATTGGTGGTACTATAAATCCTAAATTTGATATTATTGGTTTACTTGGTATTGGTCGAATTATTTTTGAATTTTTTGTTGTATTTAATTCACAGTTATTATTATTATTATTACTATTATTATTATTGTTATTATTATTTAATTGATTTAAATAATTTCCATTTAAAAATCCTTCAGCTTGTGAACGTGCTAAAAACGCTCTGTAATTTTTTGAAAAACAAAAAAAAATTATTATTTACAATCTTTTGTTCAGTGATATTTCAAAAAAAAAAAAATACTTAGATAAAAAATAAAAAAGAGTGTTTCTAAAACATCCTCATTTGAAATTTACCTGCAAATTTCTAATGCTCTTGGCATATGTAAAACATGAGTTGCTAATAAAACACCAAAAATATTTTCAACAGTTAAATCTAAATATCCTGTATACATATATGTTAGTAATGGACCAAATTGTTCTGGTGTTACATTTGTTAAATAAATTGGTGGTAATTCCATACTACCACCAATTGTATTATGCAAATTACCATTATTCTCATCTAAACGTATTGCTGAACGTAAATATCCACTATGCATAGCTAATAATGAGCTATGAGCTACAAAACGTACACTAGGTGTTGGTCCAACTTCAAGTATAATATCAGGTGGTGTTGTCATTAAATTTGTTGGTAATTGATTTAAAAATTGTGATGATGATGATGGTGTGGTTGTTGTTGGAGTTTGAGCAACAGAAGTTGATGTAGCCGTTGATGGGCTTGTTAACCAATTTGTAAACATTTTAAATATAATTTTATTTCTTTTTTATTTAAATTTAATTTAATTTTATTAAATTTGAAATATTTTTTTTTTTATATTATTATTATTAAATATTTATAATTAAATTTTTAATTCAATTCAATTTATTTCATCACGATATTTTTTTCACAAAGTCTTTACAGTCTTTTTTTAGCATTTTTTTTTTATTTTTTAAAAATTTAAATGTTCTTTATAATCCTTTTTTTTATTAAAATCTTATCCTTTTCATATATATATATATTTTTTTTATAATCCATTTCAATTTCTTCAAACTCCATCATTTAAAAATAAATTAATTTATATTCATCCATATTTATTAATTTATTTTTCGAATATATATCCTTTATCCTTAAATTTTGTTTTTTATTGTATTTATATATACATTAACAACGAGAGCAATATAGAAAATAAAAAAACAAAC
The DNA here is from genome assembly GCA_963942445.1 of Argyra leucocephala. NCBI lineage: Eukaryota > Metazoa > Arthropoda > Insecta > Diptera > Dolichopodidae > Argyra > Argyra leucocephala. The sequence continues at coordinate 130,424,639 of OZ012681.1, read as the reverse complement.
AATCAAAACAAAAAATTAACAATAAAAAAAAATCTTTTTAAAACAACCGAACGCTTTATCATCAAAATTATGACTGAATAGTTATCAAATTACCTTACTGGCTTTATACTTTTTTAATTGCCCAAAAATGAAAATAACAAAAAAAAAAAACACTTAAATCAGAAACGGAAGGACAAACAACAACAGCAACAAAAATCTGTGGAAGGAATTAAATCAAAATGAAATTTATTTCAATTTTATATATATATTATATATATATACATATTTTTTGCTTTTTTTTTTTTTATTATTTAACGTTATGTCCTTATCCATATGGTTGTTTTTATTTTTTATTACTAACTACGTTTTTCAACTATACGAATAAAAAATATTTTTCGAGCATCATAAAAAAGGACTCTTTATTGTGTAATAATTCTCTTCAATTGATCAAAATATAATTTAATTGGATTTATTAAATTCGCCGTGAATATCCTTTTTTTTTCTATTGGCTTTGAAATTTGTACATTTCAATGCAATGTAAATTACCTTGCAATTGAAAAATTATATGGTTTTTTTGTTGATATCCTTTACAAGGATACAATTTAAGAGAGAGAGAGAGAAAATATGAAAAAAAAAAAAAATTAAAAACAACAATAATAAAAATAATAAATGGAATAAAAAGGAATTGTTGTATATGAATGAAAGTACAAAATAGGCAGGAATAAAAAAAATTTTCTTTATGGATTTTTTGAAATATATTTTTAGGGCGAAAAATGGTTTTTATTTGTGTAAGAGAAAAATTATGAATGAATTCGTCGCATTTTTAATTTTTAATTTTCTTCTTTTTACTTTGTTGCTGTTTTTAAATTTTGTTTTTATTTTATTTTTTTTTTAATATGATTTAGTTGTGTTAAATTAAATTGAGGTGATTATTTGATTTATTTATTTTTATTGTTTTTGTTATTTTTTTAACAACAATTTAAAAGAGAATAATCCTGTTTTTGTTTTTGTATGATTTTTTTTTTTGTTTTTTATAATTTTCATATCAAGTATAGATGTAGTACATATACATACCATTAATTGAATTTAAATATTCTATTTTAAGAAAAAATGAATAATTTGATTTTTAATGTGAAATTTCATTAATAATTTTATTTCTAATGTAAAAGAAGCATTTTTTTTTTTTTTTAATTAATTCCTATTATGAATATTATATATAGTTTAATTTAGTTTAATTTAGTATAGTAATTAAAAGGACATTTCATATCTACTCTCTGTTAATTGGAATATTTTTAATTTCCTTTATTTTTTTTTGTTTCAAATACAACTTGTACTTGTGTATGTTTGTGATGTCAAAGAATGCATTATATTTTATATTCCTGAATTTTTACTATAGTGCCTACATACCTAAATACCTGTACTGGAATATTAAAATGTGTACGCGGAAAAATAATACACAATTGTTTGTATATGTAACATCCATTTTAAAATTGTACAAATTACAAAAATAAGCTTAAGTAATTTTATTATTTTTATTTTTAAATTGTTTTATTTCAATTCTCAGATAGAAATTCGTTATTCGTTTAATAATATATTAATGATGACTTCAATTATACAGTATGTAAAGTATTGTTGTAGAGGAGTTGGGTGGAGAGAAGTCAATTATCAATTGAAATTTATTCGTAATAAAATATATTAATAATGACTTCAATTATATATTGTGCCACATATTTGAATCATTGTGTTGGGTATAGGAAAGAGTGGGGTTATGAGAAATTCAAAACCTTTTATGACAATTAAATCGGTAATTGACGGTCAAACATTAATAACAACAATCATTTATATTTATTTATATATCTATTATGTACATTAATATGTATATTACATAAATGAATTTAAAATTTTTGCTGAAATTATTCTCACATATTTAAAATTTTTGTAAATTGATAAACGTTTTTTATATATTCATGTAATGTGTATAAAAAATAGAATATACATACATTTGTACATGTATAATAATTAAAAAATGTATATATGAATATTTTATATGAATTTTTGGAATCCTTTTCAATTATTGCTTATATTGAGAAAAGAGTTTATATGAGTAAAAATATATGGGAAAAAAAATTCAATTTTCAATTATTATTGTTTATATGATAAAACAGTGTTTCTAAAACATTTTGTTTTTATATTTTTTAATCAGTAGAATTAAAGTATATAATAATTGTGTCTTAGACTTACTTTAGTTCTGAAACTGTATATTTCAACAAAATTATTTAATTATTTTAATATAAAAAAATTATTAATAATTATCGGAATGTTGCGTAGACGACTTCTATTCGAGCTGTTAAAGATAAAGACAATTCAAAATATATTGGTATATAAAACAAAATATAATTCTGAGTTATATTTAACCCATATATATAGAAGAATGGATTGTCACATAACTATACTTTTATTTAATTTTTATATAATATATGCATATATATATATATATATATATATATATATATATATATATGCTATTTTTAGATATGTAAATATTACTATTTACCTAAAATTATTTATTTACCTACTATGTAAGGTTTGGGTTTGATTTAAAATTGATTTTTATTACTAATTTAATTTAAAAGGGGATGGTAGACATACCAATTCGTTCCTACCACATTACATTACTAGGCTCATAGCGATCCGCTCCACCATTTAACAATACGAACTTAACTTATATGTATACCAACGATTGCACCTGAATACTTTTGACATGCTTATCTACTTCTTCACAACTCTAATTCGTATATAGTAGTACTGAAATGTTATTTTTTTTTATAAATTTGGTTTTTAGTCTTTCAAGATTAGAAGCTATAAATAAAGATGTTTCGATAATCTGAATTAGTAACAGTCCATCATAAAATTAATGTTGAATCCAAAATTTATGACCTATTAAAAGAACTAATTTTAATTTTGTAAATATCAATTAATTTAAAATTTTAATGATTGTATAGGTACTAATTACAAAATTTAATATATCACTAATAACAAATCTGATTATTTAAAATAATAAATGAGCTTAGCATCATAGGCATTCGGCTTTGAATCCAAGATAAATCATATAACAATTCCAAATAATGTTTCCGAACAATGAATGATGTTTGAGAAATACTATATATATAAAAAAATTAATTTGTCTTGCATATGTAGGATATACATCCATACAAATCTAATATGTAATATGTTGTACTTTTGCTACTGCTACTGTTGCTGTTATTTTGATTATTTTTATTTTAATTGTTATTATTGTTAATTTACTAGTGCCATTATATTCAGTGCCCTCAGTGATGACCTCTTTAAACCCCCCCATCATAAATGATTTTTTTTTTTTACATATGTAATTGTTCTTATTTATATTTTGATGTTGATATGATATTTTAATGCATACGTTATGAAAAAAAAAAATCAAAAAGGACACAATTGACATATAAAAAAAAAACAAAAAAATTTTTTTTTGTACAGGATCACAGGTATTCTGTATAGTAGAAGGTGGTGTATTCAAAACTTTCTTGTATATTTTTGTAATTTGGGTGAGTGCTTAAATCTATAATATATTTTGATATACAATATATATATATACATATATATACGTATTGATAGAAATGTGTATGATATATGATGGATTTCGAGATTATAAATTCATTAAGTTTAATGTAGAAAAATGCCATTTCATGGAATTTCATAAATTTTTAGTATGTGTACAATATTTTTTTTAATTTCACCGTGCTTTCTTTTAATTTTTTTTTATTACAAAAATAAAAAAAAATAAAAATGTATACAGAGTGTTGCATAATGTCACTGGAACACAATTAACAATAAAAAAATATATTTTTGGTAACAATTTTGTTGTATTTCTGAAACTAGTGCTAATTGTATTGCCTTCAAATGGCTGTTGATTTCCACAGATTTAAAATTGATAAATAAAACAAATTGTCCTATATATATATACAATTGTAGAGACTAATCGTCTCATGTATATATATTGAAATTTGAATAAATTGAAATTGAAATTGAAAAAACGCAATCATGTTATATTAGTTGGGGAAATACCGTTATTAAAAAAAATTATGAAAAATTGATAATGTAAAGAGTTATGAAATAGATTAGAGATCTACTCTGAATTAAATTATGATCTAATTTATACTAAAAAAATAACTTTTTCTTCAATTCCCAATATCTTGGCCATCCTTAGGATTTCTTCAGTAGTTAGTATATGAGTCAGTAATAAATAAATCTTAACATATATTTCTATACACAGATATAGAGTAATTAATAGAGTATATATCTACACAATAACAAAAATAGTAATATAATTATAAAATATAGGGCCTAATAAAAAACTCAAATAATGCTTAAAACTGTTTGAATAGTGCTAGAAACGCTTTGAAAAAACATGATGGATCTGTAAAAAATTCAAAATGGCTTCATGGTTCCGGATTTTGAAAATTTCTATATAAAAAAGGTTCATGGTTTTGGTTTTGGTTCCGAAAAATGTTGGAACTTCGCATGTTTTATTTGTTTCAGTTCAAATCCAGTTTTCTATTCCTGGCAATACAATATGATTCTATAGTATTCTTAATCAATGGTTCTATACAAAAATTTTACCTATGCTAATGAAAGTTTAATCAATTGTATATAACAGTACACCAACTCGTTATACACTGACACCCTGTATGTAATTTATATAAAGATATTAAAAAAAAAAATGTAACGCACAATGTCCTTCCGTTTAATAACGATTTTGTTTTTCCTAAAGTTACATACGACTACAACATTGTATCCCTTTTATGAAATATGACTTAGTTAATTATTTTGGACATTTATAGAATTGAATTGTTTTACTTGTATTAAAATAAAAATATGATAAATCAAAAAATAAAAACAAAAATGACAATCGATTGAGATTTGATTCCCTAAATTCTATGTCCATTTATTCACAATTTCTAATTTATTATCTCTTCTCCTCTTAAAATCAACTTCTTTTAAATATTTTATGAATGCACAATTTATTTAACATTTTGTGTACATATATAAAATTTTCAAATGGGAGGGTGGTTAAAAAATTGTTATTAGGTGATAATTTTGTTTGAAAGCAATAGTAGGGGTGGTGGTGGTAGTGGTGGGTTGTGTCATCATTCATATTTCATATATATTTCTGTTTCAAATATTTAAATGTGCAGAAATTGTATTTCAAAATTTAGAGGATTAGCGGATTGAACGGATGAATGGTAGCATTACAAAAAAAAAAAAAAAAACAAAAAACAAGAATAAAATAACAAAAATAAAAAGATTTTCATATTCTGCAATTTATTTATTTTTTTTTTATGTTAACGTCAATTTTCAAATTTTTGATTTTATGGAATGAACAGAAAAGAGTGACGGGGTGTTATCTATCCTTTTAAATTACCCATATTGATATACATATATATGTAAAATATATAAATTGTGTATTTTATTTTGTCGTGAACTCGTTTTTGGTGATATTAATTTATTTTATTGCATTTTAAGTAATTGATACCCTTGTAGTATATGGTATTATATGTAAATGTGTATATGAATAGGACGTGTATACTAAGTTTAAATTATTATTTAGGGATTCATCAGTATTTTCTATAACAAACAATGTTATTAAGAATTCAAATAATAAATCGTAAAAATATATTTTTTGTAATTAGACTGTATATATGGACAAATTAAATATATATATATACATTTGCATATACCTTGTTTAAGTAATTATTTTTGTTTTTGTTGTTTTAATTTTTGGTAGAAAATTCAAAAATCCGTTTATATAATATAATTGTGTATAAATTTAATTTTTGTTCAACAAATTCGATTATTTAATTAAATTTTTAATTTTTTTTAAATAATTTATTTAAATTTTTGTTTTATTGTTTTTGTTTAGGAAATTGGAAAATCATAATTTATAAAAATGAAAACTTATTTTAAATTCAAAAACTATTCAGTTTAGAAAAGAATTAATTAGTCTGTGTTTTTATGTATATATAATATATATATATATATCTATATCTATATATATATAGCTATATATATTATATAATTGTGAATTGTGATATGTATTGTTATTAAGTCATCATCATCATTTGTATCCTGTAACCCCATCCGTGGGGCCTAGGGTGGAAAACGTAGGTTATTAAGTAGTTATTGTTAATATACATTAATTTCAGAAACTGTATTATTATTATTAGGATATATTTGTATTAACTTTATAAAGTATTAACTCTATATCTTGTGTTTTGAATAACTTATTTTGGTTCAATTGGTAAATTTTTCTTCACATCGTAAGTGCTTCAATAGAAAGCTGAATACAATGTTCGTATATGATCTAAAATGTCTATATGAAAGCTCACAAATGATTGAGACACATGTATGGTGTATGTATTTCTGACAAATGTATGTATTGCGACCTGTTTGATAGGCATTCGGATATCTACAAATTTTTACAAGACCAATATTTTTTATGAACACGATTTGTTTTTTAAATTTTGAAGAATTTTTTTTTTAAAAATGCTTTTTATATCAAGTTGAAGTTTTTTTAAGACATTTTTTACTGTTATGACGATGTCACTGTTTGTTGTATCTTTTTTTCAACCATCTGAATATTAACTTGTTCTTAATATTGACCGTACTCGGCTCATGATTGTGTTTTATTTGTTAAAAATTCTGTTTTCGATTGACTATAGGATTTGAACCTGCATTTGTTAATTTTTTAATTGCTTAGACTATTGGATGAACAATCTAATGGCTTTAAGCAAAGTCTTGGACAATCAATCACAATCAGTTTTACTTTATTTTGAATTTTAGTAAGTATATCAACTAATTTCAACATTTATATTGCATAGATAGAACAACATCGCCTTCATATTACCTTCATACAAAAAATAATTATAATATTTTTACCACATTTATATGCTATGAGCTGATTTTGTAGCTATTCAATTCATTTATATTTTGTACCCAAATATTCATATTTATATACAAGTACATTTAATTTTACAAATATCAGATTTTATACAAAATAATCTACACAACTGAAATATAGTTTATTTGTTTTCTAAGTTCTACGATTTCGGTTGTTAAATGAAAATGGGAAAAGCCTCTTTAAAAAGGATTGTTTTCGAATTAAAATCACTTCTATTTTTTTTTTTTTAGTTTTATCTCACTTTTTACTGAAAATCATTAAAAAATAAAAAAAAGTTATTTACATTGAGATATCTAATAGACGATGATATATTGCACAATCAAATCTAGCAAGATTTCGTCTAGTAATAGACGTCTGATTTGCTTGGTCTAAACATTAATCTGACAGTATAATAATTAGGTATTCTAATTCGCCACAACTTTTGATGCTTTAATATTTATAAATTATAGGTTCAGTTTTAGATTTTTGTGGTATATTTTTTTTTCATTTCATCTACACTGAATAGAGTCAATTGATTTTTGTATACAAAAATTTGTTTCCACTTTTATTAAAGTTCTAAAAAAAAAATCGTTAAAATCTTCCTGAAATAGTGTTCTACTATAATAGATAGACAGATAGGTAGATTGATATATTTGTTAACGATTTATTACGACTGTCTTATTAATGTATTTGAACCCTTAAAGAATTCGCGTGTTAACCTTTAAATGCATAATTTTTTCTTGTCCATTGAACAACATTTGTTTGAGTAGATTTATACTCTCTGTACCCTAAAAGGTATTTAAAAAATCAAAATGAACATTTGAAAGGACTTTGAGGCAAAAAAAAACAATATGATACAGATCTGCTATAGTATACGTTTAAGAATTAATGATTACATTTAGGACATTTTTCTGTGGTATGTTGGGTAGCTGTTATTGTTCAGGGAATCAAATGACGAAATCTACTACGTTCCATTATTATACTACCAATAATTGTTCTATTATAAAATATAAAAAAATAAATTAACTTCTTTGACATTTAAAATGAATTTATTTCTGTCATTTAAATCATATTTGGGATTTAAATATAAAATAATACAATAAAATACAATAATTGTTAGTTATGTAATTAACAATAAATTAATTTATTAAATTTCAAAAAATATATATATTAAATTCAAATTAAATCTTTTTATTTATTTAATTTTGGTTTTTGTTTTTTTTTTTATTTTTAAATATATTTTAATTAAATTTTTGATTAACATAGTAATATTAATAATTAATTTTTACCATCTGGATCACAATTTAATTAAATTAATCGAAATATAATATTTTATGGAATTTATTTATTATTATTTTTTTTTTTTTTTGTGTTATTTTTTGTTTTATATTATTTTAATTAAATTATTTTTATTTATTATTTAATATTCATTAATTTTTATTCATAATAATGAATTAAAAAAAAAAAATAAATAAAAAAAATGAAAATAAAATAAAAAAATAAAAAATATATTATTACCTTTAAAATTTGGCTTAATCTATGACCTCGTTACTAATTCCACGAAAAAAAAAAAAAAATTGTTTATTTTTTTCAGTTTCAATTTACTATTATTATAATAGATGGAAAATATGAAATGTTATTTATTTTTTTTTAATTTTTAATATTTCATAATATTAAAAACACCTTTTCGTACCGCAAAAATATTGAAATTTATTTAGGATGCCAAATAGATAGGTAAAGTAGAAGTTTTATATAGTTGATTTTCGTTTTCGTTGAAACATTAACTCATGGAAATAGGTCCTATTGTTGTATGTTCTTCGGTCATATGATGTATTAATACTATTCGATATTATAATCGAACGGCATTATACTCGATATAGGATATTATGCTATATATACGATATTATAATAGATATACGATATTGTAGTCGATATACGACATTATACTCGATATACAATATTATACTATATATACGATATTATAATCGTTATACGATATTATAATCGATATACGATATTGTAATATATATACGATATTGTAATATATATACGATAACGTTATTATAATCGATATACGATATTATAATCTATATACGACATTATACTCGATATACAATATTATACTATATATACGATATTATAATCGATATACGATATTATAATATATATATACGATTACGATATTATAATCGACATGCGATATTATAATAGATATATCGATTATGATATTATAAATATATTCCTTCTAAGCAAGTATTCTTATCTTTAAAAACAAGCGGTTTACCTTCAATATTTTCATCTGCAGAACAAGTTGTAATTTTGACTTAAATTACAAATTTTCGACTAGTGCATGATTTAATGAATGAAGTATAATTATGACAAAAAAAAAACTTGTGAATAATATTTTCCATCACACACTATAAATAATAGGTGGTATCGCACAAATTTGTATGCAATCATATATAGCATCGCATACATAAACTCTATTATTTCAATTTATTTAATTACATTGTCGATGCCGAATTTAACTTTATTTTTTTATTTTTATTTTTTACGTTTATTATTATAAAAAAAAAAAAAATGGATAGATCAGCTATTTTTATTTAATTTTTTATAGATGCATTTTTTTATTTTTTTTTTATTTTTAATTATTGAATTTTGAGGTATTATTTTTTTTAATTGAAAAATGATTTAAAAATAAACTGAAAAAAATTGTAGGGCTATTCTAGGATATACATACACATTATTTTCGTACAGATATCCATTATATGAATATCTATATGACTTTATTTAAATATACATATGTATTATATACATAAACTATATTTTTTTATTATATAAAATTGAATGTATGTGAGAAGGATATGTAAAAATCCTTACAGCGAAATATTTTTGGTTGATTAAAAAAATTTTGTTTTTTTTTTTTTTTTACTAAAGGTGTCCGTATAGTTTTTTTTATTCGATTTAATACTGGGTATAATAAAAAATAATTTAATTGTAATTGTGTTCAAAAATTGCAATATATATATACATTTATTAATCTTTATGAATAATTTAAAATATGTATTAAGACATAATGTATGCAAGGGTGGTTTGTGGTTAAAAAAAAATCTTCCTATTCCAAATAATGACAAAACATTTTATAGTGTGGGAATTATTTTTACGAATAATTGCAATTAATTAAATTAATTAAATTAATTAATGGGAAAAAAAAAATGAAAACAGAAAACTGATAATAAACAAAAAAAAAATCTTAATTTATTAATAAATGAATAAATTTAATAAAAAAAATTAAATATTTAACGAAAAAAAAAAAAATCCGTATTATTTACATTTAAAAATGAAGTGTATGAGATTCTTATTAATTCAATTAATTATTAATTTAGCTAAAATTTTGTGTTCATTCCTTTGCCATTTCAATCGTTATTAATTTACAAAATTATCTTTTTTTTTTCGTTATTTTGGTTTTTATTTACATTTAACGAATAAATTTTTAGTGTACAGTAAAACTCAGTATTTTTTTCTTAATACCCTGTAATATAACCTAAAAAATAGACATACCTAAAAATATATTTCTGTAGCACTCATATCACGTTATTTGAATGAAAGTTAAAAACATTTTTTTTTTAAATTAATTTTTTTTTGCGCTGACTACAAACTGTATTATCTCTATTTGACATTTTTAACATTTTTTGTATTTTTTAATATCAGTCAGTATTCGGAGTTGACTTATCAATTCGTTTTATTTAATTTTCAGTTATAATCAGCGGGTATTTACTTATTTACTTACCAGCAGTAATACCTATATTTACATAATAGTATTATCTCTATTTGACATTTTTAACATTTTTTGTATTTTTTAATATCAGTCAGTATTCTGAGTTGACTTATCAATTCGTTTTATTTAATTTTCAGTTATAATCAGCGGGTATTTACTTATTTACTTACCAGCAGTAATACCTATATTTACATAATACTCTTCCAATATATTCGGCAGTCAAGCATTTTTTTTAACGAAAGAAATTATTTATTGAACAATCATATTTTATATTTATATAATTACAATTGCAAGCAAATTATCTGAACGAAATTTTTTTTATTGTTTCGTTGTTTTTATTTTTTTAACGAAAGAAATTAGTTATTGAACAATCATATTTTATATTTATACAATTACAATTTACAAGCAAATTACCTGAACGAAATTATTTTGTTTTATTTTTTTTTTAACGAAAGAAATTAATTATTGAACAATCATATTTTATAATTTATATAATTACAATTCCAAAGAGCTAGAAAATTCAAATTAAAGAACTTCTACTGTGTTATTTTATATTCAAATACATACTATGTACATACATATTGTACATTATATATATATATATATACATATTAACTTTAATCATATTTTAATTACTGCTCATTCAATTCGGTACATTACATTACCATACCATTACCATATATATACATATATATATTATGCAAATATAAATTATATATAATATAATTTATATATATTAAAATAAAAATACCATTTCTTTCATAACTCAATTAAATTAATTAATTGAATCATTTAACATAAATTTCTCCTGTTTAAATAATTATAAAAAAAAAAGTAAAAAAACAAAATAAAAAATATTAAAATTTTTGCAAATGAAAATCCAATTCTTAAATCCACAAAAAAAAAAAAATCAAAAATAAAAATTAAAATTAAAACAAACACAAAAAAAAAAAAACGAGAAACTGAATTTTGAGTAACTTTTTTTACCAAAAAAAAAAAAAAAAAAAAAAAAATAACAAAAATGTCAATAAAACATTTTGGGAAAAAAGTTAACCAATATTTTATCATCATTGCCCGTTCTTGTGTATTCTCTCATCTCATTCTGTATTAAATACAAATCTTCTTAACATGTTTAATAAAACTACACTATTTTTACAATTTAATAGTGTCTATATATATATATAAATATATATATATATATATAGTACTCCATATATGTATAAATATTATATTTATATCCAAAAACAACTAACATTTATAAAGTGAAAATTATTATTTAATTTTTTTTCTTCCTATCTCTCTTTATCTATCTCTTTCATAACTTAATATTACCACATCAATCTCTTATCACTATCTAAAACAAAAAAAAAAAAAAACGGTAAAAATAACGAACATGAGAATATGAGGATACTATATCAAAAAGTCGATTTTTAAGTGAATCTGTATATATATATATATATAAATATATACTGTATATCCTTGATATACAAACAAGGATATATAAATCCATAAAACCATAAAATAATTTTTATTTAAAGAAATGAAGAAAAAATAATAAAAATTCAAAATAAATAAAAAATGCAAGAATAACTTTTTTTTTTGTTTTAATCTTTTTTTGTTTTTTTTTTTTTAATTCCCAATGGTGCTAATTAGCGTGTAAGAGATTAATTGCGCTAACTTGGCACAAATTTTTAAAACAAATAATCCCAACAAATATATGAAATATGAAATGTTTCAAAAATCTACCAGTTACTACTACTACTACTTCTACCAAATAATAAAACTGGTACTGAGACTGAACACTGATATTATGTTATTACCTCCATTAACACCCCATAATCACTTCTATACATACAAAAATTTTCCAGTTTATCAAAAAAATATTCATTTTTCCTATAAATCTTCTATTTGCTTGCCTCCAAGTATATTTCTTCAAATTTAGAATTGTTTTACTCTATTTTCTATAGTGAGTGATATATAGTCCTTTGCCTTCATGATTCTATCAAAAAAAAAAAAAAAACAAAAAAAAAAAAATCACATACAATTAAGTCGAGAGAATAGTTGGAGCACCATAAGTAGAAATAGTACCCAAAAAAAAAGAAGAAAAATAGAATTTTGTGATGAAATTTTTTGTAATTCACTGATGTTCTTAATACATATATAAGATATGTACATACATATATATACAAGTATTTACATTCTTTCCATAAATATTTATGAACATAGTGTATAACTATCATTTAAATAAAGTAAGTTATGGATATGATGATTTCATTTGAGAATTATCAATTATCCATCATTGATAATTGATGATGATGATGATAATGATTGATATCAGTTTAATATTTACAAGTATACATTGAATAGATCAGTGCTTTCAAACAATTTTTTTCAACGACATTTTAATAAAATAAACTTTACCTATCAGTAAAGATAATATAAAACTATTAGAGTTAGTTGTCTTGAAATATTATTAGAGTTAATTTTCTGAAAATATGAAGCAAATCAATGTGCGCTATACTTACATAAAATATTTCTAAATTATAAATAAAAGATATTATACTACTGCTGACATACATGTAATATCGATATTGTAATATTGCTAATATCATGATATTAATAAATATTATTGCAATATAAATGTTGTATTGATATTATGAACAAAGGCATAATATTACGAATCAACACGACAATCATATGTTGTTCATCAGAGCAGTCTGGTGGCAAGTACGTCAACAATTTTAGTACTAAAAACAGTGTCAAATTTGACATACTTTGAAAATTAAACAAAATTTTATTTTAAATGTTGTTTTAATGTCAAATCAAATTAAAATGGACAAAAAATAAAAGCAAGAGGCAAATTTTAAATACAATAATTTAAAAAAATTATTATTTTATTTAAAAAAATTTTATCTTCCATTTTACTTGCCCATAATCTGAAATATGAATACTAGGTTTGTGTCTGTTATACTATTTTTGATATTATGATATAGAGTATATTAGAATATTGATATCATAATATCGATATTACATGTCTGTCAGTAATATTATAGATACAACATTTTATGTTATAAAATCATTTACTATACAAACATACGGTATAAAGCTAAATAGGTAAAGCTAGTTATTTTGTCCTTTTTTTCTAACTAAAACACAACTGAATTTTTGTTTTCAAAAATAATTTTCATTTAAATTATTCAAATATGTTGTGTACCCCAAAAAAATAAGTTTGTTTGTCTCTGATATACACCGACATTTAATGTAGTAAAAATAAATTGAATTTAATTTTTTTTTTGGAATAGAAAATTTTCTTTTTGAATTTTTCGAGGTAATTTTTTGATTGTTTTATCCTAATTTTATACAAATTTGTGAATTTTCGATTGATGGTAGAGAATATCAACCAGTAAATAGCATACATTTTTAAGATAATAGAATTTTGATTTATACATGAGAATATAATTTTCAAATACATTTTTTTGAACATTTTCGTTCTACTAAAAATTAAGGAATTTTTTTAATATAAAAAAAAATTTTAAATTTAAATTTTGGAAAAATATTTTGAAAAATTTTTCTTATTTTAATCCAATGAATTCAAATTTTTAGAATTAATATTAATCAATAATATAAATTTATTCGAAATGATAAATTTATTTTATGAAAGTTTTGAAAGGATACAAAAAAAATAAAATAAAAAGGATTTCAAAAATATATATATATATATATATATATATATATATATATTTTGTATTTACTTTAAAAATCATTTTTCAGTAGAATGAATTCAAAAACAAAAAAATTTGTATTACTTACTACATACGCGTTTTATTTATCTTTCAATTTTGTTAATTGAAAGAAAAAGAAGAAAAATATAGAAATTTAAAACTTGAAATTTACTCCTTTTATTTTTAAGATTGGTGGATTATTATTGTGGCAAGGGTAACCAAAAAATAATGTTACAAATCACTTTTGTTAGTCAAGTGAAAATTTAAGTTTGATTTGGTATATATGTATGCATAATATATATATATATATATATATATATATATATATATATATATATTTTTTTTAAAATGAGATTGACTTTGTCAAATGCGGAGGTTGATTTTTAATTCTTACATCAACTTAAATTATTAAATCCTCTAAAAAACGAACCCAGGATCTGGAAGAAAAAGAATATTGTGGTTGACAAATTTACGTAATTTCTTTAATAACATCGCAAAATCTTTGTTTCGCATTGCAGTTGATAAAGTTAAAATTGCAATCATGGTAGTTAACGTCTACAACTGAAATTGAATGTGATTCATTTGCAGACTAAACCTGCTTCGAAATGTATACTATTAAATATATTGATTATAAGCAGACATTTCGTTTAGCAAAGACATTGAGTTTAGCAAAGTCATTTAGTTTGGCACTTGCAGATTAAAACTGCTTTGAAATGTATACCATTTAAATATATTGACTATAAGCAGACATTGAGATTAGCAAAGACATTTAGATTATCAAAGACATTTAGATTAACAAATATATTTAGATTAGCAAAGACATTTAGATTAGCAAATACATTTAATTTAGCAAAGACATTTAGATTAGCAAAGATATTTAGTTTAGCAAAATTTGTTATCGTATTTATATGAATAAAATAGAATAGAATATAATTCAAGTTTATTAGGGAATTTTTCAAATTGATTCTGGTTTTTTTTAGACCAATTGACAATTGTAAAAAAAATAATGAATAACATTTTTATTTACTCAAAATTGTACAAATAAAAAAAAATTGAATAAATAAATTTTGAGTCACATTGTTTCAGTTTTTTTAAAATAATTTTATTTTTGCATTTACATATTATATATTTGCATACCTACTTACCAATATGTACATAGTATCAAAGAATATATAAATTAATAAATTAATTTATATACTCTTTGATAGTACCTAATATCCTGAAAACGATTGTTTCTTTTTATTACAATAAATTTGAAAAAAATTTGTTCATAAATTTCAATTCAATATTTAACTAAACTGACCGTTACTGACCTATAAGACCTTAATTTCGAAAATATATTTGACTATTACTCATCTATGACTCTTTAACTAATATTAATCCTTTTTTTTATTATTATTATTATTTTTAGAATATATCAACAAAATATACATTTTTTGAATAGTTAACTCTTTTTTTTTTCTAAGTTTAATAAATTAAATATAATTTTAAAATAGGATAACATTAAATTTGTGTCAAATTTTTCATTATTATTTTTAGTGGACCTTAATTCATTTTTAAAACCATTAAAATCGAAACATTTTTTTAAAATCAAATATCGTTAAAAATTTTCTTTCAAGGATCAACTAACAATAAATACATTTTTTTGTTTTTATTCTAAAATGGAAAAATTATTTTTGTCCCATGATCTTAAAGGTCAACCTGTACAGTATTATTTTCTATTGAGGGTTTATTTTATTTTTTTTTCAAATACTGAGTACTACTTTCCGAATTCTATTAAACCTGTTTTTTTTTCATTTTTTATTTTTAAATCAACAAAATGGCTTGAAAATTGTTTAATTTTTTTTTTTTTTTTACAATTGAATAGAAATGACCATTGACCATATTCAAAAAAAAAAAAAAATAAAAAATTAAAGAACAAAAAACATGCACATGACCTTTGCACCTTATACTCTCTAATGTACCTTTGCACTCAAAAAAAAAAAAAAAACAAAACAAAAAAAAAACACGCTTTGTAATATTTTTAAAAGAAAAACTGTGATTATTTTTTTTTTTTTTTATCTATTTTTTGTTTTTACAACAAACAGGTTTTTCTAACTCAGTTTATCAGGACGACAATTTTTTTTTTTAATAATCAAGTTTAAAAAAACAACAATATAAAAAAAAAAATAAAAAAAAGGGGGAATAAAATTCATCATTCAGATAACTTGATTTTTAACGGCTAAACACATATTAAATTTGCGTAATAAATTTTTTATTGTTTTTTTATTTTTGTTTTTTTTTTTTTTGGTAAATTTTAATTCCATTCATATATGTGATTATGTATTACGAATTTAAAACAATTAAAAAAGTAAAAGGATATTCTAAAAAACAAAAAAAAAAAAAAAAAAAAAAAAACGTTTGAAGAAATTTAAGAGAAATAGAAAGAGAACGGAAAAATAAAAGAGAATATTAGAATTTGTATTCTCTTATATTAGAAATTATCTCTTAAATATTTTTTTTTATTTTTTCGTGTTTTGATTTGTTAAATAAACATTTTATTTTTTTCAAATTTATGATGGGTGATTTTTTGATTTTGAACTTTTTGCTTGTTTTTGTTTTACATTTTTCCTTATTTTTCTAATGATCAAATTACCCTGTTCAAGGCCGGGTGATTGCTGGACTGATGAGTTCAATAGTGATATTACTATTTTGATTATTACTTACTTATATGGCCAACTGATCACTGATCATGGCTTGACAAATTTGTGAACATTTTCGTTTGTCACAACGTTTTGTATTTTCTGACCTACCTACCGATGTCTTGTTCTTGGACTCGAAGATTCTCTTGGTCAGATTATTTCATAATTTCACACTAAATGTTCGAACCACTGTATTCTCTTGACTTTAATTTTTGTGACTACATTCACTTCGTTATGTAGTTCATACATCGCTCGGCATTATATCATCTCCTACAGATCCCATCATCGTTTTTAGAACCGTATATCCGATTAAAAAAGTTTTTTCTCGTAGACACCAAGTGCACATCTATTCATTTACCTTGGGCATAAATTTAATATTGGAGTTGCAATATATAAGACATATCCCAATGCCAGAAGTTAAATTCGATTGCAGAATTGTCTTGTATAATACACATTTTTCAATTTAATAATTATAATTAATAATTAATAATAGAAATGTCATTATTTACCATTAAAAACAATTAAAAACATGAAATAACACCCATTAAAATTTATCAAAATTTGTCATCATTGTTGTTGACTTCGACATAATAATTAATTAAATCTGATACAATTTATAGTAAATTATTAGCAATAATACTGAATATTCTACCAAGAACAACTTGTCTCTTTTATGTATCTATATTATATATCTAAGCATATATATTTATTTTAATCAAAAATCAATTTCCTTTTTATATAATATATTAAAAATATTTTCATTCATGAATCAAACCACTTTTAAAAACAAAAAAAAACAAAAAAAAGCCCGAACGTTATTGTTTTTAATTTTGAAAATAGATTTTTAGTTATTAGAAATTCTCTTTGGTGATATTCCAATAATGAAATTTTCAATTATTGTATCTACTTTTATTTATTTTTATATTTTTTTAAACAATTTCATAAAATTTGTTTTTTTTTTTTATTATTTTATTTTATCTCCTATACCTATACCCTACCTACCTCTTCTCTTTTTAAAACAACAATCTACATTTTTATAATATTTTAATCTTTTTTTTCTTTATTTATCTAAAACCGTTATTAGCATTTTTCTATACTTACGTATAAATGCAAATATAAAAAAAAATTATTGAAATAATATAAAAATAAATAGAAAAATATGTATATGGATGAGTGTATATATATATATATATATCTGAAACCAAACGATGCATAAAATATTAATATCTTACAATTTTGTATTTAAAATTTTTGAGATTATCTAAAAATTTGTTTGAAGTCGAGGACAATATTAATAAAATATATATATATATATATATATATATCACCGTACACACTTTAGGAATTCAATTGAAAAAATTAAAAAGAAAATTGTGTATAAAGAACACACAACCTCGAATGAAATGATAATAAATGGACTTTATTTTATTCACTTTTAAATTAATAAATAAATAATAATAATAAAAAAAAAAATAAGAAAAACAAAAACAAAAAAAAAATGACTTGTTGATATATTTTTGGTCCTTGTTTTTAAATGTACAAAATAGATTAATAGTATAGAAAGGAAGAAATTAGTACAGAGCTGGTCAAATAATTGAATTATTTGAATTTGGAATACTCTTAAATTTGATATTTTAGCAAGTTGTTCTAAATTTTAAAATAATTATAGTATACATAATGCAATATAGAATTCACATACATTATATTATAAAATATACATATTATTATCGGTTTAAAATTACAAATTTCGTAATTTGTGTATTGTAGTTATCGACTCTAAAGGCTTTTTCATAAATGAAGTATTACGTGGCAATTGCATTATACATGGCTAACTTATAATCATATGATTTTAGTTTATGACGGTCACACTACAATAATTTATTGACGTTTATGAACATGTATTTTAAAATTTAGTTTTCATTCGTTTTAATTTTGTTGCAAATTTAAAATAAATAAATTATATCTATACAGTAAAAATGGAACAATTTATTTTGCTAATACTCACCCTCAGCCATTTTAAAAATTTAAACAAATCTATCTCTAAAAAACAAAATTGATAAGAGAAAAATTTTTGTACAGAATGAAATTAAATAATGTTTAGCTTTTTTTCTAATGAATTTTGTGTCTATATGATTGTTGCAATGTAGTTTATGAACTGTAAACAATAATGTATATAAATCACTTATAAACATATGACGATAATATGCACATTATACGTTTCTGAAAAGGTCTTAAGATACTATTTACATATTTGACTAAATCTGATAAAAATTAGATGTTTAAACAGAATATTTGTATTACTTTGATTAGCTATAGCTTATGTTATTGATATTCCACGATATTTTGTAACAATTATATTCATTTTCTGCCGATATTTCGTTTATTTTTAGTCTGAGTAATATGTAACTCAATTGAAATGTTTGTTATTTTGTATTTGTCAAAATGTGGCCTATAAATATGCAATTTTTTTTTTCTTTTGATTGTTGCTAATATGTGTGAACTATTTATAATAATTGTTGCTAGACAATTGTTACTAATGTACATTGTTTACATTTGTAAGAAGTATTTTTAATTTTTTTTTGGTTTTAGGTTCTAACAATCTGCTATCAATCAATAAATTTTCACATTTTCGACTCATTCAATTCTATTTGTATTTGCTGCCCAATGTAATCAAAGTGCAACATACTGTCTAGTAAAATTAAATACATGATTTTGTAGGACTTAAATATTATAAAATGCTTCTTTTATACTCCTTTAATTTGAGTAGGACATTTACCATGTTCGTTAATTGCTATTTTATTGAAAATATTTCTAAAAAATTTTAAAAAATTTATAAAACAATAATAATTGTTTCACGTAAGTTTACATAAATTTATGTAATGATGTCCTGAATTAAGATTTCTTCATAAAATATTATCTTCTATCTCATTCTTTCAAATTCGTATACTATGTTTATTTACTTAAGTACGTTCATCTTCTCGTTTAATTTTTTTTTTATAAAAAACAAAAAAAAAACGTTTTTTTTACGCATTTTTAAATTGTTTACAGACTTTTTGTTATTTTTTATTATTTTTATTTTTCTTATTATCCTTTCGCTGCTACCTTTAGATTTTTTTTTTTTATGATTTAATTTTAGTTTTTTTTTTTTTGTTTTCTTCTCTTTTTATGATATTAAAGTACTATAACGCTTTTTAGAATTATTATTATTAAAATCGTTTAGTACCGTTAAGTGCTATTCTTATTTGAGTTTTGAAAAATGGCGGGGTAGATATACAGGAAAGGATATTCCATAGCGGTTTTATGAAGTTCCTTTTTAAAATATTTATTGTCAGTAGAGTATATAGAATATAGAAGAAGAAAATGAGAATTAAATAATATATATGTATGTATATAAATTATAATTTGTAAGTAAAAAGGGAATGAATATGTATAATTTAGGTAGTATAGATAGAGTAGATACAGAGAGAGGAGGTAAAAACCAACAAGAACGAAAAAAAATACAATAAAATAAACAATAACGGTACAATTCTTTTGTGGTTTTTCTTTGTAGAACATTTTTTTTTCTGTACATTGGCTTGGCTGTATTTATATATATATATATAGGTAGGTAGATGTGTATATTATATATTTGTTTCACCCTCAAGTCAGTTAATTAGCTAATTTTAAGGTGAATTATTAATGAGAGAAGGACATATATATATATATATATATATATATAATATCCATATTGTATTTGTTTTGTAGAATATAGCGGTATAGAACAAAACGAGAGAGAGAGAGAGTGTAAGAGACCTAAGTAATAAGAGAAATCATAATAAAAAAAATGAAAAATTTACAAATATTTTTTTTTTAATTTAATTTTAAATTTCAAGTTATTTTAATATTCTGTATGTACATATACCTACTACGGATATACATTATTTCTTTTTATTATTAAAAAGATTCTGTATATAGAAAAGAAATTAAATTTTATAATTTGCTTTATTAACTACAAGTATCTAGTGATACTAAAGGGTCATGGTGGGTGGTCATATAATACATATATTTTATATAAATATAATATTTAATTATTTTATACAATATATTTTGTATTTTTTATTTTTTTTTGTTTAAATAGAAAATACCTCTTCTTATTCTTTATATTTATACAAATTATCAAATAGAATTATAAAATATTATTTAATTTTTTAATAAATTATTTTTTTTTTCTTTGGTTTTTATTTTTTTTGTAAATTTATAGTAAATTATTTAAAATAATTCAACCGTTGGTTGGATTTTAAATGTAAAAGTTTTAGTTAAATTGCCTACAGTATAGAAAATTAATAATTTTCTAATATTTTTAAATATATTTATATACAAAAAAAAAAAAAAAAAATAGAAAAATGAAGCAATAAATAAAAATTGAATACTTGAATCGATTTTCATATTTTTTAAGTAAAGTTTTTTTAATAAAATTTGGTTTTTTTAAATAGTGAAAATTTTAAATGAAATAAATATAAAAATACTGGGTATGTTTCAAAAACAAACCTAGTGTGAAATATACCTAGAGTTTTAATATTTATTTCATATTAATAATGTTTCACATAGAGCCTACAACATATTCTATAAACTATATTAATTAATTTGATTCGAAATTATGAAGTTATTAATTTAAAATGACCTTGACAATTGTTCGAATTTGTCAATAAATATCTATCTAAATTGAGTTGGCTGTAAATTTAATCATAATTAATGTAAGCCAGAGCAACTAGTGTTTATAATTGGTATAATAATTTAAATTATATCCAATCAATAATTATCATTAATGTCTTAGACGAATCAATCATTATCATTAATGTCTTAGACGCATTACTGAGGCGATGAAAAAATCATCACGTCACATCTATGGTCTATGCTAAATATTTATTTCTCCTAGACGTTGAAAGACTGATAATGCAACATTTTATTATGTTGGTAGTACTGTAATGTACCACTTTTATTGTCAAAAAATTATTTTTTGTTTATATAGTTAAACATACACATACATTATTAATATATAAATATTAATATAAATATAAAAATTGATTTAAAGTTTTAAAATAAAATGAATATATTATTTTAAATAATAATTTTTAATAAGATTATCATAGTATGGTTCATAATAGTGTACAAAATTATAATTCATAAGTCTTGAAGGATAGTAAAATTGCGATTTATTTTATATTTTCATTTCAAAGCAAATGCTAAACAATTGATTATTAATACTTCATTAACCACATTTTATCAATTAATATTTAAATCAATTTATATTTAACTTATTTAACAAAAAACTTAAAACAGTTTGATGCGGTGCTCTATCGATTACAAATGTTAAGGTTATGAAATAGAGCTGTCATGTTGTATGAAAAGTCTAACAGAAATTACACACTCGACGTTTGTGACATTTGCGATCGTGTCAAATTAAAACTGTCACTGGGTACTGTCTAAAAGTGTTGAAATAATTCAACAGCTCTAAAAATTATATGCAATTAATTGAAAAGTGTCTCCATTTCTATTGAAAGATCAGGGAGGTTACAATATGCCTAACGTTGGTCGTCATAACATAGGGAATATGGCTTCAACTCTCTCTTTATATCTAACATAACCTAATTTAGCTTTATCAGATAATATTAAACAATTTTTGACTATCATTCAAATTTGTAAACGTGTTCTCAGTTAGTCTGAATAATTTGAAATTTTTTAATTAGACAATTGCTTATTTAAATTTTAATTAAATTAATCTTTAGAAATCTGAAATATACATACATACATACATATAAATATAAGTAAATATAAATTTATTTCAATATACTTATTTAATAAATTTTTAAATTTTGCTGAATAAATCACTAAAGCATTTCCTTTTATTTTATTTTCTGATTTTTGTTTTTTTTTTCTCCTGTTTTTTCAATATTTATTTTTTATATCAAATACCATTAATCAACAGTTCATTAAATAACACTTCCCTATTATTATCATATCAAAATCATATATGAATAATAATAAAAAAAAAAAAAAAAAAAAAAATGACATTATTTACACTAAATCACTAAATCAATTATTGAAAATATACTTTTTTAATTCAATGCATAAACAACGTAAAAACCATTTTAAATATAATAATAATATTAAAAAACAACAACAAATTGGAAAAAACCAATAAACAAGGTACTACAAAATATGTCAGGATAATCAAATATGTGTTGTATATAAATATATATATATATACAAAATTGTTTACAACAGCAATATTGGTAATTATAAAAATAAGAAAAAAAAAAAAAAAAATTTTACACATGAGGAAGCAAGAGTTTAAATTCAGTTAAAAAAAAATTATAACTGCTGACACAAAATAATAAAGTAAAATATGTAAAATTGAAATTTTTGTTTTTTTAATCAAATCGAAAAATAACAAAAAATTAAAATAAATTTACATATAATCGTATCTTATGTCTAGAAATATTTATTTTGTCATATTATTGACTGTCATTATTTACCCATCAACTACCATTACCCTAATATCATATAAAAATTAATGTTCGTCCTTTGAGGGGCCTTTGACCGGTATTTAACACGTGCAATCATCATTTTAAACTGTTATAGATCCTGTTCTCTAAAAGTTAGAATTCGAAGAACCGATATTTAGTATGTATAATCGTCATTTTATAGATCCAGCTGGCCCAAATAAGGCTCAAAGATCCTAATGAATTAATAAATTATATAAATTTATTATTCTAGTAATGTCTTTGACCACAATCTATTATGTAAAATGATAGTTTAAGACTGTGTAGATACTCATCAGACTATTCTATCTGTCCAATTTGATTTCACTTGTAAATGTTTGAAGGCAAATGGCTGATGTCAATGTCAAATAATGACAACTAGTTTCGAAATTCACTATAGTTGAACAGAACTAACCGAAATTGAAAATATTTTATTAATTTCTAATTTTATTTACAAAAAAAAAATGCCCTTAATTTTGTATTTTTATTTAATATTGTATAGTGGTATACACTTAAACTTTTGCACTGTTGAAATAATTCAATTTTGTTGTTGTTATTATTATTACTGTTATTTACATAATATGTCCTTTTATTTTTTTTTATTTGATCCATTATTGCTGCATACCATAAAATTTTATATATTATTAGACTCACTCACTGCTACTTGTGTTTACATTTTCATTGTGTATTTATCTATCTCATTTAATATAAACGTTATGCACCATTTACCCTTAAATATAATCATGTTAACTATACTTATAATTTACTATATATAATACTAAAAAATTCTTTAAATTTTTATATTTTATTTCTTTTTGTTTCTTGTTATTACTATTATTATTATTTACACATCAAATAATTATTATTATTATTATTTGATAATGGGGTTTATAATTTTAATTGATTAGATTGTAATAAAAAAGAAAAATAATTTGTATACACTATGTTGTTATCTCCTCCTCTTCTATTTTCGTAAAATAATATTGTTTTAATATTTTTACACTGATATTGACATCCAAAATTACAGAATTTCAATTGTCCAAAAGTCAAAACATTGGATTAAAATATTTTAATCCTCTGAAAATTGTTTTATGTATTAAAATCAGCTCAAATTAGTCAAATGTCAAATATAAATCGGGTGATATTTTAATAGTCTAAACGGAAATGAAGTTTGTATAGTCAATGTATTCAAAAATGTAGTTGTTGTAATTTGACTGGACTAAAAAAATTGGACTAAAAAATTCTAATCCTCTTGAAATTGTTTTATACAAATTTTTTATGTATTTAGATTAGCTCAAATTTGAAATGTCAAATATAAATCGGATGATATTTTAATAATTGTGTTTATAAAGTCGTGTATTCGAAAATGTAGTTGTTGTAATTCGACTAAAAAAATTGAATTAAAAAATTCTAACCCTCTTGAAATTGTTTTATATAAATTGTTTTATGTATTAAAATCATCTCAAATTAGTCAAATGTCAAATATAAATCGGATGATATTTTAATAGTCTAAACGGAAATGAAGTTTGTATAGTCAATGTATTCGAAAATGAATATGATGTAAATTGACAGATTAAAAATGTCATTTGTAATTCAATTTTTGTATTTTTACATTTTTTATTTATTTTACATTTCGACATTGAATATTTTAGAATTAGACTAAAAAGGACTAAACAATTTTACACCTTATTTGGACTTGTTCGCATAATTTAGGAGCCTGTCTTCTAAACTCAAATCACACGATTGTATTGCAAGTACCAAATTAAAGTGCTTCCATCATTTTGTAAAAATCTAAAATTGTTTTGTGACAAGTGGAATCCCCCCCAAAAATAAAAATTCTGTGGTATCACAATGAACATTCTTGGCTTAAGTGTTTCAAATTAGGTAGTCACATGCACCTATCTACCTAATTAAACATAAATACAACCTTAATTAAACATAAATAATTAAATACAAATTAAATAAATTAAAAAAATCAAATTATTATTTTATTTGTATCTTAAATACTTTGGATCAAAATTCCTAACATCAATACTCTTAATTTATACGTTTTATTAAAAATCAGCAAAAAATTCGTTTAAAAGGTTTATTTATTTATTTATTAATTTTATTTTACTTTTATTTATTTATTTATTGTTTATAATTAACTGAAGTTTATATTTTTGTTATTAAGAGTTTTTAAAAATTTAATTAATTTAATAAAAAAAAAAATGTCTATATCAACATTTGTAATAATTTTAAAGTTCTACTGTAAATTATGTTGATGGTGTTAAAATATTTGTAAAGACATAAAATAAATCTAATTTAAAAATTAAAATACATCAAATGAGAGTGCACTTGAAATTTTTAAATAAAAAAAATTATTAAAAAAAAAAAAAGACAAACAAAAAAATAGACAAAGTTGAAAGAAATATTTTGAAAGAGACAATTTTATAAATACATGTCAGTTTGTATTCCAGAAAGTTTATATTCCTTTAGGGGTTAATTTTGAAAAATGTTAGAAAGTAAAAAAAAAAAGAAAAAAATTGTTTATTTGAGTAAATTAAATTTAAGAAAAAAGGGTTCATTGAAAGTAGAATTTCTACAATTATGTAGATGACTTTCACATATTTGAGTATGTCTAAATTGTATATGCCTTTTAATAATCAAAGGTATAATTTTTTCTTTAATAAAACGATTTTTAATATTTAAAAATATGTTTAAATAATATATGTATAGAAATACAAATACAAAAATTGTTGTTACAATAGCACTGGAAGCGCGCTGGTACCATAAACCTGTTGTTACAATAACCAATGTTACAAAATACTTAAAACTAATAATTAATAACTAAACAAGGAATACAACAAAGGCTACAATACTACAACTATACAAAAATTGATATATGATAAACTTCTAAAATTAGAGTTGCCAGATCAACGAAAATAATGATAATTTATTGTATAATAATTATTGGACCCATAACCTGTTGTTACAATAACCAGTATTACAAAATACTTAAAACTAATAATTAATAACTAAACAAGGTATACAAAAAGGGCTACAATACTACAACTATACAAATATTGACAATTAATAAACTTCTAAGATTAGAGTTGCCAGATCAACAAATATAATAATAATTTATTGTATAATAATTAGTGTAGAAAATTATATTTGACTATTTTCAACAATTATACAAATTTTATTCTAACGTTAAAGATGATATGATTTTTAATGCCATTCATTTGGATATGGGTGTAGGTATATATTCATTGCAAATGATGATTAAAATAAAAAATTAAATTATCTATTATATTTAGTAAATTAAATTGTATAATAAATGAAAAAATTAACTCTGATTGACAGACATGTCCACAATGAATAATTTTCAAATAAAATAAATATCGCTGTCTAATTTGAATTTAATTTTAATTGATTAAATTAATATTTAAAAAATATATAAATATACTTTATTATTATTGTATTTTTTATATTAATTTAATATTAAAAAAATAAAAAAATCACTTTGCATAAAAAAGAAAATCACTTTTGATTTTCTGTTACAATTCATCGAAGAGGTTATTTTGTATTTTAAAAAAAATTTTTTTTTTGTTTTAAATACAAGTATGTTTTTTTTATTATTTTTTTTTTTTTTTTTTTTAATTTTTTTTAGTGAAATTTATATTCTTAATGGAATTTCCTCAAGTCTTTTAAAAAATAAATTAAATTTATTATAAAATTCAATCATCATCTGATAAATAAATATTTAAACAAAGTTGCTTGTTTAAAAAAAAAAAAAAAAAAAAATTTATATAAAAATAAAGAAAATGTAAAAAATTTTTTTTTTTATTTTAAAAAACATTTTTGAAGGATCTCTGCTTGAATGTTATTTTGTTGCTTTTATTTTCAATTGATTTGATTGATTTTCAGAAGAATTTTTTTTTGGTAAAAAATGTTAGGCTTCGTACACACACAACATATTTATACGTATTCGCGTACATTATAAGTGAAGAGATTTTGTAATGTCAAGAAATAATATTTCCACACTTGAATTGAAAACTTTAAATCAATTATATATTAAATTTTATTTTTTATTCAATAAATTTAACAAGATTTGATTTAATACTTATGTACATACATATGTACATTTGTCCAATACTTACTTGAGTCGCTCACTTTTTTTTTGGTATGAATATGAAAAAAATGTATATAGAAAAGATAAAAAAATATTAAAAATAACGGAATAAATGATAATGTTTTATTAAAATCATATTTGATTCAAATTGTTACATGATGGGTATTAAAAAAACAACCGTACAATTAATATAAAAATTAATCAAAAAATTTAAATAATTATTAAAAGAGTGTTTCGTTCATTTAAACACTACTGAAATTCATTAGTATAGGTATTTTAGTGTTAGATTACCTATACATACAACTGTTGATTTTTAATTTTGATTAAAACTTATAACAAAATGCTGTAAACAACATCTGTGAGTTATAAAAATTAATTAAAAAAATTTAACTTACACCTCTATTACACATCAATGTTCTCATCAATTTAATTGTCCATATATATTGACAATTTCAATTGATGAACTATTACACATCAATGTTGAACTCATCAACTTTTGTATTCATTTTTTGACATTTTTTGACAAAATTTAACTTAATACATTTTGTGTGTTTACATTTTTACTTGTTTAAAACTTCAAAACAAACATTAATCACTATAGCTTCAAGTAAGCTTCAAGTACGCTCAAACATCATGTATTCACTAATTTCTTGAAATAAGCTTCGCTCAAGTCAAACACAAAAATTTACTTACTTAACTTACAAATTTTAATCGAATACAAAACTCGAGAACTTCAGTTGACATTTAATGTCAAAAATTTACGATATTTAGAGAGAATTTAAAAAACAGAATATTTAAAAGAGTAATAAAATAAAAAAAAAAATGAATATTTTGTTTAAATCTTTAAATTTATAGAAAATTTCACAAACTTTAGTCATCAATATTCATGTCACCAAAAATACATATGTCAAATTCAAGCTATTTTCAACCTGACAGACACTCAAGTATCGAATACAAAGCTTGAAATTTCAAGAAAAATTCAAGTCAAGTACTCAAGCTATCATGTATACGTAGTAATTGTCAGGATTGCACTTAAATAAAAAAAAAAAAATACGATAAAAATTACGATATAGCAGAAAAACAGGATTGTGATTGTAAATTTAACCACATTTTACATAATTTAAGTGTGATTTATTTTTAAATACGGTATTACAAGTTTATTAGGAAAAAAAAATAAATAAATCAGGCTCAAATTATATTTATACAATGGTTAGAGACTTTAATCATAGTTAATTCAGTAAATGCGTACATACCATATGAAATAAAGAAACTATTTTATGCAATAAAGAGAGTAGCTAGGAGCCTAAATAAATAATTCCGACTGAAGTTGTAATCCAATATTAATTCAACTTATACTTAATTGAATTATTTAACCCCTATTGAGGCATATAGGGTATAATTAAAATTATATGTATAAAAATGTAAAAAAATATAAATAATAATGTTATATACACCCATATTCTCTTAGACCCATCGTTGACGAGAAGAAAAAATTAATTTCGTCTCGTCTTGCTGAATATGCATTTCTGTTAGACACAGTAAGCGGCGCGATAGAACATTTTATTTGTTGGTTCATTTGCTGATAATTTTTTACTGTCAACCAAAATTATTATGGTATATAAACAAAATATGGTTTATACAATTTTTGGAAAGTATTAGTGGGGTTTAGTATAAAAATATTTTTTAAATGAAAAATAAATATAAATTTTGTTTAAAATTTAAAATGAATATTGTTTTAAATATTTTTTTAGTTTAGTATACATAAACAGTAGTAAAACAGTAATAGTAAAGATGGTTTTTTTTTTTTCAAAACAAAAACACAATTTTAATAATAATGCAAAAAAAATATAGCAAATTTGTTTTTAACCATATTTTGATTAGAACAAATTTTGGGTTTTTGATAAATGAATACAGATTCGCTATAGAAGAATAAAATTGCATTCAACAACAAAAACAACAAATTTGAGTGCAATGAAGTATTTGTTGTCAATTGTAGTTGATTTGTTAATCACTTATTGATGAAATTGAATTTCGAGTTAATAGACAAGATTGTTTCGGAACGATTGCTCCACTGTAACAAGTAGTGTTGATGTTGCAAAAATCATTAATATAATGGTTTTGCATAAATTTATATTCTTACTTGCTTTAAGGTAGTTGGTAGAGCTTAGTTCTGTTTTTTTTTTACGAATCTAATTTAAATTTTAATAATAATGGAATTGATATTAAAAAATAAAAATAATTTTTTTTTTAAATTTCATGTCCAATAAAATGTATGTACTAAACTTAATATATTATCCTTAAAACAAACTTAAGAAGCTTCTTCATAATATTAATATAGAATACATATTTGAAATATATATACTTAATCTTATATGATATTTGTATTATTATCTTTTTGAAACATCTCATGAGATTTATTCTTTTTATATATATATATTTGTTATTTAAAAATTATTATCGTTTGAGAGTTTTATTATAAGAATCTACAAGTTTTCAAATCATCACATTCTTCTCTTTCTACTCCCAAAACTAAAAATATAATTTCAATATTGGTCAAAAAAAAAAAAAAAACCATCTATTCAACCAACCAAA
Organism: Argyra leucocephala; assembly: GCA_963942445.1. NCBI lineage: Eukaryota > Metazoa > Arthropoda > Insecta > Diptera > Dolichopodidae > Argyra > Argyra leucocephala. The sequence goes on along the minus strand of OZ012681.1, from coordinate 130,394,279 downwards.
CCATCACTCGAGGCAAAAATATTTATTTTTATTTTATTCATTTTTCAAAAGAAATAGACGCGAAGTTTTGTTTTTTTTTTAACTTGAATCTTGATTTCCTTAAGGCATATTTACTTAAAATCCCATTTATTGAATTAAAAAAAAAAAATAATAATAATATAAGAAAAACAAAATTCAATTCTCTTCAATATGCATATATATGAAATGTTGTGTATGAATGTACTTTTTTTGTATCCTGTGTTGTATAAAAAAAAAAAAACCAAAACAAAAAGAAAAAACTGAAAACTTTTGTCTCGAAGAAAAGACTATATTCTAAGACTTGTAAGTTAAAGTATCTAAGTACATTTTTGGTTTTTTTTTTTTCGAGAGTAATATCGAGAGGATCCCACCAACCATCCATACACATTTCAAATAAAATGTTAACATCTTGAAAATATTTGAACACATAAAATCAGTTCAAATCAAATAAAAAAACAATAATAATAAAAAAAATTGTGGAAATTCATAAAGCCAATTGATTTTAATAAAAATTGAAAGGAAATATTAATAATAATAACAAAAAAAGGAATAAAAACTAAAAAACAAAAAAAAAAAAAGTTAATTTAATTGTATTTTCTTTCTTTAACTAAATTGTATATATATATTGTATTTGTGTATGCGGGAGGGATGATGGGTTGATATTGAGAGTTGTAGGAGTAAAGAATTAGTAAAAGTTTAAAAATTCAAATATTCAAATGAAAATTTAATTTAAAAAAGTATATATATATATATATATAATATGTAAATTTTTTTTTTTATTTTTTTTTTGTATATATTTAGCTGTATATAGATTGTATATATATACAGATATAGTTTATTTATTGACAGATTTATGATCAATGTTATAAATCAAAGTTTTTAATATACATTTTAGACTATTCAGGCATTTATGACTATTGATTTTTATAGTAATTTGTATAGCATCTTGTGGGGAGCATAAAGCCTTAATGAAATCTTAATGAATATTAGATAAAATCGTTTTGTTTGACAATTTTGATTTCATTCATGGTAATTGCCTGCCATTTTGACTATTGGAACAATTAAATTTACACCCTTAGGTAATCGAATCAAGTATCAATTAATACCAACCAAAGGGTTAATCAGCGTGTTACAAATCATAAAGTTAAGAATGATTCAGAATATTGATACAAAACATAATATTGTATTTGGGACGGTGATTTATTCTTAAATCCTTTAAATGAATTTTAAAAATGTCTTCACTAATGTCGAAATAATTTCAGTTCAGTTTTTTTTACCTATAAAATCACAATCAAATAAGAGAAAATAAAAATATAATCTATAAATTTTTATTTCTGATAATTAGATTTGTTTTTAGTGATATAAGTATATTTAATTTTTAAAGTAAATCATTATTATGCAAATATTGATATTTTGGAAACAATTTCTTCTTTCATCAGTGGCTTGCGACTAGTCTATAATCATACTTAAATACTAATATATATGTTACATACTAATCTACATGTATATACTGCTGTTATTACATTTATCGTCCCTTTATACTTACTTTATTTAATTAGTCCATGAGACCGACAATGTTGGACTTTTAATCAAGGCCGGTCTTATTCATATTCATGTAATGGACAATTATTCATTACATGAATAGTAGGAATAGCTGAGCTTGATGGGAATATGAACATGAATATGAAAATGAATACGAATATGAATTGAGACGACACGCAGTACAATCAATATGAATTGCAAAATTTATGTAATCTTAGAACATGTGTTGATGATTTGTTGTTTACATACATACATGAATAATATTCTACTCTATCTTACATTCAAGCAAATTCAAGTATTTAAGTTTTGGTATAATTTTTTTGTGATAGAAGACTACTGAAGACTATTATACTGAAACTTTGTTAGATCTTTTGAAATAATCCAAGTATTTTGAACATTTCAATCAATCTTCAATTATTAATGTATAGAATTAAATTTTTTTAAATTCAAGTCCCTTTTTGATACTAATTTTCTATTTTCTATTTGAGAAATTATTTAATGTTGAAATTAAATGTTTTGAAATTAAAATGAAATTAAAATGCTAATTTTTAAATTTAATAATTTTTAATGAAATTTTTAATGTCATGATGAAAAAAAAAACAACTTAACCATTTAAATTCTATATGGACGCAATAAAAATACGTAACTTAAAATTTGTTTTTTACTTCCCATCTTTCAATGAAAGAATGTTTTTTTTATTTGGTCTGAAAATGCAATGCACTTTACTTTTATTTGAATATCATTAAAATTTAAAAAAATTTAAGTGGAAAAAGTAATAAAAAAATTTTTTTTATTCAGAATGTCAAATACACATACATTTAAATATATATATATATATGTATATATAGAAATGAAATATTTTACTTTCTCGTATATAAAGTTTTGTTCAGAAAGGACATTTTTAATGATTTGTTTTGATTTTTTTTTTAAGGTTCTTCATTTCAGCGGTTTAATGTTTATTTATGTCGATTTTTTTTTTATATTTAATTAAAAATGTTTTTTTTTTTTCTTCAATCCTTTTATGGAACAATTTTCGTTTGGGTGAAGGGAAGTTTTATATATATAAAAACTGGTTACTGTTACTTGAGAGATTTTTCAAAAAAAAAAAAAAAAGCAAAAAAAAAAAGAAAAAAAAAATCATTAAAAACAAAATGAAGGACAATTAATTACTTATAAAAACAATTTTTTTTTTTTTTTTTTTTAAATAAAATTTGTTAATTTAGAATCGTTATGTATTTAAAGTTAAAATAAACTGCAAAATTATTGTACATACTTTTATACTTTATTTAATTTATTTATAAATTTAATTTTTTATTTTTTTATTTATTTTATTTTTTTCCAGATAAATTACATCCGTGTTTTGTTTGTAAAACTGAAGCATGTCCACGTACTCGTCCGTTAAAGAAAGGTCGTGGTCAACAATATGGTATTTCTGATGATGTTATACCATTAGGTGCTCGTGTTTGTAATTCATGTCAATGTAAATCAGTACGTAGCCGATATCCAAATTGTCCGTTACCAACATGCCCTAATTCAAAAGAACGTGCCAAACGTTTACATAATATACCAGCAAAATTATTTGATGCACCATCTGAAATACGTGAACCAATTTTACAAGAATTTAAAATCACAACAACAACAACACGATGTTGTTCAGCATGTTTAATGCGAATAAGACGTAAATTAGATCCACATATAAATTTATCAGAAGATCGTCAAACATTAACTGATGGTGATGAATCTGATTTAAGTACATCATCGTGTGATGAACGTGATATAGCAAGTAGTGATACTGCATCTGTTGAAAGCCCAAATAATCCAATACGACAAAATGTTTTATTATCAAAAGATGATCAATCTGTTGATGGTAATAGAACAACAAATGCAACTGGTAGTGGTGTTGGTAGTAATATTAAATCAATAGATGATAGATTATTACCACCATTAAGTCAAGCACCACGTAAACAAAAAGCCCAAGAAGAATATGATAGTTCTGCGACCGAAACAGCAGATGAAGAAAATGAAAATTCACCGGCTGCTATACAAAATGGACCTCAACGTTCTGATCAACAATTAAATGTTCGTGATTTTGTTTTTAATGTTATAGAATTTACTTTAAAAACCGGTGGTCCTAAACCAAATTCAAGACCAGCTGCAATTGATAGTCGAAGTAGTGGTGGTACTGCATCAAATAGTAGTACAGGAAGTAATAGCAGTAGTAACAGTAATAGTAATAGTGGTAATACTGATGTTCAATTTATTGGTGAATTTCGTAATGATGCACCACCTGTTGGTGCTGCTAATCGACAACAACAATCAAATTCTGGAGTCTCAAGTAATATAAATACTGCCAATTCTGGTACAACAATACCAGTAACACAGAATCGACAACATTCAAATTCTCAAAATGATAATTTAGCAACATTATCTATTGTTAATTCACATTCTCATTTACCACCAACACAACAACAAATAATACAACAACATCAGCATGGTATATCGGCAACAATTACTCCAGTTAAAGCCCCACTTGATATACGAGAGAAAGATGAAATGATTTATAATGTCCGAAGTGCTGATCCAGAGCCTCAAACATTAGATTTGAGTATAAAGAAACCATCAAAAGATGTTTCAATACATTCAACATCATCTGCACCATCTAGTTCATCACGAATTCCACAACATCAACAAAGTGCTAGTGTTTCTGCTATGCAAATTTATCGTTCTGAACAAGGGCAACCAACCGGTAAATTGATAATATTAAATAGAATTTAGAATAATTATTTAATATATATGTATTTTTTTTTTTTTTTTACAGCTATTCAACAATCTGGACCTCCAACTCAACAAAATTCTCCTTATTTAGCTTATCATCATCCTTCGCAAACAAACGAATTAAATCGTCCTTCAAAATCACCTTCAGTATATGTATCACAAGTACCTGTGAATATTTCACAATCAGGTCAGTCTATGTCTCGTCAGCAGCAGCAAATGCAACAACAACAGAATCAAGTTATTCAACAGCATCAACAATCGTTAGCAATGCAACAACAGCAGCAACAACAACAACAACAACAGCAGCAGCAGCAGCAGCAGCAACAGCAACAACAACAAAATAAAGCGAAATTATCACAACAAAAGTTAAGTCCTAAAGTTCACCCTCACCAACAATCTCCAAGTCCTAATCAAATGATGGTTGGTGGTCCAAAAGGTTCAATAACTCATGGAACGCCAGTTAATTCTCAACAACAACAAATTTTAGTGCAAGGATCAGCAACATTAAGTCCTAGATTTGATGGCATGCTTAGACAAACTCCTCCATCTGGTGGAGGCGATAGCAATAAATTAGGTTCAATTACTCAAGGAACTCCAGTTCACTTGCCATCACATCATTTACAAGATAAACAACGTGTTGTATTTGATTATTATAAAAATAATAGACAAAGTCCGGCTCAACAACCCTCTTCACAGCCACCTCAACCTCAACAACAAACTGGTCCACCTCCACCATCTCAGCCACCCAATTCAGTTGTTTCAGCACCAAACTTTGGTGGTTCACCTTATGGACGATCTTCTTATGGTCTGGAACCTCAACCACAATTAAGTACTCGACAAATAGTAATGCACGATTATATGACATCTCAACAAATGCATGGCCAACAAAGAAATGTTGGACGTGGTGAAAAAGAATCTCAATCACCACGTAGTTCTGGTGGTATATCTGGTTCACCCGCTTCAATATATTATACTGACAAAGATAGAGCTAGAGCTGATTATCTTAGTCGAACTTCACCCGCAGAACATATTAATAGGTAAAATTTATTTTTTAGAAATTAAAGTGATCAAAACTATATTTAAATTTTTTACATTTAGTACACCTAGTCCACATAGAACACCTCCACCACAAAGACAAGGAGTTATTCAAAGACATAATACCAGTGGTTCAAAGCCTCCATCACCCTCACCTAATCGTCTTCATTTAATGCCGCACATTTATCCTCCACCAGGTAATTAAAAATGTTAAAGGTTTTTATTTATTATATTTAATTTAATATTTTTTGTGGAACCTTTAGGACACGAAGCTTTCAATTCATTAGTAGATGTTGCAGTTCAACAACCTCAACTTCCAGTACCCCAGCGGGACGAAAAACGTAGTAATCATCCGGCAGTAGATCACTCTGGAAATGTATTTCATCATGATATTCGTTCACAACATTTAGCCAGAGAACAGATTGCGATGCAAATACATCAACAACAACAGCAGCAGCATCACTATAGACAACAACAACAAGCTGCAGCGGATATGCAACGTAGAGAGCAATATAATCGAGAGCGAATGCATGCTCAACAACAACAACAAGAACGAGATAGACAAGAACGTGATCGACAACAAGAACGTGAACGTATTCAAGCAGAGTGTGAACGTATGGATCGTGAGCGTGAACGTATGCAAGCAGAGCGTGAACGTATTGATCGTGAGCAGGAACGTATGGATCGTGAGCGTGAGCGTCGGGAAAGAGAAGAACAAGATAGAGAGGAAGCTCGTCGAAGGGAAACTGCAAGAATGATAGCAGCAAGTACTGTACCTTCTGGTGGACCACCACCATTCCTAAGAGCAGATCCAGGTAGAGGAGGGATTCCTGAAAGAGAACGAGATCCGTAAGTTTTTTTTTTTTTTTTAATACGTATTTCTAAATTAAAAATTTAATTTAATTATTTTGTATTTAATTATTTGCTATAGCTACCTTAGACAGCCACACCATCCTGGTAGGTCATCAGATGGAACAACATTATCAGCAGCTTCCTTGATAGATGCAATAATTAAACACCAAATAAATCAGGGATCTTCTGAGCCACCTAGCTTGTTAAACAGGGATGGTCCACCTCGAGCGTCATTCGTAAGTACTTTATTAAAGATAAAATTTATATATTTTGAATAACTTTACATTTTCAATTTTTCCATATTTTAGTATTCAACAAGGGATCAGCAACATCCGGTAGCTGCTGCAATAGCCGTAGCTGAGAATAATGTTAAATCAAATTCGCCAAATGTTATCAACATTGATTTAGATAGTGGCAACAACGACCGAGCTGTGAGTGGTGGTGGTGGAAATAATCGTCAACCGTCATCTTTATCAACCCATGGTGGTCAACCACTAACCAAAAGTATGACACTTGGGGAAGTTACAGATTCTATTATAACAAAAGAGTATGGTCCCAATCCACTTCATCTGAGACCAGCAGCATCACCATATGTAACATATTTGCAAGATCCAATTGTAACAACTGATCAGTGGAAATACAATAGGAGAATGCAGCATAAGGAAGCCGAAGCTGCAGCTGCCGCTGCTGCAGCAGCTGAACGTAACAAATCGTCAGTTGGACAATCTTCAGCTGTTGGTGGTCGCTCGAACACTCCGGATGAACGACAAATAATAAGAATGGCTCAACCTCCAAGTCCAAGAAATAAATTTCATGATATAATTGATGGTCATTATTATCAACAAGCTGTTGCGGTTGCCCAAAGTTTAGGTGGTTTACCACCTGGTGGTTCTTTAGATCGCAGAATACATCCATGTCCGACAGGTGGGGGTCCTGGTGGACCTAGTGGTGGTGGTGGTAGTGGTGGTGGTGGTGGCGCTACACCACATCAATTTGCATTGGACTGTTATGTTAAAAATAGAATAGTGGAAGCAATGCGAACAGAAGATGATCGACGTCCAGATGATGGTAGTGGTCATGGAATTCATTCTGGCGGACATAATTTACATCATGATAGAGCTAGTAATGATAGTCATGGTAGATTACAAACAAGTCATGGTAAAGAAACAGATGGCGGTGGAAAAGTAACTCCAAGTGGATATGACGAAGGTCGCCGTAGTTCAAGCAATTCTGGTGGTCCTCAATCGAATGATTCACATCGTCCAAATAGCAGTGGAAGTGGCAGCAATATTGGTAGCTATGTGCAACCAGTTACAACATTCGCTACAACAACATATGCATATCCATATAGTGCATTGAATGTTTCTGGACCACCTCCACCATCTAGTTTACTATCAGCATCTGTTCCTCCGGGCAAATGTATTGATGGTAGTAGTGGTAGTTCGCAGTCTCAACAAACATTACCAGCTGAACCTAAACCTTTACTATCTGCACAATATGAAGCACTCAGCGACGAAGAATAGTTTATGAAGAGGAAATGGCAATTTCGTATTGGCATTAACAAAAAAATTAAATAAAAAGTAAAATAGAATCAATGAATATAAACCCTTTATATAAATAATATAATATGTTGTCAGTAATTTAAGGTTATAATTTTGCATTTATGATCTCAATCCAATGTTGACGTGTTTAATAAAAATGTTCGATTCTGATAACAATTTATTAAATCAAAATGATAAACCATACTTTGTCTTGTTTCTAGGATACTTGAATTGATTAACTCTAACAAAAAAAAAACAAATAAAAAAAAAATTCATATTCGTGTATAAAATATTCAAATGTATAAAATAAGAAAATAAAATAAAAAAAAAAAACAAAATAGAAATTTTTAAGGAAAAACAAAAGAAAAATAAAGTTAAAATATCATAACTATATTGTTAAAAGAAAACAAAATAAACACATTAAGTAATTCTCAAAATTTTGTAAAATAAATAATTATTGAAAATAAATTTTATAAGAAATAAAAAGCAAATTATAAAAAAAATTATATGCGAAATCATATTTAAAATAAAAATTAATGAAAAATTTCAGAATACAAAAATAATAAACAAAACAAAATAAATAATAATAAATATGTAATAAATAAATAAAATAACAAAGAAAAATTTATTCAAGCCAAGAATTATATAAGCTATTTATGAAACAAAAATATAATAATATCTAATATTTTATGCCAGCTAGAATGTTATCAAATTTTTAAATAAAACAATTAAAGAAAATTCAAAAAAACGCCTTAAAATTTACAGACTTTTTTGTAAAAAACAACAATTTATAAGTTAAAAAATAAATAAATAAATAAAAAATATAAATAATAATTTTATATGCGAAATTATACAAGTCAAGGTTTATTGTAATTGTTCCAAGTTTTGAATGTTCTTGTTTACTTTTTGTAGAATATATTTTAATTTTCTGAACAATCCTTAAAATAAATAACTAAAACTATTTAAAATTATACATTTTCTTTCAATTCAAAAATATTTTGAAATATCTATTTAGAAATGCGTTTTTATTACAATTTTCTTGTTTCTCGAAATAACATTTAAAATAAATACTGTTAATTCAATCTAACTTAACAGTATCTAAATAACAAAAATTATAAAATAACTGATCCAAAAATTGATAAAATTAAAATATTTAAACTAAATTTTAATACTTATGATACCAATGTAACGATCCCAGAAAATAATTATAATATTATTATTAATTACTATTTACTATTAATATATTAAATACAATTTAATATAAATCCAATATTAATTTAAAATTTTATCTATTTATTAATTGAAATAACGAAAAACTATTTAGAACAATTGCAATAAAAATAAAAATAAATAAAAACAATGAATATTGACAAAAATATACAAAACGAAATACAAAAACAAATTAAAAATTAATTCTTAAAATGACAAAAAACATAAAATTAATCTACATAAAACAAAAAATATGTAAAGAAATCAGCTTGAAAAATTATTGATGTTAAAACAAAAACAAATACATAAATAAAATAAATTAAATAAACATTAATAAACAAAATCGTTATATGCTATGCAATGTATAATAAAATAATAAAAATTATAATGAAAATCTTGTAAGAATTATATAATAAAAATAACACATAAAATCACACACACACACACACATAACACTTTATATAAAAAAAATTATGATTAAAGAAATTATCTATGTATATATATCTATATATAATACATACAATACATAAAATGTATATATATATGAAAAAAATTAAACTGAAATTAATCATTTATTAAAAAACTATATATATATATATATATATATATATATATATATTTATATATACTAAATTTAATAAAAACAAAAATAAATAGTTATTAAAAAATAAAACAAAATAAGAGTGATATAGGTAAAAAAAAAACAAATATTTAAATGAGAAATTAGCAACAAAATAAAAACAAAAAAAAAAAACTCATTCTGAAAATATAAAACAAAAATGAAAAAAAGTAATTATATAAAAAAAAAAAAACAAACAAAATGCTATTATTATATAGATAAATAACGTCCCCAATTTAAATTATATTAAAATATTAAAATGCAAAGTCACACATAGTAGGCAAGCATCGCAGGTATATTTAAAATTTTATAATTAAATAAATAATTACAAAAAAAAACAAGATTTTAATGAAAGAAAATTAATTTAAAATCAATAATTAAATATATTATATGTATGTTAAATACATATACATAGTACATAACCTCAATTCTTTCTGAAATATTCTTATTGCCAGTTTCAAGCATTGTCTATTTCAATAATTATTGATAAACAATCAAAAATACATATACAACACGTAACCTCAATTTATTTTTGAATAAAATTTTATTCCCAGCTTCAAGTGTTGTAATTTCAATTATTTAAAAAAGGCCGTATTGAAAATTTATCATAATAATTTAATTAATAGTAAGAGTAAACATTCATACATTCATATTATATAAATCTTCCAAGTAAATTAAATTTTACATTAATTGTTAATAGAATGAATTTATACAGAAAATTGTAAATCATATTTTATAATTTTTATTTTATTTTTGTTAATTAATTTTCTTTCAGTAAAATTTTTTACTTTCCATTCGAATATTTGATTAAATAATTATAAAAGAAAAATATAAGAAATAAATTAAAATAAACTTATCACTCAACTAGGTAAAATGTTAAATAACAGAAAAAAATAAAAATAAATTGCCACGTATATTATATATATATATATGTGTGTTTATATATATGTTTATATATACATTTAAATGTTTCAATTAAAGTATATACAATATAGTTATGAATTAGTATATTCTGACTAGTCCCAGTGCATATTACATATTTATATAATATTATGTATAACCAAATTTGAAATTTTACATCCTAGTAGATAGTAATATTGCATTTACTTATAAAAATTGAGGTTAGATTTATAATGCCTTCATCAATAACACCTAGTGGATTTATATTTTTAGTTTAGCAATTTTGTATAATTGGTATAATTCAATGCAATGCGGCTAACGAATATACACATTCAATCTTGTCCATATTTTAATTTTAACATGTTAATTTATATAAATATACTATATGATACAAATATGTATATATAAATGTGTGTATATATATATATATATATATATATATATATAAATATATATATATTTATATATCCAAATAAATATGATAAAGCTGTAATATATAAAAATTAAATAATAATAATAAAAAAAAAAAACAAAAAAACAAAAAAAATGAAACAAATTTGAAACTTAACTCTTGTATAAATTACTTTAAAAAATTTAAAATTTAAAATAAAAAAACAAAAAAAAAAATAAAAAAAAAATACAAAAAATTAATGTTAAATAATAAACTTAATTAAATATATATATAAAAAAATATATATGTATAGTATATGCAAGTATATATATTAATGTATAAAACAAAAAATTAATGAGAAAAAAAAGAATAAAATAAAAATAAAAATATTATTAATTAATTCATTTTTTTTTTCTTAAATTTAATTTAATTATAAAAATTTCTTTTTTGAGAATTTAAAAATAAAAATATAAAATAAAAACCTTTGCTATATAATATATTGTTATTAAGTAATAATTATATAAAAAAAATATTAAAAAAAAAAAAATTCATAAAAATTAAAACAAAAAGAAAACCAACAAAAACACAACATTTATTTCAAAAAGAAAAAGGAAAAGAAAAAGCTGAAAAATACAAAAAAAAAAAAAAAAAAATTACAACAACAATATATATAAATATATATTTTTCAATAATTAATAAATTTTAGAAATTAGTATAAATAATTTTTAAAAAGCAAATGAAAATTATATATATATATATATATATATATGTATACATAATATAAAATATATGTATAAATATAAATATTTTTAATTTTTTTTTTGCTATCCCACTTTCCTTTAATTCCATCCTTTTTCCTTTATATATATATATATATATATATATATATATGTATATATATATGTATATTTTATAGTTAAAATGTTTATAATGATATCGTGAATGAATAAATATTAATTTTTCTTGATACACTTCTTGAGAGTGCAAAAACGGTGTAATACCGCTCAATTGCTTTAAATTAATTAATTTATTAATTTCTAAATTCACTGTATTAATTTCGATTATTCGTATAATGATCATCATTTAATTATTATTACGAATTAATAATACATTATTATTTTTTGATCGATGATTACTGAATCAATGATATTATCTAGATATTAGTCATCAATTTGAATCTTGTTTTCTAGAATAGTGAATTAGATGAATTTCGATTTCTAGATTAACTAGTGATGATATTTCTTATTATCACAAATTATATTACATATGTATTTATTCAAGCGGAACGTCTCTGATGCTGGTGCTTGTAATTGGACATAATTTTAACTAAATTATAAATGAATAAAATGTATATTTTCTTATTAATTCAATTTGTGCATAACTATTCCAATTATAGAAGTAATTCTATATTTTAAGTATATTTTATACATCTTTATGTTAAATAACGTAACTGTGACGACACAGTCAGCAAATTAGAAAATGTTAAGATTGTTTAAAATTTGTTTAAGAAATTTTTATTATCTTTCATTTATTATTTAACAATTTTTTTTTTTTTTTCATAAATTAAGTAAATCAACTCAGTGTTCTACGTTAATCCATTCTCTATTAATTATATATTTTAACTTTAATATATACATATTTATAAATATATGTATATAACACATATAAGAAATATAAATGTAAATTAAAAATTAAATTTAATAATAAAGATAATTTTCGTTAATTATAAGTTTTCTCTTGTTCAAATTTAAATAAAACAGGTCTTTAACTTTTATTAATTTTAAACATAATATATACATATTATATAAAATATATACATATATTTTTTTTTATTATTATTATTATTATTAATATAATTAATTTTAAATTTAAATTTAATTTTCTCTTACTATATTATAATAACTGATTAATTAATTAAAAAATAAGATTTAAAATTAAAACCTTTAAAAAATTAAATATATATATATATATATATATATATGTATACAATAGTTCATTAATTTTCCTTTTGTGTATTTACGCGAAATTTTAAGTTTATTATTAAATAAATTTAATACATATATGTATATATATATGTATATATATATATATATATATATATGCAATTATAAATATATATGTATATGTATGTCTATATATAAATATATATATATATATATAAATAATAATTAAAGGAGGAAAAAAAAAATAAATAAAAAAATTAAATATATTAAAATAAAATATAAAAAAAAAAATATGAAAACAATAAAAAAAAAATTTAATTAATAATGAAAATTTTAGTTTTTATTTTAAAAAATGAAAAATGAAGAAAAAAATATGGAAAAGAATCTATTATTAGTATTTTTTTACACATAATTTGTTTACGTTTGATTTTGTAAGTAGGTTTATCTTTAAAATTAATTAAATAAAATAAATAAAGAAAAAAAAGGAAAACAAAAAAAAAAATAACATTTTATTGTAAATTTTGTTGTTATTTCATTTATGTCTATACTATATTTAAATATTTTATATTTAGAAAATTTTAGCAAATTTTTCACTTTTATATCATGACGACGACCATGATGTATCGATGTATTCCCTAATAGTTTTATCATTTTTGATCATAACTCTGGTATGTACTTACCTTTACCTTCTGTTTTTTTTTTTTTTTGGGATTATTCTATTTATGATATGGTGATGAAGTTGTTTAGTTAGATGAGATTTTGAGAACTGGGTATTAATGGCCCATATTTTATTTACATAATTGTAAAACATTAAAAGAAGCCAATTTCAATAGTAATTGTCTAAGAGTTTACAATTGAATGACTATTTTTTGTTTTAATTATAGAAAACAAAACAAAAATAAACAATTTTTATTTATTTTACATTTTATTTTATATTTTTTAACATTTTTCGTAATAGTTTTTTAACCTTTAAAACGTTTATATTATTCACTAATTTGTAGTTATTTTTATTTTTGTTTGGCACAAATTCATATTATGACTATTCCCGTCCCGTACGATAGCAATAAAAAACTTATCCAAGTTTTTACTAGTACACTAATACCTCGATATACGGCACTTAATCGTTCATAGAAATTGGCCGCAAAGCGAAATGTCGTATAACGAATCATTTATTACCATATAAATTCATCTAATTCCAAATAGCTCGTTCCAGTAAAAGTTTTTTGATAGTTTTGATAATTTTTTTGACATTAATTTCTATACAATACAAAATTCAATAAAATAATTGTAAGCCGTAGAGAAAGTTGCATATGTACATACATATTTATGTTATGTAAAATCTATGAAAGAAATCAACAAAATATGAATATATGTAATGTACGTCTACATTCTTTGTTTTTAAATTTTACTCTAAAAGAACATGTCACGTAAAAAAGTGCATTATACAGTACATGTATTCCCATGTTTCTCTTATCAATTATCACTTTGTCACAATTTTTCAATTTTATCTTGCTTTGCGATTGACATTTAAAGCCGTATAAAGAAACAAATGAACAATTCAAAAAGGCCGTAGCTGCGAAACAGCCGCTAAATCTGGTGCCGTATATCGAGGTGTTACTTTAAAACGTTGGAACAATACATGAAACAATATGAGAGTATATAATAAAGTACTGTCGGTTCATTCAAATGTAATTTTTTCACATCAAGTAATTTTTTGCGACTATCTCGATTATCGAATCCAAATCCCAGGAAAGTCTTAACATCGTAAATGTCTCAACACAAAGTTGAGTACAACGTCCATACGGTCTTAAATAATCTATAAAAGCTCACAAAAGCTTGAGACATTGTCTACATTATCAGAATTGTTGTTGAAGATGTCTCCGCGACTGGTATTTGGGTTTACAAAAATTTTTAAAAACCCAATGTTGTACAGTGTTAATAAAAACAGTCTGTTTATTTTGCTTGATCACAAATGAATTAAAAAACAATGTCTCAGAAAGCTCTCATTACACAATGTTGCCAACTTGCTTTACGGATAACATTGACAACTTAGCGATGTCACCGAAGGTCATAAAAATTAAATGTGATTTGTCATTATCATTATTATATGAGATGACCATAGAAATATTTAAGCTAATGTAAGGCAAAGTGCCAACAAAGTCCAACAACAATTTGACGACCATGTCATCACTTTCATTTGCAAGTGACAGTCATATGCAATTAAAGCAATTTTCATTATTGGCGCTTTGGAATTTTAAAGCGGCAGTAAACTTTCATATTTTGTAATATTTATTTTCATTTTTTCTTATTAAAAGTGTTATTATTTCATTACTCCAATCATTCTTACCTGTTTTCTGCATCATTTATTTTTGAAGTTTTTGCCAACTGATTTTATTTTGTACGAACGCAGCAGCATACAAAGAAATGCAAAAAAAAATCAAAAATTGACGATCACTTGCAATAGCAATGAGTATTGGAGTTCATGATGCTATCGTCAAAAAGTATTGGAATTCATGAGTTTTGCAAATTGCAAATTGCGTGCAAATGATGTTATGAGAAAGTGCCTCTGTAAACTTTGTAGTTCCGAATATTAATTTAAATTATTTTTACATTTAATTTAAAACTTGGTCCCTGTCCCCATTGGACCAATTTTTTTTATTAACTTATTTTTATAAACTTTCAATTTACATATTTTCAAAACAAAATAAACACGTATCGCATTCATGACACCGAAACAATTTCTATATAAAAATACAATACACAATGGCAACATTTTTTGACGTATCATTTTTTAACCATGTCTTACAAAAAACATTAAACATTTTTTTTGATTGATTGATTCTATATTGATTTAGATAAATCGTAAATGATGAAATCGACATTTTTAAAGTCAATTCCATTCAGTAGACTTACATAATTATGTTAGGTTATATGAGGTTTAATAAATGCTAAATGGTTGGTACCGTTGAAAATCTCAAAATCAAGATTTTATTAGTTAGTTTTTATTCCTTATTTTAAAAATTTGTCAATATTTTTGCAATTGAACTACATTTTCTTCTTACTAATTGCGATTTTATTGGTAAAGTGACATTGGACATTGGACATTGGTACAGTACATCTAAAGTTACCTTAAGGTCTAACTAGTCATACTTACTCATATTCGCTCTAAATTCTAATGGGTTTTTCATATAATCAACTAGCTGTACTTATGTTAACTTAAGTTTCAGTTTCGTTAAAAAATTTGATTTTCGATCAACTGAAGCTGGTATATCAACAATTCAGTTCGTTTCGTAAGTTATTTAAAGTTTGAAAATGACGTTTGAATGAAATGACATTCGATTTGTGGATAAAAATTAATATAAATAATATTGAAAATGGTGTTTTTTCTTGCAAAGTATTCAAATCAAATGAAGTCTTACCACCAGACGTAAGTGAACTTGATTAGTCAACGTTTATGCGCTAACTATAATGACATAGATCTACATGTTATGTAAATGTCAAATTTCATAACGAAGCTGACATAGGTATTTGTCAAAGCATATTTCGACCCATAAAAAAATATTTCATAGAAAAACAACAACAAAAATTAATTACATAATGTCGAATTTGGATGGAATTTAATATAAAAATTCTATGTTTAACGAAGATTTAACGAAAATTTAACGAATTATCAGATTTAATTGAATTGCCTTATATGTCGATTATGGGCGTCTGCACGTAAGTTCCATGTACGGAATATGACATATATCATGACATATGTAGTTCTAAGTCATTAGTTAGTGAATTAAGTAGTTAGCTTTAAGTTTTAACGTAAGCTTAACGAAAAGTATTAAGTATGGTTAGTCAGGCTTTTTTAGGCTACCTACCTTAAGTTTTACTGTCAAATTCGGTTTGATTACCTATGTAAAGGTATAAAGGCTCTCCAGAGCGTATATTAATGTTTTAACGAAAAGATTCAAGAAGCCTACATTTGAAATTTCTCAATCGCATAACTCTAACGGTAATGTTAAACGAACCGATAAAAGTTTATCAAAATAACAAAATATAAATAATAAAATTTCATATTATTTTTGATAATAGGGACTAAAGTTTATGTTTACTAAGAGATGCTATAATGCACCACTGAAAAGAAAAAATATAGATTGACAAGTGAAGGGGGATGACTGAAAAGTGAATTAAAAATGAAAACTACAAAAATTTATAATTTTGAATTAAAATTTACTTTTTTTTTTATTTTTTTTTTTAAATTTTATTTTTTATCTTTTTCATTATTTTATAATAATAATTCTTTATTCAATTTTAGGTATATATGTATATATAGCTATATATATATATATATATATATATATATATATATATATATATATATATAATATAATTTAAGAAATATGTTTTGTATGTTTGTATATAGATATATAATTATATATGTATATATATATATATGTATATATATATATATGTATAAATATGTATATTTAAATATCTTATAATTTCTTTTTATATGCATAGATATATATATATATATATATATATATATATATATATATATATATATATATATGTATATATATATAAATATATATATGTATATACATGATTTAATAGTTTTGTTTTTTTTTTTTGAATTCGAATTATAATTTTTTTTGTATTGTTTGCGAATTGTATATGTATTTTGTGTGTACTTGTATGTGTTTCCTTGTATTATCCTTTTTTCTCATATATATATATATATATATATTTTTTTTTTTCTTGGTAAAATCAATTTTAAAAACTTTTTTTTATCTTTTATCGTTTTATTTTTAGTTATTTTAAATGAATTCGTATTGCATGTTTTTTTTTTATTTTATTTTTGTTTTTTTTTTTATTAAAATTCCTTTTTTTTTTTAATTTTTTTTTAAATAGTTTTTATTATGAAATTTTTTTTTTTCATTTATTTAATTTGTAGATTTTAGTTTTACTTTTTCGTTTTTTCTAAAGGATTTACTAAACTTCTTGTTTTTTTTTTTTTTTTTTTTTGTTGTTTTTTGTAATCCAATTATCAACATTTTTTTTTGTTTGTTTTTTATTTTTAAGAATTTTTTTAAAAAAAAATTATTGTAATTCAAAAAATAAATAATTGGAAATTAAATAAATTTTAATAAATAATATTTAGTAAATATAAGAAAATTTATGTAATATGAATGTATATATATGTATTTAAAATTTTTTATGTATTATATTTTGTTTTTGTATAAATTTTAAATAATATTTTGTAAAATAAATGAAATTTACATAAAATAAGTTAATAAGTATAAGAAAATTTAAATTATATATATATATATAAAATATACTTATATGTAAATCGAAATTATTGTTTTTAACGAAAATTAAGATAATTATGAAATTTGCTGATTTGAAAGAGATTTTTATATTTTCTAGAAATAAAAAAAATGATTTTTAGTTATTAAAAATTCATTTAGCACACAGGGGGGCATTTAGATTAAATTATTTACCCAATATATATCTGAGTATCAGAATGGAGGAGAGTTAAAAATAAGATTAAGCTCACCCCGAACTGTAGAATCAACAATAATGCCGACTTGTACAAGAGATGGTAATTTGAGCAAACTCTGACAAATAAAAATATGTCAAACTAATTTATTTTTGAATACTTTATGATTTTATGATACTAGAAAAAAAGCACAAAATTTTGACAGTTTAGAAAAATATTTTTCAATTGTGCAAAATTCAGTTTTAAAGTAGATTTAGAGTTTATGTTTAGACGAATTTCTGAATAATTTCATATCCCAGCCAGTCATCATTAGTATAACAGCATAAGTAGGCATAAACCATATCAGTTTATAGTCGTCATATTAAGTAGACATAACCGTTTTACAGCAATATTATGAATCTGAAATGAATAATGACGTTGGAAATACTTTTCTCGATTATGTATATGAAATCGAATTTATCGAATCGATTATTGAATATTGGCAATCACATTCGCTATGGCTTATTTGTTCTCTGTGATATGTGCAGTTCAAAAGTTAATTAATTTAACTTTACTATTAATAAATATTCCATTAAATGAATTATTTTATGATTATTAATGAATGTGAGAAATTTATAATAAATTTATGAACATACAAGTTGAAAATCCTACCCAGCAGGACCTATACATATAATATATGTAATGAATAAATAAGACTTGCATGTTATGTAAGCTCGGGCAAGTAATTAAGTAGTAAAGTAAGACATCTGTATATAGTTCAACTGCCCGGATTTTTGTTTTTAACTAACAGTATTTCTGTTTAAAACTAACAGTATTTCTATTTTAAAGTAACAGTGCTCTGTTTAAAGCTAACAGTATTTCTGTAAGCTTTCTGTAATCTGTTATAATAAAAAAATTATATTTTGTGAAAATTTAAAAATTCTCAGCATTTTAGAAATTTCATTTTTAAATAAAATAAATTGTATGTGTCAGTCTGTATGTATATGTATATGTATATATATTTTTTTTTTTCGTTTAAATATTGCAGTAGTGTATGTAAAGTGTGTGTATTTTTATATTTTATTATTATATTTTTGAAACATGAATTGTTTTTTTTTTTGTTTTTTTTTTATTTATTTTTGATTTTTATTTTGTTTTTTTTTTTTTTTTTTGGGGGGAAAAAAATTAACTTAAAGTCTAATGAATAAAGTTCTACTTGATTATAAATATAATAAATAAATAGACACATAATTTCATATATATATATATTTTTTTTTAAAAACATTTTTTATTTTTAACTTTGTTTTTTTTTATTTTTAATTTGAATTAATAAAATATGTTTTGTTTTTTTCTTTTATGCGTTTTTTTTTTTTTTTATTAAGAACAATAAGTGAATAAGTAATAATAAAAATTAGTAAAATTTACACAAATTTATATTTAAAATTTTGTATTAATTTTTTTTTATTTTTTTTTTGTATTTTATTATTGTGAGATTTAAATTGAATTAAAAGAATTAAATAAGAACAGAATAGAAATATCGGAATTAAGTAAAAAAAAATAATTAAATTATATTGATTGTTAATTTCTACGTTTTACCTTTGGTTTTACATACACTAATGTGTAAATTGAATGTGGTTAATTGCAGTGTTGCTGTTAAAATTTCTGGAAATATCCTATCTCAGCAAAATTACATCTCTTATGATTTTATTTTATTTATTTATATATTATATATATAATATATTATTATTTATATATATATAATAGCTATCAATTTGAATTTAAAATTTAAAAATTTTCCATTCAACTATAGAATATAATGAGAGAAAGAGAGAGAGTGACTCATAAGCAATTTATTTGCAAATTTTTTGGGTTTAAAATCCCGTATAGGATATCTTCAAAAATGTCAAATATTAGATAAGATCGGATAATTGATTTTTTCAACTATAGCTATAGTCTAAAATCAACTTTAACATATAATAACAAATGTATTACTAGGGTCGTGCCATCAAAAAAGCATAATTAAGCGATAATTATATCTGAAAAAGTAACTGAAAGATCCAGACTAGACTCTTAGATTGCAGTTAAAGCTCTAATATTGCATTTTCAATGTCACGAATTGTCATTTTAAGCTACCTATCTACTTAAGTACTTAGAAAGGTTAGAAATTCATTCATCGTATTGATTTTGTATTAAATTTAAACTATAGATAACAATCAATATAAATATATTAATACAAGAATAAGAATGAATTTAGTATATATTTGTTAATATTTATTATATATTTCTATTATATTATATATATATATATATATATACGTAATGTATATTTAAAAGAATTTTAAATTTAATTTTATTTTTATATTAATAAATATAAATTAAGTATATTAAACACATAATTATATTTTTAAATATACTGACTAGAACACAAATATATATATATATTTATATATAAAAAAAGCATACACAAAAATTGAAAAAAAAAACAAATAGAAAACAGAGTCAATTAAAAAAAAAACACTTCTTTTTTCAAAAGCCAAAATATTTTATATGAGTCTTATTTAAAAAAAAATATTTAATTAATTTTTATATATTTTATTTATTTATTTATAAATAATTTAATTATTATTTTGTGTTCTGTTGGATGAATGAATTCGAATTCGAATGTATATAATATAAAATAATATGGTATTTAGTTTGAAATTTAATTTTGAATTTTACAAATTTAAATTGTTGTTAATTTGAACTAATTTGAATTATATTTTTAAGAGGTCCCTCATCTTTGAATTTATGTTTAATGGTTTTATCGCCTCTATGCAATCATTTATTGAAATTTCAACATAAACTTACCCATTCTGTTTGATTTATCTCATCAACCACCAACAGACAAAATTATTGATATATGTATATATAATTATGTATATATATATATATATATACAAAAATAAATATATAAATAAATTTGAATATATTAAGTTTAAAACAAATAAGAATAAATTATTTAAATTTTATAATTATAAATTAAATATAATAATATTTATATGTGTATGTTGAAAGCATTTTCAAAGCATGTTTTTTGTATGTTGTTCTTGTTATTATTGAATCAAAAATAATTTAATTTTTAATATTTATTATATAAATAAATATAAATATTTTTTGTTATAATTAGAAAATACTAATAGTAATTGTAATTATAATTAATAATTAATTCTAAAATATTTTTAAATGAAAATTTGATTATTTTAATTAATAAATTGATTTTAATTAAGTTTTTATAAATTATATTTAATTAAATTATTTTATAAAATATATTTATACACACATTTTTCTACATAATATTTGTTTATATATATTATTTTTAGTTAATATATTATATTTAATAAATTTGTATATTTGTATAATATAATATAATATAATACATAATATAACATAAATTGATATAATATATATTATAAATAATATACATATATATAATTATTATATAAATTCATATTATATTTAAATAATACATGTAGACCTCGATTAACGTGCTATTTTAATAATGTGATTTTGTTTTTTGTATATATATTACATACCTTTATTGTTAAATGCAAAATTTGTACTGTCGCAGAGAATATTCCTAATACAGTTTGTAGGTATATTTTGGATGTAGCTGCTTACAATTATTATTTCTTTTTGAATCTGAATAATATTTGAATTGATTATTAGATTATGAGACTATTATATTTGCTGGAATATTGTTCCACTCTTATTATGAATATATTATTATTTTACAGACCAAAACTTTCGTTGATTGGTGTAATTTCGGTATACACATAAAACAATTTCGTATCTTTAACTAGAAAGAAGCGGCATGAGACCGGCAACAATGGAGGAGGACGTTAATGAGTCAAGTCAGGAGTTTACAAGGTCTGTTGATCACCTAAATAAGTAAGCAAGTAAAAAAAATGTTTAAAAATATTTTCCGCAATCAATTAACATTTTAGTGCGTTTTTCATTTACGAACATTTTGTTTTAGGAACGAATCTAGAGCATTAATCGAAATCTACTTGAATATAAAATATATATATAAATATGTATAATATTTATATAAATATGTATATAATATATATATAATATAAATATTAATAATATAAATATAGTTTATATATTATTATTTATTATATGTATTTAGTTTAATATACGTTTTATATGTTTTTGTATTGTATTTATAATTTGTGCATACTTTTTCATAATTTGTAAAAAAAAAAAGAAAAATTCAAAATTAAAAAAAAAAATAACGATTAAAAAAAAAAAATTTTTTTTATTCTTTTTAAATTATTTTAAATATTTTATTTAATGAAATTTATAATTTTTAATCATTTATAATAAATTAATTTTGTTTTACATACAATAATAATATATAAGTAATAATAATGATAGATAATAATTAATTAATTAATTAAAGAGCTTTTCTATGGTAAGCTTATTTTTTTTTTTTTGTGAAAATTCTTCTACATAAATATTTTAATTTTGAAAATTACATAATTTAAAATTAATTTAATTTCTTTTTTTTTTTTTTTTATAATATTAAGTAAATAATATAATATGAGTATTTTTTTTAATAATATAATATAAATAATAATGACTTAAATTTTAATATAAATTAATTATTTAAATAATTTAAAAAAAAAATGTTTTCCTTATTTTTTGTATTTTTACTATATAAATTAAAATTAAATATTAAAAATGTATATATATATAAATAAAAAATTATAATACGTATTAATTAAGTTAGTTAAATTTTTATAATAATAAAAAAAAATATTTTTAAGTACATATTAAAAACTATATATATATATATATATATATATATATATAAATATATATATTTATTTACTTTCTTTTGTTAGTATTTTATAATTCAGTTGATATATGTATTTATATATTAATTATGTATTATAAATATATATATACATATTTTGTAATATATATTTCTTATTGCACCATATTTTATTTTTCACAATCCATATCTTCATATATATATATATATAACATATAATTTTATTTTGTTATTTTACTGTTAGGCAGGAATTTGTAATAAAACTTAGATCCTTTAATATTAATATATCTATCAAGAGTCATTTAAATTAATAATTTGCTATTAATTTGAAAGCTTAGAGCGATTTCAGAGAATCATATTTTAGAATTTTAAAAGAAGTGTTTTGTTTAGCAACACTACTGCTTTTTCAACTCCCTTAACATCTCTTAGTTTAATTTTAGTTTTACAATTCATACAGATTCAAAATAAATCCACATGTGAGTTATAAAAATTAAACAAATTTTTTATTATTAATTTTAATAAATGAGTTTAGAATCTGACAGTGACAGAAAAAATACATTGTCAAAATTTTGACACATAATATTGACACTTTAGAAAATTTAATGTTTTAAATGTATTTCTAAAGAGACGATGTTATTTGATACACTCAAGAGAACAGGAGGGATGATAATGAATTTAAAATTTATTTATTATCTAACAAAAAAAAAAATAGAGTTCTCATAGAGCGACAGCCAAACGGACTTTTATGTTCTTCAGCGAAATGTATATTTTTGAAATCAATCATAAGACTCATAGCAAGGACATATTATGCATTAATTTTGTTTTTATTTTTATGAAATTTGGATTTAATTTAAAATCAAATCAATTTTTTAAATTTTGTTAAATACGTTGTAAATGCAAAAAGGAACTGTTAGTTGAATTATTTAAAAACTTTTAATAAAAACTGGACCTACCCATCCATAAGGTATATATTGGACCAATAATTATATTTTTTATTAATATGATTATAAATAATAATTATTTTTATTTAAATCAATACAAAATTTCACATAAATTATGTATGGATGTGTGTATGTATTATATATGTATATAATATATATATATATATATGTTTATATGTTTTTTTTTTTCAATTTATATTTACATGACTTTTGTTTTATTTTTAATATTTTTTTTTAATTTAATTTATTTACTATCGTTTTTAAAAATTTTTTGGTTTATTTTTTTTTATATTTTTGTTTTTTGATATTTTGAATGTCGACATTTCGATGGGTTTTGTTTGTTTTAATAATTTTTTGGGATAAAATTTTTTTATTTAAGCGATAGTAAAATAATACAAAAAAAATTTTATATGGAGATATATATTATTTGTGTATGATGTAGAAAAAAAAAAAATTAATAAAAAATGAAATATTATTTTTTAAAATAAATTTATATCAACAAAATTATAAAATATTTTCAAAATTATTTAAAATAAAAATTAAAATTTTATATTACAAAACTTTTATGTTGAAATTATTAATAATAATTTATCAAAATTATTATTTTAATTATATGTGAATTGAAAAGATTGACATACCCTATTTATAATGGGGTTAAGTGTTTTTGATTCACCTCTATTCTGAACAAAAACATATTTTTTTGGGAATTTTTATTTTTATATAATCCAATTCTATTTAATTTATGATTTTTTAAATTTATTAGTTCCAGCTAATCTCATATCCTATATATGTAGGTATAAATGTTTTGAATTTAATACAATTCCTTGTAATTATCTGATATTAATTTAAAAATTTGTTATTTTAAATTTTATAAAGGATATTGTATCATGGCAGAGTACTCCCGTTCAGAATATATTTAATTTATTTTTATTAATCTTTTTAACATTACAAATAATTAAAATTTTTTGTTTTACTGATGATTAAAATCAATAATTTCAATTATGTATATTATTATTATTTAAAATATATTTTATATTAAAGTTTATTTATTTATTATTTTTGTTATATATTCATTTTGAATTTCTTATTATTAACGATAAAATTATAATGTAATTTAATTAATAATTTTAATATTTTTACTAAAATCGCTACATAAATTTTGTTTTGTTTTTTTTTATTTGGTTGGGTTTTTAAATATCATTTTGACTAGAATAATTAATTAATTAATAAATTAATTAATAATTTAATAATAATAATAATAATAGTAATAATAGTAATTTTGTTTTAATATTATAATATAAATAGGTGATAATTTTTTTTTTGCTCTTTTCAAGAATTTTTTTTTTTTGTTTTTTTTTTTTTTGTAATTTTTTAGTAAATTTATTTTGAATTTATTTTTATAAGTAAAAATATTTTAGTAAGTAAAGAGATTTGATTTTTGTTTTTTTTTTTATTTAAAAGGGAGAATGGATTATAATTTGGAATAATTAAATTGTACGGGATTTTAAGGATTTAAGGTTTCAGAACTTTGGGAGAGAGAATTATATATATACATATATATATATATATATATTTATGTATTATTTTAAAAATCTTTGGTATTTTTGGTAATTTATCGTTTTCGGTTTAATCAACGGTATATTTTGGGTTTCTATTTATTATGATTTCACATATATATATATATGTATTTATAAATATATATGAATTTATTTATATTTCTAAATTCTTGTTTTTCTATTTTAATTTACATATTACTGATGAAGAATAATAATAATGATAATAATAATAATAATACATAATAATACATAATAATAATAATAATAATACTAATATAAATATAATTTTAATTAATTAGAATTATAATTTTTTTTTTGTTTGTTGAATGATAAGAATTTAAATATTTGTGTAATTTTAATTAATTAATAATAATTGTAATTAATATAAATATAATAAATTAATTAATTAGTGATTTTAAACATCGATAGTTAATTTTAATATTATTTATTTATTTTTTTAATTTTAATATATATATATATATATATATTATATATTTATATAGGTATATAAACTTTGTTAATTATACAGAGACACGAAAAAAATTAATAAACACTTAATAATCATAAATATAAATTTATAATTTATAAAATTTTTAATTTGTTTTTTTTTTTTATTATTATAGGTTTTTTTTTGTTGTTTTCTTTGCTTTTTTTTTTTTTTTAAAATGTTAAACTGGTGTGTTAATTAATTTATTTATTATATGTAAAAAAAAAAAAAAAATAATTAATATTTTCGTTTTAAATTTATAAATTTGATCGCAGTAAAACTAGTAACATGAAGTTGATTTTTTTTTATTTTTTGTTTTTTTTGTGTTATTTATTTATTTAATTTTTAATATATTTAAATATTTAAATTATTTTTTATTTTTTCTGGTAATTTTATTGATTTTATTTTTTGAATTTCTTGTTTTGGTTGGTTCTCTAATATTATTTATTTATTTATTTTTTAGTTTTATTTCAATTTATTAAATTTTCGTTTATTTATTTTAGTTTTAATAATAGTTCTCTCTTTTTTACATAAATTTAAATATTTTTGTTTCATTTTTTATGTTTTGTAATATTGTTTTAGTACTATTTAAAGGTGGTTTATTTTTTACTCTGATAGAATGCATATTTTAGTATTTGAAAGGGGACAAACAATTTAAAAATAAAAATTTTATATTATGGTATGTATGTATATGTGTAGGGAGTATAATCTGATTTGATTATTTAATTTAATTAATTGTCTTGACTGTGACTAGATTAGACAGTTACAATAGATACATAGTAACTGTAAAATTGATGTAATTTAATCATCATAAGATTATTAAAATGAATATAGTTTTGAAAACTAATATTATACATTAGTATTAATATTGTATACAATACAATATATAGTAATTTTTAATATCAAAAACTGTTATTGAAAATATTATAACAATAATATAAATTTTGTTTTAATTAAAAAGATTACATTTTTATTAATTTTTTCTTGTTATAAAAACTATAAAAATTTATTTTACCTCACTAGGCTCTGATATCAAATCTTGTTGTAATTTCAAATGTGATATATTTATTTATTCATAACAGCTGGTTCACAGATTCATTTGCAAACTAGATTTATTTATTTACTACATGCAGAACAATTCAAATGAGAGTCAATATTTTAAATTAAAAATTAAGCTTGTTTCCATCAGTTCTCGAATATTTCATTCAATTCATTCTCATCTCATTCTCATCGAATATACATTCAATTCTCCAATACAGATTTAACATACATTTTACACTCATTTGCTTTTCAGAATGTGAAGCTTGGTGTACTGTTACATTATATTACATTAAATTAATATAACCTCCCTAGTTTATCCATAATATAGTAAATAATTATTTTATGTTTGTCTTATTTTTTACTAATTTTTTTTAAAAATTTAGATACAAAAAAAAAAAAAACAAAGACAAACAAATAAATTAAATTTATATAAAATAAATTTACATAATATATATTTATACAAAAAAAAAGAAAACAGTAACACAATCTAAAATTATTATTTAATTATATTTTATTAACTAGAAATTCAAAATTCAAAATGTTGTATATTGATATTTTATTTAATTAAAACTTTGAAATTATATCAATAATAATGTGACGATTATCATAACTACAAGAAAAAAATTAATTTGTTTATTTTTTGACACTGGACACAAGTCAATACAAATTAAAAGAAGAAAATTAATTTTAACGAAAATTATTTTGCTCATAGTTTTGATTGCAAAAAATGTCAATATTGTTGTGTGATCGATCATTAAAGGAATAAAATTAAATGCGTTGTTTTTTGTCAAATTGTGATGGTATTTTAAAATACCTTTAAATAAATTTGTTTTATAAAATCGATTATCGAATTCCGATTTAATCGATTTATGAAGAATGTTTTGTTTTTTTATTAAAAATTTTTTTATTTGTTTTTTTTTTTTTTTTTTTTTTTAATTTTATTATTTAAAAACATTTTCTTTTCAGTCTTATATAAAAACATTGTTTTTGTTTTTTTTTTTTTAAATTATTTTTTGTGTTTTTGTTTTCTGTTGGTTGTTGTAATGAAAATTCATTAAAAAGTGAAAATTTATACGCATAATGCAAAAATAAAATTTGAATTAAAAAACAATTGAATTTTATTTTGAATTGCATTGTGTTGAATGGTGGAAAACGATTTTTTCGTTTAATTAATTATTTTTGTTACTTATATAAATTTGTTTAAAAACACGTTGGCTGGATAAAATGGAAAAAAAATGTTGCTCAGGGTCAATTATCGAGTCAGAATCGCAATAAATTCAAATTAATATAATCAGTATATAACATATACAATATATGACCACTAAAATCTAGTAGTGTCAAAGATATCTCGAAGATAGAAATTTTGAAAGAATTTTCTTGCCTATTCCTGCTTTTAGATTTAATGAATAATAATTTACCATAAAACGATTATGTTAATAAAGAAATGTAAATTTACATATAAATATATTTAATAAGTTAACCCTTTCAGTCTAACATTATCAAATAATGGTATGAATTTGTATAGCTATATTATTTTGTAAGCTTCAAATCACATTGAATTAAACAACCATAAGGCTTTGATGGTTTTATGCTGTTACTATATAGTTGAATATTGAGTGAAATTACATGAAATGTGTATTAATGAAGACATACAGTGTATATACAGGTAATTTATAAATATATTTTGTAATATATATTTATTGAAAGTTTAGTTGTTGCGTCTTTGAACTAACATGAAATACAGATGAACTCTAAATTGCGATTTTTTGTTCGATTACGTGCAATTTACAAGACACACAATGTGTTCAGGTATTTTGTAATACGTTTAATGAAAATTTAGTTACTATGTGGCTTAAATTGAACTCACACTAAAATCCAGGTGGTCTCTAAGGCCAACGACAGCCAACGTATTAATATATTTTTTATATAATATAAATTTAATGAATATTTGAAAATTATTATTTTTGTTGTTTTATTTTTTTAATTGTGTTATTTCGTAACGAGAACATCGATAATATTTTGAGAGAAAAATTAAATACAAAAAAGAATATTTATTTCAGTCATTTATATTTGCAAAAATTTCTTAGAAAATGTTAAGTATATTAAAAAAAAAAAAAAAAAAAAATAACAAAAAAAATATTTTTAATAATTGTGTCACAATTTTTATAAAATTATAAATTTTTTTAAATACTTTTGGTTTTTTTTTTGTTTATTTGTGGTAATTGGATAATTTGTTTGTTCGTTTTTGTTTTTGTTGTATTTGTTCTTTTATCTAGTTTTCTTCATTTTATTAATTTTTTTATTTTTTAATTGTTTGTTTATTAATTTTTTTTTTGTTGTTTATTTTTTTTTTCTTTTTATATCTAAAAATACTATATTTAACACTTAAATTCTAGTAAAAATATGTTTTTTTTTTTTATTTTTTTTTTATAAATTTTGGAAGCTGGATTTTTTCATTGATTTTTTTTTTTTATTTTTTCATCATTCATTTATAAATAATTTCAGATAATATTTTATAATTGGGTTTTCCTTTTATTATAAATTAAAATAAATTATTTTTAAATTAATTTTTTTTTAAATATTCAATTAACTAGAGATATAAGTTTGTTTTTATTTATAAATTTTTAGTTTATATATATTATTATATATATATATATATATATATATATATATATATATATATATATATATAATTTTTGCACGTAGTCCGCTGCTTTTTTATTAATTTTTTAATTTAAATTTTTTTCTTTTTACAAAAAAACAATAAGAAAATTTTTACTAATGTTGTTTATTTGGAATTAAGTATTTTATTTCAATTGAAAATTGAAAAATAATAGATTTAAATGAAATTTTTGAAGAGATAAAATTGAATTGTTTTGAAAAGAAAAAAATTAATTTTATTTATTATTTATGATATTTTTTTTTTTTGATAAATTTATATTTAATTTTATGAAACATATGAATATTTAATTCAAAATTGCACTAAGTGGTATTCAAACTTTATAAAATATTATTCTATAGAAATATGTATTTGAGACAGTGTGCGACAACGTATGTAATAAACATAAAAGCCAACGTGTTGATATTTGCGTGTTAAATGTATAGTAAATTCTATATTTAATTTTCAAATTAATAAATTAATAGGCAACATCACCATTACTGGTTTTGGTATATATTGTTTACTACACAGGATTATTCATAATAATATTAATGTAGTAATTGCAATAGTACACACACATATATATATATATAGTGTACATAATATATTATTTAAATATATTTTACATCCATCTTAACTAAACGATCTAAGTTGTCATTGTAAACTTAATTTTCTAGTAAAAATTTTTTCAAGTTCCTCTCTTAAGTCTTTTATTTTAATTTGAAAATTTGTCTCAGTATAAAATTATTACCAGTGACGGTTCGTCCTAATTATAGAAGTTGGGCACTGCCCACCTTGAAACATTCAACAGAAAACTAAAAATTAGTTAAAATTTTTTAAGTTAAGAAATTCAAAATACAAGAAACTTTGTACAGTCACTTTTATAAGTTGTTTGTTTTTGCCATTGTAAACCTTAATAATATATTTTTTATCAGCGAATTTTTTCAAGTTTCTCTCTTAAGTCTTTTATTATAATTTGTTATACAGACCTAATTATTTTCTCAACCAAAACGATTTATATTGAAATTATTATTAGAAGAACTTTTTTGATTATAAGCTTAAATCGTATATTTTAATAAACTCAAAAATAGTTTCAGTAATTTTCATGTTACATATGAGCAGACATATGAGCAGTTCGATTTCAAAAGTGATTAACAATTATCAGTGGTAACAACTGCATTTTGAAATTTTAGTTCTATTTAGAATTATTTATGTACCTAAAAACTTCAGTACTATCAATAATAATAATAAAAATATTTAATATGTGTTTTACTGATTTTGTATTATCCCCGAAGGCGAAAAGAACCTGAAGCTTGCCTGTAGATGATTCTGCAAGTTCGATGATAAAAATAAATAAATATTAAAGTTTGAAAACCACTTAATTAATATTAATTGATTTTGTTAAAGTATACCTAGTGACTAGAATATACATATTCATTAAATACAATTTTTTTAAATTTACATATAATATATATATATATATATTAATTTTTGTTTGAAACACTTCCATATTTAAATACTAAAGATACAAATTTTATTTTGTAATGTAAATACTATCAAACAAAATAAAATAAAAAAAAAACAAAAAAAAAAAAAACCAAAAACTTATTTATTTAAAATAAGTAAAATTTTTTCAATATATTTTACTAAGTTTTTAATAAATGATTTGTTATTTTTCTTTTTGTTTTTTTTTTTTTGTTGTTTTAAAATTTTTTAAAAATTTTAAAAATTGGCTTATAAATTTTATTTGTAAAATTTGAAATTCCTCAACCTCCAAAAATATTGCCATCGTTTTATATAAGATCTCATATACGTATGTGTATATATATGTATATGTACATAATTAGGGTTCACATTAATTAATTTTTTTTTTTTATTTTTGTTTTTATTAATTTTTATTTATTTTAAAAGTCTTGTTATACAAATATGTACTATTATCCTGAATATTATAGATTTGAATTTTTTTTTTTTTTAATTTTCTTATAAAAAAAAAAGTTTTTTTTTTTAATTATTTTTTTATTATAATTTTTTTTAAATTTTTTTTTCTTTTGTTTTTTGGTGTTACTGTTTTATTATTTCTTCGTTTACTTAATTCTTGTAAAGAGTACAGGCATTCAAAAATTTAGTTTTATTTATTTTTTGTATTATTAAAAATTTAATAAAAATTACTGTTATATATTTTATACAGATATTATGTCGATTTTTCTTTTTTTTTTAAATTTTATTATAATTTTCGTCTTATTCGTATGTATTTTTTTTAAATGATTAAATGTAGTCGGTTTGATAAAATTTTTTAACGCTTTTTTAAATATTTAGAATTAAAATTTTTAATTATTTTAATTTATATTAATTTTATTAATTGTATATAATGACTTTTGAATTTAAATCAGTGATTCTCAAAGTATTTTTTTTTTATTTAAATAAAATATTTATTTGAGTCGAATTTGCAAGTCGACCTTGAATTTAATCAATATATTACTTCCTTATGTCTGCTTTATGTCCCAATGGGATTAAAGGAATAATTAAAGTATAGTATGTAAATAGTTTTTGTTTGTTTTGCCCATTACATATTAAAATTATTATAGTTAATTAATTTAAAAAAAAGAGTGAAAGTCATAGCAATCTGTCGCCGCCATAACTTTAAGCTACATTTGAGTTCATAGCAATCTCTTTCATCACATCAAAAAAATACTAACTGGACAATTACCTATATTCTCCTAACAGACCCGTAGCTTTTTCATCATTGCATATCGTGGTAAAAATAGGCTTACTACCACAAATTATTGCATATCGTGATAGTAAGCCTATTATATTATATTTATTTATTTATTTATCAAAACAATGTGTTTTTAAATCAATAAAATATAATAATACAAAATATCATATTTTTTGCATTAATTTGAATTTAAATACGTTTAAATTAACGTTGTTAAATAAGCATTGTTTTTCTTGTTAGCTGTTTTTTCTATATACCGGGTGTTCCAGAAAATGCGTATTTATTATTTTTAAGAGGGGAAGAAGCCGTTTTTTAAAAATAAAAAATAAAAAATTATTACCGAAATCGAGGGTGTTCTATCGATTGGTGATATTTTTAACTTCCAAGAAGGACCGGAAAATTGTTTTTTAAGCCCAAAATTGGCCGAATATTCGATAAGGAATTTATGACATTTTATTTATAAATTAAATTTTAATATATAATTTTTTATTTGAATTGTAAATGAAATCAAGGCTCAGATGTTAGTCACAACAGAATAATTGAAAATCTGAGATTCATAAGAATCAATTTTTATCATTAATTTAGAGTTTGAATCACTGATTTAGTTTTAGCTCTCATTCAAATGTTTTTGTTGTCATCTATTTCTAAAGATTTTTGTTTTTTCTAACTTGGCAATTCTTTTAAATAGTGTTGTTTTTTTTTTGTTTGTTGATTTTATTTTTATTGATTTTAATTTTAATTTTTTTTTTTTTTTAGGAGAGAAGGTGTTAAATTCCATATTTTAGAAATTATTTTCGATATGATTCATATACGTTACAATTTACAAATATAAAAAAAATTCTTTCAAATTTTTGGTCATACATGGTTTTATGGTGTTTTTATAAGTCATTTTTTTTTTGTTTTTTTGCTTTTTATATAATTTTATTTTTTTAATTTTATATATATATATACATATGCATATTATTTGTTTTTATAATAAATAGTGACTCCTTGAGACTGTGACATATCAAAAAAGAAATTAATTTTGAAAATGGAATTAAATGTTCTTGACTTTATATATATATATATATATACAATATATATATATGTATAAATATTTTAAATAAATAGTGGCATTTGTAGAGACTGTTGTGAAACAGAAAACATAAAAGGAAAAAATGTTTCAAATGTAATTAAATTTAAATAGAAATATTTATTTTAAAATAACAGTACTTTTTTTTGAAATTTTAGTTTTTTTACTGTTTGTTTTATAATTGGTTGTTTTGTTTTTATATCAAAATATCTTTATAAATTACATAGATTAGGAAGTTCTTTTATTATATATATATGTATATACATATATAAATATAATATAAGACATATAATATTATAATTTTTCTTTTCATTAAACATAATTTTTTTCTTTTCAATTAGAAATTGTTTAAAAAAAAAATTAAAACAAATTTTTTTTTTATATTTAAATTTAATTTTTAATTAAAAGAAGATAATTGAGAATTACTTAAAAAACAATTTTTGAAAAGAGAATCCATTTGTTAATAGTGATTTAAAAAAAAAATTTAATATAATAAAAATTATAAAATGTTATATTAGTCAGTATTAGCAGAGAGCAATTACTATGTTTTTTAGAATTATTACATTGACATTTACATTGCGCATGTTACACACAATTACTATATACAAAATGTAGAGAGTATATAATGTTCATCTAAGCAATTATGTATTACTTCTTTACCATAACCAAAATCGTTTTATGACAACCTCTTTGATGGATGTTTGTACCGGAATCGGTAATTAATACTAACTATTTACCCTATCCTGAACGAAATTTAAATACATCATAACATTTCGTATAACAGGAGTTATGTCAGCATTACGGTAATTGTATATAACGGTTATATAATACTGACATAATTTATATTGCAACACATTTTTATTTCTGGAATTTGTTTTAAATATAATTCAAATATTATTGAAACATAACTTTTACAGTTATACATTACAAAATTTCAATTAACAGTTTTTTTTTATATTTTTGAAATTGTAATTTATAAAAATCGAAAAATTGTCAAATGGATTCGGTATTTATTTCTTTTGAATAAATTATATTATGAAATTATTAAGTTTTATTTTTTGTTTTTTTTCTTTTTAATTATTTAGCTTCTATTCAATTTCAACTGGTTTTTAAGCGTTTTTCGGTTAATTTTGTTTTTTTTTTTGTTTTTTGGTTTTTTAATATTTAAATTTTATTTAAAATAAATAATTAATTTATTAACTTTTTTTATTAATTAATTCTGTGTGTTTTGAATGTATTTATATATATATATATATATATATATATATATTATATGTATATATGTTTTTTTTTTTTGTGAAATTAGTTTTAGTAAAATATTTTTTTTTTTATTTAATTATTTCATTATCATCATCA
Organism: Argyra leucocephala; assembly: GCA_963942445.1. Taxonomy (NCBI): domain Eukaryota; kingdom Metazoa; phylum Arthropoda; class Insecta; order Diptera; family Dolichopodidae; genus Argyra; species Argyra leucocephala. The sequence goes on along the minus strand of OZ012681.1, from coordinate 130,359,337 downwards.
TCATCGTAAATTAATTATTATTATTATAATATAATATATAAATATTATATTTTAATTTTATATAAAATTATTTTAATTTTATTTTTGTTTTTTGTTTTAATTGATTTACGTTGTTTTTGTTTTATTTGTTTTAAAACTAACTTGTAGTACACGATTGCCCAATGTATAACCATTCAATGATTGTATTGCAACTACAGATTCATCATAATTGGTCATTGTAACGAATCCAAATCCTTTACATTTATTTGTTTGTAAGTCACGTATAACTTTAACAGATTGGACGGCACCAAATGGTCCAAATAGCTGCCAAAGGACATTTTCTTCAGTTTCAGGAGCTAAATTATAAACGAATAAACACCATCCAGATCCAGCCATTGCTGTTCCTGGTAACAATGAATTTGCTAATAAATCACCAGCCAATGGAGAATATCTATAATTTTTGGAAGAAAAAACAAAAAAACAGCATAACAGAAAAAAAAATGAAAAAAAAAAAATAAAAATTATTTAAAATTATTTTTAATATTAGTTTTATTTAATTATATATTTTTTTTTTAATTTTAAAATATTATATTTTATAATAAATTTTTTATTACTATGATTGAAAAAAAAAAGATATGAGAAAATCATAAAATTTTGTGAATGCAACTGCAGGGGTACATACACTTTTATTATTTAATTTTATGAAAATAATTTTTTGTGATGGTCTTTTTTTTTGGTATAATTCAGTGATTTTATTTTTATTTTATTTTTAATTAAGAAAAGTATTTTTTTTTAAATATATTTTTATATTAAATAATTAAGTTTTTAATTATTTCTATGGTCAAAATCCGTAAATAAATTTATATAATTTCTACTGTTAGGGATTGGCACCGAAAGTGTTAAATTTACTACTTTCACCTCTAATAGCAATTCAGTTGTTCATAAAAAATATATTTATTTCTAATTAGTATAATGTACTATTTAGTACTGTATTAGTTTTCTGATGTACTGAATCAATAACAGATGATCCTATTTTAACACGAGATTTAGCAAATGCCGATTCCTACATCTTTGAAATACCAAAACAGAATTAGGTCATGGGAATTCAACCTTTTAATTGCATTTGTTTTTATTGATGTATGTATTTAATTGATTAACCATTTCTCTGCCTATGTCTTTTATAAGGGACGAAAGTTTAAGTTTAGTTGACGGAGTATTTACTTTAATTTATGTTCGGCATACATAGAAATACATTAAAGAAAAAATAAATTTTTCATTGCAATGTCATTGCGGTAGTGAAAGGGTTAAAAATCAAATTATTGAAAAATAATTTTAAAAAATAACTATATTATAAAACAAAATTAATATATTTATTAGTTAAGTTAATTTTTATTTAATTATTTAATATATTTCTAAATTGATTAATATATTTATAAATTGATAAAATATATTTATTTCTCACCCCAAATTATACTAAATTTAGACCATCAACATTTGTTTAAATATGGTGTGATAATATTTAAGTAAGAACATAAAAATGTTAGTAATTCAAAAACAAAAACAAATAAATTACATTAAAGATATTATATATTTAATATATGTATATATTATGTATTACAACAGAAAAAAATTAAAAAAAATAATTAATAAAATTTTTACAAAAATATTTACGATAAAACTACATACATATAATTTTTTTTATGTAATATTTTACGAAAATAACAAAATTAAAACAAACAGAAAAAAAGAACAACAAAATATAAATACAAAAATAAAATATATAAATATATATTTAAGTGTATAAAAAATATTTAATATAAACATTAACATGACTATATACATATAGAAATATATAGAATTTGTTTAAATGAAATATATAACATAATAAGATGAATATACATAATATGTACTTGTATATATATTAATATATATATATTAAGTGTATGTTTTGTAATGTACAAGGTATGATATTATTGTGTTATGTTAAATTTTTTTTGATTGATATAATCATGCGTGTTAGTTAGTTTTAAATTGTTTTTTTTTTTTTTTTAATTCAATTTAAAATTTTTAATTATCAGGAAAGATTAAAAAAAATTTTCTCTTTTTTTTTTTGCCCCTATATATATATATTTTTCGTAATAATTTATTGAAAATTTATTGGAAAAAGTTTATTTGAAATATCCATTTTCGAAAAATTATTGAAAAATAATTTTATTCCATTAAAAGATATTAGAACAATAATTTAACTAAAAAAAAAAAAAAAAAAATTTGAAAGAAAAACAAAAATAAGAAAACAGTGAAAAAAAAAATATATTCTAAAACTTTTTTTTTGTAATTTCAAATCATAGATATTTTTTCATTAAATTAAATTAAATTTGAAAATTTTGATGGTTAATCAATATGTAATCGACATTTTTATGAAATATTGATTTTGGAAATAAAAAATTATGATTGAGAGTTTCAGTTTAAATAATTAAAAGTCGTATACTGGATTGTATTTGTAATTATACCACTGTATAGGTTCTGATTTAGTTGTATCTAATAATATATTTCGAAATATTAATACAGTAAAATATCTAGCGTAAAATTTTTTTTATTTTCTACCATAGATCAATTTTAACCATTTATTCATACCAGAAGGAATCAATTTTTTACTTTTCGTTTTTTATATCGTTCCACAAATCACCCTGTTTATTTGTATTTATCATCAAAGTAATATAAATAACACTTTGTAAACAATAAAATATTTCCATTTTATAAATTTTGTTACAAATATAGTTGATAAAAAAATTTAAAAACAATCTCTTGAACATTTTATTTCTGAAAATTGTTAATATTAAAATTTTGAATTCTTAAAAAAACAATTATAACTGACAATTAAGTCAACTAAAGAAACATTTAGTTTATTTGTAAGTAATATTTACCAATATATATTTACGTGTACTATAGAAAATTTTCTAAATATTATTTGTTGAGAATTCGGATATTGACCGTGTCAATTATTTCAAATATGAAATTAAAACAATATGTAACTGTTAAGTATTATTTATTAGTATCTATTAGATTCATTCATCTAAATTCAATTATTCCAACCCTACGGTGTATTATTATTATTAGTAATACTAAGTTGTTCAGTTAATCAGGAACATAAAATGTAAGAACATTGTTTTTAATAAAGCTTAAATTCAAAGCACAAACAAATTTTACCATTATTTTTATTTAATTTTTATTTAAATAAAATAAATGCTGAATTGATTTAAGATGATAAGAAGTTTTGTAAAGGGATTTAAATTATTTTTCTTCTCTTTATTATTTTTTATCATTTATGTATAAGTATAATATTATATATATATTAGTAGACTAATTGGCTTATAAAAACTTATAAAAGCCAGCTTAATATAAGTCCTATGCATCCAAGATTCCAAGAGGAGTATTTTAATGTAATTCAAATAAATTTAATTAATTTATTTTCATTGTATATGGTACAATTCATACCATCAAATATCTGACCTTTTTACCATTTTAAATTATGATCTAGTTAAATTACTTAATTCAGTAGAAATAGGTAAGAAAGAGTGAGTGGAACAAGTTCAAATACTGCATTTATTTATATAAAAAAATTTTTTAACTATCATTTATCTAAATATCTTACTTTTAATTATTGTTAATGAAATAATTATTTTCTGTATATATAATTGATTGATAAATATTATACATTATTTTTGTATCTGTTTTTTGATTTTATTAATTTTTTCAAAAATTTGCATATTTTTTGTGTTTATGTTTTTGTGATATTTGTTTGTTTTTGTATTTGCTATTTTGTTTTTTTTTTTTTGTTTTCTTAATTTTTAATATGAGCTAATTTCAAGATGCATTCTTTGTAATAAAATAATTTAGATAGATAATTTAGTATTAACTTTAAATATAAAACAAATTTAAACAATAACAAAAGAAAAAAAAACAACATTAAAAAACATAAATTTATTTTTTATTTTAAACAGCAAACTAAAAAAAAAAGTAAATAAAGAAAAATTAAACATAACTTAATACATAATAATATGAAAAAAAAAAAATAAATAATAAAATGCGATTTTTGAAAAATTTAAATTTATATATGAAGATAATTTTAAAGTTTAGATTGTTATATAGCAGCCAGTTGAAGAGAGTATTACCAAAGAACATATAATAAAGAGAAGTCTCATTTAGATATTTTCCTATTTTTTATTAAATAAAAATTGAAGAGAGCAAAAAAGGGTAATTTTGAAAATAAAAATATAAATAAAAAATAAAAAATAAATACAACAGTATTCATTCAGTTTCCCATGTAGATATATTTCAATATTTTTTCAAATCAAAGGTTCAAAATAAAAAATATAAAAAAATTTAAACCTATACGATCTTCCATGAATTTATGCACATGCATAATTTTTTTATATAGATTTTTATTTGTGTTGAAAAGTATACTGAAAAGTAGGTACATTTTGAAATGTTTTGATTTGGTTAATTTTGCCTGTTTTTATTTATCAATCACTTTAAATATGTGTTTATTTATATATGTATATATATGTATATTTCATAATAAATAAATAAACAAAAAGAACAAACAAACGATCTATCAATAATAGATTGTTGATTGTTGGCTGTTTTATTTGTTCAAAAAATAAAAATACTAAAAGTGAAATATGATTTTTCACCAAGTTCTGAGAAAAAAAACAAAACGATATCTGTAGATAATTCACGATTTGTAATGCATTTATTCTTTTTTTACTATTATTTTTAGGATTTTTTCTATATTCTGTGATTCTTTCATTGACTCTATTGTTGTATTTTAAGCTGCATACTTATTTCAATACATACTCATTTCAAAACATACTTATTTCAATACAATAGTATCTACATTGATATTCTGATATTTTATTATTATTTATGGCTGTAGCTATGTATATATATTCATATCATATTCGTAAATCATAAGTAGATAATTCGTATAAGATTTGAAGAGCAAAATTATTGTTTTAAAGATAAAATGAGAGAGTGGGTTGTAATGTGGCGACCCGCTATATAAAATTAATATTTTAAAAAATTGCATGGGACGATTGGGATGAGACTTCTTTTTATTATATGTTCTTTGGTATTACCATGAGTGTGTATGTAATAAAAAATATCAAATTATTCTCTATTTGTTATATTCTAAAAGAGAGTACTTTGAAGAGTCATAGTATTATCCACATTAAATATATTTTTATTAAACTCTTGTTAGTAAAAGTATCAGCAATACCAACATATTAGATCTAATCTAATCAGTGATTATGGATTGCCGCATCAAGAAACTGGTATTTAATTTGTTTTTATTTAAACTTTAAAGTCATTTCCTTTCGCATTTTAAAAAATAAAATTTAACACATACATAAACTAAATTTTATTAAAAACAAACGAAAAAAAAACTAAAAGGAATATGAAAAAAAAATTAAAATTAATTTTTAATATTAATAATAATAATAATAACAAAGATTAGAATAAATTTTTATAGATTATTTTTTTTTTTTTTTTTGTAATTAATAAAATACAAATAATATTTATTAAACAAGAAACAGTAGAAAAATAAATTAAAAAAATCACCTTTGCAAACCCTTGTTAATGGCTAACATCGGGCTTTTTCCAATGCTATAAAATATAAGAAAAATATAAATGAAAAATTAAAACTTAATAAAACTGTAATAAGGAAAAAAAAATATATAAAAATAAGTTGAAAAAAAGGGTTTTAAATAATAAAAAAAAATATATATATATTTTTAAATTATATTAAATATTAAATTATATTCAATAAAATTTTGAAACAAGTTTGTATAATTATTTTAAAGAAATTATAATTGTAATACAATTGCATAAACAATATGTAGATTATCTATTTTTTTTTGTTTTTTAGTATTGATGTCAGACTCAAGCATTACATTTTAAAAGTTTAAGACGATTACGTTTTATAGTCTGCTTATATTAACATATTTTAATCTTTATTTTAATTGTATTTTGCAGATGAGTGATCTCTTATATATTGTTTGCGATCGACTAAACTTGTGATTGATTTAAACAAAGAAAATAAATGAATGAAATTATTAAAATACTATATTTTTTATAAAATAGTAAACTAGTAAACGAATCATATCCATCTGCTGTGTTAAAACTCAAGATTTGCCTAAATATTATTACCTATAGTATTCGCCTGCTCCTAGAAATTTGAGGAAGTTTTATAAAAAATCGTAATCAATTTTATTACGAATTGTTCATTATTTCAGTTTATTCTTGGCTTTATATAATTTTTTTTATTGATTTGTCTTAGACAACAACCGCATATGTAATAATTGGTGGAAAAGAAAAAACTCTGTACTTTCGTGACCTGCGACAATTTGATAAATTAAAATTTTTTTTTTTGCGACAATTTGATAAATTAAAATTTAATTTTTCTTTTCGAAAAAAATATTTAATTTCGCTACGTCTCCTTTTAAATATCTATCATTTAAAAGGATAATGTTGAATTTCGGTTGTGAACTGGTTCAGATATTTGTACCGTTCCGTACTTTTTTCAATTTACAGATTTAATATAATGATTACCTTCCTATATATATATATATATATATATATATATATGTAATATATAAAAACTAGCAGTGTGCAATTGTACAGAAGTGTTTTTTTCAGAAACGATTTTAATAAATATTTGATTTGATATTATTTTTGATTTTGAAACAATATGATTCAAGAAATTTCTACTTTACAACGAAATCAACATTAATATTTTTTATATCTGACATTTATATCTTACATTTAGGTGTAATAAAATTTAATATAAAATAAAAAAAATCGTGTGAAAAGAATTTTTTGCGGAAAAACGTAGGAACCGCCTCGTTTTTAACATCACTCGTCTCTTGTATATTACTACCTATACTACTTATATATTTATAACTATTGATTTTATTGTTATTGTTTTTTTTATATATATAATATGCAAATGTTTACAATATTTAAAATAAAAGTTAAATAGTATAAATAAAGTAAAAATTATATTAAAAAAAAAAAATAAATAAATAAATTAATTTTTTCATCATTAATATTTATATATTTATTTATTTTTGTTTTTTTTTTTTTTAGACAAAAAAAAATATTTTGCAATTAAACAAAGATTAAAATTATAAAATATTAAAGTTTTTTAATTTAAATTTTTTTTTGTGTTGAATTTATTTATATATTATTTTTTTTTGTTTTTTAAATCTGATATATATATATATATTTAATTTAATTTTTTTTCTTGTTTTTAAAAGGAACGCAGATAATTTTCAATTTTCTTTCCTGAAATTTCAGCCAAAAACAGTTGTTTTTTTTTCGTTATGTAAAAAATTTAAGTCAATAATTATTATTATTATTATTTTGATTGATTTGATATTGAATATTTAAATATATTAAAAAATTAGTTTTTTGTGAAAACTATAAAAACGAAATAAATTAATAAATATATATTTGTGTTAGTATTTTAGGTAGAAAATTCAGAATTAAAATAAAATTTTAAATGATAACTTATTTAAAGCATTTAAGGATTTGTTAAAATTTATATTATATAGGTAGTTTATTATATATATAATATAATATAAGGATTAAACATTTCTATAATTTTTTTTTTATAATATTGAAAATTCTTAATTAAATAAAATTATTTTTAATTATTAAGTAATAAAATTCAAATTATTTGAAAAATAAAGTATGTAAATATAATGTATATATATATATATAAAAATTGTTTCATATAAATAAAATAATTTAATTATTATAATATATATATATATAAATAGTTTAAATTAATTATCATTTAAAAATACAATTTAAAATAAATTTTCACTTTTTTTTTTTTAAATAAATGTTTGGTAAATATTTGATTATTAAAATGTAAATTAAAAATTTATTGGAAATATATTAAAAGATAAAAAAATATAGTACATACATATTTAATGTATTTAATAATCATAAAGAAAATTTAAAAAGTGATAAAAATGTAGGATAATTTAAGGTGATATATATATGTTTAAAAAATTATATATATATATATATATATATATTTTAAAGCAAATATATAGTTTAGTTCGTTGTGCACAATTCATTCACACATAACTGATTGGATTTATGGTTATTAGTGCTGATGGAATAAGTCTCACAGACTACATAAAAAGAAAGTTTCAGCCAACATCATCAGGAAGCTTAAATCAATAGATGCTTTAAGCAAATTTTAAAAATAACGTAACGTAATTAAACGGATATATCTTGGCTAAATACTTTGATAATCAAAGTTGAATAACATTTTTTTAATATTAAAAACAGAGTAAGGTTTGAGTGCTGCGATTAGATGGGAGTTGACCTCAACGGTTTAAAAATTTACTTTCTTCTTAATTTATAGTTTTGTTAAGCGAGGTAAACAGAGTCAAACGGACCATGATAATAATATTCAACAAAGATAATTGCAACAAACTAAGGCTATGGATCTATGATTCTGTACTAAGCATTTCAGTTGCAGAAATTTTCAGAAAATATAAAAAAAAATGGAATAAACAAAAAATACAGATCATTTTTGGATAGGGTGTTAAATAAAATAATCATCATGTATTTAATTAATTTTTTTTTTTTTTTAATATAACATATCGGTTTATATAATTATATAAGTATATAAGTAGGTTTTCAATAGCATGCTGATTTTTTGAATAAATTGTAAATTTGAATTTATTGATAATAAAAATATCCTTACATAAAGTATATTTAACATTTTGGAAAATATTATTTTTATAATTTTAATTTATATTATATATTGATATATATAAATACCAAACATTCAGTCAACGATTTTTAGATAAAAAAAAATTAAAACAAAATATAAAATAAAATTAATAAAAAAAAAGAAAATAAAAAATATTATGTAAAAATCGCGTTTTATAAAATTGAATAATTTTTTTTTCTTATTCTTTTGTTTTTTTTCCTTATATATATTGAAATGAAAACTTATTTTATTAATTTATAAAAAAAAAAAAATAGATTTGTAGTTTATTATAAAAACTGTATTACAGCTATTTAAAAAAAAAGAAGGAGTAATATCATTGGTAATTAAATTACTAACCTTAAACGTCCTGCAGCAGCAGCAGCAGCTGCTGGTGGTACAGCAGTTGCTAATCTTCTTTGTGCTGCTTGAGCAGCAGCTGGTGTTAGATATGCTGCTAATGGTGGTAATGCTTTACTGCTAGTACTTGGATTATTAGCAAATTTCACAGTTATTGGATCAGTACATGCTTTTGGTACTTTACCATTTAATTCTTGTATAGCACGTTCAGCTTCATGACGCTGATCAAATCGAATGAATCCAACACCTTTGGATAGACCTTAAAAACATTTATTTTTTAAATTCTTAATTTTTCAAATTTATTATTTGAAAAAATACATTTTCTAAAGAATATATTATTTCAACAAATTAATTTGAAAAAAATTAAAATTAATTACAAATAATTGAAATTAATTAAAAATATTAAAATTAATTAAAATAGAAAATAATTAAAATTAATTACAATAATTAAAATCAGTTAAAACATATTAAAATTAGTGAAAGTAGTTTAAATTAATTTCAAACATTAAAATTAATTAATAATATTAAAATAAAGTAAAACAGTTAAAAATAATTAAAATAATTAAAATCAATTAAAAATATTGAAAGTAATTGAAAAATAAATAAATAATTGAGAAAAAAACATATGATTAAAAGTTTGACTATTTCAATACATAAATATTAATTTAATATATAAAATTTATTAGCCATCTGCTATTTGGCATATAGGCCAGCACAAAAAAAAAAAAAATTAAAATTAAGAAAAGAATAAATAATAAAAAATAAATATTTACCGTCTAAAGTGACACCAGCAATAGTAATTTCTGGGACTAAACAAATAAAAAAAAAAAAAAATGGAAAAAAAGAAAAAAAACGATAAATATATAAATTATAACACTATAACATAAAAAACATTCATAAATAATATTTCCAAGAGGCAAAAAAAAAAATTCTAGAATATAAAGTGAATTTTTTTTTTTTTTTAATTATAATTTTTATTATTTTGTTTTTTTAGAAAAATCAAAACTCACCCGAAATATTATCACAGAGTATACGAGATGTAATAATCTTTCCAAATGGTGAGAACATTGATTCAAGATCATGTTGTGATAAATTTTTGGGAAGACCCGATACATACAAATTAGCACCCTTAATTGATTCAGAACTTGGACGTGCAAACGATACTTTAATGATTTTATTTTGTAATCGTAAACCATTCAATGTATTTATTGCTTTTTCAGCATCCTCAGCTCTTACATAATTAACGAATCCATATCCCAAACTTTGACCAACTGATTTGAAAAAAAAAAAATTAAAAAAATTAATAAACATTTTAAACATTTTTTTTTAAATTAATTAAGTCAGTAAATCGGTTTAAGTGCTCAGCAAGTAAGTTAATTATTAAATTATTAATTTGTATTATAATTGTTTTAGTTTTGCTTTTAAAATGACTGAATTAATTTGCCCTACTTTCTAATGTTCTAATGTTATTTTGTTTTAATTTTTTTCTTTATTTAACTGTTATAAGAGTTAATTGTAACCGCCTATTTGATTACTTTTGATTTTGATTCATACTATTTGATTACTTTGACAAATATTATTGTTCGATTCAATATTTATTGTAATTTTATTTTATTCTTACAATGAAATAAGTTATTTTCAATATGCAAAAATAAATTTTCTAGAGGATTATTGTTTCTGAAATATTGATATTTTAATAATAAAAAAATATATTATCAAAATGGAAATTTAATTTTTATTTAATACATCACTAAAGACATCACTAAACGCACAATCGATTATTAATAATAAATTTTTGTTTGTTAAAAAAAGTTCTAATTATATATGTACATTATATTCAAAATGGCTGTTAACATTAAATTATATAAAATTAAAAAAAAAAAAATAAATATTGGTTTTTGTGTAAATATTTTAAATACCTTGTTGAAGAGCTGGATTAAGAGCAGTAATTGAAGCTGGTAGAACTATAAATAAAAAAAATAAAAATTATATAAATAAATTTATTAAAAAAAAAGAACAAAAATAATTAAAGTGATATTAACAGTTAATTTTGGTAAACTAAACCTTATTACAGTTATTTATCAACTTGTGATGGTGCTGGCATTTATTACACCAATACAAACAATTATTTTTGAATTTGAAACAATTGGATTCGGTATCTAATATTGTTTTAGAAAATTTTATTTTAGAAATATCGTTTTAGGAAATTTCATTTTAGAAATATCGTTTTAGAAAATCCTGTTTTTAGAAAATATCGTTTTAGAAAACCTCATTTTAGAAATCTCGTTTTAGAAAATTTACTTTTTAGAAAATGTCATTTTAAAAAATCTCGTTTTGGAAAATTTGGTTTTTTAGAAAATCTCATTTTAGAAATCTCGTTTTAGAAATCTCGTTTTAGAAAATATTGTTTTAGAAAATCTCATTTTAGAAATCTGGTTCTAGAAAATCTTTTCTTTTATTAAAAAATCGTTTTAGAAAATCTTGTTTTAGAAATCTTCTTTTAGAAAATGTCATTTTAGAAATCTCGTTTTGGAAAATTTTATTTTTAGAAATTTTGTTGTAGAAAATCTCGTTTTAGAAAATTTCGTTTTTAGAAAATCTTGTTTAAGAAAATCCTGTTTTTTGAAAATCTCATTTTCGAAATCTCGTTTTAGAAAATCTTTTTTTTTTATTAAAAAAATCGTTTTAGACTACTTTTAGAAAATGTTATTTTAGAAATCTCGTTTTGGAAAATTTTATTTTTAGAAATTTTGTTGTAGAAAATCTCGTTTTAGAAAATTTCGTTTTTAGAAAATCTTGTTTAAGAAAATCCTGTTTTTTAGAAAATCTCATTTTCGAAATCTCGTTTTAGAAAATCTTGTTTTTAGAAAATCTTTTTTTTTTTTGTTAAAAGATCGTTTTAGATAAAGCTCATTTTAGACATCTCTTTTAGAAAATTTTGTTTTAGAAATTTCGTTTTAGAAAATCTTTTATTTTTATTTGGACACAAATATTAATTTTTTTTCATAAATTTCTTGAAAAAATCGAATAATTCCGCTTTTATAGCAATACTCTGATTATCTGTTTCAGATTTTTGAATAAACAAGAATCGAAATTTAAAAAATAAAACAAAATGTTCTAAAAACGAAATTTTATAAAAATAAAATTTAAATCAGATTTTCTAAAAACGAAATTTCTTCTCACTGCCAAAAACCTTTTATTATTGTAAAACTGCAAATATATATTTTTTTAAATAAACGAATTTACATTTCGAAATACAATAGTAATTATAAATCAAAATTTTGAATTGATTAAAGCATTGATTCGATAAAGTATTAAATTGTGTATTGAATTGGACTAAATTAACGTAAATAAAACCAGCATAAATTCATATACATATACTCTTTGTTTCTTTGGATTATAATAAATTATGTAATAAAATCGCAATTACATTTGTCAGCCCTGTTTTACTAAATATTGTTAATGAATGTTAAAAAAAATGTAATTACTTGGTCAATATTATTTCAAGTAAAATAATAATAATAAAAAAATATATATTATGTTTTATGATTTGGTTTTAATGTTTACTTTTTACTTAACAAGTTAATTATAAAATAGTAATTACACGATAATATGCATTACACATATAGAAGTACGCAGAAATTATACATATAGAAATTATATGAAAATGGATATTAACACGAAGAAATTATATATTGGAATTATATGAAATACGATTACATAAAGGACAGTAATTACGATAAAATTTAAATAAAGTTATTTAGTTAAAAAATATTGTGTAATAAGGAAAAATAAATTAGTTGATTCTTTTCACTAGTTCAGAATTGAAGTTTTGAAAAATACGTTTTTGGGTCATACATTATTTGAATTTGCAAAATATTTAATGTCATTAGTGTAAGACTAGCTTGTGTTTCTATTATTATATTTATTTATTTTGTTTTATTTATATTCATTTATTAAATTTGATTGTATTAAAAGGAGTTATAGTAAATTAACTACAAATATTGATTAATATAATATCTTCTAATTTATGTTTTTCTACATTTCAAATTTATGTAGAAAAACACTTTGCACATTTTTTATTTCGACACAAACCTTTTTATTACCTGAACCAATGTTTATATATACATATGTATTTGTATATGTATATATAGTAATTGCTTTAACTTAATACTCCCAATTTGAAATTTTTGAAAAGTTTTTTTATCCGAACATATTTGACACTGTTGAATTTCTAGTACTAAAAATTAGTACTAAAAATTAAACATTAACGCTGAACCTGAACCGATTAATTATTTTTTTTTTTTTCTTAACAGTAACTTATAAGTAAAATTATCTTCTCATACATTGAGTATTGAAATTTTTATTACATAAAGTGGGAACTACAATGTTATTGTTAGTCGAGTGCAAAACACTGAAGAAAGTATGGTGAACATATTTAGTAAAATTAAAACTTGGCTTAAAATATTCGGTTTTTTTTCAACAATTATACAAATTTTACTCTAACGTTAAAAAATATGTTTTTCTAAAACCTACAATGATATATTTTATAGAATATGCTGGTAATAATAATAAAAATTATATATATATCTGTATCTCTATGTATATCTTTGTCTCTATAGGTATGTTTCAATATAATTTCAATTAATATTTTGATCGTTTTTGGTTATTACACCATGATGGTGAGATCAGAAGACCCAGTACTGATTGTGTAATAACCGAAATTGGGTATATAGTAATAGTGTATTGGATATAAATGAAGGTGTAATTATGGAAACAACATTAATTAAAATTAGTGAAATATATACCTAGAGTTTTTAATCTTTTATTAACAACAACTTTATTCGAGTATTTATTTTTTATTGTAATTATTATTAGATGTGAAAAACTACTACTCCTAATATAGCCAGGAACTAAAAACCTTCTTAAATAGCATATCTATTACAATATTATTTGTTATTGTATTTCCATTTAATTATAAAAAACCTCAATACTGACCCCATTACAACCATAAAACCCATCTATTTGTACATTCATACATTCAGTTGTACCGGTGAATTCGATCGAATAAAAATCGAGTACTCGATCGTAAATTTTCAACCGGCGAATTCGATTTCAAAAAAATTCGAATATTTTTGATCGAAAATTTTCTCGTTCAAAATTTTATAATATTATTTTAATTTCTTTTTTATACGTGTATGTGTATTTGTGTATTTTAATAATTTATTTCTAAAACAGCAATCTAAATTTATTTTTAATTTGAAAAATTGAAATTTCAACTTATTTGACATAAAAGCCATTACATGTCGTTATATTTCTTATTTGATTACATTTTTTGAAATGAGTACAAAATTAGTCTTTCAATCGAATTCGCCGTTAAGAAATCCTCATTGAATCGAATCAAGAAATTCGAATAATTTTATATCGAATAGAATTCACCGGTACGGCTGATTATGAAATAATTGTTGGTGTATTAAAAAAAAAAAATTAAAAAACAAAATAGCAAAAAAAAAAAAATAAAAAACTTACCAGTTACTTTATCACGAACCAATTTACAGCTTTCCAATTCACCAATACTTGAGAATAATGATCTCATTTCTTCTTGAGTCATTGTTTGTGGCAAATAATTAACAATTAAATTTGTTTTTGAATCATCTTGAGTACCATCAACGGATCCGTTGGCACCACCATTTTGGACTACAGTCTCCATTGTATTAGTCATTTTGGTTTTTTAAGTTATTTGTTTTTTTTTTTTAATTACTTTTATTAATTTAACAAAATATCGTAAATTTATATCGTAAAATTTAATAAAGTGTTTTTTTTTTTTGCTTTCAATTAAAAGTAAATTTGAACGTAAAATGAGACAAAATATTTAAATTTAAATATGATATAGAATTTAATAAGTGTAATTAATTTTAAAAATTATTATTTAATATTTATATATATAAATAATGTTTTTTTTTAATTTAATTTAAATTTATTTTTAAAGGAATTTTTAATAAAATTAATGTTTTTTTTTTAATTTTCTCACTTTTTTGGGATTTTTAATTTAAAAAATATTAATTAATAAATATATAATATATATGTATGTAAATAAATAATTTTTTTTTATTATATATATATATAGTATTTATTTAGAAGAATCACTAACTTGATTTTGGTTTTTACTTTTGTTTTTATATCTAGACTAGATTTGAATATCCTTTTTTGTTTTTTGATTGCGCTTTGCACAAATCCCGATTTTATTAATTTATTTATTTATAAAATTATATAATTCTAAATATTCATTTAATTAAATTTATATTAAAAATTTGATTTTAATAAAATAATTTTATTTGGTTTTTTGAATTAAATGATTTTTATATATTTCACTTTTTTTTTTTTAAATAATATTACTAAAGTTTGGATTGTTTTAGTTTTTTTTTTTTGATTTGCCTAAGAAATGTTCGTCTTTATACTAATAATATATATATATATATATATTAATTTAATTCTTAATTTTAATGTTTTTTTTTTATAAATATTTGCTTTTATTTTTTGGATTATGATATAAACATATTATGTACTAATAATACTTTTAGTTTTGTTACTTTTGGTTGTTTTTTTTTTCTATTTTATATTTTTTTTTGTAAATTTTATAAAATTGTAAAAATGCGAAAAGACAGTAAAATGTTTACCACACACTTTCTTAAACTTTAAAGTTTTTTTTTAAAATGTTTTTTTTCGGTTGTTTGTTTTATTAAGATTTAGTTTTGGTTTTTTTTTAGAAAAAATTCAGTTTTTATTTTTTAAATTTAAATGGAACTTTTTGTTTGGTTGACCGTTTTATTTTTTTTTATTATTAAATCTTTACTTGTTTTATTCTCTTCGTTTTTGTTTTTGGTGGAGTGTTGTTGATTTTATTTCCTTCTTCTAGCAAATTATATTTTTAAAATTGTGTATTGAAAGAAAATTCAATCTGAAAATATAAATTAAAAATAAAGATTAATAATAATTATTTGCATAATATAAAACTCTTTGTAAGAGCTGAAATTAGTTTGTTTAGAATAAAATAAAATAATGAATTATTATAAAATTTAAATTTAAAATATGTAAATTATTTAATTTATGTAAATTAATAAAAAAACAGGATGAATGTAATAGTAGCAATATTTTTAGATTTAAGTCTACTTTTAAAACTGCGCATTGGAATATTTTGCTATGTAAACTTCGAGTGTGGTATTTGTGACAAAGAATTAAGCGGTAAACACAACCACCAACCATCGCAAAATTCGTTTCGCTCAACTATTATTCGTCAAATGAAACACTATTGTATCGAAACGAAAAATGAAAATATACAAACGAAACAAAAAAGAAAATGGCGGAATTTCAAAATGAAAAAACCATTTTTTATTAATTTATTTGTAGCATCATCAGATCCAAATACATAGCTAATAAATCTAAAATTATATATGTATCTAATAAAAAAAAAAAATAAGTATAAACTGAAGAACATATAAAACTTTAAAAAAAACAAAACAATATAAAATTCTAATATCATATTTCAGAATAATTGTTTTGTTTTAATTTTTTGATGTTTAAAAAGGTTGTCAGAAATGTCAAATCCAACTACCAGCGAAAAAAATTGAAAATAACCTTATTTCGACGACAACGAAATTGTGGTTGAGCGATTGTAGTTGCAATTGTGAGCATATACATAAGAGCGTATGTATTTTAATTTTTTCGTCGCGAATTTTTCGTCGGTAGTTCTAATTGTGTTTACCGCTTTAGAGTATTTTTAAAGTATATAAGAACTCCAAGAACAAATATAAATTTTAATATTCAATAAATGGTCAGAATCGATGATTCTGTCATATGGTGTACCTCAAGTTAAGTGTGTTAGGTGTGTTATTATTTCTGATTTTTATTAATGATATGGAGAAAGCTGTTTAATATACTGTTAATTAATACAATTTGCGGATGATGCATTGTTATATATTATAACTGATTATAGCTAAATATAGCTTAAGTAAATGGTTAATTATGAATAAACTGTAGTAAGTAATTAATGGAAATGAAAATTATCATATATTATAATAGACAATAAAAACATTAAAATAGTTGATAAAATAATGTACTTTGGAGTAATAATAGATTGTAAGCTAAATTTTAAAATTCATATCAATAATTTATAACATAATTCGAAATAAAATATCTATAAAATGTGCAATTAATTTGTATAATACAAAGATCAAACCTCATTTTGTGTATTGTACTTCTATTGTGAGAACGAAAAATTTTTCGAATGTTGAAAATGATTGAAAATGTAATTATCAATACAACCACATCGGTTCAAATATAATTTAATAATTAATAAAGATATGTAATATAACTAATAAAAAAAAATAATATAAATATATAATATACAAAAATATATACAAATAATTAATATAAGTTAATAAAAAGGCCAACATTTCGAAAGGGAAAAGTACCAATAAAGTTGGTCTACAATAAATTAATAAATAAATTAAAATAAATTAATAAATCAATAAATAATAATAAATAAATTTGTATTGCATAAAGAAAATTTTCTGTGAGTATATAAATAAATAATAATAAATAATATATAAATAAATAATAATAAATAATATATAAATAATAATAAATAGTATATAAATAAATAATAATAAATAATATATTTAATAATAATAAATAATAATAAGTAATATATAAATAATAATAAATAATATATAAATAAATAATAATAAATAAATTTGTATTGCATAAAGAAAAATTTCTATGAGTATATAAATAAACAATGACAAATAATATATAAATAATAATAAATAGTATATAAATAAATAATAATAAATAATATATTTAATAATAATAAATAATAATAAATAATATATAAATGATAATAAATAATATATAAATAAATAATAATAAATAAATTTGTATTGCATAAAGAAAATTTTCTGTGAGTATATAAATAAATAATAATAAATAATATATAAATAATAATAAATAATATATAAATAAATAATAATAAATAAATTTGTATTGCATAAATAAAATTCTCTGTGAGTATATAAATAAATAATAATAAATAATATATAAATAAATAATAATAAATGAATTTGTATTGCGAAAAGAAAATTTTCTGTGAGTAATATAATAATTAATAAATAACACTTAAAACTTTGTTAAAACATATAAATTTATAATAGTTGTATACATAACAAGTAATTTCCTCAAAGTACAGAAGAACAAAATATAGTTTTGATATATATTCAGTAATTTATAAAATACAATGTAGTATGAGTGTATCTATAAATATAATATGACTATAATATCTAAAGATACAAAATCCCACAACGAAATAAATTAAGGTAAGTAAAATCTAGAGTCAAATGTCTAAAACTTAGCTAAGTACATATAATAATTCAACTAGGTTTTATCTATTTTTTTTATAAAAACAATTTCAGATTTGAATAAAATTAGTAGAAATACACAACTAAAACAAAAAAATTAAATAATTTAATATTTGATTGCAAATATCGATATTTCGGAAGCATAATACTTCCTTCATCAGTATACTTCTAACTATAACTTAAAAAAAAATTTCTTTAAAAATTTACTTTAAAATATTAAATAAATAAATTGAAATAAAAAAACATAACATACATAAAGTACCTATATTAAAAGAAAACAAAAAACCTTGAATTTGAATGTCGAAGACCTACATTTTAATATTTAAATAAACAAAACAAAAACATTTTTATCTTTAAAAGTGAATGTTGCAGGTTTTTTTAATTGCATGTACATTTTGTAAAATATGAAAGAAAAACAAAAAAAAAAAACAACATCTCTTAACTATCATTAAGAGATTTCATCCCTTTATATGATATGAATAGCATGTATAAAAAAGTAAGAACCCAAATAAATAGGATAAGGGGAAACCGATAATGACTTTCAAAGAATTCAAAGAAACAAACTAAGTACAAAATAAAAGAACAAAAATAAAAATAAACATTAGAGAACAAAAAAGAACAAAAGGAGATTATATAGTAAAAATGACAAAATATAACATCCATTCATATTGTATTATATATATATATATGTTTGTATGCAATATGTAAAATGCATCAATAGATGACTAGCCATATCTATAATAGGGGAAAATCGTCACGTAAACACTTTTTATTTTATTTTATTTTATTATTATCATATTTTTGTTTTTGTTTTTATATTTTTGTTTTTTTTTTTCTATCCTTAACACAGATTCTCAAATACAAAAAATGAGTGTGCTTCCATATTATATGATATAATATAAGGTATATGTAAAAAAAAAAGGATATTTATAACAGGAATATAATTGTCCTGTTTCCATTTTTACTTATTTGAGGTCATTCACATTTTACATTGACATATCCTTGACTGAATATATATTTTCTTTCAAAACAAAAAAAAAACACAAAAAAAATATATGTAGTAGTTTTACTACTGCATTTCTCAATATAATTATTGTATATATACGAATGGATGTAAATATGACCGTGTTGTTGTTATTACATTATAAATGAAAGTAATAAATTTAAACTACATAAAACAGAAGAGAGTAAATGAATTGAAATGAAATAGAAAACAGAATTCATTTATTAGAATTATATATATGTATACAGGGTGTTTGATATTTTGTAATAAATGTAAGTTTTCATCATCATCATTGTCCTGTAACCACATCCGTGGAATATAGGGCGGATATGTAAGTTTTAGTTATATTTACATTAAAATAGTATCTTATATGTAAATATCATTTTCATCTACAATATTTATATTTGGTCAGTAATTAAACTATAATGAGGTTATGGCAGAAATATAATTAATAATATAATTAATGTAAGTAATAAATTTAGTTTAGTTTTCTCAACTATGTTGATTATTCACACATACATACAGAACAAATAAATTGACATTGAAATAGAAAACAGGACTCAGTGCATAGCTCTGTTTTCTATTAAAACAATAATAATAGATATGGAATAGTATTTTGTATACAGAGTGTCTGATATTATACAAAACTAATGGAGGTAGAAAATTTAAGCTTAGTTGTTGTTACTGCATTGTTTGTTACTCACAAATATATACAGAACAAATTAATTAACACTAAAATAAAAAACGGGGCACAGAGGATAATTCTGTTTTCTATTAAAACAGATATACAATAGTATTATGTTTACAGGGTGTCTTATATTCTACAAAATGAATGGAGCAGCAAAGTTAAGCTTAATCATTTTCATTACACAAACATACATACAGAACAAATAAATTTACACTGAAATAGAAAACAGGATTCAGCATATATTTATGTTTTCTATTAGAATAGATATGGAATAGTATTGTGTATACAGGGTGTCTTATATTCTACAAAATGAATGGAAGTAGGAAATTTAAGCTTAATCATGTTTATTACTTACATATACATACATACAGAACAAATAAATTAACATTAAAATGGATAACATGGTGAATAAAATAGTATTGTGAATACAGGGTGGTGTTTGATATTATATATGGAATCAAAGTAATAAATTCAAATTCATACAAACTCCTTACTCACACATATACATACAGAAAAAATAAATTAAAACTCAAATAGAAAAGAGAATGCATATAGAATAGCATTGTGAATACAGGGTGGGATTTAATATTGTACAATGAATGCAAATAATAAATTCCCAACAAAATCATTATTCACACATATACGCATAAGAACAAGTAAATTGAAACTGAAATAGAGAAAATAATGCATAGATGATAATATTGTTCTTATAAGGATGTCTTGTCTTCATAAATTATTTTTACTTTAAAAGTAAATTTTATTAATTTAAAGTTATTAAGTAAATTGCTATATAATATAATTAAAATAATCAATCTAAAAGAAAAATAGATCTTTGAGATATTTTAAATATTAAAATTGATAATAATAGAGAGAATACCATCATCTTCACGGAGGTAAAAAATAAATTTTCATCACTAAAACCCCCCTAAAATCAAATATTTTATTATAATTTTCTGCAGCAAGTTCAAGTAAACTACAATGTGTTATTCATTTTTATACGTCACACCTTATGTATTATCTTAAATATTTAATGCTTTATATGTATTAGTGTTTTCATTAATAAAAATATCTTTTCCAAAAAAAATTAATACATTCATTTTTTTTTTTATAATTTAAGACCCCTTATTTATAAAAATATTTTTTAAATGTACAATTGTGAAATAGTAAAATAGAGAAAAAAAAACAAAAAAAAAAAAATAATAAAAATCTATGATTTGAAAATATTCCTTTATAGGATATCCCTTTCGGAATTTTTATCAAAACTACAATATCATAGTTAAAAATGTATATGTATGTGTAGTGAATTGTCAAAATAAAAAGGAAGAAGACAAAAAAATGATTTGATTTTCAAACAAGAGTTCAATGTCCTTTTGCGTGAGTTAGTATAAGTGTGAATTAGTGTTTTTTTTTTGTTTTTTATTTCTTGAGGGAGAAAACTGAAAAAAAATGATATTTAAACATTTTGTCTAGGATAAATGGGTTTTCTTGTGGGAGTGGGAATTCTTTGTTTTTTTATTTCAAATATGGCGAAATTTTATTTAAACATTTTTTTTTATTTAAGTTCAATAAACTACAATCAAGATGATTGTAGTTGTATATACAATAGTAATAATAGTTATAATTTATTTTGACACTGTGTTGTAATAATAAAAATGAGTTTTGTTTTTATTGGCGAAGGTATAATTTTTAAAATTATTAAAATTATTAAATTATAAATGGTAGTAAAAAAAAGGAAGAAGATCAGTTATTTAGAAAGATGATAAACCAAATAAAAGCTTTTAACGTAAAGTTTATAATGTTTGTATATCAAATTTCTGTAACATCCATATTGCAAATAATATGCGTTAGATTGCATCAAGTGAATTGATTCTAAAAGACAAGTAAAAGATTTGTGATCTTCTACATCAATCTTGATAAGCAAAAACAACATCCACCACATACCCACTGATCAATTTATAAAGCGTCATGGTTCTAAACGCATTTAAACCTATTTCGGAAGACATTTATTAAGTATACTTAGAATATCCAATTTTTTCTAGATTTTTGACTTTGGCATATCAATTTTGAGTAAATATTGATGAGCAGGCGAACATTATTAGCTCATTAACTTGATTGAAGCCTGTAATAACTCAAAAACGTATTTTTTTAATTTTAGGGTTATTAGGTATTTTATAGGATTTTTCAAACCTCAAAACCATTCACACTGCAAATGAATATATAACTATCACAAGAGAGCAGATTAACTCAGTGTTGGTATAATCTCTTCAAAATGATATCACTTGTTTCACATACAACTAAAATAATAACTTATTTTTCAACTTTAATACCCCAATCGATGGAACTTCTGAAGAAAAAAATTATATGAAAATATTAAAAAAATTGAAGAAATTATTTAAAATGATTTTGTTTACATACTAGTGAGCCCCTGTGCAATTGCACAGAAGTTGTTGTATTTAAAAATTTTTTTGTTAACATATCATCATCATTTGAATACATTAGGATAGGTTAGTTTAACTTCCGCAAACATATTTTTTTCCACATCGTTAAAATGTATACATACTGTTTAAGTTAAAAATGAATAAAATATTTGCTTTGAAGGTTTAGTGGTGATACGTCGTTAACATTTTGTTTGTAGCTTGTGTAATTCATATAAAATTATTGTATTATAACAAAAATTGTACTATCACTACTACTATTACTAGTAGTAGTACTACTACTACAACTTTTACTTCTAATAATAACTTCCACATAAATTAATATAATAATATTAACTAATAAATATACTGAGGTTATTACCAAAGTTCGTAGTTAAAATTTATTTTTATAAATAATAATGTAAGTTAAATTATATACATAGGAAAATAAAATAAGTTATATAACATATATATAGTATATAAATAATATATATATATATGTTTTTCAATAATTTTTTTTATTACAAATTATAACTTGGTTATTTTTAGAAAAAGAAGTAAATTATAATTATTTATATTCAATATTGCATGTTAAGAAAATACATTTTTTTGTTGTTTTTGAATATAGGTATATATACAATGTTGTACAATTTGGTTCAAATTCAATTAAGTTTACATATAAATTAACATGGAAATAAATTATAAAGTAAGTATATTAAAAAAGTGGTTTTATTTAAAAATTATGTCTACGAGGATTTTAAACGTTTATTGTGTTAGAATTTCTGAGACCGAGGAGGGCAACGATTTGTTTTTTTTTATTTTACGATTAATGGTGACTTAGGGTGAAAATATATTTTGGTTGTGTTAAATACGATATTGTTAGTATTGTTATAAAAATTATCGAATTAATCAAATTATTTATCATTCACTAAATCAGGCCTGATCGAATATGAACTGCAATAAATTTTTTTTGTATATTTGCTTTAACAAATCAGAAATTATTGTTCAACAAAGTTAGAATTTTTAATAACATTTTTTTACCTATATATATTGCTGATAAATTGGTTTTATTAATAATATTTTAAGCTTGAGATTTCATTATTAAGCTTGAGTTATAATTATCAGTTAACTAAAAATTTAAAATTACTATCGACAGACTAACTATAGATTGCAGTTCATGATCAATTTAGTTGACATGGGGGATGATATTATATAAAATATCAAATAATAATAACTGTAATAAGAGTAAAAATAATTAATTTAAGAATATTTAATGGAATTGAGGGTGATGGTGAATGTATTAAATTGTTCTGTAACATTTGTTTGAACCTGGAAGTTGAAATAATCAATATATATGTGCAGTACGTAGAAAAGTTCTGGTTTTGTGTATATAAAATAAAATCAATAGATATATCTGAAAAAAACACAATATCCAACGATCAAATAATTCCGAGCCTAGACAATAATAAAGGATATAATGAAGCAATTAACAACAAGATTGTGCTTATTTGAAAAAAAAAACAATCAATTTCAGGTAATAATTTCCATAAATTGAAAAGTGAGGTTAGTGGCTTGAAAAGAGTATACATAGATGGTTTAATAGAGAAATAGAAAGATGATTGTAGTATAATAGAATAGAATTGGAAAAAATCAAGCAACATGGGCTGATCGAAATTTTGTGGTGTATCAGAAATAGCTGAGTTTGATCCAATTTAGTTAGTTTATAAGAGGGTGTCAACTGCATCAATATTCGTCACCGATATTAGACCACTTGTGGGTCCATAGTGATCTTCTAATACACAACATTAACCTTAAGTTTATTTTATTTAGTTAATACAATTTTTATTAATTTAATTTGGTAAATAAACTATAATTAAAACCGTTTGTTCACACGTTTAAAACCGGCAGATTTCTTAAATAAACAAATTCAATTAAATTTTAAAGCAAATCGAAGTAAAGCTAAATATAGAAATATTTATTTTATATAAATTATTTAAATATGTTTTTGTAATAATATATTTCTGCGACCTACCATAACAATATCAAAGCATCCCAACATTTTTGTTTTTACAAAACAGTAAATTTCCTATTGCAACATTCATATATAAAATGGTGAATACTATATGCACATAATTACATAAAATATATACAATAATCAATTTCAATGTACAAATTAAGATTTCAAGAACGGAAATAGGTATAATGTAACAAAAACAGATAGTAAATCTATTACACGGAAGTGCTCAATACTCCTTTAAGGGAGCACTTGATTGAATATAGGGTATTTTTAGGCATAAAACTTTATAAATTTATATTTAAAATTATTTCAAGACATTCAACTTCCCTCTTTGTGATTTAAATAAATGTAAAAAAAAAAACCAAAATCAATGAAACATAAACCAAATGTAGATAGAATAGCAAGTGCATTTAATGTGAGACATTCCCGCATTTGTTTGTTCATTTTTGTTCTCAATACCTTGAAAAGTGAACGCATAGTTATTCTTCTGTTGTTCTATAAAACAAAAAAAAAAATGACTGAAACCAAAGACAAAACTGAATTTACTCTGAATTAATCCTTTTCAATATATATATATATATATATATATATATATATATATATATATATATATATAAATTTTTTTTTTATATAAAACAATAGAACTTACAACTGTACAGTAATAATACCTAAACCAAAAAAAGGATGTCCCCTTGTCAACATTAAAAATTTAAAAAAAAAAAAAATAAATTAAACAACGTTTCATTTAAGATAGGTCCCATTGAAAATAATAAAAAAAAAAAAATAAGAAACATAAAAAAAGAAAACCGCGTGCTATGAACCAGATGTTTACTTTATAATGAGTGTATTGCATTTATTCGCCTCAAGGACTTTACTTTAAGCAATTTTTACAGTAATTTTATGTTGCTTTCACTTTATTTTTTCATTTTTATTTTTTATTCACATTCATTGATTGTATTTTTGTTGTTGTTTTTGTTTTTGATACATATTAATTGTATTTCCCTTACTTATAGTTTTTTGGACTTGAAACAAGATCTAAAATTGAATGAATAATGAATGCACTGCTCTATCTAATGCATTTTTATGATTTATTTTATGTAATAAAAAAAAAGTGTGGTGGTGATAAAAAGCAGGCGGTGCGGTACGGCACCGGCGGCAACGAATAACAACGATAGTGGTGGACAATAAAGATAACAAAAAATTTAATTTAGAGGGGAATTATTCGAATTGTTTTTGTTTTAGGTGTAAAATTAATTTTATTCTTTAAATTATACAGAGTGCAAAGGAAAATGAAAAAAAAAAACATAAAAGTCTGATCGCAAACTAGGTATGCGAATTTCATATGCGAATTCACATGACTGGAACATAATTTCAATTTGCACATGGCTGGAACATATTGTCAGAACGGCGGATGGGGGAAAAATCTCTGTGTAAAGTTTTTAATAGCCATCGACCGGATGAGAACTGTTAAGTAAAGAGACAAAGAGTAAGGGGGCTCAATAAGGGGATATTTAAAAAATTGGTCGAAATAATTGTAAAAGATATTCTGAAGATCAAGTTATTTGAAGAAAAATCTTGAACATGGGAAAGGTTTTCGGCGAACTCTAGTGAGCACGTAGAAGAAGAAGAAAAAATAATTCTGAGGTTTACATATTATGTTCAATAGCAATAGAGTGGTGAATACTCCCGTAAGTAGTATATATTTAGTTGGTTAATTGTTACAGCTGGTCAAGCTGGTCAACAAAAGCTCTACTGCAATGGAGATGGGCTTACTATATTATGTTCAATAGCAGCTGAATGGTAACTACTTCCGTTAGTACTCTATATTAAGTTCGTCAATTTATTGCTTAATACCATAACGGTTCTTAATTTACTTGTCACCTTTTTTAGATGTCTTATTTAAAAGTAAGCAATCTATTGGCGGTAAGTGAGCGGTATAATAATTTGATTTGATTTGATTTATTCATTAAATTGTTACATAAATGTAAAAATTTAATTCTAATGACCATGCGTCATGTGGACCAGCTGGGTATAAAATTTTATCACCATTATTATTTTCAATTTATGATAATAAATGTGAATTGTATAATGAAATTTTTATTTTCAAAACAATTTATTTGAATAAAATAGTAATATATTTTTAATACATACTGTAATTTTAATTTTTAATATATTTTTTTAAAACAAAAAATTAAAACATGTTATTTTAACTAACATTGAAAATTGAGATTGTAAAACAAATGAAATATTAATGAATTTTACTTATTTTAGTTGTAGGTCGATGTAGGGTGTAATATAGGTTAAATAAAATGTATATTATATAGATACATAAGGCATATATTATTAAAATATTTGAGAGAGGGGTGGATGCATTTAAAAAAAAATTAATTTTCAAGCTGTGTGAATTTATTAAGTTTCACTATATACACATTCGAGACGAGCCTATTAGGTTAATTAGTCAGAATTTTTTTAAAAAATATTTTAGATATTTACAAATGAAGTAATTTACAAAGTAAACTTTTATTAGGTACTTTGAGCATATTATCCTTGCATATCTAAATTATAGTAAATTTGTATGAAAATTTTAGAATAAAACGAACCTTTAATATTTTTGTAATGTTGACAATATAAAATAGGTTAATTTGAATAAAATAATATTATGTGTGCTATTTAAGAAAAACGGTCTAGCTCCTGATAATAGTAGTAAATGATGTAGTTTCTATCAACTGCAAATTGTGAACGGATAAAGCTTTAAGAACATTTTTCATTGCAGATAGAAGGAGCGAGAAAGAGAAAATTAAACTACATAAACTGTGGTATTGTTATTTTGTAGTAAAAAATTATAGTTAGACTCTAATGGCAGGAATAATCAGAATTATTTTCATGTAGTGTAGTTCTAACAAATTTAATTAGTTAGTTAATATACCTAAAAATTTATAAATAAATAAATAAAACTGTTGTAAAAACATATTCGTAAAAATAAACCATAATTGTATGGGATTAAATTTTACTTATACTCTAAAGATAGCTTAGATTATATGTATTTTTTATAAAAACATGTTTTATA
Organism: Argyra leucocephala; assembly: GCA_963942445.1. Lineage (NCBI taxonomy): Eukaryota > Metazoa > Arthropoda > Insecta > Diptera > Dolichopodidae > Argyra > Argyra leucocephala. The sequence goes on along the minus strand of OZ012681.1, from coordinate 130,331,605 downwards.
GCGTTAGAGTAACATTTCGTAAAAATAAACCATAATTGTATGGGATTAAATTTTACTTATACTCTAAAGATAGCTTAGATTATATGTATTTTTTATAAAAACATGTTTTATAGCGTTAGAGTAACATTTTTTGTATAATAGTGAAAATAGTCGAATATTTTCCTTTTAATTTTATTGATATGCTTATTTTAACTATTATAGATTATATTGTTTTGATCTTGCTGCAAAATTAGATTTGTTTATTTTGAATTAAAATATTTTGTATTTTACAATTACGAACACCCTATAATAATCTTAACATGGTTTTGAGTCCTTTAAACTAATTTTCATTAATTCTAGACTCGAAATACAATCAAAATCTTGGCTAAGTAAAAATATTTATTAGTTATCCTGATCTAAATTCAATCTAGGTTATATTCTAAATATTTTCTTTCAACCTGAATCCTAGAACGGTTTAATTTAATTTTAAAAAAAATTTACATCAAAAAAAAAATTTGAGCTGATACAATGACTACCAAAATATTCACGATTTAACGATCAATTACGTCTCAAATAAAAAAAGACAGTCAATTAGGCCTATATTACTACCTACAATAAAGAAAAAAAAAACAAACAAAATATTCGTTCCAAGATATGACTTCAAAAATTATTGTGCTTCTCATAAAATCATTTAAACTTATAAAAACTTACAACAAAATATTGATTGTACTACGATCATACTACCCTATTTGTTTGAACAGATTTATTTTGTCGTTAAATAATTTTACTTTAATTAAAAATAAAAACTAAAACAAAAATAAAAACAATCTTATTAGCTTATTTGTAATCTATAATAATATTGTTTTGTTTTTGGTCAATGACCTTAACAATGTCTACAAAAACTACATTAAAATAATCACAAAAATTTTATATCAAAGTAAGTATAGTAACCCCTAAAAAAAAAAAAACTGTAAAATATTTTACCCACACTAACAAGGAAAAAAAAATTTATATTGAAGGATATTTAAGGGTTCCAAAAATGCAATATATATATAATATATATATATATACATATATACATATATACATTATCCCATTAAAAGATTTAGTTATGGGCCTGAAACATATTGCCAATTGATTTGAAATATCGATTATGTATAGGGATGGATTTGCAAAAATTTAATTTTTTTTTTATTATTTTTATTTTTCTCCCTTATTTAAATTTCTCATACACTCTCTTTAACACTGTATATAGTGTATTAATTCTTCTATTTCGTTTCTCTATATACAAAAGTTAAATAAAATCCAACAAAATAATGTGTAGTTACTATAAAAAATATCCTTTCAATATTATTAATAATATGATGACGTATAGTTTCGATTTTTAATGGTATGTTTTGTATATATATATATATAAATGTTAACTAAAATTAGGCATCGTGGTTGGAAGCGTTAATTTATTTATTTTAATTTTTGTTTTTTTTTTTGTTTTATTCTTTTTCTTATTATAAAACTATGTATAATAAATCAGGATAAATAATTTGGAATTGAAATGCGTGAGAAATGGATTTATGGTAAAAATATAATTTGGTTTCACTAAAAACCTACAAATGTACCTATATATACTAATATAAAAATTATATATATATATATATAAATTTGATGTGTTATGTATAGGTGGGTTCAATAAAAATTTGATCGTTAAATTATTTGAGGGTTATAAATAAAAGTGTATTTATTTATTTTATTATTAAAAAGTTGTCGAATTTGTTTTTGCAAATATAAACAACAAAAAGCAAAAAAAAAAAAAACAAAAAAAAATGCTTATTAGATCTGTCATCTAATTATTATTTTTTTTTGTGTTGAATTTTTGGAAATTTTAAAAAGAGTTAAATAATAATTTTTAACAAGCCATTTATATTGGGCTTATGACATTTAGCCTAAGTTTATTTTGCAAAAAGATATTTTGCCTTAGTGTCTGGATAGTATTTACAATTTCAGTTACTTCTGGAGATTCTAATTAGCAGTTGATTGAAAAATTGTATTTTACAAAAGAGACATTTTGGGACATAATTTGACGACGCTTCTAAACTGCTACCTCATCTTTCTAACAGCAAAGTGTAGACGGGCAAAACTTTTTTCATCGAACATAGAAAGAGCGAGACAATTAAAGTATACAAATTATGTGGTATTGTTATTTTGTAGTAAAAAAATTATGGTTGGACTTAGACCTTGAGGGATGGAAATGGATGGAATGGATATAATATGGAATGGAAATAATATCTATGATAATATCCTATAAATAATATAGGATAGAAATAAAATCTTTTCATCATGTCCTATCTGGCGATTAATTTCCTCAATTGATAGCCACGTTCTTTGTTGGGCATATGCTTCGGTTAAAACTGTTGTTCTCTTCCATGTTTTTTTAGCCCTTTCGACGCAACATGTACCATGAGCATTCGAAACATTGTAAAATTCTAAACAGTATACCCGATCCAACACTATTTGATGTTGGTGATGGAGGAGTTAGGGGCAGACAAAATAATTTTTAAATACACAAACCAAAATTTTTTTTCAAAATATTTGCTTGTTTGTTTCAACTGCTAGTATCGGAGTATATATAACCATACAGTCGTTTTTGTTTGTTTCGCTTCAAAATCTATAAATGAGTATATTCGAGATAAATCGAGCGATTCCTCTTGATACAATGCAACAAAATTTTTATTTTTTATGATCTTGATCTAGGTAAAATTACCTTTTCGTGCTTAATTAGTCAAATACGGTACTGCAAGTTGTTACTACTTTCTACATATTTTACTACATTGTTTTTCGAGCATTTATTTATCAAATTTCTCAATCAATTGTTCTTGTTTCGTCGGGAATCGAACTTAAGACCTTTCGTTTAAAATCACATAGAAAAAATATGTCAAATGAAATACACTTGTAGAAAGACTTATTTTTAAATAGTGCTGGACCAGATCGAAAACCACATAAAGAATTTTATTTGTTTTTGCTTCGTCGGGAATCTAACTAGGGAATTTTCGTTTGAAATCAAATTAAAAAAATATGTCAAATTTGATACACTTGGTAGATTAAATTTATTTTTTATAAAACACTTTTAATTTAATTTTACTTTTTTTTCAAAATACTGGCTATTTGTGAAAACCATACTTATATATAAATATGTTACCGGTAGACCACCATTTTTAGACTCATCTATTTCTGTCTAACATTATTTCTAATTTGTTTTTGTTGTTTTTTTTCATCATCACTGTCCTGCAACCCCAGCAGTGAGATAATGTTTAAACTACAATGTTTAAATGGAAACGGAAAATGTTTTTTCGGTTTCTGAATAAGGTCTGGAGGACCTCTATATTTCTGGTTCTGTCTTTAAATTAATCATAGAAATACTGGGAAATAATTATAGAGATACTGTGAAGGTGGTGAACCTAAGAAACTTTTCTAATGGTAAAAATTAAAAATGGTTTATTCAGAGTGTAACAAATTAAATTGATCTGCAGTCCTTTTAAAATCACATTTAAAATTTTTAATTATTTTAATTATTTATAAGCGTACATACATACATACAAATGTGTATAAAATTATATATCCTTTATATTTATATATAACATTAAATATTTTTTTATTTTATTTCTATATTATTTTTCATAAATATTTTTTAAACTTTTGTAATTATGTTATTTTGTTGTGTGCACACATTTTAATCTACTTTTGTAATTTATTTGCAACACTTGTTTTTCAACACTTATTTTTACATCTTTAAATTTACACAATTAAAAATTGTCCTTACTTTCCATTAAAACAACATATTACACTACAAACAACAAACAAATATATATATATTATATACAATACATATATAGATTAAGAAATCTATTAAAGAATATTATTTTCAAGAATTCTTTGTTAAAAAAAAAAAAATAAAAAAAAACAAAATAAAAGGAGAGTTTGACCTTATTATGTACTTTAGAAGGGGTCAACAACTCATATGTATATGTGTACAGAATGTTTGAAAATTAACAAAGAGATAACACTCAAGTTTTCATCTAAATTGAATTAGTAAACATGTAGCAATTGTCAAATCATCAATCGAATTAGTAACCATTGAAATTTAAATTGAATTAGTAAACATTGTAAAAACAAAGAAAACAGAACAAAGGAACTTCAATAACAGCAGCGATGTTGGAATGAGACGAAAAATTACCTTGCAAACTGCTGCTTCATTTATTTATCTAAACAACTGAATTCAATATCAAAATATCAAGTTTAAAAAACTGTAATGCTTTTTTTCTATGGTTCTCATCAGCTGTGGACATTACCAAATGCAAGTGAAAATGTATTTGACATCTTCAGAAGAAAATTTCTTCACTAAAGCAACGGTTCGATGTGTTTTTGACGAAGGCGTGAGGAAGTGAAGACGTTTTACTAAAATTAAATGGAACTCTACAATTGATGGAATATTTTCCATATTTAAATTAGGATATTACCAGTTAGGGTATTCAATTATAAAAAAAAAATAAAAACACAGAGCCGAAAAAAATCAACTGTATTACGATATCAAAATGAAAAATGTGATATGAATCCACGATTTATACTTGTAACTAAGACCAGATTTCTATACAGCTATACATTTATAACTGTCTGCAAAAAATACACACTTTCTAAATGTGGTATTACCAAAAAATATTGAAAATCAATTGAACGTAGATACTTAAGATCTAACCAGTCGTACTTAAGTTAACTTAAGTAAATATCAAACTCATGTACGGTCTGATGGGTTTGTAAAAAATTTATTTTTCGTTCAACTGAACTAATTAAAATTATTTTCGAAGTCAAAATTGAAGAAAAATAAAGCCCCAAATAATATAGGATATTGCGGTACAAAAAATGTACGTCAGTTGTTTCATAAAAGCATAAATTCGTTTCGTTTCGAAAGTGCAGCTGACAAAGTCAAAATTGCAATCATGATAGCTAATATCCGTAATAGATAAAAAATTCATTAAGAAGATGATAATGAAATGTACATATTAAAAAAAGTCAAATTTAGACCCCTTCAGTAATCCTTCACATCATTGATTGAACCATGCACAACATATGTAATAAAAACTGAAATTAAAACTAATCTTCGGATCTGAACCCTGATGAGGTTGATGTTATTCTGGTCGAAACTGGTAAAATAAAATATCGGTGAGTTTAAAAAAAGCTTTTGATGTCCAACTGGAGAGAATTTGTTCCTAAGCACAACCTAAACATAATAAGAAAATGATATTGCATCACTCACAGAATATTAGAGGCTAGTAGGCCCAACATGTGGTTTTAATATTATGAATTATGTCTTAAAAAGTTACAATTTTTAATTGAATGTTTTCAACAGCAAATTTAGTTGTAAGTTGTTTTTTTATTTGCTACTCCATTCATAAAAACAGAAACACAATATGTACACAATATTGTTATTTAAAAAATAAATCAAATAAAAGATTTGATTTAGAAAAATTAAATCTGAGTATGGTATATAATATTTGACTGCATTTGAAATGTAATGCATTTAGCCGTAAACAGAACCATGTTAATATTGTTTGTGCGTGACTATATGTAAATCTGAACGAAGGACGAAGGACGAAGGACAACTAAGTCAAAACTATATTTAAATCCGGACGAAGAACGATATGTAATATGTGTAGGAACTCTCTCAATAAATATTGGCTAATATAATGCTCATTCGGCCCGAAGAAAAACATTACACGTATATAAAAGAGTTCTTGCAAGAACAACATTTGTAATTTCCATTGAAACACACACTAAGTGAACTGCTGGTTACGTTTCAAAATTGAAGGGTGCACTTGTATACGAATGAAATTAATACAATTTAATGACAGTTGCATATTAGTATATCGGTCGCAAAAATTTCGTTAAATCGGTAACTTTCAAATTTTGATTGATGTGTACAAAATATATATATACTTAATTTGTAAGCTACTCTGTACATATATGAACACAACACATAGGTCTACATGTAGTCATACAACATGTAATAAAACAAAAACAACGAAAAACTTAATAAAATCCCTTTGTTGTCTGATGTAAATGTATTAACGTTTATATATATATATATATATATATACTTCTTGTATAAATGGTACACCTATTATATACATCCATATTTCTTTGTACTCTTTCATGTAAAAAATTTCATAAGAAAATTATATTCACAAGGATCACTTATAAATATAAAGAATTAAAAATGTTTAAAAACAAAAAAAAAAAAAACAAAATATAAAAACCAAACAAAAAAAAAAATTAAATAAAAATGAAAACAAAAAAACAAAAAAACAAAATAACTTACGGTAAATCCTTTACAGGTGAACAACAAAAATTATAAATAATATTTAAATTTTTATTTAAAATGTTTTAAATATAAAAATTTTTATAAATTTTTTAAATTGTTCAAAGAAAAAAAAAATTTGACGAAACTTTAACGAAACGAATTATTTTCACCAAAAGAACAACGAAAAATGAAAATGTTCCAAATGCAAACGACAAAAAATTCGATTTATTTATTTTTACTTTTATTTCGTTTATTTTTTTATTACGACTAATAATAATCCTTTTTTTATTCTCTTTTTTTTTTTTTTTTAATTTTATTAAATTTTGACAAAATTAATTCAAAAATAATTTGAAAAAATATAAATAATTTATCAAAAAAATTAAATTATATATATAAATTAAATATGAAAATTATAATAAAAATAAAATTTTAAATAAAAATAATTTAAATTTGAAAAAAAATGCACTCCGTTCAACAACAACCGATCAAACGATTTGAAGACGTCTTAACAGTCCGGCGTTTTATTTCAAATTAGTTTTAAGTATTTAATTTTTTTTTTATATTTTTGTATTTTGTATGTGCGTTTCATATTTTTATGTGATTTTTGTTTTCCCTTTCACTATATTAATTCTATTTGGAAATTTTCTTTATATAGTATTGTTGCTGTTTTTGTTGTTTTTTTTATTGTCCTTTCAATGTATATGTATATATATATATATATGGTTGGGTTCATTTTGTTATTATTTGTGAATAATGTTGTTTTCTACTGTCAAGGATACTGTATTATTATATGATATCCCTTTTCGTTTTCATTTTTTCTGTTTTTGTTTTATTTTTGTTTTTTTGTTGTGTTACACAAAGAAATCAAAATTCACACCCCACAAAATATATTTAGTTAGTGTTTTATTATATATATGTTTGTATGTATATGTTTATACTTATATATATTATGTTTGTAAAGTTTAATGGACTATACCGTGTAACATATTTTTTTGGGATTGTGTAACGATAAGCTTCAAAGCAAATTGTAAGTCTTTAAAATGAAAACGTGTAGCGGTTGGAATACTTAAAAAATCTCAAAAAGCAAATCAATCAAAATTATTTACAATATTATCATTATCGTGAAAGCCATAGCTTGGATTATTTGGATAGCTTGGATAGCTTGGACTTACAATATTATCATTATTGTGAAAGCCATAGTTTGGATTATTTAAGCCTTTGTATAAAAGAAATATATTCCCAGGATGGCGTTTAATTTTAATGTATTGGGGCGGGTATTTTAAAAATTGATGCTTTAAAGTTAAGCTTTGTAAGCGGTGTTTTAGTAAAAATAATATTTTTTTAGGATGGACTTTAAGTCACATCTATCGGCGGGTACTTTAAATTTTTTTCTAAATTTGGGTTTTATAAGGTTTCAAATATTTGTCCAGACTGCAATTTAATTCGCATTTATTGGCAGGGGCTTCAAAAATTGCTAAACTCTGTAAGCGGTGCTTTAGCAATGAAAATATTTTGCCAGGATGTAATTTAAGTCACATTTATCGACGACTACTTTAAAAATTTCTCTATATTTGGGTTTTCTAAGGTAGCGTAAACCTAATAATTTTTCAGATTGTAATTTAATTCGTACTTATTAATGTGTGCTTCGAAAATTGCTTTAAAATTAGGTTTTGCAAGTGGTGCTTTAGCAAAGAAAATTTTTGTTCAGGAGGGGGTATAATTCGAAATGTGTCGGACCTAGTATTTGACAAATTGGTTTAATGTTGGATAAAATTTTTCCGGAATATTCTTTAAATTGCATTTATCGGCGCAGGTATTTCAAAATATTTTTTTTTAATTTGCTCCAAAAGAGTAGTTACACGATGGCACCATTCTTTGTTTATCGAGTTTTAATCCTTTGAAAACAAAAAAACAACAAGAGATTGGTTAGAGTTGCTGTACTAGCAAAAATGCACACTTTTGTCGTAATTATTTTTTCAGAAGCAACTGGAATAGCTATTCCCATTAATTACTTATACAGAATTAACTAATTAAATTCATAGATGATGCCAATTTTAGATCAATATTCATTTAATTTAGAAATCTCACTATTATTGGAGTACAAACTGCATTTTATAGACATATAAAATAATATACGAGACATAAGGGCTTCCAATAGGGCATAAAAAATTTTTTTCGCGAAAATAAGGAGCCTGTTTGGTAAGAATAAGATTAAGACTGAAATTGAAGAAAATTGAATTATTGACTGCCTGGATTTTTGTCGTATATCATATTTTTGCAAACCTATTTGATCTTATTCTTTCTGCATATTATGTCTTTCCAGCCTCTTCTTTTCACCCAAAAACGATATATTGAGCTTTGTAAATTTTTCAGATGTCATTTATTTTTTATCTCATGATATTTTCGGATATCGGACTCAAAAATCTCGTTAAAGTAGTTTTTAGCACTTCTTCTATTGCCGTCGTGCACACAACATCGCTTTTTACGGTATGTATTTATGTAAATTGCATAAAGATATACTATATAGATATAATAGATATACCGATATAGATATAAATTGTATACAGATATAAATATAGATATTGCATATAGATTATGACCTTTATGGGTGATATTGCTTTACATTTTAATTTTTAAAAAAAACTTACAATTTGCTTTGAAGTGTTTCATAATACAATTACAAGAAAATATGATCTCACATAAGCACCCGACAAAGGCTATAGGATAGCATTCTTTGATTGCTCTTTAATATCTAAGTAAAAATTAGCAAAAATGCTTATAACAATTGGTATAATTTTCTACATATTTTAAGCTTTTGCAATTCTTTAAATTTTCTAAGTTGAACCAATTTACAAAATCTACCGCAGGATTTAACTATTCATTTTAATAAAATCTGTGTTTTACCAACAACTGATTTTTAAACAATCTACGGAATTAATATTTAAAAAAAAATTAAATTCAAATTGACAATAAAATGTTTCTTGGGATCAAGAAATCCTGTTTTAATACTTTTGCTGTTTTTCTTTTTCAGAAAAAAAGTTCAATAAAACACGAGTTCCAACTATATACAAAAAAAAAATATAAAACAAAAAACATGAAATGGAATCAGGTTCTGTGTCAGTATAAATTCAACAAGAATCCTTAAACCAAATAAGGGTAACAATATATAATACAGTATAAAAACAAAAAAGAAAAATTCAAAAACAAAAACAAAAATAAAAAAAAAAAATTCAAAGTAAAACCCACCCTTCACTTGTAATTTCAAAATATATTTTTTTTGTTGTTTTTATTATTTTTGAAATATGTAAAAAGAAAATTCAAATCAAGAACAAGAGCACAACATCTATAATACATTCATCCATTCATACATTACATACGTTTTAAAATATACCATTAATATATATCAGAATTAAAAAAGCAGTTATAAAAATATAGTCATGCTTCAAACTAACATTGGGCTTTTATTTATTTATTTTGTTGTTGTTGTTTTTTTTTTTGGTACACCAATACACACACAAAAATTAATCAAAGAAAAAAAAAAATAACAACGATATGAAATGAAATGAAAATTATTTTATATTCAACTAAAAATATAAAGGATATAATTTTATAATATCCTTTTTTTTTGTTTTTTTTTTTGTATACATATTTTATTATATACATAAGTAAACATTATAAAACATAAAATGGAAATATGAAAATTATCATTAAACATGAAACTTATCGTCCTTAAAATTAGAATTCAGGCCAGACAAATAATTTACATATACATAATATTTTAATATATATATATATATATATGTATATGCATCACTGTGTATATTAATTATATTCGTTCATAAATAAATATATAGAGAATATTTTATGTGCAAAGTGTATGTAGGAATAAATATAAATAAATATATTTATATGTATATGAATGTATGTATATTGATTTGTATATTGTATAAATTAATCCACCATACCAAAATATATTAATTTAAATATATATACATATATATACACTATAAAACAGCGACAATTTTCGCATTTTAAAAACTTTCCAAATGAAAAAATTTAAAATTATATTTTTGAGTAACGAGGACAATTAGTCTGATGGAGGCTTATTGTACGAATATAGAATATTAAAAATTACATTTTGACATTAAATCTGATAAACTATTAAATGGATGTAGTTTCTGAGTTTTTGTGTCGGCCCAATCCAAAAATCGTATATATATAAGAGATATTTACGAACATCTCTATTCAAAATAAAAATATCCTCTTTTATATACCCACGTTCTTAAAACTAATCAAACTCTCTCTACATGATTTCTGGTGCAAAATTTTTTTTAAGTAAAAAGTTTGAAAAAAAAAAAAAATACAATTCAAATAAAATGGAAAGTTTAAAATTGGCCATATTTCAAAAAATTCGTATATGATATTCGAATGAAAATGAATTTCACTTTCAAAATATTTGAGGGGATTATAAAAATTTTTGTTTACATTTAGTTAGGCTTATATTGGTTTGTGATTGACGGAGAAATGTCTGACCGGTCGTTGATACAGATGTGAAACTGCCAAATCACTATTGAAGTTCTTACAATATCTCCACGTGATGGTTCCTGATGGAATTGATTTTTACTCAGAACCAGATGTTCAAATAAACTCTATAAGAGAAATATTGACTTTCAGAATGGACTGCTCACTCTTTTTTACATCTGACTGGGTAGAATACCTGGTAAGGGTAGTGGATATAAATAGTCAAAGATAAAATGCAAACACTATAGCAGAGCTAATCATTTGCCACTTGGCTTTGACTATAAAAGTATAAGCAAACAAATCAAAAGCCTCAGATATTGAAAAAAAAAATATATAAATTTAGAAATCGAATTCAAAATTGTCTAAGTTATATCAAACTCTATTATCAGTGCGCTTAAGAGAAGTTTAATTTGAAAAAATCTTTAAAGGCAGAAGATTAAAAATTTCGAATATGAAAGAAGTAGTAACGATGAACTGAACGGGAATAAGCAATGGTGAGGAAGATGCTGTGTTTATAAAAGCGACTGTGATTGATAGAATAAAACAAAGAGTCCAATGAAAAATATTTTAAAGTCATCATACCTAGGTAGGTAGATAATAGTGTACATAAGCATACTTAGACCAGTAGGGTCCATTGTAATAGCCATATCTTAGTTAGATATAGCAACTGCAGGGAGAAGATTAGATGAGTGGACAATATCGAAAATGATACGACGATTAATACTCGATATAATTGGAAACGATATACTTCATGTATTCAATACAATTGGAAATAACAATTTGGGTTGCTAACGATAAGTTTAAATAGAGAAAGTTTGAATGTAGAAGGCTAAAATTCATTCCGAGGTGTAGTTTTCACATGATAATGATATTTTGTAGTCTTATCAGTAATGTTTTGATGTTAGTTAGAATTAGAACTGATTAGTGATTAAAAATTTTTGTGGGTAAGAGTTAAAGAAACGATATCAAGCTATATATGAAGTTTATGGTTCACTTTTTGGTGATATCGTGCCATTTTTGTGATTGGACCAATCTGAATGTCATATTATATAGCCGTAAATCAAGCAAAATGTAAAACAAATTTTGTAAATTTAATAAGTAAGTAAGTAAGTTTAAAAATCATTTCAGAATAGGCGTGGGATCCCACATTGAATCCAAACTATAAAAAATTGGTATATGTATTTCTTAATTTCTTTCAAACTTACTAAACATACAATTAGAAAGTTTTACAATTTGAACATATTGCCTTCTATATTAAATATATATATATATATACAGAAATTTTTTTAATCGTATATAATATTGTGAATTGTCGTCATCATCATCATCATTCAAATAAAAAAATCTAATAAACGAGGCGATTATTAATGGTCTCTCGGTTTTTTTGAATTTAGAATTTCTTTTTTTTTTCCTTTTATTATTCGCCTTTTACTACACAAATACATAAACTCTTACAAAAATATATTTGTACATACATACATGAATATATATAATATATAAGACAGTAAAACTCTAAGGAAACCCCATTCTATAAAGAAGAACGAAGAAAAAAACTAAAAATAAAAAAAAACTGTTAACTTAGAAGGATAGAACAGTAATGAGGACTGATTTTTTAAAGATAGTGCAGTTTTTTAATGGAACAAAAATGATTTTGAATTGAAATATTTTGTTTTTATTATTTTTAGGATTAATCAGGATGACAATGAACAAAAAAGTATATAGTACACCTACATAATAATTTTATTTATATTTTGTGTTTGTATTTGAGACTGTTTTTTCTTTTATGTTACAATATTGATCATTAATAATAAAAAAGAAAATGAACATATTAAATTCTTATTTATATAATACAGTAATATCTCGTTATTTGTAATTATATGAAATTAAAATATTTGAAAATTTATAATTATAATTTTTCTGCTATTTAAGTAGTTAATTAAATTTGTGAAAATTAGAACTATGTCCTGTGTATAAAAGCAAAGATGGACATAGAATAAAAGTAAAATATATAATTATAGTCTATAATGAATGTAAATTTTGCTTTTAATTTGTCAATTTCAATAGAGTACAATAGAGTACAACACAAGTGCCAAATTTCAATTAGCAAATGTATATATTTACTTTCCGGACATTAATTCACAAAAAATTTATTTGGCAAATAAACGTTTGGTAAAATCAATACATAGTCAATAAACATTTGGTAAAATCAAACGGACAAGTTTAGCACAATATGATATTTCATATTTCGTTATTTGAAAACTGTTATTTCCATGGACAACGCAGATTTTTATTCTTTTATAAGATCAAAACCAGCTTATAAACATACGCAAATACATTATTATTATATATAAATATATACTAAAGCGAAGACCCTGATTTTGAATCCATATTTAAATTGTCAAAAGTGCTTCATATTTGTTCATTTGTTAAATGTTAAACTTGCGAAAGGTTTTTTTTTTTAACACTTTTAACACAAAGTCTAATTTGTTAGATATTTTTTTTAATTTTTTTTATGTAATTCCATGTGTAATGGGATAAACTCTCTACAACTACTTAATATTTTTATGGCATATCTACAAATGTTAAATGTGGAATAGTTCACCTAAGTCACTTGCATTATAAATTATATGAACTGTTATGACAGTTTTTTCAGGGACAGCTTCTCCCTACACTGCTTACTATATTCTATTGCATGCCTCCACCCCCTTGTTTTTCGTTTTAAATCCTACAAGTATTTTCATACCTATAGAAAATTCATAGTAACAAATTTTCAATCTGTATGGGGTCAATAATCTGTCTGGCTATGTAAATAAGGGCTATATTTTCATTTTCGTAAGGAATTTGGTACTTTAGGATAATTCAAATATGATTCTCATACTTTGCTTCAATTTCATTTTTTTATACTTTGCTCAACACTTAGGTAGAATTTTTTGTCCCTTTAATTAAGTACGGTACTACAATTTTATACTACAATATCTATACAGTTGATAATTCTGTTAAAACTTGCCGAATTAGTACTGTAATTTGTTATAAATTGCAGTAAATGACGCCATCTTAAAGGACATTTTTTCAATTAAATATATTTGAAATTTCTTTAGGGTGTAGTATCTGTTTTATTTTGTTTTTATTTGTTTTAAATGTAAATGTATTTGTTGTATTTAATTAGCAGCATCATATTTCGTAATTAATAAAGAGAAATAACTTTAAAAGGACAATAATTAAATATGTGTTATTTTATATTTTACTAACATATACATTTATATTTATTACCCATATATATATATATATTATATATACTCTTATATAGATAACATTAATTTTTGTTTTTAATGTTTGGCACGTGTTTATCTGGATTTGTTAATAAAATGAATTTAATTTTTCTTTTCTATTTTCATTTTTGTTTTGTTTTTATTTTTTTTTTTTTAGTTGTTAATGAAATTAATTTAATTTTTCTTTTTATGTTTTTATTTTTATTATTTTATTTTATACAATAGTTTCTATATAAAACTTTTTTATTCTTTGAATAGTTTTAAACAGATTTTAAAAATAATTTTCTAGGAAGGAAATTACTTTCAATTTCTTATAGTTGTCTAATATTTTCTAATTTTGTTGAAAAATTGACATTTACACTATTATTGATGATCGTGGTAGTATAGTTGGTGTGGTAGTAAAGTTCATTGAACTTTTACTTACTTTTTTTTTTATTTTCTCTTTTTTTGAACTAATAAGGGATGAAACTTATTAAGGGTAGTTTGAATCAAACAAAATATATCTTTGTATATTAGAGAATATTTTTTAATGCAGATATTTTTTTGACAGGAGTTGTTTTTTATATTAGAGCACTTAATATGTCGTAAAATAGTGATTAATCAATTGTAGCTATCTGGCAAAAATTAATTTTTTTTTATAATACATTTTAATGTACAAAACTTAGTTATTGTTTTTGTGTGGCATTTAAATAAAACAACAATTAGTGAAAAATGGGTTTTTACAATGAAGGAAAATGAAAAGTTTGGGTTATTTCAAATTTGAATAGATCTGACATCAAATACGTAATTAAATTAAGTGATCAAATAAAAAAAAATAATGGAAAATGTGAGAGGAATAAAGAGATAGTCATGTTGGTGGTGGAGGTATGATGGTGTTTAATAAACAAAAGATTAATGATATTAATTTATGTGTACTTGACAACATTTTGAAGCAAAGAGTATTAACAGCACTACACACAATCTGATATTTCCATCAATGTTTTTTTAAGCAGAGACAATAAAATTCGAACTCTATGCTCTTAAAATAAAAAGGTATCATGGAGTAACCCCACCTATGTGGCATAGAGTGGAAGGCAAAATTTGTTAGAGCAATCATGTTTTTTTGTCTCTTGTGGATTATATGATACCCTAACATGATGTATTTTGTCTAATAGATGTAGTTAGTTAATAGATGTAGATAGTTTAAAATATATCTGCCTTGCGAAATCAAATTCAAGATGTTACAAATTTCTATTTGATCACATTTCTTTCGGTAAACTGTATAATCTGTCTCTAATGCGAACATTCAATAATTTGTATGATTTTTGTGTATGTAAGCAATATATATAATAACTTGCTGATGAAAACCCGAATGGTAAGTTATCCATAACAATCTAGTTATATCAATCAATCTAGTATCTGTTGGGTAGTTGCAGAATATTGTGACGTTTAGGTCATTTTCTATCGCCATTTGAGACCAACAAGTTGTTTGGTAGGATATTTGGATGAAAATCTAATCTTGTTTGGCAGCTTGCATTTCGGATTTCCTCCTTTATGGTTTTCATTTGGTTCATATAATGGTTCACGTGCTATTAGTCTTAATACTTTTGATTGTATTCGCTTTTGTAATAATTCAATATTAGAATTGCTGCTTACTCCCCCCACTTGGATTCTACAAGTCCATATTGGCTTTGAAATAGCTTTATAAATCAGAAGCTGTGCAGTCTAGTGTCATTGATGAGTTGCCACTAATGATTAAATACATTTGAATATAGATTTTCCATGTAATTCTTCTATACAAATGCATGCCCTTTTTGTGAAACTACTTCGTTATTTAGCACCCCGTTCGGATAAGTTTTTTTCTTCGGTGAAAATTTTATCACATCAATTAACTTTTCTTTATTTAATCGAATATGCGGTGATGGGTTTTAGACTGAAACATTTTTAAATAAAAAAACTAGAAATAAGAAATTAGGATAATATAACGCCTTCAATACTGTGTTATCAATACGAGTGCTAAACTTTCACAAAAATAAGTAAAATAATAATTTACACCATTGAAGGAAAAATTCTTGGTCCTATTTAAGAAAATTTTAGAAATAGAGAATCCCGTTACAATATAATAATTTGTGTAATTTATATAACAAATAAGAGATTTTGATGATTAAATTGGGTCTGGTATTTGCAAAGAATGCCTGAACGAATAATACTAAAACATGTTTTAAGTGATCTCTTATATTTTTTTTTACTACAATTGACATCCCTGGTCTAATGTAGTTGATCTAATCTCTGGTCTAATCTGTAATGGACATCTATGGTCTAATGGATTTTTCGCATTTACCGAATTAACTATGATTAAGTCCCTAACCATAGTATATAAACATAATTTAAGTGTAATTTATTTTTAACTAGGATTACAAGTGTGATTAGTTTTATATGAAAAAAGTTTATACTATGGTTACGGACTTAATCATAGTCCTATATCACGATCACAAATTCACAACCCTGTTTTTATGTTATATCGTAGTTGTTATCGTATTTTTTTTCATGTATGTGCAATCTTGACAATGATTGTTTTGAAGTTTCAAACAATTAAAAATGTAAACAAAATTTATTAAAATAAATTCGTACGTACATACTTAAAAAAAAAATTCCACATTTACAATTGAAAATAATTCTAATTTTTTTTAATTCAAAAATGATTCTAAATTTATTCGTTTATTAAAATTTTGATTAATATGGTTTTTTTCTTTTCAAAAATATTTTCTCCATATTTTTTGTTGTGACAGCGAAAGTGAAAGATAAACAAAACTTAACTATGATTAAATATAATGCAAGCATTTTTTTTCAACCATAGTTAGTAAAACTAATTTAAAGACAATGCAAACATGCTATAAGTGGGTTGGTGCATACCAACAGCCACTCAAACGCCTACACAGATTCAAAAGACGTGGTCTTTGAACCGAGAAGATTGAAGGTCTGAATTACAAGTTGTTGGTTTGTGGTCTAATCGTGTCGCAACAAACACTTCTTACCTACAATGGTTTGACGCAGGAGGCAGTCTCTAAATCGATATCGATTAAAAATCTGAAACACGGACGTGAAAACGTTCAAACTAAAATATCAATAATAGTAATGATAATGAATCATTTTAATATCAAATCCTTGATTATGTCTGGATGATATTTGAACCTTAATCACATACATTTACACTTCGTATAGTTTACTGCTGTAGTCACTTTAATTATTTTGCCAATTTCATTATATGAATACTAAATTGAATCAGTTTAAGAACATATTGTGACCTAAAAACTTGATGATTTCATAAGAAAAAAATAAATTTCTAATTACTTTTAAGGTTTCTTTACCTTATACAAAATCCTTTACCAACATTTTTTTTTGTATGTACATATGTACATTATGTCAAATTAGTTAAGTTTCGTTTTTTTTTTTAATTTCCACACTATAATCAAACAGCTGTCTTTTCTTAATCAATAAAATACTTTATTTTCGATTTTTAATATTTCCAATTTATAAAAATTGGAACCATATACACATATGTCACATACATATTTACATATATCATGTCGTATATAAATATCACGGACATTGGTTTCATGAAGTTCATCGACATCAACCGACTTAAAACAAAAATAACCACGATGATTGCATTCAATTCATTTTCAATAATAATAATAAAATGCAACAAAATACAAAAACAAAGAAAAATAAAAACAAGAATAGAAGGAAGAGAAAATAAAACAAAAGAAAACAAAAACAAAAAAAAAAAACCAAAGAACGTCACTTCCCGGAAAGGATGACGAACTCCTTGAGTTTTTATAACTTTTTTTTTTCATATGTTTTTTTTTGTTTTTGTTTTTTTTTTTTTTTTTTTTTTTATTACAAAATATTATGCAACAAACAAACATGTTTTTATTTTATAACTTATAAATATATGACTTTAAATGTGTGTATTTTGTATTGTTTTTTTTTATTTTTAGGCTGTGGCTGCAAGTTTAATACATTTAATGTTGATGTAGTCCCTATATGCTAGCAAAAAAAAATTAAAAAATTATTTGAAGTGTGAATAAAAGAATAACTAAAGAAGAACAAATACATAAATATCAAAAGGATATAATCATCATGTATATATATATATATATATATATATATAGAATTGCATATGACTGCAACGTATGTAGGGTTTATATAGGGTAGATAGATAGATAGGTCGATTTGTTGGTACAGCATTTTGGAATTATATCGAAAAGGGTCAATGTTTGACTTGATTTCTATACAATACTAAAGAAAAAAAAAAATTGTGTGTGCAAAATATTTGTGCTTACGCATTATACTTGGTGACATACAATAAAAAAAGAGAAAAAAAAAACAATAACAACGAAATTTATTTTGTTTGGCTTCTTATAATCATTTAACTGAAACAAAATAGAAATATTAAATAAAATATGGGAAAAACGCACGCGTTATTGGGTCATGCAATTTTATGACTTTTAATCCGATGATAGTAAATACAAACACGAATTATATATTGTAATCTGTATAATAAAATTTATTAAAAATGTATCTTAAGTCTATTGTTTTGATTATTTTTTTGTTTTTAAATCTGAAATATTTATTATCATAAAGTAGGCTATTAAAAATATGATATAAAAGAGTTAAGACTTACTTAAAATGTTACAATGTATACATCAAAATATGTAAGTACATTGGTATAATGCAAGGCATGTACAATGTTTCTTTTGTATAATTTCAGGTTCCGGTTAACACTAAGCGTGTGTTATTAAAGAAAGCATATGTTTGTGGGATAAATTAAATAAAACAAACATATATACAAATGTTATGATATTTATAATACCATTACAGAAGTAGAAAATCATTTTATCAACCTAAACATTTTTTTTATTTTAAATTTTTTTAAAATTATTTAAAATTAAATTAAATTGAAATAATATTAAATTTAAAAAAAAAAGGTCATATTTCATAATTTTAAGTCCCTGTTTCTATTCAAAAAAAACAATTAATGCTTGATGCAACGTCCAAATGAGAAATTAAAAATTTTAAACTATAAAAATTTAAGCTACACTTAAAATCATTCAGCCGTACCGGTGAATTCGATCGAATAGAAATCGAGTACTCGTTCGTAAATTTTCAACCGGCGAATTCGATTTAAAAAAAATTCGAATATTTTTGATCGAAAATTTTCTCGTTCAAAATTTTATAATATTATTTTTTTTTATACGTATACGCAACGAATTAGAATTAAATGGAAGTGACTATCCCATACAAAAATACAAACATTTTGTCCATATTTTTTTAGTACTTCTCTTTCTGTTTGGTTTGTTTGGGTTTCCTTTTGTAAAAAAAAAAATTTTTTCATTGTTAGGCCAATATAGTTTTTTTTAAATAGAAAATTAGTAAAATCTTTGAGTATGAATAAAATAAAAGGTATCAAAATATAATCTTAATAAAAATAACAATGTTTTTTCAATTTAAACTTTCTTTTACTTTATTACCGTATTCTATTATTACACAGAAAAGTATTGCTGTTAAATTATTTGAAAAAAAAAAATCATTCATGTTTCTGAAATATTGAAAATGTAGCAGTAGTGTGTAATATATGGATATATGAAATTTTCAAAAAGTACGAACACTAGCAATGAAGTAGGCAAAAATAAAATTTGTTATTGTCAAATAAATATTAAAAAAAGTCAATAAAATTTTTGATTTTTATTATAAATTGTTAAAAAATTACAAATTTTAAGGAAAAATGGAACGTAAAAAGAAGATTTGTATCATTCCAGGCTGTAAGTCTCATTTGGAAAAAGAAAATTACGTGTCTTTACATATGTAAGTATTATATTTTACATCTTTTGAATTTTTAAAAGAGAGAAAATATATTGAACGAATATATTCGTCTATTTCTGTTTTTTGACAATAAGAAATACCAAAGAAAGAGAGGAATATACCCAAAACATTGGACACTTTTTTGTATGGATAGCCACTTCCATTTAATTCTAATTCGTTGCGTATACGTGTATTTTAATAATTTATTTCTAAAACAGCAATCTAAATTTATTTTTTTAATTTGAAATTTGAACTTATTTGACATAAAAGTCATTACATTTCGTTATATTTCTTATTTGATTACATTTTTTGAAATGAGTACAAAATTAGTCTTTCAATCGAATTCACCGTTGAGAATTTGTCTCATCGAATCGAATCGAGATATTCGAATAATTTTATATCGAATCGAATTCACCGGTACGGCTGATTATAATTTTACATACTCACAAAGAAGATCCAACGGGTTAATTATAATCAAGTGTGTAACTTACCTGTAACAAAAAGTAAAATTTATTATTTAAAATTAATAATATTGAAATAAAATTTAAAAATAAATAAAATTAAAGTTAAACATTTAAACATTAATAATTTTGAAATAAAAAATTAAAAATAAATTAATAAAGTGTTCTATTTTGTTGTATTTGTTATATTGTTGTATTAAAAATCGATCTAAGACTTAAACTTAATATAGCAATCAACTTGACGAATACCTTTACATACAATATAGTTCTTCCTTTCAGTTAATTTTAATCCACAGAGCCGCTTAATTTGGCTGCGAAAACAATTATGTCTAATATTGTAAGTGCAATTGCTGTTGGAAGTACTAAAATCGATTTATATCTGATAAATCGTAAAATAGAATTAAATATGTGGAAATTGTTTTACTGGGCAAAATAATTAACATAATTTAAATAATAAGCCCACACATAAGTTAAAACAAGAAAAATTTACAAAAAAAAAACAATAGTCCTGGCAGTAATTGCTTGCAAATCACTGTTGTGTATAATTTAAATTAGGTCAACATCGAAAATGCAGTATTAGAGTTTTTAGTCTAGTGTGTTCCATAATGTACTATATACAATGTAGATAGTTTCAATATGCTTACATACTACTTTAATTATACGTAGAAAGAAGTGTAGAAGGAATGTAAACATTTGTCGAATTAATTATGTTGTATATATAGTACGTTATGGAACATACTGCATTGCAGTTACAACTCTAATATTGCTTATGGAACATACTGCATGTTATGGAACATACTGCATTGCAGTTAAAACTCTATAACTCGATATCAAGGTTTTGTTCAATAACAAATAAATAATAATAATAAGCCCAAAATAAAGTAAAATGTATACCTTAATATCTATTTATAGAATAACTAGGATGACAGAGCTTCGCTTTAATTTTAGTGGTTAACGATTCAATTTCTCTATAGCAAATCTAGGGATATCAGATGAGAGATAAAAAATGAAACAGCCATTTTAACTAAATGTATGGCACTTTAGATATTGTTCGTTCAAGCCACAACAGAATAGACGAATAGATTGATGAGACTACATGCAAAAAATAAATGAAAATCGGTTTGTTAAAATAGTAATGATTGGTTAAACAAAATGAAAGCAAGGTCAGCATTACAAGATTATAAAATATTAACGAGTTGATTGAAATAAACATATAACATTGCCTTAATCAAGAAGAAGAAAAAAAAGAATAAATTAACTGTTTTAATTGTTTTTACATATAATGATTTACTAAGAGTCATAAGCCACAGTTAAATAACAATCCCTTCCTTAGCATAACGGTCGGATGTGGATTAAAGGAAAGGATGGGGGGGGGGCCAGGTTCTTCTAGCACATTATTCAGAATATCAATGAATACTATAATAAAGGCTAAATTATAACAGGAGTTACAATGCTACACAGTAAATATTATAAGAGAGGCATATTTGTTTTATCAAAGTTTTAACAATAAAATATAACAATTTTCTAATCATTGATTATTATATTTTTCTTCCACACATTTTGAACAGGATAATGTTCAAGGTTGAGTATCATATAGCGCAAACAATTTTTTAAAGCTGCTTAAAATAATATTTTTATTCACAAATTTGACAAAATAAAAAAGTATAAAAAAATTTTAATATATGGATTTTGAGCGGAAAAAAACCTAAACCATTATATTTCTATTTTGACTCCTAAAGACTTAAGACCCTTTCGGGTTGGATTAGAAGATTGAGAATAAAGTCTTATGGTTCTTATTTGATTCTAACCAAACACTCTGACTCTGTAATTCATTGCTTTCGGACCACCCATCCAGTATAAAAATTAATATTATAGGCTAAATAATTCAATGAGTAAATTATTTAGATTTAGATATCTATTTAAAAATCTATATCGCTTAATGTATTAACACAGAAATGGGAATTTTAGAACGAAATAAAATATATCCAAGTTCGTATTACAATTTGTTAATAAAATTTGGATTTTTTTTTCGTTAACAATTTTTGTTTTCCTTAATAACCATATTTAATTGCAAATGTTAAAATTAATTTATTTGATCATTAGTTAACGCTATTTATCAATCTATCATACATTAACAAAACATCTATTATGGTATTCAATCAAAATAGACCAAGTCCGATTAATAATATATATATACAATATTTTATTTATAGTTAAATCTATTCATTTCACTTTACTATTAAAACCACAGTAGTCGATGTAACTTACAAACAATTAATTAATAATTCTTATTATATTGAGAATCAAATCTTTCAAGTACATATACTCAAAATCATTCAACCAATGTTGATTCTTTTCAAATCAACTATAATTAAAAAAAAAAAAAAAAAACAACAAAAAATAGCAAACAAAAATTCAACTTCATTTCTTTAATTAAATATTTAGCCTTAAGCGCGCATATGTATAATATTTTATTCTTATTATTATATTATTATTGTTTACACTCGATATTATTAATACATTCTACAGATTTGAAAAACAAAAAAAAAAGAATAATTTTTTATATATTAATATTAAAAAAAAAAGATCTATAGAAAATAATGACAATTTTGATGACAAATGTACCAACCCAAACCAACCAACCACCTAAATGGCTTACAATTTAAAATTTTAATTTATATACGAGTAGAGATATAAACATAAATAAAATACATAGATCTATACAAATATATACACATTATGTAAATGGAATGGATATTAAAACATTAACCGGAATAAACAAAAGTGAATTTCTAAAATAATATAATGTACATTAGAATGTAAGGACTTTAAAGAGCTGCAATGCCTGATGACGACGAGGACGACGACTAATAATAAAGAGTTGTTATAAAATTTTCAAAAATTATTTATTTTATGAATACTTAAATAGCCGTAGGTTTTTTTTCTATTTGTAAATGAAAAAACAAATGCATAATACAATTTTGCTAAATAGGGTTGCCAGATGTATAGCAAATAAAAAAAATGTGGATATTTTTTTCAATATCGATATATGATAAAAATTGATGAAAAAATTTGATAAATTGGCTTTTATTTGTAAAGAAGGTCTTTCCATCACTTGTTTTAATTTGCCACTTAATATGGTGTCCTTTTAAATATTGTTGTTGTTACAAATATGTATTTTAATATATGCGAGAATATTTGTAAATGTAAGTGCAATACAATCTAGTAGGTAGGTAAGTGGAATTCCATAATCATTTGCTTCTGCAAAATCAGTTAGCAATTAATTGTGCCTTTTTGATGCCATGACTTGGTTGTTCGTTAAATTATTTGCTGTTTATATTAATTATAGCTACCTTGTGCGATCGAGAAAGTCTATTTGTAATGAATAATTAAACTGTTAAATTGTTAAATAACTGCAAGTTTACATAACGGTTATACAAATGTAAAATTATTTGTAATCATTAATGTAATGTTAAATGTAATGTTATATGTTATGTTAAATGTAATCTTACATGTTATGTTAAATGTAATATTATTTTGATGTAAGAAAAATGTATTAGGCTTTGTATTCAATTTATAATTAATAGCTGTTTTGTTTTCACAAATTGGATTTGAATTTGGATTTAAAACAGAATTTTGATTCCTAAATTTTATGATAAAACTGAGTTTAGATGGAGTTAATTATTAGGTTAAGTTAGGTTAGCTAGTTAATGGTTTTATTTAAAATAACAACACATAATATTGATTTTTTCAGTCTTATTTTTACAATATATTATACATATAAGCAAGTAGTATGTAAGTATAAAATAATAATTATGAATGTACAAAAAACAAATAATTAAGCAATTAGAATTAACGTAAAAATTTTAAATTAATTTATATGTTAATAGTAGTCCATTAAAGCTATTTTTTGTCAACTTTTTATATGCTAAGATAGTTTTAAGTTTGTATATTAAAGGCACAAAATAAAAGTTTAATTAAAAAACAAAAAATATGATAAAACTGTAAAAATTGTTAAAATTTGAAAATAAAAGAACTGATATATTGTACATTATTGACACTATAGTACCACAATGATAAAATATAATAACAACAAAGCTAAATTAAAATCCAAATCTAAAAAAAAAATATATGTATTTAGATAGTTGTTGTTTTATATATATGTAATTATTCAGATTTTGATTTGTGAAAAAAAAAACAAAGTTGATATTACAGTTAGAACATTGCAAATTAATGTTGATTATAGATTTTTCAAGAATAATAATTTTGTACATGAATAGCTTTTAAGAAATCTGAATCTCTGAATTTGAATGGTATATAAGCCAATAATTAATAATATTTGCATTAATAAATATTAAGAATTAAATTATTTAAATAAATAGTATTGAAATTATTCTTAATGTAATATTGATTGTTGTATGCAACAGTAAGTCTTATAGATATACATTATTTCTAGTATTATTAATGATATCTAACAATACTATTGACATTAAAAGAATAATCGTATTATTGTTCCTACACAGGCTCACTCTTGTGGTTTTATCAAAAATAAAAAAATATTTAATTAACGTATTTCACAAAAAAAAAAAAATATGTACAACCGGTAATCCTAACATACAAAATGATTTATTATCAAAATAAACTGATAACATGTATCTTTCATTTATATTTTTTATCATTTCTATGCATATATTAGATTAAAAAGGAAAACAGAAATAGAGAAAGAGAGTGAAGGATAAAAAAAGGATATGCATGCATGCGTTTGTAACGCATGTTAAAAAACAACCCTGCAATTTTAAATCACAATATATATCATATATATACATACATACAATTTATATTTCCTATCCACGAGTGAATTTTCTTTCTTTTCCATATATATATATATACAAACATATTATGTATATATACGCATATACAAACATAGTATTAAATATTTTTTTTTCGTCTTTATTAAATAGATATATTGATAACGAATGAATAGAAGGGGTGTAAAACGATTTTAATAATAATTTTAGTTAGTTTTGACATTTTGGTAAGAACAAAGACTGTTTCTCTATAGAAGGGTTACGTCGTTCCGACAAATCATATCCTTCTCTATAGAAGAAATAATACGTCTCCATAGAATTATAAAATTTAGTAGAAATTAATATATAAAATAGACATTTCTTTCCTGATATATCAAAGACCAAAAATACCGACCACAGAAGGAAAAAGGATGGGTGAAATAAGAAGAAATTGTATTTAGACAAATACATATACATAGAAATAAACACTTCATGTAGTTTTTTTAAGTATAGGTATAAAAGCTTAAGTCATGTAACTTATCATTGTCATATTAACTGTAAATATCAGTATAAAAAAGCGTATAGCTATGGCAAATAGTATTCACTTTTATTTTAATTGTGATAAATAAAAAAAATACGAGTCTGGTGTCTTTGAAAATAACTGTTCAGTGAAATAACTGTTCAGATGTCTTTGAAAATAACTAATAACAATGTTATATAGGGCGATCCCACCTGAAATTTTTTAAATAAGGGGGTGAAACCTGGGCAAACTTCGTTTACATATTTCTGTTTTTATTAATCGTTTTAATGAATTAAATCAATCCTGTAACATTTTTGTAATACACAACTTTTACGTCAGCCTTGTCTCAGCTAACTCTGACGTGAAAGCTGTATAGAGCAATGTGTTCTTCAGAAAATAAAATTTAGAGCTGTAGTTGATATTTGTTAAACATTATTGTTTTTAACCCCCTTCATCCCAGACTAAATTTAAAAATAGATCCCTTTCTTGTCTGGTTTGAATGAATTTTTTCAGGTTCAGATCGGACCACTCTATGTATAAGAAACTGTTATAAATTTTATATCTTATTGAAATTAGATATTGATAATTTTTTACTAATAGTCAAAAATTATTAAACCGAAAAAATAAATGTTGCAAGTTTGATACGACTCATAAACTTTTAGGTTACCTACCAATGTACATATATATATATATCTATATATATATATAATATATTTAATGAAAAAATAATCCCTTTTTTGGTCCCTAAATTTTCCTATATTATATGAAATTGGAAAAAAAATATGAATATAAAGTTACATATATTATTATGAATGAGGTATGAATGTCCTTTTTTGTTGATTGTATTGTTGTTATTGTTATTATTGTTGCAAACATAAAATGTAATAACGTAGCAACAATTTTTATCAAATTCATTTTTTCTATATGTATATATCTATTATAATATATGGCTTGCATTGTCATAAATTTTTGTAGTAAGTTTAAGGCTATATAAAATACATAATGCGAGTATAAGAGTTTAGTAAAAATAAAGGTGAGTAAAAAATTGAGATACATATGAAAAAAGGAGAGCAATAATAAAGAGAAAAAATATATAAACCGGGGTTAAGGAACTTTTTATGCGATTTTTCCGCTATGTATATTTTTACAACATTCTGGTATTTTTTTTTTTTTTTTTTTTTTACTGTTATTCATATAATTTATGATCATAATGCCTTTTATGCCTATGGTATATTAAAAAATTTTTTTTTGCTTTAACATAAATACAAATAAAACAAAAAACAAAAAAAAATCAAATAAGAAGGGAGGATAAATTTGATACCAAATCATTGATTCTCTCTAGAATTACCGAACAGAAATTTATATTTTATTTCAAAAACAAAAAAATGGACACACATTCATGTATTGTAGTATGTATACAATGAAGGATGAAAATTTTAAAGTTAGCAATAATAAAAAAAGGATACACATGTAGCTAGGCAATAAATGAGATCAAAATTAAAATTTTGTTTATATTTTGTTTTTATTATTTATGTTTTTCATTATTATTTTCTTTTTTGAAATATTAATATAAAAAATTAAGGATGGGTTATTTAATCTGATTTGATAAACGGAAATTCAGTCAGTTTTTTTTTCATTATTATTATTGTTTTTTTTTGTAGTTCTATATAGAATTTCTCATTTAATATTTAAATTTAAATTTGGATATTATTAAAATATATGATGATTTGAATATACAATTGGAAATATATACATTTAAATGAATTATCCTTAAAAATAAAATATATCCTTTAATTTATTGTTTTTAATTTTTTTTTTGTTTTTTTGTTTATAAAATATTTTTAATAATGGATTATCATACTATATTATATTTAATTTTTTTTTCTGTTTTTTTGGTTAATAGGCTTTAAATTTAACAGTAAAAATTTTTTCAAAATTTAATTTTTTTAGTTTTTGTTAATTTAAAAATAAACTAGGGGCCCCTGTTGAGTAATTATAATTCAAATTGAAGCCAAATTTAAAGTTTTTAAAAGAACAGTAATTTACGTACATGTTTAATAAAAAGCTTTGAGGCTAGTAAGTTTAATTTTGGACACATAAATACACCTCCCTCATATACTGATTCGTTTTTCGATATATTCCCTATAGTCAGTGGCATTTAATGGTCCTTAAATGCTTGTCTATTATAATTATAGACTAGGGGCCCCTGTTGAGTAATTATATTTCAAGTTGAAGTCAAATTTAAAGTTTTTAAAAAAACAATAATTTACGTACTGACATAGACTTCGCACGATATAGCAGAAACCACTCGTGTTTAATAAAAAGTTTTGTGGTTAGTAAGTTTTATTTAGGACCCATAAATACACGTCCCTCATATACTGCTTCGTTTCCGATATATTCCCTATACTAAGAAGCATTTAGTGATAAAATTACTAAAACTAAAAAGTTTTGTTATTAAAGAGGTACGTATATATACATCTACATAATACATAATTTTAATAAAAACTATATTATTACTACAAATAACAAAAATTTAGAAACAGTTACTTAAAAAGATAAAAATGAAGAATTCAAGTGACCTACTATATCAAAATTAAGTACTCTAACTCTACTATATAAAAATAAATTTGTTAGTCATATGAACAATTCAACTGATTTTTTTTGTTTTTGCTTTTTTATATTTTTTATTTGAGATGAATTTGTTTCGTTTTTTTTTTTGGCATATGTACATAGATTCATTCGCAAGTACATAATATAAAATATAATAACTGATTTGTTTACTTTTGTTTATTATTTTCATATCTCACTTATGAATAATGTATTTGCTGAATAATAAAATCATATGAGTACAAAATTTTCAACTGTGTGCGCATTTTTGTTTTATATACAATCTTATATATTATATATATTAGAAATTCATTAAGGAGTAGGAGAATCGAAATAAAATAAAAAGGTGTCTACTGCGCAAGTCCTTAAATGCTTGTCTATTATAATTATAGATATTAAAATATTTAATAATTTAATTCCGAATTTACAATTTACTGATTGATGAAAATGAAAATTAATGGACTAACACTTACCGAAAACAAGCAATTGGGGAATTTAATTTAATTTGATTTAATCGATCGAATATACCATGAGTCCAAAAGTTTAAATACAATTTTTATTTCAATTTTAAAATACGCCTTCAAGCAATTTGTTTAGGATTTACAAAATTTATCTATACTACATACCATCTCTACAAATCGACAACATACCGTGTACAAAATAATTTGATATTTTGAATTAGGTTAGGCAAAAATATTTTCTCAGAGTGAAAAACGAGCTTTTGTTAAACTGGTAAAAAATGAACCAAAAATGTCTGTACCAAATATAGCACAACAAATAGAATAGTCATATAGAAAAGCCAATTTGGTAACCAAGCTATATTAGAAATATTTTTAATAGAGTTGGATATCATGGGCATTCAGTTAGAAAAAAATCTTTCATAAGTGAAATAAATAGAAAAAAGGGATAGAAAAAATATCTTAAATATAATAAATAGAAAAAAACTTTGCTCAAATACATAAAAATAAGTCAGAAGACTTTTGGAATAATGTTGTATTTAGTGACGAGAACAAATATAATATTTATGGTCCTGGATGGAAATGCAAAAGTATGGAGAGAAACCAATAAAGAATTCTGCAAATAAAACATTATACCAACAGTAAAGCATGGTGGTGGTAATGTAATGGTTTGGGGGTGCATCAGTGCTGAATGGATAAATATTGTTATTTAAACATTTTGAGAGAAATAACCAGTGTAGAAAAATTGGGGTTTGACAAACGATGTTTCACATTTCAGCAAGATAATGACATTAAATAGAATAGTGTATTTTCAATATACCAAATCAATTACATTTACCACTACAGTTTCCCGATTCAAACCTAATTGAAAATTTATGGGGTATGTTGAACCATCACATTCGCAAGCATCATATAACATCCAAAGAACATTAAAAAGCGTAATATTAAGCAATGGAACAAAATATCACCACTTCAAAATTGATTTCCAGTATGAAAAACGTGTGCTTGAAGCAAAAGGCAATCAAACCAAATATTAAAAAGAATTTATATAAAAAAATAAGTAATGCTAATTAAAATTAAAATGCACAAACTGTATTTAAACTTTGTAGATATCAATTTTTTATTTTTTTTGTTTTAATTTTTGTGTAAATATGTAAATACACATCAAAATAATTGAAATATAAAATTCAGGGGCTTTAGCTTATAAGCAAAAATTTTAAAAAGTATAAAGTGTATTTAAACTTATTGGACTCACTGTAAATGTCCCGTTAAATAGTAAGAGATCGATTGAAGAAGTAAAGGTGCCAACTTGAGTGAATTATATTTTTTAATATTTTTAGTTTTATTTTAATATGATTTCAACTGTCTTATTTTATCAGTGCTTGCCTCTGAAATTTAGGTCTAATCTAATTTAATCTAATCGACTTAGATAGTCGTAAACACTGTTGAAGGGAGTAAGTTGCTTCCAAAATATCAATATTTATTTGTAATAAAAATGTATTCTCTTAGTGAATAAAAATTCGACTTTTCATTGAAAATGTAAGAAATAAATAAATTAAAATGTATAACTAAGAACAATAATATGGTTATCATCAACTAGTACAATATGATCATATTAATTAAACGAATAAAATATAAACACAAATGAATTAAATCTGAAATTGTAGAACTTCCATTAATTACGACAATCAATGGTAATCAATATTTCGTTAGCTTTAAGATATTCAATTCAATGTCTAAAACGAATACGAAGTAAGCTAATAAATAATTACATTTTTTGTTTTTGAATGTTTTTTTAAATTTAATTTTTGTTTGTGTTTATTATATAATCGTAAGAATTGCCTAATATATATATTTTTAATTTTGAAATGAATGTATTTTTTTTGTATTCAACTGATTGCAATTATTTTAATTACTTAGCTTTAAATTTACTGATTTATTTGTTACATTAATAAACTTATATACATAACTTAGTCTGTAAATTATAAAATAATTACTGAAAATAGGTATAATACTTATAACTGTGAGTTATAAGATATAAACTGAAATTACTTAAAATAGATAATATTAATAACTGTGAGTTATAAGATATGAAATGAAATTTCTAAGTGATATCAAAAAATATAATAATAAAATTATTATAATATGTTCTTTGATAATATATAACATATTGAATGAACTGAAAAAAAATTGTAAATTATATAAATTGTATAGAAATTTATAAATTTTAAGAATAAAAGAATATTGTAAGTAATTGAAGCTTAGCAATACAATAATTGTATATTGTAAATATTCTAAATATATATATATATATATATATATATATATATATATATATATATATATATATATTTATATAAGAGTATATAGAAGTTATTCTATCTATACAGAGACCTCAATATCATTACTATGTGGATGTTCCACTTGCAAATCTTTAATACCTTATCTGTTCATCTAAAATGTACACGTTTTTTCTATAATTATACATTAATATATTATATATATATATATATATATATATTCAAAACAGATTGCTATTTTTATGTTACAACAGCTATTATCAGAAAAATTACTATATTCCAATGAATTATTCCATGAAATGATTCATTATAATTATCTTAGTATTTGCGTGCCTAAAGATCCTTTTTTGCTTCTTCTTAAAATTACTCCTATCTCATAATATATTAAACAATATACATACCTATATATATATACATATCTTTCAATATTGCTTTACTATATAATATAAATAAATAAATAAAAAAAAAAAAAATTCAAGGATATTTTTAATACTTGTTTCTAATTTAAGTGCTCATACATGATTGTATCGAAGAAATAAAAAAGAACACCCAAAGGTGCTATAAACTTTCTCTCTATATATTTTATATACATGTACAATATATATATATATATATATTTTTTTTTTTACATTAGGGAATTAAAAAATCATTTGGTACATTACCAGTTTTATTTGAGCTCAATTCATTCATTGAAAATTTCCATTTTTCTATACAATTTATATGTATACTATATGTATAGGTAATGTAAAATTTATAGTTCTTGTAAGTAGTATTATCCTTTTCATCATGCTCAACATAATTATAAATTAAGTCATACAATAGAATTATTTTGTATTTATTTCTTCTTTTTTTTAAATTGAAACAGATAAATCTAGTATAGAATCTTAAAATTCCCGGGTTGGCTCAACAGCATGAAAATATGAAATATTATATGCAAAAATGTATATGTATATAAAAATATGAATTTATGTATGCACTTATATACTCCTACACCTACATATATACATATTGCAATTATTATTTAGATGATGATATAAAATTATGAATTAAATATAACAAAATCAGTGTTTCTATATATATAGGATCTGATTTATTATATCTGAGCAACATTGTGTCATTTTAGGTTGTTAACACGAAGATCGTTGGGTCGAATTCAGCTTTTGGATGAATATTGTAGATAGTTTTTCTTTAAAATAAATTTTGAAATTATAATCATTAAAGTAAATTTAAACCATTCTATTGTACAAGCTATTGTGAAGTTAACTCTAATGGAATTATCGAGATTAAAACTGATTAATACGAGTATATACCAAAATTTGAATGTTTACATGTCAAAACTGTACTGTGTTATTTTGTTGAAACATGAAAATTTATAAAACCAGTAAACCTATGTTAATCAGTAAATTTTTTGGCAACAACATCCGACAGCTAACTGGGAAATTGTGTATAAAGAATGAAAAATTTATTTTTTATATATTGATATGCCTAAGACAGATCAGAATGGGGGAAGATTGTTAACATTCAGTGTTGCAGAACTAGTAGGTAATGGATTGTGATTTATTTAATTATTGTACAATTTCAGGTCATTTTCCCCTTCGAAACGTGGGCCTATTTAACATATACATAAACTAAATACAATTCATTTAAACATAATAATTCAAAGCCTAAATTTTTTTGTTATTTACTTTATATCAATGATAAGTGGTCGCATTTTGCTTTCATCAGGAATCGAAATTGGGACTCTTTAGTTGAAAAGCAGATACTCTATACCTGCTGCGCCACCCAGTGTGTTTTATGAAGATATGAATATACTTTTAAACCCAACTGACAAAAAATAAAGGCTTTAAACAAAAAATAATTGGAGGTATATTTCACACTTGAGGTGGCTTAGTTGTGAATCACTAATGCTTTAAAGTTACTTGCAATGCAAAATTACCAAAATAAGTATTTTTTTTTCTAAAATAATAAATATTTGAGTAAAATGAAATCTGACTTTAATTAAAAAATAAAATTAATGATAAGATAGTATGAGATAGTCCTTGTGCCACAACGATAAAGATTAAATGACCAGCAGAAGAGTGAGATGATTGGTAAATTAATGCAAAAAAAATGTATACTACAAAATTAACATTTTGGGGAGTCCTGATGATGCTTTTTATATTCTGTTCTATCACTATCATTCCATAATACATTTTAATCTATATATATATATACGTACATAAATTGAATATAATATAAAGTTCAATGTCCTTTCGAGTTTGCTTATTAAAAACAACTACATACAGAAACAAAACATTAAATATATATATCATCTGTATTTATTTATACACTATAGATATATATAAATGTATATATTTTATTTTAAAATTACACTCTGTTTATGTGTTTATATATGTATATATACGATGAGTATAAAATTTTACCTAGGTAAATATACATAAAAATAAGGAAATAATGGCTATATTATATGTTGTTACTGGCGATATTCCCTGGGCATATTTTTTTGTTGTTATTATTATTATTGTTTTTCTTATTTTTTTATTTTATCTATATATGTTACCTATGTTAATATTTTTATAACAAGATTTTTCCCTGATGCAATTCTATTCTATACAATATTATAACATTACAACACTACAACAATAAAAAACAAAAAAAAAATATCTCCAAACTATAGAATTTAACTTTGGGATCTGAAATATTAAGGATAACAAAAATAACAACAAAACACAGCAGCCACACAAACAATAACAACAACTGTTGGCAGAGTAAAAAATCATAGAATAATTTTGTTTTTTGTTTTGCAAAATTTTGTTTTTGGTTTTAGACAGAGAACTCAGGCCAAGACATCAATCTATGCAATATACATAAGCATATATCTATATATACTTTTATATTATATATTATGCATTTTTATAATGTATTTATAGTTATATATCCTTATAAAGTTTTTTTTTTTTTTTACTTATATTTCTCTTATATTGTACAATAAAAATTACCTGAATGAAAGATTTCTGAATACACTAAATGTGTTGAGTTGTAAGCTTTTTTTATTTTTAAGAATATTTAATGAATTTTATATAAAATGTATTTGAATATGAATATAAAATACACTGTGAGTAATAAAAAAGAAAAAAAATTGGGGTAGATTAGATATTGTAAGCATATGATAGCTAAGTCAAGTGAAAAATCTAATAAGAAATATAGTTGGAATCGGAACTGATACGATAGGTTGGTAGGTGTGTGTGCAGTATAATGATTTTCAACTGGAAATACGATAAAGTTCGATTATGGTACGATAAGTTAAAGATCTATCGTATCAATTCTAACCATAGGTCTTATGTCAGGCAATGTCAGTTATTAAAAAAATAATGCAGTGTAAATCCCTGTGCGATGTAATCTTATATGTCAAATTATACAATGAGCCCAGGAAATTGCGTCATATTTCCACTTTCTTTTTATACAGTATTTACATAGGATTTTGATTACGTAGGTGCATAGAAATTGTAAAATTTTTTTTTATAGATTTTCTATATGTCTCTCAAATTTATAGGTTCTGTAAATATATTTTGATGGGTTTCAAATCTTCTGACATTGAGCCAATAACACATTGTGTAATAACCTCCTATCATCGAGCTAATATCAATCTTTTTAGTTTGTATTTCGTTAAAATATTTTGAAGAACTAATGAGTGATAACTATATACAGTTTTGCCGACTTCAGGTTGAATTTAATTCTGATATAGTGTCTAAATTCTATCAGTGCAATTTTATCTATCGAGCACGGTTTTATTCTCTGAGCAAATATTTCAAGTTTAAGCATAAGATTGATTGTTTTGCCTGTCAAAAAGTGAGATTTTAGTTCAAACTCAGTTTACTGGATTGAACCCATTATATATTTTTATACTATTTTGATTCTAATTGCTCATTATTATATACTGCTCATTGCTCATTACTCATAGGCTCATTATTCAAGTTATTGTTTCCCTTTTGTAAAAAATATAATTTCATAATGTTATTAATTATTATTCTCGATAATTCATTTGTGAAAAAAAATAACACCATCATGAAGTGCAAAAATTATTCTTGTTCTAATGTCTGAGATGGCAGTTCGTGGTTAGACGAAATGTCTATGATTAAGCGATTATTAGGATAATTTTTATAAAAAAAATTTTTGAATTTACTTCAATTAAATTGTTATAACAGTGTTATTATGTACACTATACAATCACCATTATAACAATAAAATTTGGCATTTGAGTTTGAAATATTTTCAGTTTTGGTATCGATTCGAATTGTTCATTATTATATACTGCTCATTGCTCATTACCATAGGCTCTTTATTCAAGGTACTGTTATCCTTTTACCAAAAATATCATTTTATAATGTTATTATTCCGGATTTGGAATGCATTTGTGAAAAAAAATAACACCATCGTGAAGTACAAAAATTATTCTTGTTCTCATGTCTGAGATTAGTGGGTTGTTAGGCAGAATGCTTATGATAAAGCAGTTAGTTAGTTTTTATTGTTTTGACCTCTTATTTCACTTTAATTATAACACTTGTATTATAATGTACCCTATACAATCACTGTTTTAGACCTCAATAACATAGAATTAATTGGATTTTTAAAAAATTGAATTTAGCATTTTGTAACCTATATGAGGTTAGGTGCAAAGTATATTTATGTATAGTAAACAATTATATCCATTTGTGAAGTGAAGTAAAACCATTGTGAAAGTTTGGTATTATAACAGAAATAAACTAATTTGTAAAGAAAAAACTTCTAATTCTTGATCTGAAAAAATTTGACTTCTGTCTTACCTCATTAGAGCTACTTTTGCCTGAAAACTGTTTTAGATAGAACTAAATTAACATTAAAAAAAGTACCTATAAAAATTTTCATATATTAGCTAGGACTAAAAAGAAAATTAAGTAATTAAAAAAAATTGTCATCTATTCAGTAAGCGATAAATATTGAAAAAAAGACATGATATAAGTAACATTATAAAATGTATTATAAATAAATAATTTTTTGACTCTGTGTATAATTACAAAAAAAAAAAAATGTGTACATTATAATGATACTTAAGTAAAAGTCATTCATTATCTCATTTTGCCTTAAAATTAATTTTTTATTATTATTTTTTTTTTGTTTTGTATTTTCCAACACGAAATGGTTCAATTAAGGTTAACAACTATCAACGCATATGTATACTACATATACATGCTATTTTTTAATTTAAGGATAACAAAAACGTGTTACATATTAATGTAAAATTGTTGTTATTTTTATATTATATAAGTTACAAGAAGCTAGAATTTATATTATTATATTAGTGTTCTATTTTTTTTCTGTTAATCTTGACTTATCAGCTAAAGAACTAATTGAATAATTATATACAGAGTATATTTGTAAAAATACGAAATGAAAGAAAACATTATACCAAAATGGCAAAATGGTTATTTAATGAGTTATAAAAATGTTTAAAAAAAATATTTCCAGATCTTTTAGATCTTAATAGATTTAATAATAATATGTTCCAATAGATTTGATAGGTCCTAATAGATTAAAACAATATGTATCAATATATTTGAATAGGTCCTAATATATCAATATATCCCAATAGACCTTTATATAGATTTTAATTATTAATTGGAAGCATTTAATTTAAATAAGGACGAAATGGTGTTCAACCTTAGTTACTGACAGTAGTTCAAATGAAAAAGAAAATGAAGGTAAAATATGTTGCTTAACAATATTATTTAAATAATTTGAAAAATAATTAGTAATGGTAGTAATTACGACATATATTTACTTTTATTTTAACTAATCAACTAATAACGAAACTATAAAACAACAAAAATAAAAATTGAAATGCAAATTAATCTTTTTTTGGCTCTACATATTTATTAGAATATATATTTATGTATTTAACAGATATTGATGAATTTCTGTTGATTTTTATAACTCACAGATGGTCTTTTCAATTTAAGTTATAAAGTCAATCATTGTTGTAAATCAAGATTTGTATAGATAGTTTCAGCAATTTAAAATTATTTGGTAATGGTATACAGTAAAAGTAAATAACAATGACTTATATTTGCTTTGATTTTGACTAATTATGTAATAAAAAAAAAACAAAATCAAATAAAATTAATTGATTTTTGTTGACATTTTTTTGTTTTTTATTAACAGTTTTTGATAACGCAATCTTATTGCATATTTAAATATATTATTACTATAGATTTGAAATTCCTAGTTTCACTTATATGAACATCTTTTCATTAATGGTGTCATTGTTTCACTAATCCCACTGCTCATAAATAATATGGCAAAGTTTCATCTATTGTAATAGACATTTCATGTGCTTACTTTAATCATAAATTTGACAGTATAAAGTGCTTAGAATGAAAATTTTGACTGGGTTTAGAAAACGATATTCAAAATGGTAAAATGAGCACTACTGAGTAAATTAATATTGAAGTACACTTGCTAAGTGCCAGTACTTTCTTAAAATTAAAGTACCGCAATAACGTAAGTAGTAAGTAATAAAAATAATGAGGAATTTTACTTAACTGGATACACTGGAGTTCCTGCTCTTCCACCGAAAGGTTTCAAATACAATTTACCATGAAGATATAATTCACCATAAAATACAAAAAATGTTGGCAACAAAAATAAAAAATAAACTAATCGTCTTCTGTATAATTTATAAATAAAATAGGTCTACCCAGACAGGGAATTAGAAATAATATTAGAAATAATATTAGAAATCTAATTGCATTCTTTACCGTGAATTCTAATTGATTTCTTGAATATTTCAAAACTGTGTAAATTAGCCCTAGTATCGAGCTTATATGAGTATATATCTATAATGACATAGAACTACATATGAAAAATGTCAAACGAAGCTGAAAAAGCTGACATATATATTTGTCAAAGCAAAAACTACATAAGAAATATTTCTTAGAAAAACAACAACAACAACAAAAAATTACATAATATGTTGAATTCGGTTTGGATGGAATTTAACATCAAAATGATATTTTTAACGAAAATTTAACGGATTTTCAGGTTCAACTTAATTGCCGCATATGTCAAAGACCTCCATCGCTTTGTAAAAAGCTCGAAATGGTTCAACGAGTAGAATCTTGTGCGAGAAAAGTTTCCGTGATATCATAATTGACCCTATTATAGTCTGCAGCCATTTCTAGTTACGTACCTACCCCGCATATGTCAATTGTGGTCATTTACATATACATATATTTTTCATATACGGAATATCAAATATATAGTTCTATGTCATTATAGTTAGCCCATAAGTCGGTACCTTGTACATAATTTGCTGAAAAAAGTAAAAACCTTGTACTACACTATATTAAATAGTATGAGGTAGTAGCAAAAAAATAAAAATATCCTTATTTAAGGATATTAAATTATATTCTAAATGAAAATAAATTATTTTAGTATATATGTATATACAAGAGATTTAAATATTTCCTGTCTAAAAAAAAAAAAAAAAAATGTTTATTATTTTTTTCGTTTTGTGTTAATATAATTTACTTTATATTCTTGTTTCTTGTTTACATTTTTTTTTTTTTTTATTTTGTTTTTAAGTTATTCCGTTTTT
Organism: Argyra leucocephala; assembly: GCA_963942445.1. Classification (NCBI taxonomy): domain Eukaryota; kingdom Metazoa; phylum Arthropoda; class Insecta; order Diptera; family Dolichopodidae; genus Argyra; species Argyra leucocephala. The sequence goes on along the minus strand of OZ012681.1, from coordinate 130,292,877 downwards.
TGTTTTATTTTACTAAAATAATGTTTTCTAGTATCTTTAATTTATTTTCATTAATTTTATACAGAAAAAGGACTTTCAATTGAAAATGAAAATTTATAGAATTTTTTTTGTTTTATTTTTACCATCGTACTGTCCTGTTTTTCATTTTTAATCATATTTTTTTAATTTTTTTTTTTACAACAATTATATTTATGTATGTGTGTGTATATGCACGTATTTAGATTTTTAATTTTTCGTATATTTTTGTGTAATTAAAACAAGAGAATATACTATGTATGTAGCTATATATGAAATAATGTAAATATATATATATATATTTATCATATAGGATAACGAGTAATAACAGTAAAAAGCGTGGCAAGAAGTAATGTATCATTCATGGACAATAGAAAATTTTGAATAATAATATAAAAAAAAAGAAAAGCAGAAAAATTCATTTTTGAAGTTTTTATGCCACTGACGTTACTACCTTTTATCGTTTATTCTGTATTTCAATGAATAACCCTTGACCCTCTTGATTATTTATGTTTTTGATTTTTTTTTTCCTTGTAGTAGCTACTCAATGTCCATAGAGAATTTTTTTTTTTGTTTTTATTTTTTGTATTCCGACATGTTTTTTTTAGTAATAGGAATTTTTGTGTGTGTTTTTTTTTTTTTTTAGATAGGATAAGAGAGAATGAGTTTTAATGAATGATGGTCTGTCTGTTTTTGGCTCGCATATTTTTAAATGTACAAAAAGAAGTTATTTTTTTTTTGTGTTTTTATTTTTAATTTGAATGAAAAGCGCCATTAGAAATTAAAATTTGCATAAAATGCATCAAAATGATATATGAAAAAAAAGGGTTTGGTTGATATGGTAAATAAGTGGGTAGGCATAGATATTCTGTATAGGTAGGTAAGTAAGAGTTTAATAAAACAGAAATAGAGAAAAAAAATAATTTCATTTATTCTTCAAATATGTAAAAATAAAAAGTAGAAAATGCAATTCTGGTTTCTATTTTTGCTTGCTTTTAGGTTTTTTGTATTAGTTTTTTTTTTTTTTTTTGATTTAAATTGGGGTGTTCAAATTTGATTTGAAATACATGTTTACTAAATCGATAGGGTGATTAAAGAATTATTTTTGTGAAAATTTTTTAAAGTAGTTTTGGATCTAGTTTTTCTACTTGAATTCAAATTAATTTTAAATTTGAGTGTTTCAATAGTAATTAAAATCGATTAAAAAATGTTCAATTATTTAAAAAAAAATGTTGAAATTTAGTTAAAAATTGAGCAGATGTGCCTAGTTAGGAAATGTAATGTTGTAGAGGAGAATAGAAATTTTAATGTATTGAAAAAATATATGTTAGTCGACTTGAAATCAACCATCCAAATTCAATTGCAAATTACGCTTACCTAAAGCAAGAAAAATATAGCCTATAATTCTAATATATAGCGATGATTATAGCTTAATATAAATCAGAAATAATTAAAAATTTCAAGTATGGTAGACTTATGATACAATGGATGCATTAATGTATTTTTTTTCCAGTAATACACATTGGCTGATTTTCATTGCCCTTTATCAAGGACATAGATCTACAATTCAGAGGATATTTATCAAGGACAAGGACAATGAGGGAATTTATCAAGGACATAGATCTACAATTCTGAGATAAATGGGGAAGTAAAATATATTTTAAGAGGACGCGCTTACATAGTAATAAATGTATTTCAATTGAAAATCAGATCAAATATAGGAGACCGAAGAAAGTCAACTACCTGTCGAATATAGTATATAGAATATAAAATCACAACTAAGTTCACAACTAATGAGTGTTGTGGGGTGTTGAACCACTGATGCATATTGCAATTTTTTTTTGTTAATTAAGGCCAAAATAACGGGATAAAATCGCAGTTCAAATAAACAATTTAAATATTAAGAAAGGATATAAGAAGATAGTAAAAAATAATGAACAAAATTAGAAAAGAATATGAAAGAAATAGAATAGAATAGAAGAGTTATATTTAACTTACAAAAATTATTTTACTTTCTGGTCTTTGATTTTACTCAATTTTGTTTTCAAGAGCTATCATTAATAACTCGTATTTATCTGACTGCTGAACATCAGTTTTCTATATTTATAATAACATTTTTTGTCATTATTTGCAACATAAGTTCTTTTTCATCAATCGAACAAATTTTCTCTAACGTCTTGCAATATCATTTGGAACAGGTAGAACATTGCAAACATGACACAGATCCCTTCATAAAAAAATAGAAAATAACACCACAACATGAAGTGAAATTACACATCTAGTGCATAATAGAGTCAGATGGAAAAACTTTATAGAGGTCCTAAGTGAAGCAGAGAAAAAACGATAACATTCTTAAGTTGTCTCATTTGGTCAGTTAGGCTTTCTAAAGACTTCAGACCTCAACATAATATACACATATTGGAAATTATAAATTTAAATCAGAAAAACTATATTGAAAATTATTCATAATAAATAATTACAATTTTCAATATGTTTATATGATGTTGAGGTCTGAATTATGCAAATTGAAAAAAATAAAATAGACAAATTATTTGTAATCACTCTATATAGCTATATAAAGATAAATAATCGTATCTATACATAAAAAAGGACTTACAATAGTAAACTTAAAAAATATATTTTTTTTTTATATTTTTAATTTGATTTGTAGGTGGATGGAGAAGTGATGGATACTTTAATAAAATTTATTTTCAAAGTAAAAAAAAAAAAGAAAAACAACAAAAATTATTAAAGTATTCCCAAAAAATACAAAAAAAACAAAATAATTGAAATTTAAGATTTATATATATATATATTAGCGAAATTTGTATTTGTGTTTTCTGTAGATAGCAACAAAATATCATCATTATCGTTATAATCAAAATATATACATATATATTTATTTTTCATCCTACGGGCTTCTCATAACAAGTATTTAATCTAGCTGAAAGGCAAAATTGCAAATACAAAAAAATGAAAAAAAAAAAAAACAATAATAACAACGAAATAAAAAAAAAAAAACAAAAAACAATAATGATTATGGAACATGATGGTGCTCTAAGCTATAAAGATTAAAAATAGAGGCTATCCATCCCTTTTTGTATTATTTCAATCTATGATTTCTGTTTTTTTTTTATTTGTTTTATTTTTTTTTCTATTATTTTAGAACTCATAGAAAAATGTTAATAATGAGAGATTCTAAAAAACAGCAACAAAAACAATAATTAAAGGGTTGAGGTTGTTGTTATATGTAATGTATGTAACTGAATGTATTCATATACCAATTATATACATATTTCGTTATAAAACATAACCTCTATATGAATATCCATATTCATCTATCTACCACTTTCTTCTTCTCATACTTCATTATAAAACAAACCATTACACTACTCTTATTATTAACATTGAATATAACTGTATAAATACAAAAATAACAACAAGGATGTGTATATATAGTGTAGTAACAACGAATCTGATTAAAAGTCAAAAGAATCGAATATTTGTACATACGTACAAATATTGTATGTGCATATAAACGGATGGATAAATATTGGTGGATGAGTGAATGGATGCTAAGAAGATTCAGGATATTTCAAATGCAAAACAAAAAGAGAAAAAAAAAAACAAATTACAAAATTTCCAGTCATCTGGCCATTTCATTAATTTCGTTTGGTTGGTTTTGTTAAATCAAAAACCATTGGATATATGGTGAAAATGTTGTAATGTGAAGAAATTGCAATATCAACAACAAGAATAATAAAATCAAATACAGAGATGAAGAGATAAGTATATTTGTTCAAAACAACAACAATGATACTAAAAACAAGAATAAGAACAACAACAACCACCAAATAAAAAATCTAATATATTTTTTTTTCGGCCGCTATGATTTTTCATTCGAATGACGTAAAAAAATTTAAGATAATGTAAAACAAAAAATAAAAATAATAAAAAAAAAACATCAAAAATATAAAAAACAAGAAAAGTCAATTTGAATTAAAATGCAATTCGGAAAAATCTTGTATTTATTTTATATTTTGTTATATTTTTTATTCTTTTACTTTTTTTTTTTTTTACATATTTGTTTTTGTTTTTGTAAATTTAATTTTCCGGTTGAATTGATTTTTGGTTAAAATAATGTTTTTTTTTTCTTTCTTTTTTTCGGTTTTAATTTTCCTTTTTAATAAAAAATGGATTTTGCAATTGTGTATTGTACGGATGTTGATGATGACGATGATGGAGAGTTAAAATAAACACTTGAAAATGCATAGAACAAAACGAAAAAAATAACAAAAATTAAATAAAATGCAATTTTATGCAATCCATTTTCACATATTTGTATTTTTGTTTTTGTTATTTTTTTTTTCTTCTTCTTTTCACTATTATATTAAAAGATTCAAAGGATACTTTTAGGAAAATTTTTTTAAAAAAAAAAAAAACAAAATAACAAAAACACAATATATTTATTTTTTTTCGTAAATATACAAATATGAAATCGTATAATAAGACATATTTTTTGTTAGTTAGAATGAGAAATTTATATACTGAAAGTAATTAAAAAACAAAAAAAAAAAAAATAAAACAAATATAAATAATAAAAATAAAAAATTCAATTTCAAGGGATTTAATTTTACTGTATAAGAAATCAAGGATATAAATGCATTTTTATAAATATTATGCAGTTTTTAAGGGGATAATTCTAAAATAAATTATATATATATATAATATATGTATATATGTAATGTATGTCTATACAAAAGACAATATGTTTAATTTTTTATTTAATTAGCTTAAATGTATATATTATATGCTAAATTAAGTAAATAATAAAATTAAGATTAATAAAGGAGTAGGAACAAAAGAAAAAATAATAGAAAAAAAGAAAGAGATAGAAATATAATATTTTGTGAGTTTGAAAGTTTGCTATTTGTGTACATATTGTGTATTTTTTGTAAGTTACTTAGATAAATTTTTGTATCACATATGGTATTGGTAAAAGGCAGTCGTAGACTCTTCGGGGGTTAGTCCTTAAATACACAAAAAACAAAATTCGTAATGGCTTTTTCCACAAAAAAAAAATCCACAAAAAACGATCATGTTATTGCTTTTAAAATTGTTATTGAGATTATGAGTTAGGAGAGATTTTAGAGTTGGATTCAAAATCAAGTTCTACGCCTTTTACAGAACATTTTTATAAATTATTTTTATACATAGCCGCTGTTGGATACAGTGAAGATATCTCTTTTTTCCACGATTAACTTGCCACAATTTTGTGGATTTTTTTTTGTTGATTTGGGTTTTTGGATTTGCTCACTAACCCTTCTTCGGTTTGCATAAGCCATTTGTAGATTTACCATCTTCGAGCTCAGCTTAAAATTAATTCATACAGAGTAAGACAGGAAAAAGTGTAAATAGAATAAATTTTAACCTTCATAAATCCGGATTTTTACAAAAAAACGACATTTTCATTTACAGATTTTGAAACGTCAACATTTTGATAAGCGGGCTTGTTTTATCAGCATATTGTACGTTTGAATATCATAGGACAACATTTTGTCTTTTTATAAATAAGTATTGGGTAATTGTACAAAAAAAAAAAAAAAAACTTTTAATAATTTGCGAACAAGTGCCAAAGAAGAATATGCAGAATATTCTGGGCATCTACCAGGTGAAGAAACAATAATGAATGAAATTAAGCGTAAAAAATGGAGATGGCTAGGCCACACTCTAAGAAAACAATCAAATACTATAACCAGAATGGCCCTAAAATGGAACCCCACAAGCTAGCAGAAGGCGAGAACTACGACTTCTGAACTAACGAGATTTTAACGAACTTGGGAGGAAATAAAGATCACTGCGTACAACAGAGAATAACGAAGGAGGCAAGTTTAAGACCTATGCTCCCACCAGGAGTAACAGAAAAAAAAATTGGATAATTGTGCTTATTGATAATTAGTAATAATCTTAGAAACCGTATAACAAAGTAAGAGTATTGGAGAAGAACAAAACATGCAATATTCAAGACGTAATTCAATGATCAAAAACTATAGAATAAAAAGGTGATGAAGAGACCGCATACCGCATAAATAAAATGAAAGCAGAATCAATTACTTATGAAAAAATTTACTATTCCAGGACTTTTACCGAAACGTTGACGTATAATAATAAACAAATAAATTAAAAAAAACGTTAAGACGTAAAGTAAGACAATAGACATATATCAGAATAAACGAAAGTAAGAAAAGAAAGAGAATTTCGGTTGTTTACAATTTCGCTATACAATTTCTGAATATTAATTTTTGACTGAGTTTTTGTATTATGGCTCTGCGAACTATCGCCCCAAAATTCATACAGAAATTGCACATTCTTATTTCATTTTTATTTTGGGGAGTTAATTCGCTGTGCCATGTTTATAACGTTATTACAATACATTTTTTTGTTTGATAATTAATATTTCTTTGTATTCTAATCAGTAGGATGGCAAAATTTGCTGTAAGAAAAAATTCATTTTAATCATTAAACAATATGTATCGCCAGCGATACTAAGTAGAATAGCAACAGTAGATTAGTGACAAAGTAATTGATTGGTCTACAGTTAGACTAAAAACAGACTAATGTTAAAAATAATGATAATTGAAAACTGAAAATATTCTCAGACCACAATGTCTGTTGTACGCCAAAACTCTATACTCTCAAAAGCAGTGAAAAACGATAATATTTTTTTACCGCAATAAATTAATTTTCAGCTGCGGGGAAATGAGACTAGAGTTCAACTCTATTAAAAAAAACTTATCTAGTTTATTATATTTTTATTAATCTTTTGATTTTCATGGGCCCGTATCCTGAAAAGGATTTTAAATCAAACGATATAGGTACTACATTCGTAGATCTACTGTAATATATGTTAATAAATTATTTTTATTTATTAAAACAATTGCAAAAAAAATTTAAAATTTTATTTTTGTAATAATTAATAATTTTTGATTTTTGAACAATTATTATAGCTTGAATTTCGTTTTTTTAACCGCCTACATAATTTTTTCAAATGAAAATTCATCCATTTTTATTTTTTCAAATATTCATTCATATACATTTACACAATATATATATATATATACCGATTTATGTAAATATGTAAATTATTTTATATGTACATATATATATATAACTATAAACATTTTCCGAAATGAAAATTTTTGTCTGTTGCTTATTTCATTGTAGTAGTTGTAAAGTACACATTTTAATTTTAATTTTAATTTTAAAATACATATAAAAACACATTCACAACAAAAAAAGAGATAGCAAAAAATTATAAGAGATACATAGGTTAAAATATCTTCTTTTTTTTAGCTCAAACTGTTATAGAGACAGTTTTTATTATATTGTATAACAACAACAACAATTTAAATTGAGATTTTCATATGTGTATATGTATATGTATAAGTGTAAATATTTTCCAGAAAGAAAGCTTTTTTATTTCAATAAAATTTACTTGTTGTTTTTGTATTATAGTGTATGTGTGTGTTCGTTACAACAAAAAAAAAAAAAACAAACAATATTAAAGAAAATTTTTGAATTTTCAAAAATTTTCATTTCCACTTTCCATATCATATTAATTTTTTTTTTTTTTTTTTACATTTTCCATATTACATTTGGATATAGGAAAATGTTAATAATTTCCAGTCTCATAATATATTGCGTGATGTAATTTTTGTTGTTATTTTTTGTTTGTTTGATAGAATATATTTTTTTTTAACTTAAAGCAAGGATATTTTTGTTTGTATACATAAACATTGACGTATGTATGTATATAGGTATTGATATGAAATTGTTGTTTTATTGAAAGGATGCCCTTTTGCGGAACTTTTACTTATCTTTTATATATGGTAAATTTTTATTTTATGTTTTTATTAAGTATGGGGAACAAAAAAAAAAAAAACAAAAAAAAAAATAAAAGAGCATGAAATGAAAACAAATTCATATGTAATTTAATATGGGTATATAGTGGGGCTAAATGGATAAATATATATATATAAATAATGTATGTTTCAATGCAAATGTCAAATCAATTGTCTTATATTGGGGTGTGTTTGTGTTTGTGTGCGTAAAATCTGGTTAGTAACAATACATTTTTTTTTTTCATCAAAATTTGATGGTCAAACAGGGATTGATAATTAACATAATCAAAATTATGTGATGATTTTGAAAAATTTTAATTTTTTTTTATATATATGAAAATACAGAGGGGTTATATATGTGCAGGATGATGCAGGCCTTTAAGTATTTATAATCTATAAAAAAAATTAATTGCAGAAAAGTGTAATCAATTGCAAAATTTTTGAAAGTGAATCTAATAAAAGTAAATTTGTCCATAAAATTAATTAGTAGTAGTATAGTAGGAATAATAGTACTAGTATACATATTAATTATTATTGCTAATTTATATAACTTTGTAATATATAACTATATATAAATAAATATAATTGTGGTTTATTTTTTTTTTCAAATGTAATTAATTGTAAATAACAGACGATAAATTAATATATAGTAATTATTAAAACTACCAACAATCATTGAAATAAAATATTTTTTTTTTATATTTGCAAATTAATTAATAAAAAATTAATTAATTCATTTTGATGAGAATAAAGGTGGGTTTTAGCCTTAGCTAAGCATTTTTAGTGTGATAATATTTTGTTGACGCACAGATGAAATTATATTATTTTATTTTATATGGCAACTCAATGCGTACGACACATAACAATAAATATCATTTACTGGGGACATTTATCCCTGACATTGCGATATTTTATCACACCAGTTTGGAATATTATACTTGGATAAAGTGTATTTTAAAATATTACGAATAGTTTTTTTTTATACCGGCAAACAATTTTTTAGGCAAATATATATAAAAATAAAATATTTTTTTTTCAACAGATGATTTTGACGGTATCTTGTTTTGTGTATGAAATAAATTTTCCAAATAGAAATGCTTTGCAGCGATCTATTTTTGTTTTAAAAAATGAATAAGCTATCTTCCTTTTTACAGCCAACAAAATATTATCACCCTTTTTTTCGGAAATTGGGGAGTTCTAAGTAACCGCGATCTCTTAAGATCTATTGTACTTCCTCGTCCATTTCAGAATTGCAGCTCTATGTCCTTGATAAACGCTAAAATTATCACACTTAAAATGTTTAACAGCTTAAATATACCTTAATACATCATTTTAATAATCGGCATCAAAGAATCAAAGAGAGAGAAACAAATAACAAATGAGTCAATCAGTCGCAAGCTATAGTGAAGGAAGTAATTTGCTTCCGAAATATTGATATTTGCAACATAAAAATTAATTCATTAATTAACTAAAATTGGGGAGTTCTAAGTAACCGCGACCTCTTAAGATCTATTGTACTTTATTACATAATTTAATTAACTATTTTATTATTATAAATTAATTAAATAACTAAACTAAATAATTTATTATTATTATGCCTAAAAGGACTGTTTATTTATACTTAAAATGTGTAGAGTATAAATTTGAATGTTATGTGATATAATTCATTATTTATTTATTAGTTTTTTTCCATATAGGATGGGTAAACCTAGTCTTTGGGCAAACTGACATTTAATCAAGCTACTCAATCCATTTAGTTTTTACCGTTATTCAACTACTACATTAATTCATAATAAGAGAGAAAATATTTAAAATTTTTTAAATTAACATAATTATTAAATTATTCTTATGTATTTAACAGATAACTTTTTCCGAAGTTCCGACTTTTCAATGTACTATACTATTTTCGAACCGACCCATACCAAATATCCATTTATTATTATTCTATGAAATGATAGATATTTTAAAAAGAAACGTAGCGAAAATAAATATTTTTTTAAAAAAGGTTGTTGTTTAAGATAAATTAATCAAAAAAATAAATTATGTAGTGCCAAGAATAAATTGAAATGATGGAACAAATTCATAACAAAATTGAATATAATTTTTTTTTATCAAACTTCATCGAATTTCGAGGAGCGGGTTATAGATATTAGTTTCTTTTTATTTTAATTTTTTATCGTGAACTTTAATTTAGATGAGCTAAATGAAATTTGTAAGAGGAAAGTACGTTAAGATAAAACTTTTTTAATATTATTGTTAAATATTATCTAAAATATAGTGATGATATTATGAGCATGGATAATTTAGGTAAGTATAGAACTTCAATATTTAATCCACCCAATTTTTAATTGATTACAACATTATATTTATTTTTATTATTTTTTATTATTTTTTTTTTGTAGTTTAAGACCTAATTGTAATCTGTTTGATCTCAACAAGAAATAAATAAATAAATAAATAAATAATCGATAACATTATATTGTAAAAATAACAGTTGTTAAGTACAAGAGTATAGACTATAATAAGTTAGTAAATATAAAACATTATAAGTTCCCAGGGAAAAATCCACAAAAGGAAAAATCAGCTTTAGATGAACTAATATTTTGTCTTTGGAGATTTTGTATTTGGGAAATTTTTTTACCTCCCGTTTGTTGTTGATGAGATTTAAAAAATGGTGGAGTTTTTGAGAAATTGTCTCTGGTGGTTTAAAATAACTCATTTAGAGCTAATTGTTTTTATGGCTTCGACTATGAATTTTATGTTCTTAACAAAATATTATAAATGGTATATCTGCTGCACGGTAGAGATGAGGGGGGACTATTATGTATTATATGATTCTCTTAATTTTTAATTGATTTTCTTCAAAAATAAATCATTTTCTTCCTTAACAGTTAATATTGCATATATGTTAGTATGTAAGAAAATTAATTAATACTTTAAATGTCCATTATTTTCATATGGCAATAAAAGATGAATTGGCTTTTAATAGAACAAATATAAGTCAAATCCTTATTTGAAAGCAGTTTCGAAATCCTTAAACTTTCTATTCTACAAAAACTACTATAAAATATTCATAATGGTTAAACTGTCAACTATGTAAGTTTTCAGATCTAATTATCACTCAGTTTTCCGAGAAAAAATTTAAATATAATGTTTGACAGTTAAAATTTATTATAATATATTATATATTGCTTGAAAAAGTGAAGAACGCACCTATATATATATACATAATAATTCATTATTAATTAAATATACATTTGAAATTTCTCTATAAATTTCCAAATAATTTTATAAAATTTAATTTAAATTTTAATTTATTGCAATTTGAAATTTTTAATTTAGTTTATTTTAGTTTTTGGTTTTTTTCGGTTCATATTGACCTAGTTTTTATTATATTGTGTACGTATATATATATATTGCAATAATATACATATATTACATACACATAATAATGAATAATATATAAATAGCTAGGATAGGTACTTTATTAAAATGCATTTTCTAAATTTAAATTATAAATTATATATATGTATATTTGTTTGTACATACATATATATATATATATATATATATATATATATATATATATACTTATATTAAATATAAGAAAATTAAAAATTCCAAAGAAAAATAAATAAATTTTACATTCCATTTTTATGTCATGTAGAGACAAAAAAATCGACATTTCCGGGACCAAAAATTTTCATTTTTTATACATACATATAGCAAAATTAATCCAACACATACACACCCATCATACACACCAAATTCTTATATAAACATTTAATTTTATTTTTTGTTGATATTCCTTCTTTTTTTTGTTTATTAATACATATATATACACATTGTACCTATATTATTGATGCAAGAATATACTAAAATCAGAAATTCTATATACCGGTAAAAAAAAACGGACAATTTTCGCAACGACCGAATTTCGGGAAAAATAATCTATATTATATACAATCATACTATATAAAAGCTTATATACATTTTTCTATATACATATATATATATATGTATATATATTAAAATATTGCAGTGCAACAAATAAATTTCCCCAACATTTTTCTATAGTTCTCTACAGTTCCAGTAGGATATTAATATATAACAATCCTGTTTTTACTTCCTTTATTAAATTTATAAACTTTGAACTTTTCCTTGGAATTATTCAAAAACAGAAAAACAGGAAAAAAAAAGAAAATTAAAAATATGTTTTTTTTTTTTTGTAGAGATGGAAGAGAAGTATAGGAAATAAAATGCAATTCACTTTTGATTAAGAGTCATTCGCTAAGTATCTCGTGATACTTTTTTTTAAATAAATAATTTAAATTTAAATAAAAGTAGGTAGGGGTGTGGGGGTGTTTACAAAATATTCAAAGTCAAAATCAATGATAGGGAGATAATGGGTAAGGGATTGGAATGGATAATGGAAAATTAAATAATTTAAATTTCAAAAAATGATTGTTGGGGGTGGCTTTTAATAAAATATTCAAAGTCAAAATCACAAATAGAGTGAAAGAGAGAGAGAGAGAGAGAGAGAGAGAAAAGTAAGAACAATAAAAATTAATCTTTATTTAAAAAAAAAAAAGTTTTATTCAATAATGAGGAAATTCAATTTATATATATTCATTGTTGCATTGCATCATGTTTCACTGTTGATACTTGGCATTGTACCCGATCTTTATGTATTCCGATGTATACTAATATTACTTGTGAACATATTAAAATTCCTTAAAGATAATCACAATTAAGTGATTAATAGAAATACACTTTTTATTTTATATACTCTATCTTGCATGTGTTTATTTATTCTCTTCTTGCACTCTTATTTTGGGTGTACGAGTTAGTTTAAATAATTTCAAGACATTGAAATTGTTGAGTTCTGATTTTAAATTAGTTATAGTTTCACTTTTCAAGATAAAATAAACCATTATATAATACAGTTCATTTGTTCCTGTTTCAGGAATACCATAACTAGTAATTAAAAATATGTTTATCTTATTTTTCAGGTATCACAATATATTTAGATCTAGTCTGATGTGGCCTGATACCTAAATTATGTTTTTATAGAGAAAAATAAATATATAATATCGATAATGGAGTTGTATGTACTTTGAAATTTACTTATGAAAGCCAACTCAATGTGGTTGAAAATATACCGATAATAAACGAAAACTAATGGATATAAAATTTATGCTATGTATTCATTTATAAATTAATACGCAGAAATTGTCTTTAAAAAACAAGATTTAGTGTTGTTTATCTCTATATATGTGAACCGATTTGAACATATAAATTTTAAGTGTCATAGAGTACGTCAAAAAAAAAAATAGATTTATAAAAATGAATTATAATCCATCTGCTATTAAGATATAAATTGTTCGTACACATCTCTCTAAGCATGCAATATGACTAGGACTTGTCAATAATGATAACTGTAGAATTTGCGGAGGTCTTGATATACAAGAACACACCACGCATAATTTCTACGACTGCCCAGGTCTAGCAAAAACTTTACTTAGGTATTTGGGAGTGTATATACAACCTGATAGAGATTTTATAGGTTTTTTTAAAAAGATATCCAAAGATTTGTCATGGTTATGAGTTTGCTGGGTTCAGTTCGCATTGCGATGGAGTGAATTTGATGGTTATGTTCCCATTCGTGGCAGAAATTGATGGCTATGGTTGTCACTTCGTTTTAAACTAAACTAAACTATAAACTATAGGTCGTTTGCATGTATATCACATTATATTATTTGACATTTTTTTATTATTTTAAATTATATTACATTAACATTTCGTTTTTGGGATTTATCAGTCAATTTGTCAGGGGCTAATGGATCAACCGAAAATAACTGTTTATAAGTCTACTAAATTTACCAATAACTAATTTGTCAGTTTATTAAGTTAATTATTTCTGGTTAGTTTAACGAGTTTAGAAATAATTGTTCGAAGCTTTAAATATTATTAAAAGCAAGTTTGATATCCATTATTTCATCATCATGGATCAAAGCTATTCAATGATTATGGAAATCTTTTTTTTTTTTTTAAACTGTAGAAATAATTTTGGCTGTTCAGCAAATGAGTATAACAAAATTAATAAGAATGGGAAGAAAATAAGAAAAATTGTTTCCATATATAAGATTTAGATTTTTATGTCATAAAAAACTAATTTTTCCAAAAAAAAGGACTTAGTGAAGTTTTTGCAAAACGGCGAAGACTATGTAGCGAATTTCATTGTTGCAACAAGAAACAACTTAGTGAACTTTTCACAGAACATAGTCGTGTGATAGAACAGTTTTGCTTAAAGATTAGAGACATTAAAAGTTAAATAAAGGATTAGTTTTATTATAAACTTTAAAGTTTAGAAAAAAATAACTTTTGTAATTGGATACATTCTAAAGATACATTTTTAGAATACAACAAAATTGATAAGAACGGGAAGAAAATAAGAAAAATTGTTTCCATATATAAGATTAAGATTTTTATATCATATAAAACTAATTTTTCCAAAAAAAAGGACTTAGTGAAGTTTTTGAAAAACGACGAAGACTATGTAGCGAGTTTCATTTTTGCTACAAGAAACAACTTAGTGAACTTTTCACAGAACATAGTCGTGTCATAGAACAGTTTTGCTGATAAAGATAAGACATTAAAAGTTAAATTAAGGGGTTAGTTTGGTATAAACTTTAAACTTATTAATGTACCTACGCTAAAAATTGATTTTAGTAAATTATAGCACCACCTTAAAGTTTAGAAAAAAATAACTTTTGTAATTGGATACATTCTAAAGATACATTTTTAGAATACATATACATCATACATATTTAATAATTAAATTTACTAAATTATTAAATTTTAAATATCATAAATACCTTATAATCTCGTTTATAATTTTTTTTTAATATTTAAAATTTTTTTTTTTGTTAATTAATTAATTAAAAGTAAAAACAAAATAAAAAAAATCAACTTCAATTTATATATTTATATATATATATATGTATTTAATTATATGAATATGTGCGTTTTAAAATCGTCCTTTTTTTTGTTGTTTTTTGATTTTGTAATAAATAAAATGCCGCAAATTTTTTCTATGTATTATTATATTCTATTATACATATTTATATACATATCCATATATACATACATACTCATATATTGATGTATCTAATGGTATGATTATCAAAACAAAAACTACAAGAAAAACAACAACTGTTATATTACTATATAATTTGTTATTGTGATGTGTTGCTGGTGCTGCTGCTGCTGCTGGTGCTGCTGCTACTACTACTCCTGCTATATTTTTTTTACTGATAATAATATTGCTATTTTTTGTTTCTGTTGCTATTATTTTCTATTCTTAAATAATATACTTATATTACATGTACATAATATACTAGTTATATTAAATAAATAATATATGTGTATATTAAGGTTATATTTATTTTTAGAGGAGCTTTTTATATTTAGCACAGTGCAGAATTTTCTGGAAACTAGAAATCCTGTATTTTTTTTTTTTTTTGTTATATAGATATAGATATGTAAGTATGGATGTATATGTGTAGTTTGCTTTTTTGATAATTTAACCGGCAGGTGGATTTTTACTTTTTTTTTTGTTTTTTTGTTTTTTGGTTTTTCTTTTTTAATACATATTTTTGAAAGTTGAATGAAAAAATTAATTGGAATTTAATTTAAATATTTAAATATTTTATTTTAAATTAATATTATTATTTAAATTATTGTTATTTTCGTTTAGTAAAAAATTTTGATTTTTGTTTTTTGTTGATTTGGAAAATTTAATTTGGGTATAAAAAAAAAATAAATTTTATTTTTTAGTTGTTGTATGGGCGTGCCTCGATATTGTTTTTGGATTTAATGTTGTTTTTTTTTTTGTTTTCGTATTGCTTGTGGTGGAGTAGAAATAAGGTATGATTAATTTTATTTGATTTTGTTGTACTACATATTTGCTGTATATGTATATTAAATTGAAATTTTCCACAAAATATGAACACGCTATGCTTCTTTTTTTTTTTTTATGTATAAATTAATTTATTTTTTTTTTTATTTTTGTTTTAGCACTTTATTTTTTATTTATAAGTTATTTTAAGGATTTTTAGCGGTTTTATTTTTACTTTTATTTTATTTTATGTTGTTTTATAGTTATAAAATAAAATGATATACCGTATAAACAATATATTAAAAATAATATAATAAAATAACTATAACATTAATTGTATATATAAGTAAATATAGAAAATATAGTAAAATATTTTAAAAATAGTATAATTTTTGATTGAAATTCAGGATGTTATAAAATAATAAGAAAAATTAGAAATTAAATTTGTTATGGTAAGTACCCGTTTAAAATTTTAAATATTTCAGTTTTGATAGTACCTAATATTTGACCTATGAGCTGAGCCTGCTTGTTGAAATCAGAAGAAAAAGATATGAAATTATAAGTTAATGCTATTAGAAACACAAAAATTAAAATATTGTACTAAACTCAATCAGATTTTTATTTTGTATGAAATTATGATGAAATTGTACGAGTGGAAATTTTCTACTACCAGTATGGTTTAAGCTAAGTTAGACAAAACATATATATATATATATAAGCAGTATTTAAGAGCAGTATTTGAGAGCTGGATTTAGAAGTGAGAATATTTTCTACTATAGTATCATTTATGTACCTATGTTCCACGGATGGGGTTACAGGACTAATTATTTATACACAAAATTTAGTTTTTCATTCGTAGAATGTTGTAAGTGTTGTTATAGAGAATGTTAAGAATAAAAATTTAGTTAAGTATATTTGCAAAACAATTGAAATTTTATAGCTAATTAAATTATTATTTTTATATATATACAATTTCACAGTCTTAAGTGTTCGATCAATAAATAAATAAGTAAATAATCATAAAAATCACCCCACTCCACTTATTTTACAATAAAACATATTATTATAATAGATTTACAGAAAATGTATAGACTTTGTTTTACATAAAACCAAATAAAATGTTTCAATTATGTTTTTAATAGGTTTTTAATAGCGATTTTATTTTCCTGTAAAAATTGGTGTTAAAATGTTCGGAAGAATAAGCTTTAGCAAATAGAAGAAGATCCATTCAAAGCTTTGGAGTATACAAAATTTCATAAAAATAAACATAAATAATTGGATAATTATTTTCGGAAGTAAATCAAGATGAATTCAAAAACTAAATTGAACTTAGAAGATTAAATAGTGATGATACAATTATATTTTTGTCTAAATATAAAACTTTTATTAATGTTAAAAGAGTACGTTTGTCAAAATATATCTAAAGCTAAAACGTACGATATACGATTGAGCTTTAGATATTATAATTTTTTTAAATTTTTTTAATTCATTGATTAAGATTAAAGTACATATCGAAAGGATACACTTAAATTTTACACAAGCTTGGTTAGATCTAATACTACCAAACTAAATCTTTTGAAATTCGAAAATAAAATGCTTTAGTTTAAAAATGCCTTGGTTGTACGCTAATAGGTAGTGGATTTAAAAAATGCAGCATCGGGAAGCAGATCGAGCTCGGAATAGACTTACATTCGGTGATATTTATTTATTTATGAATATATAAAACTAATTTTTGGGCCCTTACCTTATGATGTGTGGGCCATTTCAGTGATATAATTATAAGAATTATATAATAATCGATGAGTTTATTATGAAAATCCGATATCGGATTGCTGTAGAAGAAAATAAGAAGTTCAGATTAAAGTACTTGATGTCAAAATAATATAAATTAAGTTCTATTAAGCAATAAGCTTATATTGACAACCTATACTTCACTGAAAAGGGGAACAAGAAGAAACAAAAAGTTTGATTATATCTTATACAACAGAATTTATGTTTTTTTCTAGCTCACAGATTTTAGCTACAACTATCTTTATTTTTTTTAACTATAATATGAATATATCATTAATAAATGCACCACCCCTTTAAATTAAAATTCAATTACCCTTTCTATCTTTCTTTCAACAATAATACATATTTCCATTTTAAACACAAAAATAATTTTTCTTATTTCCTTCAATCAATTAAAATAGCCATCCTGAATTTCATTCATATTATAATAAAAAAAAAACAAAACATTTTAAATCAAATGGAAAGAAAAATCAGTATACGCACAAACACAATCACACACATTTATAACATATATTATTTATAATATAATTTAAATAGAGAAAAGTACAAGGATATGAAGAAAATTTCTGGATTTTTTGTTGTATTTTTTTTTTGTTTTTTTCTTTTTATATCATACGTGTAGTTATACCGTAATTTGGTCACGAAATAAGCGGAAATCCTACTTAATAATAATATACGTATATATGTATATATTTTCTAATATATTTCTAATAATTTCAACCATTGTTAGTTTTCAGCAATGAGATTATAATAAAAAAAAAACAACAGTAAAAAACAAAACAAGAAAAAAAATGTTGAAATAAAAAATTCAGAATATATGTACGATTAAAGGTATATGAAAAAACAATTTTCTTTGAAGGTCCTTAGAGATATGAAAACAACAACGATATAAATATGATAACAACGACAACGACAAGTAGCGCTCTTTACCATGAAAGCCAATATTTATGTATTTAGGTAAAAAAAAAAAAAATGCAAAAAAAAAAATTGAGAAACAAGAAAGAAAAATAAACTACAAGAAAAACTTTTCACAATATACATAAAATTATTTTTGATTGTATTAGTTTTAAAACACACAAAAATAAATTTCGGTTTTTTCAGTTTTCGGAAATTTTTATAGTCGCTTTGATTTAATTTTTTGTGTTATTTTTTTGTTTTCCAATTTTTTTATTGCTGTTAAAAAATTGCGATGTGAAATTTTTTTTTTGTATATGTGTAAAAATAAAATAAAAATAACAAAAATCATGTAAATTGGTCGAAGAAAAGAGTATAGGAAAAGTAAAAAAAAAAAAAATTCCAAATTTATAATGACGGGCGTTTTCATTTTATAAATTTGTTATTCGAATACATTTTACTATCAACGATCAAAAAACAACGATGAATTTAAATTAAGAAAGGAAAAGGAGAAACGCCAATTTCCTTTTAATTTTAACATATACCGATATTTTTGTTGTTAACTGTTTTGACAGTTATATTTTAATGTAATCCTTTTAATTTTAATTTTGCCCTAAAATTTAAATTTAAATTTGTTCTTCTCTAAATAGTAATTTTCTGTAACAATTGTTTGGAAGTCTTTAAGACCAGAATTTTCTAAAGAACGCTCAGCCCAGAATGAGTTAATAAGTCTTGATAAACTGTTTTTCAATTTAATTCTAATAACATTTTGATTTATTTCTAATGTCAAATCCAACAAATTTAATTAAATTTCATTATCCTTGTACTTTTTATATATGAAAAAAAAAACAACAAAATAACAAAAAAAAAAACAAGAGAAAATAAATTAAAAATAATATTTAAAAAAGAATTTGAAAATAATTACGTTTATAATGATGTTGATTTGAAGTCTTCTTGTTGTAGATGAAATAGGAAACTCAATATAAAAATTAATAATTATATGAAAACAATTTGAATTCGAAATGAAATACAAATAAAATATCCTTTTAGTTTAAAATTTTCAAAAATTATCCTTGTAGGTGATGAATTTTTTGTTTTTTTGTATATTTTTTTTTTTATTGTTTTGTGTTCTTGTTTATTTTATTTTTTTTTTGTTCTATATACTTAGAACTCTATTTGTTTTTTTGTTATTATTATTATTTTTTTTTTGTATTCCTTTTGGTATATTATTTTTGATGATTGATTTCGCTTTAAAATTTTTCTTTTATTTTCTTCCTTTTTTTCGGATGATTATTAAATTTTCGGTGTACTTTGTTGTTGTTGTTATTATTATTATGATTTTTTTTTTTTTTTGAATTTTTGAATTTAATTAAATCAAATTTTTAAATTATAAAACTTTTACAATATAATATATCTAATTTATACATATATATATATGTGTATATATATAGATATATATATATAGAGAAATTATATAGGCGACGCAAATAAATTATATGAGTAGAATAATTATAATAATAAAAACGCGCGTAATGAAAAAAAACTCGCGTTTTCCTTTACTAAACTCGAAGACCGCTTTACTCGTACTGAAAGCTAAAATTAAATGAAAAATTCTTATAAATGGAAAATAATATTTTTATATTTATATATATATATAATTTTCTCCATTTATACATATTAAATTTATATATGTACATTTTAATTTTTCCTATATAGAGAAATTTTCCAGCTTAATATGAAAATAAATGAGAACAAAAAATGAAAGGATATTTATCAAATCAAAATACAAAAAAAAAAAAAAGATAAATAAAAAAAAGGATAAAAAAATGTTTGTTTTATATTTGTATTTGTAAAGGTATACTATTCTGGAGGTAAAATATTGTATGTATTAGGATATGTTAAAATATCCGGTGTACAAACAAGGTGTGTATTTGTGGATCGAATATGGTTTTTTTTTTGGGAGATGAAAACAAGCAAAATGAAAAACAAAAAAATTGTCTTATATGAAGAATATGAGACAGTGTGTAGTATAGAGAATTTATACTTTACACAGAATATATAGAAACAAATTTTAGATGAAATTCCAATTAGAGAAAACTATAAAATTATTTTCATTTCCATTTTATTATTTCCAAAAATAATTTTCTTATAAAATTGTTTTTTTTTTTCGTTCTCAGAGACGGTGTTTTTACTCCGAGATTGAAATTTATATAACTAATATTACATGATAGGCTTTAAAAGCCATTATCTCAGAATCATATGTAGCGAAAAAAAAATGACTGGATGTAAATCACAAACTGTAGTTCAACTAAATATTAAAGAAAAAAGTGTGGCGATGATTAATCGATATTTAGAAGCTGTAGTACAATTAAATATGATATACTAATCTATCAAAATGTACTAACAGAAAGATGACCGATATGGTAAATTTATGTATTCTATTATGCACTCTATTATAAGTATATGTATTCATAATTAGATTAGATAAACTCAACATCACAACAACAACAGTATGATGATGATCTTCTGCAAATTAAAAGATCTCATCCTATAAAAATTTTTACAATATTATTTTTATATAGCGGGTCGCCACATTCCAACCCGTTTTCTCAATTTGTCTTCAAAACAATAATGAAACGAAAATAAAAATTTAAGAGAGCAAAGGAGAGTAATTATAATTTTGTTGGAAAAAATAAATAAATAAATACAACATTCATTTAGTCCATCCATGTAGATATATTTCAATATTTTTTTTCAATAAATAAATATATATATTTATATGTGATTGATAAATAAAAACAGACAAAATGAACCAAATCAAAAAATTTAAAAATATACCTACTTTTCAGTATACTTTTCAATTCAAACAAAAATCAATGCAAACAGAAATAATGCACGTGCATAAATTCATTGGTATTATAACATAAATTCATCACAGTATGTGTTTAATTTTTTTTATATTTCTTAGTTTGAACCTTTGAGTTGAAAAAAGAAATATTGAAATACATATATCTAAATGGATGGACTGAATGAATGTTGTATTTATTTATTTATTTTTTTTAACAAAATTATAAATACTCTTTTTTGCTCTCTTAAATTTTTATTTTCGTTTAATTTTTTTACCCGCTCGTACGCATCAAAGTTGAAAAAATAGAAAAATATCCATATGATGAGACTTCTTGTTATTATATATTCTTTGGTTATAGACTATACCATATTTTTATTCTGTTTTTTAGTCTATAAAATACTTAATTAAAATTAATTCAAATTAGTATATATACAAATAAATATATATATATATATATAATCAAAAATAGCCCAATTCCAATAATAAACCAAAATCAATTATCTAAACAAGTTGAGTGAGTTAAAGCCAGTAATTTGATAAATAAAAGTTGGAAATATTGTAGATATTGTAGTATAAATTTTCAGTAACGTATTTTATTACCTGAGTTACTATCAAGAACATAAAAAAAAAATACTTGATTTTGATTCTATAACTTATATTCAGATGTTACAAAAATACCTGTGAGTTATAAAAAACAAATCAAATATATAAATATTCATTCATTAATTAGAACACTCTGTATAATGTTTAAAAACAAAAAAAAAATATATTTTAATGTAGTTGTTGCTGCTGGTGTTGTTGTTATTTTTGCTTTTCCAAAGAATTGAAAGCTTTTTTTTTTTTGCACATACATATATGTTTTTCGGAAATTATTATTGTATATTATATTCATATGTGTTAGTATGTTTTTTTTTGCTGCTAATATCACAGGACTAGCATGCTGTTTAAAGAAAATATTAAGTATAAGTCTATCTATGTAAAGATATAGAATATAGAAAGAAAGGATATTATAAAATAAAAGGAAAAATTAAAAAACAAAAAACAAAAAATAAGAACACACAATTGGATTTAGGTTGATTTTTGGTATAATTTTCATTTTTAATACTATAGCAAAGTAACAACGAACAAATACAAAAGTAATGATGGTAGGAATGAAATACACACAAACATACATCTGTGTATTATTTATTTAAAATATAAGATAAAGTAATGAAATATGATGAACGTATAGTAAATGGAGGAGTATTATTACAAGAAAAGAGAATATTATCAAGAGTGGAGTAGTATGAGATTTTTCATTTAAATGAAAAAAACAAAAAAATAAACATAAAAATAAGAAAAAAAAAACATTTTATTTTTTAAATGAAATATTAAAATATTAATTTTCTTATTTCAATTTAAATATATTAATTACATATATATTTATTTATTTAATTAATTTTATCTATATTAAAGAAATCAATTTCAAATTTATAAAAGCTATCTACATATTGGGTTCAACATCTCACTATATTATAGCTAGGATAGAATCTTTTAAAATATAACTTTAAGATATAAAATAAAATTTTTATGACCTTGATATAAAATTTATAGGCTTTTGGTAATTTTCTTTCGTTTATGAGTTTTTCTTTTTATATCATTTCGTTAGTGACATACAAATAAAAACAAAAAGATATGTTAAAATGTTTCAGATCATATATGTTTTGTTTGGTTCGTGGAACTTATTACCTTTATTACTTTGCTATATGTATATATACATGAATACATATATATTAAGAATTTTATTCCATTTAAATTTAATATTTCCAGATGGTAGCATCAATTTGTGTATAAAAGTCTCTATGGTTTTATAAAATTGTATGTTTTTTTTTTTATTAAATTACTTTTACAAATCTTCAATGGAGGTCATCAAGTCCAAAATTCAAAGTAGTTCAAATCTTGTTATAATAATACGAAAAGGACAAAAATATAATTTTATACACTTATTAAGTCCTTTCACATTTTCACATTTAAACAGTAGTTTAGTATTAAAAGTTTTTATATAATTTTTTGATAAGTCATTAAGATGTATATATACAATATACACATATATATATATGCATAAATTTTGGTACAGGTTATATAGAATATAATTTCAATTGAATTTATTTAAACATTTTTCAATAAATTTTTTTCTTTTTCCTCAATAAGTTCAATTTAATTAAATTTAATCAATTTATTTACCCAAATATTTATATTTGTGTAGATTTAATTTTACGGAGATCAGATTTTATATACAAATTAATCTGTATACAACTGAAATATGTATAGTTTTTTGTTTCTAAATGGAAATGGGGAAAATCTCACTTTTTATTAAAAAGAAAAGCTCAATTTTTATTCCACGTGCGGCCGGTCTATACAGTTTTTATCTATTGATTCAATATCCACCTATCAGAGTCCACCCTATCTTGATATGAAAGCATAAGTATGGTGATATATTGGCGGCTCAAAAATAATAGATTAAGTAGGATCAGGAGTATATCGCAGAAGCCTTAGAACCAATATTCACTTAAGCCTAGCTTCTACAAATATTACTTTCCAAGCTGAAGTACATGTAATTAAATTTTGTATGAGTGAGAATTCAGGATGAAATTACAAAAATTCTCTTAGGCAGTAGAGTAGCCAAAATACTAACTTTTTATTCATACATCACTTTATCTAAGCTGGTGTATAGGATTATGTAGTAGAACTAAAAGCCTTGGGGAACATACATGTTGGCATCGTAGATAACGAATTGCCAAATTACCTAGCAAGAAAAACTTCGACTGCACCATTTATAGAACCAAGCCCATCTGCGGGATCCAATTAGCCCAGTCAAAACGCAGAGAAAATTTTGGCTTCAACAGAAAGTTTTGTACACACATCCAAATTAAAAGCAGAAATGTTTGCTTATACTAGATCACGTTAAATGAATGGAAGAAAATTTTACAACTAAAAAAATATTTTAATGTTCGAGAGCGCGTACATATTAGTTGGATAGATGAAGTATAAGCGGATAGGCAAAAATTTCAGATTTGCAATAAAAAGAGTCCGCTCGAGGCCAAATACTATATATAGATGACAATATTATATGAATAGAATGTTGAATTAGTTTATAGCAGCTATCAGGTAAGTAAGTAAGACAGAATTCATATTTCACTTTTCTTCTTCATGTTCGTCTAAATGAAATTGTTCGAATATATAGAACATACCCACCGGGAAATCCTTTTTAAAAACGTGTAAGTATATTATAAGCTAAAAATCTTATTTTATAACTTACTTGAAATACAACGTGAAGTATTATTGTCTAGACTAGACCTAAAGTATTATTAACGAGAATATGAAAATTAAAAAAAAAAGAAAATGGCAGATCTAAAAAAATATGTCCTTAAAATATTAAACCGGTTGATTTTATGATACAAGTAAATAAAATATGTGTTGGCGACAAATAGAAAGGCCTCCCAACATCATGTTGGCCAATATCACTGTCGGCACATATAATTTCGTTGTAGTTCAGGAGTTTACCAACTTACCAGTTTCATCAATTGGTGAGGTAAGGCGAAGAATAACTCTTGTAATCCGTTGCTGTTTCGGTTTGTCAAAACATTTTGGGGTCACCGCACATTTCCCAAAGTACCAAAGTACAAATTTACAAAACGCTCATACTCTCAGTTCTACTCTATGGATCAGAATCACAGACACTGTCGAAGGCAAGTGAGCATGCACTTGGTGTCTTCAAGAAGAAAATTCTTTACCGGATATATGGTCTTGAAAATGACGATTGGGTGTGGGGGGAAGATATAATGTCGAACTCTATGAGCTGTATAATGAAGTGAATGTAGTCACGAAAATTAAAGTCAAGAGACTACAGTGGCTCGGACATCTATAGCGGATGAACGGGTGCTAGGGTGGGAAAGGTTCAAAAATTAGAAGAAAGGTAGAAGGGAAGCACGATAATTCCACGAACGAAGATGCTAATGTTCGTCTTGAGTTAATTTAGGTCATAAATATAGAATTTA
The DNA here is from genome assembly GCA_963942445.1 of Argyra leucocephala. NCBI lineage: Eukaryota > Metazoa > Arthropoda > Insecta > Diptera > Dolichopodidae > Argyra > Argyra leucocephala. The sequence goes on along the minus strand of OZ012681.1, from coordinate 130,267,491 downwards.
TCATGTTTTGGGAACACATAAAATCCCACATTCGGGATATTGAGGTTATAAATGAATTTCCATGACTTTTTTTCTGCCATTTAGGGCTTTGTACGGTGTAGGGATGAGCACATGCTGTTCTTCGTTATTCACAGGGTAGATCTTGGGATATATCACTTAGAGTTCTCTGAACAACAGCTTGTAACAATCAAATTGATGTGTAAGAGTGGTATTAAGACGATAAAATTTTATATGCATCAGATGTCTCCTGGGGCTCAATTTTTTCTATATTGTTGATATTAATTTAGCATTTAAAATTTTCATCACAACCATCATATCAACACTAAAATCCTTTATTATTGGATCTTATTTTTTTAATGCTTCTATATTCGACTTTGATATGTAGCATGAGTTAATTTAAATACATTTCTATTCGAATTTAATGTGTTTATATATATTTTGAAATGTCTATCACTAACATTCTGTTGTAATTTTATATAGATATTTTATATAGAAAAATATTCGTCCAGCTGCGAAAAATGTAATTTATTAGAATTCAAAAGTGATTTTTTGATTGATTGATTAAAGTTTATTTTTATTTTTTTTTTAAAGAGATATAGGTATACATATATATACATATTTGTATACATACATACATTATATTCTATTCGTTTTAAATAAAAAAAATTTTTTTTAATTCAATAACAGTGCTAAAATTAATTCGTGTTCAACCAAATGAAAGTAGATTTTCACTTAAGACTAATCAAATCCTAGAATATAATAAAAGAGTCTTAATTTCAATAATTAAAGATTCAAAAACTTGAAATAATGAAATCAAAATTTTCTAATATATAACAAAAAAAAAAAAAAAATTAATTAAGAAATTCTTCCACACATTGTAATCTTTTTCTTTTTCTGTTTTATTATTTTTATTTTTTACTTTTTCGTTATTTTATTCATTCCTATTTAACTTCTTGTTCTACATTTTCTAATTAAATAATTCATTAGCAAAATGAAACTTTTATCTTAAAAATACACCAGAGGAAGTAAAATATATTAAAACAAAAAAGAAACAAAAAAGAAAAACAACAAAAACAAAAACAAGAAAATATCTATATACGAGAAAATAATATATAAAGAAAATTACCTAAAATTTCAATGTGGTATGTTAAAAGCTAAAGAAGAACTGTAACAACAACAACAATAACACCCTTAAAGTGACCCATTTGCATCAAACCACAATTCCCTAATACCATGAAATTACAAAATAAAAAAAAACAACAACAACAAATCAACAATTCCTCTTTTTCTATGTAATTTTATTTTCTAACCTGTACATAGCGCAAAAAAAAATTGAATTTCCCAGCTTAAAAATGTTTTCCTAAAATTTTCACCATATTACAGGATAACTTAACACACATTTATTCACCATTAATATATAATAAAATAATTCACCATGACAGTTGGAAATGTATACAACAAATTTTCCAATATTGGAAATTACATATATATTTTTTTATTTTTATTTTGTTTTTGTTTTTTTTTTTTTCATTTTTGTTTAATAATTTATATTACATACATACATACATAAAATTTTCGTATTTATTTAGCTATTATGCACTTCAAGGATTCACAGGAACACTTCAGATATGAAAATCAGATGAAGAAAAAAAAGAAGAACAAAAAATTAAAAACAAAAATAATAATAATAGAATAACGGAATGCATTACATTCTAGCAAATTCTAGTATTGCCAATGTGTTTTGTATGTGAAAAAGAGCTGAAAGTTTGCTTTGCTTTATCCCCAATGCTGATTGAAAGTGTTGAGTGTGAGATAATGAAAGTGTTACAAAGTTATCAAAAATATATTTTTTTTTCCTTACTCCTCTTGGGAGTATAGAACTTCCACTTGACATTTCCATCGTACTCGATTTCTAGCTGCTAATTTCACTTGTATTTCCGAGGCAATGACTAATTTCATTTTTAATCTGTTTGTACTGTCTAAGTAGGGGATTGGCCTACTGTAGAAGACCACGATTTTATCCATCTTTGACGTTAAGATGCCTGACGTTACTATGTTTACTGGGTACGTCATGTGACATACACTTGTCAGTTGTTGACAATTGTGTAATTACTGTTAGTGTTTGTCCAATATTACTTATTGTGTTATTTGGTTATTGTGTTGTATGAGATATATGATTATTGATATAGATATTGATATACGTAATATTTTTAGTTATATAAAGTTAATATTAATTATTTTTATTGATTAATAATTTTATATATAATATTTATATTTTAAATTTTATACCCCCCACGGGAATCGAACCCGTGACTACAATCGATTAGGCCAATCGATTAGGCTACGGAAGGAATTATCAAATCAAAAACATATACCGAAGATTATTACTTACATTTTCTTAGACGCATGACTGATACGATAAAAATTAGTCCAGCTAAAGATGAACTTAAGTAAAATATTGTAAAACGAATGATAGAAAATATCGTTATGTTGGAAGTACTGGCAACAACCTTTTTTCTCATCTTGTCAATTTAAATAAAAAAATAAAAAATACCACTTCATACGATACGTCTTAGAGAATATGAGTGATTATCTAAAAATATTATAAGGTATTTGTTGTTTATATCCAATCCAAACCAATAATCTTTTTTGACAGTAAAAAGTGGTCAGTACTACCAACATAATAAAATGTTCTATTGTCTCGTCTAACAGAAATGCTTAGTTGACTCAGCGATTGAGTCTGCTGAGATGCAGAGTTGAAATTGCTGAGTGGAAGTACAATGGGCCGCAAGACTTAAATGTGCGTAGAATATATACAGGGTTGTAATTAACTATTCAACAGAATTACTTATTCAACTAAACGTTATGCGTCTAAGAGAATATGAGTGTTATATAATATTACTATTGTATATAAATAGGATAAAAACAGGATGAAAAGTGACGAGTAAGAGAGCTTCATAGTTGATGTAGGTAGAGACAGTATTTCCAGTATGATCAATTCCATTCATATTCCAGTATGACCAATTTCGTCTTTTGAATACTATAGTACAGTAGTAAAATAAATTAATTTTGGATAGTATCATTGCGATATAAATCCATACTGACACATTTGAATTTTGATATTAATATACAGCAACAATGCTTCTTCAGAGAACGTTCTTTGGTGAAATAGTTTAGCTGCAATCACTTCTGGAGTCATTCACCTTTTTTTTATATGAATGGATGTGAAAAATGTATATGAAAAAAAAGTCAGGAACTCGAAAGTGGGTAAAGTGAATGTTGCGATAGTTATATAAGACTGTTGAAGCTAAATAAAATTCTCTGGAGAAATATTGTTAATGTTGTGCAGATTTCACTGACATGTTTTTATTATATAATATCCAAAAATGTAATCTATTGTTGTTAAGGTAAAAAAAACTACATGCATTCGATGATACATCAGACCTTTTGTTTTATCCACATTCAGCCTACTCAAATCTTATTCATTTCAGTTTTATCCATATATGTTTCGATCAATTTTCACCAACTGATTTTGTTTAGGGTGTGTTATCAACAACTTGTTTTTGACTTCTGAGTTTAAGTAAAAAGTTTGCTAATTTGAAAATCTTTCCACCTCTATTTTAAATAAATGGACGAACTGTTGAACTTCATTTCTGATGAGAAAATCGAAGACAACTGTTTTTATAGATTTGATCTTGATTGAAATTTTTTAGTATAACATTATTATTTTTTCTAAGGGGTAGAGAAGGTATTTACCCAAAACACTGATACCAAACCAAATATGTTAATTTAATTGTTTCAGTTTTTAAAGCAAACACTGCCAATCATTGATGTAAATTGTTTCAGTAATTATACAATGCCTGTATTTAAGCTAAATTTTTTTATCAATTAATTTATTTATTTAAGGAAAAATTACAGATATATTTATATAATATATTATGTGTTTGTCTAGTTATCTCGGTACAGAGTGTGTGCTCTGATATAACAAAATTATTAGAAATAACAAATTTTTGTTAACAACATTTTTTTATCTTGAATCTGGCAACACTATACAGTATACATTATTAAAAAACAAATAGAAAAAAATATATGTATATATATATACATATATACATTGTTATCTTATATTTTATATAATGGCACTTAGATTATTTTATTTTCTAAACATTAAAAATCCATTTTAATAGATTTTTTATCACATATGTACGTACATTACCCACATGTGTACCTACATAAATATTTCAGTTCTTTTTCTAAAACGATATTACAGTTTCTCTTGGGATTTAGGCTCATACTTCAATATACTTAAATAAGTAAATAAAATTATTATAAGATACTTTAAATGAAATACAAAAGAAAAAAAAAATGTATTTACAATTAAATAAAATAGCAACAAAAAAAAAATAAATAAATAATATATCTGGTCAAAAATCTTATTAGGATATGTAGTAATCCAACAACGATGGTAACAACAATAACAAAAACACAAACAATGTACATAATATTTACAACAAAGTTACTTAAAAACAAAAAAAAAAAAAACGATAATTGCATTTGCAATAAATAATAAATTGCAGTTGAACTATACTACTACTACACTGCAATCAACTTGTGTATGTGTGTGCATCAATGTGTGTATACTTATATACGTTCCAATTTTCATGATTTTGTTACCTAGATCTCAATTGTTTTTTTTTTCTCTGTTTACTGTACCATCATCATCTTAATCATCATCATCAATTATCATTTTAATATAATTCATTGCATTTGAATCTCTAGGCTAGAGATTGAGAGCTAGAATTGTTGCATTTTCTATACAATTATTATTTATATGAAAATAATCTTATACCCTGTGTGTGCATAGATAATATTCAAAATTTTACATTATATATGTATAAGTGGGGTTAGTGTGTATTGGTATACATGAAATGTATATAAAAGTGAAAATTTGTTGCACCGGAGGAGTACCTATTTATATAAACTCTTATATATACGTACTAGAAATTGGTAGTAAAGTAAACATGGAACTTTGTAATTCTGTTTTTTAAAAGCTTTTCTTTTCTCCCTTTTTTTTGTATTTAAATAAATTTATTTCATGATATGAAAAAAAATATATGTATATATACAATTTAAAACAAAAAAATGCATTTTCATTATTTTCGAAATGTGAGAAAATTTTCTTTTTATTTTCTTGTAATTATAAAGGATGCATTTTTACTGTCTTTGTTGTTGTTTTTTTTATCAGATGCATCTACAAGACCAATGATGAAATGAGAATGAAAATGATTTGTTGTTGATTATTAAACAACTTGAAACAGTATATGATACAGTATTGAAGAAGAGTTTATGATGTGTTATTGAATATATTGAAAGTTAGCAATCAATTTTTCGGTATATTGTAATCAGTTATTGGTACTACTAACAGTTCGGGGTGAGACTTAATCTTGTCAATAATTTTCATTTGTTCTGACTTGTTTTGGGTAATTGTTTTTAATTTGTTTGCAATTTGACTTCATTTGATATACGTCACCTTGTTCTGGTATTGTACAAAACTGCATCCGGTCTCAATTTATTGTCTTCTTTGGATTGTTCATGGTCAATCAAATTTCTTTTAATCTTAATATCTAGACCTTTGTAAGCTTATAAATTGGATTTGAGAATTTGGCAATTTGTAATTTACTAAAAACAATTGCTTAAGTTTTAATTAGCGTTTTTAACTGATTGTTAGATTTAATTTGATATTAACAGCCATTAATTATAAAGGTAAATAATAAATATACCTAAATAGAGCTAAAATAGAATTTGAATTTTATGATTAGTAGTCAGATGACATAATAACTACACTGTATTCGTTTAAATTGATTTTTCTTCTTTAGTCTTGAATCCCAGCATTTATGGTTTTCGTGTTCGTCCTGATTGTCCTCGAAGCTCGTACTTTTATTTTTCTTGAGCTAGGAGTTCCAATATTTCATTCATCGTTTCTGTAGTCGTCCGAATTGCCCTCCCAACTCCTTCCTTTATCAGTTTTGAAATAGAAGTTGCAATAATATTTCATTTATCTTTTCGATAGTCATCCTAATTGTCATCCCAAATTATTCTGTTATTAGTCCTGAACTAGAACCTAGAATATGGCAATTATATTTTTGGTAGTCGTCCTAATTGACCTCCCAATTTGGCATTTTATTAGTCCTGAACTAGAAATTGCAATATTTCATTCATCTTTTAGGTTGTCATCCTGATTGTAAGCAGTCAAACCAAGCAATTTATTTATTTTGTTAGTCTTAGTCCGTATTATAATAAGTTTTTCGGTGGTGTCCCTGATTAACGCCCTAAATAAATTGATCCATCTTGCTTTCGTAATTCTTTCTTATTGAAGTACATCTTGGAATTACAGATTTTGTTTTTATATCCGCACTCGTGCATGGTCTTTTACATTATTATTTCTGTAGTCATCCGGATTGTCCTCCCAACTCCTTCCTTTATCAGTTTTGAATGGTGCATGGTGCATGGTGCATGGTGCATGGTGCATGGTGCATGGTGCATGGTGCATGGTGCATGTTGCATGGTGAATGGTGCATGTCTATGTTAAGTATTTCTTAATTTTGGTTAAGTAACATGGCTATTCTTTACTGTATGGGGTAGATCACAATCACACTTACATAATATGTCTTATAGATATTGAAAGTGCTTTAAATGTAGATGTTCTTATTATTCAATATTACATCAATTTAGCAGTCAGACACTAATGAGGCTATATCTGTTTGCATTTAAAACCTATACAGATCTTTAAATACAGTTATTTTGATAACGAGGTTTCTAAAGCTCATTATCCTTGTCTAATGGATTAGTTTTAATTATCAGTTTACACCTGATCAAGTTAATTCATTATACCTGAGCTCAATATATTTTATTTTTTCTATTGATATTTGCATATTAAAAACTTTTATTGAATACTGTATATATACTCGTCGGTATTGTAAGTCCTGAATACTTATAAGATGTTAATTTGAATTTTATGAGCACTTTATGCTCTAATGACTAAAACTAATGGGTTTAAACTAAAGTGTATAGTTTTTCTTTTTGCCAGCATATATGTGTACACATGCTGTATGATGAGATGTACGCATACATCACTACTCATCAAGTAACATAACTCATACACCAGTTAACATGATTTTAAATCAGTATACCACCGTACAGGTAAAAATGTTGGGAGAGAAAAAAAAAACTTTTATTTCTGTTTTTTTTTTTTGTTTTGTTTTAAAAAGTTTTAAAAATTTCTGTGGTATGAAATAATTTTATGAAAAGGGGTTTTAGTACTTAGGTATTTCTAGGCAACATTTAATTTATGTTTCTGTTTCTTTGTGTTAATGATTAAATTATTATTTAGAGTTTTTTTTTTAACTATGTTATGAAGTAAAAGTATATGTGTATAAATTGGAGTTACCGTATTTTCTTGTTTAAACGTAACTGGATTCAGTTACAAAATTAGAAAAAAAATATGGTTTCAGATGCAGAGATCCAATAATTGTTTAGTCCTTTTTTGTTCATCTTTGCAGGCTCTGCAGAATTCATTTGAGTGCAGCCTAATGCTTCTGGCACAGTTTAGTCTATTTTGGACCATCTGCAATTGAATACTCTAATTGCTTCTTTGTTAAGTACGTAGCTGGGTAGGTGTAGATATGTCCAGACTTCTTTTTCTTAGTAGGATTTAGAACGAGGCTCTACCTTCCATAAGAAAGTTAATCTGATTTATTGTTTACAGAAATTACACTTTTACTCGGTTATATTTGATATTTTATAGCCCTGTACCCACCATAGAAGAATATTGAATCGATCCGTCATCTCATTGAGAGAAATACGATAACCCATAGCTTTGAACTGACGGTTACCGATTCTGATGATATAATTACTGATACAAATATATCTGACAGATATCACGCTAAATTTAAGCCAGTTTAAGAATATTTTTATCGGCATCATTTCCTCCGGAAAAACCCTAGTAGACTGAAAGAAGAAACCGACATAATTAATGGAGAATTTAGTAGAAAATAAATTTTCAGCAAAATTAAAAGGCATTAAGGGATATAATTCCAAGTATTGAAGTAAAAAAAGTTTTAATGTTCAAGATGTGATAATATAATTCAGAATCAAGAGGCTGAAACGAATATGTTTATTGAAAACAAAAACACATGCGCCATTTCAAAACAACTGCGGAACTTGTTCCATTTGTCCTTTTCGACTGCGGTCAATATTCCAGTCAATGGAAAGTTGCGCACACTTATTCAATTCCAAAAAAAATGTGACAAAAGCGGTCCCACGAACTATAAGTCTATAGCTATTGTTTCGATTTTCTCCAAAGTTTTGGAAAGTATAATTAATGAGAAATTAGGTCGAAATATTTTGAAAGCAAAAGCATAATCTCAGATAAACAATATGGTTTTAGATCGCACCGGTCTACCGATGACATGAGGGCTTACCTTTGCGGAAAGCTCAATATCGCTTTACATAATTCTGGTGAGGCTGATATTGTTGTTGGTGAGGCTGATATTTTTTAAGCATGCAGCTTTAATAGCAAAATGTCAAGCTATTGGTCTAAGGTCTGTAATTTCTAAATGTATTGAAGGTTTTCTTTCAAATCGAACGTTCGATTCGCGTCTTAGTAGACGGCTTCACGTCTGAAAAACTTAATATAAATGCTGGTGTTCCGCAAGGAATTTTCATCAACGATTTACTCCAAAAAACCTTTAATGCAATCCACAGTTTTGATGATGACAGTACTCTGGTGGCATTCTTTTTGTCAAAAAAATAATGGTTAACATGATTAGACCCTGATCTAACTAAAATTGCTGACTGAAAAAAAAACAGAGTTGAGTTTAAGTCTTGTTAAGTTTTAAAACTAAAAACTGTCTTATTAAACATCCAGGATTTCAAACTTATCTCTACTTCAAAACACTTTACAAAACAGAATCACTACTAATCAAAAAAATATTTGGAACGACTATATTTTTGATATCGCAAAAGAAGCTGCCAAGTGTTTAGGCTATGTAAGTCGATTGATACAGTTATCTTTCCACCTTTAGAAATTCTAAATGTCTATAAATCATTTATACGTCACAAGATTGAATATAGTTCCTACTTTTGGGCTTAGAATACCTTGAGCGTGTTCAAATCGCACTGTTTGTCAAATTTGCGCCCCTAATGTAAATTTATCTATAACTTTTCTTGGACATCGACGTGTAGTCGGAACACTTTCCCTATTTTATAGATACTTCGTAGGTATGAATACATGCTTAGCATGAAATCAAAGCACTGATTTCTCATGTATATACATATACATATATATTGATATATTGTAGATAAAAACTTAAAGTTAAAGAACCATAAAATAAACATTCAATTGGTAATCCTGTCACATACATGTATGTACATATTATATTAAATTTATATAACATGATGGTGATAAAATTGTGTCATCTATGTTCAGGTATATTATCATCTACAATTTACCACATACTGGGAGAATAATAATAATATCATGTCAATGTACAAATCATACAGGAATCAGTTCATTTTAATATATAAAATATTAGAATATATGTACGAGTGTATACGAGTACATTATATGCATTTTATATGAATTGTTATATATATATATATATATATATTTAAAATAATATTTATATAACTATAGTAACACAAGATGATGCATTGCGTCGTTTCATATTGATTTTTAATTCATCATTTTCATCTTTAAAATTGGAATACTAATGTATTTGGATGGAAATATCAATAAAATGTGTAATAGTTGTTGTTGTAGTAGTAGTTATTTAAATTTTTAATTTGAATTATTTGTTTTTTTTTTAAATATTTTTTCTTGATTTTCTCATAAATAATTGGACTTTGCATTTTTTTTATCAAAATATTTTTAAATTAATTTTTTTTTATTTCATTTTAAATATTATTTGTTGTTTTTATACATATGAGAGATTGAATGAAAATTTTAATACTAATGGTGGTGATGAATTATTTTGATTAGAATTTTTAATTCTAAAATGGACATTATGAAAAAATTAATAAAATTAATTTGATATTATTTTTTTTGGTATATTCTTAAAAAAATATTTTTAATTCATTTTCAGGAATTGCTTCGTTCATCATAACACTACTAGAACTCATCAGTAGGTATTTATAGTGTTAGATTACCTATACAACTTTATGATTTTTATTTTTATTGACTTTATAATTATATAAATTTATTTTGTAAAAAATATATTTTACAATGAAATTTTGTTCGATTTTTATAACTCACAGAGGTCTTATTTACATCTTTTAATAAGTTATTAAAATAAAAATGAGAATGTTGTATTTATTTTGTAAAAATATATTATGAATATATTTATTTTATAGAAACGTAAGCAGAATAGTGGGAATAGGGAAAATGTTATATAGTCCAACTATTTCAACTTAACTTTTGTAGCTGAATTTAATTTTGAAAAATTGTGTTTTAATAAAATATTTACATAAAATGGGATGTTCAAAACATTTTAAATAATAATAATTCAACTTTTCAATATTTAGATCTTGAGGATGATAGGTAGAAGTGGCTATTCCAGTTGTTTCTGGAAAACCAATTATCACTTAATTGTACCGTTTTGATACCACGATTAGAGTGACCTATTTGTTGTTCTTGGTTGTTATATTGGATCATTCTATCATCATTTTTAATTACTCTCCCCATAGGGATTCAGTACGAAGTGAGGTTGATCAGATCTCCGATTTAGCTTTCTGCGATAAAACCTATATAGTTTTGGGGATGACTTTGATTTTCATTTGAATGTGAGGTAAATTAGTGGGGTATATTCGAAAAGCTACGATTAAGTATAGACGCTTTGTATTTCCAAAACTGAATTTAAAGAAATCGTAACTGAATTTTTTTCTATTCTTAGTGTAAATAGGTAAATTTTTCTGCATGTCATTAAGAATCTGAGTTTGCAGATAAATATGAAAATTCATAATTTCATTCATGATTTATGATATCGATAATTTTCAGTATCGGTTTATCGTTTTTTACATAAAATTTTTGAGATTTGTTCGGCTAAAATACTTGATCTCTTAATAATTTCTTATGGCATTTTAATACCACAGTAGATCATTTATGACATAAATTTTTTTTTTTTTTATGTATACTTAGAGTAAATTTATTTATTTATTTATTTTCAATTATCTTTGCCTAAAGAGATTTCTCATTATCTCATCAATTGGTAAACTGATGTAAATTCGATGTAAATTGGCACAGGCACTACTATGTATTTTCCAACCTACTTAACGATAGTTAAGCTTTTATTTATGATTTTGGTTTGAATATTTATTTTTAGTTTATTTTTTTATATATTTTATAGACTTTCGTTTAATGGAAAAAATTATTCAAACATAGTTAAACATCTCTTGGAATGCACTCTCAATAAATAATTTGGAGATTTGACATGTTGCAAAAAAGGGTAGGAGGCGTTAAGATATCTGGAAGCGTATGAAATTTGATCAGCTCAAAAACAACCCAAAAATCTGATGAACGACCAGTTAGGTATAATAAAATCAAATCTCTTGAAATTTATTAAACTTTTGTAACTGTAATAAATAAAGATGTACAGGTATTATGTAGACTACAGGTTTTATGTAAAGCAACAACAATACTATATAAATGTTAACATATGTGTAATTACTTTATCAGTCTTGTGATGATGGTGTAATAACCGAAATCGATCAAGATATTTAATAAAATATGTGAAACATATCCTGCTTTCGGTAATGTCGTCTGCGCTGCAACTGTAAGAAAATCATCTGTCATCACGCTTTCGGTTATGCAGTTGACGACAATTGACAATCGTATTGTTTTCGGTTATGTAAAATGGCATTCAAATTTGAGCATACAAAGCAGCAAAAAATTTTATGATTAGTTTTTGATCGTCATTTGTTTTGTTTTTTGATTGTATAGTAAAAAAAATTTGTATGGTTCCACAGGTCTTTAAATATGAAAATATGTAATTTCAATCTATTGTTTGTAATTTTTATTACATATCTTTATAAAAAACGGAATATTAAAAAAAATTAAATAAAAACCTAAAATACACACAATAAATCACAATTCACAAATCAAAAATTTATGTTCGGTAATATCAAAGATGGCGACGTCAAAAGTATGCACTTGGCGATTTGACAGTTGATAGGTCGCATCAAATGTTAATTGATTGATCATCAATCAGCATTACCGAAAGCAGAGATACCAATAGTTTTAATATTTATTTTATTTTTTTTTAATTATCAGTATGGAATGAGTCCTAACTGCTTTAGAATTTTAGCATGTAACTGATATAATAGATATTAACATTAATCCGATTTTTCCAAAAAAAAAAAGTAGCTCTTCCCATTTGAAAAATTCGAATTTTTAGCTTAAAAAAACCCTTTTCCGGTCCTTCTCTGAAGCTTAAACTATGACAAATCGATTGAGCATTCCCCTCTTACAAAGCTTATACGCATATACATGGTATATTTTTGGGTTGGAATCGAACCCGGGATTTTCTAATTATTGTGAATAAATGACATAACAACTACACCATGTCGATGGATCGACATTTAAAAATTTTTTAGAATTTTTAATCATTTAAACAAGTTTTTAAGATAATATTTTTAAATTTATTCTTTTAACTAATTATAGTTAAAATAAACAGGTCCGATTACTAATCCTGTCTTAGATTTTTTTTTTGTCACAAAACCTCGTTTCATAAAATGCTATTCTTTTTATTTATTTGGGTGTGGTCAAAATAAGTTTAGTTTCATAATTTTTTTTTGGAAAAAAAACGGATAAGTCATTTAAAAGCCAAACTCTGACTACGAACTGTAACACTTTTGTAAAACAAATTCGATAATACAGGAATATAAAATCACTCTTATCGAGCCGAGATTTTGTAATAACGAGATTTTCCTAAACGAATTTTAAGAATAGCAACTTTCAAAATATGTAAATCCAAATCTAACTCATTCAAACAAGCCATAGTGTCCTTAAATCCTTTTAATGTAAATAATTACAGTAAAATAAAAAGCAAATACGAGATGGGTACAATTTCCAATTTTGAGATTTTCTCCAATTTCAATACCTTTTAAATAATTTAATTTTTTTTTTCTCACAAAATCATAATTTCGAATTTTGTACATTTAAAAAATGAATATTTAAAAAAATTTCTACCCCTTTAGTATAAGTAACTTGAATCACATTCCATATTACCAGTACGTGTCCTTCTGAACATGAAAAAAAATACAGGATAAAAAAAATAACTAGATTTAAATGTACAATAAAGGTTAACTTATTGTTAAAAAAAAAATAAAAATCTTATTGTGACAAATTTTGTCTATTCCAAATCCTTGTTATGCCATGAATTCAACCTACACAAAAAGAAATACATAACTTTTTTTCATATAAAAATTAAAATAAAAAATATTTTCTATCTTAATGCAAAATATTGAATATCTAATGCAGTACAGGAAATAAGGAACTATATTGGGTTTTATGAAATGTCCTTCCGAAATTAGAAACTGACAAAAAAACATAATAGGGACATAAATTAACATAAAAAATGATATTTTGTAATTTTGCATCATTATTAAATATCATATTCACATACACATATACATACATACACACAATATGAATTGAATTGAATGCATTCATATATTATGAGTGTCAATTTATGTACATACATAATACATATAATATATATTATGAGTTGATTCTAAAGCTCTCTAAGGACAAGTACCCTTAATTTATACTTTTTTTTGACTGATTTGGTTGATGAACAGAAATAAAAAAAAAAAACAAAAAACACAAAAATCGAATGAAAATGTTAAAAATTTTAAGAATAGTTTTGACACGTGTCTTGTTCTTTTTTGTTGTTTTTGTTTTTATTTTCTTGATTTTTGGGAATTTTAAAATTATTGTTGTCGTTAAAAAACGCAGATTTTTTTTTTTGGAAATATTAAAATTTATTTTAAATTTTGTATTTAGAAAATATGGATGGATTTGAAAATATAATGAGGTAAGTTTCACTATCAAAATCTACTTTTCATTCTTCAAAAGTATTTAAAAACTGTTTTTGGTATAATTTAAAATGGCTGCGGTGATATAGGAACCACATTCGCTTCCGAAATTACTTAATCTAATATAATTTAATTTAAAATGAACATTAGAAATATTGTTCGCAACCTCTCGTCGAATCTATCACCCTCTTGCTTCTCTGGTTTCTAAAACTATCTCTTTCCCCTTTCTTAGCTAACGGGAAGAAGTATAAAGTTGTTGCTTACCTTTCTGCCCCGTTTTTCTCAGTTTTCTTAAACTATATCTCTTCTCTTTTTCCTAGCCTACGAAAAGAAATCATAAAATTTGCTTTAACCTACATTTTGGCTATTTCTATAAAAAAAAAAAAAACAAATAATTTTATATTGAAGGTTTGGTTTGGGTCTATGCTTAATGAAAATTTATTTTTTTTGTTATTCTAATCATTATATTTATAATTTGTAAATTAAAAGAGCATGAGTACAACTATTTAAGCCATTTCAAAATCAATTTTCATTATTATTCTTTTAAATGATAATTATTTAAAAAGAGACGTAGCGAAAATATATATTTTTAAAATTCTTGTTTTAATTTTCAATCAGAAATTTCAATTTAAAGTTTTATTCCATGTATAAGTTATTTTAACATTAAAAAAATTTAATTTATCAAACTGCCGCAACAACACCTCGGGTTTACATTTAATTTGTCTGCTTTTTTTAAATAAATTTTAATATATAAGGTTGTTGTTTAAGATAAATCAATAAAAAATTTTATTGTTTACATTATTGTAAAACACTTTAAACTACCTTTTTTAAGGTTTTTCAAAATTAATTATTAATTTGATCAAACTAAGGAATCAACTGTTTGACAGGATCAGAGACCAGAGTTTTTTGAGCATTTGGTTCTGGATTAACCAGATATACATCCGTGTGGATTACAGAATATATCGAGATTGGATTGTCTGAATAAGCTCTTTTAATACATTATAGTTTAATCGATGAAATTGCATTTGAGCTTGGGTATTATTAGGTTGTGTACTTAATTCTGAATTTTTCTCTAATTATAATTTTGTACAGTTCTGAGTTTACAAAATTATGAGTTATGAAATTCTGATTTTTTAATTTTTTAATACAAGATTTTGTAAGCTCAGAATTGTGTAAAATCAGAATTTAAAAAAAAATTTAGAATTTTGATACAATCTATACGTATTATTAAAAAACGTTTTTAATTAGTGAACATCAATTATGAACCCGCTTTATGCTTCTTCAAATCCGCACTGACGGGGTTGCAGGACAATAATGATGATGATGATGAATCATCAATCAACAAAGTGTAGAATTCTACCAAAAAGTAGGGGGACAAAGAAAAATTGTTTTGTACTAAATTATTATATTATTTCAAGTTCCAATTTATAGTTCATAACATCGGTTCGGTTATCGGCTCGTATTAAATCCGAAATTTTATTATAATAAAAATTAATTAAATCGATTTCTTTAACTATATAATGTAAAGTATATTTCATCAATTGTGAATTTAACCATCTTTTATGCCAGATATACATATATATCTAGAACAGTATTAAATCCAGAAAACTTCTAGAAAAACAATTGAAGCCGCAATTGATGTTTTCTTGATAGGCTAGGCATCACTATAATGATGAATTAGTTGTTAAAAATTATTATGTCCTAGACTTTAAACACCAATTCAGTGTGATATTTATTTATGTTTTCTAAAAAAAAAAACGTTTCTATAAAATAGAAACTAAAAACGGAATGTGCGTGTGTATGAATGTGTGTATATGAAGATTTTTATCGTTTAACCACAGGCTTTCAATTTTTTGTTTTTATTTTTTTTTTTTAAATTAAAAAGTACTCTTTAAATTACATGATTTGCATCTGACATTCTTATTCTCGCTTGCAGGTTAATTATTTTCATTTTCGCCCTATTTTTCATATTTTTGAATAATTTTTTGTTTGTTTTGATTGTTTTTTTTTTATAACTATCACCCTTGCAATATCGTTTTTATTTTAACTAACTTAGTTTTTCATTTTCAATATTTCTATTTAATTTTTTTAATTTGAATTTTCTTCTTTAAACAGAAAATAAGGATAATTGATGTGAAATGAAGTCCAATACAATGTTGTTTTTTTTGTATTAAAAAACAGAAACAACAAAAACAAAACAAAAATAAAAAACAAACCTATAACTATTTCTAGATTACAGAATGTTAATAATAATTTTTTTACAGTACGAAAATGGACACAAGTCATATGTAATACATTTTGTGTGTATAATCAAGTGTAGATAAGGTTAGTTTAAAAAAAAAAAAAAAAATGTTTAGACCTTTGGTCATGGCTGGATAGCTAAAAAATATTTTTTTCTAAATTAATCAAAATGAATGGGTATTATTATCCTTGCTTATAATAATATGTATAGGGAAACAAAAATATAAAAATTGTTTTTTTTTCAACTTAACCCCTTTTGTTTTTTAAAATGAAAATTTAACCTAAATACAGTGGTGAATATTTTAGGCAGGTCGGAAAAATGTGTTTTATTATTTTGGAAATTTTTGGTAGCTTCCAGGCAACTGAAATTGATATGACCACCGAAAATACAAAACTCAGAATATCTCGGTCTATAACCCTGCATTTGGATATGTGACAGTGGTCCAAAAAACTTAATATATTTTTGTATTTGATGAAAACCATAACCTCAACTAGAGATTTTGATTGAAAAATTGTTTTAGGGTAATATGCCAACTATTAAGACTGGTTGGCGATCAGCCCATATTAAGGCAAATCAGATCAATAAAATTGAAAATGAATAGTCCATACTGTCATAAAACTATCAAATAACGTTGCTCGTATGCCTAGGGTCTAGAATATTCTCAAGAAATTAAAAGAAGTGATCTTGAGAGGAAGTAAAACTAATAATAAAAAATAGAATAAGATGGGGTATGAAATGAGAGAAGTATGTTACAAAGAGCAGTAAGGAAATAAAATATACTTGGCGTTCCAGAGCATGCGTATCAATTTTTTAAGAGGAAAAGGAGCTGTTATTTTAAAATTAAAACAAATTTATTAAATAAATCGAAAAAGGTCTATCGATTAGGCGATATTTTTAACTTTCAGGAAGTAGCACAAATTTTTAAAACCCAAAATTCGTTGAAATGTGCCAAAATCAAGGTTTTTAAATGGGAAGAAGTAGTTTTTTATACAAATTTGGATTATACGTGAAAAAAAAGAAACTTAAAAAGCTGATACGCTTGCTCTGGAACACTCAGTATATTTGAAGTTACTTCTTCTTCCGAATGAGTTTTAAAAAATGTTCACTAACAATTGTATTCCGACAATACCGCGAATCCGAAATAAATTGTATCCATTTTATACTCCACTAAAGTGCAAGTTACAGGGCGTTGATGATGATGATTGTAAATATTTCATATGGTTGTGTCATTGAATCGTTTTCGATACTTAGGCTGCTTAACTGTGTGATTACATATTTTATAATTCGCCTTATTTCTTGAACGCCCAAGCCTATTGTATGATTGTATACAAAATATGGCAAGTTTGTTTTTGTCAAGCGTATTCAGGGTATAGTGATAATAAAAAAAAGTAGGTTGGTAAAAAGTAGGTAGATCTGGGACTCTAGGTGGATAAGAAAAAAATTATGTTTTGGCGATATTCTTCCTATCCTTCCGATTACCGTATTCAGGACGTGATGACATTAAATATGGTCTTGTTGATATAGTAATTACATTGAATTGTATATGATTCTAGCGACTTCTAATTTTAAACACAATTTTCTAGTTTAAGCAAAATTAAGTAGGTAACTAGTAACTATATATTAACTCCGCCCTATGGGGTTACAGGACATTTATCATTGATGAACTAGTTTAGTTTAATGTATTACAAAACATATTTAAAGTAAAAAAAAATTAGAAAGTGGTGTTTGTAAGGTAAAAAGGCATATGAATTGTTAATAATTGTTTCGGTAGAATTAGCTATTAATGTTTAGATGCTCTTTTGCTATAATATTGTTCTACTCTGATTATGATTTAAAAAAAAAGTTCAATAGTTGTCTTCGTGTCAATATATATTCTATATTTTAATAAATTTTATAAGTAGCCCGCTCCTAGAAATTCCAGGAAGTTTGATAAAAAATGGTACTCAATTTCATTATAAATTAATAATATTATAATTTCATTAATAATTTCGATTTATTCTTGATGGTGCTATATTTTTTTTTTTCATTGATTTATCTTAGACAACAACTAACTATATTTGTTATATTTTATTTAAAAAAAAAAAATCAAATTTAAATTTCAATCTGGCAAGAAAAAAAACAGAAACTCTGTATATGGGTAAGTTTCGACAATTTGATAAATTAAAATTTTTATATGCTTATACAAGAGATGAAATTTTAAATTGAAATTTCTAATTCAAAATTAATCAAGTTTGAAAAATTATTTGAATTCGCTACGTCTCCTTTTAAATATCTATCATTTT